>CM060453.1:0-1250000 GCA_030544415.1 Thalia dealbata
CAAACCCTCAAACCCTCAAACCCTCAAACCCTCAAACCCTCAAACCCTCAAACCCTCAAACCCTCAAACCCTCAAACCCTCAAACCCTCAAACCCTCAAACCCTCAAACCCTCAAACCCTCAAACCCTCAAACCCTCAAACCCTCAAACCCTCAAACCCTCAAACCCTCAAACCCTCAAACCCTCAAACCCTCAAACCCTCAAACCCTCAAACCCTCAAACCCTCAAACCCTCAAACCCTCAAACCCTCAAACCCTCAAACCCTCAAACCCTCAAACCCTCAAACCCTCAAACCCTCAAACCCTCAAACCCTCAAACCCTCAAACCCTCAAACCCTCAAACCCTCAAACCCTCAAACCCTCAAACCCTCAAACCCTCAAACCCTCAAACCCTCAAACCCTCAAACCCTCAAACCCTCAAACCCTCAAACCCTCAAACCCTCAAACCCTCAAACCCTCAAACCCTCAAACCCTCAAACCCTCAAACCCTCAAACCCTCAAACCCTCAAACCCTCAAACCCTCAAACCCTCAAACCCTCAAACCCTCAAACCCTCAAACCCTCAAACCCTCAAACCCTCAAACCCTCAAACCCTCAAACCCTCAAACCCTCAAACCCTCAAACCCTCAAACCCTCAAACCCTCAAACCCTCAAACCCTCAAACCCTCAAACCCTCAAACCCTCAAACCCTCAAACCCTCTCAAACCCTCAAACCCTCAAACCCTCAAACCCTCAAACCCTCAAACCCTCAAACCCTCAAACCCTCAAACCCTCAAACCCTCAAACCCTCAAACCCTCAAACCCTCAAACCCTCAAACCCTCAAACCCTCAAACCCTCAAACCCTCAAACCCTCAAACCCTCAAACCCTCAAACCCTCAAACCCTCAAACCCTCAAACCCTCAAACCCTCAAACCCTCAAACCCTCAAACCCTCAAACCCTCAAACCCTCAAACCCTCAAACCCTCAAACCCTCAAACCCTCAAACCCTCAAACCCTCAAACCCTCAAACCCTCAAACCCTCAAACCCTCAAACCCTCAAACCCTCAAACCCTCAAACCCTCAAACCCTCAAACCCTCAAACCCTCAAACCCTCAAACCCTCAAACCCTCAAACCCTCAAACCCTCAAACCCTCAAACCCTCAAACCCTCAAACCCTCAAACCCTCAAACCCTCAAACCCTCAAACCCTCAAACCCTCAAACCCTCAAACCCTCAAACCCTCAAACCCTCAAACCCTCAAACCCTCAAACCCTCAAACCCTCAAACCCTCAAACCCTCAAACCCTCAAACCCTCAAACCCTCAAACCCTCAAACCCTCAAACCCTCAAACCCTCAAACCCTCAAACCCTCAAACCCTCAAACCCTCAAACCCTCAAACCCTCAAACCCTCAAACCCTCAAACCCTCAAACCCTCAAACCCTCAAACCCTCAAACCCTCAAACCCTCAAACCCTCAAACCCTCAAACCCTCAAACCCTCAAACCCTCAAACCCTCAAACCCTCAAACCCTCAAACCCTCAAACCCTCAAACCCTCAAACCCTCAAACCCTCAAACCCTCAAACCCTCAAACCCTCAAACCCTCAAACCCTCAAACCCTCAAACCCTCAAACCCTCAAACCCTCAAACCCTCAAACCCTCAAACCCTCAAACCCTCAAACCCTCAAACCCTCAAACCCTCAAACCCTCAAACCCTCAAACCCTCAAACCCTCAAACCCTCAAACCCTCAAACCCTCAAACCCTCAAACCCTCAAACCCTCAAACCCTCAAACCCTCAAACCCTCAAACCCTCAAACCCTCAAACCCTCAAACCCTCAAACCCTCAAACCCTCAAACCCTCAAACCCTCAAACCCTCAAACCCTCAAACCCTCAAACCCTCAAACCCTCAAACCCTCAAACCCTCAAACCCTCAAACCCTCAAACCCTCAAACCCTCAAACCCTCAAACCCTCAAACCCTCAAACCCTCAAACCCTCAAACCCTCAAACCCTCAAACCCTCAAACCCTCAAACCCTCAAACCCTCAAACCCTCAAACCCTCAAACCCTCAAACCCTCAAACCCTCAAACCCTCAAACCCTCAAACCCTCAAACCCTCAAACCCTCAAACCCTCAAACCCTCAAACCCTCAAACCCTCAAACCCTCAAACCCTCAAACCCTCAAACCCTCAAACCCTCAAACCCTCAAACCCTCAAACCCTCAAACCCTCAAACCCTCAAACCCTCAAACCCTCAAACCCTCAAACCCTCAAACCCTCAAACCCTCAAACCCTCAAACCCTCAAACCCTCAAACCCTCAAACCCTCAAACCCTCAAACCCTCAAACCCTCAAACCCTCAAACCCTCAAACCCTCAAACCCTCAAACCCTCAAACCCTCAAACCCTCAAACCCTCAAACCCTCAAACCCTCAAACCCTCAAACCCTCAAACCCTCAAACCCTCAAACCCTCAAACCCTCAAACCCTCAAACCCTCAAACCCTCAAACCCTCAAACCCTCAAACCCTCAAACCCTCAAACCCTCAAACCCTCAAACCCTCAAACCCTCAAACCCTCAAACCCTCAAACCCTCAAACCCTCAAACCCTCAAACCCTCAAACCCTCAAACCCTCAAACCCTCAAACCCTCAAACCCTCAAACCCTCAAACCCTCAAACCCTCAAACCCTCAAACCCTCAAACCCTCAAACCCTCAAACCCTCAAACCCTCAAACCCTCAAACCCTCAAACCCTCAAACCCTCAAACCCTCAAACCCTCAAACCCTCAAACCCTCAAACCCTCAAACCCTCAAACCCTCAAACCCTCAAACCCTCAAACCCTCAAACCCTCAAACCCTCAAACCCTCAAACCCTCAAACCCTCAAACCCTCAAACCCTCAAACCCTCAAACCCTCAAACCCTCAAACCCTCAAACCCTCAAACCCTCAAACCCTCAAACCCTCAAACCCTCAAACCCTCAAACCCTCAAACCCTCAAACCCTCAAACCCTCAAACCCTCAAACCCTCAAACCCTCAAACCCTCAAACCCTCAAACCCTCAAACCCTCAAACCCTCAAACCCTCAAACCCTCAAACCCTCAAACCCTCAAACCCTCAAACCCTCAAACCCTCAAACCCTCAAACCCTCAAACCCTCAAACCCTCAAACCCTCAAACCTCAAACCCTCAAACCCTCAAACCCTCAAACCCTCAAACCCTCCAACCCTCAAACCCTCAAACCCTCAAACCCTCAAACCCTCAAACCCTCAAACCCTCAAACCCTCAAACCCTCAAACCCTCAAACCCTCAAACCCTCAAACCCTCAAACCCTCAACCCTCAAACCCTCAAACCCTCAAACCCTCAAACCCTCAAACCCTCAACCCTCAAACCCTCAAACCCTCAAACCCTCAAACCCTCAAACCCTCAAACCCTCAAACCCTCAAACCCTCAAACCCTCAAACCCTCAACCCTCAAACCCTCAAACCCTCAAACCCTCAAACCCTCAAACCCTCAACCTCAAACCCTCAAACCCTCAAACCCTCAAACCCTCAAACCCTCAAACCCTCAAACCCTCAAACCTCAAACCCTCAAACCCTCAACCTCAAACCCTCAAACCCTCAAACCCTCAAACCCTCAAACCTCAAACCCTCAAACCCTCAAACCCTCAACCCTCAAACCCTCAAACCCTCAAACCCTCAAACCCTCAAACCCTCAACCCTCAAACCCTCAAACCCTCAAACCCTCAAACCCTCAAACCCTCAAACCCTCAAACCCTCAAACCCTCAAACCCTCAAACCCTCAAACCCCAACCCTCAAACCCTCAAACCCTCAAACCCTCAAACCTCAAACCCTCAAACCCTCAAACCCTCAAACCCTCAAACCCTCAAACCCTCAAACCCTCAAACCCTCAAACCCTCAAACCCTCAAACCCACCCTCAACCCTCAAACCCTCAAACCCTCAACCCTCAAACCCTCAAACCCTCAAACCCTCAAACCCTCAAACCCTCAAACCCTCAAACCCTCAAACCCTCAAACCCTCAAACCCTCAAACCCTCAAACCCTCAAACCCTCAAACCCTCAAACCCTCAACCCTCAAACCCTCAAACCCTCAAACCCTCAAACCCTCAAACCCTCAAACCCTCAAACCCTCAACCCTCAAACCCTCAAACCCTCAAACCCTCAAACCCCTCAAACCCTCAACCCCAAACCCTCAACCCTCAAACCCCAAACCCTCAAACCCTCAAACCCTCAAACCCTCAAACCCTCAAACCCTCAAACCCTCAAACCCTCAAACCCTCAAACCCTCAACCCTCAAACCCTCAAACCCTCAAACCCTCAAACCCTCAAACCCTCAAACCCTCAAACCCTCAACCCTCAAACCCTCAACCCCAACCTCAAACCCTCAAACCCTCAAACCCCCAAACCCTCAAACCCTCAAACCCTCAAACCCTCAAACCCTCAAACCCTCAAACCCTCAAACCCTCAAACCCTCAAACCCTCAAACCCTCAAACCCTCAAACCCTCAAACCCTCAAACCCTCAAACCCTCAAACCCTCAAACCCTCAAACCCTCAAACCCTCAAACCCTCAAACCCTCAAACCCTCAAACCCTCAAACCCTCAAACCCTCAAACCCTCAAACCCTCAAACCCTCAAACCCTCAAACCCTCAAACCCTCAAACCCTCAAACCCTCAAACCCTCAAACCCTCAAACCCTCAAACCCTCAAACCCTCAAACCCTCAAACCCTCAAACCCTCAAACCCTCAAACCCTCAAACCCTCAAACCCTCAAACCCTCAAACCCTCAAACCCTCAAACCCTCAAACCCTCAAACCCTCAAACCCTCAAACCCTCAAACCCTCAAACCCTCAAACCCTCAAACCCTCAAACCCTCAAACCCTCAAACCCTCAAACCCTCAAACCCTCAAACCCTCAAACCCTCAAACCCTCAAACCCTCAAACCCTCAAACCCTCAAACCCTCAAACCCTCAAACCCTCAAACCCTCAAACCCTCAAACCCTCAAACCCTCAAACCCTCAAACCCTCAAACCCTCAAACCCTCAAACCCTCAAACCCTCAAACCCTCAAACCCTCAAACCCTCAAACCCTCAAACCCTCAAACCCTCAAACCCTCAAACCCTCAAACCCTCAAACCCTCAAACCCTCAAACCCTCAAACCCTCAAACCCTCAAACCCTCAAACCCTCAAACCCTCAAACCCTCAAACCCTCAAACCCTCAAACCCTCAAACCCTCAAACCCTCAAACCCTCAAACCCTCAAACCCTCAAACCCTCAAACCCTCAAACCCTCAAACCCTCAAACCCTCAAACCCTCAAACCCTCAAACCCTCAAACCCTCAAACCCTCAAACCCTCAAACCCTCAAACCCTCAAACCCTCAAACCCTCAAACCCTCAAACCCTCAAACCCTCAAACCCTCAAACCCTCAAACCCTCAAACCCTCAAACCCTCAAACCCTCAAACCCTCAAACCCTCAAACCCTCAAACCCTCAAACCCTCAAACCCTCAAACCCTCAAACCCTCAAACCCTCAAACCCTCAAACCCTCAAACCCTCAAACCCTCAAACCCTCAAACCCTCAAACCCTCAAACCCTCAAACCCTCAAACCCTCAAACCCTCAAACCCTCAAACCCTCAAACCCTCAAACCCTCAAACCCTCAAACCCTCAAACCCTCAAACCCTCAAACCCTCAAACCCTCAAACCCTCAAACCCTCAAACCCTCAAACCCTCAAACCCTCAAACCCTCAAACCCTCAAACCCTCAAACCCTCAAACCCTCAAACCCTCAAACCCTCAAACCCTCAAACCCTCAAACCCTCAAACCCTCAAACCCTCAAACCCTCAAACCCTCAAACCCTCAAACCCTCAAACCCTCAAACCCTCAAACCCTCAAACCCTCAAACCCTCAAACCCTCAAACCCTCAAACCCTCAAACCCTCAAACCCTCAAACCCTCAAACCCTCAAACCCTCAAACCCTCAAACCCTCAAACCCTCAAACCCTCAAACCCTCAAACCCTCAAACCCTCAAACCCTCAAACCCTCAAACCCTCAAACCCTCAAACCCTCAAACCCTCAAACCCTCAAACCCTCAAACCCTCAAACCCTCAAACCCTCAAACCCTCAAACCCTCAAACCCTCAAACCCTCAAACCCTCAAACCCTCAAACCCTCAAACCCTCAAACCCTCAAACCCTCAAACCCTCAAACCCTCAAACCCTCAAACCCTCAAACCCTCAAACCCTCAAACCCTCAAACCCTCAAACCCTCAAACCCTCAAACCCTCAAACCCTCAAACCCTCAAACCCTCAAACCCTCAAACCCTCAAACCCTCAAACCCTCAAACCCTCAAACCCTCAAACCCTCAAACCCTCAAACCCTCAAACCCTCAAACCCTCAAACCCTCAAACCCTCAAACCCTCAAACCCTCAAACCCTCAAACCCTCAAACCCTCAAACCCTCAAACCCTCAAACCCTCAAACCCTCAAACCCTCAAACCCTCAAACCCTCAAACCCTCAAACCCTCAAACCCTCAAACCCTCAAACCCTCAAACCCTCAAACCCTCAAACCCTCAAACCCTCAAACCCTCAAACCCTCAAACCCTCAAACCCTCAAACCCTCAAACCCTCAAACCCTCAAACCCTCAAACCCTCAAACCCTCAAACCCTCAAACCCTCAAACCCTCAAACCCTCAAACCCTCAAACCCTCAAACCCTCAAACCCTCAAACCCTCAAACCCTCAAACCCTCAAACCCTCAAACCCTCAAACCCTCAAACCCTCAAACCCTCAAACCCTCAAACCCTCAAACCCTCAAACCCTCAAACCCTCAAACCCTCAAACCCTCAAACCCTCAAACCCTCAAACCCTCAAACCCTCAAACCCTCAAACCCTCAAACCCTCAAACCCTCAAACCCTCAAACCCTCAAACCCTCAAACCCTCAAACCCTCAAACCCTCAAACCCTCAAACCCTCAAACCCTCAAACCCTCAAACCCTCAAACCCTCAAACCCTCAAACCCTCAAACCCTCAAACCCTCAAACCCTCAAACCCTCAAACCCTCAAACCCTCAAACCCTCAAACCCTCAAACCCTCAAACCCTCAAACCCTCAAACCCTCAAACCCTCAAACCCTCAAACCCTCAAACCCTCAAACCCTCAAACCCTCAAACCCTCAAACCCTCAAACCCTCAAACCCTCAAACCCTCAAACCCTCAAACCCTCAAACCCTCAAACCCTCAAACCCTCAAACCCTCAAACCCTCAAACCCTCAAACCCTCAAACCCTCAAACCCTCAAACCCTCAAACCCTCAAACCCTCAAACCCTCAAACCCTCAAACCCTCAAACCCTCAAACCCTCAAACCCTCAAACCCTCAAACCCTCAAACCCTCAAACCCTCAAACCCTCAAACCCTCAAACCCTCAAACCCTCAAACCCTCAAACCCTCAAACCCTCAAACCCTCAAACCCTCAAACCCTCAAACCCTCAAACCCTCAAACCCTCAAACCCTCAAACCCTCAAACCCTCAAACCCTCAAACCCTCAAACCCTCAAACCCTCAAACCCTCAAACCCTCAAACCCTCAAACCCTCAAACCCTCAAACCCTCAAACCCTCAAACCCTCAAACCCTCAAACCCTCAAACCCTCAAACCCTCAAACCCTCAAACCCTCAAACCCTCAAACCCTCAAACCCTCAAACCCTCAAACCCTCAAACCCTCAAACCCTCAAACCCTCAAACCCTCAAACCCTCAAACCCTCAAACCCTCAAACCCTCAAACCCTCAAACCCTCAAACCCTCAAACCCTCAAACCCTCAAACCCTCAAACCCTCAAACCCTCAAACCCTCAAACCCTCAAACCCTCAAACCCTCAAACCCTCAAACCCTCAAACCCTCAAACCCTCAAACCCTCAAACCCTCAAACCCTCAAACCCTCAAACCCTCAAACCCTCAAACCCTCAAACCCTCAAACCCTCAAACCCTCAAACCCTCAAACCCTCAAACCCTCAAACCCTCAAACCCTCAAACCCTCAAACCCTCAAACCCTCAAACCCTCAAACCCTCAAACCCTCAAACCCTCAAACCCTCAAACCCTCAAACCCTCAAACCCTCAAACCCTCAAACCCTCAAACCCTCAAACCCTCAAACCCTCAAACCCTCAAACCCTCAAACCCTCAAACCCTCAAACCCTCAAACCCTCAAACCCTCAAACCCTCAAACCCTCAAACCCTCAAACCCTCAAACCCTCAAACCCTCAAACCCTCAAACCCTCAAACCCTCAAACCCTCAAACCCTCAAACCCTCAAACCCTCAAACCCTCAAACCCTCAAACCCTCAAACCCTCAAACCCTCAAACCCTCAAACCCTCAAACCCTCAAACCCTCAAACCCTCAAACCCTCAAACCCTCAAACCCTCAAACCCTCAAACCCTCAAACCCTCAAACCCTCAAACCCTCAAACCCTCAAACCCTCAAACCCTCAAACCCTCAAACCCTCAAACCCTCAAACCCTCAAACCCTCAAACCCTCAAACCCTCAAACCCTCAAACCCTCAAACCCTCAAACCCTCAAACCCTCAAACCCTCAAACCCTCAAACCCTCAAACCCTCAAACCCTCAAACCCTCAAACCCTCAAACCCTCAAACCCTCAAACCCTCAAACCCTCAAACCCTCAAACCCTCAAACCCTCAAACCCTCAAACCCTCAAACCCTCAAACCCTCAAACCCTCAAACCCTCAAACCCTCAAACCCTCAAACCCTCAAACCCTCAAACCCTCAAACCCTCAAACCCTCAAACCCTCAAACCCTCAAACCCTCAAACCCTCAAACCCTCAAACCCTCAAACCCTCAAACCCTCAAACCCTCAAACCCTCAAACCCTCAAACCCTCAAACCCTCAAACCCTCAAACCCTCAAACCCTCAAACCCTCAAACCCTCAAACCCTCAAACCCTCAAACCCTCAAACCCTCAAACCCTCAAACCCTCAAACCCTCAAACCCTCAAACCCTCAAACCCTCAAACCCTCAAACCCTCAAACCCTCAAACCCTCAAACCCTCAAACCCTCAAACCCTCAAACCCTCAAACCCTCAAACCCTCAAACCCTCAAACCCTCAAACCCTCAAACCCTCAAACCCTCAAACCCTCAAACCCTCAAACCCTCAAACCCTCAAACCCTCAAACCCTCAAACCCTCAAACCCTCAAACCCTCAAACCCTCAAACCCTCAAACCCTCAAACCCTCAAACCCTCAAACCCTCAAACCCTCAAACCCTCAAACCCTCAAACCCTCAAACCCTCAAACCCTCAAACCCTCAAACCCTCAAACCCTCAAACCCTCAAACCCTCAAACCCTCAAACCCTCAAACCCTCAAACCCTCAAACCCTCAAACCCTCAAACCCTCAAACCCTCAAACCCTCAAACCCTCAAACCCTCAAACCCTCAAACCCTCAAACCCTCAAACCCTCAAACCCTCAAACCCTCAAACCCTCAAACCCTCAAACCCTCAAACCCTCAAACCCTCAAACCCTCAAACCCTCAAACCCTCAAACCCTCAAACCCTCAAACCCTCAAACCCTCAAACCCTCAAACCCTCAAACCCTCAAACCCTCAAACCCTCAAACCCTCAAACCCTCAAACCCTCAAACCCTCAAACCCTCAAACCCTCAAACCCTCAAACCCTCAAACCCTCAAACCCTCAAACCCTCAAACCCTCAAACCCTCAAACCCTCAAACCCTCAAACCCTCAAACCCTCAAACCCTCAAACCCTCAAACCCTCAAACCCTCAAACCCTCAAACCCTCAAACCCTCAAACCCTCAAACCCTCAAACCCTCAAACCCTCAAACCCTCAAACCCTCAAACCCTCAAACCCTCAAACCCTCAAACCCTCAAACCCTCAAACCCTCAAACCCTCAAACCCTCAAACCCTCAAACCCTCAAACCCTCAAACCCTCAAACCCTCAAACCCTCAAACCCTCAAACCCTCAAACCCTCAAACCCTCAAACCCTCAAACCCTCAAACCCTCAAACCCTCAAACCCTCAAACCCTCAAACCCTCAAACCCTCAAACCCTCAAACCCTCAAACCCTCAAACCCTCAAACCCTCAAACCCTCAAACCCTCAAACCCTCAAACCCTCAAACCCTCAAACCCTCAAACCCTCAAACCCTCAAACCCTCAAACCCTCAAACCCTCAAACCCTCAAACCCTCAAACCCTCAAACCCTCAAACCCTCAAACCCTCAAACCCTCAAACCCTCAAACCCTCAAACCCTCAAACCCTCAAACCCTCAAACCCTCAAACCCTCAAACCCTCAAACCCTCAAACCCTCAAACCCTCAAACCCTCAAACCCTCAAACCCTCAAACCCTCAAACCCTCAAACCCTCAAACCCTCAAACCCTCAAACCCTCAAACCCTCAAACCCTCAAACCCTCAAACCCTCAAACCCTCAAACCCTCAAACCCTCAAACCCTCAAACCCTCAAACCCTCAAACCCTCAAACCCTCAAACCCTCAAACCCTCAAACCCTCAAACCCTCAAACCCTCAAACCCTCAAACCCTCAAACCCTCAAACCCTCAAACCCTCAAACCCTCAAACCCTCAAACCCTCAAACCCTCAAACCCTCAAACCCTCAAACCCTCAAACCCTCAAACCCTCAAACCCTCAAACCCTCAAACCCTCAAACCCTCAAACCCTCAAACCCTCAAACCCTCAAACCCTCAAACCCTCAAACCCTCAAACCCTCAAACCCTCAAACCCTCAAACCCTCAAACCCTCAAACCCTCAAACCCTCAAACCCTCAAACCCTCAAACCCTCAAACCCTCAAACCCTCAAACCCTCAAACCCTCAAACCCTCAAACCCTCAAACCCTCAAACCCTCAAACCCTCAAACCCTCAAACCCTCAAACCCTCAAACCCTCAAACCCTCAAACCCTCAAACCCTCAAACCCTCAAACCCTCAAACCCTCAAACCCTCAAACCCTCAAACCCTCAAACCCTCAAACCCTCAAACCCTCAAACCCTCAAACCCTCAAACCCTCAAACCCTCAAACCCTCAAACCCTCAAACCCTCAAACCCTCAAACCCTCAAACCCTCAAACCCTCAAACCCTCAAACCCTCAAACCCTCAAACCCTCAAACCCTCAAACCCTCAAACCCTCAAACCCTCAAACCCTCAAACCCTCAAACCCTCAAACCCTCAAACCCTCAAACCCTCAAACCCTCAAACCCTCAAACCCTCAAACCCTCAAACCCTCAAACCCTCAAACCCTCTCAAACCCTCAAACCCTCAAACCCTCAAACCCTCAAACCCTCAAACCCTCAAACCCTCAAACCCTCAAACCCTCAAACCCTCAAACCCTCAAACCCTCAAACCCTCAAACCCTCAAACCCTCAAACCCTCAAACCCTCAAACCCTCAAACCCTCAAACCCTCAAACCCTCAAACCCTCAAACCCTCAAACCCTCAAACCCTCAAACCCTCAAACCCTCAAACCCTCAAACCCTCAAACCCTCAAACCCTCAAACCCTCAAACCCTCAAACCCTCAAACCCTCAAACCCTCAAACCCTCAAACCCTCAAACCCTCAAACCCTCAAACCCTCAAACCCTCAAACCCTCAAACCCTCAAACCCTCAAACCCTCAAACCCTCAAACCCTCAAACCCTCAAACCCTCAAACCCTCAAACCCTCAAACCCTCAAACCCTCAAACCCTCAAACCCTCAAACCCTCAAACCCTCAAACCCTCAAACCCTCAAACCCTCAAACCCTCAAACCCTCAAACCCTCAAACCCTCAAACCCTCAAACCCTCAAACCCTCAAACCCTCAAACCCTCAAACCCTCAAACCCTCAAACCCTCAAACCCTCAAACCCTCAAACCCTCAAACCCTCAAACCCTCAAACCCTCAAACCCTCAAACCCTCAAACCCTCAAACCCTCAAACCCTCAAACCCTCAAACCCTCAAACCCTCAAACCCTCAAACCCTCAAACCCTCAAACCCTCAAACCCTCAAACCCTCAAACCCTCAAACCCTCAAACCCTCAAACCCTCAAACCCTCAAACCCTCAAACCCTCAAACCCTCAAACCCTCAAACCCTCAAACCCTCAAACCCTCAAACCCTCAAACCCTCAAACCCTCAAACCCTCAAACCCTCAAACCCTCAAACCCTCAAACCCTCAAACCCTCAAACCCTCAAACCCTCAAACCCTCAAACCCTCAAACCCTCAAACCCTCAAACCCTCAAACCCTCAAACCCTCAAACCCTCAAACCCTCAAACCCTCAAACCCTCAAACCCTCAAACCCTCAAACCCTCAAACCCTCAAACCCTCAAACCCTCAAACCCTCAAACCCTCAAACCCTCAAACCCTCAAACCCTCAAACCCTCAAACCCTCAAACCCTCAAACCCTCAAACCCTCAAACCCTCAAACCCTCAAACCCTCAAACCCTCAAACCCTCAAACCCTCAAACCCTCAAACCCTCAAACCCTCAAACCCTCAAACCCTCAAACCCTCAAACCCTCAAACCCTCAAACCCTCAAACCCTCAAACCCTCAAACCCTCAAACCCTCAAACCCTCAAACCCTCAAACCCTCAAACCCTCAAACCCTCAAACCCTCAAACCCTCAAACCCTCAAACCCTCAAACCCTCAAACCCTCAAACCCTCAAACCCTCAAACCCTCAAACCCTCAAACCCTCAAACCCTCAAACCCTCAAACCCTCAAACCCTCAAACCCTCAAACCCTCAAACCCTCAAACCCTCAAACCCTCAAACCCTCAAACCCTCAAACCCTCAAACCCTCAAACCCTCAAACCCTCAAACCCTCAAACCCTCAAACCCTCAAACCCTCAAACCCTCAAACCCTCAAACCCTCAAACCCTCAAACCCTCAAACCCTCAAACCCTCAAACCCTCAAACCCTCAAACCCTCAAACCCTCAAACCCTCAAACCCTCAAACCCTCAAACCCTCAAACCCTCAAACCCTCAAACCCTCAAACCCTCAAACCCTCAAACCCTCAAACCCTCAAACCCTCAAACCCTCAAACCCTCAAACCCTCAAACCCTCAAACCCTCAAACCCTCAAACCCTCAAACCCTCAAACCCTCAAACCCTCAAACCCTCAAACCCTCAAACCCTCAAACCCTCAAACCCTCAAACCCTCAAACCCTCAAACCCTCAAACCCTCAAACCCTCAAACCCTCAAACCCTCAAACCCTCAAACCCTCAAACCCTCAAACCCTCAAACCCTCAAACCCTCAAACCCTCAAACCCTCAAACCCTCAAACCCTCAAACCCTCAAACCCTCAAACCCTCAAACCCTCAAACCCTCAAACCCTCAAACCCTCAAACCCTCAAACCCTCAAACCCTCAAACCCTCAAACCCTCAAACCCTCAAACCCTCAAACCCTCAAACCCTCAAACCCTCAAACCCTCAAACCCTCAAACCCTCAAACCCTCAAACCCTCAAACCCTCAAACCCTCAAACCCTCAAACCCTCAAACCCTCAAACCCTCAAACCCTCAAACCCTCAAACCCTCAAACCCTCAAACCCTCAAACCCCTCAAACCCTCAAACCCTCAAACCCTCAAACCCTCAAACCCTCAAACCCTCAAACCCTCAAACCCTCAAACCCTCAAACCCTCAAACCCTCAAACCCTCAAACCCTCAAACCCTCAAACCCTCAAACCCTCAAACCCTCAAACCCTCAAACCCTCAAACCCTCAAACCCTCAAACCCTCAAACCCTCAAACCCTCAAACCCTCAAACCCTCAAACCCTCAAACCCTCAAACCCTCAAACCCTCAAACCCTCAAACCCTCAAACCCTCAAACCCTCAAACCCTCAAACCCTCAAACCCTCAAACCCTCAAACCCTCAAACCCTCAAACCCTCAAACCCTCAAACCCTCAAACCCTCAAACCCTCAAACCCTCAAACCCTCAAACCCTCAAACCCTCAAACCCTCAAACCCTCAAACCCTCAAACCCTCAAACCCTCAAACCCTCAAACCCTCAAACCCTCAAACCCTCAAACCCTCAAACCCTCAAACCCTCAAACCCTCAAACCCTCAAACCCTCAAACCCTCAAACCCTCAAACCCTCAAACCCTCAAACCCTCAAACCCTCAAACCCTCAAACCCTCAAACCCTCAAACCCTCAAACCCTCAAACCCTCAAACCCTCAAACCCTCAAACCCTCAAACCCTCAAACCCTCAAACCCTCAAACCCTCAAACCCTCAAACCCTCAAACCCTCAAACCCTCAAACCCTCAAACCCTCAAACCCTCAAACCCTCAAACCCTCAAACCCTCAAACCCTCAAACCCTCAAACCCTCAAACCCTCAAACCCTCAAACCCTCAAACCCTCAAACCCTCAAACCCTCAAACCCTCAAACCCTCAAACCCTCAAACCCTCAAACCCTCAAACCCTCAAACCCTCAAACCCTCAAACCCTCAAACCCTCAAACCCTCAAACCCTCAAACCCTCAAACCCTCAAACCCTCAAACCCTCAAACCCTCAAACCCTCAAACCCTCAAACCCTCAAACCCTCAAACCCTCAAACCCTCAAACCCTCAAACCCTCAAACCCTCAAACCCTCAAACCCTCAAACCCTCAAACCCTCAAACCCTCAAACCCTCAAACCCTCAAACCCTCAAACCCTCAAACCCTCAAACCCTCAAACCCTCAAACCCTCAAACCCTCAAACCCTCAAACCCTCAAACCCTCAAACCCTCAAACCCTCAAACCCTCAAACCCTCAAACCCTCAAACCCTCAAACCCTCAAACCCTCAAACCCTCAAACCCTCAAACCCTCAAACCCTCAAACCCTCAAACCCTCAAACCCTCAAACCCTCAAACCCTCAAACCCTCAAACCCTCAAACCCTCAAACCCTCAAACCCTCAAACCCTCAAACCCTCAAACCCTCAAACCCTCAAACCCTCAAACCCTCAAACCCTCAAACCCTCAAACCCTCAAACCCTCAAACCCTCAAACCCTCAAACCCTCAAACCCTCAAACCCTCAAACCCTCAAACCCTCAAACCCTCAAACCCTCAAACCCTCAAACCCTCAAACCCTCAAACCCTCAAACCCTCAAACCCTCAAACCCTCAAACCCTCAAACCCTCAAACCCTCAAACCCTCAAACCCTCAAACCCTCAAACCCTCAAACCCTCAAACCCTCAAACCCTCAAACCCTCAAACCCTCAAACCCTCAAACCCTCAAACCCTCAAACCCTCAAACCCTCAAACCCTCAAACCCTCAAACCCTCAAACCCTCAAACCCTCAAACCCTCAAACCCTCAAACCCTCAAACCCTCAAACCCTCAAACCCTCAAACCCTCAAACCCTCAAACCCTCAAACCCTCAAACCCTCAAACCCTCAAACCCTCAAACCCTCAAACCCTCAAACCCTCAAACCCTCAAACCCTCAAACCCTCAAACCCTCAAACCCTCAAACCCTCAAACCCTCAAACCCTCAAACCCTCAAACCCTCAAACCCTCAAACCCTCAAACCCTCAAACCCTCAAACCCTCAAACCCTCAAACCCTCAAACCCTCAAACCCTCAAACCCTCAAACCCTCAAACCCTCAAACCCTCAAACCCTCAAACCCTCAAACCCTCAAACCCTCAAACCCTCAAACCCTCAAACCCTCAAACCCTCAAACCCTCAAACCCTCAAACCCTCAAACCCTCAAACCCTCAAACCCTCAAACCCTCAAACCCTCAAACCCTCAAACCCTCAAACCCTCAAACCCTCAAACCCTCAAACCCTCAAACCCTCAAACCCTCAAACCCTCAAACCCTCAAACCCTCAAACCCTCAAACCCTCAAACCCTCAAACCCTCAAACCCTCAAACCCTCAAACCCTCAAACCCTCAAACCCTCAAACCCTCAAACCCTCAAACCCTCAAACCCTCAAACCCTCAAACCCTCAAACCCTCAAACCCTCAAACCCTCAAACCCTCAAACCCTCAAACCCTCAAACCCTCAAACCCTCAAACCCTCAAACCCTCAAACCCTCAAACCCTCAAACCCTCAAACCCTCAAACCCTCAAACCCTCAAACCCTCAAACCCTCAAACCCTCAAACCCTCAAACCCTCAAACCCTCAAACCCTCAAACCCTCAAACCCTCAAACCCTCAAACCCTCAAACCCTCAAACCCTCAAACCCTCAAACCCTCAAACCCTCAAACCCTCAAACCCTCAAACCCTCAAACCCTCAAACCCTCAAACCCTCAAACCCTCAAACCCTCAAACCCTCAACCTCAAACCCTCAAACCCTCAAACCCTCAAACCCTCAAACCCTCAAACCCTCAAACCCTCAAACCCTCAAACCCTCAAACCCTCAAACCCTCAAACCCTCAAACCCTCAAACCCTCAAACCCTCAAACCCTCAAACCCTCAAACCCTCAAACCCTCAACCCTCAAACCCTCAAACCCTCAAACCCTCAAACCCTCAACCCTCAAACCCTCAAACCCTCAAACCCCAAACCCTCAAACCCTCAAACCCTCAACCCTCAAACCCTCAAACCCTCAAACCCTCAAACCCTCAAACCCTCAACCCTCAAACCCTCAAACCCTCAAACCCTCAAACCCTCAAACCCTCAAACCCTCAAACCCTCAAACCCTCAAACCCTCAAACCCTCAACCCTCAAACCCTCAACCCTCAAACCCTCAACCCTCAAACCCTCAAACCCTCAAACCCTCAACCCCAACCCAACCCTCAAACCCTCAAACCCTCAACCCTCAAACCCTCAACCCTCAAACCCTCAAACCCTCAAACCCTCAAACCCTCAAACCCTCAAACCCTCAACCCTCAAACCCTCAAACCCTCAAACCCTCAAACCCTCAAACCCTCAACCCTCAAACCCTCAAACCCTCAAACCCTCAAACCCTCAAACCCTCAACCCTCAAACCCTCAACCCTCAAACCCTCAAACCCTCAAACCCTCAAACCCTCAAACCCTCAAACCCTCAAACCCTCAACCCTCAAACCCTCAAACCCTCAAACCCTCAAACCCTCAAACCCTCAAACCCTCAAACCCTCAAACCTCAAACCCTCAAACCTCAAACCCTCAACCCAAACCCTCAAACCCTCAAACCCTCAAACCCTCAAACCCTCAACCCTCAAACCCTCAACCCTCAAACCCTCAAACCCTCAAACCCTCAAACCCTCAAACCCTCAAACCCTCAAACCCTCAAACCCTCAAACCCTCAAACCCTCAAACCCTCAAACCCTCCAAACCCTCAAACCCTCAAACCCTCAAACCCTCAAACCCTCAACCCTCAACCCTCAACCCCTCAAACCCTCAAACCCTCAAACCCTCAAACCCTCAAACCCTCAAACCCTCAAACCCTCAAACCCTCAAACCTCAAACCCTCAACCCAACCTCAACCCTCAACCACCCCAACCCTCAAACCCTCAACCCTCAAACCCTCAAACCCTCAAACCCTCAACCCTCAAACCCTCAAACCCTCAAACCCTCAAACCCTCAAACCCTCAAACCCTCAAACCCTCAAACCCTCAAACCCTCAAACCCTCAAACCCTCAAACCTCAACCCTCAAACCCTCAAACCCTCAAACCTCAAACCCTCAAACCCTCAAACCCTCAAACCCTCAAACCCTCAACCCTCAAACCCTCAAACCTCAACCTCAAACCCTCAACCCTCAACCCTCAAACCCTCAACCCTCAAACCCCAAACCCTCAAACCCTCAAACCCTCAAACCCTCAAACCCTCAAACCCTCAACCCTCAAACCCTCAAACCCTCAAACCCTCAAACCCTCAAACCCTCAAACCCTCAAACCCTCAAACCCTCAAACCTCAAACCCTCAAACCCTCAAACCCTCAAACCCTCAAACCCTCAAACCCTCAAACCCTCAAACCCTCAAACCCTCAAACCCTCAAACCCTCAACCCTCAAACCCTCAAACCCTCAAACCCTCAACCCTCAAACCCTCAAACCCTCAAACCTCAAACCCTCAAACCCTCAAACCCTCAAACCCTCAAACCCTCAACCCTCAAACCCTCAAACCCTCAAACCCTCAAACCCTCAAACCCTCAAACCCTCAAACCCTCAAACCCTCAAACCCTCAAACCCTCAAACCCTCAAACCTCAAACCCTCAAACCCTCAAACCCTCAAACCCTCAAACCCTCAAACCCTCAAACCCTCAAACCCTCAAACCCTCAACCCTCAACCCAACCCTCAAACCCTCAAACCCTCAAACCCTCAAACCCTCAAACCCTCAAACCCTCAAACCCTCAAACCCTCAAACCCTCAAACCCTCAAACCCTCAAACCCTCAAACCTCAACCCTCAAACCCTCAAACCCTCAACCTCAAACCCTCAAACCCTCAAACCCTCAAACCCTCAACCCTCAAACCTCAACCCTCAACCCTCAAACCCTCAAACCCTCAAACCCTCAAACCCTCAAACCCTCAAACCCTCAAACCCTCAAACCCTCAAACCCTCAAACCCTCAAACCCTCAAACCCTCAAACCCTCAAACCCTCAAACCTCAAACCTCAAACCCTCAAACCCTCAACCTCAAACCCTCAAACCCTCAAACCCTCAAACCCTCAAACCCTCAAACCCTCAAACCCTCAAACCCTCAAACCCTCAAACCTCAAACCCTCAAACCCTCAAACCCTCAAACCCTCAAACCCTCAAACCTCAAACCCTCAAACCCTCAAACCCTCAAACCCTCAAACCCTCAAACCCTCAAACCCTCAAACCCTCAAACCCTCAAACCCTCAACCCTCAAACCCTCAAACCCTCAAACCCTCAAACCCTCAAACCCTCAAACCCTCAAACCCTCAAACCTCAAACCCTCAAACCCTCAAACCCTCAAACCCTCAAACCCTCAAACCCTCAAACCCTCAAACCCTCAAACCCTCAAACCCTCAAACCCTCAAACCCTCAAACCCTCAAACCCTCAAACCCTCAAACCCTCAAACCCTCAAACCCTCAAACCCTCAAACCCTCAAACCCTCAAACCCTCAAACCCTCAAACCCTCAAACCCTCAAACCCTCAAACCCTCAAACCCTCAAACCCTCAAACCCTCAAACCCTCAAACCCTCAAACCCTCAAACCCTCAAACCCTCAAACCCTCAAACCCTCAAACCCTCAAACCCTCAAACCCTCAAACCCTCAAACCCTCAAACCCTCAAACCCTCAAACCCTCAAACCCTCAAACCCTCAAACCCTCAAACCCTCAAACCCTCAAACCCTCAAACCCTCAAACCCTCAAACCCTCAAACCCTCAAACCCTCAAACCCTCAAACCCTCAAACCCTCAAACCCTCAAACCCTCAAACCCTCAAACCCTCAAACCCTCAAACCCTCAAACCCTCAAACCCTCAAACCCTCAAACCCTCAAACCCTCAAACCCTCAAACCCTCAAACCCTCAAACCCTCAAACCCTCAAACCCTCAAACCCTCAAACCCTCAAACCCTCAAACCCTCAAACCCTCAAACCCTCAAACCCTCAAACCCTCAAACCCTCAAACCCTCAAACCCTCAAACCCTCAAACCCTCAAACCCTCAAACCCTCAAACCCTCAAACCCTCAAACCCTCAAACCCTCAAACCCTCAAACCCTCAAACCCTCAAACCCTCAAACCCTCAAACCCTCAAACCCTCAAACCCTCAAACCCTCAAACCCTCAAACCCTCAAACCCTCAAACCCTCAAACCCTCAAACCCTCAAACCCTCAAACCCTCAAACCCTCAAACCCTCAAACCCTCAAACCCTCAAACCCTCAAACCCTCAAACCCTCAAACCCTCAAACCCTCAAACCCTCAAACCCTCAAACCCTCAAACCCTCAAACCCTCAAACCCTCAAACCCTCAAACCCTCAAACCCTCAAACCCTCAAACCCTCAAACCCTCAAACCCTCAAACCCTCAAACCCTCAAACCCTCAAACCCTCAAACCCTCAAACCCTCAAACCCTCAAACCCTCAAACCCTCAAACCCTCAAACCCTCAAACCCTCAAACCCTCAAACCCTCAAACCCTCAAACCCTCAAACCCTCAAACCCTCAAACCCTCAAACCCTCAAACCCTCAAACCCTCAAACCCTCAAACCCTCAAACCCTCAAACCCTCAAACCCTCAAACCCTCAAACCCTCAAACCCTCAAACCCTCAAACCCTCAAACCCTCAAACCCTCAAACCCTCAAACCCTCAAACCCTCAAACCCTCAAACCCTCAAACCCTCAAACCCTCAAACCCTCAAACCCTCAAACCCTCAAACCCTCAAACCCTCAAACCCTCAAACCCTCAAACCCTCAAACCCTCAAACCCTCATACCCTCAAACCCTCAAACCCTCAAACCCTCAAACCCTCAAACCCTCAAACCCTCAAACCCTCAAACCCTCAAACCCTCAAACCCTCAAACCCTCAAACCCTCAAACCCTCAAACCCTCAAACCCTCAAACCCTCAAACCCTCAAACCCTCAAACCCTCAAACCCTCAAACCCTCAAACCCTCAAACCCTCAAACCCTCAAACCCTCAAACCCTCAAACCCTCAAACCCTCAAACCCTCAAACCCTCAAACCCTCAAACCCTCAAACCCTCAAACCCTCAAACCCTCAAACCCTCAAACCCTCAAACCCTCAAACCCTCAAACCCTCAAACCCTCAAACCCTCAAACCCTCAAACCCTCAAACCCTCAAACCCTCAAACCCTCAAACCCTCAAACCCTCAAACCCTCAAACCCTCAAACCCTCAAACCCTCAAACCCTCAAACCCTCAAACCCTCAAACCCTCAAACCCTCAAACCCTCAAACCCTCAAACCCTCAAACCCTCAAACCCTCAAACCCTCAAACCCTCAAACCCTCAAACCCTCAAACCCTCAAACCCTCAAACCCTCAAACCCTCAAACCCTCAAACCCTCAAACCCTCAAACCCTCAAACCCTCAAACCCTCAAACCCTCAAACCCTCAAACCCTCAAACCCTCAAACCCTCAAACCCTCAAACCCTCAAACCCTCAAACCCTCAAACCCTCAAACCCTCAAACCCTCAAACCCTCAAACCCTCAAACCCTCAAACCCTCAAACCCTCAAACCCTCAAACCCTCAAACCCTCAAACCCTCAAACCCTCAAACCCTCAAACCCTCAAACCCTCAAACCCTCAAACCCTCAAACCCTCAAACCCTCAAACCCTCAAACCCTCAAACCCTCAAACCCTCAAACCCTCAAACCCTCAAACCCTCAAACCCTCAAACCCTCAAACCCTCAAACCCTCAAACCCTCAAACCCTCAAACCCTCAAACCCTCAAACCCTCAAACCCTCAAACCCTCAAACCCTCAAACCCTCAAACCCTCAAACCCTCAAACCCTCAAACCCTCAAACCCTCAAACCCTCAAACCCTCAAACCCTCAAACCCTCAAACCCTCAAACCCTCAAACCCTCAAACCCTCAAACCCTCAAACCCTCAAACCCTCAAACCCTCAAACCCTCAAACCCTCAAACCCTCAAACCCTCAAACCCTCAAACCCTCAAACCCTCAAACCCTCAAACCCTCAAACCCTCAAACCCTCAAACCCTCAAACCCTCAAACCCTCAAACCCTCAAACCCTCAAACCCTCAAACCCTCAAACCCTCAAACCCTCAAACCCTCAAACCCTCAAACCCTCAAACCCTCAAACCCTCAAACCCTCAAACCCTCAAACCCTCAAACCCTCAAACCCTCAAACCCTCAAACCCTCAAACCCTCAAACCCTCAAACCCTCAAACCCTCAAACCCTCAAACCCTCAAACCCTCAAACCCTCAAACCCTCAAACCCTCAAACCCTCAAACCCTCAAACCCTCAAACCCTCAAACCCTCAAACCCTCAAACCCTCAAACCCTCAAACCCTCAAACCCTCAAACCCTCAAACCCTCAAACCCTCAAACCCTCAAACCCTCAAACCCTCAAACCCTCAAACCCTCAAACCCTCAAACCCTCAAACCCTCAAACCCTCAAACCCTCAAACCCTCAAACCCTCAAACCCTCAAACCCTCAAACCCTCAAACCCTCAAACCCTCAAACCCTCAAACCCTCAAACCCTCAAACCCTCAAACCCTCAAACCCTCAAACCCTCAAACCCTCAAACCCTCAAACCCTCAAACCCTCAAACCCTCAAACCCTCAAACCCTCAAACCCTCAAACCCTCAAACCCTCAAACCCTCAAACCCTCAAACCCTCAAACCCTCAAACCCTCAAACCCTCAAACCCTCAAACCCTCAAACCCTCAAACCCTCAAACCCTCAAACCCTCAAACCCTCAAACCCTCAAACCCTCAAACCCTCAAACCCTCAAACCCTCAAACCCTCAAACCCTCAAACCCTCAAACCCTCAAACCCTCAAACCCTCAAACCCTCAAACCCTCAAACCCTCAAACCCTCAAACCCTCAAACCCTCAAACCCTCAAACCCTCAAACCCTCAAACCCTCAAACCCTCAAACCCTCAAACCCTCAAACCCTCAAACCCTCAAACCCTCAAACCCTCAAACCCTCAAACCCTCAAACCCTCAAACCCTCAAACCCTCAAACCCTCAAACCCTCAAACCCTCAAACCCTCAAACCCTCAAACCCTCAAACCCTCAAACCCTCAAACCCTCAAACCCTCAAACCCTCAAACCCTCAAACCCTCAAACCCTCAAACCCTCAAACCCTCAAACCCTCAAACCCTCAAACCCTCAAACCCTCAAACCCTCAAACCCTCAAACCCTCAAACCCTCAAACCCTCAAACCCTCAAACCCTCAAACCCTCAAACCCTCAAACCCTCAAACCCTCAAACCCTCAAACCCTCAAACCCTCAAACCCTCAAACCCTCAAACCCTCAAACCCTCAAACCCTCAAACCCTCAAACCCTCAAACCCTCAAACCCTCAAACCCTCAAACCCTCAAACCCTCAAACCCTCAAACCCTCAAACCCTCAAACCCTCAAACCCTCAAACCCTCAAACCCTCAAACCCTCAAACCCTCAAACCCTCAAACCCTCAAACCCTCAAACCCTCAAACCCTCAAACCCTCAAACCCTCAAACCCTCAAACCCTCAAACCCTCAAACCCTCAAACCCTCAAACCCTCAAACCCTCAAACCCTCAAACCCTCAAACCCTCAAACCCTCAAACCCTCAAACCCTCAAACCCTCAAACCCTCAAACCCTCAAACCCTCAAACCCTCAAACCCTCAAACCCTCAAACCCTCAAACCCTCAAACCCTCAAACCCTCAAACCCTCAAACCCTCAAACCCTCAAACCCTCAAACCCTCAAACCCTCAAACCCTCAAACCCTCAAACCCTCAAACCCTCAAACCCTCAAACCCTCAAACCCTCAAACCCTCAAACCCTCAAACCCTCAAACCCTCAAACCCTCAAACCCTCAAACCCTCAAACCCTCAAACCCTCAAACCCTCAAACCCTCAAACCCTCAAACCCTCAAACCCTCAAACCCTCAAACCCTCAAACCCTCAAACCCTCAAACCCTCAAACCCTCAAACCCTCAAACCCTCAAACCCTCAAACCCTCAAACCCTCAAACCCTCAAACCCTCAAACCCTCAAACCCTCAAACCCTCAAACCCTCAAACCCTCAAACCCTCAAACCCTCAAACCCTCAAACCCTCAAACCCTCAAACCCTCAAACCCTCAAACCCTCAAACCCTCAAACCCTCAAACCCTCAAACCCTCAAACCCTCAAACCCTCAAACCCTCAAACCCTCAAACCCTCAAACCCTCAAACCCTCAAACCCTCAAACCCTCAAACCCTCAAACCCTCAAACCCTCAAACCCTCAAACCCTCAAACCCTCAAACCCTCAAACCCTCAAACCCTCAAACCCTCAAACCCTCAAACCCTCAAACCCTCAAACCCTCAAACCCTCAAACCCTCAAACCCTCAAACCCTCAAACCCTCAAACCCTCAAACCCTCAAACCCTCAAACCCTCAAACCCTCAAACCCTCAAACCCTCAAACCCTCAAACCCTCAAACCCTCAAACCCTCAAACCCTCAAACCCTCAAACCCTCAAACCCTCAAACCCTCAAACCCTCAAACCCTCAAACCCTCAAACCCTCAAACCCTCAAACCCTCAAACCCTCAAACCCTCAAACCCTCAAACCCTCAAACCCTCAAACCCTCAAACCCTCAAACCCTCAAACCCTCAAACCCTCAAACCCTCAAACCCTCAAACCCTCAAACCCTCAAACCCTCAAACCCTCAAACCCTCAAACCCTCAAACCCTCAAACCCTCAAACCCTCAAACCCTCAAACCCTCAAACCCTCAAACCCTCAAACCCTCAAACCCTCAAACCCTCAAACCCTCAAACCCTCAAACCCTCAAACCCTCAAACCCTCAAACCCTCAAACCCTCAAACCCTCAAACCCTCAAACCCTCAAACCCTCAAACCCTCAAACCCTCAAACCCTCAAACCCTCAAACCCTCAAACCCTCAAACCCTCAAACCCTCAAACCCTCAAACCCTCAAACCCTCAAACCCTCAAACCCTCAAACCCTCAAACCCTCAAACCCTCAAACCCTCAAACCCTCAAACCCTCAAACCCTCAAACCCTCAAACCCTCAAACCCTCAAACCCTCAAACCCTCAAACCCTCAAACCCTCAAACCCTCAAACCCTCAAACCCTCAAACCCTCAAACCCTCAAACCCTCAAACCCTCAAACCCTCAAACCCTCAAACCCTCAAACCCTCAAACCCTCAAACCCTCAAACCCTCAAACCCTCAAACCCTCAAACCCTCAAACCCTCAAACCCTCAAACCCTCAAACCCTCAAACCCTCAAACCCTCAAACCCTCAAACCCTCAAACCCTCAAACCCTCAAACCCTCAAACCCTCAAACCCTCAAACCCTCAAACCCTCAAACCCTCAAACCCTCAAACCCTCAAACCCTCAAACCCTCAAACCCTCAAACCCTCAAACCCTCAAACCCTCAAACCCTCAAACCCTCAAACCCTCAAACCCTCAAACCCTCAAACCCTCAAACCCTCAAACCCTCAAACCCTCAAACCCTCAAACCCTCAAACCCTCAAACCCTCAAACCCTCAAACCCTCAAACCCTCAAACCCTCAAACCCTCAAACCCTCAAACCCTCAAACCCTCAAACCCTCAAACCCTCAAACCCTCAAACCCTCAAACCCTCAAACCCTCAAACCCTCAAACCCTCAAACCCTCAAACCCTCAAACCCTCAAACCCTCAAACCCTCAAACCCTCAAACCCTCAAACCCTCAAACCCTCAAACCCTCAAACCCTCAAACCCTCAAACCCTCAAACCCTCAAACCCTCAAACCCTCAAACCCTCAAACCCTCAAACCCTCAAACCCTCAAACCCTCAAACCCTCAAACCCTCAAACCCTCAAACCCTCAAACCCTCAAACCCTCAAACCCTCAAACCCTCAAACCCTCAAACCCTCAAACCCTCAAACCCTCAAACCCTCAAACCCTCAAACCCTCAAACCCTCAAACCCTCAAACCCTCAAACCCTCAAACCCTCAAACCCTCAAACCCTCAAACCCTCAAACCCTCAAACCCTCAAACCCTCAAACCCTCAAACCCTCAAACCCTCAAACCCTCAAACCCTCAAACCCTCAAACCCTCAAACCCTCAAACCCTCAAACCCTCAAACCCTCAAACCCTCAAACCCTCAAACCCTCAAACCCTCAAACCCTCAAACCCTCAAACCCTCAAACCCTCAAACCCTCAAACCCTCAAACCCTCAAACCCTCAAACCCTCAAACCCTCAAACCCTCAAACCCTCAAACCCTCAAACCCTCAAACCCTCAAACCCTCAAACCCTCAAACCCTCAAACCCTCAAACCCTCAAACCCTCAAACCCTCAAACCCTCAAACCCTCAAACCCTCAAACCCTCAAACCCTCAAACCCTCAAACCCTCAAACCCTCAAACCCTCAAACCCTCAAACCCTCAAACCCTCAAACCCTCAAACCCTCAAACCCTCAAACCCTCAAACCCTCAAACCCTCAAACCCTCAAACCCTCAAACCCTCAAACCCTCAAACCCTCAAACCCTCAAACCCTCAAACCCTCAAACCCTCAAACCCTCAAACCCTCAAACCCTCAAACCCTCAAACCCTCAAACCCTCAAACCCTCAAACCCTCAAACCCTCAAACCCTCAAACCCTCAAACCCTCAAACCCTCAAACCCTCAAACCCTCAAACCCTCAAACCCTCAAACCCTCAAACCCTCAAACCCTCAAACCCTCAAACCCTCAAACCCTCAAACCCTCAAACCCTCAAACCCTCAAACCCTCAAACCCTCAAACCCTCAAACCCTCAAACCCTCAAACCCTCAAACCCTCAAACCCTCAAACCCTCAAACCCTCAAACCCTCAAACCCTCAAACCCTCAAACCCTCAAACCCTCAAACCCTCAAACCCTCAAACCCTCAAACCCTCAAACCCTCAAACCCTCAAACCCTCAAACCCTCAAACCCTCAAACCCTCAAACCCTCAAACCCTCAAACCCTCAAACCCTCAAACCCTCAAACCCTCAAACCCTCAAACCCTCAAACCCTCAAACCCTCAAACCCTCAAACCCTCAAACCCTCAAACCCTCAAACCCTCAAACCCTCAAACCCTCAAACCCTCAAACCCTCAAACCCTCAAACCCTCAAACCCTCAAACCCTCAAACCCTCAAACCCTCAAACCCTCAAACCCTCAAACCCTCAAACCCTCAAACCCTCAAACCCTCAAACCCTCAAACCCTCAAACCCTCAAACCCTCAAACCCTCAAACCCTCAAACCCTCAAACCCTCAAACCCTCAAACCCTCAAACCCTCAAACCCTCAAACCCTCAAACCCTCAAACCCTCAAACCCTCAAACCCTCAAACCCTCAAACCCTCAAACCCTCAAACCCTCAAACCCTCAAACCCTCAAACCCTCAAACCCTCAAACCCTCAAACCCTCAAACCCTCAAACCCTCAAACCCTCAAACCCTCAAACCCTCAAACCCTCAAACCCTCAAACCCTCAAACCCTCAAACCCTCAAACCCTCAAACCCTCAAACCCTCAAACCCTCAAACCCTCAAACCCTCAAACCCTCAAACCCTCAAACCCTCAAACCCTCAAACCCTCAAACCCTCAAACCCTCAAACCCTCAAACCCTCAAACCCTCAAACCCTCAAACCCTCAAACCCTCAAACCCTCAAACCCTCAAACCCTCAAACCCTCAAACCCTCAAACCCTCAAACCCTCAAACCCTCAAACCCTCAAACCCTCAAACCCTCAAACCCTCAAACCCTCAAACCCTCAAACCCTCAAACCCTCAAACCCTCAAACCCTCAAACCCTCAAACCCTCAAACCCTCAAACCCTCAAACCCTCAAACCCTCAAACCCTCAAACCCTCAAACCCTCAAACCCTCAAACCCTCAAACCCTCAAACCCTCAAACCCTCAAACCCTCAAACCCTCAAACCCTCAAACCCTCAAACCCTCAAACCCTCAAACCCTCAAACCCTCAAACCCTCAAACCCTCAAACCCTCAAACCCTCAAACCCTCAAACCCTCAAACCCTCAAACCCTCAAACCCTCAAACCCTCAAACCCTCAAACCCTCAAACCCTCAAACCCTCAAACCCTCAAACCCTCAAACCCTCAAACCCTCAAACCCTCAAACCCTCAAACCCTCAAACCCTCAAACCCTCAAACCCTCAAACCCTCAAACCCTCAAACCCTCAAACCCTCAAACCCTCAAACCCTCAAACCCTCAAACCCTCAAACCCTCAAACCCTCAAACCCTCAAACCCTCAAACCCTCAAACCCTCAAACCCTCAAACCCTCAAACCCTCAAACCCTCAAACCCTCAAACCCTCAAACCCTCAAACCCTCAAACCCTCAAACCCTCAAACCCTCAAACCCTCAAACCCTCAAACCCTCAAACCCTCAAACCCTCAAACCCTCAAACCCTCAAACCCTCAAACCCTCAAACCCTCAAACCCTCAAACCCTCAAACCCTCAAACCCTCAAACCCTCAAACCCTCAAACCCTCAAACCCTCAAACCCTCAAACCCTCAAACCCTCAAACCCTCAAACCCTCAAACCCTCAAACCCTCAAACCCTCAAACCCTCAAACCCTCAAACCCTCAAACCCTCAAACCCTCAAACCCTCAAACCCTCAAACCCTCAAACCCTCAAACCCTCAAACCCTCAAACCCTCAAACCCTCAAACCCTCAAACCCTCAAACCCTCAAACCCTCAAACCCTCAAACCCTCAAACCCTCAAACCCTCAAACCCTCAAACCCTCAAACCCTCAAACCCTCAAACCCTCAAACCCTCAAACCCTCAAACCCTCAAACCCTCAAACCCTCAAACCCTCAAACCCTCAAACCCTCAAACCCTCAAACCCTCAAACCCTCAAACCCTCAAACCCTCAAACCCTCAAACCCTCAAACCCTCAAACCCTCAAACCCTCAAACCCTCAAACCCTCAAACCCTCAAACCCTCAAACCCTCAAACCCTCAAACCCTCAAACCCTCAAACCCTCAAACCCTCAAACCCTCAAACCCTCAAACCCTCAAACCCTCAAACCCTCAAACCCTCAAACCCTCAAACCCTCAAACCCTCAAACCCTCAAACCCTCAAACCCTCAAACCCTCAAACCCTCAAACCCTCAAACCCTCAAACCCTCAAACCCTCAAACCCTCAAACCCTCAAACCCTCAAACCCTCAAACCCTCAAACCCTCAAACCCTCAAACCCTCAAACCCTCAAACCCTCAAACCCTCAAACCCTCAAACCCTCAAACCCTCAAACCCTCAAACCCTCAAACCCTCAAACCCTCAAACCCTCAAACCCTCAAACCCTCAAACCCTCAAACCCTCAAACCCTCAAACCCTCAAACCCTCAAACCCTCAAACCCTCAAACCCTCAAACCCTCAAACCCTCAAACCCTCAAACCCTCAAACCCTCAAACCCTCAAACCCTCAAACCCTCAAACCCATCAAACCCTCAAACCCTCAAACCCTCAAACCCTCAAACCCTCAAACCCTCAAACCCTCAAACCCTCAAACCCTCAAACCCTCAAACCCTCAAACCCTCAAACCCTCAAACCCTCAAACCCTCAAACCCTCAAACCCTCAAACCCTCAAACCCTCAAACCCTCAAACCCTCAAACCCTCAAACCCTCAAACCCTCAAACCCTCAAACCCTCAAACCCTCAAACCCTCAAACCCTCAAACCCTCAAACCCTCAAACCCTCAAACCCTCAAACCCTCAAACCCTCAAACCCTCAAACCCTCAAACCCTCAAACCCTCAAACCCTCAAACCCTCAAACCCTCAAACCCTCAAACCCTCAAACCCTCAAACCCTCAAACCCTCAAACCCTCAAACCCTCAAACCCTCAAACCCTCAAACCCTCAAACCCTCAAACCCTCAAACCCTCAAACCCTCAAACCCTCAAACCCTCAAACCCTCAAACCCTCAAACCCTCAAACCCTCAAACCCTCAAACCCTCAAACCCTCAAACCCTCAAACCCTCAAACCCTCAAACCCTCAAACCCTCAAACCCTCAAACCCTCAAACCCTCAAACCCTCAAACCCTCAAACCCTCAAACCCTCAAACCCTCAAACCCTCAAACCCTCAAACCCTCAAACCCTCAAACCCTCAAACCCTCAAACCCTCAAACCCTCAAACCCTCAAACCCTCAAACCCTCAAACCCTCAAACCCTCAAACCCTCAAACCCTCAAACCCTCAAACCCTCAAACCCTCAAACCCTCAAACCCTCAAACCCTCAAACCCTCAAACCCTCAAACCCTCAAACCCTCAAACCCTCAAACCCTCAAACCCTCAAACCCTCAAACCCTCAAACCCTCAAACCCTCAAACCCTCAAACCCTCAAACCCTCAAACCCTCAAACCCTCAAACCCTCAAACCCTCAAACCCTCAAACCCTCAAACCCTCAAACCCTCAAACCCTCAAACCCTCAAACCCTCAAACCCTCAAACCCTCAAACCCTCAAACCCTCAAACCCTCAAACCCTCAAACCCTCAAACCCTCAAACCCTCAAACCCTCAAACCCTCAAACCCTCAAACCCTCAAACCCTCAAACCCTCAAACCCTCAAACCCTCAAACCCTCAAACCCTCAAACCCTCAAACCCTCAAACCCTCAAACCCTCAAACCCTCAAACCCTCAAACCCTCAAACCCTCAAACCCTCAAACCCTCAAACCCTCAAACCCTCAAACCCTCAAACCCTCAAACCCTCAAACCCTCAAACCCTCAAACCCTCAAACCCTCAAACCCTCAAACCCTCAAACCCTCAAACCCTCAAACCCTCAAACCCTCAAACCCTCAAACCCTCAAACCCTCAAACCCTCAAACCCTCAAACCCTCAAACCCTCAAACCCTCAAACCCTCAAACCCTCAAACCCTCAAACCCTCAAACCCTCAAACCCTCAAACCCTCAAACCCTCAAACCCTCAAACCCTCAAACCCTCAAACCCTCAAACCCTCAAACCCTCAAACCCTCAAACCCTCAAACCCTCAAACCCTCAAACCCTCAAACCCTCAAACCCTCAAACCCTCAAACCCTCAAACCCTCAAACCCTCAAACCCTCAAACCCTCAAACCCTCAAACCCTCAAACCCTCAAACCCTCAAACCCTCAAACCCTCAAACCCTCAAACCCTCAAACCCTCAAACCCTCAAACCCTCAAACCCTCAAACCCTCAAACCCTCAAACCCTCAAACCCTCAAACCCTCAAACCCTCAAACCCTCAAACCCTCAAACCCTCAAACCCTCAAACCCTCAAACCCTCAAACCCTCAAACCCTCAAACCCTCAAACCCTCAAACCCTCAAACCCTCAAACCCTCAAACCCTCAAACCCTCAAACCCTCAAACCCTCAAACCCTCAAACCCTCAAACCCTCAAACCCTCAAACCCTCAAACCCTCAAACCCTCAAACCCTCAAACCCTCAAACCCTCAAACCCTCAAACCCTCAAACCCTCAAACCCTCAAACCCTCAAACCCTCAAACCCTCAAACCCTCAAACCCTCAAACCCTCAAACCCTCAAACCCTCAAACCCTCAAACCCTCAAACCCTCAAACCCTCAAACCCTCAAACCCTCAAACCCTCAAACCCTCAAACCCTCAAACCCTCAAACCCTCAAACCCTCAAACCCTCAAACCCTCAAACCCTCAAACCCTCAAACCCTCAAACCCTCAAACCCTCAAACCCTCAAACCCTCAAACCCTCAAACCCTCAAACCCTCAAACCCTCAAACCCTCAAACCCTCAAACCCTCAAACCCTCAAACCCTCAAACCCTCAAACCCTCAAACCCTCAAACCCTCAAACCCTCAAACCCTCAAACCCTCAAACCCTCAAACCCTCAAACCCTCAAACCCTCAAACCCTCAAACCCTCAAACCCTCAAACCCTCAAACCCTCAAACCCTCAAACCCTCAAACCCTCAAACCCTCAAACCCTCAAACCCTCAAACCCTCAAACCCTCAAACCCTCAAACCCTCAAACCCTCAAACCCTCAAACCCTCAAACCCTCAAACCCTCAAACCCTCAAACCCTCAAACCCTCAAACCCTCAAACCCTCAAACCCTCAAACCCTCAAACCCTCAAACCCTCAAACCCTCAAACCCTCAAACCCTCAAACCCTCAAACCCTCAAACCCTCAAACCCTCAAACCCTCAAACCCTCAAACCCTCAAACCCTCAAACCCTCAAACCCTCAAACCCTCAAACCCTCAAACCCTCAAACCCTCAAACCCTCAAACCCTCAAACCCTCAAACCCTCAAACCCTCAAACCCTCAAACCCTCAAACCCTCAAACCCTCAAACCCTCAAACCCTCAAACCCTCAAACCCTCAAACCCTCAAACCCTCAAACCCTCAAACCCTCAAACCCTCAAACCCTCAAACCCTCAAACCCTCAAACCCTCAAACCCTCAAACCCTCAAACCCTCAAACCCTCAAACCCTCAAACCCTCAAACCCTCAAACCCTCAAACCCTCAAACCCTCAAACCCTCAAACCCTCAAACCCTCAAACCCTCAAACCCTCAAACCCTCAAACCCTCAAACCCTCAAACCCTCAAACCCTCAAACCCTCAAACCCTCAAACCCTCAAACCCTCAAACCCTCAAACCCTCAAACCCTCAAACCCTCAAACCCTCAAACCCTCAAACCCTCAAACCCTCAAACCCTCAAACCCTCAAACCCTCAAACCCTCAAACCCTCAAACCCTCAAACCCTCAAACCCTCAAACCCTCAAACCCTCAAACCCTCAAACCCTCAAACCCTCAAACCCTCAAACCCTCAAACCCTCAAACCCTCAAACCCTCAAACCCTCAAACCCTCAAACCCTCAAACCCTCAAACCCTCAAACCCTCAAACCCTCAAACCCTCAAACCCTCAAACCCTCAAACCCTCAAACCCTCAAACCCTCAAACCCTCAAACCCTCAAACCCTCAAACCCTCAAACCCTCAAACCCTCAAACCCTCAAACCCTCAAACCCTCAAACCCTCAAACCCTCAAACCCTCAAACCCTCAAACCCTCAAACCCTCAAACCCTCAAACCCTCAAACCCTCAAACCCTCAAACCCTCAAACCCTCAAACCCTCAAACCCTCAAACCCTCAAACCCTCAAACCCTCAAACCCTCAAACCCTCAAACCCTCAAACCCTCAAACCCTCAAACCCTCAAACCCTCAAACCCTCAAACCCTCAAACCCTCAAACCCTCAAACCCTCAAACCCTCAAACCCTCAAACCCTCAAACCCTCAAACCCTCAAACCCTCAAACCCTCAAACCCTCAAACCCTCAAACCCTCAAACCCTCAAACCCTCAAACCCTCAAACCCTCAAACCCTCAAACCCTCAAACCCTCAAACCCTCAAACCCTCAAACCCTCAAACCCTCAAACCCTCAAACCCTCAAACCCTCAAACCCTCAAACCCTCAAACCCTCAAACCCTCAAACCCTCAAACCCTCAAACCCTCAAACCCTCAAACCCTCAAACCCTCAAACCCTCAAACCCTCAAACCCTCAAACCCTCAAACCCTCAAACCCTCAAACCCTCAAACCCTCAAACCCTCAAACCCTCAAACCCTCAAACCCTCAAACCCTCAAACCCTCAAACCCTCAAACCCTCAAACCCTCAAACCCTCAAACCCTCAAACCCTCAAACCCTCAAACCCTCAAACCCTCAAACCCTCAAACCCTCAAACCCTCAAACCCTCAAACCCTCAAACCCTCAAACCCTCAAACCCTCAAACCCTCAAACCCTCAAACCCTCAAACCCTCAAACCCTCAAACCCTCAAACCCTCAAACCCTCAAACCCTCAAACCCTCAAACCCTCAAACCCTCAAACCCTCAAACCCTCAAACCCTCAAACCCTCAAACCCTCAAACCCTCAAACCCTCAAACCCTCAAACCCTCAAACCCTCAAACCCTCAAACCCTCAAACCCTCAAACCCTCAAACCCTCAAACCCTCAAACCCTCAAACCCTCAAACCCTCAAACCCTCAAACCCTCAAACCCTCAAACCCTCAAACCCTCAAACCCTCAAACCCTCAAACCCTCAAACCCTCAAACCCTCAAACCCTCAAACCCTCAAACCCTCAAACCCTCAAACCCTCAAACCCTCAAACCCTCAAACCCTCAAACCCTCAAACCCTCAAACCCTCAAACCCTCAAACCCTCAAACCCTCAAACCCTCAAACCCTCAAACCCTCAAACCCTCAAACCCTCAAACCCTCAAACCCTCAAACCCTCAAACCCTCAAACCCTCAAACCCTCAAACCCTCAAACCCTCAAACCCTCAAACCCTCAAACCCTCAAACCCTCAAACCCTCAAACCCTCAAACCCTCAAACCCTCAAACCCTCAAACCCTCAAACCCTCAAACCCTCAAACCCTCAAACCCTCAAACCCTCAAACCCTCAAACCCTCAAACCCTCAAACCCTCAAACCCTCAAACCCTCAAACCCTCAAACCCTCAAACCCTCAAACCCTCAAACCCTCAAACCCTCAAACCCTCAAACCCTCAAACCCTCAAACCCTCAAACCCTCAAACCCTCAAACCCTCAAACCCTCAAACCCTCAAACCCTCAAACCCTCAAACCCTCAAACCCTCAAACCCTCAAACCCTCAAACCCTCAAACCCTCAAACCCTCAAACCCTCAAACCCTCAAACCCTCAAACCCTCAAACCCTCAAACCCTCAAACCCTCAAACCCTCAAACCCTCAAACCCTCAAACCCTCAAACCCTCAAACCCTCAAACCCTCAAACCCTCAAACCCTCAAACCCTCAAACCCTCAAACCCTCAAACCCTCAAACCCTCAAACCCTCAAACCCTCAAACCCTCAAACCCTCAAACCCTCAAACCCTCAAACCCTCAAACCCTCAAACCCTCAAACCCTCAAACCCTCAAACCCTCAAACCCTCAAACCCTCAAACCCTCAAACCCTCAAACCCTCAAACCCTCAAACCCTCAAACCCTCAAACCCTCAAACCCTCAAACCCTCAAACCCTCAAACCCTCAAACCCTCAAACCCTCAAACCCTCAAACCCTCAAACCCTCAAACCCTCAAACCCTCAAACCCTCAAACCCTCAAACCCTCAAACCCTCAAACCCTCAAACCCTCAAACCCTCAAACCCTCAAACCCTCAAACCCTCAAACCCTCAAACCCTCAAACCCTCAAACCCTCAAACCCTCAAACCCTCAAACCCTCAAACCCTCAAACCCTCAAACCCTCAAACCCTCAAACCCTCAAACCCTCAAACCCTCAAACCCTCAAACCCTCAAACCCTCAAACCCTCAAACCCTCAAACCCTCAAACCCTCAAACCCTCAAACCCTCAAACCCTCAAACCCTCAAACCCTCAAACCCTCAAACCCTCAAACCCTCAAACCCTCAAACCCTCAAACCCTCAAACCCTCAAACCCTCAAACCCTCAAACCCTCAAACCCTCAAACCCTCAAACCCTCAAACCCTCAAACCCTCAAACCCTCAAACCCTCAAACCCTCAAACCCTCAAACCCTCAAACCCTCAAACCCTCAAACCCTCAAACCCTCAAACCCTCAAACCCTCAAACCCTCAAACCCTCAAACCCTCAAACCCTCAAACCCTCAAACCCTCAAACCCTCAAACCCTCAAACCCTCAAACCCTCAAACCCTCAAACCCTCAAACCCTCAAACCCTCAAACCCTCAAACCCTCAAACCCTCAAACCCTCAAACCCTCAAACCCTCAAACCCTCAAACCCTCAAACCCTCAAACCCTCAAACCCTCAAACCCTCAAACCCTCAAACCCTCAAACCCTCAAACCCTCAAACCCTCAAACCCTCAAACCCTCAAACCCTCAAACCCTCAAACCCTCAAACCCTCAAACCCTCAAACCCTCAAACCCTCAAACCCTCAAACCCTCAAACCCTCAAACCCTCAAACCCTCAAACCCTCAAACCCTCAAACCCTCAAACCCTCAAACCCTCAAACCCTCAAACCCTCAAACCCTCAAACCCTCAAACCCTCAAACCCTCAAACCCTCAAACCCTCAAACCCTCAAACCCTCAAACCCTCAAACCCTCAAACCCTCAAACCCTCAAACCCTCAAACCCTCAAACCCTCAAACCCTCAAACCCTCAAACCCTCAAACCCTCAAACCCTCAAACCCTCAAACCCTCAAACCCTCAAACCCTCAAACCCTCAAACCCTCAAACCCTCAAACCCTCAAACCCTCAAACCCTCAAACCCTCAAACCCTCAAACCCTCAAACCCTCAAACCCTCAAACCCTCAAACCCTCAAACCCTCAAACCCTCAAACCCTCAAACCCTCAAACCCTCAAACCCTCAAACCCTCAAACCCTCAAACCCTCAAACCCTCAAACCCTCAAACCCTCAAACCCTCAAACCCTCAAACCCTCAAACCCTCAAACCCTCAAACCCTCAAACCCTCAAACCCTCAAACCCTCAAACCCTCAAACCCTCAAACCCTCAAACCCTCAAACCCTCAAACCCTCAAACCCTCAAACCCTCAAACCCTCAAACCCTCAAACCCTCAAACCCTCAAACCCTCAAACCCTCAAACCCTCAAACCCTCAAACCCTCAAACCCTCAAACCCTCAAACCCTCAAACCCTCAAACCCTCAAACCCTCAAACCCTCAAACCCTCAAACCCTCAAACCCTCAAACCCTCAAACCCTCAAACCCTCAAACCCTCAAACCCTCAAACCCTCAAACCCTCAAACCCTCAAACCCTCAAACCCTCAAACCCTCAAACCCTCAAACCCTCAAACCCTCAAACCCTCAAACCCTCAAACCCTCAAACCCTCAAACCCTCAAACCCTCAAACCCTCAAACCCTCAAACCCTCAAACCCTCAAACCCTCAAACCCTCAAACCCTCAAACCCTCAAACCCTCAAACCCTCAAACCCTCAAACCCTCAAACCCTCAAACCCTCAAACCCTCAAACCCTCAAACCCTCAAACCCTCAAACCCTCAAACCCTCAAACCCTCAAACCCTCAAACCCTCAAACCCTCAAACCCTCAAACCCTCAAACCCTCAAACCCTCAAACCCTCAAACCCACAAACCCTCAAACCCCTCAACCCTCAAACCCTCAAACCCTCAAACCCTCAAACCCTCAAACCCTCAACCCTCAAACCCTCAACCCCTCAAACCCTCCAAACCCTCAAACCCTCAAACCCTCAACCCCAACCCTCAAACCCTCAAACCCTCAACCCTCAAACCCTCAACCCTCAAACCCTCAAACCCTCAAACCCTCAAACCCTCAAACCCTCAAACCCTCAAACCCTCAAACCCTCAAACCCTCAAACCCTCAAACCCTCAAACCCTCAAACCCTCAAACCCTCAAACCCTCAAACCCTCAAACCCTCAAACCCTCAAACCCTCAAACCCTCAAACCCTCAAACCCTCAAACCCTCAAACCCTCAAACCCTCAAACCCTCAAACCCTCAAACCCTCAAACCCTCAAACCCTCAAACCCTCAAACCCTCAAACCCTCAAACCCTCAAACCCTCAAACCCTCAAACCCTCAAACCCTCAAACCCTCAAACCCTCAAACCCTCAAACCCTCAAACCCTCAAACCCTCAAACCCTCAAACCCTCAAACCCTCAAACCCTCAAACCCTCAAACCCTCAAACCCTCAAACCCTCAAACCCTCAAACCCTCAAACCCTCAAACCCTCAAACCCTCAAACCCTCAAACCCACAAACCTCAAACCCTCAAACCCTCAAACCCTCAAACCCTCAAACCCTCAAACCCTCAAACCCTCAAACCCTCAAACCCTCAAACCCTCAAACCCTCAAACCCTCAAACCCTCAAACCCTCAAACCCTCAAACCCTCAAACCCTCAAACCCTCAAACCCTCAAACCCTCAAACCCTCAAACCCTCAAACCCTCAAACCCTCAAACCCTCAAACCCTCAAACCCTCAAACCCTCAAACCCTCAAACCCTCAAACCCTCAAACCCTCAAACCCTCAAACCCTCAAACCCTCAAACCCTCAAACCCTCAAACCCTCAAACCCTCAAACCCTCAAACCCTCAAACCCTCAAACCCTCAAACCCTCAAACCCTCAAACCCTCAAACCCTCAAACCCTCAAACCCTCAAACCCTCAAACCCTCAAACCCTCAAACCCTCAAACCCTCAAACCCTCAAACCCTCAAACCCTCAAACCCTCAAACCCTCAAACCCTCAAACCCTCAAACCCTCAAACCCTCAAACCCTCAAACCCTCAAACCCTCAAACCCTCAAACCCTCAAACCCTCAAACCCTCAAACCCTCAAACCCTCAAACCCTCAAACCCTCAAACCCTCAAACCCTCAAACCCTCAAACCCTCAAACCCTCAAACCCTCAAACCCTCAAACCCTCAAACCCTCAAACCCTCAAACCCTCAAACCCTCAAACCCTCAAACCCTCAAACCCTCAAACCCTCAAACCCTCAAACCCTCAAACCCTCAAACCCTCAAACCCTCAAACCCTCAAACCCTCAAACCCTCAAACCCTCAAACCCTCAAACCCTCAAACCCTCAAACCCTCAAACCCTCAAACCCTCAAACCCTCAAACCCTCAAACCCTCAAACCCTCAAACCCTCAAACCCTCAAACCCTCAAACCCTCAAACCCTCAAACCCTCAAACCCTCAAACCCTCAAACCCTCAAACCCTCAAACCCTCAAACCCTCAAACCCTCAAACCCTCAAACCCTCAAACCCTCAAACCCTCAAACCCTCAAACCCTCAAACCCTCAAACCCTCAAACCCTCAAACCCTCAAACCCTCAAACCCTCAAACCCTCAAACCCTCAAACCCTCAAACCCTCAAACCCTCAAACCCTCAAACCCTCAAACCCTCAAACCCTCAAACCCTCAAACCCTCAAACCCTCAAACCCTCAAACCCTCAAACCCTCAAACCCTCAAACCCTCAAACCCTCAAACCCTCAAACCCTCAAACCCTCAAACCCTCAAACCCTCAAACCCTCAAACCCTCAAACCCTCAAACCCTCAAACCCTCAAACCCTCAAACCCTCAAACCCTCAAACCCTCAAACCCTCAAACCCTCAAACCCTCAAACCCTCAAACCCTCAAACCCTCAAACCCTCAAACCCTCAAACCCTCAAACCCTCAAACCCTCAAACCCTCAAACCCTCAAACCCTCAAACCCTCAAACCCTCAAACCCTCAAACCCTCAAACCCTCAAACCCTCAAACCCTCAAACCCTCAAACCCTCAAACCCTCAAACCCTCAAACCCTCAAACCCTCAAACCCTCAAACCCTCAAACCCTCAAACCCTCAAACCCTCAAACCCTCAAACCCTCAAACCCTCAAACCCTCAAACCCTCAAACCCTCAAACCCTCAAACCCTCAAACCCTCAAACCCTCAAACCCTCAAACCCTCAAACCCTCAAACCCTCAAACCCTCAAACCCTCAAACCCTCAAACCCTCAAACCCTCAAACCCTCAAACCCTCAAACCCTCAAACCCTCAAACCCTCAAACCCTCAAACCCTCAAACCCTCAAACCCTCAAACCCTCAAACCCTCAAACCCTCAAACCCTCAAACCCTCAAACCCTCAAACCCTCAAACCCTCAAACCCTCAAACCCTCAAACCCTCAAACCCTCAAACCCTCAAACCCTCAAACCCTCAAACCCTCAAACCCTCAAACCCTCAAACCCTCAAACCCTCAAACCCTCAAACCCTCAAACCCTCAAACCCTCAAACCCTCAAACCCTCAAACCCTCAAACCCTCAAACCCTCAAACCCTCAAACCCTCAAACCCTCAAACCCTCAAACCCTCAAACCCTCAAACCCTCAAACCCTCAAACCCTCAAACCCTCAAACCCTCAAACCCTCAAACCCTCAAACCCTCAAACCCTCAAACCCTCAAACCCTCAAACCCTCAAACCCTCAAACCCTCAAACCCTCAAACCCTCAAACCCTCAAACCCTCAAACCCTCAAACCCTCAAACCCTCAAACCCTCAAACCCTCAAACCCTCAAACCCTCAAACCCTCAAACCCTCAAACCCTCAAACCCTCAAACCCTCAAACCCTCAAACCCTCAAACCCTCAAACCCTCAAACCCTCAAACCCTCAAACCCTCAAACCCTCAAACCCTCAAACCCTCAAACCCTCAAACCCTCAAACCCTCAAACCCTCAAACCCTCAAACCCTCAAACCCTCAAACCCTCAAACCCTCAAACCCTCAAACCCTCAAACCCTCAAACCCTCAAACCCTCAAACCCTCAAACCCTCAAACCCTCAAACCCTCAAACCCTCAAACCCTCAAACCCTCAAACCCTCAAACCCTCAAACCCTCAAACCCTCAAACCCTCAAACCCTCAAACCCTCAAACCCTCAAACCCTCAAACCCTCAAACCCTCAAACCCTCAAACCCTCAAACCCTCAAACCCTCAAACCCTCAAACCCTCAAACCCTCAAACCCTCAAACCCTCAAACCCTCAAACCCTCAAACCCTCAAACCCTCAAACCCTCAAACCCTCAAACCCTCAAACCCTCAAACCCTCAAACCCTCAAACCCTCAAACCCTCAAACCCTCAAACCCTCAAACCCTCAAACCCTCAAACCCTCAAACCCTCAAACCCTCAAACCCTCAAACCCTCAAACCCTCAAACCCTCAAACCCTCAAACCCTCAAACCCTCAAACCCTCAAACCCTCAAACCCTCAAACCCTCAAACCCTCAAACCCTCAAACCCTCAAACCCTCAAACCCTCAAACCCTCAAACCCTCAAACCCTCAAACCCTCAAACCCTCAAACCCTCAAACCCTCAAACCCTCAAACCCTCAAACCCTCAAACCCTCAAACCCTCAAACCCTCAAACCCTCAAACCCTCAAACCCTCAAACCCTCAAACCCTCAAACCCTCAAACCCTCAAACCCTCAAACCCTCAAACCCTCAAACCCTCAAACCCTCAAACCCTCAAACCCTCAAACCCTCAAACCCTCAAACCCTCAAACCCTCAAACCCTCAAACCCTCAAACCCTCAAACCCTCAAACCCTCAAACCCTCAAACCCTCAAACCCTCAAACCCTCAAACCCTCAAACCCTCAAACCCTCAAACCCTCAAACCCTCAAACCCTCAAACCCTCAAACCCTCAAACCCTCAAACCCTCAAACCCTCAAACCCTCAAACCCTCAAACCCTCAAACCCTCAAACCCTCAAACCCTCAAACCCTCAAACCCTCAAACCCTCAAACCCTCAAACCCTCAAACCCTCAAACCCTCAAACCCTCAAACCCTCAAACCCTCAAACCCTCAAACCCTCAAACCCTCAAACCCTCAAACCCTCAAACCCTCAAACCCTCAAACCCTCAAACCCTCAAACCCTCAAACCCTCAAACCCTCAAACCCTCAAACCCTCAAACCCTCAAACCCTCAAACCCTCAAACCCTCAAACCCTCAAACCCTCAAACCCTCAAACCCTCAAACCCTCAAACCCTCAAACCCTCAAACCCTCAAACCCTCAAACCCTCAAACCCTCAAACCCTCAAACCCTCAAACCCTCAAACCCTCAAACCCTCAAACCCTCAAACCCTCAAACCCTCAAACCCTCAAACCCTCAAACCCTCAAACCCTCAAACCCTCAAACCCTCAAACCCTCAAACCCTCAAACCCTCAAACCCTCAAACCCTCAAACCCTCAAACCCTCAAACCCTCAAACCCTCAAACCCTCAAACCCTCAAACCCTCAAACCCTCAAACCCTCAAACCCTCAAACCCTCAAACCCTCAAACCCTCAAACCCTCAAACCCTCAAACCCTCAAACCCTCAAACCCTCAAACCCTCAAACCCTCAAACCCTCAAACCCTCAAACCCTCAAACCCTCAAACCCTCAAACCCTCAAACCCTCAAACCCTCAAACCCTCAAACCCTCAAACCCTCAAACCCTCAAACCCTCAAACCCTCAAACCCTCAAACCCTCAAACCCTCAAACCCTCAAACCCTCAAACCCTCAAACCCTCAAACCCTCAAACCCTCAAACCCTCAAACCCTCAAACCCTCAAACCCTCAAACCCTCAAACCCTCAAACCCTCAAACCCTCAAACCCTCAAACCCTCAAACCCTCAAACCCTCAAACCCTCAAACCCTCAAACCCTCAAACCCTCAAACCCTCAAACCCTCAAACCCTCAAACCCTCAAACCCTCAAACCCTCAAACCCTCAAACCCTCAAACCCTCAAACCCTCAAACCCTCAAACCCTCAAACCCTCAAACCCTCAAACCCTCAAACCCTCAAACCCTCAAACCCTCAAACCCTCAAACCCTCAAACCCTCAAACCCTCAAACCCTCAAACCCTCAAACCCTCAAACCCTCAAACCCTCAAACCCTCAAACCCTCAAACCCTCAAACCCTCAAACCCTCAAACCCTCAAACCCTCAAACCCTCAAACCCTCAAACCCTCAAACCCTCAAACCCTCAAACCCTCAAACCCTCAAACCCTCAAACCCTCAAACCCTCAAACCCTCAAACCCTCAAACCCTCAAACCCTCAAACCCTCAAACCCTCAAACCCTCAAACCCTCAAACCCTCAAACCCTCAAACCCTCAAACCCTCAAACCCTCAAACCCTCAAACCCTCAAACCCTAAACCCTCAAACCCTCAAACCCTCAAACCCTCAAACCCTCAAACCCTCAAACCCTCAAACCCTCAAACCCTCAAACCCTCAAACCCTCAAACCCTCAAACCCTCAAACCCTCAAACCCTCAAACCCTCAAACCCTCAAACCCTCAAACCCTCAAACCCTCAAACCCTCAAACCCTCAAACCCTCAAACCCTCAAACCCTCAAACCCTCAAACCCTCAAACCCTCAAACCCTCAAACCCTCAAACCCTCAAACCCTCAAACCCTCAAACCCTCAAACCCTCAAACCCTCAAACCCTCAAACCCTCAAACCCTCAAACCCTCAAACCCTCAAACCCTCAAACCCTCAAACCCTCAAACCCTCAAACCCTCAAACCCTCAAACCCTCAAACCCTCAAACCCTCAAACCCTCAAACCCTCAAACCCTCAAACCCTCAAACCCTCAAACCCTCAAACCCTCAAACCCTCAAACCCTCAAACCCTCAAACCCTCAAACCCTCAAACCCTCAAACCCTCAAACCCTCAAACCCTCAAACCCTCAAACCCTCAAACCCTCAAACCCTCAAACCCTCAAACCCTCAAACCCTCAAACCCTCAAACCCTCAAACCCTCAAACCCTCAAACCCTCAAACCCTCAAACCCTCAAACCCTCAAACCCTCAAACCCTCAAACCCTCAAACCCTCAAACCCTCAAACCCTCAAACCCTCAAACCCTCAAACCCTCAAACCCTCAAACCCTCAAACCCTCAAACCCTCAAACCCTCAAACCCTCAAACCCTCAAACCCTCAAACCCTCAAACCCTCAAACCCTCAAACCCTCAAACCCTCAAACCCTCAAACCCTCAAACCCTCAAACCCTCAAACCCTCAAACCCTCAAACCCTCAAACCCTCAAACCCTCAAACCCTCAAACCCTCAAACCCTCAAACCCTCAAACCCTCAAACCCTCAAACCCTCAAACCCTCAAACCCTCAAACCCTCAAACCCTCAAACCCTCAAACCCTCAAACCCTCAAACCCTCAAACCCTCAAACCCTCAAACCCTCAAACCCTCAAACCCTCAAACCCTCAAACCCTCAAACCCTCAAACCCTCAAACCCTCAAACCCTCAAACCCTCAAACCCTCAAACCCTCAAACCCTCAAACCCTCAAACCCTCAAACCCTCAAACCCTCAAACCCTCAAACCCTCAAACCCTCAAACCCTCAAACCCTCAAACCCTCAAACCCTCAAACCCTCAAACCCTCAAACCCTCAAACCCTCAAACCCTCAAACCCTCAAACCCTCAAACCCTCAAACCCTCAAACCCTCAAACCCTCAAACCCTCAAACCCTCAAACCCTCAAACCCTCAAACCCTCAAACCCTCAAACCCTCAAACCCTCAAACCCTCAAACCCTCAAACCCTCAAACCCTCAAACCCTCAAACCCTCAAACCCTCAAACCCTCAAACCCTCAAACCCTCAAACCCTCAAACCCTCAAACCCTCAAACCCTCAAACCCTCAAACCCTCAAACCCTCAAACCCTCAAACCCTCAAACCCTCAAACCCTCAAACCCTCAAACCCTCAAACCCTCAAACCCTCAAACCCTCAAACCCTCAAACCCTCAAACCCTCAAACCCTCAAACCCTCAAACCCTCAAACCCTCAAACCCTCAAACCCTCAAACCCTCAAACCCTCAAACCCTCAAACCCTCAAACCCTCAAACCCTCAAACCCTCAAACCCTCAAACCCTCAAACCCTCAAACCCTCAAACCCTCAAACCCTCAAACCCTCAAACCCTCAAACCCTCAAACCCTCAAACCCTCAAACCCTCAAACCCTCAAACCCTCAAACCCTCAAACCCTCAAACCCTCAAACCCTCAAACCCTCAAACCCTCAAACCCTCAAACCCTCAAACCCTCAAACCCTCAAACCCTCAAACCCTCAAACCCTCAAACCCTCAAACCCTCAAACCCTCAAACCCTCAAACCCTCAAACCCTCAAACCCTCAAACCCTCAAACCCTCAAACCCTCAAACCCTCAAACCCTCAAACCCTCAAACCCTCAAACCCTCAAACCCTCAAACCCTCAAACCCTCAAACCCTCAAACCCTCAAACCCTCAAACCCTCAAACCCTCAAACCCTCAAACCCTCAAACCCTCAAACCCTCAAACCCTCAAACCCTCAAACCCTCAAACCCTCAAACCCTCAAACCCTCAAACCCTCAAACCCTCAAACCCTCAAACCCTCAAACCCTCAAACCCTCAAACCCTCAAACCCTCAAACCCTCAAACCCTCAAACCCTCAAACCCTCAAACCCTCAAACCCTCAAACCCTCAAACCCTCAAACCCTCAAACCCTCAAACCCTCAAACCCTCAAACCCTCAAACCCTCAAACCCTCAAACCCTCAAACCCTCAAACCCTCAAACCCTCAAACCCTCAAACCCTCAAACCCTCAAACCCTCAAACCCTCAAACCCTCAAACCCTCAAACCCTCAAACCCTCAAACCCTCAAACCCTCAAACCCTCAAACCCTCAAACCCTCAAACCCTCAAACCCTCAAACCCTCAAACCCTCAAACCCTCAAACCCTCAAACCCTCAAACCCTCAAACCCTCAAACCCTCAAACCCTCAAACCCTCAAACCCTCAAACCCTCAAACCCTCAAACCCTCAAACCCTCAAACCCTCAAACCCTCAAACCCTCAAACCCTCAAACCCTCAAACCCTCAAACCCTCAAACCCTCAAACCCTCAAACCCTCAAACCCTCAAACCCTCAAACCCTCAAACCCTCAAACCCTCAAACCCTCAAACCCTCAAACCCTCAAACCCTCAAACCCTCAAACCCTCAAACCCTCAAACCCTCAAACCCTCAAACCCTCAAACCCTCAAACCCTCAAACCCTCAAACCCTCAAACCCTCAAACCCTCAAACCCTCAAACCCTCAAACCCTCAAACCCTCAAACCCTCAAACCCTCAAACCCTCAAACCCTCAAACCCTCAAACCCTCAAACCCTCAAACCCTCAAACCCTCAAACCCTCAAACCCTCAAACCCTCAAACCCTCAAACCCTCAAACCCTCAAACCCTCAAACCCTCAAACCCTCAAACCCTCAAACCCTCAAACCCTCAAACCCTCAAACCCTCAAACCCTCAAACCCTCAAACCCTCAAACCCTCAAACCCTCAAACCCTCAAACCCTCAAACCCTCAAACCCTCAAACCCTCAAACCCTCAAACCCTCAAACCCTCAAACCCTCAAACCCTCAAACCCTCAAACCCTCAAACCCTCAAACCCTCAAACCCTCAAACCCTCAAACCCTCAAACCCTCAAACCCTCAAACCCTCAAACCCTCAAACCCTCAAACCCTCAAACCCTCAAACCCTCAAACCCTCAAACCCTCAAACCCTCAAACCCTCAAACCCTCAAACCCTCAAACCCTCAAACCCTCAAACCCTCAAACCCTCAAACCCTCAAACCCTCAAACCCTCAAACCCTCAAACCCTCAAACCCTCAAACCCTCAAACCCTCAAACCCTCAAACCCTCAAACCCTCAAACCCTCAAACCCTCAAACCCTCAAACCCTCAAACCCTCAAACCCTCAAACCCTCAAACCCTCAAACCCTCAAACCCTCAAACCCTCAAACCCTCAAACCCTCAAACCCTCAAACCCTCAAACCCTCAAACCCTCAAACCCTCAAACCCTCAAACCCTCAAACCCTCAAACCCTCAAACCCTCAAACCCTCAAACCCTCAAACCCTCAAACCCTCAAACCCTCAAACCCTCAAACCCTCAAACCCTCAAACCCTCAAACCCTCAAACCCTCAAACCCTCAAACCCTCAAACCCTCAAACCCTCAAACCCTCAAACCCTCAAACCCTCAAACCCTCAAACCCTCAAACCCTCAAACCCTCAAACCCTCAAACCCTCAAACCCTCAAACCCTCAAACCCTCAAACCCTCAAACCCTCAAACCCTCAAACCCTCAAACCCTCAAACCCTCAAACCCTCAAACCCTCAAACCCTCAAACCCTCAAACCCTCAAACCCTCAAACCCTCAAACCCTCAAACCCTCAAACCCTCAAACCCTCAAACCCTCAAACCCTCAAACCCTCAAACCCTCAAACCCTCAAACCCTCAAACCCTCAAACCCTCAAACCCTCAAACCCTCAAACCCTCAAACCCTCAAACCCTCAAACCCTCAAACCCTCAAACCCTCAAACCCTCAAACCCTCAAACCCTCAAACCCTCAAACCCTCAAACCCTCAAACCCTCAAACCCTCAAACCCTCAAACCCTCAAACCCTCAAACCCTCAAACCCTCAAACCCTCAAACCCTCAAACCCTCAAACCCTCAAACCCTCAAACCCTCAAACCCTCAAACCCTCAAACCCTCAAACCCTCAAACCCTCAAACCCTCAAACCCTCAAACCCTCAAACCCTCAAACCCTCAAACCCTCAAACCCTCAAACCCTCAAACCCTCAAACCCTCAAACCCTCAAACCCTCAAACCCTCAAACCCTCAAACCCTCAAACCCTCAAACCCTCAAACCCTCAAACCCTCAAACCCTCAAACCCTCAAACCCTCAAACCCTCAAACCCTCAAACCCTCAAACCCTCAAACCCTCAAACCCTCAAACCCTCAAACCCTCAAACCCTCAAACCCTCAAACCCTCAAACCCTCAAACCCTCAAACCCTCAAACCCTCAAACCCTCAAACCCTCAAACCCTCAAACCCTCAAACCCTCAAACCCTCAAACCCTCAAACCCTCAAACCCTCAAACCCTCAAACCCTCAAACCCTCAAACCCTCAAACCCTCAAACCCTCAAACCCTCAAACCCTCAAACCCTCAAACCCTCAAACCCTCAAACCCTCAAACCCTCAAACCCTCAAACCCTCAAACCCTCAAACCCTCAAACCCTCAAACCCTCAAACCCTCAAACCCTCAAACCCTCAAACCCTCAAACCCTCAAACCCTCAAACCCTCAAACCCTCAAACCCTCAAACCCTCAAACCCTCAAACCCTCAAACCCTCAAACCCTCAAACCCTCAAACCCTCAAACCCTCAAACCCTCAAACCCTCAAACCCTCAAACCCTCAAACCCTCAAACCCTCAAACCCTCAAACCCTCAAACCCTCAAACCCTCAAACCCTCAAACCCTCAAACCCTCAAACCCTCAAACCCTCAAACCCTCAAACCCTCAAACCCTCAAACCCTCAAACCCTCAAACCCTCAAACCCTCAAACCCTCAAACCCTCAAACCCTCAAACCCTCAAACCCTCAAACCCTCAAACCCTCAAACCCTCAAACCCTCAAACCCTCAAACCCTCAAACCCTCAAACCCTCAAACCCTCAAACCCTCAAACCCTCAAACCCTCAAACCCTCAAACCCTCAAACCCTCAAACCCTCAAACCCTCAAACCCTCAAACCCTCAAACCCTCAAACCCTCAAACCCTCAAACCCTCAAACCCTCAAACCCTCAAACCCTCAAACCCTCAAACCCTCAAACCCTCAAACCCTCAAACCCTCAAACCCTCAAACCCTCAAACCCTCAAACCCTCAAACCCTCAAACCCTCAAACCCTCAAACCCTCAAACCCTCAAACCCTCAAACCCTCAAACCCTCAAACCCTCAAACCCTCAAACCCTCAAACCCTCAAACCCTCAAACCCTCAAACCCTCAAACCCTCAAACCCTCAAACCCTCAAACCCTCAAACCCTCAAACCCTCAAACCCTCAAACCCTCAAACCCTCAAACCCTCAAACCCTCAAACCCTCAAACCCTCAAACCCTCAAACCCTCAAACCCTCAAACCCTCAAACCCTCAAACCCTCAAACCCTCAAACCCTCAAACCCTCAAACCCTCAAACCCTCAAACCCTCAAACCCTCAAACCCTCAAACCCTCAAACCCTCAAACCCTCAAACCCTCAAACCCTCAAACCCTCAAACCCTCAAACCCTCAAACCCTCAAACCCTCAAACCCTCAAACCCTCAAACCCTCAAACCCTCAAACCCTCAAACCCTCAAACCCTCAAACCCTCAAACCCTCAAACCCTCAAACCCTCAAACCCTCAAACCCTCAAACCCTCAAACCCTCAAACCCTCAAACCCTCAAACCCTCAAACCCTCAAACCCTCAAACCCTCAAACCCTCAAACCCTCAAACCCTCAAACCCTCAAACCCTCAAACCCTCAAACCCTCAAACCCTCAAACCCTCAAACCCTCAAACCCTCAAACCCTCAAACCCTCAAACCCTCAAACCCTCAAACCCTCAAACCCTCAAACCCTCAAACCCTCAAACCCTCAAACCCTCAAACCCTCAAACCCTCAAACCCTCAAACCCTCAAACCCTCAAACCCTCAAACCCTCAAACCCTCAAACCCTCAAACCCTCAAACCCTCAAACCCTCAAACCCTCAAACCCTCAAACCCTCAAACCCTCAAACCCTCAAACCCTCAAACCCTCAAACCCTCAAACCCTCAAACCCTCAAACCCTCAAACCCTCAAACCCTCAAACCCTCAAACCCTCAAACCCTCAAACCCTCAAACCCTCAAACCCTCAAACCCTCAAACCCTCAAACCCTCAAACCCTCAAACCCTCAAACCCTCAAACCCTCAAACCCTCAAACCCTCAAACCCTCAAACCCTCAAACCCTCAAACCCTCAAACCCTCAAACCCTCAAACCCTCAAACCCTCAAACCCTCAAACCCTCAAACCCTCAAACCCTCAAACCCTCAAACCCTCAAACCCTCAAACCCTCAAACCCTCAAACCCTCAAACCCTCAAACCCTCAAACCCTCAAACCCTCAAACCCTCAAACCCTCAAACCCTCAAACCCTCAAACCCTCAAACCCTCAAACCCTCAAACCCTCAAACCCTCAAACCCTCAAACCCTCAAACCCTCAAACCCTCAAACCCTCAAACCCTCAAACCCTCAAACCCTCAAACCCTCAAACCCTCAAACCCTCAAACCCTCAAACCCTCAAACCCTCAAACCCTCAAACCCTCAAACCCTCAAACCCTCAAACCCTCAAACCCTCAAACCCTCAAACCCTCAAACCCTCAAACCCTCAAACCCTCAAACCCTCAAACCCTCAAACCCTCAAACCCTCAAACCCTCAAACCCTCAAACCCTCAAACCCTCAAACCCTCAAACCCTCAAACCCTCAAACCCTCAAACCCTCAAACCCTCAAACCCTCAAACCCTCAAACCCTCAAACCCTCAAACCCTCAAACCCTCAAACCCTCAAACCCTCAAACCCTCAAACCCTCAAACCCTCAAACCCTCAAACCCTCAAACCCTCAAACCCTCAAACCCTCAAACCCTCAAACCCTCAAACCCTCAAACCCTCAAACCCTCAAACCCTCAAACCCTCAAACCCTCAAACCCTCAAACCCTCAAACCCTCAAACCCTCAAACCCTCAAACCCTCAAACCCTCAAACCCTCAAACCCTCAAACCCTCAAACCCTCAAACCCTCAAACCCTCAAACCCTCAAACCCTCAAACCCTCAAACCCTCAAACCCTCAAACCCTCAAACCCTCAAACCCTCAAACCCTCAAACCCTCAAACCCTCAAACCCTCAAACCCTCAAACCCTCAAACCCTCAAACCCTCAAACCCTCAAACCCTCAAACCCTCAAACCCTCAAACCCTCAAACCCTCAAACCCTCAAACCCTCAAACCCTCAAACCCTCAAACCCTCAAACCCTCAAACCCTCAAACCCTCAAACCCTCAAACCCTCAAACCCTCAAACCCTCAAACCCTCAAACCCTCAAACCCTCAAACCCTCAAACCCTCAAACCCTCAAACCCTCAAACCCTCAAACCCTCAAACCCTCAAACCCTCAAACCCTCAAACCCTCAAACCCTCAAACCCTCAAACCCTCAAACCCTCAAACCCTCAAACCCTCAAACCCTCAAACCCTCAAACCCTCAAACCCTCAAACCCTCAAACCCTCAAACCCTCAAACCCTCAAACCCTCAAACCCTCAAACCCTCAAACCCTCAAACCCTCAAACCCTCAAACCCTCAAACCCTCAAACCCTCAAACCCTCAAACCCTCAAACCCTCAAACCCTCAAACCCTCAAACCCTCAAACCCTCAAACCCTCAAACCCTCAAACCCTCAAACCCTCAAACCCTCAAACCCTCAAACCCTCAAACCCTCAAACCCTCAAACCCTCAAACCCTCAAACCCTCAAACCCTCAAACCCTCAAACCCTCAAACCCTCAAACCCTCAAACCCTCAAACCCTCAAACCCTCAAACCCTCAAACCCTCAAACCCTCAAACCCTCAAACCCTCAAACCCTCAAACCCTCAAACCCTCAAACCCTCAAACCCTCAAACCCTCAAACCCTCAAACCCTCAAACCCTCAAACCCTCAAACCCTCAAACCCTCAAACCCTCAAACCCTCAAACCCTCAAACCCTCAAACCCTCAAACCCTCAAACCCTCAAACCCTCAAACCCTCAAACCCTCAAACCCTCAAACCCTCAAACCCTCAAACCCTCAAACCCTCAAACCCTCAAACCCTCAAACCCTCAAACCCTCAAACCCTCAAACCCTCAAACCCTCAAACCCTCAAACCCTCAAACCCTCAAACCCTCAAACCCTCAAACCCTCAAACCCTCAAACCCTCAAACCCTCAAACCCTCAAACCCTCAAACCCTCAAACCCTCAAACCCTCAAACCCTCAAACCCTCAAACCCTCAAACCCTCAAACCCTCAAACCCTCAAACCCTCAAACCCTCAAACCCTCAAACCCTCAAACCCTCAAACCCTCAAACCCTCAAACCCTCAAACCCTCAAACCCTCAAACCCTCAAACCCTCAAACCCTCAAACCCTCAAACCCTCAAACCCTCAAACCCTCAAACCCTCAAACCCTCAAACCCTCAAACCCTCAAACCCTCAAACCCTCAAACCCTCAAACCCTCAAACCCTCAAACCCTCAAACCCTCAAACCCTCAAACCCTCAAACCCTCAAACCCTCAAACCCTCAAACCCTCAAACCCTCAAACCCTCAAACCCTCAAACCCTCAAACCCTCAAACCCTCAAACCCTCAAACCCTCAAACCCTCAAACCCTCAAACCCTCAAACCCTCAAACCCTCAAACCCTCAAACCCTCAAACCCTCAAACCCTCAAACCCTCAAACCCTCAAACCCTCAAACCCTCAAACCCTCAAACCCTCAAACCCTCAAACCCTCAAACCCTCAAACCCTCAAACCCTCAAACCCTCAAACCCTCAAACCCTCAAACCCTCAAACCCTCAAACCCTCAAACCCTCAAACCCTCAAACCCTCAAACCCTCAAACCCTCAAACCCTCAAACCCTCAAACCCTCAAACCCTCAAACCCTCAAACCCTCAAACCCTCAAACCCTCAAACCCTCAAACCCTCAAACCCTCAAACCCTCAAACCCTCAAACCCTCAAACCCTCAAACCCTCAAACCCTCAAACCCTCAAACCCTCAAACCCTCAAACCCTCAAACCCTCAAACCCTCAAACCCTCAAACCCTCAAACCCTCAAACCCTCAAACCCTCAAACCCTCAAACCCTCAAACCCTCAAACCCTCAAACCCTCAAACCCTCAAACCCTCAAACCCTCAAACCCTCAAACCCTCAAACCCTCAAACCCTCAAACCCTCAAACCCTCAAACCCTCAAACCCTCAAACCCTCAAACCCTCAAACCCTCAAACCCTCAAACCCTCAAACCCTCAAACCCTCAAACCCTCAAACCCTCAAACCCTCAAACCCTCAAACCCTCAAACCCTCAAACCCTCAAACCCTCAAACCCTCAAACCCTCAAACCCTCAAACCCTCAAACCCTCAAACCCTCAAACCCTCAAACCCTCAAACCCTCAAACCCTCAAACCCTCAAACCCTCAAACCCTCAAACCCTCAAACCCTCAAACCCTCAAACCCTCAAACCCTCAAACCCTCAAACCCTCAAACCCTCAAACCCTCAAACCCTCAAACCCTCAAACCCTCAAACCCTCAAACCCTCAAACCCTCAAACCCTCAAACCCTCAAACCCTCAAACCCTCAAACCCTCAAACCCTCAAACCCTCAAACCCTCAAACCCTCAAACCCTCAAACCCTCAAACCCTCAAACCCTCAAACCCTCAAACCCTCAAACCCTCAAACCCTCAAACCCTCAAACCCTCAAACCCTCAAACCCTCAAACCCTCAAACCCTCAAACCCTCAAACCCTCAAACCCTCAAACCCTCAAACCCTCAAACCCTCAAACCCTCAAACCCTCAAACCCTCAAACCCTCAAACCCTCAAACCCTCAAACCCTCAAACCCTCAAACCCTCAAACCCTCAAACCCTCAAACCCTCAAACCCTCAAACCCTCAAACCCTCAAACCCTCAAACCCTCAAACCCTCAAACCCTCAAACCCTCAAACCCTCAAACCCTCAAACCCTCAAACCCTCAAACCCTCAAACCCTCAAACCCTCAAACCCTCAAACCCTCAAACCCTCAAACCCTCAAACCCTCAAACCCTCAAACCCTCAAACCCTCAAACCCTCAAACCCTCAAACCCTCAAACCCTCAAACCCTCAAACCCTCAAACCCTCAAACCCTCAAACCCTCAAACCCTCAAACCCTCAAACCCTCAAACCCTCAAACCCTCAAACCCTCAAACCCTCAAACCCTCAAACCCTCAAACCCTCAAACCCTCAAACCCTCAAACCCTCAAACCCTCAAACCCTCAAACCCTCAAACCCTCAAACCCTCAAACCCTCAAACCCTCAAACCCTCAAACCCTCAAACCCTCAAACCCTCAAACCCTCAAACCCTCAAACCCTCAAACCCTCAAACCCTCAAACCCTCAAACCCTCAAACCCTCAAACCCTCAAACCCTCAAACCCTCAAACCCTCAAACCCTCAAACCCTCAAACCCTCAAACCCTCAAACCCTCAAACCCTCAAACCCTCAAACCCTCAAACCCTCAAACCCTCAAACCCTCAAACCCTCAAACCCTCAAACCCTCAAACCCTCAAACCCTCAAACCCTCAAACCCTCAAACCCTCAAACCCTCAAACCCTCAAACCCTCAAACCCTCAAACCCTCAAACCCTCAAACCCTCAAACCCTCAAACCCTCAAACCCTCAAACCCTCAAACCCTCAAACCCTCAAACCCTCAAACCCTCAAACCCTCAAACCCTCAAACCCTCAAACCCTCAAACCCTCAAACCCTCAAACCCTCAAACCCTCAAACCCTCAAACCCTCAAACCCTCAAACCCTCAAACCCTCAAACCCTCAAACCCTCAAACCCTCAAACCCTCAAACCCTCAAACCCTCAAACCCTCAAACCCTCAAACCCTCAAACCCTCAAACCCTCAAACCCTCAAACCCTCAAACCCTCAAACCCTCAAACCCTCAAACCCTCAAACCCTCAAACCCTCAAACCCTCAAACCCTCAAACCCTCAAACCCTCAAACCCTCAAACCCTCAAACCCTCAAACCCTCAAACCCTCAAACCCTCAAACCCTCAAACCCTCAAACCCTCAAACCCTCAAACCCTCAAACCCTCAAACCCTCAAACCCTCAAACCCTCAAACCCTCAAACCCTCAAACCCTCAAACCCTCAAACCCTCAAACCCTCAAACCCTCAAACCCTCAAACCCTCAAACCCTCAAACCCTCAAACCCTCAAACCCTCAAACCCTCAAACCCTCAAACCCTCAAACCCTCAAACCCTCAAACCCTCAAACCCTCAAACCCTCAAACCCTCAAACCCTCAAACCCTCAAACCCTCAAACCCTCAAACCCTCAAACCCTCAAACCCTCAAACCCTCAAACCCTCAAACCCTCAAACCCTCAAACCCTCAAACCCTCAAACCCTCAAACCCTCAAACCCTCAAACCCTCAAACCCTCAAACCCTCAAACCCTCAAACCCTCAAACCCTCAAACCCTCAAACCCTCAAACCCTCAAACCCTCAAACCCTCAAACCCTCAAACCCTCAAACCCTCAAACCCTCAAACCCTCAAACCCTCAAACCCTCAAACCCTCAAACCCTCAAACCCTCAAACCCTCAAACCCTCAAACCCTCAAACCCTCAAACCCTCAAACCCTCAAACCCTCAAACCCTCAAACCCTCAAACCCTCAAACCCTCAAACCCTCAAACCCTCAAACCCTCAAACCCTCAAACCCTCAAACCCTCAAACCCTCAAACCCTCAAACCCTCAAACCCTCAAACCCTCAAACCCTCAAACCCTCAAACCCTCAAACCCTCAAACCCTCAAACCCTCAAACCCTCAAACCCTCAAACCCTCAAACCCTCAAACCCTCAAACCCTCAAACCCTCAAACCCTCAAACCCTCAAACCCTCAAACCCTCAAACCCTCAAACCCTCAAACCCTCAAACCCTCAAACCCTCAAACCCTCAAACCCTCAAACCCTCAAACCCTCAAACCCTCAAACCCTCAAACCCTCAAACCCTCAAACCCTCAAACCCTCAAACCCTCAAACCCTCAAACCCTCAAACCCTCAAACCCTCAAACCCTCAAACCCTCAAACCCTCAAACCCTCAAACCCTCAAACCCTCAAACCCTCAAACCCTCAAACCCTCAAACCCTCAAACCCTCAAACCCTCAAACCCTCAAACCCTCAAACCCTCAAACCCTCAAACCCTCAAACCCTCAAACCCTCAAACCCTCAAACCCTCAAACCCTCAAACCCTCAAACCCTCAAACCCTCAAACCCTCAAACCCTCAAACCCTCAAACCCTCAAACCCTCAAACCCTCAAACCCTCAAACCCTCAAACCCTCAAACCCTCAAACCCTCAAACCCTCAAACCCTCAAACCCTCAAACCCTCAAACCCTCAAACCCTCAAACCCTCAAACCCTCAAACCCTCAAACCCTCAAACCCTCAAACCCTCAAACCCTCAAACCCTCAAACCCTCAAACCCTCAAACCCTCAAACCCTCAAACCCTCAAACCCTCAAACCCTCAAACCCTCAAACCCTCAAACCCTCAAACCCTCAAACCCTCAAACCCTCAAACCCTCAAACCCTCAAACCCTCAAACCCTCAAACCCTCAAACCCTCAAACCCTCAAACCCTCAAACCCTCAAACCCTCAAACCCTCAAACCCTCAAACCCTCAAACCCTCAAACCCTCAAACCCTCAAACCCTCAAACCCTCAAACCCTCAAACCCTCAAACCCTCAAACCCTCAAACCCTCAAACCCTCAAACCCTCAAACCCTCAAACCCTCAAACCCTCAAACCCTCAAACCCTCAAACCCTCAAACCCTCAAACCCTCAAACCCTCAAACCCTCAAACCCTCAAACCCTCAAACCCTCAAACCCTCAAACCCTCAAACCCTCAAACCCTCAAACCCTCAAACCCTCAAACCCTCAAACCCTCAAACCCTCAAACCCTCAAACCCTCAAACCCTCAAACCCTCAAACCCTCAAACCCTCAAACCCTCAAACCCTCAAACCCTCAAACCCTCAAACCCTCAAACCCTCAAACCCTCAAACCCTCAAACCCTCAAACCCTCAAACCCTCAAACCCTCAAACCCTCAAACCCTCAAACCCTCAAACCCTCAAACCCTCAAACCCTCAAACCCTCAAACCCTCAAACCCTCAAACCCTCAAACCCTCAAACCCTCAAACCCTCAAACCCTCAAACCCTCAAACCCTCAAACCCTCAAACCCTCAAACCCTCAAACCCTCAAACCCTCAAACCCTCAAACCCTCAAACCCTCAAACCCTCAAACCCTCAAACCCTCAAACCCTCAAACCCTCAAACCCTCAAACCCTCAAACCCTCAAACCCTCAAACCCTCAAACCCTCAAACCCTCAAACCCTCAAACCCTCAAACCCTCAAACCCTCAAACCCTCAAACCCTCAAACCCTCAAACCCTCAAACCCTCAAACCCTCAAACCCTCAAACCCTCAAACCCTCAAACCCTCAAACCCTCAAACCCTCAAACCCTCAAACCCTCAAACCCTCAAACCCTCAAACCCTCAAACCCTCAAACCCTCAAACCCTCAAACCCTCAAACCCTCAAACCCTCAAACCCTCAAACCCTCAAACCCTCAAACCCTCAAACCCTCAAACCCTCAAACCCTCAAACCCTCAAACCCTCAAACCCTCAAACCCTCAAACCCTCAAACCCTCAAACCCTCAAACCCTCAAACCCTCAAACCCTCAAACCCTCAAACCCTCAAACCCTCAAACCCTCAAACCCTCAAACCCTCAAACCCTCAAACCCTCAAACCCTCAAACCCTCAAACCCTCAAACCCTCAAACCCTCAAACCCTCAAACCCTCAAACCCTCAAACCCTCAAACCCTCAAACCCTCAAACCCTCAAACCCTCAAACCCTCAAACCCTCAAACCCTCAAACCCTCAAACCCTCAAACCCTCAAACCCTCAAACCCTCAAACCCTCAAACCCTCAAACCCTCAAACCCTCAAACCCTCAAACCCTCAAACCCTCAAACCCTCAAACCCTCAAACCCTCAAACCCTCAAACCCTCAAACCCTCAAACCCTCAAACCCTCAAACCCTCAAACCCTCAAACCCTCAAACCCTCAAACCCTCAAACCCTCAAACCCTCAAACCCTCAAACCCTCAAACCCTCAAACCCTCAAACCCTCAAACCCTCAAACCCTCAAACCCTCAAACCCTCAAACCCTCAAACCCTCAAACCCTCAAACCCTCAAACCCTCAAACCCTCAAACCCTCAAACCCTCAAACCCTCAAACCCTCAAACCCTCAAACCCTCAAACCCTCAAACCCTCAAACCCTCAAACCCTCAAACCCTCAAACCCTCAAACCCTCAAACCCTCAAACCCTCAAACCCTCAAACCCTCAAACCCTCAAACCCTCAAACCCTCAAACCCTCAAACCCTCAAACCCTCAAACCCTCAAACCCTCAAACCCTCAAACCCTCAAACCCTCAAACCCTCAAACCCTCAAACCCTCAAACCCTCAAACCCTCAAACCCTCAAACCCTCAAACCCTCAAACCCTCAAACCCTCAAACCCTCAAACCCTCAAACCCTCAAACCCTCAAACCCTCAAACCCTCAAACCCTCAAACCCTCAAACCCTCAAACCCTCAAACCCTCAAACCCTCAAACCCTCAAACCCTCAAACCCTCAAACCCTCAAACCCTCAAACCCTCAAACCCTCAAACCCTCAAACCCTCAAACCCTCAAACCCTCAAACCCTCAAACCCTCAAACCCTCAAACCCTCAAACCCTCAAACCCTCAAACCCTCAAACCCTCAAACCCTCAAACCCTCAAACCCTCAAACCCTCAAACCCTCAAACCCTCAAACCCTCAAACCCTCAAACCCTCAAACCCTCAAACCCTCAAACCCTCAAACCCTCAAACCCTCAAACCCTCAAACCCTCAAACCCTCAAACCCTCAAACCCTCAAACCCTCAAACCCTCAAACCCTCAAACCCTCAAACCCTCAAACCCTCAAACCCTCAAACCCTCAAACCCTCAAACCCTCAAACCCTCAAACCCTCAAACCCTCAAACCCTCAAACCCTCAAACCCTCAAACCCTCAAACCCTCAAACCCTCAAACCCTCAAACCCTCAAACCCTCAAACCCTCAAACCCTCAAACCCTCAAACCCTCAAACCCTCAAACCCTCAAACCCTCAAACCCTCAAACCCTCAAACCCTCAAACCCTCAAACCCTCAAACCCTCAAACCCTCAAACCCTCAAACCCTCAAACCCTCAAACCCTCAAACCCTCAAACCCTCAAACCCTCAAACCCTCAAACCCTCAAACCCTCAAACCCTCAAACCCTCAAACCCTCAAACCCTCAAACCCTCAAACCCTCAAACCCTCAAACCCTCAAACCCTCAAACCCTCAAACCCTCAAACCCTCAAACCCTCAAACCCTCAAACCCTCAAACCCTCAAACCCTCAAACCCTCAAACCCTCAAACCCTCAAACCCTCAAACCCTCAAACCCTCAAACCCTCAAACCCTCAAACCCTCAAACCCTCAAACCCTCAAACCCTCAAACCCTCAAACCCTCAAACCCTCAAACCCTCAAACCCTCAAACCCTCAAACCCTCAAACCCTCAAACCCTCAAACCCTCAAACCCTCAAACCCTCAAACCCTCAAACCCTCAAACCCTCAAACCCTCAAACCCTCAAACCCTCAAACCCTCAAACCCTCAAACCCTCAAACCCTCAAACCCTCAAACCCTCAAACCCTCAAACCCTCAAACCCTCAAACCCTCAAACCCTCAAACCCTCAAACCCTCAAACCCTCAAACCCTCAAACCCTCAAACCCTCAAACCCTCAAACCCTCAAACCCTCAAACCCTCAAACCCTCAAACCCTCAAACCCTCAAACCCTCAAACCCTCAAACCCTCAAACCCTCAAACCCTCAAACCCTCAAACCCTCAAACCCTCAAACCCTCAAACCCTCAAACCCTCAAACCCTCAAACCCTCAAACCCTCAAACCCTCAAACCCTCAAACCCTCAAACCCTCAAACCCTCAAACCCTCAAACCCTCAAACCCTCAAACCCTCAAACCCTCAAACCCTCAAACCCTCAAACCCTCAAACCCTCAAACCCTCAAACCCTCAAACCCTCAAACCCTCAAACCCTCAAACCCGCATAGCACGGTTAAACCCTCAAACCCTCAAACCCTCAAACCCTCAAACCCTCAAACCCTCAAACCCTCAAACCCTCAAACCCTCAAACCCTCAAACCCTCAAACCCTCAAACCCTCAAACCCTCAAACCCTCAAACCCTCAAACCCTCAAACCCTCAAACCCTCAAACCCTCAAACCCTCAAACCCTCAAACCCTCAAACCCTCAAACCCTCAAACCCTCAAACCCTCAAACCCTCAAACCCTCAAACCCTCAAACCCTCAAACCCTCAAACCCTCAAACCCTCAAACCCTCAAACCCTCAAACCCTCAAACCCTCAAACCCTCAAACCCTCAAACCCTCAAACCCTCAAACCCTCAAACCCTCAAACCCTCAAACCCTCAAACCCTCAAACCCTCAAACCCTCAAACCCTCAAACCCTCAAACCCTCAAACCCTCAAACCCTCAAACCCTCAAACCCTCAAACCCTCAAACCCTCAAACCCTCAAACCCTCAAACCCTCAAACCCTCAAACCCTCAAACCCTCAAACCCTCAAACCCTCAAACCCTCAAACCCTCAAACCCTCAAACCCTCAAACCCTCAAACCCTCAAACCCTCAAACCCTCAAACCCTCAAACCCTCAAACCCTCAAACCCTCAAACCCTCAAACCCTCAAACCCTCAAACCCTCAAACCCTCAAACAATGCGATTGAGGGAATCACATTGATTGATATAATAATAATATTAAGGGTATGATATGATGCATCACATAGCACATCACACCATACCAGCACGAGCACGATCCATTAGCATGCCTACACCACACTTGGCAAGCACGAAGATATAATATGATGCATCACATAATACATCACACCATACCACATCACAGATCACAAACATATCACATCCCATCATTGCACACAACATATCACAGCACATCACACATTATAGCAAATTACTACACATCATACCACATCACACATGGCACTATGACACATCATACCACAACACAACATAATAAGCACAACAACACAGCAAACATATCACATCATATCACACATCACATTAAACCACACCACATCATACCACAAAACACATGACACTATATCACATCATACCACAACAGTCATCCTTCCAAAACATCCATCACACCACATATGCACACAACATATGATATCATACCACAACAATCATCCTTCCAAAACATCCATCACACCACATATGCACACAACATATGATATCATACCACATCACAACCATACACCATCATATCATGCATCACATCAAACAGTTCATCACCACATCAGAACACATCAAACCACAGCACAACAGAACCTCAACCATAAACCAACCAAATCCAAGCCACACCACACAGCACAGCATCACACATAGCACAACAAAGCAACACAGCATGCCACACAACACAACACAACCCCACCTAACCCAACCCAACCTAACCCAAACCAAACCAAACACACCACACACCGCAGCATCACACAAAGCACAACAAAGCAACACAGCATGCCACACAACACAACACAACCCCACCCAACCCAACCCAAACCAAACCAAACACACCACACCACACCACACCACACCACACCACACCACACCACACATCATTGCACACCAATCAAGGAAACACTATCATCAAAACAGAAAAATAAAGAAAAATTACAATTTTTTCAGCTCCTCTTTAGTGCCAGAATCATTACAAGCACCTGTTCATGAATATGATATTAAATGATAATAATTTTATCGTACAATAATATTCAAATTAAACAGTTCTAAACATTAAATTTACAAACATTTGTCGATATGAAATATATAGGTATGCTACAATTAGATAATTCAAATTTATTAAAAGCAACAGTTCGAAACATATACTATTCTTTATATCAAACCTACCGCAACTAAATGAATATTAAGGGGAGAGAGGAGAAAACTGTTTTCACCATAAATGAATAGATCATCTACCAAAGAGCACAAGAAATTTTTGAAACAGGAACTCTTACTGCTATGCATGAATGATGTTTACTTTTATCCCTACACATGCTGGTAACTATTTGTGCATCAAACTTCAAGTACACACATACCAGTCCTTGCACAAACCTCACTATGAAGCTCATCAGCAGATCACCACACCTTCTGCACTATTTACAAGCTCAAAAATTCTTCCATTCACCTAAATACTATATTTTAATACATATCCCAATATTTGGGGAATTTATTAAGATTTAATATATAATCATCTGTCAAAATTCTATTTATCCACTGGGTGTATGCTAAAATGCTTTGGTTGAAGTCAAGGAGGAGAATTCTTAGTATAAAGTGTATATTTTCAGTTTCTGTGACTAGGTAGTGTGCCAAGGTAGTAAAAATTGCAGGTATATGATGATGAATAGAAAAGAAATTATTGGACAAATATAAAACAAGTAATAACTCACAGCAAAGCAAGCAAATTTCCTACAGGCGTTTATCTGCATCTGCATTTCTATCAATCAAGAGATCAATGACATGTGCGAGAACTGTAAAAGAAATGTAAAGATACAATTAGCAAAAAATGTGGGAGAAAACAAAATCTTTGGAGCAGAAAAGAAAGGTAAGAGAGAATAAAAATCTAACCTCCAAAAGAGCCGCTGGTGCATGCTTGAGCCCCCCCCCCCAAACCACCACCACCACCATTTACTAGACCAATAAAATATCGAATATGTTCATTTGTTATCATTAATGTCTGTTCCTGGAAGGAATATGTAATTAATCTTGTACAATGTGTATTTGCAGATGTGCACATGTACGTAGGTACCATGTGTTTATTTTAGCTACAGTTTTATCTACACGTTCTCACAGTTTCAAATAGATTCAACCCCAAATATGTATTTAAACCTGCAGTACGCATTTTTAATACAACAAAGCAGGTATGCACCAGGACCGTCTTAAGCAAGACAAGCATAATTGTAGTTGACAAAAGATACAAAGGAACGCCAAACAGTTGGTCAAAGCAGAAAGTTTATCCAAATAGGAGTTGCTACATGTATGAAGTGCAAATGTTAAGCCCGCAATATCAGGACAATGTAAGGTCAGGATTCCCTAGCCCTAGGGCACACATTCATCCAGAAACCGGCAGACACCCATCACGCGGACTAAATTTCGATCGAAGGAAATAAATGGGGGCGAAACTAAATTCCAAGAGATCGAAGGAACTAAATGGGGAAGAAAAGGCCCCGTAGCAGTCCGGGCTGCCCCCAAGCCGACAAGACTCGAGAGAAAAAGGACGAATGGAATCGTAAAGGAATGAAGGTGAAGGATCAAACCCTCAAAACAAGATCTGCGATCGGCGAAACTAAGAGATCGAAGGAAATAAATGGGGAAGGATAGGCCCATACCTCTTCGTCGCTTGCTCCGGTAGGTTCCCTCGCCGCCTCCCCTCTTCGTCGCTGTTTCTTGCTCCGCAGGACAAAGAAAGACCCGGTCCAAATAAAACCCAGCGAGCCAAATATATACCTGCACATTTTTTAAAGAAATATAAAATGAAAAATAATGATAAAAATAGGTGCCACTTCGAATATTTTATTAAATTATATTTTAAACCATTAAGAGTTTATTGCGCTTAGATCGCAGCAAAAGAAATTTTTCATTACTTCGCTTAATTATATCGGATGGCATTTATAATTTTCAGAAAAATAAAAGCTACATCATTATATTTTTTTACATTTATAATTTAGAAATAAACTACACATTATTTCTAAATAAATATTTATTTATATTGAAATTCAAACCCACTCTCAAACCGATAAGAAGCCCATCATCCGACACCGAAGAAGCTAAAAAAGGTTTATCTTCCTTTTTTCTTCAATAAAGAAAAAAAATTACAATTTCTTAAAACAATATGATAAGAAAGCAGTTGTTTTTAATAAAACAATTAAAAACAATGACATATAGACCTATATAGTAAAAATTTAGGTACAATAAAGAAGCCAAAAAAAAATGACGCGGCAGAGGTAGAAGAAAAAAAAAAATTGGAGGAAGCCAGCAGGTAGCGGGAAGAAAGAAAACGGGGTCAAAGAGATGGAGGCAAAGATAGAGGGAAATAAGGCGCCGAACATTAAATCATTAAGGTGAAAAAAAAGCATACGGTGTTGTGTTCAACTATAAATGAATATACTCCAGAACACTAACATATCGCTAACATGCATTAGTGATTTTTAGTTTATCCAAACGCAGGTAATTTTTAACGTAAAGTGGGTTTGAGTACACAAACATACCATGTGCTTCCAAAAAATCACTATGACGCCCATGACCATTCCTGCAAAACAAAAGCTAAAATATAATTAAATATAAACAAATTCTGTTAATTAGTTTAAATTAATACAGTCAATAAAATATAATGAAAATGAAACTAAATACAAAAGATTATGATACGAACATACCCTTCATAATTAACCCCAAAAATGTACAAATCTATTGGTATTAAATGGCCAAGACAATCAAAAACAAGCTGATTTATAATTAAAAAAAAGGACAGATGGAGCTCTAGAACCTCAGAATGACAAGTATCCAGGAAAAAAATTATATTGTGCTGCGTATCTATTCATTAATCATCAGCTTTCTAATCAAATTTAAAGTTGTGTGTGAGAATGGAACTGATCAATTTGCAATAAACTACATTGCATATTTTATATACTCAAAGTCAGAGTTGTGTGTGAGAATGGAACTGATCAATTGGCAATAAACTACATTGATGCAGATAATCTTCATGAAGTGGAGGAGGGATCAAACCTGGCCAAGGAAATAACATGTGGATGATACTGCAAGCTCCCACCACACATGTCGTTCTAACTGCCAGCACAGGCAGGCATGTAAATCAAAGTTAAAGTACACAAACATACGTGTGCTTCCGAAAATCACTGTGATACCCATGACCTGCAAAAAGAAATTTACAAGCTCTAAATTAAACCACTATCATTTACAAGTTCATATATTTCAATTTTAAGATTCACAAAAAAACAGGACTGCCAATAAATACAAAAACAATGAGACTAAATACTGAGAGGAACATATTCACATAATAGTCCGTCTTACTACATTACATATTTTATTTACTCGGATTCAGCAAATTTATGTGCGCGGATAATGTTCCTCAAGGGGAAAAGGGATCAAACCTGGCAAAGTAAACAACAGGTCCATGCTACTAGAGGCAGGCGAAAAAAACATCAACAGTTTAAGAATAGAATATAGGTGATCTATTTTTTTTCAAAAATCGTGCTTAATAATGTACAAAATAAATATTAATTATTTATTAGGAAGAGTTGGTATTGCTATAGAAAGACAATTAGAAGTATACCAACAAGATGCATTGTAGCATGATGACAGTTCTGGCATATCAAGTTTATAGTGCGTATTTTAAAATTATTTCACTCAGTTGGGTGCTTCTTGCATTATAACATGTGGGCATTCCACTGTCCTAAAAACCATAAAGTTTCCAAGCAAATTAGCATAGATAAACCTAGGTTAGCAAGAACCAGATCAATCAGTCAAAAATACAGCTAGTTTATAATATGAAATCTGAAGGACCCATAGAAATCCGAATGGCTCAGTAGGCTTTCTGTAAGAGAGCTTTCATACACAGCAAAACCAACTTAATCATGCTTAGGACAAGTAAATCACAGATTCAACCCTTTACTACCAAATAGGAATAACTCAAAAACAAACCTATATACATTGATAGCTTAGAACCAGATAGGAAAATAACTTTCAGCAAGTCTAAATTTTATTATTTAGAGGACTCGTATCAACCTTATCTAAACCTAGAAAGAAGAAAGGTAAACCTTAAAAAAAAAAATTATAATTCATGATCACAAAACAGAATAATGAAGACTGGTTGGATGTATGGACAAGAAACAAACAGTTAAACTGAATATATGTTATCATGTCCTTTGGATTCCAAGGATAAATCTTGTCTTAACACAATCTGACACAAGCTTGTTAATGCCTCAACAATCAAGAACAATGCTAGTAAAGCACCGAATATTATCAAGTTTCAAAGAACATGAATAACAAACATGCATACTTTTTAATTGCTCCCGTAAACTAAAAGGTTAGCATAGAATGATGTATCATTACAAGAATCAGAATGTCAGTGTGAATGAGTAGCATCCAATATAACTGCTGTGAGTGCTTTGCTAGATGAAAAAGTAGCAACAGAGCAACACAAAATTTCGTATCACTTGCCTACTTACTTGGATTTACAATCAGCACATTCCCTATTTTCTGATAATTTCATTAGTCCCTACAATATCTGAGATAAAATAAAAAACAAGAGAATTTTTTAGATATTTTGCTAAAAGAACAGCATTCATCTGTGGTGACTGTGAAACCAAAGAGGCAGAACATGAATGAAAAACATGTGTCCATGTTGGCATCTCAATAAATTAATGAAATAGCAAACATAAGAGCATTAAACATGGACGAAATTATATTTGCATAAAAATTTAGGGAACCAATTAGCATGGTTTTACTTGTACGGATTGGTACTTCTATAAACCTACTGATACAGCTTGATATTAGAAAAAGATGCTAGTACTATACTGATATTGTTAGTTTGTTATGATAATTTTCAGTTGGTTCGTGTCATGTGATCATTATTTAAATCCAGGATACGATGTGGTATGTGCTCATATTTGTAAAATACTAAAATTGACAATGTTGAAGTTAAACATATTTTGTGTGGTGTATATAAAAAACAACTATAAATAGATATAAACTGCTTTAAAATATTCTGCAAGATGATTTTTTTAAAAGAAAAAACTTTTCCGAGAAAGAGGAGGAAGAAGAATGGGAACAGAGAAACCAACATGACCACAGATCTGTGCAGGACTTTTGAAGTAAATAGGCACCATCGCATACCCTAATAATAAGGACAACAACATAGGTTTGTTTAAAGCAAATTTGCGTGAATTGCTAGAACCTGACATCTAAGCAAATGGTTCAGATGGAACTTGTGAGCCATTCAGCTTTATAATATTATAGATTCTGATGAATTCTAAAGGTTATGCAGAAATAACAAGATATAAAGCTCTAGGTACAAAATCTAGAGACCATAATATCTTTGAGTACTGATCTAACAAACCCTTTTTATCTTACTTCATATATTGCCTTGTACTCTCAAAATCATTATCCCATTTTTTTACAACAATTGGAACAAAGAGATTTTGATTTTAACTATATAGGCGAAAGTACAGCATGAACTTCTAATTTAGTCCCTTTCCGGCTATAAGATTAACCTTTCTTTTGCCAGTAAACCATGAAATTTGGTGACCACAAAAGAAACATGTAAACCAGTGTCTCGGAAGTAAAGAAGCACAACAACGAATTTACAAATACCAAATAGAAGCACGATCAGGAATAGTTCCAGTTTTCCTCAAATAAATAAACTAACACCATCCATGTCATAGATCACATTATACTTAGTACCAAAAAAGTTCCAGCACAAATCATTACAGGCTAAGATACCCTCAAAATTCATGAAACCTCATTTACTTTCGCATAGAATGATATCCTCTTGCATAGAAAAAGGGTTCATGTCCCAGAAGAAAAGGGGAGATTTCTTCCTCTTACATAGAATGAGGTTAGGTTGAATAGTTTTACTTGAGCAAATATATTATAGTAACCTTTGATTAATTTTATAATCAGCTTAATTGTTAATCATGGACTTTTATCATGAAATTATATTTCTATATTTCAGTTCTAAAAAACAGACTAGAGGGGCCAACCTAGATCAAGTACCTCCACAAAATTTGAACGTAAAGCTCCGTACATGTATCCCAGAAATAAGACCCAAAAATAGATCTAATTAAAAGAGAATTTGAAATGTTTAATAAAAGCTTCATTATTTTGGGTTCGTTTTTTTATCCTCCTCATTCCCTCTGTTTTGACTCATTATTTTTTAGGGTTTGAGAGTTTTTTGAAATGTTTAGTAAGGAAACCAAAAAAGATCAACTACTGAACCCATCAGGGTAACGACAGGCGCGATTGGGGCGTTAGGCAAAATACCCTAAAGAGACGAAGCACCGAGTGCAATAGGCGGGGTCAACTTACCATTTTTCGAAGTACGCGGTCGTAGTGGGAGAATGGCTGGGGGAGGGGGAAGACACCGCCCCGGCGCCATCGGCGGAGAGTGCGCCCTTCAAGAAGTGGTGGATGAGGAAGGCGCCGCTCGTCTCGACGAGGGCGACTCGCCACGGGGCGGAAGTGCCGTGCCCGAACCCTAAGGCCTCGTCGTGGAGGTTGGCCGCAGGAGGAGCAAGCGAAGGATTCATCTAGTTGGCCCTCTTTTGCTGCGCTTCCTATAAACCCGTCAAAACCGTTCACCAACCTCTTAAACCCAAAGCGGCGAAGCCTACAATTTATTTAACCTTTTAACCTACTCTATAAAATTCTTAATTTATGATTAAAATTCTTCTTTAATTTAAATTAAATTTAACTATACGCGTAAATTATTTATTATAGTCTTTTTTTTTAGAACTTAAATTATTATTACAGAAAAATAAAAATTCCATATTGCATTAAATTATAAAAATTATTTTAATGTTGAGATATTATTTTAGCGTCGATTCCACTATTTAATTTCCCTTAAAATAATTCTATTTTTAATTATGATAAGCGGTTAAATGAGGACGGAGAAAAATAATTTTATTTTCAAGATTGGACGGCCGGGATCGCTTCTCTTCTGGTTTTAGTGGATCCGTTGAATTTGTTGGCCTCTCTGCATTCTTCTGCATCCCTCTTTCCTCCGCCTGCTAATGACGCCCCCTATTGACGCCCCCTATCGAAGAAAGGGGGAAGAGCGGAAGGGGATCGGAGAAGTTGATTTGGGTTCTTGGGGCATTATGATGTCGAGCGGCTGTTTCTCCTGCGGCAGGACGAAGGTGAACGAGAGTGAATCAGTACGGCGATCCATAGGTAATGGAGCATGTGCATCCCATGGAGAAATATCAGACCTTTGTTTCTTCTGTGTGTTTTCCGAATGATTTGTGCCCAAGGCATGAAGCAGTATGGCATTTTTGAATTATGGATAGGTAATTTAGAAGGGGTTGTCATGAATTCGTCGGATTTATGGTTCCTTTTTTTTATAAAAAAAATTTTTTTTATCTGTTTTGGAATATCGCATTTGGCAAAGGAGAAAACAAAAAAATGTCAGAAGCCTTCCCTAAGGCATGTTCAATTACGCATGCACGAAGCTCTCCTTTATTGCTGGTTTTTTACAGGAATGTGCGTTGATTATCCTTATAAATACGACTATTTTTCTCCTAGTAGTTATACTTTCTTTGCATTGTTCCTTTTGTGACATTCCTGATTCTTCTTCCTTTCTGAGATATTAATGCATGCACTTTACTTAGCAGAAAAGCTGAAAGCCAATTGCACGTTGGATATTAGCGATGGTAGCATTACCGTCAGGGAGAGGCGTAGCAATGAGTCACGTCAAATTGCTGCCGAGAAGTTTTCGTATCGTCAACTGAGTTCAGCAACTAAGAAGTTTGCTACCGATTACATTTTAGGGAGGGAGGACTCGGCCCTGTGTGCAAAGGCAAGCTAAAGAACAGCAACCAGGTGAGGGCATGTTTCTCTCAGTTCTACCTTAGTCTGTTTCTCATGAAATAAAACTTCCTAGTATTGATCCTTAAAGTCGATTGCACTTTTTTTCACTAAATTCTCAAGTATGTCCCCATTATGCAGATTTTATCATCACAGTTTGGCAATCTATATTATAGATGTTGATGAATATTCCTTTTTTGTGTTAGTTGAGAATATGAAAGTACAACCTGAACCTTTTCTAACATCTTAAGCTTTTGAACAGAAGATGATCACTCAATCAAACTCGGCATGATATCAAATCATGAGCTTCTGTTTTTAATCTTTTTTACTGAGTGAATCTTTTGTTTGAATAATGCTAGAGTTACGTATGAAAAATAAGTTCCATTTTTTCATATTAAGTTAAAACGGTCCATATATTAACTTGGGTAGGGATTATAAGAATATAAAAGTATTAAATGAGTCTATTAATAACTTTCGAAGCTTTTGTGAAAAAATTTAAAATTAATAATTTTCATATTAAGAGTTTGCATGTAGTTGCTGAGAAAAAATTATTTTTAGGTTTTGATTAGCTCAAGAACAAGATTTTGTTTGATGCATATGTGTATTAGTCTAGTGATTATGTGTTTTGTTGTTGTCCGGGCTAGATTGTTGCGATAAAACAGCTGAATCGCCATGGCTCACAGGTGAACAAGGAGTTTCCTGTTGAAGTTGTGATGTTGAGTCTACTCCACCATCGTAACCTTGTTATCCTAATTGGTTATTGTGTTGAAGGAAATAAAAGGCTTTTGGTTTATGAGTATATGCCATTGGGTTCCCTAGACAACCATCTTTTTAGTATGTTACTGAACAGGAGTGCTTTCGTAATTTTTTCACTTAAATATTAATTGCTTTGTAAGACTGAAGTATATCTATTTATTTGGTGACACCAGATCTTTCTCCAAATAAGAGGATACTTAACTGGAACACAAGAATGAAAGTAGCTCATGGTGCAGCACAAGGATTGGAACATTTGCATGATAAAGCCCGACCTCATGTTATATATCGTGATTTTAAATGTGCCAACATTTTACTTGATGAAGGATATCATGCCAAGTTATCAGATTTTGGCTTGGCGAAGCTTGGTCCAGTAGGTGATAGCACCCACGTTTCTACTAGAGTTATGGGTACATATGGGTATTGTGCTCTTAAATACATAGAGACTGGACAATTGATCCTTAAATCAGATATATATAGCTTTGGAGTGGTTCTTTTGGAGCTGATAACCGGAAGAAGGGTAATTGACACTTCTCAAGCTTCGGCAGAGCAAGATCTTGTTGCATGGGTGAGGTCTTTATTCAGTCATCTTTAATGTTTAAACCCTTTTTTTCTTCACTCTGAAAATTAAATAGTTTTATGTATGGAAGTTAATCTGATTATTACTGATAGTTCTATCCGTATGAAGAGGAAAATTATTTCAGAGCTTTTTAATTTCTGTCCACTTCTCTTTCCATAGTCTCTATTGTTGGCTAGAGGTATCTTGTGCCCAAAATTGTTCTATATTTTTTGCGTTATTGAGCTCATCATGCACTTTTTCCACTAGAGAAAACATAGTTTAGATCAAGTTGGTTCATGAACTACAAGTGTGTGTGATCTATATGTTCCTGTTTCTAACAATGTGGTCTTTGTCTTTCCTTATTTTCTTTTTTAGGTTATTTAGATTCTGTGTGGATTTGATACTGAAGAGGTGAATGTAAATGAACTCTCTTGTATTTTGAAGTAAAACTTCTCAAGTGCTCCTAATAGAGTTATTTCTGCCTGTGCATTATTCCTGTAAGCAATACTCATTAGTATGCTGAAATCGGTTGCAGGTACGATCATTGGTCAAGGATAAATGGAGATTTCAACAGGCAGCTAATCCAATGCTTCAAGATCGGTATCCACCTAAGGGCTTATACCAAGCACTTGGTGTTGCTGCAATGTGTGTTCATGAGCAGCCTACAATGAGGCCTGCGATAGAAGACATCATCACTGCTCTTTCAGAATCCAATATCTCTGAGAACCAACAAACTGCAAAGACCACTGAGTTTGAGGGTTTGAGGGTTAACAACAGCACCAAGTCCTCGCATGAGAAGAGATAGTATATAGAGAAACAAAGTTGGAGGTAAGAAAGGGATTTATTGGATGCATCCATATGAAATCATAGGATGGCCACGAGATCATGGTGGTTTATGCAGATGACAAAAGTAAGGTGCTCCCAATTAATTTTACACTTATGTAAATTAGTAGATGTGCAAACAGGTCCGAACCGCCCGTGTGTCAAGCATATCCCGGCCCTAAAGGTGGGCCCTGCCAGCTCGATACGGTCATGTGGGGTTGACCCGCAGGCACGGCCCATAACTCAGCAGCCCAATACAAATACGGTCCTGTGGGGTTGACCCGCAGGCACGGCCCACAGCTCAGCAGCCCAATACGGTTCTGTTGGGCTGACCCACTGAAAAATATATTAATTATTCTGTCACTCAATATTTTTAAAAAATTTATATATATATTACATATATACTATTTGTGTCGTATTATGCTGGCCCACAGGTCAACCTTAAAGCCCGAGCATAGCCCATCAACTTTAAAGCCTGATCATAGCCCACCTGGGTTATTTTTGAGGGTTGGAGGGTTTGAGAATATTGCACAATCAATTGCTTTAATTTAATTAATTTTATTATCATATCGATTCACCTGCCTAAAATGATGGAAAGCACACCAAAATACAGACAAAGACATCACACATCGGAAGTGTAGGATCTTTAAAGTGAAACATGTAACTACTGGAAAGTAGATGTCTACTAATCAACTTACTATAGTAGCTCAACTACAAGAACGTGTACTAGAATTAAACAGCAGCTCGAGTATAAAGCAATCCTCTCTTTTACTAACACATTATGTTACACTTCGACATGGTCTACATTTTCCAAATCACATTAACCATCACATAAGAAAGCCCCATCAATGCCATCAATAACCATCACATAAGAAAGCCCCATCAAAAACATGTTTTGCCCAGTCGGATTGCAACTGCATGTGCTGTATAGTCGGGCACACCCGAGCAATCACTGCTGACACTAAATAAGAAATGGAACAACAGTGGAAGCTTCTCGTTAAACAAAATCTTAATATAAGCGTAAGGTAGAGTTCTAATTTGGAGTGTAAGCCATGGAGATGCTAATAAAAGCAGAGGTCCTGAACTTATGATAGTTCCTTGTAGTACTTTATAATGATAAACTAGATGAAAGCAAACTCCCATTGAGCTCGACCTTATCATGAACTTCTACCTGGATCATGTCCTCCACAATGGCTGCCTTCTGAAGCAGCAGCGGAAGCTCTATACGAATAATCCAAGTGACAACCGATACTACTATGAGAGGACAGTGTGGAGCCATGTCATGTTTGAGCATCCGTCCACCTTCAACACAGTCGCCATGGATCCCAGCAAGATGCAGGAGATCATCAAAGATCTCGCCACATTCCACAAGGCAAAGGAATACTACGACAAGATTGGCAAGGCATTGAAGCACGGGTACCTCCTCCATGGTCCATCGGGCAACGACAAGTCCATGATGATCGCGTCCAATGCCGACTTTCTTGAGTACGATATCTATTACCTTGAGCTCACCTCTTTCAAAAGTAACACCGAGCTGCAGAAGCTGTTTATGGAGATGACATCATCGTTATTGAGAACATCGATTGCTCCCTCAACCCAACTGATCGGAGCAAGGTGATACTCTCTGGGCTGTGCAACATGATTGACGGGCTCTGATCGACTTGCGGTGGTGGTGGGTGTCTCATTATCTTCACGACTAAGCACTTGGTCGATCTGATGCTGATCCGATGGGGGAGGATGGACAAGAATATAGATATATCCTATGTAGCTTCGAGGTGTTCAAGTTGCTGGCGAAGAACTCTTTGGGGATCCTCTACCACGAGGCATTCGACCAAGTGTGATGATTGATGGAGGAGGGGGTGAGGGTTATGTTGGCGGATGTGGCAGAGAATCTGATGCCTAGGTCAGGATGATGCTTCAACGTGCCTCGAAAGATTGATCGAGGCGATGAAGACAGTGAAGGGATGAGGAAAAAGTATTTGATAAGTGTTTAACTCTAAAGTATTAGAATGGAACAATCCATTAAACAATGAACCATAGCTTCTAAGCTATCTCAAGCGATAGATCAAATAATGAACCATTAATTAATGAAGTACTTTTCTTGCATATTTTTGATGACTCAGTCGTTTATATAGAGAAAAATATGAAGAAATAAATCCCAGCCTCTTTGACATCGCTTATCTGTGAAGAATTCTCAATGTGAAAACATAGGAAGAAAGGCTGACCTTTGAATAAGAACCACGAATACTGTAAATATAATGCTAGGTTTTGTTCTTCCAATGTAGGCTATTTTTTCATTGGACCAAAACTTTTGACCTGTTGTGGTTGGTATAGGAAGTATGAATGAATGAATATTTTGTCTAGAGAAGTTCTAGATGCTCATCTGATGAAGCATTGGTGAGACAGGTCAGCATTCCACTTGTCGCGCATATAATATGCCCGTCTGAAGGTTGTAATTGGCATCTAGTTGATAAAAAACAAAAAATAAAACCAATCTGTCCTAATATATATTCTAATATTGAATGAGTTGTTTACTTCGTTCGCATCTTATCATTTAACATTGTTCTTCGTTTATGCTTGAGAAAATTTTATCTACTTTGCCAGGTTTCTACAAAGAGATTGCTGAAGGTTGGGATGGAAGCTTTGATTATGGTAGTCATTCAGATGATATCCATCGTGATAATTTACTGAGCCTATGTATGAATCATTTCTTTGCCCTCTTACAAAGCAAGTTATGCGGGATCCTGTTACTATAGAGAATGGGCAAACTTTTGAGTGAGAAGCAATTGAGAAATGGTTCAAGCATGCAGGGACAGTAGGGGGCGACCAACTTGTCCAATAACACAGAAAGAGTTAAGGAGCACATAATTAAATCCTAGTATAGCTTTTTTCAAAAATATTGATCCAATCGATGTTTTTTATTTTTTAACAGTCTGTTTATGCCTGTATAATATACACTTTTTTCATTCGGATAAAAAAAAGAACTATTCATTCCTGTTAATCGGTTAGTGCAAAACATTATAGATAATTCGGACTAAATATATATTCATCTTCTTAGGCAATGCCTCCGCTATAGTGCAGGTTTGATAAAATGTGGTATGGACATCCTAGAATTCTTAAAGGAACACTTACTGGACAACCATTTCTTTGCCCTGTGGATCACTTGTTTGAGGTATGTAGTACTTGGAGTACTCTATTCGATCGGTAATCCATTCTTCTGTCATATTCTATATTCCCCTCAGTATATTTTCTCCTATATTTCTTCTATAACTCTTTTTTCATCTGGTCATGTTTATGCAAAGTAGATTCTATACGATCAGTTGGCAGTTTCAGTTATGATTGGTCCACTAATCTAACTGGGAGCTAGATTAAATTTGCCCTAAAATAATCACTTTTCTCTCTCTCAGGGTGTAATGTTTTGAGGTGGTGTATGCACTATCGTCATATTTTCCTCTTCCCTTGTTACATATAGTACATAGTTGTTGATTTGCTGGAATCTAAACACAGGACAATGCATGTTGGATTAGAGTATCCAAACATCATGAGGCGCATGCTGTGCTATTTTGCATATAGCACATGATGTATTGAATTTTGAATGTCATACACAATAATAGTTGAGTGATTGGCACAAGGCATTCCAGTAAATTGTTGGCATGGCAGAATACTTTGCTGTTTCCAGTTGACAAGCTCATCTACCATCTGACAGACCAAAAAACTTCTAGACATGTTTGCACATTCACTGCAATAAAGGATAATGTCAGCACCAATTGACATTATATGCTTCTGCTTATGTCAAGATTTACCAATTGAAATGACCAATATGTTCTAAACCAAATGGCAATCTTCACTCTTACATGTTTCCCATGGCTCATTATCCTTCTGCTTATTTTTCCTCTGTGTAACTGACCTTTTTCCTTACCACTAGGTTTGGTGTGGACTCAGTCCCTGCTATCGTACTTCTGAAGAACATATACACAAAGCCTGTTGTCTACAATGGTATGCTTCTACCTAGATTTTCCAACATAAATCAAGTTTGCTGGTCTCTGCATTAGTGCATTCTTCTATTGAAGGAAGATTCAACAGATCACAGTTTCAAAAGATAATGGAAGATTATAAGCAAAATGGTACACTTGAACTTTCAATGCTTTACCTTTTTCTCTACAATATTGTCATGCTTCTCTCATCTTATGGCTACAAGAAAATAAAATGGATTAGGCAGATGTATGATGATATTCCTACTGCACATTATTGATTGGACCAAAGATGAAAAATGCTGAGTTTACTGGTCTGGCACACTCAGTATTTACTGGTCTGAGTGACGACTGGTACTTGGATCGACCTAGACTGGTTAGCCAGCATGAGTTGTGGATTGAGTCCTCCGATGTGTGCTAGGAAGCACCATTTCAACGCATGAAATTACCCGGTAAGTATGTATATTATATATATATATACATGAATTATAAAACTGGCATTAATCACTATATAAACTATTTCCTCTTATTACTTATTATCCATCAAATTCTAATACATACAGATTTAGCAAATCATCAAGGGAGTGTGATATAAATAAAAGCAAACGATTAAATAACACGCCTGCAGGAAAAAATAGGTATATTCCAAACTTTTGAAAGAATCTCCATACCTTTGTCAACTGTCCCTTATACATCAATTCTGGTCTTTGCAATGGGAGCATCACCAACTCCTTCAATGGGTTATATGACGAGGAAGTGAAGAGAGCATCAGCCTACTAATGCTGTGTCAACCATCAAACCCACTTCAGGAATTTTCAATTCATCGTTGCGGGTTTGGGATGTCGAGGTAGTGGCGGTGTAACCCTGTTTAGGGGTTGGAGTGTCAGTAGTTTGCTGGTCTAGATAATCTGAGGTAGTGGCGGTGTAACCCTATTGGGTTGGGTTAGTTTGATTTGGGTTGTGTAGCGTGGTTTACTGTGGTGCTGTGCTTTGCTATGATATGATGCTGTGTTGTGTGGTTTGGGGTTGGGTCGGGCTGGATTTGGGTTGGGGCTTGGTTTGAGAGTTTGAGGCTTTCTAATAATAGTTTCTGACCTATCTCGGATGTCAAAGGTAGGGGTATCGAGGACGATCTCTTTAAATACATTATTGAATTATAACACTTTTAAGTGAGCAATATCAATATGATTTGTATTGTATATATTTTTCTTTTTTGTTTTAAAGCCATTCTAAAATAGCAAGAAACTTGAGTTTGTATTGCCGCAACTTTTGGTGAGTTACTATCGAAATTCTATGATTGCAGGATCTATTAATGTATTGGCAAAGCTGGTATATTGGAATTATTCAAGCTAATTCTAACTAGTGACTGTTGATTTACGTGGCAAAGCTGGCAATGCGATTGGGAACATGTGTCGGCATAGTCCCTACTTCAACAGCTCACTCGTAAGATATATGGTTAAGATTTTTTTTTCTCCGAGCATCTTCCACTTTTTTTGTTAATTGTATAATCCTCATATTTCTTTTACAGTCATCGCACATGGTCATTGTTGTCTTGATTGATAGATGTGCTGATGCCGATAAATGCACTAGGAAATTTCCTTGCCGTGAGTTATTACTTCCACTAGGAAATTTGATAGATGTATAATAATTTACATCAGGAGATTTGTAAACATTTAATTCCACTACCTGGACACTCAAACAGAAAATATAAAATTTATACTAAGAATTCTCCTTCCTTGACTTCATTTGTTCACAAGTCCAATAAAAGCATTTAAGTGCATACCCAGTGGAACAATGCAATGTCGAGGGAAAGGAAGATGCACTGGTGCTGCAATTGATCTAATTTCTGGGAAATTTCAACTACAAAATATTTTTGTAACTACTGCTGGAAATGAGCTTATCATGCTGGTTTCCCCATCCCCAAATATATGCACATTCAAGATAATGAAAATTATCTCCTTATGTTTCACTATTCATTTTGCAGCTTCAATAATCATGCTTCTTGAGAAATGATCAATTGAGCTCTCACCAAATATATGACACAATCACAGCTTCCCTTTTAGGTAGGCTAGAAGAGAATTTTTAAGTAGGTGTCCATACCACTCATTTGGTGGCGAAGGTGAAGCAGCAGTGCAGCAGTGGTACCACTGCTCCAACCTCCATTCTCTAACTTCTTCCTCCCTTCCGGAGTTGAGGACTATTTGCCGCCGGTTGGCCGCCGACGAGCTAAAAACCCTAACTCAGGGATTCCGCCCAATTTGGATTAATCGGTGAAATTGATTGCATATGAGCTATAACAATTGGGGCAAATATGATTTTTGGAATCCTTGTGAGGAGAGCTTTCGATTGGTACCAATATTGATACTGTTCGAAGAACTTCGCCAGCGAGGGTTCCGGCGAACTTTCTGGCGAGTCTCCGACCAACTTGAAATAAAAATTAGGGTGAATCTAAAGACCATTTTAAGAGTGTTGATGAAATCAAATTTGTAAAATTGTTACCGGATTGAGAAACTAAATTCGTTGAAATATTCACAGGAAATACGATAAGCAAGTACGAGGATACGAACGATCGCGATACGAATTAGAACGTGCTTGTGACGATAGGATCAGGTGAGTGTTTATTCTTCACGTAGAATAGACGGGATAGTTCTCAATATTTAGTCCAGAAGAACTATATCCATTTGATTAGTTATGTTTGTTATTCTTTGGACTCTCCTGCTAGGTAATATTCTTGATTTCGATATTAAATAAGTTGTGAATATTCTTTGACATCTATGATAAGCTTTTCAGTGTTATTGTTCCTTGGTTCATTATGAGCATGATATTATGTTTTTGTTGACATTACATCTAGCATATGCATCTGTTTGATTATTTGTGATACTTTTCACCTATGAAAGCATATGACTAGTATGATCTGATACTGGATAGTGCTATAGGCACTCTCACTGCAGTGATGTAAAATCTTTTTCTATGTGCTGCCTATGAAGAGGGGCGTGGGGTCTTAGTGCCGATGTCAGGATGGGAGACTGGGTTACTCCTGACTGGTTATACGCTTGACGAGCTATGGATACCAGGTAGTGAGGTCTAGTAGGTAACTCAGGGGGTGTAAAAAGGGGGCTCTGTTTCCATATTCTTGTACTTCCACTATGATTTGGGTACCCTACGATGCTTGATACCTCCCCCTGAGGTAACAGTTGTTGGCCACAACTGTATTTGATATAGCCAGCCCCACATATAGTCTCGTATGACTCTTGATTATTCTTCTTGTTTGGCTACAAATAGTCGATTGGTTATATTCATGAAACTTTGTTATTCTATTTTCTCGATTTTTAATTGTTTTCTATCCAACTCACTAGGTACAAGCGTACTCACCCAAAGGGGAACTCATTTTTTTCAGGATCACAGCAGGAGAGGGACGGATAGAGAAAGAGGTGATTAGCCGACTCCTGTCTTTTGAAAAGTAGGACAGTTCTATCTTTATTTTGTGTACATAGTGATCCACTATATAGGTATTTTGTGTATCATTGGGCATGTGCCCTATTTTAATTGTAGATCATTTGTACATATATGGCTCTCTGTGTAAGAGACCTAATTTTGTAAGCTACATTGTTTTAGAGTTATATTTGATATGATATCCAGGTTCTCTCCTTCCATAAATAGAGGGGATATACATCAGGCACGCTTAGTGGGTTCCCATACAGTTTCGGGGGTAAACAGGGCTGTATGTGGAGTTCACTATGGTCTGCCACGTGCCCTAGGGGAAGGTATGGGGCGTAACACAAAAAGATCTAAAGAAACCAAAAATATTGAAAGGAAAGACAAAAATAGTGGCGATCTGACCATAATATCCCAACAAACCTGGGGAACCCTACAAAATAGAATGGATCAGCATGCAGAAACCTCAAATTAAAGGAAAAATTGGGGGATAACGCAAGAAAGACATAGGAAAGCTTTTTAATTGGAGGAAAAACAATAATAATGGATGCATGCATCAACCAAAAAAAATAATTCTCATGAATTTTAATGTTACTTTAATTTTTTAAAAATAATTAAATGAATGGCAGAGATTGACTGATGATCTCGTCAACGGCTGCATCAACGACTGATCAGGATATGTCCATATAAATCCAGTCGGTCGGATCTCATTCAAAAAATGAACCACTGGTCGCGAGATCATCTACGAACAAACTCGCCTAAGGCTCAAAGAGGTTGTTCTAGTGCTGTGGTTGTGTAGTGTTTCGTCGAGCTAGGAGAGGAGCATCGGCATGTCGTCACGCTGTGGTCTCAATCTGCATCGCAAGAGCCGAGAGATGGCATGAACAACGATGAAGTACTCTTAGCTAAATACTGTCATTTCTGATCCATTGGCAATTTGCAGCAAAAAAAAATTTAATAATAAAATTATGATCATTTTATCTAATACAATCGTTCATCATAAATACTAAATATATTAAATGAATTCGACTTAACCCTTAAATTGCAGACTTCATAATCCTTTAAACAACGGATATAGTACTCCGCGCACTAACAAATAACATAGGGGAAGCAAAAATAAGCATAGCTAGTAAGATATAATATAACGTACTTAATATATATTTTTTTGCACCAAAATCATGGAGAATGCTCTATTTCTACCAATAGCATATCACTTTTAAATGAAAAAGTGTGATATATAATATCTTCAATGGTATATAAAGTGAAGGGGCTAGGTTACCTATAAACTATAAATATCTTTTCTATTAAATTCTTTTAGAGTTTAATACTTTTATATTAAGCCATCTATTATTATGATTTTAATGTATAATATAATTTGTATATCCCTTTGGTTAGAGTAATTGGACTCTATACGGAAGGATCATGAGGTCATGACTAAAGGAAATAGACTATGATGGTTTGAGGGGATCAGCTGAGTTTTGCCAAGAAAAGGTGACGGGCTTATGTACTTGATTCTCCATAATGATTCTATAGATTTCCAGATTCAGGTCAATTCCAAATATTTTAGCCAATTTTTATGTTATTGAATTCACTAGTCAAACTCGCTTCGTAATTCAGCATAATTATCAATTATTTGGAAACTAATGAAGTTGATCTATTATGGCAGCTTAAATGCATAAAACAAAATTTAAAACGTGAAGTAAAAACTATGCATGCAGGAACCCATAAAACATCAATATAAGGATGTCGAGTATCTATACGCAAGAATCATAAATGATGATTCTTATCCACGATCAATTTGTGTCAGGCCGATGCATCAATATAAGGAACAAAAGTGTTGTGGGGATCAAAGTATTTGTACCTGTTCAATGAAAAATAGATCATTTTCAAATGATGATGTATGAGGATGTCGAGTATCTATATGCAAGAATCATAAATGCTTGAATGATATGAACTATTCTCAATCATTGCAACTTCTTTAAAGTGATGATACAATAATTTTGTTAAAAAGTTAAGATGTTACATACAACAATGAGGAATTAAATTATGTTCAATTGTTGTAATTTATTTAAAGTGAAGATACAAGAACAACATAAAAATGAGAGTATTATATCCAAAAGTGATCAACTGACCTCCTGTTTGAGGCTATCGATAGTTAAGCATCTCAGATGGCAATATGATTGATTGGCGAATTTTGAGTAGGGTTGATCATGAGATGCATGCATGCTCCGATGATTTGCCAGCATCATAATATCAATAAAAGTGTTTTAAGCTGCCCCAAGTAGAAACAATCAAACCATCCATATTCTTAAAAGCAGTAGACGAGACTGAAGAAAGACTTGCATTTAAACCACTACTACACACTTCAATGACGTAGATTATCTGAAAAAAAATTATAAAAATATGCCATGTGAACACTACAAGAGAAATAATTGGGCGACGATAGAGGAAAGACAGAAATAGTCAAGCAGAAAAAAACAAACACTCCCTTCTAAGCTAATTCGTTCGAATCAAATTAAAAGCATGTAAGGGCACCAAAAGGTTATACAAAAGAATATCTGCGATCGGATTGGAACACTAACTTATCCACACGAGGAATATTCATGAACACAAAGGGTTTCGGTAAGATTTAAATTCAACTATAACCCAGCATAATAGCGAACAGACAAAAAGGTCGGGAAAGAGAGGAATGATGAATAGAAGAACGGATAGAACTGCGGAAACAACCTTCGAAATGATCGGGAGGGGATGATAGAAGAAGAGATCGAGGAGGGAAAGAAAAGATGAACGAAGGAGAAACAGGAACCAACACATGTAGAATGCGCCACGAAACAAAAACACTCATGGTTTACTCTCTTTTTTTCCTGTGAGCTATCAAAATAGAGTTTTTTTCAAATCTCTTCTAAATATGACTAAATCTGTGAACCATGAATGCGCAACGATATGAGTTAGTAGCTTGACAAAAAGTTGTAAATAAGTAGGACAAAAGATTTAGTAACTATAAATACTTGATCAAGGACCATTCGAAAGAAGAAAAAAAAATTAAGAAGAAGAAACATTGATCAAGGACCAGGATCAAAGTGGGAAAAAAAAGTTCCTTGATTGGAAGCATAAACGACATATCTTATCTTCATCGGAACAATTTCTTGTGCATCGATGAGGCAAACGAAAACCAGGGCAGCTTCGCGGATGATAAAAGACTAAAAGACAAGAAAGCTAAAAAGATTTCAGGAATTTCTCGAAGCATGGTCATCTTCTGTAACTAAATGAAAACCTCATCCTTGACACCCGAGTGCAACTAGTTTCAGACAAAAATAGGTCTCCCGTAAGTAGAGTCCAGCTTGAGATTGTTTTCCAAGAGCGAGTACGAAGCAGGATGGTAATCTCATTACACGAGGACACTTCCATTGTCATGTCATGTCAAAACCCGATGACATGGTTTGAAAGTATTGCTATTTTTTAATAAAAAAATAAGCCCCTTAGCGTGAAGCATCTCGAGGCGTTGAGAGCAAACTGGTGAGAGTAGGAAGATGAGCCATTCTATAATAGAAAATTGATGCATGGAGAAAGATCCCAGCATTGTCACGGCCGTGAACTATTCCGGAGAATCCGAGTTTCTGATGTAGACAAGAAGCTCAATGTTGAGGATAATAATAATGCCACTACATCTAAAAAAATGAGTCAGAAAATTTCTTTAAAGAAGGGAAAAAAGTATCTCGGGAAGTAAAACCCAGAATATAAATGTGTGAAGGGATAACCAAGACTTCTTCTGAGCCTATAAAATCTACTCCTCAGTATTCAAAAAAAAGAGGAAAAAGAGAAAATGAATGACTCCTCTGAATAATGAATTTTTGTGAGATACCTGTTGAGAATCAATTTTGAAGAAAACCTAATCGATGCATACTCTAACAAAGCATGGAAATATCTAAGGTTTGTTGTTGTGATCCTACTTGAATATCTTTTCGCTGCATCCTCTTGTTTGTCGTTTGTATTGTTAAATATTTCTGAATTAATTTCTTATAGTTATGAAGTGAGTCAGGAAATATTAGACAAAGATGAAACATGTTAACTTTTCACCGGAACTTCCATAGAAGATAACAGGTCAAAATATTTTAGATAATACACACATGTTAAAAAATATCTTATTTGTTAATTTTGATGAATCAAGTAACTGAAATTAGCACTATTTATTGAGAAAGAACAATGAGAGATATGAGTAGTCTTCTTAAAAGACATCCTAATTCCCTCAGTAGTCTTCTTAAGGATTCATACGAGTCTGTTGATTGCCGGTAGCGGTTCTCTAGAGATCTTACAGTGATCGCCGATAATATCATCAGATCTTTCAACGATGGCAGAAGGTTGACAATGAGGCACCTCAGGAGCGGCAAAGCCGGAGGAGAAGGAAGATAAAATTAGGGCTTCAGTAACTCCACTGTAGTTTTTTTAAGGTAAAATATCATCTTACAAATTAATGGTAATATATATTATAATTTATTTTATTCAATAATTTTCTATTTCATAATATGTGTTATTATTTGTGTTATTTATATATTTTATTATTGTTTGAGGGTTTGTTGGACTTATTTTATTACTTAATAATTTATATCCATGCTATAACAGTATTTTATAATTTGTTACTATCACATCATTTTATTTTAAATACTACTAAAATAAATAATAAATGATAAAATATAAATTTCTAAAACAATCCAACATTAAATAAATGTAAAAAATTAAAACTATAGTAGAAGAAATCATATATTAAAATAATTAAAACATCAAAGTTATTTCTAAAATACACTTAGAAGACCTAGAAAGACCCTTACTCAACATTTTTCTTAATTTTAAGTACTTTTCTACTAGTAATTTTAAAACTGAAAAAATGATTGATATAGTAAATCTTTTAATGTATTTTTTTATCTATTTAAAATATTTATCATCCATAGTAATATATATATAAACCCTCAAACCAAATATTTCTATACATTGATCATCTCCTCTCAACCATCTTTATAAATTTATTCTCTTAAGTCCCTCTTAACTAATTTAGTTAAGCTGATAGTTATAGTTTACTTTCATTAAATATTTTAACTTTCTAAAATAGAAAAATCCGCTTGTATTTGGTGCAATTAGAGTTTACTGTACTTGTCCCCAAGTAGCTGCAGATTAAATAAAATTAGGAGCAGAATAAAATTAAAATAGAAGGTATAATAAATTTAAGTGCAAATAAAATTATAATTTTACAGGAATTGTCAATTTTAATTGGTTATCAAGAAAGAGATCCGGTTTCAATATCAAGAAAAAAAGATAGGATTACAACATACAAATGAAATTAAACAAGACAAATGAAATCAAACAAATCAAGTGCATCCCTCTTCCTTGATATATCTATACCAATGTGTATTGCGGAAAGAAAAGATAACGAAGGAGAAACAAGAACCAACACATACCTCTGCTTGATGCAATGGCGCTAACCCCTTGCCCCCTCTTCGCCGCTTTTGCCGTCGGTTCCGTCACTGCCCTTTACTAGGTAGGGAAGACCCCTCAGGAGCCCCCTTTCCCCCTGTTCACTGCTTCCTCCCATTGGTTCCCTATCCGCAGGCAGAGAATGTGGGCGGACCAAAATAAAACTGCCACCCGCCCGCATGCTCCGAGATGGAATTCGCCGCTTATTCCAATTGATCCCTCATCCCCCCTTTCTCCTCCATGAAAAGAAAGATTCGGACCCAAATAATACCTCATGAGCCCCCATTCTCTCAGATTTGCTGCTTATTCCTATTGGTTCCCTCAGCAGACCGGTATCCCGCACCAAAAGCGAGACCCCGACCCATATAAAACATAACGAGCCCGCTATCCGCCCTTTCCACGCATGAAAAGAAACAGTCGGCCCAAAAAAACAACACGAGCCCACTCTTTGCGGCTTCATCCGCTTCCCCCACTGGCCTTTCCCCACTCTTCTCATTGAGGCTTCCTCCCGTTGGTTGCCTCGCCGCCCTTCCCATTTCACTGGTGTTGAAATAAAACCAATTGGGTTAAAATTAATTTGAAGTACTTAATAATGCATCATTCACTTTAACTTACCTAAAATGGCATGTAAGGGTTAAAAAAATATCAGGTACTAAAATATTGTTTGGATTTTATTATTTAACAATATTTGAAATACTTGCAAAAATATTTTTACTCATCAACCTATTATAAAGATATATATATTAGCGTTCGCATTACCTGGGTGATTGAAGCTACATAGTTATAATCTTATATTCGGACAATTCAAATAGAATGATTGAAGTCTAATGGTGATACTTAATGATTATATGTATGGTTGCATTTTTAGACCTCATACTTCATGATACCTTACTAAGAGAATATATGCAGGCTCTTAGTCATGCTTACTTGGTCATGCTTAGGCAATTACTTTACTGTCATAATGACTCTCGGTAAAATAGCTAGAAGAACCATGTCACTCACTAACTCAAAAAGTGAAAATGGGGTAAGGAGCAAGATCCTTTGGTGAGAAAGTAGACTTCGGAATTAATCAGGGAAGAAACTTAGAATACTAGTCTATTAATGGAGTTATTTGGTCTTGTTAATATGAAGATCTCTACACTTTATTTCAAAACATCAGAATTAATCTAGGAGAACCGTTTAAATTAACCTCCCAGAGAGAAAACATCTCTTATTAATTGAAAATTATCCGATGAAGAGTTAGAACTTAAAATATGTGAAGTGGAGACCAAAGAGAAAGAAATCGAGCATATGGAGGCTAAGAAGTAGGCTCTCGAGATTAAGTTCCAATGACTAATAGAATATTGAGGAGGAATGTGTAATACCTATGCAAGTCATTTTATTGTTGAATCCACAGGTAGATAGAAAGTAGGAGTTTTTGACCTTGCTAACCAGTCTTATTTTAATAATACCATATATAATAAGGCAAAAAAACTTTTGTCAAAACTGATCGATCAATATAACACGTCAGAATAATTGACTTATTTTAAGATTAAAAAAACCAAGTCCCAAACACCGGTTCGCTCCATCACTCGGTCTGCCATCACTCTTCGTCAAGTCGTTTGCTTGACCCGTATCACCCTCCCTAGTCCTTTCCCCTCCCTCCTGTCACGCCCCGACCCTACTGTCGGGCACGTGGCAACCGCCGTATGAGCCCAACGGACCCATACAAGGCATCAAGTGATACATATAATCCAAACACATCGTTTACACAGCGGAATATACAATCAAAACATCTAACTTATCGTTTCTAACACAGTCCCGATAAACCTACTACAATTCTATTATAAAAGGCAACGATAAAGAAAAAAAAAATAAATCCGTCAGTAGATCCATCTTCATTTACTATCTCAATCGGTCATCTAATAACCTGCACACACGGGAAAAAGCGGTGTGCTCAGCCTTGCGGCCTAGTGCGAATTTACGACTCGAAACCGAATAAGGAATTCAAAGGCTAGGAGGATTAATCTAGGATGCCTTGGGTTTATTAATAGTCATTTTCATATAATACGTGTGAAGAATATCATAAATGCAAATAACAGTGTAAGCAAATACAACACGTGTAACACTAGATGTCGCCTAAGTTGTCTCTAGTCATTATGTCATCAATGTCACCTAAGCTGTCTCTAATAACTATGTCATCAATGTCACCTAAGCCATCTCCAGTATCTGTGTTATCAATGTCGTCGAAATGTCATCTCTAGTATTTGTGTCATCAATGTCACCGGAATGTCATCTACGATATCTGTGTCATCAATGTCACCGGAATGTCATCTACGATATCTGTGTCTATCAGTCTCATGACTCGGGCTGCCAGCCTATGCTTAGTTAATACTCCGGCCAGAGAGCATCACCAAGCCCATCAGTGCCTTTCGTCTCTGTCTCTCCCTATGCCCGCTGCACTGATGTTGGCGGAGGTGACGGGTGACCCGTGATCACTCTCCTCGGTGTCCCTAGTCGCCTACCCATGCCTCCCCTAGCGAAACCGCCGTGCCCTTACATCCTCCCCGGATGCCGTAAGGACAACGACAATCGTGTAGTACTACACACTATCCGAAGACGGGGTCACCGTCAATAAAGTCCATCGACTACAGTCTCGGTCGATATAATACCACCCTAGGATCCAGACTCACCATCCGTTCGTCTGCAGAACGTCAAGGATGGTAGCCGTGTGGTCTACGGATCCACTGTCCAAGGCTATGCGGAGGGATGTCACCATACCAATCCCCGAGCAGCGATGCCTGCCAAGAGGTGTGCAGACTAGCTGTCGTCGGAATGCTACAACCTCGGCGACATGTTTGCTAGGTTCTTGTTCTGGTTCGTCCCAGCTAACCATCTCAGGACTATCACGAGTGCCCCTTAAACGACACTCGTGCGGGTAGAAATCATCGGGTAAGGACTTGCTCCATATATCCGGTCTAATATGACCTTGGAGTGTGTACAGTTCCTTTCCCCACCAGCTCCTAGTATCCAAGCTATGTGTAGCCTCGGGAGTGGTGTGTGGTGGAGCATCACCATTCTGACCATCGGCGGTACGCCGTGGTCAAACGGGGTATGCAAACAGTACCCCTTCCTGTCTCATTCCTAGTGATGTCTCCTATGAGTTTCTAACATGTCATCATTTTTATCTATAACTGCATGGTAATCATGCTATCATAGCAAAGATAAATAACATAGCATGCAGGATAAGATTCATAGACATGTTAAATAAATAGCATGGTAAACATGACATGATCATGCATATAAACAAGGTAAATCATTCTAACATGCATTTAGATAATATCATAGTAAGCATAACATACATCTATCCATATATACATAATCATGACAAGCATTCCATTTTATTATATTTGAGGCATCCAAGAGTTTTCCTAAGAAAACCTCGGCAGGAATTCCCTAGCTTGAATAAATCCTACATTCAGTGAACCAACGCAGCTGACAATGTAGTTCGTGCTTCGAAACCCACCCGTATAATAGCTCGTGCGTCGTTTACTTGTTTCAAGGTAGACAACCTATTCCAAATATACCTTTAGAAATTTTCTCTAATATTGGGTATCACCTTCTTTCCTTATAGTAAGATAAATAAATCACCCTTATAAAATAACCAAGATTCTCAATCATCTGTAGTTTCCACTAATCATTCCCTAAGTTTATTTAGCTATCATACCCATTAGACAACGAGGTGGAACCAAGCATTGGTATCCTAGTGGTGACCTGCATTCGATTCCCCATTCTACCATAATTGTTATATTATTTATACTCTCCTAAGTAAAAGAATGAAGAAGAAAATAATACATTCATGAAACCCACATTAATCAAAAACAGAATTCGGAATCAAAAATCAAACTCAAACACATACATTCAACAGCACCGATAAACCGCTATAGACTTGCATTAAACCCCCCTCCTACATATACTCTCCAAATAAATCGCTATAGGAACTCAGTCAATTAAGGGGAGGCTCCTACATATACTCTCCAAATAAATCGCTATAGGAACTCAGTCAATTAAGGGGAGGGCTTTACCTTCCCAAATCGAGCGCCGTCACCGGAGAGTCTTCCGCAGCCCTAACCCAGTGCACGGTGGATCAAGGCGAAGGAGGGAAATGAGCTCCAATCGGCGCTGCAGTCGTCGACGTGGCGTCGGCGAAGGATCCGGAGGAAGAGGAGCCTTCGCGATGGATTGCAAAGAGGCCGAAGATGAGAGCTCGCGGCGAGGATTGCGTGCGAAGAGGGAAAGGGTGCGCGTCGTCCGCGGCCGAAGGAGAGGTTCGCCGTCGAGTTTGCGGTGATGGATCCGCAGCAGGGTGCGACGGGGACGAAGGAGAAGGCGAGCACCACTCGGATCGTGCGATGAGAGAGCTGGGATTTGGGGACGATGCGATTTTGGGGGAAAAATTAGGGATTTGGAGGGTTTAGTCGCGGGCGCCGGTTCGGATGGCTCAGCTGGGTCGGGCCGGTCCGGGTCGGTTCAAACGAGCGGTTCAATCAGACCGGTCATGTGATGAACATGTGCCCAGTATTCTTATGCAGTTTACCCCCTCTACTCTATTGAATCTCAACTAAATCTCTCTACGTTTTTTATAAAATTCTAACTAGGTCCCAAATAATCTTAATAACTTAAAACTAGATTTTTTTTTTTTTGAAAACCAAATATCAACCTAAAGCCATATCTAATTCTTAACTCTATTTTCAAATCATTTTCTATACAAATCTAAACTTGAATAAAATTTTGAATTATTATTTATATTATTATTTTTTTAATTAATTAATTTATTTATTTATTTCCTAAAATTCAATTTTTGAAGGTGGGGGTTTACAAGTACTCCCCCCCTTGAAAATTTTTTGGTCCCCCAAAAATAAATAAATAAATAAAATAATTGTTATATTATTTATACTCTCCTAAGTAAAAGAATGAAGAAGAAAATAATACATTCATGAAACCCACATTAATCAAAAACAGAATTCGGAATCAAAAATCAAACTCAAACACATACATTCAATCGCCACATTCAAAATTTGTCAGATCAATTCACGCACAGCACCGATAAACCGCTATAGACTTGCATTAAACCCCCCTCCTACATATACTCTCCAAATAAATCGCTATAGGAACTCAGTCAATTAAGGGGAGGGCTTTACCTTCCCAAATCGAGCGCCGTCACCGGAGAGTCTTCCGCAGCCCTAACCCAGTGCACGGTGGATCAAGGCGAAGGAGGGAAATGAGCTCCAATCGGCGCTGCAGTCGTCGACGTGGCGTCGGCGAAGGATCCGGAGGAAGAGGAGCCTTCGCGATGGATTGCAAAGAGGCCGAAGATGAGGAACTTCGCAGCTGAGCTCGCGGCGAGGATTGCGTGCGAAGAGGGAAAGGGTGCGCGTCGTCCGCGGCCGAAGGAGAGGTTCGCCGTCGAGTTTGCGGTGATGGATCTGCAGCAGGGTGCGACGGGGACGAAGGAGAAGGCGAGCACCACTCGGATCGTGCGATGAGAGAGCTGGGATTTGGGGACGATGCGATTTTGGGGGAAAAATTAGGGATTTGGAGGGTTTAGTCGCGGGCGCCGGTTCGGATGGCTCAGCTGGGTCGGGCCGGTCCGGGTCGGTTCAAACGAGCGGTTCAATCAGACCGGTCATGTGATGAACATGTGCCCAGTATTCTTATGCAGTTTACCCCCTCTACTCTATTGAATCTCAACTAAATCTCTCTACGTTTTTATAAAATTCTAACTAGGTCCCAAATAATCTTAATAACTTAAAACTAGATTTTTTTTTTTTGAAAACCAAATATCAACCTAAAGCCAAATCTAATTCTTAACTCTATTTTCAAATCATTTTCTATACAAATCTAAACTTGAATAAAATTTTGAATTATTATTTATATTATTATTATTTTAATTTATTTATTTATTTATTTATTTCCTAAAATTCAATTTTTGAAGGTGGGGGTTTACAAGTACTCCCCCCCTTGAAAATTTTTTGGTCCCCCAAAAATAACCAGAATAGGTGATCCCTTCTTCGAATCATGATAGATGATAAATAAGTAGATCTTTTATATTTCCTTTAAAGTAGTAACTCCTTTCCAAGGCGGTACCACTTTAGTTATCATAAACTCATTGGTACTAAGATACGATGTCTGCAATATATGGTAGCTCATCTAAATGACCCACGTGACAACATAACATGTATCATGATATAGCGATCCACTTTAGGTGTCACTACACTGTGGATCATTATAGTCACATTTGGGATCCTCACAGGCATCCATATCATGTACACAACAAGATGTGTATCCTAATACGTGGTAGAAAGCAATTGCTTAGTAGGATGACAATCAATTGCTTAGTATGATAGGGGTCTACTAGAAGTATTATCTGAATCTTAGATGAGTAGATCAAACTTCACCATAATAGATTGTTAAAATAAATCAAGATAATCATTCGTTAGTGAAGCAACTAACCCCAATGGGAGAAATACAAGTGGGCAGAAGTCGAAGATATTGCTTTAACTTTCTCAGGTAGATATACTAGGGAGTTCCTTTTACACCAACATACGGACAACCTTTCGTGGTTCAGGTTGAATCAGGATCAGATATCTCTGAACTATAATATGATCATAAAGGGGTAAGAGATGTCAACAATACATGCAGCTACTAAGGTTATCAATATGTGCATCAACATGTGTTGGAGAAATCAATATGCAAAAATATCAACATGCACATCAACACATGCTAGAAGTTCAAGAAAATTGCAGTATCCAAAAATTAAAGGAGATAAGAAAAAGAGTAAGGAAGTAAAGATACTACAAAATTTGTAGGCAGTTGAAATATGAGTTGCAGATATAGAAATATTGCCAACTGCATTGACTGAATAAGACTGCAGAGAAAGACCGGGTATACATATAAAAATACTGATGAAAGTATAGGAATCTGAGCTGCAAAAATACTAAGTAACGAACTGCGTTAAGCTGAGGGAGCTATAGAAATAAAAAAGGAATAAAGAAATCTACCAACAATGGATAGAATTTGACAAAAGAAGTAGCTTCGCAAACAAGGAACTGCAACTGCAGAAAACAACTGAGGAAATAACTGCAAAGAAAATTGCAAAAATATTCAATAGAATTTGGATTCAAAAAGGCCACTAAGTAGAATTAACAGAAGCAGATACAAGAAATCTGCTTGGCTAATAAATCGGTCGTATATAGGATATACGAATTAAGCGAAAGCTGCTCAAGCTCCGAAAAGAAATTTATAGATAGAAGAAAATAGTAGGAAACAGCTGCATTGAATGCATAGAATGCTGGTACAAAAGAAGATACTCCTAGCTCAACAAAGAGTAATATGACAGAGTGAACTGCTTGAAGGAGGGTAGAAAGCTTTACGGATATAATGATGCAAAAGTGCAAGTGGTATGCTGATGATAGCTATACCAACTGTATTGACGCATCAAAATACGAAATGAAGGGAGGAACAATAGAAGAATTTACATTTAGGAAGCCAGTCTACACGACTGCAGATAACCGAAATGAATATGAAATATCAAAGTTGTAGAAGTGTAAGATGAAGCAAGCGGTAAAGCTGAGCGGCAAAAATGAAGCTACAGAAATATAACAAGTAAGCATCGAAGCTGCAGAAACTAAGAAAATGAAGAAGACTGTAGCATGCACAACTAGAAATGTCATGCAATATACGCCAGCTGAATTTGTGAAATGGAGTTGCAGATAGGGTGTAGAGCTGCAAAGAGAGTATATGTAGAAAGCTACAAAATACTATACGTAGAGCTGCAAGTATTTGGGAGTTGACACTAATATGATAATTGATGGCGGTCAACTTCTAGTTGCAACTTAAAATCATTATGACGATCCAAAATGATCAACATATACTCATAAGATTTATATATATATAAATAATTAACTCAAATGAGAGTAAGATCATAGATAAAAATTTTCAAATCATTTCATACCGATCCATCTATAAATGTCACGCCCCGACCCAACCGTCGGCCACGTGGCAACCGCCGTATGAGCCCGACAGACCCATACAAGGCATCAAGTGATACATACCATTCATATACATCGTTTATGCAGCGGAATATACAATTAAATTATCTAACTCAAAAATTTTAATACAGTCCCGATAAACCTACTACAATTCTAGGAAATAGGCAACGATAAATAAAAATATAAACTCGTCGACGGACTCATCTTCATCAAATAACTCAGGCAGTCATCTAACACACCTGCACACACAGGGAAAAGTGGTGTGCTCAGCCTTGCGGCCTAGTGCGAAATTACGGCTCTACCGAATAAAGAAATCAAAGGCTAGGAGGAGTATTCTAGGATGTCTTTGGTAAATAAATCATCATTTTTCATGCCACATTGTGTAACCAATTTATATAACATAGACATCATACATAAACAATTAAATAAATAATTAAATACAGGTGTACATGCCACTAGATGTCACCTAAGTCATGTCTAGTGTCCATAGCAATAGTCTATCACCTACGTCATGGTGAGACTTTTAGGTTTCATAAACTCGGGCTGCCAGCCTACACTTAATGACTACCCGGGCCGGGGGTATCAATAAGCCCATCAGTGCCTTTCTGTCTCAGTCTCTACCTATGCCCGCTGCACTGATGTTGGCAGAGAGGACGGATGACCCAAAGTCCCTCTCCTGTTGTTTCACTAGTCGCCAACCATGCCTCCCCTAGCGAAACCGTCGTGCCCTTACATCCTCCCCGGATACCGTAGGGGTCACGACAACCATGTAGTACTACACAACTGCCCGTAGACAGGGTCACCTCTCTTAAATATCATCGGCCACGGCTAGCCGGAATAACCACCCTAGGATCCGGACTACTCATCCGATCGTCTGCAGACGTCAAGGGTGATAGCCGTGCGGTCTACGGATCCACTGTCCAAGGCGTCGCATGTGGAATCACCTTCCCAGTCCAATAGCCGTCAACGTCTATCGAGATTGGCGCACATCCGCACGATGGGTTGTGGCCCTCGACTTCGTCGGTGCCAAGTCCATGGTAGGGTTCATCCTAGCTAACCATCTCAGGACTATCACGAGGCCGCCTACAACGACACTCGCGCGGGTGAAGGTTTCGGGTAAGGACTTGCTCCATATTTCCAGTCTAACTCGACCATGGAGTTTGTACAGTCTCTTACCCTACCAGCTCCCAGTATATAAGCTATGCATAACGTCGGGAGTGGTACTCCCAGTGCTCCGCTATGCATCAACCTCGGGAGTGGCGCCTAACGGGACGTCACCGTTTGACCATCGTCGGTACGCGACGGTCAACCGGGGCATATGGAAAAAGGCCCCTTTTTCTGTCTAAGTGGCGGTGACATCGCCAAAGGTTCTAACATGTCATTATTTACTATCTATGTCCGCATGATAGTTATTTAACACAAGCATAGAAAATAATACAACATGCAGGACATGAATGTAGAACATGTTAGATAAAATAAACTACACTAACATGCATACAATTCAAATCTTATCAAGCATTATGATTTATCATATTTAAGACATCCAAGAATTGTTCCTAAGAAAACCCCAGCGGGAATTCCCTAGCTTGAATAAATCCTACCATCGGAGAACCAACGCACCTGACTTGGCGGTTTACTCCTCGGAACCAACTTAAGGTCTGCCTCGATCCACGTGCCGTCATTTACGCATTTTTATATTTTCCTGTCAATTATTCAACGAATTTTAATTCTCAATCTAGAAATAATTTCTCAAATCTCTCTTCACCACTATTCTTAGAATAATCTCTAGAATCATCCCAATTTTTTTTCCAAGTTCGCCGGAAAATTTATCCGGCGGTCGCCGGAAAGTTCACCGGAAAGTTCGCCGGAACCCTCGCCGGCGAAGTTCTTCGATCAGCACCAATATTGGTACCAATCGAAAGCTCTCTTCATGAGGATTCCAAAAATCATATTTGCCCCAATTTTTATAGCTCATACACGATCAATTTCACCGATTAAAATTTTGGGCGAAATCCTAAAGTTAGGGTTTTTAGCTCGCCGGCGGCCAACCGGCGGCCAATAGCCCTCAACTCCAGTACCAATGGATAGCTCTCGTCAAGGAGAATCCATAGGTACCAAGTTTGCAAGGTTTCACGGCCGGAATAGCCGGTAATCGCCGGAGCAAGCTCCGGCGACGAAACCCTCGCCGCCGACGCCTCTCACGCGATTTCTCCCTCATCTCTACACCAAATTTAGGCATCTTGGTATCAAAATGAAGAGGAGGTCGAGATCTACCTGTGGCTAAAATTTGGGAGCCTAATTCGATGTGGTTTCGCCGGAGCATCGACGGGAAAAATGATCGCCGTCGCCGTCGCCGCTGCAGAAGAGGAGAGAGAAAGAGAGAGAGGAAGAGGGAGGAGGTCGCGCGCGCGCTCGGTGGGAAAAATGAAAAAAAAATATTTTTTTTATTTTTTAATTAGTTAATTAAAATCTTAAATCTTAATTAAATCTTAATTGTACAATTGATCGATCAAACGACGTCCAAATCACGATCCGTCTGCGCCGTTGGATTCCTTATCAAAAATACTATCTGATGGTATAATTTTCACATCAAAATCTCATACTTCAAAAATTCATATGATTTTACAAATAAGTCCTTGTAAAGAATTTCTTTTACGATTAAACCCTCCAAATACTAAAATTACTCTATTGCTCTTATTCAAAAATCACGGGTTTCACAATAAACAACTTTATGAATCGGGAATAAAGTCCATCTAAGAGATCCGAAAAATATTGGTAGATTTTTCTTTAAGATCAGTGGTCTTACGTAGATAAATCTGATATAAATTCGATGATTCAGATCTCATATGGGCATTCAATCTCAGTAGTTTTCCAAGATCTAATAGGAATAATTAAGGTAAATATTTATATGAAAAATTCTCATGATCAAAATAAAGATGTAAAATGGTGTATAACCGGAGATAATTTATCTGGATTTATATATCTCCCAACTGATCATGGATTTAACCTAAGATTCAAGATTTAAATTTTCTAGAAATTATTTATACCCGCGATAGTCAATATGATCATATCATCAGATTTCACAATCTGATAAGATAATTATAACCCGCCATATCAGCAAAAGTTAAACGATATCATACGTGCTCAAATGTCGTATAATAATACACGTGCTAACTCAAGTAGGAAGGTCCATAGAATGATATGATAATGTACTAATTGTTTAACTAGATTGTAACATATGAACTGATGGTAAGATCTATAGATAGTCCACAATTTAATGATCTTGATAGACTACCTGATACCTCAGTTATCTAGCATGAGAGTACAGGTGTGGGAGTGTATCTGGTGCTTCTATGTCACGAGTCCAACTCAGAAGCACGTGCTCGAATCAGAGCGGATAAAATCGAATATTGATAGATTCATTCATACTCAATATCCCCACTAGGTCATGGGATACAAATAGTATGATAAAGATATCGCATAGGATATTTTGATATCAATACTCTTAAGATCAAAGTGATGATAGCTACCTATGTTGGTATAAGAGGTGATCATGATGTACCCAACAAGGTAACCTTGATATGATCATGGATAAATTTACTTGATCATTTAGAAATGAAACTTGATCGTAGATCTGAGCCTATTGATCTAAGTTTCTATCTCTTCTCCGATGCGGTGGAGATGGTAGCCATATTTACTATTTGAAGATAGTAGATTTACTATCTTTATATTACGACAGTTATCGGCTCAAGAAAAACTAATCATAGCGATCAACTGTCGTCTGAGTAAAAACTCATCACTAAGGAAATATACTACTATATTCCCGACTCGCACTTTATCCTATATTATATCGGGACTGTTATCTAAATCCTTAAAGCCTCAAACTTAACTTAATCTCCTAAGTTCTCCAAACCTAGGTTTTGATATCACTTTAATGGTCAGGTCTTTAAACCAAAGCTCTGATACCACTTTAATTGTCACGCCCCGACCCTACTGTCGGGCACGTGGCAACCGCCGTATGAGCCCAACGGACCCATACAAGGCATCAAGTGATACATATAATTCAAACACATCGTTTACACAGCGGAATATACAATCAAAACATCTAACTTATCGTTTCTAACACAGTCCCGATAAACCTACTACAATTCTATTATAAAAGGCAACGATAAAGAAAAAAAAATAAATCCGTCAGTAGATCCATCTTCATTTACTATCTCAATCGGTCATCTAATAACCTGCACACACGGGAAAAAGCGGTGTGCTCAGCCTTGCGGCCTAGTGCGAATTTACGGCTCGAAACCGAATAAGGAATTCAAAGGCTAGGAGGATTAATCTAGGATGCCTTGGGTTTATTAATAGTCATTTTCATATAATACGTGTGAAGAATATCATAAATGCAAATAACAGTGTAAGCAAATACAACACGTGTAACACTAGATGTCGCCTAAGTTGTCTCTAGTCATTATGTCATCAATGTCACCTAAGCTGTCTCTAATAACTATGTCATCAATGTCACCTAAGCCATCTCCAATATCTGTGTTATCAATGTCGTCGAAATGTCATCTCTAGTATTTGTGTCATCAATGTCACCGGAATGTCATCTACGATATCTGTGTCATCAATGTCACCGGAATGTCATCTACGATATCTGTGTCTATCAGTCTCATGACTCGGGCTGCCAGCCTATGCTTAGTTAATACTCCGGCCAGAGAGCATCACCAAGCCCATCAGTGCCTTTCGTCTCTGTCTCTCCCTATGCCCGCTGCACTGATGTTGGCGGAGGTGACAGGTGACCCGTGATCACTCTCCTCGGTGTCGCTAGTCGCCTACCCATGCCTCCCCTAGCGAAACCGTCGTGCCCTTACATCCTCCCCGGATGCCGTAAGGACAACGACAATCGTGTAGTACTACACACCGTCCGAAGACGGGGTCACCGTCAATAAAGTCCATCGACTACGGTCTCGGTCGATATAATACCACCCTAGGATCCGGACTCACCATCCGTTCGTCTGCAGAACATCAAGGATGGTAGCCGTGTGGTCTACGGATCCACTGTCCAAGGCTATGCGGAGGGATATCACCATACCAATCCCCGAGCAGCGATGCCTGCCAAGAGGTGTGCAGACTAGCTGTCGTCGGAATGCTACAACCTCGGCGACATGTTTGCTAGGTTCTTGTTCTGGTTCGTCCCAGCTAACCATCTCAGGACTATCACGAGTGCCCCTTAAACGACACTCGTGCGGGTAGAAATCATCGGGTAAGGACTTGCTCCATATATCCGGTCTAATATGACCTTGGAGTGTGTACAGTTCCTTTCCCCACCAGCTCCTAGTATCCAAGCTATGTGTAGCCTCGGGAGTGGTGTGTGGTGGAGCATCACCATTCTGACCATCGGCGGTACGCCGTGGTCAAACGGGGTATGCAAACAGTACCCCTTCCTGTCTCATTCCTAGTGATGTCTCCTATGAGTTTCTAACATGTCATCATTTTTATCTATAACTGCATGGTAATCATGCTATCATAGCAAAGATAAATAACATAGCATGCAGGATAAGATTCATAGACATGTTAAATAAATAGCATGGTAAACATGACATGATCATGCATATAAACAAGGTAAATCATTCTAACATGCATTTAGATAATATCATAGTAAGCATAACATACATCTATCCATATATACATAATCATGACAAGCATTTCATTTTATTATATTTGAGGCATCCAAGAGTTTTCCTAAGAAAACCTCGGCAGGAATTCCCTAGCTTGAATAAATCCTACATTCAGTGAACCAACGCAGCTGACAATGTAGTTCGTGCTTCGAAACCCACCCGTATAATAGCTCGTGCGTCGTTTACTTGTTTCAAGGTAGACAACCTATTCCAAATATACCTTTAGAAATTTTCTCTAATATTGGGTATCACCTTCTTTCCTTATAGTAAGATAAATAAATCACCCTTATAAAATAACCAAGATTCTCAATCATCTGTAGTTTCCACTAAACATTCCCTAAGTTTATTTAGCTATCATACCCATTAGACAACGAGGTGGAACCAAGCATTGGTATCCTAGTGGTGACCTGCATTTGATTCCCCATTCTACCATAATTGTTATATTATTTATACTCTCCTAAGTAAAAGAATGAAGAAGAAAATAATACATTCATGAAACCCACATTAATCAAAAACAGAATTCGGAATCAAAAATCACCGGAGAGTCTTCCGCAGCCCTAACCCAGTGCACGGTGGATCAAGGCGAAGGAGGGAAATGAGCTCCAATCGGCGCTGCAGTCGTCGACGTGGCGTCGGCGAAGGATCCGGAGGAAGAGGAGCCTTCGCGATGGATTGCAAAGAGGCCGAAGATGAGGAACTTCGCAGCTGAGCTCGCGGCGAGGATTGCGTGCGAAGAGGGAAAGGGCGCGCGTCGTCCGCGGCCGAAGGAGAGGTTCGCCGTCGAGTTTGCGGTGATGGATCCGTAGCAGGGTGCGACGGGGACGAAGGAGAAGGCGAGCACCACTCGGATCGTGCGATGAGAGAGCTGGGATTTGGGGACGATGCGATTTTGGGGGAAAAATTAGGGATTTGGAGGGTTTAGTCGCGGGCGCCGGTTCGGATGGCTCAGCTGGGTCGGGCCGGTCCGGTTCAAACGAGCGGTTCAATCAGACCGGTCATGTGATGAGCATGTGCCCAGTATTCTTATGCAGTTTACCCCCTCTACTCTATTGAATCTCAACTAAATCTCTCTACGTTTTTATAAAATTCTAACTAGGTCCCTAATAATCTTAATAACTTAAAACTAGATTTTTTTTTTTTTGAAAACCAAATATCAACCTAAAGCCATATCTAATTCTTAACTCTATTTTCAAATCATTTTCTATACAAATCTAAACTTAATAAAATTTTGAATTATTATTTATATTATTATTTTTTTAATTTATTTATTTATTTATTTTTTTCCTAAAATTCAATTTTTGAAGGTGGGGGTTTACACCTCCTCCCCCAAACCACTACGAGGTCCTCGCGCTTCTCCTTGTGCCACCAGCTGCGTCTTCCTCACCATCTCCCTCCGCCTCCTCTCCCCCCCCTTGGCCTCCTCCTCATCGCCCTCCACGCCATTTCCGTCGTCGCCGCCGCCTCCACCTGCGCCATCTCCGGCCAAGAGAAGCTTCCCCAAAAAATGTACTAAGACTGAGCAGATTCTGTTTCCCCATTACACTATCAAAAAATTACGTATTCTTCCAATAAGTTCTTAGACAGGATGAAGTCTGTCGTTTAGAATTTGGTTGTTCTCGGTGCTTCTCTCAACTAGCATTACTTTTTTTTTTTTGCCTCACCTAAGTATGTTCTTTGAAAATGAGCATTCAAAATTTTCTTAAAAAGGCTGAGCGTCAAAATATCAACAATGTGAAAGCTGCTTAACATCTAGTTCAATAGCATCATTCAGCGAAGTGAAAATTCTCCTCGCCGTAGCTGAACCTTTTGCGTAAAAATAACTCCCGTCACGATATGTTCTGGGATGAGAAATCAGGATGGACAGAAACCACAACAACCTCGAACAAGAAAATATGACTAACCCGCCTTGGCATACGAATTGATATCATTTTCGTACATGCTACCTTCTTTAATTTTATAGCAAATAAACAAAATAATGATCATCTTCCCCCATATTATTAAAGCATAAAGTTGTGTGCACGGATGCACCAAAACCAAGCCAGCCGCATTGCATCATTTTTTTGGGGATCGATGAGGAACTCACTGGTTGTGTATGAAACAACTGTATTTTACATGCTAGCTGGTTATCAGAGGCGATAATTCTGCACGCTTGGAACAGCTAGCCGCGCCTCTGTCACAAAAAAAATGCCCTCTCGAGAGACATTTATCCTGAGTAATGAAAATATGATCTTTCCACACAAACTAATGATAAATTAGGACAAAATTTGAAGAAAATGAAATACATGCTGTGGTTGAACCAGTTCAAAGAATCTTATTCCTATAACATCATTGCACTTTACTTATTAATATACAGAAAATATGCCGCCTGATTCATATAACTGGCTACGGTGTAAATCTCTTGGCACCAGTAGGCAGTCAGTTGACTTAGGTCAACTTCCTTTGTCTCAGGAAGAGGAAAGAAAAAACAGGGTTACCACCTAATTAGTATCTTTAATCTCCACTAATACAAAAAAAATCTTGCCACCTACTCGTGTGCAGTGCTAAAGATTTCAGATATATACAAAATGATAAAAACAATATTTGAGACCAAGACTTTGTTGTTAATATATAACAAAGACCCGTCCTACCGTAGTAAGATAACACCCATTCTGATAAATTATGATATAATCATCAAAGCGATCGGTGCAAAATATGCTTATAATGAAATGTAGCTCAGTGTTGTAAGCATGCTAAAATGGTCATTTGTATCACCAGTTCAGGCAATCTACCCACAGTATCACTGCCCCTGTCCTTGTTACATGCACAGACTGTACATTTGCAATATGGTCGGAACACTTGAGATCCCAAACATGCAGCTAGCTTTTATGGACAGCTTTTCATCTCCTGCAGGATAATAATGTTGGATGTACCAAATTAAATGATTAATTGTAACCTTTAGTAGAATTATCTCACCGCCTGTACACATGAAATAACCTTATGTATTAATTGCAATACCTCACTAACAAAATATATTCATTTGTCATCCAACTCCAAAGTCCCTTCAGAATTTCTTGCTTCAGATTTCTCATTCGAGTAGCTACAATATCAAGAACACATAAGATGAGAACAACATAAATTTAAGAAGGCCAACAAAGATGATAAGCTTGTAAAACTGATGCCTACGTGGATAATATTGTCACCCAGATTAATTCCACGCAATCCACCCAAAGAAGTCTCTGTTCGACTGGTATAACACCATAAGTGATGAGGTGCGCAAAAGGCCAAAGCTTCCACCCTGCCTGTTAAGCCGATATACTTTGAAGGTGTTATTATGAATCTTCCAAGTACCAAGTCTCAACAGACGAAAGTACTTTCTAATAAATCCATTGAACAAATGCAGACGAATGTTTTACAACTGCAAAGGTTACTATTATCATCAATTAGTGTAGACAGGTCCCTTCAAAATGGCAAACACAAAACGTTCACCAAAGAAATTGGTGAAATGAATTAAGATCATAAAGGAGTTCCAAAAATAAACAGCTCCAAAGGATCCAAAAACATAAACAGCTAGTGTAGATCATCGGGTTGTTGGTTCAAGCTTTGGAAAAGACGAACAAGTCCAAGCAATTAAACTAACGACCTTTAAGATTTTAGCACCAGAAATCATCTAAGGTCGTGTTGCAATAAAAATTTGTGGAACAGACCAATCATCTGATCTCAACCTAATCTGGTAAAACAACTAAAAAAGGAGAATCGAGTTAATCAGGTCATGGGTCAACCTTAGCTTTCTGGAGGTCATGAGCAAGCTAATTGTAATAGGCTATCAAAGAGAAAAGCCAGCAAAAAACTTACAGTTAACATTGGCCAAAATGTAGCCTTCAATTCTCTGAAGATATTCACTGGTGATTCGAGGCGCAAGAAGCCCAACACCACATAGTAGATGCTATTCCATACTGCAGACCAGGCAGTTTGGTCAAAAATCACCTTAGCAGGCACCACCCACCAGTCCTGGAAAGGGAAAAGAGCCTGAAAGAAAACAGGACCCTAAGAGGTTAATGTACTTGTCGCAAAGGCAAAAGTAAAATTTCAGCAACAATATTAGAGAATGTCAAAGCAAAACAACCTCGCAAAAGTGGTAATAATAATGAGAGAGTGACCCATGAAGAGAAAATCCTACAAGTCCAGATCTGAACATACGGGTACGGTCAAATTCAAATAGTGGTTTTCCTTCATAGCACTGCATCAATATTTGTACACATCATAATTAGGACCCCAGGATTCTGCAACATCTATTAAATAATGGATACTGTGGAACTACTTTTACCTGCGCAATCCAATCACCTAGAGAATAAACAATACCACTTATCATCATTTTAGCCAGAACGGGATTTGTTTTCAAAGCCTCCTCATAGGCAATCCAGTTATGCTGGGGAGCATACCTGACAATCTCAAACAATGTCCAGCCCTGAGATGATTATGCAGAAAAGATGAGATGAAGGGCATTGTGGCCTGGAATTAACTATAACAGCACAGTGACAATCAACTAACTGTATTAGGATTAGATCACAGTACCTTGTTACATAATTTATTGAAAGGAAAAAAAATATAATAACAAATTGACAAATACTAATTAGAATAAGAAGAATATTTAGCACACCTATTAGGGTAACACAATTTGAAAATAGAGACTCCAACATCAAAAGTTCACAAGTGAAATGGTCTATCTGACAATGTAATGATATTTCTATTGCTATGATGTTGAATCGCTTTTCCAAACGCAGAAAATTAATGCAGTCAATAGTGCCTATGGAATGCCAATTTTGCTGGGCGCAAGCTAAGCTGGCTAATTGGGACCAACAAACATCACCAAAATCCTAACTCAACCTAGATCACATTGACTACATAGCCACTACATAAGGAATCTGGGTTTTCCTGATTCTCAGTAACATTCAGATCTTTAAGAAACTAGCATATAAAATCAGATTATGCATCCATTTCTTCTATGAGCAAAAGGTTGCAACATAGGCATATTTTAAAATTGTCGTACTAGTATGATACATATATCATAGTTACTAATAGCATTTGGATTAATTACCAAGACAGAAACCAAGGTCAAAGCTACTGAAATTATATATTTACAGCATCAATAGCCTATAACGTCCTAGGTGCATTCCAAGAAGTATACCACAAGTTATGCTTCACTTGAAACAACACGTATCCAATTGTATTTTAAAGAAAGATCTACTCAAGAATATAGTGCTGATAAGAAAAATGCTCTAGTTCTTCTTCCCTGATCCTTTCTGACTAGAGATTCAAATTGTTCTGAAACCTGCTTACTACTTCCATATGCAGTCCTAGTTTCATCATCCTGAAAGTAATTGACTGAGCTACGAGCGGCCAATAAGTAGAAGTTGCATAATATAAATCATAAAACCACCATGTACTGCACCCAATAGGAATGCAAAAGCAAGACCCGACATTCAAAAAGGGAGATGGTAAACCCACATGCCAATAATCACTGTCGATGGTAAGCAGTTTAGTGATGGCAAAGGTCCCAGCGGCGAGCACAATTGCAGCGTTAATGCCACGGTCGACGGACTTAGCAACGTCCTTCTCTTCTTCTACAAAAGAGGTCGAAGAGGACGAGAACGCGACGCCACCACTGCCACCGCGACCGACAATTCCACCGCTGCTCTCCAGAGCAAACGCTCTAACCTGGCTGCTAGGGCCATCCAGCGGATTCTCCTCCTGCTGTTCTCTTTCCGCCACGGGAATCACCCCATCCTGCTGGTCCGTGGAGTCGCTGCTCTGCACGGGGATGACGTCCAGATCCTCCGTCAAAGCCGACACCGCGGTCTGTCGGCCCCTTTTCAATCTTCTGGGTGAAACATCAACCAATCGAGGGTAGGAGAGCGATGAGTAGAAAGGAAGAGAGGGAAGAGTTGCCCTGTTGTTGCTACTGTTGAGGGGCATCGACGACGAGGACGGAGAGGAAAGGGGCAAGAACAAAATCCGGGAGATGACGCTGTGGACGGTGGCCATGAGATAATCGCTCTTGCCTCGCCTTTGTCAAGCACGGGCAGAAAGATCGGAAGAGGGGTGGATCGGCAAGATCCAGGCGGATGCGAAGGGGGCGAGGTTTTATCGTCAGCTGCTGTTCGAAACACGATTTACAGATACTCTGTAAAATTAATTACGTGGTCCACGATAAATGGGAGGAGGAGGAGAATCCACGCATGGATCTGGGTACCAGTTTGGCGTGCTGAAACTGATCACTCGCCCTGAAACCCAAGCCAAGCCCATAAAATTGAGGAGAATAACACGTGCGTGAGGCTCAAGCTAAAATTACCTGGCTACGTTATTTGCCTGCCACACATGCCCCTCAAACGACAACGTATATTCACCGTAAATTGAGGCGGTCGTTCGTTGAGAATTTAGACCGACTCCATCTTTCCCTACCGCCAAAATTGAGGTTTTAATTTTTAGAAATATTAACCTCGGTTGAAGTGTGTTGGACTTTTCATGCTCTCATATTTTAGCATTGAGTACATCCCTCCAGACATACTAGATTTAAACGACAAACGTATCTCACGTTCAAGGATATGACTAATTTTTAAAGAGTACTTAAAATCATACAATTTGTTGAGCAGACCAGGAGTGCTCGCAGTTTTTTTTTTCCCTCTAGATGGCATCGATATTCGATACGAGGAAATTTATTTACAATTATTTCAAAACTAAAGTTGATTTGGTTCAATCTTAGTGGATACTCAGGTACCTACTAGCGTATTTATATATGTATATATATCTACAGATATGTTAATGCCTGTCTCGTCAGGATGAGATCACCATCATTTCCAAGTTCCAGCCATAAAAAACGGATTCCCGGGTCCATTTAATTTGGTAGCCACTCGTGTTGGGCGCTGGAATCTAAACGGAACACCTCCTGCAGGCCATGCGTTTCTGAGGCTGGCTCCCCGCCTGCCTAGATGGACTTGCTCTTCCACGTGGATCCCATGAATGAAGCGTCATCCCTGGTGTGCACAAGTTCAACCGCTGTATTGACATATTTTTATTTTAAAAAAAAATCAGTAGAACTTGTATTAATTGACAGGTTACAGGTTCTCAGAAGCAAGCTTCAAGATGAGCCGTGCTGTATAAGCTGCTGCTGTGAAAATATACAGTGCCTATTTATTCTCTAAAATTTTTTCTGTGGTTTTGTCCAGTAACATTACGATTAATGAACGGCTACATATATCCTCGATAAATTTTAATTAATTATTGAAGAATTACTTGTTTTAGATACTGTGGGCACTCTGGCACCTTGCTTTGTGTATTTATCTTATTTTCTGAGAGTTTGTAGGACGGACGCTTCCAATAAATATCGTGGTTTTTATAATTTTGGCTGAGAAACAGTCCAACTATTAGATCCATCTTCAGTATAATTGGTAGGTATCTAGTTAGTTTTTGATTCTTGAAAAAAGGGGTCATATTAGATTAAAAAAAAGAATCTCATATGTTATACATTAAAAGAGAGAGAAAAATAATAATAAGATTATACAAATAGGAGGAGAATCCCATGCTGATGCTATCTCAAATCTTAATCTTAAACCCATAAAAAAAATAAAACATTAGTAATGATCGATCTGATGAATATATTTATCTCAATAAATATTAGTATTTTATGTTACCTGGCATGTCAAAAAATTTTGTTGTGTTTAAAATCGAAAGGTTGTACCTTGCGGGCCTAAAATTGTAAGCTTTTGAATGAATAAATTCGAGCCCAGCGCTGAAGTAAAAAAGAAGTACCTACTCGTTCTTATCCATGTAGGATGATAATAAGTTGGTTTTTGGGACACTCGAGGACGCTACTTCTTCTTTTTTTTCTTTTGCAAAATGGAGGATTTTTCTTGAGGTTGTTTGTAGTAGAATCGGCAAAGAAGAATCTAAAACAATATATTATATACCCTGCGTGATCGCTACTAACGATTGCCTGCCCATCCAGCCATCAGACGTCACCATCGCGGCGGATTCACGGCAAACGCGAGCAATTAAGCAGGCCCTTGCCCAATCTCCAATGTCCAGCTTGCCCAATGGCAGACAGAGACGCCAGATGTGTCGGTTGCCGTTCTCATCCCCGACTACCCCTCCGCCTGACTCGCCCTCCTGCTGGATGCTGCCGTCCCTCTCCCTCTCCCTCTCTCAGCCTCGACCATGTGGTGGTTGGCTTACCGTGTCATTTGCCATCATGCGTGTTCGCAAGCACAACAACCCACTCCCTCGTTTTAATTCATCGTCACCTCCCTCCAACATCCGTTGGTTAATTTTTTCAGCCTACATTCATCGATCATCTGTGCTACTGCCCATAATTTCGCCCTCGTTGGGGTCCTGGGTAGGTCAATTTTGGAGCAATTGCATCGGGGGATGAGCACGATTTTATTCGTCCCATGTACAACCGTCAAAGTGAAAGCGACAAGTGGTAGCTACGCACGTAGAGCTTGAGGAGCATAGGCCTATTAATTAAAAGTAGTCCTGCAGAGAGTGTGTTTTCCATACTAACCTACTTAAATAATAATTATCAAAACGAGCGCTAAAACTTTTTAAATAAAAATGAGTGCCACATTTACCACTTTTTTAATAAAAAAATTAACAATCTCGGTCGTCGTCGCCTAATCCAGCGCTCGACCGGCACTCGCCCCGCCATCCTCCTCTCTCCGGTCTCCTCCTCCTCCCCTCCTTCCGGTTCTTCCTGCTCTCCTTCCCACCACCGCGCCTCTGCTATCCCTTGCCCGCTGCTTCTTCCTCCTCCTCTGCTCCCCTCCCATCCCCTTCCCCTCCCCGTTTGTTACGACCCCAACGAAGCGAGGAGTCGTCTGCAGCAGGCGCGTCCGAAACAGGGGAAGGTCGCCCACGAAGGAAGCGCTTCCCACGATCGTGACTGTTGTGCGAGATATAAAAAGAAGGATGCGTTCAAAGAGGAGGGATCTGGAAAATTTCACTAACCATTGTTCTTACTGTGAGAGAGTTTTGTAATTAGAGTGCCCGGCGAGCATCGTGTTAGCTCAGCCGGTGGAGGAGGTTTTAACGGAGTCTTTGAATAAAGAAGTCCTTTCCTTCTCAAATTATGTTCTCGTTGTCGTCTCTGTTGTTCCCTTCCGTAACCCAGGCTGGTGGGACGAAGGAGGATTCCGCCCACGCCATACAGATCGATCGAAGGAGAAATCGGTTTGTATCAGTTGGTATCAGAGCGAGTCATTGGGAAACAAGAAAGTGCACTCGAGTAAAACTATTCGAAACAATGGTAACCAAATCACAAAAAGAACCATCGCCAGCAGCGATGAGCAAGCTGCTGGAGGAAATGGACCAATGTCTCACGTCGATGGAGATCAGGATGGGTGGCTAAGACATACCAATCGAGGGGGAGAACAGCGTAGGCTCCATCCACGAACGATTGGAGGAACTGTACATGGCGTGCCACGAGCTTCGTTAGAAATTCGAGGACCACCCTGTTCCGCTCGCCTAAGTCACCGGAGATGGCGTCCAATTAATTCCCGCCTCCCAACTCCTTTCCATGGACAGATTCCAGGAAGAATTGGAGAAGGTTCGGGCGGAAATTCAAACCACCAGCAAGGTCCGACAGAAGGTGAAGGTGAAGATCCCGGAACCTGGCACGTACGCTGGAGAACGAAATACCCATAAGCTAGAAAATTTCATCTGGGATCTGAACCGGTACTTCAAAAACACCGAGATTTCAGAGGAAGATAAGGTGTCCACTGCCGCTGCATATCTGTGCGGAGATGCGAAGCAGTGGTGGAGAATCCGGTGCGAACCTCCCGAAGGCGATGACATCGTGGAACCTGATAGCTGGGCGGACATGATCGATGAACTCCGCCAGCAATTTCTACCTGCCAACGCCGCATGGATCGCACGAAAAAAGCTACGGGACCTTCACCAAACCCGCTCCATCGGAGACTACATCCAGGAGTTTAACAGCATCACTATGGGCATCAAAGACATAAGCGAGGCCGAGATGCTCTTCGCCTTCCTCCAGGGATTACAGCCATGAGCGCAAGGTGAACTCCTTCGGCGAGGGGTCTCTACATTGCGGGGAGCCCTCACTGCAGCCGAAAGCTTGGTGGATCTCCACATCGGTGCCCCACCTGTGCAAATGGGGGACAAGGGGACACGATCCGGGTTTCGTCCGAACTCCGCTGGGAACGGAAAGAAGCAGCAACCGACAGGGCCCCGAAATAATCAAGGAGGGGCTACCAACCCGCCTCCTACTCGACGAGCAGGGTGCCTGAACTGCAGAGGCCCCCACTTGATTCGCTACTGCCCCAATCGGAAGGGGAAAGCAGCCGCTGCTGTCGCCACCAAGGAGAAGGAAGACGATGCATCAACGACTGCCGCTCCAGCCCACGCGACACCCATTTAGCGGCTGAATGCGGTGCATGCCGAGTAGGATCTGAAGCTCATGTATGTTTCCCTACTCGTCAACGATCGCCCATGCGAGGCGATGGTAGATACCGGAGCGACGCATAGCTTTATGCGTGAGGAACTTGCTCGGGAACTGGAGTTGAAGATTGAGCCCAGTAAACTAAGAATAAAAATGGTGAACGCCAAAGCCGCCAAGGTGACAGGTACCGTTCGCCAAACCTCCATCCAAGTAGGAGCATGGAAAGGGAAGGCCGACATCACCGTGGTTCCTATGGATGATTTTGCATTCATCCTAGGAACGGATTTCTTGCAGAAATCCAAGACGATGGTCGTCCCACACCTCGGCGGCCTGATGATGATGGATAGCGCACAACCCGGATTCACGCACGCAACAACGGCGAATCCGTCTGCAAAGGAAGCCACCTCTCAGAAGGCGTTCCTTTCGGCTACCCAACTGACGAAGGGACTACGGAGAGGAGAGGTCACGTTCTCAGCCACCATCCCCGAGGAGAACCCGACGGTGGAAGGCGACGAGATTCCTCCCGCTCTCTCAAAGATAGTGGGAGAATTCGGGGACATCATGCCCGAACAACTCCCGAAGACCCTACCGCCACGAAGGATGATGGATCACACGATCGACTTGGTCCCAGGCACTCGTCCTCCCGCACAAGCGCCATATCACATTGCGCCCACCGAACTGGTGGAATTGAAGAAGCAGCTCGGGGAGTTGCTCGAAGCAGGGCTCATCCGCCCCTCGAAGGCGCCCTACGGAGCCTTTGTCCTATTCTAGAAAAAGAAGGATGGGAGCCTCTGGATGTGCATTGACTATCCAGGGCGTCCGTAGACGATCGCTGCCCTGCTGCCACCAGATTCACAAAGGATCTGCAGGAGCAGTGGATGGAGGCAAAGGAGAGCTTGGACAAAGCGGGGCGCCACATGAAGAAATATATAGACGCCCATCGTCGCCCGCAGGAGTTCCGAATTGGCGACGAGGTGTCACGCCTCGACCCTACTGTCGGACACGTGGCAACCGCCGTATGAGCCCAACAGGCCCATACAAGGCATCAAGTGATACACATCATCCAATACATCATTTACACAGCGGAATTTACAAATAATCATCTAACTCAATATTCCTAACACAGTCCCGATAAACCTACTACAAATCTATAATAAAAGACATCGAAAAAAAATAAAAATAGACCCGTTGATGGACTCATCATCATCAAATCTCTCAGACAGTCTTCTAATACACCTGCACACACGGAGAAAAGTGGTGTGCTCAGCCTTGCGGCCTAGTGCGAAATTACGGCTCTACCGAATAAAGAAATCAAAGGCTAGGAGGAGTATTCTAGGATGCCTTTGGTTTATTAAAAGTCATTTTCAGGTAATACATGTGAAGCATATCATAATCGCAAATAACAGTGTAAGCAAATACAACACGTGAAACACTAGATGTCGTCTAAGCTGTCTCTAGTCACTATGTCATCAATGTCACCGGAATATCATCTACGGTGCACTATGTCTATCAATCACATGACTCGGGCTGCCAGCCTATGCTTAGTGAATACTCCGGCCAGAGAGCATCACCAAGCCCATCAGTGCCTTTCGTCTCTGTCTCTCCCTATGCCAGCAGCACTGATGTTGGCGGAGGTGACGGGTGACCTGTGGTCACTCTCCTCGGTGTCGCTAGTCGCTTACCATGCCTCCCCTAGCGAAACCCGTCGTGCCCTTACATCCTCCCCGGATACCGTAAGGACAACGACAATCGTGTAGTATTACAACACCGTCCGAAGACAGGGTCACCGTCAATAAAATCCATCGACTACGGTCTCGATCGATATAATACAACCCTAGGATCCGGACTCACCATCCGTTCGTCTGCAGAACGTCAAGGATGGTAGCCGTATGGTCTACGGATCCACTGTCCAAGGCTATGCGGAGGGATGTCACCGTACCAATCCCTAAGCAGCGGTGCCTGCCAAGAGGTGTGCAGACTAGCTGTCGCCGGAATGCTAAAACTTCGGCGACACGTTTGCTAGGTTCTTGTTCTGGTTCGTCCCAGCTAACCATCTCAGGACTATCACGAGTGCCCCTTAAACGACACTCGTGCAGGTAGAAATCATCGGGTAAGGACTTGCCCTATATATCTAGTCTAATATGACCTTGGAGTGTGTATAGTCCCTTTCCCCACCAGCTCCCAGTATCCAAGCTATGTGTAGCCTCGGGAGTGGTGCGTAGCGGGACATCACCGTTTGACCACCGTCGGAACGCGGCGGTCAACTGGGGCATATGGAAAAAAGCCCCTTTTTGTCTAAGTTGCGGTGACGTCGCCAAAGGTTCTAACATATCGTTACTTATTATCCATATCCGCATGGTAGTTGTGCTAGCAAGCATAGGAAATAATAAAATAATATACAGCATCCAGCACACGCTATCTCGACATATTAAAACCTAGCAGGGAAATCAGAATATATCATGCATGTTAGACAGCAATAAATTAAACTAGCATGCAGACATATCAAATCAAATCTTATCAAGCATAATATTTTATTTTATTTAAGACATCCAAGAATTGTTCCTAAGAAGACCCCAGCGGGACTTTCCTAGCTTGAATAAATCCTAAATCGGAGAACCAACGCACTTGATAATGTAGTTGGGTCTTCTTCGGAACCAACCGTGTAATAAGTCGTACTTCCTTTAGTCGTTTCGAGTAGATCTTCCTATTATAAATAAAGTCATATTTAGAGATTTACTTTTATATGATTTATAATTAACTTTGTCGATAAGGTGACGAGTCATCTTAGTTTCAACTAATCACTCCCTAATTTTATTTAACTATCACATCTAACGGATAATAAGGTGGAACCCAACAATGGTATCCTAGTGATGACTCATATTCGATTCCCCATTCTAACATAATTATTTTATTATCTACATGCCAAACTCAATAACCCTATTAAAACATTAACAACAAACCCAAACCCCATGGCAACAACATATGCAAAAACAAAACCCATTCACTCATCCACACATCAACAAAACAAACTCATTCACGAAGACGATAACAACCTCAACCCAAAACCAAATCACATCACCACCATATAAAAATACAATTACCACAACCAACTAAATACCATGACACCATCATCAAACTCATCAATAATACCATCATCACCAAAACCCAAAACCTCACCTCAATATACCAACACATGCAAAACCATCATATCACAAATAACAACAATTTAAAACGTCACCATTGCAACAACTCACAAAAATTCACCTTCATTGAAAACCACCACATTCATCACATAAACACACCGACTTATATTCATCAAAGCTTCGTCAAAAGCCCACAACATTAGATATTTAAAGTCATGTCATGGTTCACGGCAAAATACTCACAACAAAAGCGTGTAACAATTCCACATCACATTCAACATAAAACATCTACAAAACATTCAACAAAAATTCCACATCACATTCAACATAATCACCCATATGCAAAAACCATATCAAAACATTCAACATAAATCAAACCACATCAACAATTCCACCACATCATATAATAACTAGCTAATTGGGATTTAGTAGTATTTTCCCTAGTACAAATCCCAGTTCGAATCTCTCCCCATCCATCATAATTATCCTATATATATAACTTTAAGTAAGGAAAGGAGAAAATTAAAAAATAGTTTTAGTGCGGTTGTTTTTGATTAATTATTTTTTTAAGTAGATTAGCACGGAAATCACTCCCAAAATCTCTATCCGTTCCCGATTGCTGCAACCCTCGGTCCCCTGACTTGTGAATCTGTGATTTTATATTTAGTCACGTAAAGGGCACACAAAATATATGACGGCAGGGAAAAGATGGCATAATTAGAGTTTGATTGCATTAATTATTTTTTACATAAGATCTCAGTTAAAGCAATAATTCCGAAAAAATTTCAGACGGAACCCATTAAATCAGAAACCCAAATAGTTAGTTTTTCAGGACCAAAAGAAATGGTCAAAGACGGAGTCAGTGGAGATCAATGCGATACTGTGGACAGCCTGAGATCGATGCGATACTGTGGACAGCCTTTTTTTTTTTTTTTTTTTTTACCTTGTGGTTTATTTATAGGTCGCCTTCAGAGCGTTTGGGTGGCGTAGCGCAGAGTTAAAATGAAAGGAGGAGGGCATTGATCAGTGGCAGGTCCAAAATTAGAATAATATACGGAAACAAGGGGCCTGCCTGCCAGCCTCAGACAAGAAGCCGCTGTGGGCACACCTATCAACTCCACGGACGACAGCGTGAGAGAGAGAGAGAGGCATGTGTGTGTGTGTGTTGGGTGCGTGGAGGGCTGTGCTTGTGCCTCCCCAGAATCCGAAGCGATCACTACCCCATTGTCACGTGGGGTCTCCAAGTTGTGGTTCCCTCGTTTCTAGCTCTTCTTAACTTACTCTTTCTTTCTTCTCTTGAGTCGCCGTCAAGCCAAGAAAAATAATTGACGAAGAAGGCTGAGAACGAAGCAAGCCAAGAAGAAGATGATAAGAAGAAGACAGAAAAAAAGGATCGTCTATGAATATTCATAAAGCATGCATATGGAAATGCACGGTAGGTTTTGAGCTCCAATTAATATAATCACTTCCCCGGAAAAATCCTTATATTCCAACCGAAGTTGACTTGTCCGTAGACCTAGAGCCGGTGCCTGTAGAAACTCTAGAAACAATTGCCGTCACCCAAACCAGCCGAGTGCGTACGATGTAGTTTGGGCTTTGAGCAGGCACGGGCTTGCCAAATGCCTCGTTGGTGGCCCCACGCTCAGTCATTTATTTATTTACTTTACTTACACTACGCGCACCCAAAAACAGATCAGATTCAGGCTGCCTCGTCTGTGAGAGTTGGAAGTGAGCAGGTCACCGTTGTCTGAATCGCAGCTCGCACTCGCAGGCGTCAATTCATAAAGAGTCCTGCGAATGTACGATGTCCTCATCAAGGACATTTTGAGCTTTCCCTTCGTGATCGCTGTGTCGATCACCAAGAGAGGAGCACGATCGAGGAGGAAGAGGGCGAGCGGCGGAACAAAATGATCGAGTTACCCTGCTCCTGCTGAGTAGTTAGTGCGTGCAAGCAGCGATCGATGGCGGGGGAGATCGGGGGGCCGACGATGGCGCCGCTAAATGTAGCGGCTATGAGAGGAGAGGAGCGCTGGCGGCACTTCGACGACTCGGTCAACGCCGTCTCATTCGGCTTCGTGGCTACTGCCATTCTCATTTCCATGTTCCTCGTCATGGCCATCTTTGAGCGCTTCCTCCGCCCGAGGTCCCCGCTTCTCTCCGCCGCCGAAACGCATCACCGCGATGGAGGGCCCGCCTCCGCTTTTCGGAGGCAGTTGGGCTCGCCGGCTGATCTTGAGGCCCAATCCGTTGGCTTCTCCGGAAAGCTTGATTATGCTTCATCAAAGGTACCCTTCCATGTCGAATACAGCCGCCTAACACATTGATTTTATTCTAACACTGCCACAGATCCATTCCTCCCGTGTCTTCCTTCCTCGTATAAAGTTGAACTTAGGAAAGTAAAAAAAATGTTTAGTTAGTTGATCATTATCACGTTTAAGAAACTAATGGCTGAAATTACTGCAATCTAGTACGTTTCGAAGGAACCCTTTTGTCGATTGATTGTGGAAGAGAAATTTTCTTTTGTTCTTGTTGAATTTCTTAAGCCATTAGATCATCTTTTTCAAGGGAAATCTTTTAGGATGATTCTCACTCTTTTAAACTTACACATCGAATTTTGTTACATATGGCCTTGTTTCTTTCTGATATCAAATGGAAATAGTGGAAGAATATGCAGTAGTTCGTTGAAGTTGATTTGCTGTCTACCAACAGGATGAAAGCATATTGTAACAAGAGCCAGTATACTCCACCTTAAATATTTTGGAGTGTTTATCACGCCCCAGTCATTAAATTGGTGAGGCACTTGCATCGTATCCTTCTTGCTAATAACTATATACACCATGCTTGCTGAGGTAATTCTTGCCTAATGCGATTATGTTGACACAAAAAGGTATATATGAGCATATTCAAATCTTAACCTCCGTTAACCTTGGCTTCATGATTATTGTAAGTTTTTTTGAGATATTTTGATTATATAAAAGGTTGCAGAAACATCTATATGCTGTTACATTGTCATTCTTGTTGATGTCTTTTCCTATGTGATACTAGTGTACCACAATAATTGGCTGATTAAATTTCATGGGATGTATGTTCCAGATTTAACATTCCATCTGATTCGTCCTTAACATGTATATTCTACAGCAAATCATTTAACAAATTGACATTCCAAGATCTTGCATGCGGCATGTCTATAGTAACAGTGTATGCATAAAAACTGTGCGATTACAACGTAGAATAAAATTGCTCTTTTTTAGAGGAATAAGTTAACATTGCTCTTTTAGTTGTTCTTTTAACATATTCAGAAAAAGGCTAACCTGTGGAAAATTTGAGATGCAAAACTTGAAAAATATATAGTAGCCTCTTGGTAACAGTTTAAAGTGCAGGTGTTTTTTACTGTCGAACTCTGGCTCCACGATGGTTTTAGGTTGATACTCAAAAGTTGTGAGTTATGAACAAACCCTTGAGTCAATGCCGTAAAGATGATTTGTAATTTCATGGCAAATGAAAGGCGACCTTGTGTCCGACGTTGCAAGTTTATAATTATTAGCATCTAGAATTTATGTCGGCGCCTAGGAATGAGGTGGATAGTAGCTCTATCAAACAGCTGTGTCCTAATCATCTCATTGTTATGTGCGCTTTGGAACAGCCGTAGGAACTGATATTTTCTGATACCCCCAAGTGTACGTACAATCATTGCCTATTTCTGATCGGAGAATCAGAGAGATTTTTTGGTTGAAATTTAGTGTTCACTTCACACTGTTTATCCAATGTTATGACTTCAACAACATACATCATCCAAGAGGAAGGAGACAAATAGTTATTTTGGCAAGTATTCTACTTAATTGTGCATATGAAAATAGAAAGGGGACTCATTTTTACCATGTTTAGCTAAAAAACTTGGAAATTTTGTATCAAAATTTACTTCAAAGGGCTTAACTCATACAAACATTCCACTCGCAGGAGGTTGAGATAGTTCGAGAATCCTTTGGGCTCTATCATGATAAAAATAAATTAATTATTGCTTAATGAGTGATCTGCTAACAAATAAGCATTGTGCATATATGATGCACTGATTGTGCAGTTTTGATCTGTTCGAATTTTGACCTTTTTTCTGTCGACTGCTCCTATACTATCTTGTTCAGTTTTGTTGTCTGAATCCATGATCAGGTTTTTAGCAGTTGCGCTGTAATTTTTTTACTGGAGTGATACTTGGGGGGAGAATCCGACGGAGTAGAATTTGATTGCTAACTAATTATGCTTATGTAAGAATTTCTAATGCTGCAATAAGAAAAAATAACTAGTGGGCGACAAGGATGTGGCAAGTTGCTGGATTGATAACATAATTCGTCTTACATGTTATTTAAGAAGCCCCCTGACATGTGACTAATTGTTTCCCTCTACAGATGTCAATCTATTCAAAGGAGGTATCCGTGCTGATGCCTGGGCATAGTATCCCAACCTTCTTAGCACATCCTACCCCAGCTCCTGCTCCCTGCCCACCTGAGCGGATTTCCTGGCCTTCTCACCAACAATGCACAATTAGTATATCTACGTCCAATTGAGTTAGAGGCAACTGAGATCTTGTGTGATTCATCAAATTGCACTGAACATCTAGTTCAAGTTTGAAATCTGAACATTCAACTGAATCTGAAGCTGTCCAACTGTGTGGCAGTGTATAGATGTTTAGTATCTCTCATTGCTGTACTGCACTTAGACATCGCCCAAGTCTGTATAGTTCTTTTCTTTGTGTTTAATCAAGAATGCTGCCCCTGTTGCGTACTGCGACAGAGAGGTAGCTGTCTAAGCTTTACCTGATCAGTTAATTTGCTCTTGAATTACGTGCTGCCTCTCTTCTTTTTGATCTTTTCTTTCCGAGAAGGTGAATGAGTACAGTGCCTTGATTATTTATGGAACAAAATTTTCTCATTAATTTCACTAGGAGATTAAAGTTAAGTGGTGGTATGTTGTGAGTTCATAAACGACTTCCATTCCATAAAAAAAAAGTTGTGGCGGTATGTTAGCAAACGTTGTTGAATGAAGTCTACATTGCACGCTCACCATTATCGATCAGGATAACAATTTGATCACGTGTTTAATCATGATTTCATTTATCATCATATTTAAACACAACTTTTAGCATTAAAGTCTCTTATGTATTAAGGAAAATGGACTAAATGCATCTGGAGTTGATTGGTAGCTAGATATATCAGTTCAAAGTGTTTTTTTTAAGAAAAACATTCGTTTTGATGTAAGAATGTAGGAGCCTAAAGGCGCATCAGCATCACCTGATGCACCCGTTTGAGTTTGACAAATTTGGCAGGTGTTGAAACAGGACTCGGTTTGAATGTCAAATGGCTATAGTTTGCGTCGGCACGACTGCAGCGAGCTCCTTCTGTGTGGATTTATTGATTCCAAGGCGGAGGAGGTATCGAACGAAGAAGCACGCGACTTTGGAAGTCCTGCTTACTCCGTTCCCGTCCATCTGTCTGTGAGCTCCGATCGCCACCGCCATCACCTACTACCTGTATTTATCAAGTCTCGTCCAAGACGTACCTGCTACGGACATCATGGAATTTCGACTGGTGTCTCTCTGTCTGTCCTTCCTTCTGCGCATTCTCGAAATGTTACGTCAGATTTTAGTTCGAATGTCCAGGAGGGATCAGAGAGAGCAGCGACAAGAAAAAAGAATGGAACATCCATGGGACAGAGATCACGGCCGACTTCAGCACTTCCAAGTACGATTTAGATAGATTATTTTCTTCGAATTTGAATAAAAATCAAATTGGGAGTGATTTCAAAATAAAAATTTATACTGATTTGATCTAAATCTTTAGTATAAGATAATATTTTATTAAATATAATTTTAACTAAAGTTTAAATTATGATTGAGATCACATTTTAGATATTCTAAAGTGATAGATAAATACGTGGTATCGTAATTTGACCTTTTTCCTCGTGTCATCTTCATTCAGGCACTATTGTTTTTTTTAATTAGCATCCGACTCTGTTTTTTTGGGGACAAATCTTGGAGGCGATAATGTAGAAAAGAAGTTTTTTTTTCTTCTATATTATCTAATTATGAAGTCTTCGTAAAGAGCCGGTAAATTAAACGATTTCCGATGATGTGTTTTAGAAGAATACAAGACGGGAGTCATTTGATGTCCCTAAATAATAATTCATATCAAGTATCGATTCCCCAGAAAAGACCCCAAGAGTAGAATTCTCAAAATGAATGGTAGAATTATGAAAAAAGAGAGAAGCAGATAAAAAATAATAATTAGATGAGTTCAAGTCTATTGGGGAATGTGAGATGCCCATCAGCCAATCCTGGAGTTGTCCCTCCCGAACACGATCGTCGTCGCCCAGTTCACGGCTACGTAGAACCTGTTCCTCCAACTGACCACGCGAGTCAAATACGCAGAACGCCATATGAACCAGCTAATAAACCCAGCCATCGAAAGGCCCTTTGCATCCTGCACGAGGATTAAATCAGAGGTCAGGATGTCAACTCCAGCTCAATAATCACATACCTACGATACAGTTTCTTTGGTTCATAGCTGAATGAGTGGGTGAGTGTTGTAAAAATCTTAGGCTTAAGCATAATCACATATCTACGATACAGTTTCTTTGGTTCATAGCTGAATGAATGGGCGATTGTTGAGATCATCTTAGGCTTGAGTATTTTCGACGAGGAGTGAAGTATACCTTGCTCTGCCTTAGATCGACTAATGCTTTGTATCGCCCAACAGATGCCATGCTTCCCATGTGCTTGTAGATGAAGGGATCCCCAAGAGAGATGCCACCAGCAGAGTAAGCTTTACCACCATTTTGTTTACCCATCCTATTGAATAAATTGGCTAGATATTTCCCTTCCCTCTCTGCGACCTATTGGCAATTAAGATACACAATTAATCACATCGAAAAGGTTACTCTTTATTAAAAAAAACATTGAAAATTTCCTTCATCGTCATTCAACAAAGACTAGCACATAAATCATATACCTGGGCAAGAGCAGGAAGAACTTGCCTCCCAGTTTGTTCAAGGAAACCTGCACAATCCCCGAGCGCAAAAACATCCTCCACAGAGGGAACACGAAGCCACTCATCAACACCAATCCTGCACGCGTATAAATATATATAGAGAGAGAGAGGGAGAAAAATTGTCGGTAAAGCGTATAGAAAAACCATTCCGGTTGCAAATTAGGCAGAAACCAAAGCCTACAAATTCATGCCAATATTAACTAACCTTCCACCATGAGATTTGGGGACGTCAAGTGATTTTACAAAATCAGATGGCCCAACTCCTGTAGACCAGACAAGCAGACCATAAGGAACCCTTGTTCCATCACTCAGAAGTATCTCTTTCGATAGCACCTCTTTGACCACACCTCGCACAAAGCGAACTCCAGACTGGAGCGTGAAACAACACTTTAATGAATCTCAACCTAGATTACTTGTCAAACAACAAGGAAAAATACACTTTCTAACCAGTCTAGCATCTTACCTTCGTCAGGTGATTTGTTGCATACCGTCGCAATCCAACATCAAATGACGATAGTATCTCATTTGCCTGCTCAAGAAACAAATTAAAATGGAGAGGTCAGTCTTGGATCACTCATCCTTATGGATAATCAATGCAAAAGCTCAAGATGATGAAGTACCTCTATGAGGGTGACTTTGATGTAATCCTTGACATGTGAATACCTTTGACGCACATCTCTCATTATAAAGTCACTCAGTTCACCACTGAACTCCACTCCAGTTGGACCGCCTCCAATAACAACACAGTGCAGAAGGCGCCTCTTCTCTTCTTCTGATATGCCTGCCATTTTCATTACAATAACTGGTATTTAAGCAGAAAGAACTCATTTTCCTTTTATTGGCACAAGAGTTGTAGTGAAAGATCACCATGTAACCAACAACAAACATATATAGCATTATAGAGTTGTAGTGAAAGATCACCATTTAACCAACAGCAAACATATATAGCATTAATCTTTTTCTGGCTTCTATAATTTTTTTTAATCTGTAATTAATTCATACTAACCAGGAGATTCCGAGAGCATTAGATTCAAAAGAAGCTTCCTTCGTATTTCTTGAGCATGATTAACCTCACGGAGAAACATTGCATGCTCTTTTACTCCTTTGATATTGAAAGTTAGAGGGTCCGCACCAGCTGCTATAACCAGCTTGTCGTATGCAACTTTGAAGCGGTAAGGGTCACCAGGCAGCCCAGCGCTGTGAACGGACTCACAATACACCTACATGTCCAAAGCCAATCATCTATTGCATGAGAGACGGAAGATCAACAAGCTCACCAGCCATCACTAATTAAAAGCAAACATATATAATTCTTCCGAGTGACCGTAGAGGGGTCTATGACCAAAATATTCTTCCGAGTAATTTCGTCAAACAGTGCATGAGTGGGAAAAGCAAGAACCACTAGGAAGGTTATTTGGGTCTTACCTCGTGCTTGTCCGTGTCGATGCCTGTGCAATTCGCCAAGTAGAAGTATGAATTTGGTGTTCCGGAAAGAGCAGACTGGATCCGGCTGACCGGCTCCGCCACCGAGCGGAATTCGAGTGTCCCGACGCACGTCGAAGCGAGAAGAGGAGTGAAAACCATGTGGTTCCTCGGAGATACGCAGACAATGTCGTAAAGGTCAGTGTTCAGTCCTTTCAGAAATCGGCAACCAGCCCACCCAGTGCCAAGAACCACCACCCTGGGCTTCTCGCCAGGCTTTGTGGCCTCCAGACCTGGGAGCCTCTCGTCGCTCTCAGCTCCCGTATCCGAGTAATCTTCTGCCTCCGCCGAGGAAGAAGGGTATTGGTAGTGTGGGGTGTGGCCGATCGCCCTGATCTGGACTCCATAAACATCATCTCTCCTCATCAGGGAGGAGTGATCCCCGCTGCTGCTCAAGATGATTCTTCGGAGCAGAGTGTGGTAAGCTCGATCAGTTGTGGCAGAGCCACCACGAAGCAGCGCCGTTTGGTGCGGGTGATTCCCGGCGGCGACTCTCGATCGAGACTGGCAGAGCACAGTCTTTGCGATCTTAGACAATGCCATGTTGTGGGAACCAAGAATCAAATATGTAGATGCAACCAATAAATCAACCAGCCCTTTGAGTCACCTTCTCTGGATGAAAGGAGAACGAACTGTAAGAACCTCGAAGAGGGTGGGTTATATTTGGTCTACCGCGAAACAAAGCATGATCCGAACTTACGGCCACGGGAGATGAAAAGTATTTTCCTTCAAGAGAAAAATTGCACCTAAGATTTGATAGGATGGTTTTGATCGCAAGAGTCGGTCGACTTATATATGGGAGAGAGAAGCAAAGTCGGAGGAAAAGAGTACTTTGATCGAGGAAGGTGGGCGGGGAGGGCAGGGAAATTAATAAAACGAGGAAAAAGGAGAAAAAAAAGAAGCATGCGGCTTACGACTTGGGCCACAAGCAAACCCTAACTCACGTTTTCTCCAAGGAGAATATGGAAGAATATTTTTTGTTCAATGAATTTTCCAACCCAGACTGCGATGACTATTTTTACGAATACACCGAATCGCCGAGAATATTCTGAATCAATTCTTCTCCGCTGCTTAAGATGCAGAAAACAAATTTCCTCAGAATATAAAGAAAAGTAGGAACGGGCATTTTAATTTCGCTGCAGACGCCAAGTTTGACCCAGAATTGGACAGCCTGGAACGATCTAATAATGATCACAAGAACGAGCAGGTCCTCAATTCTCACAGCCTGAACCAGGCCATAATACGAGGGAGAGAGTCAAGGGCAGATGCGAGTACTAAGTGCTGTATTTTAATAGATCAATGTTTTATTTTTTTCTTCCATATTAATGATATCTTGGAATAGCATGTGTTTTCTCCACTCACTATTTTAGTCGTTGTCCTGGCATAATTTTGAATTTTTTAATAAATAATGAGAACTTTTTTTAATTACGGTTCAAGTTATACGATTATGTTCCGAAAGTAGTGTGTTGTACGGCCACTATTTATTAAGATATTGAATTAAGAATGAAAATTTTAATGTTAAAAATATATTTATGCGCCTCATCTATCTTTATATTAAAAGTTATCTGATAATAAGAGTTGAGAGGTAGGTGTTTCCCAGAACATTATCGGTGGTTGCTTTAATCACATGTTAATATCTTAATTTAAGGAGGAGAAGTATTATATTAAGCATGGCGCGGTAACTAAAGAAGGGAAAAAAAAAAAGGTAGTTGGGAGAAGCCGCCAACGTCAACGTGAATGTAGGTGGCACTTTCCCATGACGTAGGATCTTAAGAAGCAACGGTTCTGCGTTCCTTCAAAGCTGCCTCCAGGAGTTCCGGGATGCTTTTTACTGGGCTGGGTAGGTGGATGTTGCGGTGATTGACCTGGCCGCTGAAAGGAAAGTAGTAGGAAATTTGCGAACGGGAATCACGAGAATGCAAGATTCATGCATGCGCTTTGTTTTCTCAACCAAACAATAAAACAAATCAAATACCGCCCTCGCGGAAGAAGTGAGGCGGCTCTCCGACCTTAGCAACACGTTTTCTCTGTTCAGCTAATTTAAACAGTTATAATTAAAAATCAGCACCAGCCGACCCACAAATTAATTACTCGAACTACATCAGCAGGTACAATAACAATCTTGATCTGAATTTAATCCTTGCTATATATAAAAAATATTCCTTTTTATATTCATCTGTATGCAAACCAATTAAAGTAGCTATATTGAGCAACACCAATGTCAATGCTCCGTTCCGGTTCAACACTACCTTGTAGCCACAATGTCAGTGCAATGCACTGAAATTGCAGGATAGCAATTCAATTAACACTTCCTCTCTTGCTGCTTTGCGCGGCCTGTTCAAGGCTAACCTCGCCGCGATCGAGAATTTACGAATCAAGAAAATTCAGGGTCGATGGGTAAGAAATGCATCCCATTAGCACAAATTCATCACGCGGCCATTAAGCGTATAGTCAGCAGACCATGCAGGTGCAGTAATATTAATCCTTTGAATTGATTTTTCCTTCTCTTTGAATAACCATAGAATTGCGCACGACCAGGTCACAGATCCCTCCTCAAGACATGATCCCCAATCCCATCAAACTATCATCTGAGACTCTCTTTACACCCTTTGACCAAGAAACACAGCAGCCAACTATGCCTTGGAACAAAACCCGCCGGGTTGGTGAAATATTCAGTCTTGAAAACTTTTGGCAAAGTCGTACTCAGGCCCACTCTCCCTCCCTCCCTTCCTTACCAGCCAAATATCATCATGGTTGTGTATTGAGGATGATTCATTATCCATTGATCCCTGCAGAGACGAGTTCTGATTCTCATACCCCTTGCAAGCATCATCATTCGATTTGAATGGTTCCATCTTAGCAGGTGTATCCTCGTATGATGAACCTGCCAAACAAGTCGATCCCTTGTCCTCTATATTGCACTTCAACGATTGCCGCATTTCATCCTTATCAAAAAGGCCACCGTCTGTTTTGCGTGGTTCTGTCATAGATGTGTTCTTATCACAGAGAGCCTCTGATGATCCATTACCATCTGATTCATATAGACTTGACTTCTGTTTATCAACCTTCTGAAGGTGAGCTTCTTTCAAAGTACTCTGCTCAGTTTCTTCCTCAGTACTGACTGTCAAATTATCTTTGCCAGAATAACAAAAAGCTTCACTTATGTTGGGGGAATTAACAACTTTCAGAAGCTCGTCTGTGGCTTTTGTGCCTACACGGCAGGAATTCGCTTCTGCCACACTAGGGGAACTTTCAGCAGAATCCTCTGATAATCCATTACCATCTGATTCATGTAGACTTGGCTTCTGTTTATCAACCTTCTCAAAGTTAGCTTCTTCCAAAGCACTCTGCTCAGTTTCTTCCTCATTACTGACTGTCAAATTATCTTTGCCAGAATAACAAAAAGCTTCATTGATGTCGGGGGAATAAACACCTTTCGGAAGCTCGTCTGCATCTTTTGTGCCTACACAGCAGGAATTCGCTTCTGCAACACCAGGTGAACTTTCAGCAGAATCCTTTTGTTCAGAAGAGAGTAAATCCTCCTCTATGTCAAATAAACTCCCACCGACTAATGCAGAATAGAAATCATGTGCATGAGTATCAGGAAGCACGTTCCCTTTGATCACAACCTTGATTTCATCTGTAGTACTATTGAGCTGTCTATGAGTATCATGGGAACCAACTTCTTGTTCACTGGATGATCCTTCCTATATAAATTATTTAAAACTGAATAAGAGAAATTATAACTGCTGAAAACATACATGCCAAACTAAGCATTATTGTTTGCTCCAAAAAACTAGTATTATTGTACATATATCACACATAACATTCAATTTAAAAATGGAAGATATAGCCTTGGCTTCTACATTACATATGTAGCCGACTCTAGGGCTACAAAATTCCTTCCTTTTCTGTTGTCTTCATAAAAATACGCTGATATGCTTGTATTGTTGATATGTTAGTTTTTCAACAGTTTCTCAACTGTCGAGAAATTGTTGCCCTCGTGTTTCAGTGTGAAGCCTTTTTCATGCCCTAGATTGCCGACTAGAAGAAAAAAGAGAGATAAAAGAATGCATGCTGGGTTGATGACAATAGGAAACTAACCACATGTTGAAGTGTTTCTCCAGTTTCCAACATACTAGCCCTGAAATCATTTACTGGCAAAATCTCTTCATCATCTGCAAAAACCAATGTGAACCATCTTCAGTTGCCAGACTAATTCTTTTCCTTAAATATAACTTAATTATTTGTTAGTTATTTGAGATGAACATGTGATAATGCCAAAAGTTGAAAAAGAATGGTATCATTTTTCACATGCAACATGACTTGTCTTGACTCATAAATTAAGACCAACATTTATTTCTCTATAATATACGACGTATATGTCATAGTGAGCAGTGGGTGAAACATTTTGAACCACAAAATCCAACTGACATTTATTTAGGTCAGGTAGTGGACCTATCAGGCAGGCATTGAAAAGCACACAAGACTCCTGCTAGACATAATCATTCACATACAGATAGGAAGAAGTACTTACAAAATTTGTAAGGATTGAGCAGAGCTGCTTCAAGCATGGCTTTAAAATCTGACGCAGCAGATGCTACTGGATCTGCAATATCCTGCGAATAGGAGAAACAAAAATTGCAAAGCAGTATAAAAATCATTATCTTGAAAAAAATCAGGAGGGTAATATGCCGATGTAAATTTGGTATTTTTTGGAAAGAAAGACTTAACCTATTAGCAAATATCTGCAACAAAAAGTAGAAACTTAAAACTTGTAAACTTCCTGACATTAGCAGTGTGCTAAAAATTATCACACTATGCTGGTCGTATAATAAGGTTGATGGTACGAAAACCAGTTTGCCTTTTTAACGTCACTCGAGAAAATTAAAAGCAACAGAAAGACAATGAGAGCAGTAGAGATCAGAGACTATAAATATGGTATAAATTGTTACCTTCCCTGATGAACCTCTTCGAATAAACAAATCAGGAGGCTCGTCTGGAGTTAAAGATGCTTGTTCTGATTTCATAACCATGTCAAAATCAAGCTGTGGACTCCTCAAGGACAAGTTCTCTTCATACAAGGAAGAATCAAAAAATTAATACACATGATGAATTGCTAGACAAAGCAAGAAATACTTCAACGATGGATAAACAATCATATGACCAAACTTTAAGCACCTGTTATACCACAGCTATTGTCATGAAGAAATTCTTCAGATCCAATAATATGTGGAAGTGGACCATATGCCGACCCAGTCTTTTAATTAAAAAGGAGGAAGATAAGATTTAGATATGATATACAGAAGAAATTCCTAATACCATTATTAACAAACAACTAGTAAATAAGAAGAAAATTTTGCAGCTCAATTTGCAGAAAAAAAGCCTGCTTAGTTATTCATCATTACAACTCGTTCACAAAAATCATGTAGATGAACAAGATACTAAATCAAAATTTAAAAGAATGAACACAAGGTAACTAGATGATATTCTTGCGCTTTGTGTATGAATTCTGAAGTTCAGGCATTAGCAAACCAAGTGAACTATTACAGTACTATTCTATGTGTGCTAAAAATTGCTTATGCATAAGGAGTTCTCCCTTCTTTCTACTTTTCTGGCAAATATTATCTGCTCATAAATACTGAGGAACCTGTAGACCTGGGGGTAGCAATGCAGGCCAACAAATTCAACTAAAATATTACCTGGTAAGGTTCAAAATAGTCGCTATGTCCTGTACCTAGCAAATAATATTTGTTCTACTATTTTCAGTGAATAATGTTTCATTACGTGGAAGAACCATTGTCAGCAGTAATAGCAAGCCATGCAGAATTGCTGCAAGTACTGCTACGTGATGCCAACTCAAAATTAATGATCTTAGATTACAGCCGCCTGATCTTCAATCTTTTGGTCAAACTGAAAACAAAATCAAAAACATAATAATGGACCAATTTCCCATTTGTAACAGAAGAACATATAGGCATAAGAAGATTAAATGGGAGCACAAACAAAATGGTGTAAAAAATCAATGTCGGAAAGAGGAGAAAAAGTAAAGAGATTAATGGTGAGAAGGAAGTTAGAGTGCTGAAACCAAATGGATGAAACAAAATTCATCCATGCTTATACAAAAGAAAGAATTCATCCCAGAAAATATGGTTCATTAAAGAGAAAGCGCAAAACTTACTCTAAAAATGGATTTGGCCTTAGGATATTTCCCTGTACTACGCAAGTGGTTTTTGCATGAAGACAAAGCCAAAGACAAAGCTTTTTTGTATCTTGGTAATATATCTTTTTCATAGTCCTGTGCAGGAATTGTAGTTTGAGCTGAAACTTCAGAATGATCCTTTGTAGTATGAGTAATGTTATCTTCATCAGATATCTTCTGTGATTGAAACGAAATGAGAATTTTCAATCTCCAAGGATAAAAATCACAAATTACGCAACAGGAAATGAAAAATTAATAGACAAGCATATTTCATTACAATTGAGAAAGTTTTCATAAGCCAATAAGAGATGCAAGAGATTTTATTTTACCCAAGCCACTCTATAAGACACATATTTTAAAAACATAACTTGATGTATTAAGTTCGGAGAGAATTTGTCAGAGGCTAGATTATCCGCAATCCATAAACAACAGCTAGGTCAATGCATGCATTTTCTTTTTCCTCCTTCTGAGCATGAGTTTCAAAATGAGAGAAGGGAAAACCAGATAAAAAGATAATGATAATAGATATAATGATAATGCTCCAGGGAGAATGCAACAAAGATACAACTACTATAGTACTTCTATAGCCAGCTTCAGACACCACACTTGTCATCAACAAATGAAGCCTAGCTGCTAATTAAAGTGACATCAAAATCAGAATTTCCAATCCCCTGCAGAGAACTAACTAATCACAGTAATCCAGTTTACATTTCCGTTGGACTACAATGCTGGACACTAGCGATGGTGGTATTACATAAATTGATCTAGCAGGGACAGGATCTACTTTTTTTAGAAAGACAAATGCACAGGTTTTGAAAGACAAGATGCCAGGAATCAAAATGAAACTCTAAATTTAATAGAAAATAAGCATAAAATATTATATCCATGTAATTATGATAGACAGTAAATACCTAACCTTGATGATTGTATTATGTCTACACTAAAATTAAGCAACGGCATGCTAACTTACAACTAGATAGTACAGAATCAACATTGACTAATTGAAGGACTTATCCACTGTGAACTGTACTTGCATGATCGATAACGAGATTACGTGATAGATTCCAGAGGCAGTTAGAGGTGTTCTTCAGATCTAGCTCGACCATTCCAGCCTGGTCTAGCAAGCCATCAACTTCTTTCACAGTATCTTTTGCTCTCTGGTGCAGTTTTTCTGAAAACTCTTCCAGCCATTTTAGCACCTACAGAGGCAGCTCAATGAGATTATTGCTATGTATTTGAACAATTCTACCTGTAAGCTCAAAGGTTGGGTAAACAAATAGTAGAAGGCTCCCAATACATGCAAAAAAATGTGAATATGAATAATGTTATAATGCTTAAACAGAAGAACCAATATTTGAGGGTCAAAACTCGACTCTTGTAGAAACCAAGAAATTTAACTTTTAGCACTTCTTTGCTAGTATTCATGATTTTTGCAAGTTGCCTACAGCCAGCTCTATAATTTAGTAATTAACTCTAAGTAACTAAACTTGACATTAAAGTTTCTGGAATCCAACCGGCCAAAATCAATCAACTCACCTCAATCATTTAGATAACATTTGCCCAGCAAACCAAGGTTGCACCTGATGACACCATATCAAGACAAATTTCCAGGTTCAAGTTCACAGGTTCTCTTTTTATAGACATGATTTAGGACTAAGCAGCAGCACAGAAGCTAAATCTAATTTGAGAATATTGATATGATCAGCATTTCCCATACATTTACTGAGTATTCCTTGATCATGCTCACAAAAGAATGAGAATGAGAAATTTCACAGCTTCCACAAACACTATTGTTATATGTATAGTCCAAATGTCTCATGATAGGGGAGCATCATAGTTTTCCTAATGACTGCCCTACGGAGACTCTAGAACAGATATTTCAAAGCAACATTAATGAGTCTACAATTTGAGTCAATTTGATTCAGGTCGCAATTGACTGGAGATATGTTAACTTGGGATTTTGGTCGATACATTCTAGAGAAGTAGGCAAATATATAATCATTACTTCCAGAGTACAGATAACTCAAAATCAAGTTTGAAAATCTAGGGTCATTAATAATCCTCACCTTAATAGTTAATGGTCGTGCCGTTAGAGGGTTCAGGCTTCACTCATTAATCACATTACTGGAAATCACTAGATCAGAATATGATAGCTTCTGAATACCCTACATGCTGCCTGCCTGATGGATGGTCGTACGTGCAGCACTGAAAGAACTTCTTGTGCTCAGATTGCATTCGGTTCCAAGACAAGCTTCCGAGCTGTGTTATTTTCTAACTGAGTAATTGTACAAAGGTATGAGCATTCTAACATATTAGGTCTTGTTTGGTATAGGTTAATTAGAAGGTGGATTTGGAGAACATCCTTATTTCAAGTATACAATTACTCAATACCAAAGAGGGTCTTAATTGAATCTAAAAGCCACATAGGAAAGAGATATGACAGTGAAATCTCTTTCGTTTTCACGGTCTCGTTATAGTACAAAGGTTGCTCCTTTCCTAAGATTCCAGAAAGCTCTTGGACTAACTAAGAACCGAAGTTAGGGCATGATCCACTTTCCATAACGTAAACATTATTAGATCTAACATCCAAGCCTATCGCCCGTTGAACAAGAGCTCGGGGAAAAAGAGGGAATAACAGACGTTGGAAACAGCTACATGGAGATACATCAATACTACAATGATCACAGGAAAAGTTCGATCCAGGATCGAACTATCTAAATATCATGTAAAGTAAAATATTTTTCCGCCCAAAGTGTCACTGCCAATAGGTTGGATTTGAGACTATGACAAAAAAAAAGGGCGAAGAAAGACCTCGTTTTGCATGCGGAGACGCTCCTTGACGGAATCAGAAATGAGGGTTTCCTCCATTTTTACCGGCACAGGATGGAGTGAAGGCAGAGGTAGATCGATCGAAGCGATGACGGAGGCTTTTGCTTTCCCCAGCGGCCTCGGCCCAACCCAAACGCAGAGGACCAAACAAACAAACAAATAAATAAACATACGAGGAATTCAACTTACGTCGTTATCTCTCAGCATTTTATTTATTTATTATTTATGGATGGATGGATGCCGGTAACAACTCTGAGAAGGCTGGAAGGTCGAATGCAAAGGTGAGGCGGCTGCAAGAGGACAGCTGGGTTGGATCGATGCTCGCCCGTCGAAGTCAACTTATTACTGCTTGGTTCACATCTCTTCACGCTTATTACTTATTAGCTGCCGCGTTATAGATATTTTTTTATATATGACGTAATCCAACAGAAAAAAAATCAAACCTAATAAAAACTAGGCCCAATTGGATTTATTTGACCTTTTCTCTGACCTGGCTTGAATCAAAATCCGTTTTTGCATATGCTTTTACTATGTTTTTAATTTTATTACAACGAGATAATTATCTATATTTTATAAATATACAGCTTATTTGTTTCTTTTTTTGAAAGGACTTCTTAATTAAATAGAAATAATTTGGGAAGTCAGGCGCATTGCACGTGAGGTGAGTCCCAAACCAAATAGATGAAAGAAATCCATTGTGCGCGTTGAAGAGGCAAAGCACTAAAAGAAAAAACAATAAAATACAGAAAGGGCAATTAAAAGAGAGAGCAGGTCAGGAAGAACGGAGAAAGATTATTATAGTGGAGTCTTCCCCTCTTCTTCTCGCCTCCCTTCCTCTCCATCTCTCTGCTGGAAGAGAGGAAGAGGGGAGAAAGACCGAAGAAATCTCGCTTTGGACTATCTGCTTCATAGCTTGTATCTATTCTTTTTCCCCCTTTTTTACACCAGTAGTATTTTATCGGTAGATATTGGGCGCTTGGTTATTCGATCTGCTGTGGATTTCTGAGTGCTAAAATGAACGACAAGGCCTCCGTCTCCAAAGAGCTCAATGCCAAGCACAAAAAGGTCAGTCTTCGCTTTCGAATTTTCCTTTTCTTGAACGATTTGGTGCGCTTTTGGAGGGTAAAGGTTCCAGTTCTAAGAAAGATTTGAGATAATTCATCGTTTTGGTGATTCGGGATAAGGAGAGTTTGAGATCTGCGATTGTTTGTTTGTTTTTTCTTTCGCGTTCTTGTTCCCCTTTGCAGCTATTTAGAGATCTATTGGTGGTCGGATGGCCGGATGGGGGTTTCTTTGGTGTTTGTTTGTAGCTTTCTTCTTTACTCTTCCAGTCTCCTTACAGGTTTTTTTAGGTGATCCAGATATCGTTTCGTTGAACACCTTTGCAATCTTTTACCCCTCTGGTGTGGAATTGTTAGAAGCCAACTGATCTCACTGTTGATTTGCTATTTTGTAAGTTCTAAAAATGTTCTTTAGACAGTGAGTCGAACAAAATTATACAGCCTTAGAATCAAATGTTATCTCATATGACGAGGAAAATTTTTGGCATTAGATCCCTGCTTGCTCTCCTCTCTCTCTCTCTCACGCACACACAGGTTCTTGGTAGGTTTTCATGAAGCGTGAGCCAAATTATTTCGTTGGGTGCAATATGTCTGGCAAAAGAAAGGTTAATGTTATAGCCGGAAAGGGACTAAATTAGAAGTTCATGCTGTATTCTTGCCTATATAGTTAAAATTAAAATTTATTTGTTCAAGTTACTAATTCCAATCGTTATAAAAAATGGGATTATGATTATGAGAGTATAAGGCAATATATGAAGTAAGATAAAAAAGGGTTTGTTAGATCAGTGCTCGAGGATATTATGGTCTCTAGATTTTGTACCTAGAGCTTTATATCTTGTTATTTCTGCATGACCTTTAGAATTCATCAGAATCTACAATTTTATAAAGCTGAATGGCTGACAAGTTCCATCTCAACCATTTGCTTAGATGTCAGGTTCTAGCAATTCTGCAAATTTGCTTTAAACAAACCTATGTTGTTGTCCTTATTATTAGGGTATGCGATGGTGTCTATTTACTTCAAAAGTCCTGTACAGATCTGTGATCATCTTGGTTTCTCTGTTCCCATTCTTCTTCCTCCTCTTTCTCGGAAAAGTTTTTTCTTTTAAAAAAATCAGCCTGCAGAATATTTTAAAGCAGTTTATTTCTGTTTACAGTTGTTGTTTATATACACTACGCAAAATATTTTTAACTTCACATGAGCACATACCACATTGTATCCTGAATTTAAATGATGGCCATATGACATGAACCAACTGAAAATTATCACAGCAAACTATCAATATCAATATAGTAGCATCTTTTTCTAATATCAAGCTGTATCACTAGGTTTATAAAAGTACCTATCTGTACAAGTAAAATCATGCTAATTGGTTCCCTAAATTTTTATGCTGATATAATTTCGTCCATGCTTAATGCTCTTATGTTTGCTATTTCATTAATTTATTGAGATGCTAACATGGACACATTTTGTTCATTCATGTTCTGCCTCTTTGGTTTCATAGTCACCATAGACGAATGCTGTTCTTTTAGCAAAATATCTATAATATTCTCTTGTTTTTTATTTTATCTCAGATATTGGAGGGACTAATGAAATTACCAGAAAATAGGGAATGTGCTGATTGTAAATCCAAGTAAGTAGGCAAGAGATAGGAAATTTTGTCTTGGTCTGTTGCTACTTTTTTGTCTAGCAAATGACTCACAGCAGTTATTTTGGATGCTACTCATTCACATTGACATTTTGATTCTTGTAATGATAAATCATTCTATTCTAACCTTTTAGTTTATGGGAGCAATTAAAAAGTATGCATGTTTGTTATTCATGTTCTTTGAAACTTGATAATATTTGGTGTTTTACTAGCATACTTCTTGATTGATGAGGCATTGACAAGCTTGTGTTAGATTGTGTTAAGACAAGATTTATCCTTGGAATCCAAAGGACATGATAACATATATTCAGTTTAACAGTTTGTTTGTTGTCCATACATCCAACCAGTCTTCATTATTTTGTTTTGTGACCATGAATTTTAAGTTTTTTTTGAAGGTTTACCTTTCTTCTTTCTATGTTTAGATTAGGTTGATACGAGTCCTCTAAATAATAAAATTTAGACTTGCTGAAAGTTCTTTTCCTATCTGGTTCTAAGCTATCAATGTATGTAGGTTTGTTTTTGAGTTATTTCCTCTGGTAGTAAAGGGTTGAATCTGTGATTTACTCGTCCTAAGCATAATTAAATTGGTTTTGCTGTGTATGAAAGCTCTTTTACACAAAGCCTACTGAGCCGTTTGGATTTCTATGGGTCCTTCAGATTTCATATTATAAACTAGCTATATCTTTGACTGATTGATCTGGTTCTTGTTAACCTAGGTTTATCTATGTTAATTTGCTTGGAAACTTTATGGTTCTTAGGATATTGGAATGCCCACATGCTATAATGCAAGAAGCACCCCAACTGAGTGAAATAATGTTAAAATGAGCACTATAAATTTGATATGCCAGAACTGTCTTCATGCTACAATGCATCTTGTTGGTATACTTCTAATTGTCTTTCTATAGCAATACCAACTTTTCCTAATTAATAATTAATATTTATTTTGTACATTATTAAGCACGATTTTTGAAAAAAAAAATAGATCAACTTTATTCTTAAACTGTTGATGTTGTTTTTGAGTTATTTTCTGCATGCATTTTGCAAAATGTCTAGAACCTGACACTTCATGCCATAGTTTGCATGCTAAACTTTGAAGATCCATGTAGGCCCCCTTAGGAATAACTGATACGGATAGTCTTGTCTGTTTTTCCTTTTTTTGGACTTCTCCTGGACCTATTTTTGGTTCGTTATTTTGCAGAGGTCCCAGATGGGCTAGTGTTAATCTTGGAATCTTTATCTGCATGCAATGTTCTGGAATCCACAGAAGTTTAGGAGTACACATATCAAAGGTCTTCAGTAGTTTCTTATCATATGCTTACTCATTCAAAAAAACTTATTTGGCTGGCACTACTGCAGGTTAGGTCTGCTACGCTAGATACATGGCTTCCAGAGCAGGTTGCATTTATTCAAAGTAAATACATTATTTACCTTATTGTACTACATTATTTAGTTCCTTTGGTACTGAAAAACATGAGTGCATACTTTTATTATATTTATTGCTCATTTCTATCATATTTGCTAGATATGGGAAATGAAAAGTCAAACAGCTACTGGGAAGCAGAATTGCCTCCTGGCTATGATAGGGTTGGAATTGAAAATTTTATTCGTGCAAAGTATGAACTCTTTGTATAATGTGTTTTGTTTACAGAATTTGTGCTTTTGGAAAGATCTTGTTTCTTACCAGAAAAAATGTTGTTATTGTCAGATATGAAGATAAAAGATGGATACCTAGGAATGGATCAAGGTCACCTTCAAATTCACGAGAAGAAAGGACAACTGAATCTCAGACGAGGCAGTTTGCTAACAACTCAACTTCCAGAGAGGAGCAAAATAACATTGCACAAGTCAGTGCAATGATAAGTATCCCAGTGACATCTAAAATACACAGTCAGGTGATCTTTTTGTAATTTTAGTGTAACAACTCCAGTCTGTAAACTTTTCTATTTAAATATTTTACTAGATTTGGTAGATTCAACATTTTGTATTTCAAGCACAGCATGCAAATGATAGATTCATTAATGCTTCTTTAATCCATGCATTTCAGTCAACTATGTCTCATTCCCAATTATTTTTGTTAGAATTTGCTATTATCTATGGGTTTGTAATTCACTTGCTTAATTCTTTGTTGTCTGTTCCTAACACTGGAGGAAAACTTCAGATGGTTTATTTTAGTCATCTTTGCATTCTTTGCTAATTAGACAATTTATGCTATGCTCAACAAATTGAATTGTGATTGTTGGTATATTGGTTGTAGTTGTCCATTTCCTATGCTAAATTGTTTTGCCACTAATATATCCTGAGATGTGTGAAGAGACTGATAAATGCTAGAAAGTTGTAGTCTACAATCAGAAAAGAGATTTCATTACGCTGCTAATGGAAGTTGTGGAACTTACGTGGCATGAGCACAATCAAGATCAAGCATTTTTGCTGAAAAATATGTTTTATTTTTTTATTTTTCACTGTTCTTGTTGTTGTTTTGATACTCTTTACTCCTTGGCTCTTTCTTTTCTGTTGAACAGCTATTTGGGAAATGAGAAATTATGGAAGATGTAGTTCTTCAGAATTTTACATATAAATCACAAAAGATATGATTTTTTTTTACCTTAACTCTTTGAGCAATTAATCAAATAGGTACATGTTACTCTAGCTAGGTAATTATTTTGTGATATTCTCCTTCCCTCAAAGCAAGGCTCAAAGCATTGGTACCGGCTGCCGTATTGGTCCTGGGGGGATCAGTCTCGTGCACTAGCCTGTGCTGAGTGTTGGCAGAGGTGGTTCCATGCCAAGTGTAAAAATCCTAAAAAAGATTGTAAATAATATAAACTAACCATTATGGGTTGTTAATTAAATATTTCAAATCAATGGTACTTCCATGAATATTTTGAAATTGCATTGGGAAGTCCAAATTTTAACAGGATAACAATTTTGTATAAGTAATTCAATTCCCCAATTTATTAATTGCTACAGTTACAAGTTTTGTACTACATGTCACACAGTGCTTACCCAGGGATTTCATGGGTAGGAATGATGCTGAATGAGTGTAACAGGCACCGCACCGCATGAATAGTGCACACTGACTGTATTAGTCAGTCCATGTGTGCTACATTTATTTACAAACTCTAAATCTCCTAAGATAACTTTTTGGAAGGAACCTGCAACACCTTTAAGTTTGTTGTGGTAGATCAAAGAAACCTGATTCTCTATATGCATTCACCTGCATATGGGAATCATCCTCTCATTTCCATCTAAGTAGGAATACTTGCTGGGAAACTTGTGCTACAAGTAAGCATGCTTTATGAAACTACAGAGTAGATGGCGACAGAATATTATTATCCTGTAAGAAAGGGGAAAGACACCTCAGAGTAGTTTTGCAAGCTAAAATAATGGACAAATGTATTAATCGTTGTACTTGAAAATGGCATAGCAAACAACTTCACGTTGAATCTAATTTTGTATCTAATTGGTGAATTTATTTGTGGTACTTTAACCGCACAAATGTTCTCTAATTCTTGTGGGATTGAGTGGCTACAAGGGTACAACTATTAGCATCTCCTCTTTGCTTGATTGCTGACTGCGATGCCTATATAAGGGGAGGAGTCGCACTATAATGGTATGGGTATTATGAAAAACACTAAAGTGTCTTTGGCATATTCTCCAGGAAGCTCTTTCCCACTTGAGGTAGTTACTAGAATGGTTAAGGTCTAATCAGTAACTAACAAAGCTATGAAGTTGGAATCTTTCAACAATGCTATTCAAAGCGGAGGGTTGTAGGTGGCATGGTTCCCATCTTGCCATCCAATACCTTAGAAATGGTGTCCTGGCAACCATTACCTGGAATGAGACTAGGTCGTTGGAAGGTTGAAGAGCTTGGGGTGATATTTTGCACAAATATTGAACTGTCTGCTTAGGTCCACTGAATATTCTACAGTCTTTTGGTGTTTGATAACAGAGTATAGAAGAGTGTGAACTGATCAAACACCAGCTTCAGGCAATAGTCTGACAGTGTCCATGCCTCTTGGAGAGTTTGTGCCATGTATCGATGGGGTTTCTTGCTCATAGATGTGTGCATGCCTGTTTTCAATATTCAAATATGCTCTGGTTTTACCTTGTGACTGGAGGAGTCAAATTTGACAATTTGGACCTGGGAGGAGATATGATATTCAATTCACCTTTTCTATTTACTCTAGCTTCTTCATTCTTCATGTATTTTATCTCAATGTTTGTTATCTGCTCACCACTTAGAAGTTAGAACGCTTGTTTTTATTATCATTTTACCATAGTTCACTCTAGCATGTTTTTTTTAGGATATCACAGTTGCCTCTCAATCTCGTATCTGTTTTTTAAACATGTAGTTGATCTCTCATGTTTTGGATGGAGAAACAGGCTTCTACAAAAACAAAAGGAGAACCTGTTATGCCCAAGGTTGCATCTTCACAATCTCCAGGGTCGGCATCATGTAAAGTAGATGTGCCTCCTAAAGTTGATACACCAGCACCATCTCAAAAAATCAATATGCCAGCACAACCTCCAAAAGTTGATTATGTGTCCGATCTTCTCAATATGCTTACAGTCGAGACTACTGGAGAAAACTGCTTAGAATCATCTTCCAAATATGATAATGCATGGGCAGGATTCCAGTGTAAGTGGTTGCATCCTTTGATAATCTCCAGGATGCTTGGTTTAATATAAGCATATACCAGACACCTTTAATGATGCTTCCAATGCATGTTACACTGGGATTTAAGGAGATTATAGTACCTGAATTCATTTTCGTTTATCACTGGGATTTAATAATACCTAGTCTTGCAGCTGCGGATAGGACAACTGATGCAGTCCAAAAAAGCACTAAACCAGCTGAAAATAAAAACCAACCTGCATCAGGAATTGAAGACTTAATTAAAGATTCCTCAAGAATTGAATTCTCTTCAGGTCCAGCAAATTCCCAGGCGAACTCGAAGAATGACATTATGAGCCTCTTTGAGAAGGTTAATTTATGTGCTTATGATAAATTGTCAAAATTCATCTGTTTTCTATTACATTAATGCATCACATATAACATGTTTCTTAGCACAACCTGAGAAAAAAAATTGTGAATAGCATAGGAACTCCATCCAATTCTGAGGGTGTTCCAACATACCCTTTGGAAACATAGGATTGTGCTGATTTGCAAAGACCCCATGCCATTTATCTTCTACAAAACTCATACACATAAGTGCATGTGCGAAATATAAACATTATGTTTCTTGCATTTTAACCATGTTTCTGTATGTAATGATCTTTATATATCAAATAATGGTTGTACCTCCTTGAGTGGATTTGCGGTCAAATATAAACAAGCCATCATTTAGGAGAAGCTGAATCATAGGGATATATGGTCTCTTCTATTAAATGGTATCAAACTGAATTAATTGATGTTATTTGTTAAATAGAGTCAAAGATGGTTGAGTGCAGCATCCTCCTGCTCTAGGACTCAGAGTGGATGGCATATATACAGTTTCTAACTATTAAGTTTATTTTTTGGTATGTTTTATTACACAAATGTGCAGCTGGTTTATCTTATTGCAGTCCAATATGGTTTCACCATATTCCCTTCATCAGCAACAACTTGCATTCCTCGCCCAGCAACAGGCTCTTCTTATGGCTGTGGCTAAATCTAGCAATCCACATTCTTCATCATCCGGAAATTCTAATCAACCAACTATTGCTGGCTTGCAAGCACCTAATCTCAATATGCTATCTGAAAACTGGATAAATGTAACTTATCAAACCCCAGGGATGGTTCCACTAGATGGTCCGAAAGGCTTCAACAATCTTAATCAGGTAACGGTGCCCTTATTCAAATATGTTAATTTGACAAGTAAAGTATTATATGATATTCTTGCCCTTTTTAACTGCATGACAGAATGTTAATATGGCGAGCAATATATTAAATAAATCATTTTGCCTTTCCTTTACTGCATGGCAGGTTGGAAATATAGCACAAAGATATCCTACAGGGAATTACAGTCACATTCAAACATCCGGGTACATTATGCCTGCATTCGTTCATTTCTCCAGTTGAGAAAATTGCTTTGGTTCATTATTTGAATATGTTGTCGCTGCTAAACTTTCTGTTTTCTGATATTGTCGAACTTTACTGTTCTAACTAGTTTAGAAACTAAGTGCTTTTTCCACTGCTTTCTTTTTCTTTTTCTTTTGTTGCCTTTACCATTGCTTTTTGTTTTCTTTTACCACTGCTTTCTTGTGTTGAAGTCGGAAATTGTAATGGTAATTAATAAGGTGGAAAATTGAATATCTTGGGTTAGTATCTTCAGTACTTGGGGATTTCATCGGGACAGACTGACTACTCGCCATTCCGCGACTATTCTGCACTCATCAAGCCTTGCTTATCTTCGCTCCTGTTTACCCGCTATTGTTGCCTGAGCTGCGTTCATTTTGTGATTATATTCTATGCTGTTTCAGGATGTCAGGATCATCTTCAGTTGTCAATGGAGTAACGTTTGGTGGGTCAAACAGAACTGTTGCTTCGACAGCCTCTGCTGCCACCCCTAGCAAATCTGGCAAGGACTATGATTTTTCATCGTTAACCCAGGGGATGTTCTCCAAACATTAAGGTATATTCACCACTGTTCCAGTGTCCTCCAATAGCATTGTGTGATGAAAGAGGGTCCGTGAGCTCTCGAGAGGCACCTTTCTAGTTTCCCGTGGATGAATTATATGGCGATTTCTTTTGCCATTATAGCGATTCAGATTGATGGTTACCTCTTGTTGGCAGATGCTCTTTGGTGAACGCTATTCATTTAGTTAAAGATCCCATTCAAGTACTGTCTTATGCATGCTCATCCAGGACACTGGAGCACGATCTTATGAAAACAATAAAAACAAAGGATAAGTTGCTTTTCAAATTCATCGAAGGTGCAGATTCGTATGTTAACTTAATTTTGTAACATTAAGATATCGAGACTCGTGAAGTTTTAATGTTTAAATCACTCTGTTGCTAGTTTGACGGATAAAAAATGATATGGGAATGGACATCGTCTTGATAATATAATACCCATCAGCAATTAATTAATTACTCCACTTAACCTTAATCCGACTTAATCATCAGCCCGATTCCACCAACCCTTAAGCCCATAAAATGTGGAATTGTGCTGATTTTTATAAATCAAGAAAGTCCCAAATATTTATGGGAATTAGAGAAGTCCCACTGTATTGCCTTTGAAATCTTCAGCTGTGCCTTCACCATCGCCCTCTGAATGCATTGAGAAACCTTTGCCAGATTTAAGTGAGTGGGAGTCCAGTCATTGAAGAGAACAAACAAAGTTAAGAATCACCAGAAAAATAAAATAGAAGAAAAAAAGCATGATGAAGGAGAATAGGAGGATTCCTTCTCAAGTATCACATCATGCCTCACATGGTTTGCCAAACATATCTAAACAACAAGTTGATATTCTATCTTTTGAGGCAATCTGAAGTTCTACTTTGTTAGAAACCAAATGTTCCCACATTCAGCAAGTCACTTTGTTTGCATGATTCTGAAAATCAAACTATTAAGGATGCCTCCATGTTTGTACCAGGAAGATCCGTTGAATTTTTACGAGCATACTCCAAGAATAAATTTACTTGAACATGAAACTTAGAACAGGTAAAGTAATAAAATGAAACCCTTCGCCCGGCCTCTCGTATAGCGACGACTCGGAGGGTTCTGGATTTCAGTCTTGGAGCTTCCAACCAAACTGAAAATTAAGTCCGACTTCCAAGTAATTTTATAATGAGAAGTTTAAAAGAAAAAAATGCCAAATTTATCTAAATGGCTATATATTTGACCAGTCTTGCATCAAACGACCTGTTCAGTTGATGCACTATAAGCCTTCACATTGTAAACTATTGGTTGTTCGAATTTAATCTGCAGAGCTTGCATTCTGTTTGTAAGTTGATCCTCCACATGCTATATTTCTTTCTTTTTTGATCTCCACTTCAAATATTTTAAGTTCTAAATTTTCATTAAATGATTTTCTCTCTCTGTCCATATACAACTCATATTCCTTCTCCTTGGAACTTAACCTCAAACTTCACTGATGAATAGATATGAATAAACAGTTGAGTAAATAACAAAATAGAAGATATCACCTAATTCACCACAATGCAACATAACATTGCAGAAAAGGCAAAAAATACTGAAGTATATTTTATATTTTATATTTTTATATTCATAAAAAGGTACATTTTAAGTACATAACAATAATAATGAGCAGCTAAGAGAAGTGAAGGAAAGACACTCGCCCTTTCTTGAGCATTGAGCTTCTCTTCTGTTGCAAGCAGGTCCTTCTTGTCAAGTTATTGAACTTAACAATAGATTCATATTATGAAGAAGTTAAAGATGAACGTACACAAAAAATCTAAATTCTACAAGCTAAAGAACATTATCTTATTGTGATATCCTCCTCTTTCGTTTCAAGGACTTTAGTTGCATCATGTCTGTTCAGTCATTTAGCCAGCACAACATATAAAGTTATATCGGGCTGAATCTAACCTGCCCACATAAATACACTAGTATCTGTAAAAGCATTATCTTAAATATAAAATATTTCTCAATTAATTCTATGATATGGGGCTAAAAATAACTCTTAATAAGTTTTGAACCCAAGATCTCATGATACTCTCATATAGAGTCCAATTACTTTAATCAGAGTGGTGTACACTTTATGTATAAATAAAAAAATCAAGTAGAATAACTTAAAATTAAACTTTAGATCAACTCTATCTAAAATTGGACTGCATGAGAATTTTCTAAAAAAATTAGGTCTTTAGAGTTCTACATTATAGATTAGATAGTTAATAAAAATAAAAATCAATTTTATCTTTCAACATGTCTTTGTATTTATTTCTGTATTATATATTTTCCCACAATAAATCTTTCTTAAATTATTTAAATGAATTCCGTTATTAATAAATTATTTAAATGAATTGGTAAATCATTCTTTAAATAATTTAAAATATTATAATCACTAATTAAATTAAAAATATTATTTAACAACCTAACTATACATTTATCTAATATCTTATTATTTGTTAATGAATTATTTGAATGACAAATGTATTATTTATCAATGAAAATCCACATGTTATCATAATATTTATTTTTTAAGTACATTATCAATATTATATCCTAATCCATTCAATAATATTTATAGGAATATTAAGTGATATTTTAATAAAATAATAAATATAAAAATAACTAAAATACTCTTTAATAAATTTATAAAGTTATAACTAATAAATATTGGTAGATAATTTTAATAGAATGGAAAAAAATTTAATTTTAAACGTTGGAGGCTGAAAAGTTGCTTATTTAAGTAAAAATTAAAATATTATAGTGTAATACATTGATTTTTAGTCTTACAAAAGTTTTAGAAAAGAGTTACGTAATTTTCTATTTAAAAGATAGTATTTTACTTTACACCTTTTGTAAACCCCCACCTTGAGAAAAGAAAAAAAAAATTAGACCGGCCGGTTCGGTTAAACCGGCCTGGTCGACCGATCCACCCAAACCGACCCACACGACCGGTTCGGTGGAAGCGACCCCGTCAAGTCGAGACGCGAAGAGGGCGAAGGAGCTCGCCCTAATCGCGCGGTGTCTCCTTCGTCTCTTCACCCCCTCCGCAGCAGCGGCGACCGACGAGGGCATCGCCGACGAGCTGCTGCTGCTCCGACCCAGCCCCGCCACCACCGTCGAGAGGAGGACCGTCGAAGAGATCCGCAGCAGTTTCGGTCGAGCCCCCCCCATCGTCGCCATCTCCCCTGCTTCCCCTGTACGCGGCTCGCTCGAGCGCCTATGAGCTCATCGGCGCTCCATCCGCGGGTCCTCGTCCCCGTCGCCGGAAGTCGAAACGGAGGGGAGTTTGGCAGCTGCGTCAGCCGGAGGAACGTCACCTGCAAGCCTCTCCACCGCGCCCGCACAAAGGAGTCGACGCCTCCACCACGACTCGATCGATGGCTGCGTCCATGAGTGCCGCCTCGCCCCACCTCCTCGACAGTGAAGCTGTCGGCGTTCCACGAGCTCTGCGCGAGTTGGAGGTGAGGGATCCCGTCCCAATCTACCTCCTTCGTCCCTCGTTGCTACGAATTCGCGCCCGCCGTCCGCAGAAGGTCCGTCGACCTTCAAACCCTTCGAGGGTTCGTTTCTCACGGCCGAATTTGATGCAGCGTGCTTCCGGCCATCCCGCGCACGAGGACGCCGGGGGTCGTCGGCCGGAGTCTGCGCTCGGGCGTTGGCAGCGGAAAGGCCGGCGAGGGCGTCGGCGAAGGAGTCGACGAAGGCGCGATCGGCGAAGGAAGCGGCGAAAGTGTTATTTCGCCCCTTTTCGTAATCATGATTAAGGATTTCCTTAATCACGATTAGCGCTAATTAATTGTGCTTAGTGTAAATAAAATATAATTAGTGGAAAAATTATGTTATTGTATGCTTAGTTTAATTAAAAGCATGATTAGCGTTAATTAACTAAGCTTAGAGTATAAGAAATTATTTCTTTAATGAAAACGGTTGGGTCGAATCAAGTGGGGTTAAATCGGTTGGGTTTGAGTTAAGTTTGGGTTCGAGTCAAGTTGGGTTGGGTGAGCCGAATCAAATAAGTTGAACCTCGTTCGAGCTCGAGTCAAATTAGATTGAATTTAATTTAGCTGAACCGGACCCGAACCGAACCAAATCGAACCGAACCGAATCGAACCGGGTGAACAGTAACTCGAACCGTTGACCGAGTCAACAGCTGACCCAGTCAGCATTGACCGGGCCCACCGCCGACCCAGTCGGCGTTGACCGAGTCAACCGCTGACCCAGTCAGCGTTGACCGTTGACCAGTCAACGTTGACCGTTGACCAGATCAGAAAAATAAATAAAAATAAAATAATAATAAAATAATATTAAAATATTAAAATATTAAAAAAATCAAAAAATAATAAAAATTTCTATGGGTTCTACTTGGGCTCTTGGATGACTTGGGCCAAGTTATGGGTGAGTTTGATGAGTAGAAATTGAATAAAAATTCATTAAAGTTATTAGATAAAAATGCAAAAATATGATTTATTCATAATTCATTAGGTGAGATTAATCCTAAACATGCATAGGATTAATTTAATGTAATAATTATTTAATTGATAGATTTTAATTTATTTATCTTAAGGGAAATAAATTAAATCTATTTAAAATAAATTTTATTAAATAGGATTATTGTGGGTACGCGATCCGAGAAGCTCGGCGGGTGATATTCTCCGCGCGACTTGGTTCCCAGAAGCAGATCGCTATCCCAGGTGCGTTCGTTCTCCGATGGTAGGATTTATTCAAGCTAGGGAATTCCCGCTGGGGTTTTCTTAGGAACAATTCTTGGATGTCTTAAATATGATAAATCATAATGCTTGATAAGATTTGAATTGTATGCATGTTAGTGTAGTTTATTTTATCGAACATGTTCTACATTCATGTCCTGCATGTTGTATTGTTTTCTATGCTTGTGTTAAATAACTATCATGCGGACATAGATAGTAAATAATGACATGTTAGAACCTTTGGCGATGTCACCGCCACTTAGACAGAAAAAGGGACCTTTTTCCATATGCCCCGGTTGACCGTCGCGTACCGACGATGGTCAAACAGTGACGTCCCGTTAGGCGCCACTCCCGAGGTTGATGCGTAGCGGAGCACTGGGAGCACCACTCCCGACGTTATGCATAGCTTATATACTGGGAGCTGGTAGGGTAAGGGACTGTACACACTCCATGGTCATGTTAGACTGGAAATATGGAGCAAGTCCTTACCCGAAACCTTCACCCGCACGAGTGTCGTTGTAGGCGGCCTCGTGATAGTCCTGAGATGGTTAGCTAGGATGAACCCTACTATGGACTTGGCACCGACGAAGTCGAGGGCCACAGCCCATCATGCGGATGTGCGCCAATCTCGATAGATGTTGACGGCTATTGGACTGGGAAGGTGATTCCACATGCGACGCCTTGGACAGTGGATCCGTAGACCGCACGGCTATCACCCTTGACGTCTGCAGACGATCGAATGAGTAGTCCGGATCCTAGGGTGGTTATTCCGGCTAGCCGTGGCCGATGATATTTAAGAGAGGTGACCCTGTCTACGGGCAGTGTGTAGTACTACATGGGTGTCGTGACCCCTACGGTATCCAGGGAGGATGTAAGGGCACGACGGTTTCGCTAGGGGAGGCATGGTTGGCGACTAGTGAAACAACAGGAGAGGGACTCTGGGTCATCCGTCCTCTCTGCCAACATCAGTGCAGCGGGCATAGGTAGAGACAGAGACAGAAAGGCACTGATGGGCTTACTGATACTCTTAGCTAGGGTAGTCACTGAGCGTAGGTTGGCAGCCCGAGTTTATGAAACCTTAAAGTCTCGTCACGATGTAGGTGACAGACTGTTGACGTGGACACTAGATATCACGTAGGTGACATCTAGTGAATTATACATCGGTATTGTATTTACGATGTTTGTTGCTCCCCATAAATTGATTTATACAAATCAAACGGGAACAGACTGTTGATGTTGACACTAGGCTTAACTTAGGTGACATCTAGTGGCATGTACACCTTTATTTATTTATTTATTTATTTATGTTGTCTATCTTAATATGAATTGTTTAAATTATATGGCATGAAAGATGATGATTAACCACCAAAGACATCCTAGAATACTCCTCCTAGCCTTTGATTTCTTTATTCGGTAGAGCCGTAATTTCGCACTAGGCCGCAAGGCTGAGCACACCACTTTTCCCCGTGTGTGCAGGTGTGTTAGATGACTACCCGAGTTATTCGATGAAGATGAGTCCGTCGACGGGTCTATATTTTTATTTATCGTTGCCTTTTTCTTAGAATTGTAGTAGGTTTATCGGGACTGTGTTAAAAATGTTGAGTTAGATAATTAAATTGTAAATTCCGCTGCATAAATGATGTATATGAATGGTATGTATCACTTGATGCCTTGTATGGGTCTGTCGGACTCATACGGCGGTTGCCACGTGGCCGACAGTTGGGTCGGGGCGTGACACCTTTAAAATTTAGTATAACCATATAATGGGTTGTGGGCTGTGGTCATGCTATGCTAGGCATGACTTAATGGCATAGCACAACACATGGGTTCCAAAATGTGACATAACATAGCACGTTGTGCATATAGTATCATACCAGGCACGGGCCGTATCAGGCACGATCGGAGATGGACTGAGCTTGTGTTATTTGTGTATAATACAGTCCGATAGTCATGCTTAATAGGAGCTTGTAAATCCTCATGTTTCGAGTTGAGCGATGGCCTTAAATCTGGTATCATGTAATCTTTATAAAACCTAATTCTTGCAAATATTATGTTGGATTTGGTTAAAAAAAGGTAAAACTCTCTCTTTTTCTCGTTGATTCTACATGAATTCCTTTAATTTCATGAAAATTATTTCCTTCAATTTTATGAGAATTGTTTTCATGCACTAATAACACGTGATGGTTGGAGGAAGAAATGAATTTAGTATTTTAAATTTCACTTAGATGACAGCTGGTTAATTGCTTTCCAACAAAACATATTGATCGTAGTGGTAGATACATTCAAATGCTGAACTAAGAATTAATTCTTCTGAAAATGTTACTACTTAAGCGAAAGAAACCTGTAGGTGCATAATACTATTTAATAGTGTTGTCCCTGTCTTCCGTACAACTGTTTTCCCTTTAAGCTTCTAGTGATTTTTGCTATAACTATGAATGTTCAAATAGACAAATTTCTCAAATCTACCTTAACACGCTCACGATCCATCCACAAAAATATTTAAAAAAAATTTACTCGACCAAATAATGTGCAGGACTTAGAATTCCAACAGCCTAAGCTACAAACACCTCCTTGCAGCAGCTGTCTACAGTCTGATGGTAGTTGACTGTAAATTTCCCGCCGAGTCCGAGTAACACGACAAAGGCATGTATAGCCCATGAACGTTGCGGCCTCAGTACCCCAGTCTTCTGCAAAAAAACTGCTTGCATTATCTCAGCATAGTTTACCTTCTTGCCTCTTCCGACCATCTCAAGGTGCTTTAGGTTGCAGCATCCTGGAGAAGCCTCATCATGTTGCCCATGTCAGATTTTGGGGATGGCTCTTCCTCTCGCTCAGGTTGAATGTTCAAATCAATCTGAGCCTTAAGAGGAGATGGAGATGCTCTTTTGCGCTCGAGTGCTTCGTCACTAGTCCCCTCTTCATTTACCGTACTAGCTTTCTGAGGAGAAACATTCGCCCCTGGATTATTTGATGGCTCCGTTCCTACTTGTCTTTTCTCTGGTGATGAGTTGGACTGTTGTTTTTGATGCTTCTTTGAGCTCTCGGCTTCCTTCTCTGACTGGCGCTTCTCTCGCCTTAGCATGAGCGTCCTGAACCTGCGTTTGACTGTGAGGCAAACATTGCACGTGCAAGTCTGTTTGTGCTTGGGACCCTTCCCGCTTGGAGGCTGTATACATACAATGCATGTGCAGCCAGGCCTATGCCTCGGATGCCTTGTCGTAGGCTGGGAAGGAGGGGGAAGGTTTTCACCCTCACCAAGAATGGCAAGGTTTGCGAGCGTATCCAGCCCATCTGAAACTTCGATGTTGTCTGTTTCAACTTTGACCTTGGATCTCTTGGATGCACCTGCTATTTTCCCACATAGAACTAGCTGTTATTGGAGATTCATCTCATGAAATAGCAGAAAATAGGAACAGATATCAAATCAGGATTGATTTTAGATTGACGTTCATCTCTTAATTTCCATGCTATACTTTTTAGATAAGAGAGGGATTCTTAATATGTACGTCAACTTTACAAGGATAGGATATATTAAAAATGTAAAATTATATACTAAATATCTTTAGTCACATGCTTCCAATTTCTACCTCCTATATAATGACTACTCCAAGCTTGTGAGATATATGCTATTCATAAGGATGAATTATACATGTCCCCTGGTCCTGATGAAGATTGCTTAATTTCATGCATTGGTTCATCAAGAAATTCTGCCATTCTCAGAAAAACCAAAGTAAAGATATTCACACCTGCTTTGCAAGGGATTAGTTCTGCCAGTTGCTCCAAACTCAATTCCTGAGCAGCTGAGCACGAAGCCCTACAGATCAAAGAAAATAAAACGTCAGTTAAAACTTGCACTCAGAAGCCAAACAGAGGGAATTATTACATCTCCAACATTTAAGAGTTACTCATAAATACAGTTAACTACATCTTCAGAAGATACAAGTGAGATATTCAGAAACAAAATTACTCAACCACCAATAACTGCACGATCTCGAGAGCAACAAAAATTTGGTAATTAAATTCAGTTGATCTAAAATAAAATCTACAATGGATTTCCAAAGTTTGCACTGCATGATGCATTGGCATGTTGGATGACTAAGGCTATTTGTCTTGGTGGCTTATGTTTTTCTACATTCAGAAAATTGATAGTAACTTTTGATGAGCAACTTATGATTGTCTTGTTGAGTGTTTCACTGTTAGGAGTGACTGATTACCCCAAGAAATGGGTTTATAATTAAGAAGTTTGGATACCAGAGCAAATTACCTCTCGGGGTCCCAGGTATTATTCAAACAGGTCCACCTAGATGGCAGAAGTGCATCAACAGGCAGTCGGCGCCACTTTGAGCAATCTTCACATTGAGCCCATTGATAATTTTCACTGTCACAACTCACAAACATAAGCTGTTTGGCATGATATATTAAGGTTGGCACAAAGGTTAGCCATCACATCATCATTTTAATTTGAAAGCCAAGATGAAGTATCTAAATATTTTAGCAATCTTTTTCCATTTGTCATGATTTCTTTTGGAAAGCAGATTGCCATCAGGTAAAGAACATACCACAAAAGTGTGAATGCTAAGGAGACATCATATTAAGATATAAACCAATAAACCAACTTTCTGATTTACCTCCCAATTTGATCATTTAAATAGAAATCTCATGGTCTATACTGTACACGAGAAACAGATTTTTTTGATCTTTCAAAGCCATTTCTAAAGAATCCTGCAAGGCAAATGTTCCAAACTGTTCTGTTTTGTTGTTGTTTCTTTTTTTTCTTCTGTTTTTTCGTTTAAACTGAGTATTGAAACCCACAATCTCCTGTATAGAACCTAATTAGAGGAGTGTACACTTTGTGTACTCTTCTGTCTTTTCTTTGTTTCAATATTTTATATTATTTTTCCAGCTTGGAATGCATGTTGTATCATTTCAGAACGGTAAAATGAATTCAATCTTCCATTTTTTCAAAAAAAAAACACCTCTAAAGTGAAGCCAAAAAAAATCTAAATAAACTAGTTCAAGGTCTGATGCTAAGATGATTTTGCCTCTTCACAGTTCCATGAATCTTACTGTTACACAATTTCTTATCTTCCAAAGGTATATTTAACTATCTATGCGATGCTTTACCTGATCTCATATCTAGATAATACAACCAAAAACTAGTATGGTACTCAAGGCGCAAACTTAGTGTAAATTATATCCTGCACAAACAAATATTATATAATACAACCCCTCTGGTTAGAGCAATTAGGCTCTATACGGGAGGTTTTGGGTTCAATACTCACCATATTCAAAAAAATATATATATATAATACAAGAATATATATTTATTATCCATCTGAAAACCGGGTGTCATAGTTCACATTTCATACTGTTCAAAAGAAGGTTCACATTCCATGGTAAAAAGTGTAAAAATGATCAACAGGAGAAGTCCTAGCTACGGAGATGGTAAAAGAGGTTACCCAGATTGATTAGTTGAAAAATACGTACGCTTCCCAAGTACTGGTGCTTCCTGCCAGTAACAGCAACATAGTCACCAGAAATAGAAATATCATCAACTAAAAGTCTTTGATGAAGGCATTTGTACTAAGTTTCTTAGAAAATAATCCCAGATAATTATTATCCATTAATTCCAATATTTATTGAGGAAAGCAGTACATTAGCATGACAATTGTCACAAATGGAGTTCAACAAACTGTTGCAGTGCAGTAGTGGTAATGAGGAAACAAAAAGATCGAAGGATACTGATGTCAAACAATAGAATTACCAATTTACTCTATGATGACATGTCAGCATGCTTCCACATAACAAATGAGTCAGATAGGCTGTTCAAACCAAAGTTGAAAGGAAACAACAATTGCTACCTCATCACGCAATGGTTTGCATATCACTTATATGAAGCACACAATGGTTTGCATATTTCTTGATATGAATACTTAATATGTGATGCCAACTACCAGCTGGTAAGGTATAATTACCTTGGCGACTGCATTTTAAGCCCAAAAATGTCCCCAGGAGAACATCAGGTGATGCTCCAGCAATTGGAAAATGTTTAGAGGAAGCAAGAAAAAAACATATTTCTAAAGTAATAAGATATTCTCAGCACTTTGACAGCAACAAACTTTCTGGATCAAACCACGTTGTTGGCCCAAATTACTATTGACATTGACCTGGATGAACCTTACTCTCCAAGGTCACACAATATAACATATATTGTATGATATCATATCCAGCAAGCTTTAGTACCTTCTCTCAGCCCTTTACCCACATTATTTGTCATGATTTGTTTTATCTTAATGGTTTTCCTACAATTTAACATTGTCCGAAATTATTGATGGGTGAATATTATTTTTATGTTTCCAAATAGTTTTTAGTTACTTAAATAATTTTCTATATGCAACTTACCTACATATATGGTGTTCCTCAATACATGTCCGAACTATCTTACTCAATCTTCTCCCATTTCTTATGTGGGATAACAAATCCTAGTTAGGCATGAACTAATCAAAATGCCAAAACCAAATTGATAGTAGTAGATCCATTAATCCATATGAATAAGCACCCTTAGCACTCGATATGCATAGATGTTTGTCACATTTAACATGCTTGTGCAACCAAAAATGAAAGGGAATATGTAAATGGGATGATAACCCTTAAAATTGAACTATTAGAAGACGAAAGTCAGTATATTTAACAAACTAGTAACATGAAGAAAGAAAACTATGCAGAATTTGCAGGCAAATGAATCTCTAGCAGGATACCTCATATTCTTCAAATTCATGCCCTTCAACCAACACAACACTAGGGACACAATTAGGAGGTGGACGGAGAAGCTGCTGAGCCTCTTCCCATGTTAATTTCAATTCCATGGAGTCTTCGTTTTCAATTCGTAGACGCTTACTCTTGGAACCAAGGTTGCTTCCTTTCCTCCTAGTAGTAGTACCCTGCGGTGACCTAGCACCAAACCCATCTTTTTGTAACACACTTTCATTTGCAAACTTAGAGCAGTTCCGCTGTTCCGCTGTATTGATAAAGTTCCTTGGATCTGTATTGCCTTTGAAATCTTTAGCTGTGCCTTTGCCATCACCCTCTGAGTGCATTGAGAAACCATTACCAGATTTAAGTGAGTGGGAGTCCTGTCATTGAAGACAACAAACAAACTTAAGAATCACCAGAAAAATAAGATAGAAGAAAAAAAAGCAAGATGAAGGAGAATAGGAGGATTCCTTCTTAAGTAGCACCTTTCATGCCTCACATAGTTTGCCAAACATATCTAAACAACAAGTTGATATTCAATCTTTTGAGGCAATCTGAAGTTCTACTTTGTTAGAAACCAAATGTTCCCACCTTCAGCAAGTCACTTAGTTTGCAAGATTCTGATAATCAAACTATTAAGCATGCCTCCATGTTTATACCAGGAAGATCCACTGAATTTTTTATGAGCATTAAGAGCTTCATACTCCATGAACAAATTTACTTGAACGCAAAGGTAAAATAATAAAATGAATACTTCCAAGTAATTGTACAATGAGAAGTTTAAAGAGAAAAAGAGGCCAAATCTGTCTAAATGGTTATATATTTGACCAGTCTAGCATAAAAACAACCTGTTCAGTTGATGCACTGGAAGCCTTTCTGAATCCCATGATCAACTTCCCTTCTGGATCTATCCTACTAAATGTTACTGCAAAGACACAAAATGCTTAGATCTGCCAGAAGCAAGCATTCAAGTCAAGAAAATTCAAGCTGAAAGGATAAGTCACCAAAACTGAGATTGTCGAAGGACCCAACTATACTTCACATTGTAAAAGATATGTCCATATGCATAAACAAACTGATTTATACATATTAAATGTAGAATAGTATATTGATGCACATGCTTGCATATGCATAAAAAATAAACGAGTCAGAACACTTGTAATTTAATTTGAAATTTTGGAAGGCTTTAATATGTAAGTCTGGAGGATTTACCAAAAGAGACTGCTAGAAAGAAAAGTGCATGGATCATTCAATTTAAGATCTCCCTAGAAAAACTCACAGTTGGAGGAAGAGCATAACCATACAGAAGCTAAGTAGTCAACATATACAGTTCCAAACTTGAATAGCTAGAGAACTAGTCACATTAACCAGTTGTTTCATAGTAGTCTATGTTGTACCTGTATCACCTGCTTGCAATTGCATTGCCTGAATGCAAGGTGTAACCCCCTCCAAAACATACATTCTACTGTTATTATTTGGCCAGAAACGAAATTGGAACACCCAGTCCTTGCCACTTGCATCCTGAACTTTTAAAGGAAGTCCTTCAGGCTGAGAAATTGTAGGGAAGTAGGCCTGTTTTGTAAGAAGCATCCAAATTACTGGCAGAAATCAAATTTGATCCCATTATAATATAATGATATATGCATACATGGGCATACATATTTGAGAATGTCCAGTTCCTAGCATCTAAAATTTGATTTCCGAGTAATGCTAGAATGATTATTTATCTAAAACCATTAAATTTATCACCCATGATGATATAATCATATATATATATACATAACAGGATATTATTTGAATGAGTTCACATTCTCTTATCTTAAATTCAGAAATTATGAAAATGCCAGGTGTTATTTATCTAAAAACTGTCAAGTAATCTGCTCTGGCAAAGCCAAAGTGATGCAAAAATCCAGGTAGCCTTATATATTTTGATACCAAAAAAATATAAAATAGGTTCAACAAGAGGTTATAGAATCAAGGACTGTAAAGAGAAGTATCTTGGAGAATTCCTATATCCCATTTGTACCTTAGCTGCATCTGTGATAGAACATTTTCAGTTGCAATGACAAGTATTCCTTCAATGCTTAACTATTACAACTTGCAATGACCTGCTCATAATTAATATGTCTAGCTAGATAAGTTATCCTCTGGAAGAAATCAATGCACAAAGGCTGATAGTTCCTTGCAACTGACAGTTTCTTTACCATACAACTCATTTGGAGACTATATGATCAATTTTCCATATTTTCTTTTCAGCAATTCAAGATGCTTTATATACAAGTTACAAGATCAAACACAAGGACTCTATCGGTCGAGCTTGAAATGGATCTAGAAATCTCAAGCACAATCACAAATTTGTTAAGTGAAACAGGATGCATCAGTATAATGATTTACAACAATTATAAGATTTTCCCAAATATCAACAAAAGCAACTTTCTTACATTCCAATGCTCAAGCATGAAAGTAAGCCATTAATAATTCTAATTCCTAGTATCAATATAGAAAGATCTAAACAAATTACCTCAGCACATTTTTTTGGCAGAACCAGACGTCCGATCCGACCAGCATCACTAGCACTTAACATCTTTTCAAATAATGGAGTGATGACAGAGTTTGAACTTTATGATAAGTTAAGCATCAACGTTCAAAAACAAAAAAGATGTCGATCAATCTTTACATGCATGGAAAATCTTCTCTAAATAGAGGAACAAAACATTGGAGCAAATTATGAAAACAACTACAAAAGGATACTCTCCTGATATTTGTTGTAGCTCTTGATCTGTTATTCTAGGCCAATATCGAGGAAGTAACGTAGATTGAGACCGTGCTCGATTATCTACTCGAGGTTTTCCATTACGCATGTGAGCTTGCGATTCAGAGTCTACAACACTTTGGGGGTAAAATTGCTTTGACAAAGTACTTGCTTGGCATTGTGATTGATTTGTTGAAAATCTAGGTGGCTCCTTTGAGCCATTTGATGATGGAAAAGAAGAAGCTAACCCAAGAGGTGAAGAATCATCTTTTAATGCAGATGATGGCAATGAGGTTATTGGATGAGCATCAAGGTTAACTCCAGAAGAGCTGGTAGAACAATGCTCTATATTCATTGTTCTTCTTGTTGAAGTTGAATCATTCTCTCCAATAAGGTGACCAGAATCTCGCACTACATCAGTATTGCCCTCTCCTCGAAATGTACCAAATACAGAAGTTGCATCTACACCTACTTTCCCGTTGGTATATCTTTCTCTTATTACATTATTAACGCTGCTAGTGGTTGCTCTCTCAGGTAGGTTCTCAAATTTCTTCTCATGTGTCAAAATAGAGTAACGACCACCAGGACTAGACTTTTCCATGCAATTAGGCCTATCAAATTCGTATGACAACCTTTGTTGTAAGTCTGACTGTGCACTACTCATATTCCACATATGTGGTGCTTGACGCCACTGTCCAAAAAATGGACCATTCACTGGTTTCCAGCTTTTAGCCGGAAATTCCCTTCTCTCAGGTACTTGTTGGGAAATAAGCATAGGAGATGATAACATTGGATTTGGCCCCTGATGAGATATAAAAAAAAATAAGGAGTCAAATCAGAGAAAAATGCTTAAATAGGATCGGTTAAACATAATAACCAGGAATAGGTCTAAAGAACAGAAAAAAGTGCACCAAGCCTAAACATTTTCATAAATATGCTTCCACATCAAACAGTAACATAAAATTAGAATAATCTTAGAGTACCTGTAATCTAATCTTTAGTTCGTAGGAAATTTCAGTAGATGCTAAAAGAAATTGGAGTGGACATCTCTATATGCATAGGAGATAAAAGTGAGTGGTGTTTTTTTATCTCACCATGACAACAGATTTTCTAGCACATGCCAAGCAATCAACTCCACCCGCATCAAGCAATACATAAGTAGTAACTGAAACGATACACCCACAATGCACACGCTGGAAACAGAAACAACAGAAAAATAAAAGGCAGAATCAGACAATATGAAGCATAAATCAATAAAAAAAATGCCAGCTTTCTGTAATCACCATTGACATTAAATCCAACTCATGGGAAAATAAGTATGGAATGCGATGAACCAGTTAATTTCTAACCTTGCCACATGTCTCGCAGTTCCTCCAACCCCCATCACCAGAGTGATATGTTTCGCAGAAATTTCCTTGTTCGAATGTTGATCTAACCGTCGCCATTAGACAAAAATAGGGAAATTCAATAGTTTGAGACCCGTGTGTCTATAATCACAGTTGCATGAGAAAATAAAGGCTATATCTTTCTTGAATGTTAAGTAAATTGGAAGTCAACTCTTACTAAAAATTTTAGCACAAACAATGAAAGTTCGTAACCGAATAAACTAAAAGCATGGTCAACGAGCAGTTTCAATTAGAAAAAAATGAAAAAGATAAGAATTTTAACAAACAAAGAAGACGAAAAACAAATAAGCAGCCGCCTTTCAGTAGGGCTCTTCTTCGCGCAAAATAAATTCGCGAACCAAGTTTAATTGAAGATCAATAGGCGAAATCCGAGCCATCAGATCCAATTATTAAAGCATTACAACGTATAAAGAGGCGAGGGGAATCAATCAATGATCGGGAAAGGAAATAACGTCAGGGAAGGAAGAAGAGGGGCGTACGAGCATCGGTCGCAGAGCTCTGCGATCTCCCCGGAGCGGAGGCGCCACCCCTTCCTCCTAGTGGGCGGGAGGTCCAGCAGTGACTCCTTGCAGTGGGAGTTGAAGCAGATCTTGGCAACGACCACCGCCGCTGACGAAGAAGACGACATGAAGACTAGAAGACGACGGAAGAGATCAGATCGAAGCGCCCGAAGCAGAGATGGAAGAAGCCCGATTTGAAACGACGAGAGCGGAGATAGTAGCAAAAGGGAGAGGAAGAAGCAGCGTTTGTGGAGAAGGGGAGAAGGGATCGAAGAAAAAGAGGAAGAATGAAGGGAGAAAGGGGAGGGGGCGTAGTAGAAGAGAAGAATAAAAAGGTCGGCGTTTCTTTAATGCGTATATATATAGAGAAAGAGAGTGCGTGTATGTGCTGTGCGTGTGAAATAAGGGGGGGTGAGGTGGGTGGTTTGCCGAGTCTTCATGGTAAACATTTCTTCTACTTCGTTTCCTCCGACCTTTGGCCCCGGCATGGCCATGGGTATCTGCTCACCGAAGGTAACTAACTAAACGTCTCATTCAATCCTATAACATCTACATGACCAGGGCAAAGCCAAGCTGAGTGAACCACAAGTCAGAAGGCCAAGTCCGAAGAGGAGGCGTAGTATAATTTGACCGCCGGTGACGAGAAGCGGGGGAACGAGGGGTGGGTTGGTTGGTGTCCGTGCCGCTCCTCCCTACGTGGGTATATAAAAAATATTCATCATGAGCAGCGGCGGCAGCAGTAGCAGCAGGGAGGCGCTCGCGGTCCTCGTCGCTTTCGCCGGGCCAAAACCCTCTTGCGTTTGTCCTCCTCACGTCCTCATAGGAATCTCTGGTGCTGATAGATTCTGACGCTGGGGATCTGCGGGAGAGGTGGATCGGACGGTAGATCCCTCGCGGAGAGAGATGAGCGTGTCTGGTAACGTGGGGGGATCCGTTCGATGGCATGCAGTCGTCCATAATCACGTCCTCTTTTTTTATTCTTAAAAAATAATAATAAATATACGATTCATTAATGTACATGGCGGGTGCATGCATGGGGTGGGGAATTAATTAAGGAAAGGAAATGGTGGGTGCGCGGCCCACCAACGTCACGCTGCCGCCTGCGTAACGCCTTCGGCTTCACGCCCTTCACACGCCTCCCCAGAGGATCCCACGTCCTTTCCCAAACACCAAACGCCCAATCCAACTATATCCATATGCGTGTGCGTGTGCGCGCATGCCATGGACATGGAGAGCGAGCATGATGCATGCATAATAATTGCTGCAGTGATCTATTAAATTAAGTTACTAGTGGCCGTAGGATCTGGTTGGAGCACTCCTATTAAAGACGATGAAATCAATAGGAAGAGTTCACGAACGGCTCACATGGTCTTCCGTCGTCCCTTGCTACCGGGGCAAACCTGTTAAAATTAAAATTTAAAAAAAATTACAGCTCAGCTCAGCTCAGCTCAGCTCAGCATATTAATACCCCGTGCACGCTGCCCCAAAATATTGATGGCCGAAATGAAGCTGTTGAGCAGAGAAGCATCAGGGGGCTAATATCTTAATTAAGTAGAAAACCTTATTTAACTAAGAACTGAATTAAAAGACAAGCTCATATTTTCTTATACCAAATAACAGGGCATACAAATTAGAAGCTATAAAGTTGTGGATTATATTGTTTCGTTATACATTCTCCGGTGTTGGTGCTCTGCCTCTCTCTTTTTTTTTTCTACGCACCAATAATTGGCAGACCATCATCATCAAATCCCCAGTGTAGTTACCTAATTATATTTTCTTTTACTCAATAGGTACGTCGGGGAAATTGGTGTTTAATTAGACCTCGTAACATGGACCACTGACAGGGAGACAAACCTGGCCAGTTGACCTAATCGACTGTGCACGGTCACCAGTTACCAGTTTATGTGGGTGAGGGTGTGGGTGAGAGAGAGAGAGAGATTATAGAGAGACCATCACGCGATTTTAAATTATGAAGACATGCATGCTCAAATTGATCAAGTGACGCACAATAAATATAAAGAACAGGCAAGCACGAGGTAGGTGGGAATCAGTAACAAAGGACCTACACAAAGTAATTGCTTTGTGCACACATTCTTCCGCACAAGAACATAGCTATCCTTGATCGATTAAGTGCTCCATCATAACTCGATCCTATACATGCCAAGGAACTCAAACTCGTTACTAAATCGGGAATGTAGAGAGGTATATAATTAGTAGGAAGATTGTAATTAAATATGCAGCGTGCTTAATTATCCATGTTAACTTCTTTGGTTTTCTCTTGCTCTGCAATATGTAAAAAGATGTGTGGCCAAAATTAACGAGATGATGGATCGGATTACCTGGGTGAGAAAATGGTAGCTAAACCCCGATCTACTCTCATTTCGATGGGAGGACCATAAGCCATCAGATTCGCTTGTCTCGTAACCCGATCTGGTGACGTCTCCTCGGGCAATAACCTCTCCATCTGAATCAATGATACCACCCTTTGCAGGGTTCCCCATCCGTCTTCCTGGCTCTAACCGAAACGCCTTAACCTGCAACCATATAAATTGGAAATAGTCGGAACACGGAATGCTTTGTTTGGCGTGTTGATTCCCTTTTTGTGAATGACTGAATTTGCAGAAGCTTACTGAAACTAGAACAAAGCTACCGATGTTTGTTTTTAGATTAGGATATAACTAAATATTGGAGTGGGTTAAGAAAACATATTGCACCTTGAGATACATGACGTATGGTGAGTGACAGTAACTTCCATCGTTCATCTTTAGCATTAATGACAGAAGGGCGGACCTTGGGCAGTCTCTTATGATGATCGCATCTAAGCAGCCATCAGCGAACTGCACACAAGTAATGGCATTGTGACAACTCGTATAAATCATTCCACAAAAGCAAAGAAAGAAAAATCGTTGAACAATACGAATCACAAGTATATAGATTAAACTGGTGTCAGGTTTCAGATTAATGTGAATTAATCTTGATCCTCATATCATTTGGAGGCACTGATATATAGTGAGAAATTACCTTGGCGTTGGGCGCTGGCATAACATCTTTCACCTGCCCAGGGAATATTACTAATGCAAACTGCGACAAACGGGCCATTGATCGATCTCCATTCACATTCCCCCATGGAAACTGCAGGGCCGTGGTAGCCATCTGCATTGCCGTTAGCCTTATCGCCTTGGTCATCTTCGCAAAGTGCGTTGTTGGTACCGCAGGACTCGGTATGCATTATGGGTTCCCCCTGTGCACCATATCCAGGTGCTGGCACAAACTGAATATGCCCATGATACTTTTTCAAGTTCAGTATGCGAAGTAGAGACTGGAAACAAGATGGAGGCTTGATAAGCACACTCTTAAGACACAGAAGGACTTGCTGATGGTAGCAAATAATAAATAATGTACAATATCAAGGGTTACAATCCTCCATCAAAAAAGACAAAAGGTCTGGCAATCAGATCCATCATTAAGTACAGAAAGAATTAATATCTGTGAGAGAAAAGGTGTGAGTTATAAATACATGAAGCTCCAAGCGAGCACTTCCCATCCATCTATACTTCTCAGACTCGATATCGGTATCCGCTACCAAACCTTTACTATTAGAGAAAACATAAAACTAAAAGTAAAAAAGATATAATTTTAAGCCTTTAGCATAAGAAAAATTGCATGAGCTTGCAAGTTTTCTGCATACCCCATGTAAGCATCAAAACACTGAAAAATTTAGTCTTTCCTTGTGAGATTGTAACAACATCAAGAGGACGCCTGTAACCTGTATGTTCAATAAATGCTAACGAGAAAATTAATTCCATCTACATCTCGAAAAGGAGGTCATAGTTCATCAAAGTTTGGGCACTTCTGGAAAAATAGGATTGTGAAGCAACGCAGTACCTCTAATAACAGAAAATGTAGCATTGGACACAAGAGTAACAGTCACCAGTTGAATCAAGAAGGGATTTTGCCATACCATTCCCAGTACCTACAAGCAAATGAAAAACTCAACATTGTAATTTATCATATGAAGTTAATTAAGGTTAGAGAACCTATTGAGAGAAAAAAAGCCTAAACTAAAAATATCTGATCATCAAAGGAATAGTTGCTTCATCGAGAACATTAAATGCCCACTCAAGTAGAAAGTTGATAATATTAGGTTGATTTAGTGCTACCGAAAGAAATATAAATCAAGCAAATAAGCTTAATTAGATAACCATATTTTTTGTGATATATAGAGGGGCGTACCTGCTGGAATTATACCAATAGGAATCTTAATTGCACTATCCCAGTCTTCTCTTTGGAGTAAGCCATTAACTACCTGCTCAAATTAGAAAAGGGGGAAAAGAAAGATATTTCATGAGAGAACGGCAAGGGTATAAAAACAATGCACGTTGAAGTCCACGCAACTTTAGAATCTTAGGAAACCACACACAGTGAGCAAAACAGCATAAGATAAATGAAGAATGCATGACATCACTTAGTACTTTCTCTCCAAGACTTTTGGTTTTATGGAAAGGAAGTGTCGTTCCACTGCCTGGTTTTATTCAGTTTACCTGTGAGTAAACCATCTTGTACACATATATAAGGCATACAAAATGGCAGCATTATGACACATAGAGCTACTTAACGAAAACAGACTAAGGGATACCAATCACAATCTTTGATAGTTTATCAACAAGTGGTAGTAACAGGTCCTTTTCACTTGGTTTGATCCTCTTGAGCCACCTTCAGATTTCCTCTAGCCACATAAGCTTGATACTTGCAACACCCCTTGCCGCCAGCCATAGGTATTCCAACACGAGATCAAAGCTTGGTGGACTGTTTTAGCATTCCCGGTGTTACACCCCTAAGCTCGAGGACACATCCGGGCATGATTGATCAGCACCAGGATGGGATGAGATTGGTCAGGCGAGGCTCAGAGCATGATTGAGACTTAAGAATTGTGCAAGGGCAGTGTCGAGAGACACATACAGGGCAGAGCATGCGAGGCACTGCGGCAGAGCACTGGCAGCAAGGAAGGGAAGCGCAGGGCGTCACATGCACAGACGTAGTGCAAGGCGCAACGCGTAGACATCTTCAAGACTTTTGATGCAGTGGAATGTGTATGCCTAGTTTTTGAACAACTTATGATGTAAAACAAATATTCATCTTGTGTTTTATTGATCAATAGCCAACAAATGAATGCATAAGATAAATATTTACCAGATGGTCATAAATTGCAGCCACAAAGAAGGCAATTTGCGGCACTTCCAACAAAATCATATGTCAGAGACCTAATGACCACGAGCACAACAGAAAGGAAACAACCAAGTTCTAGAAAGCAAGGAACACCAGATACTAACCTCCACAAGAACACCATCACCACTGACGCATACGATTCCATCACATTCAAGAAGATTCATTGTCTTAACAATTTCTTGAGCATGAAGCTGGTACTTAGTTTCTGAATAGAATAGAGATGAAAGAATACATGAACCTGTTAAAGACGGCAAAGGAAAAATTATGTTGCTGCAGAAAAATAAAAATTTCAACATGTATGTCTGGAGATTCACAATATATGCCACCAACCTTGCATGATATAAAGGACATTAGCATCCTCTAGAAGGGGCTCAATTTTAGTGTCTAAAATATTTCGAGCACTTTTATTTCCTCCAAATGGGTTTAAAAAAATGAATAATCGCTTCGACCGCCCTGTAATCAGGACTGCTATATTTATCGCTGGATAAATCGAACAATAAGGTATACCGAGGAAAAGAAAGAAAAAAGTAGCAAGGTCTAGCTAGACAATCAGAAGATGCACGACTGTGTTGAGAAAACAGATGAACTGATACTATCCTCCCATAAGTTGCGAAAGGTAAAGGAACGGAAGACCTTTGAAGTTAATGGACCGAAAATAAACTGAAGAAGAAAACAATAATAATGCACTCACGATGAGAACTAAAATTTCCATGTGTTAAACAAAAAAGTAAGAGGACTTAAGTCCATCCCTCAAGGTATTCGAAGAGACCTTTTCTTTCATTTTTTGTAAAAAATGTAGAAAATGTGCAAGCTCGAGGAAAAAAGTTTCTGGTTGCAAATTTTTCATGTCGAGGAGATCTAAGCATATATCACCATGATGAAGTTTCAAAACAGAGACATTAACTGGTCCAATTCAATTAAAAATGAGAGTTTCAAAGTGAAGTCAGAAAGCACACGAAATAAAGCGGCCGGCCAACCCACCAAGTATCGACTCCAGAAAAATCTATTTGTTTTATGGCAGTTGCCTTAATTGGAGCTTTTCCCCCAGAAGAGAAAATCCGTAACAACTCAAGATAATTACCTAGAGATTCGAGATACTCCCTCATCCTCTTGCTCCATCTGGAAGCGGCCTCTTCGGTTGACATCTCCATGACATAACCCCTCCTCACCCTCGCCCCGACGAAATCCACACCACCACAGAGAACCGACCTCTTAGTCGCCTCAACAAATGCTCTGATGTTAACCTTCATCCCAGCCGCCTCCACGCTCAGCACCTCCGGTTCCAGGGCCGGGAACCACTCTCTGCCGTCATCGGAGCCCCAGCGCAGAGTCCCGTCAGGAACCAGGCTGGCCTCCGCCGGACACCCATCGATTCGGACCCGCTCGATCAGGACTGCTGTCTCGACTCCCGCCTTTGCCTCCATTCCCGCCGCGAGGATCGTCTTCCCGCAGAAAAGCCAGTCAAGGAGGGAGAGGAAGAGCCACGACGAGGCAGGGCGGAGGGAAGGAGGGAGGGGATTTTAATACTTTATAATATTGGGCCATTCGAGCTTTTTTTTTTAAATTAAGTCTTGAAGCCGGGATGAATCTGAGCCGTCAAAGCCAGGTGGGTCGGTAGGATGAAGGAGGATGGAGTGATCACGTGCTTTGCGTGCAGAGGGCACTGAGACGACGAGGCAAGCGGAGATGTGGGATGATGTGTTGATGTAATTTTAATTAAATATTAATGGTTCTTTATATTTAATATGACAGTATTAAATATAAATTAAAATGCGGATAATTGGGTTGAAAAATATTTAACTTTGTCTTTGTTGTTTTAATGTTGTACTTAGATTATAAACTGGTTGTTAATATGTTAGGGCCTATTTGCTCAATTTTTTGAAAAAGAAATTGATAAAGAGGAATGAAGGGAATCTTGATACCCTAGTCAATGTGCTGGAAGTTAATTATTTGCGTCGGCTCCTTTTTTTTATCGGGTGGAAAGTCGATGGATGGTCACAATATGGCATGATCGTCTTTAGGCAATTAAAGACTAAATTAAAATAATTTCTTCAAGTGCAAAATGTTTTAACTTTTATATAAATAAGGATAATTAAAATATTTAAATTTGTTTTTTAATTAATTGCGGATGGTGGAAGGAATTTAACGTAATAGATTAATTAAAGATGTTTGCATTAATTATACATAGTAGCGACAGTCCAACTAAGTAATGGTAGTCTCACTAACGTAATAATAATTAATTAGGTGTAAACTACTAAAACTTATTAAGGGAATTCAGGCAATAGGTAGTTTGCCTTAAAATAACGGCGTCTGTAAATAAAATAATAATAATTAATTAGGTGTAAACTACTAAAACTTATTAAGGGAATTCAGGCAATCGGTAGATTTTTGTTAACTTGTTACGTGGGGAAAGAGAATGAAGGGGGAGCATGTCACTCGAATCCCAAACCCGGCGGCCAATCCGATCCCTACGACAAGTATGTCGGTCTGACCGGTACGTACTTGCAATGTTGATAATATTATTATTATTATATAATACGATAGGTTTTAATTGCTTAATGTGCAGGGAGAGATGGGAGATGCTGGGTCGATCTCAAGAAAGATTATACGAGGACAATTGATTCAAATAGTGACGGGAGAAAGGAATAGAATAAAATAACGATGGAGAGCGGGGAGCTCAAGGATTTCCATAAATTTATAATTTATTTCCGGTGACATATTGTTGCCATATCCATAATCATTATTATATGGGCGGCCACATACGAATCTGATGACCAAATTAATCAGGTTTACTTTTTTGAATCAGTTCAGGAGCCAAAAGAAATATCACCTTCAAGAACGGTATTGAAGCATAAACTTCAGCTGCGCTCCCAGGATGAATGTTTCTAAGCATGCCTGTGTGGAAAGCAAAAACAAAGATATAAAAGCAAATGCACTGCCACCGAGTCAAAATAAATAACCGACAGTTGAGCTACAAACCATAGTTCTAGGAACTCGAGTCAGTTTGTGAAGCCAACAGAACAATCTACGTTCGGTATAATTAAATGCACATGCTCGTGCCCCAGCAGTTCTACATGAACAATACAAATTCATATGTTATTATGTAAATATATACATGTTCGAAAACAACCCTGAAAATTAATTTTTTTTGAAAGAGGAAAATCAACACTTAAAAAGTTTTTTTTGTTACATAAGTGTCAGGAAACAGCAGAAGCTTGCAGTTGCAGCTCTTCTTCAGACTGAGGGCTTGTTTGCAATTCTATATAATCACGGAAAGCAGGGCAATAGCCTTCATCCCTCATGTTTTCGGTTAGTCTTGTCAACTCAGAATATATCTCTTCTATATCAGGATGCTGCATCTCCTTTGCAACAAAGACATGAACTGTATTATTAAGTTCAACCCAACTGCATCCAGGATCCTTATCCACCCCTCGAATTCTCATCAGTCTTCTAACCCGTTCAACATCATCCCACCGGCTCCATGCGGCATAGACATTGGCCAAACATATATAAGCAGAAGAGTCCTGTGAACATAATTCCATAAGCCTCTCTCCAGCATATGCGCCGATTTCAAAGTTACGATATTTGTGGCACGCCCCTAGTATAATCCTCCACAAGCATGTTCCATGATCGATGGGAACTGATTCTATGAAGTCTTTGGCTTCCTTGAACAAGCCAGCTCGACTGAGAACATCAACCATGCAAGCATAATGCTCTATCTTTGGAACTAATCCATAATCATCTACCATCGACCTCAAGTAACTCCATGCTCTCTCAACTAGCCCAACATGACTGCAGGAAGAGAGAAGATTGACGAATGTGACATCATCCGGTCTTGCACCTTCTTCTTTCATCTCCTCAAAGAGGCTCAAGGCATCAATTCCACGTCCATTTTGAGAAAATCCTGATATAATTGAATTCCAAGCGAAAGTATCCCTCTGAGGCATTCTTCTGAAGGCAAGGCAGCAATCTTCAAGATTACCACATTTTGCATACATAGTAGACAGAGCACTACCAATTGGAATCCCCAAACTGAATCCATACTTGAGAGAACATGCATGAATCTGCTTCCCTAGTTCTAGAGCAGCAAGGTTGGCGCATGCTCTAACAACAGTAACCACTGTGAGATCACTAGGAAAAATACTTTCTTTTCTCATCACTGTATATAGTTTCAGTGCCTCCACATGTTCTCCATTCTGCACATAACCACCTATCATTGAGGTCCACAGGACAACATCAGGATCATGCAACTCATCGAATCCCCTTTTGGCATCATCAATGCAACCACATTTTGCATACATATCGATCAATGCACTTTTTACGTAGGCTTGAAACTCGAATCCCACCTTCATCAAGAAAGCATGAGCTTGTTTCCCTTCGCGCAGTGCTACTATGTCGCCGCATGCATTTAGGACCCCGACAAACGTGAATTCACTGGGACTGAACCCTGCACGATGCATCTGCGGGAACAGAGACAGAGCCTTTCTGGAGTCACCATTTTGTGCATAACCAGTGATCATTGCAGACCATGTTATGGAGCTCTTGTCCGTCGAGGATACAAACATGAGTAGTGCGTCGGCCATGCATTCGCATTTAGCATACAGAGTGATGAGAGAATTCTCAACTGAGACAAAGGACGACAAACCGCTCCTTACGGCAAGAGAATGAACCTGCTGACCCATCTCAAGGAATCCAGGTGCACTCAAGGAACTAAGAGTACTAGTGAACACAAATTCGTTGGTGCCAGAATCACCTTCCTCGAGCATCAGTTTGAACAGATCAAAGGCCTCTGCCCCGGACTTGTGGGCAGCGTAACCAGAGATCATAGTCGCCCAAGAGATGGAATTCCTATGAGGCATCCTGTCAAAAACCTTGCGGGCGTCGAGAACGCACCCCAACTTGCAGTACATATTCAACAAAGAGCTGCCTACGAAGACGTCATCAGTGTTGGCCGTCTTGACAGCCACGCAGTGAGCCTCTCGGTCATACCCACTGGCGCCGGACAAGGAAGAGGCCGCCGAGAAGACACCCACAAACGTGAAGCAGTTGGGGAGAACGCGGACGCCGCCTTCGGTTCTCATCCTCCTGAAGAGGTGGAAGACATACTGGGCGCCCGGGGGGCCGATCTGGGAGTAGGCGTTGATAAGGGAGTTCCAGGAGACGACGTCTTTGGCGGCGCCCATCTCCTCGAAGGCCGCCGAGGCGTGCGTCAGCCGGCCGCATTTCGCGTACATGACGACGATGCTGTTGCTGAGGAAGACGTCTGCCAAAGAGCCGGACTTGAGGGCGCGGGCGTGGAGGGTGCTCCCCGATGCGAGGTTTTTCTGCTTCGTGAAACGGAGGAGCAGGCGGAGGAGGGACGGGTAGATGGTGGCAGCGGCCATCCTCGATCACCACCTCGTCCTCCGCCGGTGGAAGAGGATGGTCCACTGACCGCACGCAACGTCATCAAGGTCAATGCATCTGCCGTCAAGGCTCTGAAGTCTAAGTGAGGCAACTAAAGACGATGGCTTTTCGGGGTGTCCTTCTGGGCTTAGCTGACGGCGGCCTGGGGATGATGGCTGAAGGTGCGGCGGCGGCGCGGGTGCGGCGGCGAAGTTGTGGAATTAGGGATGTAATCGGCGAAAAGTAGTAAATTATTCTCGATCGTCATACACCCGAGCTGTCCATGGCCCAGTCCAGGAAGGCCCAGTAGTCTAATTATATCACTGTATAATACTCGTATAATTCCACCAATATTCTTAAAAAATTAAATATGTAGAGCGATGGTGGTTGTGTTATTATGCATATTTTTTTGATATGTTTATATGTAGCTTAAGCCTATTCAATATTATCTCTATATTAATCACCATAATCATGCACCCCCTAAAGCCTAAAAGTGTAATATTTTCGTCGTATGTAGTGATCCATATTAGAACGAGTACAGACAGTTCAAGGTGATTTGTCTCCTTATGGTGAGCTAATTAAACTCAAGTAGGAACGAGGAAACGGGCACCTACACCAAATCATTGAATGATTTTGTTACCTTCACCCATCGTAGCCTTTGCTGACATTCAAACGAATTGAATGTTGCCTGTCATCTTCTACATATACACGTAGCCATCGTCGGCATGTGGCCAACTTTTGGCATGTATCGTATTGGAAGACGACATATTAAACAGTAAAAATAAAAACAAGCACGTCTGGATTCTGGAATGTGTGTGTGTGAGAGAGAGAGAGGGGGGGGTGGGAGGATAAGAGATCGCATGCATGCATGTTGCATGAGGACAAAAAAGGTTCACATGGAGGCAATAAAACTCATCAGAATTTTAGTAATTAAGTAGCTGTGTATATATATATTTTTCTCCTCTATTCTCTCGAGGGTATATGGAATTAATAATGGATCCTTCTTCGTTCCGTAATCAATGGACTGCAACACCTGCCTCCGGAAGACATACCACCAGCTCAACATGGACTTGAATGATATATTTGTGAATCAAGCAAGTGATCACTTTATTCCAGAATAGTAGCTTTGGCTGCTTAATTGGTATTCTTTTATTTTCATGATTATTAAATGTAATTAAGTGCCATGTTTATTTGGGCTGAAGTTTTTGAGAATCCTTGATGCAGAGGATAAACTCCCATGGAATTGCTACGCCTCCACCGAATGACTCTTTGGAAAAAGATACACCTTCCAGTTAAAGATTTCCAAAATCTAGATAGATAGAATCCGAGAGGAACAAGTCCACTTGGCGTCAACCGTTACTCATGTAAAGTGATCGGTTATTTACCACCAAGCTGCGAGTGGGAGAAGAGGAATGGCGTGAGGTTTTTGAGTTCCAAGGCTTGGAACGCATTCATTCGGTTAGCAATGGCCTTTTTTTAACTTCAGCTCCTCCTCCTCCTCCTCCTCCTACTGCTCGATGGTTCCGAGTCCGTGAAAGCTGCAGAGATGGGACAAGAGGAAGAGCAGGAAGAAGAAGAGGAAGGGATCATCAGCCCTCGACGAGTGTCGGACCTCATCAACCTCCTCTTCTCCTCCTCATACTCAATCCGCTCCTTCTCCGGGAAATGGCAGCTGATCCGCGAAAAGCTCGAGCAACTCCACTCCGCCCTCGCGGCCGCCGCTTGCGGTGGAGACGACTGCGCCACTGGCTCGGAGCTCGCCGAGCTGCTGCGGACTGTGAGATCCACCGCGAGGGAGACGGCGGCGTTGGCTACCAGGTGCAGCGATGAGTCCTTCACCGGCGGTAAACTTCTACTGAAGAGCGATCTTGATGTGGTCGCCTCCAAGCTCAGCCTCCATATGAAGCGTCTGGAGGAGATTTATGCTTCGGGGATTTTGACGATCTCCAAGTCGATTGTGGTGTCTCGGCCCGGAGCCGCCGCGAGCCGGGAGGACATGCGGTTCTACGTGAGGGACCTCGTCTCTAGGCTCAAGATTGGGGGTTCAGAGATGAGGCTCCGGGCCTTGGACGCCCTCAACGAGGTCCTCTGCGATGACGACAAGTATGTGACGATTCTGGTGAAGGAAGAGGGCGTAGCGTTCCTGGTGAGCCTTCTTGAAGCTCGCAGCGAAGGTATTCGAGAGAAGGCGGCAGAGGCGGTTTCCGTCATTTCGCGCTTCCATTCGCACAAGGGGCCTCTCGTCATGGCGGGGGCAGTCGCGGCGTTGATTCAGTTGCTGGAAACGAGTAGCGAGTCGGCGAAGGAGAGCGCCGCGCGAGCTCTGAAGAACTTGACGGAGAATTCGGACAATGCCTGGGCTGTTTCCGCTCACGGCGGCGTTTCCGTACTTCTCAAGATTTGTGACGACAACATCACTAGCAGCCGCGGCGACGGAGATTTGATTCGATCGGCCTGCGGCGTGCTGAAGAGCCTCAGCGGCGTGGAGGAGATCAAGAGGTTCATGGTGGAAGAAGGAGCGGTTTCCATCTTCCTCAAGCTTTCCAGATCGGAGGAAGAAGCTCTGCAAGTCCAAGCGATCGAGTTCTTGTCGATCTTGGCCTCCGAGGACGAGTTCGTTAAGCAGAGGGCGATCAAAGAAGGGCTGCTGGCATCGCTGGTTCAGGTTCTCGATTCCGCTTCGCGCTACTCGTCCAAAGCCAAAGAGGTCGCGCTTAGGGCGATCGTCAACTTCTGCATCGCCTCGCCGAGCTCCATCAACTACCTGATGAGCTCGGGATTCCTCGACCACGTTCTGTTCTTGCTACGGAACGGAGAGATTTCTACTCAAGAGTCCGCGCTCAAGGCCGTGTCTCGCCTCTCGGCGCTGTCGGAGGCGGCGAAGAAGGCGATGGGGGATGCCCGGTTCATCCCAGAGCTCGTGAACCTGCTCGAAGCGAGGTCGTTCCAGGTGCGGGAGATGGCGGCGGAGGCTCTCTCCTGCATTATATCCGTTCAGAGAAACAGGCGAAGGTTCGTCCAGGAGGACGATAACGTGAATCGAATCCTGCAGCTTCTGAATCCGGAAGAGAAGTCGGCAACGAACAAGTTCTTGCTTTCTGCTCTGCTGCCGTTGACCGACAGCACGAGCTTCCGGAGGAAGATCGTGGCTTCCGGGTGCTTGCAGCACTTGGAGAAACTCGCGGAAACTGATGCGGCAGATGATGCGAAGAAGATAATCAAGAAGCTCTCGACCACCAGCAGATTCCGCAGCATATTTACGGGAATCTGGAGCAGCTCATGATCGATAGTTAATCTTCTAACCTTGATGTGGTCTTAACGTTGGGTCTAGTCACTTGATATTTAACGAAATTTGCTGCAAATGTAGTACATCGATCTCTCTGCGATCGACCAGCAAGGTCATGTTTGCTTTAATTTGTTGTATCTTCTGCTTTTGAAAGGTTGAAAAGTGCAAAGAAAAATGTACCTACTGAATTCTTTAATTATGTAAATAGTTTTGGGGGACTGCAATCTAATAAAGAGTTGGGGGAATGATCCACAAACGATGCTTTTGAGGCGTTGAGGTTTGGCATGCCTGTCCAATTACCCTTCATTTTTCCTCTTCTTCTTCTTCTTCTTCTTCTTCTTCTTCTTCTTCTTCTTCTTCTTCTTCTTCTTCTTCTTCTTCTTCTTCTTCTCTTCTTCTAATTAACTCATGCAGTTGAGCTTGCGTTTGTTTTAATTGTTTATAGAATCGATATGTCTTGCATTAATTTGGAGCGGAAGACAAAAACACTTGCAGCATGGATTGACATGAATGTGCACTCGCAGGGAGGTCCCACGCAGCATGTGGAGTGTCGTGTGCATCCATCTGCCAATGTGTAAGGTAGGTCATCCTCAAGGCACAGCGTGGTTTCGGTTCTCCTGTTTCCTGCAGCCTCCGGGGACGAACCTTGAATCATTCATTCATTAGCTAGATTGATTAATGGAGTGTGGAGACATTAATATAAAGAACAAAGAAGGTGGGGATGGATCGTAATCGAATGAAAATATGGTGGCAAAAACTGGTCGATTAGATGAGATGTCGTTCTTGAGCATTTCATCGGTGTTAGTGATAGTTTCTGCAGTTAACCTTCTCAATCGCCATTTTTCTCCGTCGCGAAAACAAACACAACCCCCCCCCCCCCCTCTCTCTCCGCATCATGTGTCGCAGCCTTGAGGAGATAATTCCAAGGGGAATTAAAGGTCGAAAACAAATTCTTAATTCTTTACCAGCTCAATAAACAGCGGTTGGCATTATTAGCTCATCCGAGGCCTAATTTATTCATCAAAATGCCTCAGCCTACTACATGCATTAATCCTTTTGTTGATTGTAGTTTAATTTATTCGTACCTGCTTCTCTGCCACGCGAAACATAGCATTTTGTTATCGATTTACTTAAATATTTATATTATTTATTTGTTTTAAAAGTAAGTACTCTTAAATTTTAGAAATTAATCTGTTTCCCCTTACCTGAGGGAAGCAGAAACCGATTCTATATTCTCCGATCCATCCTTAGGCATGCCTTGCTCCGTAGAATCTGTAAGGTTGACTCAAAGATGGATCACAAGGCAATTTGAGGTGGAATATTAAATGTCCTCGATACGAGGGAGACTCTAATGTCAACAAGCCAGCAGCATTAATTAATTAAGAAGCAATCAGTGATGAACTAATTTGAGTTCCCGAGCTCCCTGTCTCAAGTTCCGCTGACATGGAACGAATCAAGATACCGAGATCTCAAACGCTGCGCCCATGCGTTTGATTTAATATTTAGCCTGTGCCCTTTTGCAAGCATCAAAAACCTTTGCTTAGGGGATTAATTTTCGTGTTTAGAGATTGCGATTATGATTTCTAAAGAAATATAATTATTAACTATGTTTAGGCCTTTGGCGAGCATCGAAAACTTTTTACGTGGATTTTTGTCTTAGTTGTCCCAACTTCTGAGGTCAAAAGCAGCACAAAAATAACTTATCATGTTATGGAGGGAGGTAGTATTGACTTGCTGATCGATGAATTTATACATAATATCTGTCTTTTTTCCTTTGAAGAAAAAAAAAGTCTCACAGGTGCGAAAAGACTTGATTACACATACTGACGCATCCGATTCTAATAATTGATGCAATACTGTTTTGAAGTTTATCCATCTCAATCATAATCGGCTCCACGCATCATTGAGTCAAAAGTCAGAAGTCAGATCTCCGGTTCTCGTGGTGGGTGGAGGACGCCGGCGGCGGCGGAAGATGCATTCCAAAACATTATATATATGTTTGTGTGTGTGCGGTTATTTTTCACCTTTGACCTTAATTTCCCATCAAATTTAATTTACTATATCGTCTCGTTCCCATAATTTCATTTTAACCGCAACCTACGAGCTCTTACTTTCTACCGAAACAAACTAATTGTGCAATCCATAAATATATACAAACAGCGCGTCTTCCGGCTGCACAAGTCAACAACGAAATAGCCCACGGCGGCTACGATCGATATAATCGACGGAATTCTCATCAATTAATTTTATCGCTGAATGGTTTTGTTGACCGAAGCGCATCCAGCAGCAGTACGCCCTGCGCTTAATCAGGCTCAGAAGAATATAAATGTGTGAGTGATGACAGAGTTTGCCCATCGTATCCTGGCCCGGCCCTTCTAAGTTGCTTCTTCCCTTCTCCTGCAATTTAGGCGAAAGTCGCAGCACATCTGGCTAGCAGCAATGGCTGGTGGCGGATTTGTGCCGGGGAGAGGCGGCGCCGTCCTCCAGAAGGTTTATTATCCCGGGAAGACGACGCCTTTCGTGCTCCTCACTTGCCTCATCGCTTGCACAAGCGGCCTCATATTTGGTTACGATGCTGGAATCTCAGGTAGGTTCACTCTCATATGTACTTCCCCTTCATATTTGCACCAATTATTAATTTGCTCGAGGAAGCATCAGTTAATTCTCACGCTGTGTGAATTAAGGGCTTCTTCTTCTTCTTCTTCTTCTTGTTCTACTGAATTAGGAGGAATGACCTCACCTTCGTTGTAAAAATAATCCAAGAAAGTTGGGACAAAATTAATCTAATTTGCTCGATTTATTAGGTGGAATTACGTCCATGGAGCCATTCCTATCAAAGTTCTTCCCTACCGTGTATCGGAGGATGGTGGCAGATGAGAGCACAAACCAGTACTGCAAGTTCGACAGCCAACTCCTCACCACCTTCACTTCCTCCTTCTACTTGGCCACCCTCCTTACCTGCTTCTTGGCATCCGGGTATGCCAGGGCTCTCGGGAGGAAGAACTCCATGCTTGTCGGAGGGATCGTCTTCCTCGCTGGCTCCGTCTTGAACGGCGCTGCAGAGAACGTCGCCATGCTCATCGTCGGCAGAATCCTCCTCGGCATCGGCGTCGCATTTTCTTGTCAGGTGAATTCTCCCCCTACTTAAAACTTTTTTTTCTTTTCTTCAGTTATCTTCTTACTCAAATTTCAACACTTAATTACTTCAACCAGTAATCATGAAATCTTTAATGCGGCATGTACACAGGCAGCTCCTCTGTATCTTTCCGAAATGGCCCCTGCCCATCTCCGGGGAATGCTGAACATGGGATTCCAGCTCATGATCACCTTCGGCATCTTCTGCGCCAACCTCATCAACTATGGCACGTCAAAGATCAACGGCGATTGGAGCTGGCGCACCAGCCTAGCGCTCGCTACAATCCCGGCCCTCATCATCACTCTCGGCAGCATCTTCCTCCCCGACTCCCCCAACTCCCTCATCGTCCGCGGCCACCCGGAGCAGGCCAGGCTAATGCTCCAGAAGATCCGCGGCGTCGACAACGTGGACGAAGAGTTTCGGGACTTGGTTGCGGCGAGCGACGAGCTGAAGAAGGTCGGAAATGGCTGGTCCGATATGCTAACCAAGAGGAAGTACAGGCCGCAACTCGCCATGGCCATCTTGTTGCCCGCCTTTCAGCAGCTCACTGGAATCAATGTGATCATGTTCTACGCTCCCGTCCTCTTCAAAACCATTGGATTCGGCAGCAACGCCTCGCTGATGTCAACGGTGATCATCGGCCTGGTGAACATGTGTTCGACTCTGGTCTCAATCTCTACTGTCGACAAGATCGGCAGAAGATTGCTCTTCTTGGAGGGTGGACCTCAGATGATCGTTTGCCAGGTAATCAAGATTAGCCAAATTTAAGCACCATCCATGCGTTATCCTCACTCGGTATAGCTGATGACGTAGCTGAAAAATTAATGACAGTTCATGGTCGGAACATTGATCGCGATAAGCTTCGGAAGCAGCGGAGAAGCGACGAGCATGTCGAAGGCGCACGCGTGGCTTGTGATCATCTTTATCTGCATATACGTGGCGGGCTTCGCATGGTCATGGGGTCCTCTGACTATACTGATACCAAGCGAGATACTGCCGCTGGAGATTCGAACGGCGGGGCAGAGCATCTTCATATCAGTCAACATGCTCTTCACCTTCGGCGTGGCACAGTCGTTCCTCCCCATGCTATGCCACTTCAAGTTTGGGCTCTTCTACTTCTTCGGAGGCTGGGTGGTCGTGGGCACGGTGTTCGTGTACTTCTTCTTACCCGAAACGAAGGGTATTCCTATCGAAAAAATGGGTGTTGTCTGGAGAGAGCACTGGTTTTGGAGCAAGTTCATGGAGGATGATGGAGTAGTTCAGGGAGGCCGGAAGGAGCCTGCGCCAATTGAGATGGAAGACAAAAGGACGGACTCTGCCACTGTCTGATTTATACTATAATTAATTTTGTATGTCGAGCTAATGAGTAGCTAAGTTTGCCTGGCGGTGATTGAAAATCAGTCAACGAATCCTGCATAGATAAGAACTCCAAGAGCAAAGCGATCCCACGTTTAAATTCTTACCTCAATTACTTTTGGTAGGAATTCGATCTTTTTCCAAAAAATATTATTTTGTATTTGTGTAGAAGGCGGAACGAAGATCCAAATAACTATTTTGCCGTTATATCACTCTCATGTTTATAAAATGAGAAGAATGTATTAATTTCTCTAACAGAAAAATAACTCAATGGCTTTGGATAGGATGCCTTAAAATCTAGAAGACTACTCCACCTCGAGGAGTAAATACTAGCGCCAAAATATACCATTCACATGAACAGATAGTCACCATTTGATCCTGTAATGAAGGATATATGAAACCAATCATCCTCTCACTTGGAAGAAGCGAACAACGTAACCAGAGATGCAGCTTGCTAGTTGTGGAGAGAAGATGGAAACTCGACATGAGAGTTGACGAGAGAAGGAGAAGTTGTGTCAGAATTGATGAGAGAAGGAGACGCTGCCTGAAGTTGATGAGAACATATAATGGAAAGGTGTTTTAAGTGATTTGGGGTAGATTTATAACCCCTGACACAAGCATATCCTTTCCTGAAGTGAAATCCTCAGGACATGAATATACTGATGGACAATCTCTCAAACCCTCGTACTGAACAATCACCAATAACACGGGGGCGAGTTTATTTCTTATTCCACACTTGAAAACAAACAAAAAGACAAACAGGAACACACGCAAACATATAACATAATAACAATCAAAATGCACATCCATGGCGATGGACGATCGAGGGAAGGAAGAGTTAAGCGGTGCCATCGACGCAGAGCCACCGGCCCACAAATAGCTCGTCGCAGTTGAGATTATGGTTTATCGCGATGAATTGTGCTGGTGTCAAGCTGTACATCTGACTCACTCCAAAGCACGTGTCGCCGCTCTTCATCCCGTAAACACCCATGCAGCTTGGAGTCGCAGCTGGTGCTGGCCCTACTCCAATAGCTATATGTATATATATACACGTACAGGTATAGAATACGTTCATCTATCGCGTGCACACGGAACCCTTTGTATGTAGTTTACTTGGCACAACAAGTAAATAAATAAAAAGAAGAAAAGGGAAAACTTACATAGCCTTCCTTCGGAGGAGACCGTGAGAAGGAGAACGATCGCGATGGCGAAGTAAATTGAAGCTCTGCTGCAGTTTGCCATATTGGCCACATATTAAATAATTGTCTTCCTCTTCTTCTCTTTGATGTACACGTTGATGACTGAACGGAATGCGTGAGTGCATCCCTCTAAACCTCTCTCTCTCTATATATATAGAGGATTCTGAGGCAACACATTAGAGATGAATAGAAGGACCTTGGATATGACGCTCCAAGTCCGGCTTTCTGATTTGTTTTTTTCTCCCAGCCTCAGCATGTATCTTACCATCCTTGACGAGTTAACCCATGTTAATTTACATCCTGCTGTGGCTTAAGACGGTAGTAAAAAAAAAACATTGGCCTTGCCGGCTTGAACTACTCTGACTTATATGTACATATAATGTGTGTATATATTTTCCTTAAAAAATAAGATCAACACATGTACAAAAGTTGGAGCTTTGGTGAAAAGTTAAACTATGAACTCGAAACCCTCGAAATATCTGTAGCTTCTCGATGCATTCTCCTCTTCTGCTCAAATTTAGGTGCTATGTCAACATGGATATATGTATATATATAGAGAGAGACGACCGATGTTTCAATTCGGGCACCAACAGCTCAAATACATCACCGTCCTCAACGATTCATCATCCGCCCCAAAATGCTTCCTTCTGCGATCGCACTCACCACAGCTCTGCTCCTCACCGCAAGTGCTGAGTGATGGTGCTACATGGTCGCCTCTTACAACTTGGACGGATGATGATGATGAAGAAGAAGAGGAGGATGGCTTGGCAACTTGTCCCTTGAGCTCAAACGCAGCTCCCAGAGTAGTCAGAGCAACACATGCCTTCTTGTTGGCAAACCTCATCCTCTTTCACTTTTTTTGTTCCCCTTTTTCCTCGAGGGAAGAGTGTATATTTATAGGAAGGCAGAAACCAGTGGTTTCAGCACTCGGGAAAATGGAAAGACCATTGATTTCCTTGGAAACAGGGGGAGGATGGGAGTAAATTTGATGGCAACGTTATCCAGTTTGTGTCGACTTCTTTTAGTTGTTCATCCATGTGAGGAGGTAGGGGCAGCATCATGCCTTTTGAGTGGAAACCAAGCATGGTTGCAAATGGAACTTGCTCGGCCATTCAAGTTACTCGTCTGCATCACGCTTGAGATATATACTTTTAGTTAGATAGGTGAGCAATGTTTATGCTGGGTTACCCATCATGGCGCAGCTTCGTTTGTGGGCTAACTTGGGTCAAGAGAATGGGCTTTATGAGATGCTATGTAATAGCAAGACACGGAAGCCTCCGCTAATTGTGAAGATTCCATCCTTGCAGTTAACTACACGAGGAGATACAGAAAACCTCACAGGAAACACTTCTGATCACGTGCATTCTGAATTATTTGATCTCATAATTGCAAACCAGAACAACCATCCCAAGCGCCCACAACTGAGATCACATGCATTCCAAATTTTATCAGAACATTTTGTGAGTTCGTTACTTGAACCAATACATAAACGATCGATTGAAAAGTTCTTGATGCATGCACTCCGAGCTGTTTATTTGAACACCAAGATCTAATTATCTACAAGCAGAGCGGAACCTTATTTCAAGTACGACTGCAATCACAAAGTTATACGCACTCACCATGTAATGCCAGTCGAACATACGTAGATATTTTCCGGCAATAAATATGAAGATCGAAATCGACACAAATAAAAGTTCTGGTTTTATCGCACTCTATACGGAATCCAACTCCACCTGCTGTTGAGCAAGATACCTTTCCCGCCGTTCTTTCTGTCAAAACAAAAAAATGATGAACAGATATATGGAGATTCACCCACCATTCTGAAATGAGTCAGATTAATATCTAGTTTGCTGAAGGAGAGTACTGATTACCCATTCATCGATGACTAGGCCTTCGCCGAGGATCTTTGGGCCGCTATCTTCTGGTGGTTTCTTTCTCGCTTCGACCGCCGCATCAGCCTCGGCTAGCAGGTGTTTCAATTTGTCCAATTGCTTCTGTCAAAGGTAACAAAATGATTCAATATTGCCACAAGTAGGAAGAATTCAAACACTTGACGAAGTTAACTACAGATCTTCGATCCACTTACGGTGCATTGCCGCTCTGCATCAAGAAATACAACCTTCAGGATTTGCTCCACCGCGACTAGATCTTTCTGCTCATCGAACTGTTAGACATGAACATGACCAACCATTAGAACACCCTTCCCCATTACAAGTTTAAAGAGAACCTAAAAGTTGCAAGTAATTAAGAAAGCACTATTTCCTTTCCTTTTACAAGTTCTCTTATATACACACACACACATATATGCTTATATATAACAACCTTATGTCTGCAATCTTTGAACCATAGAGAGAGTAGGAGCTCTTACCAGCTCCGGCACATACTCCATTGGTCCTTTGACCTTCAAACTTACAATCTTAAACTTGACCTTGCTTTTTTGATCTAGTACTTTCTCATTGTTCTCCGGATGTTCCACAAACTTGAACACTAGGAAATCGACAATTGGAATGATATACTAGAATAAATCACACTCAGACAACTGATGAAGACAATGAGAAAGAGAAAAAGGAAAGTATAACGTGAAAGGAATTATACCAGTTGCTATAATAGTTTCCCCGGGAGAAAGTATTGCGCCAGGGGGACGCATGAAACAGCTCTTCGGCGAGGTAGTTTGAAACTAAAAGCACATAGAAATGCCGGTAAAACACTGAAACATATGCGACTGACGAAGGAGTTAGTAGATCTACCTTGAAGGCTACATGCGACTTGCTTGTGTTCTTTATCCGGATCGCGCTCCTAACTTGCTTCCCAGGTTCATCTTCAGTGCAGAAGGAGCAACAGTGAGTAAGGAAGGTTCATATTACACTAATTTAGTCATACGTCATGGTTATACGTATGTTGCTGTACCCCAAATAGGCAAATGCTAGGCAAGACAAACAGACAAGCATGCAGGAGTTAATATAAATTTGCAGAAAGTCCTTTTTTTTATTTTCAAATATTAGATCTTACTTGATCTCTCAAACAAATTCAGATGTTTTTCGCCGTGAGCTAAATATTAGGCGAAAAGGAATCCATGTTTTGCGAGATCCAACAAAGAAAAATTCCACGTCAAGCATTAACCTGTAGCTAGAAAATAAGGTTTTGTCCCCTCACTATCACTAGGCTTTGCATCCTTGAGATCTCATAAACATTAGGCGAAAAGGAAAGGGAAGTAGTTTATTCTCCATTACTGTCACCTCCAACCCGAATTCCGACCTAAAAATGGAACCTTTGATTTGGCAGATCTCCAAGCAGATCATCCCTTAAGTTGCCTTATTTAAGCCAAGGAGTTGCCAGATTAAACCACGGAATTAAAGGAATCGAATCATAATCCCTTATTTACTGCGATCCAGCACCAAACTTCCGCTCCCACCCAAATACCGCGAAAGAGAAACGAGGAGGCGGACGGATTAAACTCACAAGGGAAGTAGAGTTTGCTGGAGGGATCGAGCCGGAGGCGGCGGCGGGTGGGCAACAGCGCCTTGGCCACGGAAGAGACCGATCCTGAGCCGGCTCCTCCGCCGGAGGTCGGGTACTGCGTGTCGGATCCCTCGACGGAGCGGGTGGTGAGACCGTGGCTGATGTGGTGGTGGCTCACGGCGGCTGCGTTGGACGAGGAGGAGGAGGAGCCGCCAGAGGCCTGCCAGAAGGGCATCCGGCAGAGGTTCCAGCCCTTTCCGCCGTCGGAAGTCTCGGCCTTGTCGTCGGCTATTGCCATAGCCAGCTACCTCGCCGGCTGTCTCTTCTCAGTTATATCCCGTTCTATCTGGCTTCCTCTGTTTGGAGGTTGGAAAGCCGGAGGACTCGTGGGGAGGAGGAGACCGGAGAAGAAGGGAAAAGGGACGGACGTGAGGGAGAAAGATTGAAGTGCATTAAGAGGTTGGATTCATGTCCGGATATAAAAATATTATTGACTCTCAGTACAGACAACGACGAAGACTTGGATTCTTTTGGTGGTGTGTGCGTGGGTGGAGGTCAATTGAGATCGACCAACTGCAAATCTGCAATGCCAATGACTTTTTTTTTTTTGGTTTCAAAATCGAGTTGATTAATTAATTAAAAAAGTCAGTTGATCGAGCAAGTCTCATCTCACGCTAACGCTCTCATTAATTTGGGCCTCATCAGCAGTCGCGCGGAACGAAGTTGAGGATGCCGTGCGGCCCACAAAAGCAGTAGCGGTAGATATTAAAATAAACATTATATGTATAAATATTAAGAAGAGGTGTAGGCCCACCAACTCTGATGTGATTCCCCTGGGCCGTGCATGCATGCGTGCATGTTGGAGTATGATGTGATGCATTCGGCGTGCTTTCTTTTTCCAAGCGGACCAAGCCATTGCTGGATGGTTTGGTACACCAAAGTGCGTGCATCGACGATGACAATTAATGGAACCAGTGAAGACCAATGGGCACGATTTGATGGCAATTAATAAACTGAAAGCATCATCTCATATCAGCGTCACTTCCACTGCCGAATATTGTCTACTGTTCCCTCCTGAAAGCGAGGAAGAACAGAGCTTATAAATGATGCATGATGTCAAGACTGATCCTATCACTTCCATCTGCCGACTGAAGCGTCACCCAATATCTTTTCGATCGGTCAAACTGATCGATGGAGCTCGATCTGGACAACCCCCTCGCCAGTTTCGTCGGAATCGCCGAGGAGCACCAGTCCGTCGCAGTGCTCTTCGAGGCCGAGCCCGACCACGTCATCGCGGCCCACGGAGCCATTGATCTCGCTCTCCGGAAAGATGCCGTCTCCGTCATCCTCCAGGTTATCGAGAGCAGTAATCAATTTGATCAGCGACAGTCGCAGTTCATTTTTGACGACGACCGTGTGTATCCGTCCGTCGCCTATCTCGCCGTCAACTACGTCGATCGGTTCCTCTCCCAGCGCCAAATCCCCGTAAAAGAAGAGAGGACATTATTGCTGTTTCTTGATCTTTTTCATCTGTAATCATCAATAACCTCATCAAACCTTGATTTCTCGCATGCAGAGAGAAAAACCATGGATCGTTCGGCTTCTCTCTATCGCCTGCGTCTCCCTCGCCTACAAGATGTCAGTGAGCTCCTTTTCGCTCGCCGCTCTCCAGGTGAGATTCTAAAGCACTTTAGTTTAACCCCCCATAACAATTTATTTTTTTTTGCAGTTTCATCGAGTTATATTACCGCATTGAACTAATCGCATGCTGCTCCAGAGAAATGGTGACGAAGGGTTGCGATTCGACGCTCGAGCGATTGCAAGAATGGAGATGCTAATCCTAGGGGAGTTAAAGTGGCGGATGAGATCGATAACTCCGTTCTCCTTCTTCCCATTCTTCGCCTCCTTCTTCTCCCCCGTTCACTCCTCTATTCTCCAAACCCACGCCGCCATTGTCATCCTTGGAGCTCAAGAGGGTAAGGACGGATATATACATACTTACATGTCTATTATTTGTGTGTGTGTGTTCTCGATCTTATTATAGCACCGAAAAAAACTTCTGAAAAAAACGAGAAATAGATATCAGGACGATGGGATTCAAACCTTCGGTCTTCGCGGCTGCGTCGTTCCTCTCCGCCGCCGACGTGCTTCTTCCGACCGAGATTAACGCCAAAGGCCGCTCCGCCATCTTCTCATGCGAATTCATGAACAACGTATATATGGAATTAGTACTCCTCTATGCTAAGTGGTTTCCTTCCACACTTTATGTTTTTAATACATGATAAAATCTAAAATCTGGATTTGAAGGAGGAGTTGAGTGGGTGCTTACACCTGATGCGGGAGATAAGCTCGATCTCAGACGTGAGACGCGCTGGTGACGGAACCTTGCGACGGCGGCCGCAGCAGCTAAAGCCCAGAGAACGTGTGCGCCGTCGAATCCTCATCGGACGAGGGCCAGTTTCGCAAGAAGAGGTGGATGTGTGCCCTGCTCCTGTTCTGCAAACGTGACGAATTAATTTGCACAGCGGTGGCCGATGACGAAGAGCCATCATGAGAAGCCTTTATTTTACAGGACACATGACTCAGGAGGAGGCACGCCATGTTCAGTTTGCTCATGGAAATGTAAACAATCAATTAATCACTGGTTTTATTTGAATTTTTTTTTTTGGATTTATATGCTAACAAAAAACAAAATATATCCTAAAGGGAAAGATAAAAAGGCTTCACGAGTTTCATCATCTGATAGCTGGGATGGACCCCTCAAGTCGCGGTTCACACACACTCCACCATGAACAAAGACTCGATTATCCTAGCCAAGAGTGTCCACTTAATGTAACAGTTAGGATTAATGAACTAACACAAATTAATCGCACCTCTCCTACCCAAGTCTAATTAAGATCGAAGAGAGCAACGGTTACGATCATCGGGGTTTCGGGGTTCTCTCGTTTGTACGGTGTATATGCGATTAAGTCGGCGATTCCACTCCCACCCGTAAGTCCGTAACCCGTCCCAGGCGGCCCCGTGTTCCAGCCCACCGCTGTATATATTAATGCAATCTTCGGAAGCTGAGCCGATGGGAGGAGCCAGGAGGCGACGCCGCCTCTCAGATGAGGATGGAGTTGAGCGTCGGTGCCGATCGATAGCCTTAGTTGTCCATCATACACCGGCCCACCCCGTCGCCATGAGCAGGAGGAGCACGAAGAGGCTCCGCGGATTCCTCTGTTTCACCGGCACCGCTGTCGAGGAAGAGGAGAAAGACTCGCGGAAGAGCTCTGTCGATTCCGATGATCCCTCACCGGGAGAACTCGGCTCGAAGCGGCGCGGCGATTTTCTCCGATCCTCGTCGAAGATATTTGGATTGGTATGTGGCGATTTAAATTCTTCCCAGAGGAATTGGATTCGGAGTTTGGTTTACTTAAGGTTTGTCTTACTGATTTTTGTCAGAACCGAAGCGGGAGAAGATGGAGGAACTCCGGTCGGCCGTTGCCAGAGCAGGAGCAGCAGGAATCGAACGTGAAATCCGTAGACAGTGACGAGGTCGACCGTCGACCGGTGGCCGTCCTTTTCTCCTCTTCCTCGTCCTGCTCCTCGTTCTCGCCGTTTTCTACTAATTCTTATTCTTCTTCCTCCTCCTGCTCTGCAACTTCTCTTTCGCCGGAGGTCATGGATATGCCGCCGCCGAAGACGCTGGCGGTGTCAAAGAGACGACGTTCCCCTATCGGTGTATTTCTCCTCCTCACCGGCCTCATGCTGATGGTACTCTGCGGGCGGCTATGTGCGATACTGTGGACGTCGTGCTGGTTCTGCTATGTCGCCCGCCGGAGAAGCATCCGGAGAGGACACAGGAGGCATGAAAGCAGCGGCCCCGATGCTCGAGCGTAGGAAGTGGGAAGAGTAAGAGGAAGATAAAAAGAGTTTTTTTTTTACAATTTTATTTTTAAGAGGAGAGTTGGCAGGGAAGGCCTCGTGCTGAAGTATAGAATGGTTTGACGAAAAAGTTAAATCTTTTAAACAAGCAACACGAAGTATTTTAAGGTGTCAATAAACATATGTGGTGAGATTTTTTTTTAAAAATGGATATATGTTGTGAGAATTGAGATGTTCGTGAGAATAGTGTACTTCTTTGAATTTACATCTATAGTCACTGTGAAATACCAAATAAGATCTATCTCAATAACATTTTGTTAATGTTAGCTAATTCTGATTGATTTGATCTACTAATCCAATGGAGTGATAAATTAAATATAAAGCTTAATTACTAACGACAAAACAGTATCACTTTTCATCAGAAAAGCACAAAGCAATATATCTCGACAAAACTTTAAATGGATGATGCAAATAAACAATGTTCTTCTAGATATATCATTCATCAATTGTTTACTAACGCTGCTTTCGTGTTTTTGATTTTTAAGGGCTCTCTTATTTTTTATTATAAAATCTATCGACTTATGGTTGACTCAATCGATTACTCTTTAATTTTAATTCGGCCTAACCCTAAACCCCTCCGTCTTTGGTCGAAAAAGGAATTTACACCATGGCTATGTACTTTTCCATAAAATAAGATATAAATTAACAATACAATATTTAATTTTCTGTAAGCCGCTGCAAATGTGCCACGTCATTCCATAATAAATAATTTACCGTGGCCATTTCATTTTTATTTCTGTACCTTACATTTTTAAATATGAAAAAGAATCATTTCCTTATTTCTTTTTGCTTCGGCTCCGTTTTCTTCTCTCGCTATTTCTCTACGCTGCTTCTCGGCAGCCAAGACGAGATCGAGAAATCATCAACATCGAGAGGCGTTCGATCCATCGATCCGCCAATCGACCATTGCCGGTGTTCCTTACAGGTACATCCTTCGGAACCGCTATCTTCCTCCTCTCTTTCCCTCTCCGTGCGCCCCTCGTTCGTTTCTCTGCCCAACCGCCTTCACCTTCGCTTCTCGCTGCATAGGGTACGTCGCTGGCGATTGCCCTAGTGTCTGGCGGGGGAAGCAACGGCAATGGCCGCACCCATGGTGCGGCAGTGAGCCCAGTAGCGAGTCAGTCCATAGAGAACTGAAAGTCGTCGTCTTTCGAAGCCTGAGCTCTTTGTCATGGCTAACCCTCTTCCACTTGAAACACTTAGCGAGCAATTGGTTATGGAAACACCTTTTTCTGGGGCATGAGAAGGATCAGGAATTGGATTCTTTTTACAGTTATACCTAAACCCACTGAACATTTGTTTGAATGACCTAAATCAAATTATTCCGTTTAATTCATGTGAAATGCTATACTGGGTTTGAAATGTAGTTTTATTAGTCCTAGTTTATTTATAAATGTGTATGATATTACTTGTCTTATTTACCACAAAACGAATTCATCTAGAAGAGAATCTTTATGTAATGCTGACTTACAGAATTTGACATTTTAATGGATTCTGAGCATTTTATATTTTAATTTTTATGCGATTACTCATGATACTGCAAAGATTTTTTAACTATTCTCAGACATTTCGAGGTATCTTCGCTTGGAGTTTTTCTAAAAGTTCTGGAATATATTTCTCTGGTGAGAACTTGTTTAAGGGGTTTCTAGGCTGTAGTGGCTGTCTTTTTGAAAACACTACCGGTTGCAATAAGGGATTTCCTGGCGCAAAATAAGTAAACTGTAAAGTACATTCGGATCCATCGATCATGGTATTCGCTTAGATCATATATCATATCTTTGGTGTTCATTTGAGGCACAATGAATAGAGTTATTTTCTTTTTCTTCACGAGTGTTGAATTTTTTTTGGCAATTATTTCCCTGATTTCTTATGTAATTCTTTTGTACCCACTTTTGAAATCTATGTATTCAAATGCTCCATATCTGGAACTTGTTGAAAAACAAGATATATAGTAGTAAATCTTTGTAGATAATGGCACTTCAGGTTTACTTTGTGAGATCTACAAAGCTATGCTCTATTGCTTTGTATGTTCCAACTTTGGAATACATATACAAATTGTTTTACCAAATATGTAATTATCTTTTTTGTTTTCTTTTTTTTTTGCCTTTTGTGGAATGCTATTCTAAAGTTGGAAGTATATACTTTTATGTTAATGAAATATAAATTCATATTATTGTTCTTTTGCTTTAAATTTATTTCTTGCCATGTTTTTTTTTAGAACTTAATGAGTCTTGAACCCAAAACCTAATGATCCTCCCGTATAGAGCCCAATTGCTCTAACCAGAGGGATGTACACTTTGTGTACTATTTCTTATCATGTTGTGTATTATATAATCAAATCTTATTTCTTATTTTGCCTTTGCAATAGTGTTTTTGTTATTTATGCCTGTTTAAATTACTTTCTGTCACTGTTACTGAATCGAAACAGTTTCATATGTGATTATCTAAAAGTTATTTCAGAAGATATCGAATGCATGATTTATAATATATATAAGATCAACCTGTAATAGGTACGTTTGAAATGCTCCGTGTGGCAAGTTCTGGTAACAACACTGGTTCAACACGTCATAGAAAAGAGAAACGCTTGGCATATCTGCTGAATGATGCAGATGACAAAAAGGTCTTTTTAATTTTTAACAGCTGATATTTATACCTATCATTTTTTTTTTCTGAGATTAGGAATGTTATTGGCAATATCCCCAGGCATGTAAATGCATTTCTTTATTCTTGTCCTTTGCAGCATTGTGCAGGCATTAATTGTCTGGCTGTTTTGAAGTCTGCGGTTGCTGATGACTGTGATTATCTTTTCACTGGGAGCCGAGATGCGACATTAAAAAGATGGTCTTTGACTGATAACGAATCAAGCTTTTCAGCAACATTTGAATCACATGTTGACTGGGTATTGGTCTATGCAATACATGAATGCTTTAAGATTTTTGAATCATACTTTCTTGTAATTGTAGGATATTGAATTGCTGCAGCACCTCTTTCTTTACAGAAAACTGTTGGGCAAAGTATGATTTCATTTTTCTGATAGCTGAGCCTTCATTTGTCCCTTCCTTGTATATTTATGCAGGTCAATGATGCAGTTCTGGCTGGTAAAATGCTAGTTTCCTGTTCTTCAGACACCACAGTGAAGGTTCTTCAATTTTTTTAGCTTCTTACAAACTTCGCAACCAATTTGAAACTATGTTCTCTCATCAGTATATATTTCAGATCTGGAATTCCTTGTCTGATGGTGCTTGCACTAGTACTCTTCGTCAACATTCTGACTTCGTTACTTGTCTTGCTAGCAATGACAACAAAGTAAGGAGCAAAATTACTTTTTAACTTAATGAAATGTCTTATGCTGGGCATTTTTATATGATTTTCGTTCTTCTTTTCTTTGAAAAAAAAATCTTGAGAACTGTTTTTATCTGTCCTGATGTTTACTGCTTATCTTTATGTTTTTAATCTTTTAAAATCATGTATATTAGAGCAACATTGTTGCCTCCGCGGGGCTTGGTGGTGAGGTTTTCATATGGGACATTGATGCAGCTCTTTTGCCGGTTGCTATGTCTGTTGATACGGCTGAAGATAACATTTCAAATGGGAATGATGGGCATCCTTTATCAAGTCTGTGCAGCAGCAATTTGAGCAATCACACACCTCTTCATAGTTCTCAGTCCCTTGTGTACAGTCCCATTTCTGCAAAGGGCCATAAGATGTCAGTCTATTCTCTTGCAATGAGCAATTGTGGGAACTTGGTTGTATCAGGTGGAACTGAAAAGGTGACCTTAGATTTCTTTTTGTGGAAATTATATCTCCAACCATATTTCTGCTAAAATAAATGCAAATCATTTTTATCCTATCTTGGGACAAACATTGTCATTATGCTTCTTATGTGGCTGCTATTTTATAAATAAATTTCGATTGGACATCCTCATTGTATTTGATTATATGTGTAGGTTATACGTGTTTGGGATCCAAGAACTGGTTCAAAAAAGCTGAAACTTAAGGGGCATACTGACAATATTAGGGCTTTGCTTCTTGATTCTAATGGCAGGTTAGTGCATGAGCTTCCTGTTTGACTCCACTCCTTACCAGCCTGCCAGGTTCTCTCCATATAATTTGTCCAAGATGATGTCCTAAGTCCCTGGATAGTCCTATATGTTATCATTACGTGCACTTTTGCATTAATTTTGTAAGTTTTTTATGTTATAGGTGCATGCACGTTCATCTATGTTCATATTCTAAACATCTTTATCTTTTGCAGGTTTTGCTTATCGGGGTCATCTGATTCGATGATTCGGTAGGATTTTAAAATGCTTCTCTATACCTCTTGATTCTTTTTAAAGGGCAAAGCTTTATTGATGCCCATGGGAAAATAGCTTTTAAGCATTTTGTTAAGTTTCATTTTAGTTTATCAGATAATTATATTTAATGTAATAGTTTTTGTGACTTCAACAGGACCATATAGTTTAAACGCAGTTGGATCTTAAGAGTATAAAATGACCTCTACTTATTTATTAGGCTTCTGGATATAACTTGATTGTATTTTCTTTTCTAGGCTAGTATATAATAACTGAAGCTGACCGTATTCTAAGTTTTCTTAGCTTGTCTAGTTGATAGTTTAATGTTCTTCTGCAGTTTATGGGATCTTGGCCAACAGCGCTGTGTGCATTCTTATGCTGTCCACACAGACTCTGTCTGGGCACTTGCTAGCACCCCAACATTCACACATGTTTATAGTGGTGGAAGGGATCAATCTGTATGTATAAGAACTCCATTTGCTTACCTTTTTGAGGTTTAAAATTGAGCACTGTGTGATATCATTTCCACTTGAATCTGGATGTCAGTTGTACCTGACAGACTTGTCAACTAGAGAGAGCATTTTGCTTTGCACAAAAGAGAGTCCCATTTTACAAATGGCCTTACAAGATGATAGTATTTGGGTTGCAACAACAGATTCTTCAGTAGACAGGTTTCCAGCTGAAGGACATAATCCTCAGAAGACTTTTCAGAGAGGCGGTTCATTCCTTGCAGGAAATTTGTCATTTACGAGGGCAAGAGCTCCATTAGAAGGATCTGCTCCTGTAAGTCATGACATGCAATCCTCTAGGATGTCAGGTTAAGCCAATTATTAGTTTCCTGCCTTTTCTGGTTGATTGGTTTTGGCCGCCTAATTCAATTTTTTTCTAGTTTGTAATCAAGAAGATGTAGATGATATAAAATATGATGAACATTCTCACGTTTTTTTCTTGCATATTTGGCTTTTGTCAAATGCTAAAGAAGCACATAAAATAATGCTCAAGAAAGCATGATGAAATTGTATGTTTTTGATTATTTGACACATCGCTCCATGCTCCATTGCACTGTTGATGAATCTATCAGATAGAATCTATGCTTGATTCTTTTTCGTAACTTGGGACATCTGCTAGATGAGAGTTAGCATGAACTAGAAATTATTAATAGCATCTTAATAGCTGAGCTTGGATATGTAAATGCAGGTTCGATAGCTTCAATTATTGCCTTTTACCTACTACTATTAGTTTCCATGGAGTCCTTTTTTGGTGACTGGCTTTTGGTCAGGATCGAGCAACGGGAGAATTCCTTTCATGTTCAATTTATGGTGACACATCTTGGTGACTGGTTTTAGTCATAAAGATCCAATTGGAACATACTTTGTGTTTATATCATTTCTGCCCATCGATCAACAGTTTAAGGATTTAGTTCCCAATTTGGTGTTTAGAATAGACCAGAAAATAGTGAATGTAGGTACAAGACCAATGTGGATGATTCTAAAATATAACTTATTCTATTTATAATGATGAGATTATGCAGATAAAACGTTCTTGTTCACTTCATTATGTTTCCTATGTTTTGTGTTACTGCTTAAGGTGTATTGAAAATAAAGAAACGTGACTAGCACAATACATATTAATGACAAAATGTTTTGGAATTTATGGATAACTCATTTAAGATTTTTTTTCTTTTTGTCCTTCAAGTTGAAAAGACAGTTATTTACGAGATGGTTTTTCAGGTCTACAAGGCACCAACACTTAGTATTCCTGGAAACTCAGAAATTGTACAGCATGAAATATTAAATAATAAAAGATATGTGTTGACAAAGGTATTTATTTTCTTTTACTTGTATTGGTTTCTTACTAGTTTGGCTTCATCCAACTTTGCGTGGTAGTTGGGCTATATTGGTTCATGGTTTGGACATATCTTGCAGAACACAGCAGAGTCTGTTAAGCTATGGGATGTTACTAATGGAGCTGTCGTTGATGACTTTGGCAAGGTACTCCTGCTTCTATTTGAAACTTGATATCTGTGATCTTGACAAAAAGCAGAAGCTTCGTAGCCTTTTTTTTAATGTGGTAATGTGCTAATGTCTCTTGGTTCCTACCAGATGCATGTGCCAAAGTTATACAGTTCCTCTATAAGGAATCCTGATTAAATTAAATAACTGCCATCTTTATCATAACACCAACTTATGCCTCAAAGTTTACATGCAGGTGTCATTTGAAGAGAAAAAGAAAGAACTGTTTGAAATGGTAAGAATCAAGCAAATTTGGTGCTGCTATCTATTATTAAACATCAACATAACTGTTTGTTTCAGCTAGATGCTTGAAAATCTTATTTATTTATGCACTCTTCTAGGTTAGCATACCTGCATGGTTTACAGTGGACACTCGCCTTGGTTGCTTATCTATCCATTTAGATAATCCTCAATGTTTCTCTGCTGAGATGTATGCTGTTGATTTGAATATTACAGGAGCACAAGATGATGTAAAGGTAAAATCTTCCAATGTTCTATTATATTTGTTTGATTTATGTTGTCTGAACCTCAAAAGCAAAGCTGCCATAAGTTATAGGTAATTGTAGTTATTTTGTTGTAAGCATAGGCTGATAAAAACTGCTTGCCTGGAGATGATGTAATTAAGAAGGAGAAAGGTAGGTGGTTGAATAACCTGTTACAAAAATTTTGCAGGTTACTTTAGCTCAAGAGACACTTCGTGGTCTATTGGCCCACTGGATTGCCAAAAGAAGGCAAAGGACAAGATCACAAGTTTCATCCAATGGTAATGCTGTAATTGAGAAGGATGTCTCTACTAGAAATCTTCCCTACTCAAAACTTCATGTGGATGATGGGGCTGTAAATAACACATCAGTGGTGCACCCTTCTTTTGAGTTTTCTATCGTCTCACCTCCATCAGTAGTTACAGAAGGTTCTCATGGAGGTCCATGGAGAAAAAGGATTACAGATTTTGATGGTACAGAAGATGACAAAGATTTTCCTTGGTGGTGCATAGATTGCGTTCTAAATGGGAAGTTACCTCAAAGAGATAACAAGTAAAATCTCACTTTCATGATTTTTTCAGTCTGCATTTTGTGCTTTTTTCTAATTTTCTATTAATTTTTGCAAGCATTTACATTATTTCAGTTTTATGCTTAGTATTTTTAGTTTTACTTTTGACAAAACTGAACTTGTTAAGTAACGTCTCAATTTCATGGAGATAGTCAAATAATAAATGAGTTGTGCAACTAATATTATTTAGCTTCTTCTGTAAACCTTTTCTAGCATAAAAATAATATCAAATTTAGAGGAATAAGTATGGACAATTTCATAGGAATAAGACTGAAGTTAGAACATAAGTCTATGTCCTTGCAAATCTAAAAACGTCAAACATGTTATTCCTTAACAAATACTGCAGACACACTAGGGCAATAATCAGATGGTCTCTTTATAATGTGGCATTTAGTGTGCCACTATTTACTACAATTGAGATTCGATGCATTTCTTTGTTGCTGATGTGGAGCCTTTACTTTGTTGCTTTGATAATTCTGTCGCATTGCTTTTTTTCTTCTTCTTTGCTGTAGATGTAGCTTTTATTTGCATCCTTTTGAAGGTTCAACTGCTCCAATCGTCACACAGGGTAAACTGAATGCACCAAGGATATTGCGGATAAGCAAAGTAAGATTGAATTATTTTTTGCATGATATTGAAGCATCTTATTTTCTTACAACTTTTCATGTGTTTGATTATTTTAAAAATGAGGGCTTGAGAATATTCAGACGAACATTCATTAGTAATTGCACATACTGAATGATCTATCAAGTTGATTAGTTCATCAAAAGATTAATGTCTGATATGAAATTTTTTTTTTTCCTGATCTGTGCTAACTTTTAATGCTTGTTAAACCATGTGATGCATCCTTCAATTATTTCTCTTTGACACTTATATATGAAATACTAGATAGTAGATAAAAAGAAATCTTTTGATAACCAAATGTCATAACATATTCGAGATAAATATATATGTAAAGAAGTAAATAAAATTCTGAAACTTCTGCTTCTTCAAATTTCAAAAATGAAGTAGTATAACTTTTTGTTTACTTCTATATTATGTTGTAGTAGTGATACACTTCACTGTTACTATTAATTTTTATTCTGTGAATCCTTTTTAATCTCTTCTTGGCTACTTTGGGAAGATCAATTCAATCAAATAGCTAATTCCAATGGTATCTCTTAACTCGGTCTTCATAATTTTCGTTATCTTGTTTTAAAGGTGACTAGTTATATCACGGATAAACTTATTTTTGACAAAGCAACGGATGCTGGAAGCTCTGATGCAGCAATTATAGGAGTAGGCAGTACAAGGTCACAACAAGCTGGTTCTCCAAAACCAAGGAAGAAGCCTTGGTCGAAGCTAAAGGCTTCCGTAGACATCTTGTGTAATAACCAGGCAAGTGCAGCAAAACTGTCTAGAATGAACTACACTTTTTACTTCCTTTTGTTTGAGAAAGGAGAGACATGCTGGCTACTTCATGCCTCTTCTACGTAGAATTAAACTGTGGTGTCTGCTGACAAGAATATGCATATAAACTTTTTTTTCGTAACCTGTATAATCAATGTTGATATAACCAATTAGTATCTATTGGTTTAATAAAACACCAGTGGCCATATAGTTTGATTGTTGTAACAAGAAGGCCCACTCTAAGGGCGATCTTGATGCCCTAGATTCTCACCAATGTGGTTAACATTTATGAGAAGCAAATCTTTTTTCAATTAGTTAGAGCAGGTCATAGCTTCGAGACCCGCAAAAAAATTAAAAAAGGGAAAAAGGTGCTTACCATCATTTCGTAGAGAGAAGGCCATTTTTGTGCTCTATGGTCAATTAGTTATCCATAAGAGTTTGGCACAGCATGATGCCAGCAACTTTTTTTGTCCCCCCTATATCATGGTTTCCAACAAACGACGCCTCCAAAAATAGGTACACAATGTACTCATCTTATTGCACATGTGGCTTTTAGAACACATCAATTAACAAAGCATGTGGCTTAAATCTGATATTGAATCTATTTTTCGGTCCGAATTCCGTATATTTGGTCTCTTTCTCTTGTTTCAACTGAATTTGGAGTGGCGCAGGTCCTCTCTCACGAGCTGAGTTTGGCCACCGTGAGAACATATTTTTGGAAGAAGCCAGAAGACCTAGTCCTCTATTACAGAATTGTACAGGAATAGACGACGACGATGATGATGATATATTCATTGTTGTAATTTGTTAATTTATTTAAATTAAGAATTTTTAGCATTACCGATCGAGTTGCCATGACATGCGCACATTGTTTGTTTTTTTTATATGTATAGACAATTTCTGCAGCTTGGAAAATCAGGCTGGAAAGAAGTTTCTCCTTGCGTGAAATGTACAGAATTTGATTCCTCAGTCTAGTTGCTTGCTGTTATAATCTCCGGATATGGGTATGATTGGGATTTAAGCTTCTCGCATTTTTTTCCCCATTTTTTGGGAGAAATATGAAGCTTCTTGTGTTATGCTCCGGTCAAACCTCCAGAACGAGCAATTTCATGAGCCTTCGAATTCAGATGCTTGCTTGCTTATAAGCTGAAATATTGTTCATTTACCTGTATCTTGCCATTCCAATAATGTGTTCGTCGATATTATACTCGTCCCTGATTTCGTTGTAAGCACACAGGCGGTTGAGGAAAAGGCTGGACTTTAACTGGGTTTTCGCAGCACCAGAAGGGAAGAAAGAAAGGCGTGACTTCTCAAATGGATGCCCTAATTAATTTGCCCTAATCGATAATTCATAATGCTAAAATATGTTACAATGTCTTTTTGTGCAAACTCGACGATTTCGTATATTTCCAAATATACATTTAAATAAATACAATTTTGATACATGTAATGGTACATAGCTCTTTGAAATTAATATGCAATCAATCAGCCGCTAATCCCCCTTCAATTCTTCCTTGACGATGGAAGCTGCAGCCAGGTAGGGATTTTTTCCCCCTCGATCATCAAATCAAATTAGGGTTGAGCTGAGGCATTTGATCGATCCAAAGCCAAACCTTGTGGACTTCATTAAGACCAGGAAGAAGAAGAAAGCCTTATATGTATAAATAATGAGGTAGCCAGGGGTGGACAACATCATCTTCCATGAAGCATTGTGATCGTAACATCGTAGGTGGAGAAAGATTCGTACTTGTCGGGCATCGTCGTCTCCATCAAGTTCGGGCTGCCCTCCGCTATGAACTTGGGCTGCCTTGGCATCGGCAGAATTCCCGACTCGCTATCCATCATTTTGATCACGTTCACGATTTCCGGCCGGTCGCTGGCTCGATCCTGCACGCACAGCAGCGCGATCTGGATGCACCGCAGCACCTGGCAGTTCATCGACGATGACGATCTCATGGACGGGTCGACTAATTCTTGGATTCTGCCTTCATTCCAAAGTTGCCATGTCTACGTCCATATGCATTCGCACATCCAATTAGTCGATCGTATTAACCAAGGACATGTATATATATTATTAGCTGATGGGCTTACATAGCCTACGATGGTGCTCGCGTCCTCCATGCGGTGGAAACTGCTATTTCTACGGCCGGTGATGATTTCTAGAACGAGAATTCCAAAGCTGTAGACGTCCGACCGAACCGAGAAGAGACCCTCCATTGCGTACTCGGGAGACATGTAGCCGCTGGTTACAAGCTATATGAGTTAGCAGAGAAAGATCGCACGAGGAACATCAATCAATGTAATTTGTACTACTCACAAAGTGCCGACGACGCGAGTTGTGTTGCCTTGGTGCTCGTCTCCTCCGAAAATTCTTGCCATGCCGAAGTCGGATATCTTAGGGTTCATGTTTTGATCCAAGAGGATGTTGCTCGCCTTTAGGTCTCTGTGGACGATCCGCAGCCTGGAATCCCTGTGAAGGTAGAGAAGCCCCCGGGCGATGCCTTCTATGATGCTGTACCGCGTCTTCCAATCCAGTAACTCCTTCTTCAAGGGGTCTGAATGCATCAATATTAGTTAATTACTAACTATATATAATTGTCGATCGATGAACAAACTAATTGCTTAGATTGCAATTACCAAAGAGGATGGCGTCCAAGCTCTTGTTTGGTAGATACTCGTAGATGAGAATCTTCTCCTCTCCTTGAATGCAGCAGCCGAGTAGTCTCACCAGATTCCGGTGCTGCAACTTGGAGATGAGAATGACTTCGTTCTTGAACTCCTCCAAGCCCTGACCCGAACTCCTCGACAGCCGCTTCACTGCAACCTCTTCTCCTCCCGGCAGCGTCCCCTGATTGATTGATGCAGCGGTGCACATTAACTCAGAATGCACTTTGATTTATATGTACGTATGCATGTATGTATGTATCTGTACCTTGTAGACGTAGCCAAAGCCACCTTCACCCAGCTTGTTTGCGTCGCTGAAGAAATCGGTGGCCATCTCGATGAAGTCAAACGTGAAGACGGGCAGCTCCGACGAGCCTTTTCCTTCCTGTTTGTCTTCTCCATAAATGCTAACACTCGGGTACGAGATCTCTGAAGACACCACCAGATCTCCGCTACCCAGCTGTGTAGTCTCATCTTGCTGCCCATTTCTCCTCCTCCGAACACCTACATCACGTTACGCATGCACTGACAAAAGTCCAAACATAACAATATATATATATATTTATGTATTGAGTATGTATATACCTTTATGTTTTGCATTGAACTTCCACCAGAACAGCAAGGCAGAGATCAGAAGAAGAATCGCTGAACCCAATGTGGATGCTATCACTATTATTTTCCATGACTTGATCTTTTTGCTTTCGGTGGGTGTTTCGGCACTTGCTGCATTAAATGATTAGTAATTAATACTACACATAATAGCTAACAAAAAATAATTAGGGGGAAAAAGAGTAGTTGCATTTAATGTCATCGCGGTCGTCTCCAAGTTCTGGAATCATATATATATATATATATACAGTCTAAATTTTAAAGTAGGATGGAAAAGTCTCGCTCGCCTAATTTGAACTTTTAAAGTAAAGATTTCTTTCTTTGACTTGCATCTACGTAACGTGCCTAATTGTGGATCATTCCTTTAGTTCTTTATCTACGGTCAACCCTTTCATTTTTTTTGTGCGTGTTACCGCGAGCCATCATAATTAACTACTTTTTGCACACGAGTCAATAGTCTTAGTTTATTATAATTATAGTTGAAGGTTAATAGCAGTTGTTGAGACAGAAACGGCCAAACAAAGAGAAGTTAAGCAATCAAAGACTGTGCATATATATATATATAATATCAAAACCCAGTGGTTCGATTAGGTGTAAAGGTCTTCGATAGCACTGCAAGTTGCCCGGTCCTTTCTTTATCGTGCATAAATTGAAATTCGAAAGCCATACGTTCTCATCTAACTCAATAACCAAACAGTTATTTGGATAAGTTGAAAAATAAATTAATGCTCCATCCTCTTTAATTATGCATGCATGAAAGAGACATGATTAGTTAATTATTCGCGTGCATATTAATCGAGGGAAACGAAAGCATAGGTAGAGCTAAGTAATTAAACTAATATATCATCTCCATCGATCTACTGCAAAGTCAATCAATATCTTTGGCTGGAATTTGGTCAACCAAATTGTTTGCCTTTTCTCTCGCCTACCAAAACTGAATACCTCGATCCGAGCCGTCTTCGGTCTCTAGTTAGTGCATGCTTCTTCAAGCGTACATAAGATTGGAATTGGTTGTTCTACCCGCAGTAAGTAATTTAATTTAATCATGGGGGCAGGTAGCCGATGTTCGTATTCTAATATCGTCGGTAGGTATACCGAGCCCCGGCCCATCTCCGATCCTCACTTTTTTTTCATTATCACTTTGAATCCAATAGCAAAGTAAAGAAGAAACCCTACTGCTTAAATTTAAGGTATCGGATCAACAGAATGAATGAAGAAATCCTACTGTTCAATTAAATGAAGAAGAAGAAGCCGGAAAGAATTAATGAGGAAAAAAAAAACGGTGGATCGATGGAGTTAGTTACCTAATAAATCCGAAGCAGCGAGCTTGATGTTGAGATCGTAGGGCTCCGTATCAGTAAACTGATAGATGTCGATGAGATCTCCTTCCCACATCAAACACCCAAAGTCCGCCGCAGAGTATGTATACGCCATGCACGAGCAGTTGATCAAGCACGCCTGCCGGCATCCCTCCTCGCTCCCGTACGCCGACTGCCACTGTGCGTGGTCCGGCAGCTTCACTCCCACCACCTTCTGGAATCCATCACCGCCGCCGGCCGTCCTGTTTCCGCACGCTAACTTCGTCCTCCTGACGCAACCCCCCGTCCAATTCCCTGCCCCCCACTCTCCCTTCGACCTCGGATCGAACCCCTGCAAGCAGCTGCACGTCGTCCCCGTCGTCTGAGAAGACGACCCCTCTCCGTCGGAGCTGCAGCTCCCGTAGCCGCCGCACTTGCCGTAGTTTTCGCACTCGTTCACTGGCTGCTCCCACACCACCTCCCACCCCTTCGTCTCCTCCACCGCCATGAACGTCTTCTGCGACCCGTCCCACTCCGTCACGAATCGCAGCAGCGATGCGTTGTGCGGCTCGTACGTGTAGACCTTGCCGTCCATGGATCTGAAGCCGTAGTTATTGAGCGTCCTCATCACCGTCCCAATGAACCTGTGCCCATTCCATAGCCCCGACCTCCACCACGGCTCGGAGGCGCCTTTGGCCCATATCATGATCTGCCCCGAGCCGTCCGGGTCGAGGCCGAGCGAGTAGATTCCGGGTGCTGGGTCTTCGGGGCTCCTCCACGAGGTAAAGAGCTTCGGCCCACCGGTGGTCTTGTTGATGCTGATCTTCATGCCGGGGAGAAAGGTGTCGGTCGGGTTATCGAAGCTTTCCCAAGTCGTCGTTCCGTTGTCTGACCGGAGGACCAGGTTGCCTTCGTCGGTCAGCTGTGCGGTGGTGGCGTTGCTCGAGGTGGCTGCGGACCAAATGATGCTGCTCGAAGCGTTGAAGAGCACCAGATCGCCTGAAACGGTGAGGTTGAGGCGGCCGCCGGGGCCGCGGATGGGGTATTCCCTGTTGGCCACCCAGACCACCACTTGGGCGGTGGAGACGTTGGGGTGGTACCACATGCCGACGTATCGGTCGGTGGAGTTGGCGGGACTGAAGAAACCGAGCATAAAGACATGGCCGGCGGAGACGAGGGTTTGTCCGTCGGTGATGGACGTTCCGGGCGTTAAGTTGTCCGACGCAGAAGAGATGGATATGAAGAAGAAGAAGAAGAAGACGGCGAAGGAGGAGGAAGAAGAGATCAGGTCGGCGAGGCTTCTGGATCTGCGGGTAATCAGAGACATCATCTTTTTGGCGCAGGAGAGGCTGGAAGAATAAATTTAAGAGAGAGATAGATCCAGATGAGTAGAATTAGGTGTAAGAAATATTGGTCGGCTCAGCGTTGGTTCAACTAATAAAGTATTTGGAGTAGGTGCGTGTTAGGGGCATAAGATATTGCCGGGATCCCCCCTCGAATCCAACACGTATTGAAATAATTTGACTAAACTGGAATTGCAATTAGGTTTCGGTGGATCGGAATTATAGTCCTTCCTCGTCCTAGCTTTTATTGTTATTATTATAAAATGACATATAAATTTTTTTTCTAAAAATGAATCGCATAAAATTAGTTTATTTATTCTATAATTAAAGAAAAAGGATATTCTTGTCGAGGAATTCATTGCCCAGAGTTGGAAATTTTTGACCTGACAATCTAAGAGATGGAGAAAGAGTGGGAAAATTTCATCCGGATACGTATTGGGTTTTTAGAATTTCATATTTTTATTATGTTGCTAAGATATAAGATTTCACATCATTTTATTCGTGCACAGTCGGATGATATTTTATTATTATTTATCGGGTTGCTCTGTCGATTTAAAATCTATATTATTAGGAAGATGCTGAATCCTTTTGGAAGTATTATTATTATAATATATCGGGTGGTCTGGATTGGGGCTTTAATCGCTTTGTTTACTTCTTTGCTGTGCGTCTGTTCTGCTAACTAAATGGGGGCATCTCGCCGCGCCAAACAGCCGAGCTGACCCACCACCCACCTCGTCCTCAGGGAAATCAAATGGAAAGGAGGAATTAAATAATGGACGCCCTCACGGAATTCCGTTGACTGGTCAAACTCGGAAGGAACCATGTGCGTTGACGTGGGTGGCCCCCGGCCGCGTTTGAGTGGAAAGGTCAGAGCGCGCGCACGGTATCTGGTCAAACCTCGCCATTAATGCAACTTAATGGCGTAATGCTAAAGACGTAAAGTTACCTTGCCGGTTATTTTACACCACCGGAACCGTATATTCTGATTGAATATTAAAGCTATAAAATGCATTATTTTACAATAATTAATATTCTCTTTAGCGGGCTCAGCTACTTGTCGGTGAATCAAAAGGAAGGTGCGTAATCAGAGATGAAAGAACAAGTGGCACGATGATTCCAAGAAGCACATGGCTTATTGCAGGCTAATGCATCCGTATGAATATATAGAAGAGAGGGAATGGGTTATTTGAAGAAAATTTATCTTTTCCCCTAATAATACCGGTCGGGACATATTCTAGCTTTTCCCCTAAACAAGGGGGGACAGAAGATGACCTGCTCCTTTGGCGGTCTTGCAAGCCACTGTTTAGTTACGACAAATTACTTAATTTGAGGGAGAATAAAGAAGCCTCGTACGTGTATTTGATTCCGTATGCTTTTTCTTCTTTGTTTAGAATCTACATAAAACCTTTCGTCATTGACATTTCGATTAAATCTCATCAATTTTTTTCATTTTAGAAATAATATATATAGAGCAGTCTTGTATCTTTGGTTCACATCTAGCTGCTAGCTTAGTTTTTTTTTTAAAAAAAATTTAGCCTATACTGACTGAGTTTATTTTAATATCGTCAGAGATAACCAGGTAAAAAAAAAGTCAAAATTGACTGGTCAACGTTGCCGTATCAGCTCATTGACTAATTTTTTGATAAAAAAATCAAATGGTACTCGCCGTCCGGTCCAGCTTTTCTCACTCGCCCGCCCGGTCTAACTTCGCCCTGCCATCCCTCGCCCGCGTCCGCGCCCAGCGTCTTCCACCTCGCGGAGGCGAACAGAGCTGCAGTCTGTGGTCTGCCGTCGATGGGTGCATGCATCTTCATCCTTCTTTTTCCTCCTTTTCTCGTTCTTCATCGTCTCGTACAAGAATCGCTGTGAAACTACGAATAGGAATCGATCGTTCTTCTTCCTCTGCCTCCGCAGGTCCCTCGTCAACCTCGCAGTCCCCTGTTTCCTCTTCCTTCTCCCCTTGCGGCGTCATCGGAGCAGCACCAGACGTCGTTCGTCGATGTGAAGGATGAGCCTGAGAATCTGTTTATTTCAATTCTCCTTCATCCCTCGTTTCTTCTTCCTCTGCCTCAGCCGGTTCCTCGTCAACCTCTCATGTTTCCTCTTATTTCTTCCTTTCCGGCGATGAACGGACGAAGAAAAACAGAGCACCTCTGTTCGCGAGCATCTTCTCTCCGGCTTCAGCTTCGCTCCCTCTGCATCTCATCTCCTGCTCGGAGATGAATTGGAGGCTCCGGCTCCGACGATGCTTGCGAGGATCTTCTCCGGCGATGAACGAACGAAGGTGAACAGAGGGCTCGCCAGCATCTTCTCTCCGGCTCCAGCTTCGCTCCTCTGCATCTCATCTCCTCTCCGGCTCCAGTGATGCTTGCGACGCTTGCGGTTTCGCCATCGAGGTTGAACTCCATGGCCGCGACGATGATGAGTGGCTTGCGAACAGGATAGAGGATTACAAATAGAAGGTCGTGGGTGAGGATCGCTGATGATGCAGTCGCGAGCGTGGCCTTCGGCTCATTGTAAAAAGGAGGCGACTTTGGACGAATGGAGTGGAGATGGGCGTCGTCGGACTCGATCCTTCGATCTTTTTCGATTTCAATAGGACAGCCATGACCTTGGGCCCGTCTCTCCTGCTACCCACGCTGCCCTGGACATAGCTTCTGGTGGAGGTGGGGATCATGTAAGGGTTGCCGGCCGGAGCAGCACCGGCGTGGATCTTAAATTGTGCAGAGGAGCGAAGCTGAAGCCGGAGCGGAGATGTTCGCGAACAGAGGCGCCCTATTCCCCTCGTGCTGCTCCCTTCATCACCGGAAGGGGAGAAAGGAGAGGAAACAGGGACGGAGAGATTGACGAGGGACCAGCGGAGGCGGAGTGAGAGGAACGATCGATTCCTCCATGGATGAGAAGACGACGACGAACGAGAGAAAGAGGAAGAGGAACAGGCGAGCGTCCGATCCTGGGAAGGTGGACGGGAGGCAGCATTTGATATTTTTTTTGGATTAAAAATATTGTTAACGTGATGATGTGGCAAATTAATCGGTCAGTTTAGCTAAAAGTTTTTTTACCTTACCTTCGCTCCTCTGCAAGAAAAAAAGTGTTTTTTCTTTTAAAAAAATTAGATGACATCTGATGGGATTGAACCGTTGAATCCACAAGCTCGCAGTCGCTGCCCCCCGGCATTAATTCATACAAGATTTTTGACCTCCTACTCTTATATTACAAGTCTTGGCCATCGGTGGATTTCGAAAGCACGAGGAAGGAACGATGAGGACGAGGTCCTCCCTTCTCTTCCTCCTCACAACTACTCTCTCCTTCTCCTCTAGCATCGGAGGAGATACCTTGACTCCCTCCCGACCTCTCTCCGATGCTGACGGAGCAACCTTGATCTCCGCCGGCGGTCGGTTCGAGTTGGGCTTCTTTAGCCCCGCAGCCACCACTGGCAAGCGCTACGTCGGCATATGGTATCGCAACATCCCAGTCCAAAACGTCGTATGGGTCGCCAACCGGAAGGGTCCCGTCATCGGTGGAAACGGGCGCCTCTCCCTAGCACTCAACGGAACACTGATCATCACCGACGGGAATGAGAACTCGACCGTCATTTGGTCTTCGGCGGCGACCGCCCTCGCCAACCCGGCGGCGCGACTCCTCGATAGCGGGAATTTTGTGGTCAGTGAGGCAGGGCGCGATGGTATTAACAGCTACGCGTGGCAGAGCTTTGACATCCCTACCGACACGATCATCCCGGGGATGAAGTTGGGATGGAACCTGAGTACCGGGCTCAACCGAAACATCACGGCATGGACCAACTCCAGCGATCCCACGCCGTCCGGCTACACCTTTGGCATCGATTTACATGGGGATCCCCAGTTTTTCACATGGTATGGGACGCAACAATTCTGGCGGGCGGGGCCATGGACGGGTCTATACCTCACCGGTTTGCCGGAGTACTGGGCGGCGGCGCACAACCTAGTGGCTATAGGGTTTGTGATGGACGCACATCAGGTCACCTACACGCACTCAGTTGGCGATCCGAACGTGACCTGGAAGTTAATCATTGACCCGTCGGGCGCTACGGGGAGCCAAGTGTGGATCGAGGAGCAAAACTTTTGGGTCGAACAGGGCATCCTGCCCAAGGACGTGTGCGACCGGCCGATATCCCGATGCGGTCGAAATGGCGTCTGCCGCCCCGACTTGTCGCCGATGTGCGATTGCCTGCCCGGGTTTCAGCCCAGTAATCCGAGAGCTTGGCTTCTCTGGGACGTGTCGGATGGCTGCGTCAGGAAGACAGCGTTGGACTGCAACAACGGGACAGACGGGTTCAACAAGCAGAGCAGCGTGAAGCTGCCGGACACGTCGAATTCGACGGTGGACTGGAGCACGAGCATGAGCCTGGAGCAATGCAGGGAGTTGTGCTTGAAGAACTGCTCCTGCACAGCCTACGCCAGCGCTAACATCAGCACCGGAAGCGGCAGCGGATGCATAATTTGGACAACCGACCTCGCTGATATCAAATTCTACAGCAGCGGAAAAGGACAGGATATCTATGTCAGGGTAGCAGCTGCTGATCTAGGTGAGGACGAAATCGAATTCGATCTAAAGTTTTAAAAGGCTCACAAACTTTTTTGAAATTACGCGCAAGTTATTTTTAAAATGAAAAATCGAGCAACGATCCCTTGCTTATACAAATATGAAATCTGCTCCCTGCCTTGCAGTCGTAGAACCAAGCCGATCGCGTTCGGGGCTTGTGGTAACCTTCATTGCAGTACCCGCTGTGGCGGCAGCTCTTCTGGCCAGTGCTGCTTGCTTTATCTGGATGAGGAAGAAGAGAAGTACCAATTATTATCATTTATCCTGCTCTTTTACTCTGCTTTTTGTTACTGCTTCGGAGGGATATATATATATATCATTTTCTCCACATGTAGATAGGCGCAATGATAAAGAAACTGTCGGAGAAGATCTGAATCTGCCATTGTTTGATTTGGCTGCCATCCTAGAAGCAACGGGAAACTTCTCAGAGGATAACAAGCTTGGAGAGGGCGGATTTGGTCCTGTTTACAAGGTACGTGGTGACGTCCAAATCAATTCCAGTGCAACAAACGCGTTGCAATTCTAAGTGTATGATCAATTACAGGGCAAAACGAGGGAGGGTCAAGAGATAGCTGTGAAGAGGCTATCGAAGACGTCAGAGCAAGGAATGGATGAGTTCAAGAACGAGGTAAATCTGATTGCTAAATTGCAGCATCGCAATCTGGTTCGGCTTCTGGGTTGCTGCATCCAAAGAGAAGAAAGGATGTTGATCTACGAGTACATGCCCAGTGGAAGTTTGGATGCTTTTCTTTTTGGTTAGTTAATTTTTCTTTTTTCATTCTCATGGTTTCGCTCTTTAAACATGCAGTACACCAAAATATTTGCAAGTTGTAACTGTTATTTATTTAGGCACAGCTAGGCGTGCAATGGAATGGGGGACACGTTACAAAATCATTGTTGGAATTGCTCGAGGTCTTCTATATCTCCACCAAGATTCTAGACTTAGAATTATTCATCGAGATTTGAAAGCAAGCAATATTCTACTGGATAAAGATATGATTCCTAAAATATCAGATTTTGGCACTGCAAAGATACAGAAAGGAGATGACATAATAGAGAAAACAAAGAAAGTGATTGGGACTTAGTAAGTGTTCCTTAATTAAGACACCTGAAAGTAATTTGTTATGACTAACAATATTATCTTTCCTTTCACTGCAGTGGATATATGTCTCCAGAATACGTGATGCACGGTAACTTCTCAGTTAAATCTGATGTTTTTAGTTTTGGTGTACTAATGCTTGAAATTATATCTGGAAAAAAGAATAATGGAGCTTCCCATTTTCCGGAGCACTTAAATCTTCTCGACCACGTAAGTAAATAGCAATAGCATATCTATTTCTGTTGCTTTTAATTAATTAGTTCACAAGCGTGGTCAATCCTCACCAACTGCAAAATGGCGTGCAGATGTGGAGTCTATGGAGAAAAGGTAAAGCCTCGGGATCGATTGATAAATCACTTGGTGATGCATTTCTTAGGACGCCTGAAATATTGAGGTGCATAAACATTGGGCTTTTATGTGTTCAAGAGCGGCCGATAGATAGACCAACAATGTCTTCCGTGGTTTCGATGCTCAACAGTGATACTGCTCAGCTACCTGAACCTACACAACCAGGATTTGTTGCATCGAGAGATACATCAGAAGCTGATTCATTATGCAAGTCAGAGATGTTATCTAGAAATAATGTGACGATCACAGTCTTGGAAGGTCGATAGTGATAACTCAGTTTACTTCCTCATGGTTTTTTAAGGAAAAAGGAGCTACATCGTAATTGCCAGCTATCTGCTTTTGTTAGAGAAACAAAAAGAAAGATATAGGAAGGTTGTACACAATAGGTTTAATAGCCAGTGCTGTCCACGTTTATGGTTCAGCCAATTCTTCTGTGCCTATACTGATTCATTCAGGGATATGCATATAATTCATTGGATTATTTTGCTTCACTGTGTATTTGATATACGAACTATATTTTGGCAACAAAAGCAGGAAGTAGCTCCCATCCACGGCCTCTCCTTGTTCTTTTTGAATCCTGCACTGCTTACAGGCTTAACCCGAAGGTGCTCGACAGACGAGCAGGAGGAGCTTATACCATACCCTGTCCCATAATTGTTTTGACCTGATTCATTTTAATAGCAGATGCTCCTCCGTTTCCCCTTCCTCTGTTAACATAACGTGCATGTACAGTAATACAGTCGTCCATTTCCCCTTCCTCTGTTAACATAACGTGCATGTACAGTAATACAGTCGTCCATTTCTTCCTCATTGTTGAAAAACATAACTATAATCTATACAATCTGCAGCATGTCGCATAATGAGGGAATGCGATGCATGCCTCTTTACTCTGATTCAAAAAAATTAAATCTTTATACCTGACAGTGAAGTTTTTTTTTTCTTCTTCTTAAAGTTGTTCTCAATTAATATATATTATCGATTGTTACAACCACATTAATTAATAATCTCCTCCTTGGTATAAAAACATCATATAATGGGTGAACAATAATTGTTATTACATCAATTATTTTATTTGTGTTCTACATGATAGTAGGAGGAGAAAAACAATGTATATATATTTTCTAAAGAGGGAAAACCTGAAATTTGATTCTGCATGCTTTTACTTCTTTGTTTAGAATTTACATAAAACCTTTCATCTTGTACCCTCAAACCCTCGCCCATCGTCCTCCTCTCCGCGGAAGGCATCTCCGCCTTCCCCTGCTCGCGGACAGGAACAGGGGCGCAAGCAGAGTGACCTAGATCGCATGCCCAAGCCAGCGATTTCCCTGTCTCCGAGCCGAGGACATCGACGCCGCGCCCTCTCCGCGCACCTCGTCAATTTTCCCCTCGCCGTCGACCTCTTTTCTTCGAGCTTCGCTGCGCATGGAGCTCGCCAAACTCCACCGGATCGGCTGCCCTACCTTCCCCAGTTTTTGCTCCGGACGACCTCGCCTCTTCACGCACGGACAACCGCCGCCGTCCAGTTGTGCAGTCGCGCCGTCAATGAAGCCGTCGGACATTGTCGTTGTGATCTTCGTTTGCACGACGGGAGCGGAGGTGGTTGGCGACCTCCTCCCTTCGCCGGTCCTTCGCCCCACAGCATCGACTCCTCGCTCCGCCCCATCTCCGGCCTGGGTGGCTCCCATTGTCTGCGCAATCTCCACGCAGTGTGATGCTACAAGAGCTGCAGCAGAGGCAATGGCCGCAGTAACCTTGCTCCGACAATTTACTTTGGATCCATCACGGTGCTCGCGACAACAGCAGCCACTGCAGCAGCAACTCCGGCCACCGAGGTCGCGGCATACGCTTGGGCTTTTCGGGTTTGTGCCTCTTTTTTTCTCTTTTCCTTTTGATCCTTCAGCCATCCTCCCATTGTCTTCACTTTCGCTGCACCTCTGAGAAGCTGGATTCACGTCGAATAAGATATCGATCAACTTCCAGCTCACAGGTAAATCAACTTATGTTTATCTATGTTGTCTTGTTAAGATCGACTAAATTATCTAATATATATAATAATATATATGTGGTTTAGAGTAATATTTATTATTATGAAGCCACGTATTTACATAATACTTGGCTCATATTGTGTAATCTCTAGTATAAATACTCTATTCACTAAGATAGAAAAAGATCCGGCGTGAACTCGTATCTTCAGTCTTCAATAAAATTATTATTCTTTATTCTTTTATATTGATTTCATTATTTTGTTAGTGCTGTGATTTTTGGCGTTTTCTAACAAGTGGTATCAGAGCCAAGTTTTTCAAGTTTTGTTTTGATCACAGCTTTCTGTCAATGGCGCTAAGATTTGAGATCGAAAAACTTGACCGAAGTGTCAATTTTGCACTTTGGCAAGTTAAGATGGAGTCTATTTTGGCACGTGAAGATCTTCATGAAACAATCTTAGAAGATACGTTATCAGATGCTAAAGCAAAAACACGTGCGCTTGCTGTCATCCGCATTTGTTTGTCAGATGAAGCTCTTCGAGAGGTGTTGCACGAAGACACACCAGCAAAGCTTTGGAAGAAATTGGAGCGTTTATACAAAACACAAACGCTCACAAGTAAATTAGCTTTACAACAAAAGCTAATTCTTTTCAAAATGACAGAAGACACTCCAATAGGCGACCATATCAATGCTTTCAAAACAATCATTGGAGATCTCGAGAATATGGGTGTGAAGATTGAAGATGAATTTAAAGCCATGTGCCTGCTATGTTCACTCTTGCCTTCCTTCAAAAATTTTCAAGAGACGGTGCTATATGGGAAGGATTCGATCGCTCTTGAACAAGTGATCACTGCTCTACATTCAAGGGAGCTCCTGGAACGTGAGCTCATGAAGAATTCAAGAAACGATCATGGTGAAGCTTTGATCTCGAGAGGGAGGTCAACTGGTAATAGCAGCAATTTTGGAAGGTATAAAGATGTTGTTTGTCACTATTGCAAGAAAATGGGTCATATTAAGGCCGAATGTTTTAAATTGAAGAACAAGCGTCAATATGAAAGAAAAGAACACAAAACATTTGAAACCTCCTATGCAGAGCTAGAAAACGAATCAGAGGATATTTTGGTGGCCCATGTAGGTGATTCAAGAAGTAAAGATGAATGGATCCTTGATTCAGGATGCTCCGTTCATATGACTTCGCACCGAAGTTGGTTTTCTACCTATAGCCCAATTAAAGGTAGAAAAGTTCAGATGGAGAACAACAACTCCTGCAAAGCGATCGACATTGGAACTATAAAAATTAAGTTACATGATGACTCAGTTAAAGTGTTGTCTAATGTTTTGCATGTTCCTAAATTACAGCATAACTTAATTTCATTGCCTACACTTGGTGCACTTGGCTATACTTTCACCGGGCAAGGTGGAGTTTTGAAGGTCACTAAAGGAACCTTAGTGATCATGAAGGCTTTGCAGAAGAACAGGTTGTATGTTTTGCAGGGAAAAACAGTGATAAGATTTGCTGCTAGTTATGTTGAACCGATATTCTGTTATTCAGCTTTTATGTCAACAAATGTTAAAAATTGTAAAACCAGGTCAAGATGCACGTTGCAAAATTGTCCTAAATGGATTAAAGAGGACAAGGTCTGGCGTCCCAAAATATGTAAAAAGAAAGTTCATATCCTTGATAAACAGGAACCTGAAGAGAAGCGGGACTTTGAGGAGGTGCGCATGACCGTTGAGAAAAAGACACAGGAGAATCAGAATTTGGTCAAAAAGGCAGATGAACCAGATCAGTGTTCAGATGCAACTACTCAGGTGGAGTATTGTGCATTCAGGTGGAATAGTAAATTAGATAATGTTAGTCGAGGTGGAGATTGTTAAGATCGACTAAATTATCTAATATATATAATAATATATATGTGGTTTAGAGTAACATTTATTATTATGAAGCCACGTATTTACATAATACTTGGCTCATATTGTGTAATCTCTAGTATAAATACTCTATTCACTGAGATAGAAAGAGATCCGGCATGAACTCGTATCTTCAGTCTTCAATAAAATTATTATTCTTTATTCTTTTATATTGATTTCATTATTTTGTTAGTGCTGTGATTTTTGGCGTTTTCTAACATGTCTCTTTGGAGATATGGGAGGACTGATCTCAATTGCTTCATTGAAAACTGGTAGTTTGAGCTCCACTGCAGGAATTCGTGCGATAGAAGCACGTCATCTTTAACGAACAGTTTCTAATCTCCAATGGTTTAGGGTTACGATTCTTGCCTTGCCTCTTACCGCTTCTTTTTCAGGGGACTCGATGGCGGAGGAATCCGACGGAGTCTTGTGCTGCTTGAACAAGGTCAAAGCTTTCGATATCTCCACCGCTGACAGGCTCCACGACCTGGTGAGGAACTCCATGGCCTCCGTTGGCGTCTCCGGGGGGCAGTGACATAGGGAGGCCGCACATCGCTGGTGCGCGGAGAGGGCGCGGCGTCGACGACCTCTGCTCGGAGACAGGGAAATCGCTGGCTTAGGCACGCGATCTGGGTCGCTCTGCTCGCGGCCCTGTTCCTGGGCGAGGTCGTAGGTGCTCCTCTGCAGCTCGAGATAATGGATCGAGAAGGGGCGGACGCCGTCGAGCTGCGTCCCACGTCTGCGTTCGTGGGAAGAGGGCGAAGGCATCGGGCCTTCGAGAACAGAAAGAAAGACGTCATCGACCCTCCTCCGGCGGGTGGGAAGGCGATGACGGGGTCATGCGTGCAACGACGAAGGTGACGAGGAGGAATTCTGAGCAACGATCCCACGAGTGAGCGAGGGGCGTGAAGTCCGAATTTTTTGATAAAAAAAAAGGGTTAATATTATGACTTGGCGAGTTGAATGGTCATTTATTAAATATTATTTTTAATTTGTCGTTTTATTAAATTAGTATTTTAAGTTGAATAGTACGGAAAAAAATACTCCCTTATCTTCGTGTGTGGGGAGGCAAAATAAAGCCGAGAAAAAAAGTGTTTTTTCTTTTAAAAAAATTAGATGACATCTGATGGGATTGAACCGCGGAATCCACAAGCTCGCAGTCGCAGCCCCCCGGCATTAATGCATACAAGACTTTTGACCTCCTACTCTTATATTACAAGTCTTGGCCATCGGTGGATTCGAAAGCACGAGGAAGGAACGATGAGGACGAGGTCCTCCCTTCTCTTCCTCCTCACAACTACTCTCTCCTTCTCCTCTAGCATCGGAGGAGATACCTTGACTCCCTCCCGACCTCTCTCCGATGCTGACGGAGCAACCTTGATCTCCGCCGGCGGTCGGTTCGAGTTGGGCTTCTTTAGCCCCGCAGCCACCACTGGCAAGCGCTATGTCGGTATATGGTATCGCAACATCCCAGTCCAAAACGTCGTATGGGTCGCCAACCGGAAGCGTCCCGTCGTCGGTGGAACCGGGCGCCTCTCCCTAGCACTCAACGGAACACTGATCATCACCGACGGGAATGAGGACTCGACCGTCATTTGGTCCTCGGCGGCGACCGCCCTTGCCAACCCGGTGGTGCGACTCCTCGATAGCGGGAATTTTGTGGTCAGTGAGGCAGGACGCGCTGGCATTAACAGCTACGCCTGGCAGAGCTTTGACATCCCTACCGACACGATCATCCCGGGGATGAAGTTGGGATGGAACCTGAGAACGGGGCTCAACCGAAACATCACGGCATGGACCAACTCCAGCGATCCAACGCCGTCCGGCTACACCTTTGGCATCGATTTACATGGGGATCCCCAGTTTTTCATATGGTATGGGACGCAACAATTCTGGCGGGCGGGGCCGTGGACGGGTCGATACCTCACCGGTTTGCCGGAGTACGGGGACGTAGCGCACAACCTAGTGGCTTTAGGGTTTGTGATGGACGCAAATCAGGTCACCTACACGCACTCAGTTGGCGATCCGAACGTGACCTGGAAGTTAATCATTGACCCGTCGGGCGCTCCGAGGAGCCAAGTGTGGATCGAGGAGCAAAACTTTTGGGCCGAATGGGGCTTCCTGCCCAAGGACGTGTGCGACCGGCCGATGTCCCGATGCGGTCGAAATGGCGTCTGCCGCCCCGACTTGTCGCCGATGTGCGATTGCCTGCCCGGGTTTCAGCCCAGTAATCCGAGAGCTTGGCTTCTCTGGGACGTGTCCGGTGGCTGCGTCAGGAAGACAGCGTTGGACTGCAACAACGGGACAGACGGGTTCAACAAGCAGAGCAGCGTGAAGCTGCCGGACACGTCGAATTCGACGGTGGACTGGAGCACGAGCATGAGCCTGGAGCAATGCAGGGAGTTGTGCTTGAAGAACTGCTCCTGCACAGCCTACGCCAGCGCTAACATCAGCACCGGAAGCGGCAGCGGATGCATAATTTGGACAACCGACCTCGCTGATATCAAATTCTACAGCAGCGGAAAAGGACAGGATATCTATGTCAGGGTAGCAGCTGCTGATCTAGGTGAGGACGAAATCGAATTCGATCTAAAGTTTTAAAAGGCTCACAAACTTTTTTGAAATTACGCGCAAGTTATTTTTAAAATGAAAAATCGAGCAACGATCCCTTGCTTATACAAATATGAAATCTGCTCCCTGCCTTGCAGTCGTAGAACCAAGCCGATCGCGTTCGGGGCTTGTGGTAACCTTCATTGCAGTACCCGCTGTGGCGGCAGCTCTTCTGGCCAGTGCTGCTTGCTTTATCTGGATGAGGAAGAAGAGAAGTACCAATTATTATCATTTATCCTGCTCTTTTACTCTGCTTTTTGTTACTGCTTCGGAGGGATATATATATATATCATTTTCTCCACATGTAGATAGGCGCAATGATAAAGAAACTGTCGGAGAAGATCTGAATCTGCCATTGTTTGATTTGGCTGCCATCCTAGAAGCAACGGGAAACTTCTCAGAGGATAACAAGCTTGGAGAGGGCGGATTTGGTCCTGTTTACAAGGTACGTGGTGACGTCCAAATCAATTCCAGTGCAACAAACGCGTTGCAATTCTAAGTGTATGATCAATTACAGGGCAAAACGAGGGAGGGTCAAGAGATAGCTGTGAAGAGGCTATCGAAGACGTCAGAGCAAGGAATGGATGAGTTCAAGAACGAGGTAAATCTGATTGCTAAATTGCAGCATCGCAATCTGGTTCGGCTTCTGGGTTGCTGCATCCAAAGAGAAGAAAGGATGTTGATCTACGAGTACATGCCCAGTGGAAGTTTGGATGCTTTTCTTTTTGGTTAGTTAATTTTTCTTTTTTCATTCTCATGGTTTCGCTCTTTAAACATGCAGTACACCAAAATATTTGCAAGTTGTAACTGTTATTTATTTAGGCACAGCTAGGCGTGCAATGGAATGGGGGACACGTTACAAAATCATTGTTGGAATTGCTCGAGGTCTTCTATATCTCCACCAAGATTCTAGACTTAGAATTATTCATCGAGATTTGAAAGCAAGCAATATTCTACTGGATAAAGATATGATTCCTAAAATATCAGATTTTGGCACTGCAAAGATACAGAAAGGAGATGACATAATAGAGAAAACAAAGAAAGTGATTGGGACTTAGTAAGTGTTCCTTAATTAAGACACCTGAAAGTAATTTGTTATGACTAACAATATTATCTTTCCTTTCACTGCAGTGGATATATGTCTCCAGAATACGTGATGCACGGTAACTTCTCAGTTAAATCTGATGTTTTTAGTTTTGGTGTACTAATGCTTGAAATTATATCTGGAAAAAAGAATAATGGAGCTTCCCATTTTCCGGAGCACTTAAATCTTCTCGACCACGTAAGTAAATAGCAATAGCATATCTATTTCTGTTGCTTTTAATTAATTAGTTCACAAGCGTGGTCAATCCTCACCAACTGCAAAATGGCGTGCAGATGTGGAGTCTATGGAGAAAAGGTAAAGCCTCGGGATCGATTGATAAATCACTTGGTGATGCATTTCTTAGGACGCCTGAAATATTGAGGTGCATAAACATTGGGCTTTTATGTGTTCAAGAGCGGCCGATAGATAGACCAACAATGTCTTCCGTGGTTTCGATGCTCAACAGTGATACTGCTCAGCTACCTGAACCTACACAACCAGGATTTGTTGCATCGAGAGATACATCAGAAGCTGATTCATTATGCAAGTCAGAGATGTTATCTAGAAATAATGTGACGATCACAGTCTTGGAAGGTCGATAGTGATAACTCAGTTTACTTCCTCATGGTTTTTTAAGGAAAAAGGAGCTACATCGTAATTGCCAGCTATCTGCTTTTGTTAGAGAAACAAAAAGAAAGATATAGGAAGGTTGTACACAATAGGTTTAATAGCCAGTGCTGTCCACGTTTATGGTTCAGCCAATTCTTCTGTGCCTATACTGATTCATTCAGGGATATGCATATAATTCATTGGATTATTTTGCTTCACTGTGTATTTGATATACGAACTATATTTTGGCAACAAAAGCAGGAAGTAGCTCCCATCCACGGCCTCTCCTTGTTCTTTTTGAATCCTGCACTGCTTACAGGCTTAACCCGAAGGTGCTCGACAGACGAGCAGGAGGAGCTTATACCATACCCTGTCCCATAATTGTTTTGACCTGATTCATTTTAATAGCAGATGCTCCTCCGTTTCCCCTTCCTCTGTTAACATAACGTGCATGTACAGTAATACAGTCGTCCATTTCCCCTTCCTCTGTTAACATAACGTGCATGTACAGTAATACAGTCGTCCATTTCTTCCTCATGGTTGAAAAACATAACTATAATCTATACAATCTGAAGCATGTCGCAGAATGAGGCACGGTGATGCATGCCTCTTAATTACTCTGATTCAAAAAAATTAAATCTTTCTACCTGCTAGTGAAGTTTTTTTTTCTTTCTTCTTAAAGTTGTTCTCAGTTAATATATATTATCGATTGTTACAACCACATTAATTAATAATCTCCTCCTTGGTATAAAAACATCATATAATGGGTGAACAATAATTGTTATTACATCAATTATTTTATTTGTGTTCTACATGATAGTAGGAGGAGAAAAACAATGTATAAATAACATAAATTATTTTGCTTTTGTTCTGCCTAATACCAGAAGAGGGAAGAAGAAAACAATATATATCTTTTCCTAGAAAAAAGGTCAAACTACGCCGGGAGCATGGCGTTCATAGAAGACCTTTTTCCTTTTCTTTTTCTATTATTTTTATTGTTTGAAGGAGCATTCTCAGACGACTTTGACCGCCTACTTTTTTTAAATATTATTGACTAGTCTTGGCTCTCAGCTTGTAGCAGACGGTAGCTGGAGAGATGAGAGCCACAGAAGCCTCCTCCTTTCTCTTCCGTCTCATGGCGACTCTCTTCTCCTCCTCTCCTGCATCGGAGCACTGACTCCCTCGTAGCTTCTCGACGACGCCGGCTGAGCGACCTTGATCTCCGCCGGCGGTCAGTTCGAGTTCCGGCAGCCACCTCTGACAAGCATTACCTCGGAATACCGTGCTTGCAACATCTCAATCCAAACCCATCCATATTACTGCTATCTGTAAAAGAAAAAACACAGAAATCTGATGGCGAATGGCCCCGTTCGTCGATGGCCGCCGTTCAACCAACATCTCATCGCAAGTCTCTGTCATTTGCATATAAAAATCCGTCCACGTTGATGAGGGTCACAAAAGGCTGCTCCCTTATCCCCTTCCTTATTACAACTACTCTCCTCTTCCAGCATCGGAGAAGATACCTTGACTCCTTCGCAGCCTCTCTCTGATGCCGACATAGCAACCTTGATCTCCGCCGGCGGTCGGTTTGAGTTGGGCTTCTTCAGTCCGGCAGAGACCTCCAACAAGCGCTCCATCGGCATATGGTACCACAGCATTCCACTCAAAAATGTCATCTGGGTCGCCCACCGGAAACGTCCGGTCATCGGCCACACCGGCCGCCTCTCTATGGCACTCAACAGAACAATGATCATCACCGACGGGAATGAGAACTGCACCGACGGGACAGACGGGTTCAACAAGCAGAGCAGCGTGAAGCTGCCGGACACGTCGAGGTCGACGGTGGACTGGAGCACGAGCATGAGCCAGGGACTTGGGCTGAAAGAATTGCTCCTGCACAGCCTACGCCAGCACCAACATCTTCTCCGGGAGCGGCAGCAGATGCATAAGTTGGACCACAGACCTCGCCGATATCAAATTCTACAACAGTGGAAGTGGCCAGGATCTCTTTGTTAGGTAGCGGCTGCTGATCTAGGTGAGGATGACATCTAAGTCGTTCTAAATTTTCAAAACCATATATCTCATTCCTGATCATACTTGTTTTTTTGATTGAATATTCCTGAATACTTGTTCATCTCTGAATACCTGTTGTCTTCTTTCATGACCGTATCAGAAATCTAATGGCATCCCAAGTCCCAACTTACTTCTGAATACACTGGACAGGGGAGTTGATCAAATTAAACCAAATGCAAATTAACTATGAGGCACATTGTCAATGTTCTGGAGGATATTAAAAGAATAGTAAATGTGTTCTTGAGGCTAAAATGATACTGCACATTTTGTCATCAGATACAACTTCTATCTTCATGCATTACCGTCCTTCCAAGACCGTGATCGATATATTATTTGCCGACGGTGAGTCTTCCTTACTCATTGATGAGTTTGTTCCTGATGGATCGTTTGCCATGATAAATCCTGGTCGTTTAGGTTCAGGTAGTTGAGCAGTATCGCTGCTTAGCATTAAAACTACTGAAGACGTTGTTGGTCTGTCTTCGGGTCGCTCTTGCACACATAAAAGGCCAACATTTATGCATCTTAAAACTTCAACCGTAGAAAATGCATCGTCAATTGAGCCATCGTCTATTGGTTGCTGGGCATTACCTTCTCTCCACATATTCCACATCTGCAATCATGTCTAATCAATCAGGATTGAGAGATAAATATAGGTATCATCTATGAATAATTTGCCCGAAAAAAAATCGGTAGATTTACATGTTCAAGAAGATTTTGTTGTGCTGAATTATAATAAGGTCTGTTATTTTTCATGCCACTTATGATTTCAAGTACTAATACACCGAAACTAAAGACATCAGAGCTAGTTGAGAAGGCTCCATGCATCACATATTCTGGTGACATATATCGGCTGCAATAGAAGTAATAGAACCCGTAAGCGTATATATATATATAGTCTTCATAGTTAATAATGTAAACATTGGAGACGAAAACATACTATGTTCCAACTACTCTCTTTGTCTTTCCAAAATTTTCATCTTTTCCAAATATACATGCCATTCCAAAATCTGATATCTTCGGATTCATATCCGCATCAAGGAGAATATTACTTGCTTTTAAATCTCTGGATAATTCTAAATCTAGAATCTTGATGGAGGTACAGAAGACCTCGAGCAATCCCAAGGATAATATTATATCGTGTTTTCCAGTCTAATATTTGACTTTTAGCTTTATCTGAGCACAAAAGAAAAAATACTTGGAAAGTTTAAATTTCAAGTTTCAAAATAATCCAACTAGAGGTGTAATAAAATTTACTGATAGTATAAGAAAAATATATTTCATAAGCATGAACTTAAAAGCGTACTTCAATGACTAACCAAATATGAAGGTATCCAAGCTTCCATTGGGCATGTATTCATAGATCAACATCCTCTCCGGGCCTTGAATGCAGTATCCAAGAAGCCGAACGAGATTACGATGCTGTAGTTTAGCAATCAATTTTACCTCATTTTTGAACTCATCCACCCCTTGACTTGATGTTGTCGAAAGCCTCTTCACCGCAATTTCCTGCTCTTGACTCAGCTTGCCCTGTACACAACACATGTATTCCGTGTCAAATAACCTCTAACTTCCGTTGCAATGCTAGCTCTACTGCGGCAGAGTAACCTATCAGCAAAACATATACCTAATTTCTTCAGCAAAAAAAATTATAGTCACGTCGGATTTGGAATAAAGAAGAAATTTATAGTCATTAGAAAATACGTGTACAGTTTCTTATAAACCTGAGAGAAAGCAATTGCCTTTTAAGAGAGAATTTTTGAGGGGCACCTTGTACACAGGGCCAAATCCACCCTCTCCAAGCTTGTTGTCATTAGAAAAGTTGCCGGTGGCCTCAACAATGGAGCCTAATTCAAATAAGGGGAGGTTCAACTCGTTTCCTTGCTCTGTTTGACCTACATCAGTGAAGCGCTCTGTGAAACAGAGCGAAATCATCAGTGTGTAGTACCAATCAGGAACAGAGTAAAAAAGTGGAGCAAAAGGGTTTAGAAACTACCAGTCCGCCTTCTTCTCCTGACGAAGAAAGCAGCAGCAGCCAAACAAAAAATTGCCCAGCCCAGTTTCATTCCCGGGAGCAGCGTGTCGCTAAGAAAGTCGAAGCTCTGCCACGCTACGAAGCTGTCAGCATCACCGCCGGCCCCTCTAACGACGAGGTTCCCTTCGTCGAGGAGTTGGGCGAGTGGGTTCGCCAGGGCCGGCGAGGTTGAAGACCAGATGAGGGTGGACTTCTCGTCGGTGATGACGAGTGTTCCATCGTGGGAAACAGAGAGGCTGCCGGCGCGACCGACGACGAGGCGTTTCCGATTGGCCACCCACACCACGGTTTGAACGGGGATCTTGTTGTACCATATGCCGACGTAGCGGTGGTCGGAGCCGGCGGGGGTGAAGAAGCCGAGCTTGAAATTGCCACCAGCAGAGATCAAGAAGGCTCCACCGTTATCATCATCAGAAAGAGGTTTGCCGGGAGTTAAGGTGTCAGCTTCACTGCTGGTGATGGAGAAGACTGATGTAGCTGTAATAGACAAGTAAAGGACAAAGCAAACCTTGATAATGCTAAAGATCATGATTGGAACACACACCCTAGAAGTCTGAAAGGAAGATTTGGCAGTAACCGGAAGGAATAGTCACAGGGGCAGTCAGATCGATGATCTTTTCCTTTAAAAGAGAAGGATTTAACCCCTACTCCATTAACTATCTCACAACACCTAACACAAAGCTCAGAGGTGGTTACATTGATGAAACAGAACTGAAAATAAACTACTCAATCCTTAAACATAAACGAATTAGAAAAGATCATCATCTCGAAGATGAAGAAGAGTGCTGTTGGTGGTAAAAGAGTTGGACCAAGCCCACCAGTCACGTCTGCAATGACTTTGCATTGAAATAAATAATGCTTTATTTATGCTGAATAAGATATCATGAAACGTTGAATATATTATGTTTGTGGTCTCCCGTTGAAACTAATAGCACACATCCATTATCAATATAAATAAATAAATAATAGGTAGCGGTCAAGTTCAACCAAATAGATAGGAATGCTGATATTAATTTTTTGATTTGATCGAGCTGTTATTTATATCATCAAAAGAATTATATTAAATTTAAGAGGTCAAGTCCAAATTCTAACCCATCAGGAAGGTGAGAATATTTTATTTTAACATAGAAAAACTGAATTTGAATGGAAGATCTTTTTTTTGGTTTTTGACTGTAGGCAAACGTATCATTTGTGTGAAATATGGTGAATAAAAATTCTCATATGAACCCCTATTTTTGGTTTAGCGTGCAAGCACAATATAATCAAGTAGTGTTCAATTCAAAAAAAGGAGATATGATAAACTTCCTGAGTGATTGGTGGTAGTCTAATATAATCCAATATCTTCTCGTTCGAGTTTTGGATCTCCATTGATATTATTATAATTCCCAACTAGTGCTGATTGAATATTATGATTGACAGAAGATTATTATAAGTTTAGAACAAATTAATCAATGGTTATTAATATCAAAGCTTGGAAAAATTATCTTATGTAGGTATCTGTATCTGCATATATGGATCATTTACCTCTTGTGCATTCCAGAGGAGATCCAGAATGACAAAATATGAGAGTTTCTATACTTTATAAACCTCGTACCATTCGTTTATAAACGTGGCAGTGTCTAGTACATGATAAATTGAGCTGTCAGCTATCTTCAGTTAATAAGGCTGGCCTTTTGCCATTGTTAGGCAAGATCTTAGTTTGAAATCTTGACTTCACTGTTTACCATTTTCCAAATAGGGGAAAAAATTTACGACATAAAAGGTGATTGGATTATGAACTTTTCCTTGCTACTATATTCTAATGCAACGAACTTATGGACATTTAGAGGTTGAACATGTTTTAAAACAAGAATTGATAACTCTGTAGAAATAAAATCTTACATGTACGTCGAAAAATTGAGGGCTTTGATGACTCCAATTTCAGTTACCAATTAAACCAATCTTCCGCATGCATCAAAAATATTCAAGTCAGGAAGATGATGACTTGCAATTCATATACACACGCTACGTGAGTAGACTTCCCACCCAGAGCTCGACATCCTTGCCTCCAGGTCGCACGTAGTAGATTAATTTCATACGGCTGTGCGTGGCGGTGTTAAAAACGTCGTCGGTGCCGGTGTTGGAGGAATGAATGGGTTGGGTCAGGATGAGGAATTATATATTTTATGTTTAGTTGGGCCGGCCGGATTGGCCAAAAACTATGCGCACACTGACACAACATTTATCATTAGCTTCCTCTCAAGGAATTAATTGATCAGATATATATAGATATATAAGAGGAAAGGGCAAGTATTTTTCTGCTGTAACAGTGAGGATAAGGATGAAGGGTATATATAGCAGATGCAGTGGCTTAAGTAATTAGGGGGTGATGGGGGCAGGCCGGCGGGGTGGGGGAATGTTGAGACGATGAACTGAAGAGGGCGTCCGAGAAGAAGAGATGGAAACGGGAGATGTGTAGGTGCAGCAGTTAAGGCGATGGCCCCAGATGATTAATTACTCGGTCAAATTAATCAATAATGATATAAATGGGGGTTGACACGAGTCGCTGTCCTTCTTGCAGCCTGCCCGCTCGACATGCGGCGTTCCTCACTCCCCCATGCCTCCTCCACCCCCCACCCGGGACCATCCATCTCTGTTTATCTCTCTCTCTCTCTATATATATATCTTTATACACTTAATTAACCTCATCATTGATTCCCCTTTATATATATATTCACGCATCACTTCACCTGCAGCAAGAAGCCTCCTCCTCCGCGATTCTTTTACACGATGTCTATCTATATCCATCTGCTTGCTCCACGCTCCACAGCAATCTAATTATTCTAACCCCATGCTCTGTGCATTTGAATTCATCGCTGCAGCGAAGAGTAGGATTAATTTGCAGGTTAATTGCAGCTACATGCAATTAAACAGCGTACACGTACTCTATACACACACACACATCCAACCCACATGCACAGTCGTCGTCGTCTCCTCTGCCGGGCCGGCGGTCTTTCTTCTCTCTTCCTCTTAATTAATTTACAGTTACAGCGGCATTGCATGCATGAATGCACCGGCCGGGCTGCCTGCATGAATTAAACTGCGTCCATGTGATATGCCTGCTAATTGATTAATGAATTAAACTGCGTGCATGAATGTCCCCGGATTTTTCTTAGAGGAGAAAATGTACGTACAGTATATTTCTCGAGAAGAAACTAAAAATAATAAAATAAGGTCAACTGCTTTCGGCCTCATCGTCGCTCCACTCACTCAGCATGTAAAGATAACAAACAGACATGCATATGGGGGCCGCGTGCAGAGTGTCGAAGGGTCGAGAGAGTTCTCCATTAATTTATTGACTTGCGTTGGGGAACATCTACAGTTAGCATGATCAACGACTGCAAACGCCACTTAAACTTGAACAAGAAGCAGCAACCGAAGAAGATATATATACACACGCACGGACTACTTGGAAGGAGGGTGGGGAGATATATATACATAAAGCTTTTGGAGAAAAAGGAAGAGAAAAGACAGGCGCACCATCCGGCAGGGATGGATGATGATATCAACTACTGAGATATATATATATATGTACGTATATAATTGGATGAAGACAAATAATTAATGATCAGGCAAGAGGGCAACCAAGTGAGGTGATGAAGGGGAGTTGAAACTTGAAAAGGAGGAGGCTTTACTTTTAGCTAGCTAGTAGATGAATTTTTTTCTTCTTCTTCTTCTTATTTTTCTGCTGTGGTAGTGGAAGTTACCTTTTTTTTTCATGTGGAATTCTGATGAAGGGCAGTCCACCTAGTTGGCCAAGATAATTGAGCGATCAATCAATTCTTCTACTATCGAGTTACATCATTCAATTTAAAATTTTAATTCCCATCAAATCAAGTAATTCTTTTTTCTACCTCTTCTTCTTCTTCTTCTTTTAAACAATATTTCATGATGAACTAATTAATGAATTACATTTGCATTAAAATGTAATCGGTTCGTAAGTTGGACCTTTTTGTTATGAAGTGACGAATGATTTAACATTCTATTATCGTTTTCGTTTTCATGAGAAGAGAAGAAGAGTACAGCAACCGAGGACATTCATGTACTCTACACGTACCTCCTCCTTGTTTACACGTAGTTTGGCCGGGTAATTTTTATATCAATTAGTAAATAACCGAGTATTCCTTAATCATGCAGTATCTGTGACTAAGATTTCAAACTTTTCAAAAAATTAAGAGCTGATGATGACGATGATGCAGGACCCTTTTTTAAAAAAATAATTATAATTATTACAGTACGACTGAATCATTATAAATACTAAGACTAATTAATTGATAGATAAAATTTGAAGCAAATAATTAATATATATATATATATTATGAATGAGATGTAGATGAAGTGAATCATGATGAGAGGCAAAACAACTACAATAATTTTTTCTTTAAAAAGGATTAATGAGTTAGTGGGATTAAGTTAGAAATGATCCGGCGTCCCATATATATCCTGATCTCATGCCATCCTGCTCCTCCTACTCGTTGAAACAAGCTGCTGCTTCTACCTTTTTGATTGATTGATTGATCGATTGATTGATGTGTTTTCATATTTAATAATGCTATTTCTTCCCCCCTCTCTCTCTCTGTGGCTGATCTCCGAATCAACATCCACCCATGGGATTACGTGTTTAGTTTATGGGTTAGGAAGAAAGATATTTTGCAAAGCTGTATAGATCGAGAGGTGGGATCTTCAAGTACTGCTGCTGCATAAAACGCAACAGTCGCATCTACACTCGAAAGAATAAGCGAATTGCAGCGTGAGCAGCATTAAATTTAGGCAACGCATGCAACAGAAGAAGAAGACGACAGCGAGCACGGTGATGATATATAATGTCTCATGAAATTCCAAAAACTAATGATAAGCAAAGGAACAAACACAAGAAACCAAAAACAAAAAAATAAAGGAGGTGAGAAAAATCAATGGCCAAAGACAAGGGATGTGCGCGCATGAAAATAACAAGTCAGTTAAAGATGAATTAATTAATTAATTATGAAGAGGACCATGGGATGGGACTTGCATGCCTTCGACCTTCCATGCATGCCAATTAAGGCCCCAGCTGTGCGATGACTAATGCCGTGGCATGTACTGCTTCATGTCCCCCATCATGTCTACCTGCTTTTGCATTGCATGCTCTCTCTCTCTCTCTCTAGATATTCTTTTATTCCCTAATCGATCAGGACCTCTCTGCATGCATTATTTTCCTGTGGTTCTAATCAATTAATTAATCTCTATACAGACTTAAATAAAAACCATGATGCGTAATATGTATATATATATAGCTGTAGCTGCTTGTTCTTTTGTCTTGATTAAATTAATCGTATATCAATGACATTTTTTTTCTTTATTAGGGAATTGGAGTATATGTATATATTATACGTCGCCATATTGCCCGGTATATATATTAGTTAGCAAGTCAGGACATCATTCAAAACTGACAAAATAATGAATGTTGCAGAAAATGATCAATTATTAATCGTTCGCTATTGCTTAATTCTCCATGGGTAGGTCACTTGTGTCAGCAGCAGACATAATATCATCAATAACTAATTAATGCCCCATAAATGATCTGTCTCCCGGCACTCTGATATTTTTCCCAGCGCTATTTAATTACCCGCACGAATGATTAATGTTTCAATCATACGGTTTTAAATTAACTGTGCTTTCTATCTAGCTACTTCAAAATTTATCACATCAACCCAATCTTAGCGTACTGTGCAGTAAAAACGTAATTCAACTTACCTGTACATGGATTCAAAGCATGAAGTTGCCGCATTATTAATTATAAATTTCATTTAAAACACATGGCATGTGTTTTTAATTACGACGATGAAGACAGCAGCACTATCACCCAGGGGAATGGATACATATATATATATAGAGAGAGAGAGAGATGGGTGACACAGCAATATCTCCTCCCTTTTTCGCATGAGAACGAGACATCAGTCATTACTATTACCACACATCTGGAGTTAGCTAGACAATATATGTATGTGCGTACGTATTTATGCATGTGGCACAGTTTAGATTAACTAGTCCGATTCCCCTGGCGTCAAATTAAACAGTGAGGAGATAAAGACGCCACCATCGACAAGCAGAAAGAGGTCAGACCAGTGATGGTGATGATCGTAATGATGATGAAGCCACACACACATGTATAATATAATATATGGGACTGCCCCTTGCTCTTAAATGCCGGATGACCAGAATTTTACATTTATAATTCAACGAGAGGGAAGTGAATGATAATAATTTCCGTTCATGTGTATAAAGATATGTATAATAATCATGAAGTTGATATTAATGAATTATATGGTGGGGAGTGCACGTTGAGAGGCCGTAATCACAGATGCTCTCCTCCTCCTCCTCCTGCTTTTATGAAAGAAAGCAATGGATAGCGACCTCTTCCTCTTCCTCTCATCCATCCCCTCTTCTTGTCTGCTTGCCTACGTTGCTGTTGTTGCGCCCTCACTCGATACGTTAATGCAATCCAGTTCAGTATGTACGTACGTATATCCCTCTCGTGGGTACGTACGTTACACAATCAATCAATCGCAGGTATATACGTATATACGGTCGTGATGGTGGTCGCGGTCATCGCATTGTGTCGCTGTCATTCACATCACATCAACATCCCATCGATTAAGATATCGGTGTTGGTGTGTGGGGGTGTATATATATAAAAATAACGTCGATGATGGGCGGGGGTGCATGTGGGCGTGTAGGTATGCGTATGTCCGGATGCGTGCGTGCATGGGTCGGAGATTGCGGAGCGCTGTCTCTACTGCTTTCGACGTCGATATCCATTGATGGAGCGAGAGAGAGAAGGAAGGCCCGACGCTCGTCGATCGGCTCGCCCGCCCGTGGAAGGCGGAGGAGAAGCCGATCGAGAAGGGATGGACGGCGACGCCGGCAAAAGCAAGCCCGACATGTCGTCAAACTCCCCGCTCGACATGTCGTCAACCGCACGCTTTTTAATTGATTCCCGGATCCCTACCTCCGTCAACGCCCCCCCTCGCCTACCTGCACTTCCCGCCAACGCCGCCACTGTACTCTCTGCGTGTGGATATATATATATCGATCGATCGAGAGAGAGGATGAGAGACTTAGCTCGTAAAAAATTAATAAGCTGAATAAAATTGAATCTACATGTGCGTGTATGTACATAAAGAGTCACTGTGAATGGTGGTGAGGAGAAGCGTGGTGTCGACACGCGGATGCTCTACGAGGACGACAGGATGCGGTAGGTTACTATTCACTTCCTTTTAGTTTTCCCCTCTTTTAATTACTCCGCCGATTTGATTGATATCATGCATCGTCCAGTAAGTATATATATATGTGCAGATTGATATATATCTTATTTAGATAGGGAATCATGTCATGTTCTAAGATGCCACAAATGTGCTCTCTCTCTCTCTCTCAGCTTATATATTCACGGATGATATATAGATAGATGGATAGATACGCATTATGTATCGGGACATCTCAGCCTCAAATTTGGCACCGGATTCGGTTAATATTCACTTATATGTATAACTCTTAATGTAAAAAGAGGAATAAAATGCACAATAATTAAAAAAAGTAAATAATTGTGGTGAAGAAATAAAAGGGCGTGCAGTCTGATCCTGCTCTCCTTTTTTTTCTCTCTCTCTTTCCCCGGCTGATGTGATGAGTTAAAAGCTCCCCACTATGAGCAGATTAAAGCTATACGTACACCACACCATTCATTCACTTGTTCGTTCATGCCCTCCATTTTCCTCTCTCTCTCTCTCTCTTTGCTTTTATTATCGGTGACGATGAAAATGATGATGATGATGATGATGATGAGCGTGTTTCACACCAAAAAGAAACAACGATATATTAATTTAAATGGTCGTCCTTACAAATCAATCGCGTACGAGCTTTTGCATTCATTTCTTCCTCCGATTCGAGTGTTAAGTTGACACATTTTTTTTGCCGCGTTGCATGCGCGTCTTCTTCCCAACTTTAATTTTCTCCACATACATCCTCTCGGCAAAGCCCACGTATATATATTCAGTATAACATTTACTTTTTTATAAAAAAAATGTGTGATGTAATTATTTAGTAAAACACCAATCATTATATATAACCTACAATTACACAAGTGCATGTTCCTCTGATTAGAAAAATTAAATTATATACGATTTAATTAGAACAATTGAGTTATACAAAAAGATTGTGAGTTTAATACTAATATTGAAATAATAATGTATATATATATACATAACCACCAATTCCTGTTTTGAGCATATACAAAGCATGGTATGATAATTGATCAACGAGACCTACCACACCTTTTGATGATTTGCTATCAAATTGTCCTGTCAAACATGGAGTGAGCTCTCCTATTCAGCTGTTGCCTTCATTTCTTCTTCCTCACACTAATAATAATAATAATAATAATAACATGCAACTTTGTTCATATATATATACGATGTGCAACTATTTTCTCCTCGACTACGTCTATGTATAATAATTAAAGTCATCTACCTAAATTAATCGATCAATTAATTACTCAGAGACAAATTTTAAAGTATAATGAAAAAAATAATTGAGTAAATATTTAAAGGGCAATGCAACCACATTGCTTTCTCCACGGGACAGGAGCACATGCATGTGCGTGTGTGTATGTGTGTGGGTACTCCAACTAAATGAAAAAACAACTTTTGATCTCCTCATTCGTTATTTTTCCCGTTCCATCTTCATCATTCTATCTTTTGTTTGCTCGGTGCATTTAAATCTGTCTCCCCAATTCGATCTCCATGTAATCAATTTGCTTGTCCTCATGCGCCCCCCCGCGCGCGTGTGATATCATTAATTAACCAGACGTAGACCGCTCGCTCATCATCATTAACTTTTTTATTATTATTGTGCGTTAATCCTAATTTGTTTTATTCTCCTTGTTCTCTACGATGGGTTCGTAATTTTATTTTATTTCATCGAACCTAAAAAAATATTATTAAGAAAAATCACCCCAATTTTATGCTGTTTACACCGGCATGGATTAATTAAAGTCTCCTCCTCCGATTCCGGGCTGCACGCCCATCAACGTCGATGCCCTCCTTTTTGTCATCCCCAGCACGTGCGCCCATTTTTTTTATTTATTAATCAGTCCAACTCTTAATTATTCATCTTATATAATTTATCTCACCTAATGCTCTGGAATTATTTATTTATTTCATTATTCCACGCGAACTAAATATTTTTTTTCTATTTTTAAAGGATATATATGTACACGTACATACTTTGCCGTTGATTTAGCAGCTGGTTTAAATAGATTAAGAAATACAGTTATTCCAAAAAAACGATCTATGAATTAGGAAAAAGAATATCTTTCTCTTCCACTCTTCTTAATTGAATTTGTCCATTGTAAATATTTATTAAGAATATTTTTCTAGACTATGCTTGGATTTATTTTGAAAAATATAACGATAGTATATTTATATATAAAATAATATATTTTATTATGTGATAGAACATCTGTAAATAGGAGTAATTAGCAGTTAAGCAGCAGGTGTGTTAATCTATCAACGCTACGTCCGCATCCAATTCATATATAAAAATAAAAATGAATATTTGTGGGAATTTGTAACAGTTGCCGCTTCTTTTACGGACACAAGCCATACAAGAGCGATGTAGCGCGTATACGCTTTCTAGGTTTTTTTACTTGGGTTTTTTTTTTGTTCCTCTCCGTTGTCTTTTTTTTTTCCTTGCAAAATACGGTCATCCCGAGGTTACTCCAATTTTTTTTTAACATAAAATTATATATATATATTCTATCGATGAAAAGAAGTACGTATAGCTGGATGGTAAACTATGATTTCCATAAGGTATCGGATAGCGTAAGGTTTGCCTTTAATTTTCTTGAAGTATAACTCATGCTTCATTTCTATCTCTAAGCACCAACGTCTTTTGTACGAGGATTTTTTTAAAAAAGAAGAAGAAGAAGAGTATTTTGTGTCTTTAAAATCAATGTCGAATTTGATTCCGAAGAAAAAATAAATTTAAAATAAGATGTTTCTAATTTAATTTAAGTCGGAGCTCCTCCGTCCAACCACCGCTCCGAAAGAATGATGATGAAACGTAAAGCAGAAAGTACGCGAAGCACTTTTATGCACGTATATCCATCACTCCATCTGTACGCATCAATAATACATGCAATGCATGGACAAATGTGTATGATTCAGTTTTCCTTTTTTAAATTTTCCCCGATGCACATAATACGGACAATTACGCACAGGGCCATTTTTATTTTCGCGCACATGTTTATATCGATTAATCTCATCCATCGCTGCAGTTTTCTTCGTAAATTATTTTAATTTGCTGGTATGGGTTGTGATCCAAAAAATTAAGCCGAAGCTGGAAAGAAAATGAAGCCTCGTAACATTTAATATGGAATTCCGATTAAATTATTAAACGAAGGAAAAAGGTAGTCTTCCACTTTATATTATTTAATGCTTTAATGTCGGGCTCCAAAGCTAACAAGACGACGACGATCATCGTCGTCTTGTAGAATTAAAAGAAAAATGGAAAAATAAAACAAGACGACGACGACGACGACGACGACGACGACGATCGAAGGAGTGAGACGATGAGAGCGTTGGTTGCATCTCCCCCACTCCCACTCCCTCCCCCCCTCCCTTTTGAGTCCCTTCCTCCTCTATAAATACTTCACCCCGTCCTCCTCCCCTCTCCACACACTCCGCATCATACAGACAATTCCATCGCCACTCCCCAATCTCCTCCTCCTCCTTTCTTTCCACCATTAATTAATTATTGCTTCGAAGCTAGCCTTCTCCACTCCTCTGTTGACCCACTGCAATAACCCTTCCACGCCACTTGCTTCTTCCCTGCCGGTTGCCGCCACCATGCCTGAGGCACCGAAGATCACGCCGCTACCGGCCTCCGCTCCAACCGAGCACCGCAAGGCCCTCGAATACATCGAACAGGTCACCCAGAACGCCGACATAGTCCAGCGGCGCGTTCTCGCCGAGATCCTCACGCAGAACGCCGCCGCTGAGTACTTGCACCGGCACGGCCTCTCTGGCCGCAGCGGCGGCGTTGATTTCGCCGCGTTCAAGCGCCTCGTACCGGTCGTGACCTACGAGGATATCCAGCCGGACATCCTCCGTATCGCCCACGGCGACACCTCCCCCATCCTCTCTGGCCGCCCCATCTCCGAGTTCCTCACCAGGTTTAATGATCTCCCCTCCTCTCTTCTCTTTCTCCTCCTCCCAGAAAGCTTTTTCTAAATTCAGATAGCGTAATCGTGTATATAGTTCGGGCACATCAGGCGGCGAGCGGAAGCTGATGCCGACGATCGACGACGAGCTGGACAGGCGCTCGCTGCTGTATAGCTTGCTAATGCCGGTGATGAGCCAATTCGTGGCGGGGCTCGACAAGGGAAAGGGAATGTACCTGCTGTTTGTCAAGTCAGAGGCGCGGACTCCCGGCGGCCTCGTCGCCCGGCCGGTGCTCACCAGCTACTACAAAAGCCGCCACTTCCTCGGCCGGTCTTTCGACCCCTACAACGTCTGCACGAGCCCGAACGAGGCCATCCTCTGCCCCGACTCCTACCAGAGCATGTACGCCCAGCTGCTCTGCGGCCTCGTGCAGCGGGCGGACGTGGTCCGCGTCGGCGCCGTCTTCGCTTCCGGCTTCATCCGCGCCATCCGCTTCCTGGAGAAGCACTGGCAGAGCCTCTGCCGCGACATCCGCTCCGGCGAGCTCGAACCCGGCATCACCGACCGCGCCGTGCGCGACGCGGTGGCGCGAGTGCTCCGCCGACCGGACCCGGAGCTCGCCTGCCAGATCGAGGCGGAGTGCCGCAAGGGGTCGTGGCAGGGGATCATCCCCCGGCTGTGGCCCCGGACCAAGTACGTCGACGTGATCGTCACCGGCGCCATGGCGCAGTACATCCCCACCCTCGAGTTCTACGGCGGCGGCCTGCCGCTGACCTGCACGATGTACGCCTCCTCCGAGTGCTACTTCGGCCTCAACCTCAACCCCATGTGCAAGCCCAGTGACGTCTCCTACACCTTGATTCCCACCATGGCCTACTTCGAATTCCTCCCCCTCCAATGCGGCGGTGGCCGTGCCGAGTTCGACCACAGCGACCTCGTCGACCTAGTCGATGTGAAGCTAGGCCAGGAGTACGAGCTCGTCGTCACCACCTACGCCGGTAAGTGGCGTTAATTACTCTCTCTCTCTCTCTCTGATCTGTAGAGAATTGCAAGAGGTCGAGAACTAATTGATTTGGATTTATGCATGGTGCAGGGTTGTATCGTTACAGAATCGGCGACGTGCTGAGGGTGGCGGGATTCAAGAACAAGGCCCCGCAGTTCAACTTCGTTCGGCGCAAGAACGTGGCGCTGAGCATCGACTCCGACAAGACAGACGAGGTGGAGCTACACGCGGCGGTGCGCAACGCCGAGAACAACCTGGAGCCGTTCGGAGCGTCGCTGGTGGAGTACACGAGCTACGCCGACACGTCGGGGATCCCGGGGCATTACGTGCTGTTCTGGGAACTGCGGGCCGGGGGAACGCCGGTGCCGCCATCGGCTTTCGAGGACTGCTGCCTGACGGTGGAGGAGTCGCTCAATAGCGTGTACCGGCAGGGGCGCGTCTGCGACAAGTCGATCGGGCCGCTGGAGATCCGGGAGGTGGAGGAAGGGACCTTCGACAAGCTAATGGACTACGCCCTCAGTCAGGGGGCCTCCATCAACCAGTACAAGGCGCCGCGCTGTGTGCGGCCGGGGCCGGTCGTCGAGCTGCTCAACAGCCGAGTGAAGGCCACCTTCTTCAGCCCCAAGTGCCCCAAATGGAGGCCGGGACACAAGCAATGGAACAAGGACAGCAACAACATCTAACCGGAGAGGGTTGAAGAAGAAATTGAAGTAGAGAGACATGACTACTACTGCTACTCCTCCTATTAGTCCTTAAATCTCTAAGATTTAGAGATCAAATGTGTTTTCCTATTTCTTCTGTTCCTCCACTTTCTATCTCCTCTGCTACATCTCCATCTCATTTTTGCTGCTGCTTTGTACTAGATGTACTCGAAATAATTAGCTAACGAGGTGCTCATCTAAATAGTTGTACAAAACGCTTCTCTCTTAATTAAGGAACACTTTTTAATTTTCTTGCAAACCGCAGTTTCTATGATGCCTTTTTTATGAGCTCATCCAATAATTTGGCAATGAACTCCCCACCTCCCCTGTTCTGGTCATGAACTCCTCCCCAACGAAACAGATTCTTTTTGATGTGAGAGCAACAAGGAGGAAGTAGCTAAATTATCTCAATTTCAGCTGGCAGGGCAAAAGTAAAATTACTTTCTAAAAATGAGAAGATGATGATGATGATGCAAATTTAAACTAAATGGATGGATCACTTGATTACCTAATCCGAATCCTAATGCAGTAAATACTGTATAAACTTTTGGGGTGGAGAAGCAAAGGCAGAAAAGTGTTCATGGAAGGAAAACAGATTCCTGACAAGAACCGAGATGTCTGACACTGAAAAAAAAATAGTACATGACAAAGTTAAGCGAACCAACTCCTCAATTTGTCGAGGCAGGGGAAGTACTCTTGCTGAGTCCTTACAGCTCCGCAAATAGAAAGCTTATCCGCAGCAGCCAACAAAAGTAAGTTAACACTGTATTCATGATGCTAAAAGGACCATGCTAATTATTCTTGTCAATAATGGAGGGCTAAGGATCAAGTTCACAGTGCATGAGGTCCTCCTACTGCAAGAAGAAGAAGAAGAAGAAGTATGGATCATGGAGGTTTCCTCCAGTATCAATAATCGACAAAAATATGACATAATTCTGTTTTATGCGGTTAGAAGATAACCACAACGTAGCACCAATAATCCGGTGTCCAAAAGCACTAGTAGACCATTGCTGAAGAAAAGACATAGTGCAAGAAGAAGCAAAAGATTAATTAAAGGAAACGAAAGGGTCGATGATTGACACCATTCACAATAATATGCCCCCAACTGAACATGGATAGTACATCATTCTGTAATAGCTAAGGGTTTGGGAGTTTTCTATAAGGGAAAGGGCGGAAGTATTTATCTGGTTTGGATAATTTTACTAAACTAAGGAATGGCAGAAAGGACAGTTTTTTTCTTTCTGTTTCGATTCCCCAAGTTGGAGGAATTGGGAAGCATTTACAATGGAGAGGAATAGAGAAGACTCTTTCATTAAAAAAAAAAATCTTCCAAAGTGATTGCAGTCCCCTTTAATTTCCTTTTTATCCCTTCCTTCCCTTCTAAACCCTTCTTCCATCCAAATACACCTTCAACCTTTAGAGTGGACCACCGAGAAACTTAGAAATTGATAAAGTGTGAGAAGGGGGCCCTTAATGCAGCAAGACATGCAAACACAGAGGGGTCGAAGAATGTCCACCAGCAAACAGGAGGGGAAGAAGAAATGAACGGGTTTACGGCTTCCATGGCGCGAGGTATGGAAGGCTTCCCCACCGGCGGTGCTTCGCCGACCGTCCACATGGCGGTTGCACGGCGTTGTCGAGTTGACTGCCGCCGCCGCGTGCCCGGTGTGCCTCGCCACCGTGATGGCGGCCCCCGCAGGTGTGTGGGTGGGGAGGGGGGAAGCATGCTGGCCGCCATGCCCATACCTTGGCCTGCTGACTTGTTAGAGTGCGGAAGAGCAGTGTGTCTACTGCATGTCTTCGCCCCTAGCAATTTTTAACGACGGATTGGATACATAAATCTGCTTATATTTTATATCAGGAGTCGAATCAATCTATATATTATATTCAGGAAGTTTTGTCCAAAATTGAACTATGATCCATTTACCATAAAATTAAATCTGCTATATCTAAAACGACAGCAAAATGGAAAGATGCAAATATCAGTGAAGCTTGAGACGCACACCATATAATTTTTTCCACATGAGCGTGGTTATCCACTCATACACATTGCATGCAATTCTTTTTACTGATTCTTCTGCAAAAGGTATTCCTGTTCTCGTATTGATACATGTCTGATGATGCACTTCTACAAAAACTTGATTGCATGCATTTTGAAGCAAATGGAGAAATTGTTCATGCAACCAACTCAAACATACAGCACACATACATAGTTCAGGTAAAGAAACAAATAATGAGGTCCCTTTTTTCTGCTGCCTTTTTCTGCTAATGTCAGAGGTTTCATGCCCTCCTGCCCACCCCATCCACACAGGTCGAGAGAGAGAGTCAACACTTCGAGTCCACGGGATAAAAAACTTTGAGCCACAAACAGTCTCATCACTCTGCCCATAGTTGACATCAGAAACATGCAAGAAGGGTTTGACTTCCCACAGGTCATCTGCTGCAACCAGTCATGCCCTATATCTCTAAACACGTAGTATGTAGTTCCTGTGTTTCGGTGGCATTGTCTAGTGCGGTGGCCGCTTGCTACAGTAGAGTAATTCAAGTTCCAGGATGAACAGTGGTCAAGTGTAATATCTACGGAGGAAGAGCATCAGAAAAGCACCAAGAAGCTTATGGAAGGAAGACGATGCATGCAGAAATATTTTTAAACTCAGACGACAATAAGGTAAAGGTTCAATCCAAGTAAAAAGATATAACTTCAAGTATGGCCACAGTGGCAGGCAGTGTTGGTTTGAGCTGTATGGCACTTTTGATGGGAGGGGGCAAATATCCAAATTAGACCGGCAGCAGAAAAGGGATTTCGATGTCCTAAAGCACTGCAACAATGTGTGTTTGCTCATCCATATATACTAAATTAAATCAGTGATGACACTCTGATAAAAACTGAAGGGGGGGTGGATTCAGTGGAGTCCAACCAAATCTATAATTTTCTAGTTAAAGCATATCCGGACAAACAAGGGAAAAGAAGATATCTAGTAAAATCAGTAGATTAAAGAAAATCCACTCTTGTAATTTGTCAATGAGTCCAACATGAAAAGCATATCTGGAACCCAGAAAGAAAATCCACTCTTATACCCTTGGCAATTGGCAAATATACAACATGAAAAGAACACCAAACTGTGCTGAGAGAATATTTCTAGAATACCTGAATGGCTGGTGCCCAGAACTGCCTAACGATGTGTTTTTCCAAGAATAAAGTTCAACTGATTCTTTATACAAGTTCTGTTTGAGGCTTAAATTTGCAGGTTTTGAACTCGTGATGCCTTACATTTATAAAGAGAGTTCTTCATAACCAATCATCTATGTGCATGCTAACTAAGCCACCATAGTCATAATAAAAATAGTATAGCGCATTCCTGGTTAACAAGGCCACAATTACTAAAGATAAGGACCTTGCAAAAAGAACATTAGAAGTTTACAATCCGTCAACTTGACATAGTGACATCTTCTGAACAAATGCTGCAGGAGCAGGGACTGCATGAAGGAAGAACTAAGCTTATGCGATGAAATTACAGTGTGAATGAAATGTGAACATCTATGATTAAAAGTACTTTTAATAGGCAAAATTTTCAATCCTGGTAACATCCATCTGACAAAATCTAGTAAATTCAATCCACTTCTACTTGAATTGATATTCACCATATATATTATTTCCAACACAATGGCAGTTTCGTTTCTTTGATATCTCAAACATTGTTTCGTTTCTGCCCTGCATAAGAATTAGAACAGAAAGAGGAGCCCTGCATAAGAGTTAGAACAACAGAAAGAGAATTTATGCACTGGAGTCTATTGATTCTCAATCTTGAAAACTACAAGTAACCTCTCTAGCAAATCCATGGGCAGTTAGTGTTTGAACACATATAAAGCCAATTTGTTATGAGTAGTACTGGTTACAACAAACTTTCATTTCCAGAGCCAATTATCTGAACAAACTTTTGAACTCTTTACGAACCTTGCAAGAGGTCTTCTCTATGTATAACCAATTTTAATTTGCTTATGCTTGCCAATGAATTAAGCATAAGACAACAAAACTGGCCAGTGCTTTTTAAAGAAAACTTTTCAAAACCAAAGATCCTATCCATGATAAACACAAACTAAAAATCGGTAGATAATACTTCCACGCTTGCAATTGGCTCATGCTCTTGCAATTATTTGATGTCTCCCTCAGAATTAACCAATTAAGCACTTGTATATCTATATCTAAATAATAATCTGAACAGACTTCCAACTGGTTTCTCAAAATTCAGCCATTCTTTTTTAAGTAAAAAACCAGATCAAAGAACAACAATTTATTCATAGAAAATATGCGATCATAAAAAGAGACGGGAGTCACTTGGCTTTCTATAACTCAAACTTGATGTAAATTTGGCTTTGCTTGTCATATCAAAGAAAACAACATCCATTACTTTACCATCTAAATGTTTTATTGCTTATTCCAGACGAACAAGTTTTAGCTTAAGAAAACAATTAGGAAGACTATTAACTAATTCAAGGACAATTTTTTTTTTTTTTGAGGATTTCTGTAACCATCTTTATGTCCAGAAACTTTCTGAGAAAAGCAACAATATATTGGATAGCAAACTTCCGAATTGATAAAAAAATTTGATCATTAATGCGAATTATCTCATTGTTTTTCTTCTACATGCTCTAAGTCTCTTATGCCTTGTTTGGTATGGGGAATTAGACAGTGGCCTTCACCCCTTAATTAATTATAATCGGAAGATTCATGCATAAACAAATTATAATCGGAAGATCACCCCTTAATTTCCTCGTGTTAGACAGGACCTTACTTCGATTTCCCTTTTACTTCTCACTCTACTTTCCTACTTCTCTTTACCTTATGCATAAGAAAGAGCTGAAATAACAATTTGTAAGAAAGTGGAATGAAAATAAGTTGACTTTTTTTACTTGATTTTCTGCTTGGTACCATTTGCCTAATTTGCAGGTCCCATGTGAACACCGCTAGGTAAATAACTGCATGAAAGTTTATCGTGTAGAACAAATCTGAAATATTGAACACCTAAACATGTAGGCGAACGCGACATACATGATGCTGTACTAGTATGAGGATCAAATATCCATGGAATTTCCGGGGCACTAGCTTTTATACCATGCCCTCAGAGTCGACATACACAGACCAACTGATGGACTTGCAAATCCAGAGAATATGCAGTTATCAGAGTTCGCTTCAACCTCGAATTTTAGTCCTGAGAAAATCGCATACACAACCTCGAAGGTCTCTCAGAGACATGTGATTGATACTAATTGCAGGAGGCTTAAGATAAAGTTGATTGGTTTGGAGAAATAAGAAGTCATTACATCTTTGAGTGCTCATGGTGAACCCTGAAGACGAGAAATTGTGTTACTACTCTTCAATGGCAATGCAGAAGACATGTCTTAGTAAATTTTCATGAGACAAAAAATATGCATTTGCAATCTATATATAATAAAAAGCAACAGTATGTTATTCAACTCATCTTCCTTGCAACTTAAGGATTGCCCATTAAATCCTTAATCGAAAGTACAATGCCATGCAGAAACCATGAGTTACAAATTGAGCTGTCGTTTGCATGAGAAAGATCACTTCTTTCCCTCAATTTAATTAATTGATTCTTTCTAATTAGTGTTATATACAACAGAGATGCACATCTATAGATCTAATATTTTCCCCGACATTAGAAAAAAAAATTAACGTAAGTAAATCAAAGAGGAGTATTTGTAGTTGCAGAGGTATACGACTTGCAGGTCAAGATGTTTCGTTCTTGGCTTTATTTTCCATTATGATCAAAGTCATTTCAGATCCAGACACGGTCGCTTTCCTCACCTCCAGAAGGCTAGATCTTTTGAACAGCGTCTTGATCTCCTCCACTTCCTGGGTGTAGGGGCCATCCACGGCGAGGATGACGAACCCACCGGGGCGGACGGTGCGCTCCATCTCGGAGACGAATCTGGTCGGGAACAGCGCCCCGTCCAGGCCCGTGCTAAATCCGAGATCGAAGACGTTGTCGAAGAAGGGCAGGTTGTGCGGATCGGCGCGGCGGACCAGTGGGTGGATGTCAATAACGTCGACGCCGGTCACATCGGCCACCCCGGACTCCAGTAGCGCGGCAACCTCGTGGCCAGCTCCTGCGGAGACGCAGAGGACGTGGGAGGCATTCGATAGAAACCCGGCGAAGCGGAAGGTATCGAAGAGGCCGGTGAAGGCCTCGGTGCGGCGGTGCCAGGCGTTGGTGGAACGAAGCTTGGCGAAGCGCTTGTCGGGGCCGACGACCTCGCGGGATGCAGCGTCGCAGGAAGAGCTGGGGAAGGAGTGGTAGTGATCGGAGATCGATTTGGGCTGCTGGTGGTGATCGTCGTCGACGGCGTACCGTCGGTCGATGGAGGAGAGCGGGGAGCAGTAGAGGGAGGAGCGGGAGAAGAGGTGGAGAGCGGCGACGGTGGCGATGGAGGCGAAGACGAGCGACACACGGTTCAGCAGCCGCTCCACGTTCTTCTCCATTGCCGTCTCGGCTTGCAGCTCTCTTCTGGATCTCGACATCGGAGGTGGTGGAGAGGAGGAACGAAGAGCGCATCCAGATCTGGCTCGATAATTCCCCTTTAACAATTAATATGGGGCTTCATTACTCATCGTCGTTGGACCGGGCTTAGATCGAACGGTTTAAATGAACCGGGCTCACATGGCTCAATATATATGTATATGATTTTTAAAATAAATAAATAAGGTTATAGGTTTAAAAGACCTTATTTTAATTTGTTTTATAAGATAATTAATTAAATGGTTAACATCACGTGTTAGAATTTTATTTTAAATATAGAAATTGAGTTAATTAGAAGGAGGTGAAGCTTATCCTTGGATGCTTAATCATCACATATATATATATATATATATCCACACCTTTTTATTTATTTTATTATTGTTCACGTTGCATCATCATCATTCTTCCTTAAACCGCATGAACCTTTTTTCTTTCACAGAGATCCACCGAGTTAAAGCCATGTCGGCAACTGAAGAGATCAAGTTGCAGGAGTTGAGTTATCCTGAACTCTTAATTATTTATCGTCATAATTTCAGTGGGTGGCAAATCCATGTCATCCATTTTAATTAATTTAGGGTGGGAGATTCAAATGAGACAAATAAAGCAAGATTTGATTAGATACTGATGACCTTACAACTTCACTTTTAAACACCATAATTTCTATTATATATGCAATTAAGACATATGGCTTATATATATATATAAATATAAATGAGTGGATTTGCCATGTATGGATCTCTAATTGCATGTGTGTATGAACCAACACAACGCACAAAATGTGCTTGCTTGAAACGGCCATTTAATCAATTGAGGGCGAGCTAATTAGCTACCTCAACATCAATTGTTAGGTATACCAACTGAGCGTAGCAATCCCATTTTACAAAATTTTAAATTTTAAAATAAAAATTACTTTACAGAAATTTAATATTTTTAACAAGCATATTCTTTTAATAAAATTGATGCTTGATAAATTCTAGAGTCACACCTTCTTCCTTGATCTTGGCATCACTACTATTTCTTCTGTCCTTATCTAGGAATTATAAAAGAGGATGATGCTGATTGGTCCATTTTTCCTTTTATAGCAGGCGGAGATGGACTTATTCAACCTTTTTTTTTTCAAAAAAAATTAGTTCAATGCATCGAAGGAATTTAGTGCTTCAAAAATGCAGCATATGATTAATAAATTAAAACAAGAAAGTAAGTAGCTAGCAAGGAATCATGTTTTATTATTGATTTACTAATCCGGCTTCCTTCCATCAATGCCAATAATTGATCCCCCTCTCACATTACACCAATCATTCATCTGAAAAAAAAACAGCTTTACTTAAAGTTAAATTTAAAATTAAATTAATGCAAACTAATCTTTTTTTTTTCTCCTCCTACTTACGAATTAACACGGCACCTCAACTTTTTTGAAACTATTAAAAAAGTCGAGATAATATTTAGGATATCTGTAAAAATTAAAATTAATCAATTAAAACTCATCTATATACATATATATAATTTGTTTTTTAATTCCTACAAAAAAAAAGTCGATTGCTCTGTTGAGGGTGGAGCATGACCTCCTCCTCCATTGCCGTTTGCTTCACTCAATTAAGAGGCCCCGGATCGTGCATTTTTCACAAGCTCAAAACATCAGCCATACAAATCTACATATAATCGGGTCGGATCCTGGATGATGAGGTCGATAGAGCCTAAGTGGGTCGGATAGAATATTTAAGTACCGATCCGATCCTAATCGGATGGATGAGCACAGACGCATCCGCCGACCAGACAAATCTCAGCGGCTGATCGAGGAGGGTATTTACGTCTTTTTAGGCAGCAGCGACGAGATCCCCATGTCTCTTTATAACTGCGATTTTATCTGTTCATTTCTCCAGAGTTGCAGCGGCAGCGTCTGCATCTGCTCACTGCGTGCGGGGGAGCCGCTGACGCCGGAGATCGATGAGGCTGCTCGAGTTCCCCTGCGGCCGCCGAACGGCGCGGCTGGAAGAGGAGGCACCGCGAAGGGATCGGGCGGCGGCCGCTGCAGCGCCGGAGAAGGGAAAGCGCCGGGGGAGGGCGTTGCCGTGGCGCCCGTCGCTGGTCGCGATCTCGGAGGACGCGGCGATGGTTGCCGCTGCGGGGGGTGGAACGTCGCTGTTCAAGGGCAGGGCCGCCGCCTCCACTGGGTCGCCGAAGACGAGGGCGAGTTACGGGCGCAGAATCGACCCCCGCCCCTTCAAAGACGCCGACTACGGGTATATAATTTAATAACTAATTAATCAATTAATTCTCTCTCGCACACCGGTAGATTAGAATCTGGTCCTAGATTCCTGTCTCGCCTACTGGATTCTTTGGGATTCCTTTTTTTTTCTAATGAAAAAAATCCGCATTTAATCAACTCGATATTTAGGAAACTTGCGTCATTTTTTTACATGAGATTTATTTCGCTATAAATTACAAGTTTATTTTTTTTATGAAATAGAAATATTATTTTGATTTAAATTGATCTTATAAAATAAGCGTATCAAGAATATTTATTTTCCGAGAAAAATAGCACATATACATATAGCTACGTACAAAAATAAAGAATATTTTAACATAATTATATATATATATATATATATATATATCTGTTTAGCATCGTTTCCTCCAAAGTGCAAAAAAAGGATTTTTTGCTAAAATTCGTGCTAAATGAATGATTGTAAGTAAATGAGCGTGGCCTCTCACTGATCTTAAAATTAATTATTATTTGGTTAATGAGCGTAATGGTGAAGAAGGTGGTTGGTCGGCCCTCCCACTTTATAGGCGGTAGAAGGAGAAATTAATCTTTATTTTTGGTTGAATAGAGGGAGAAGGAATCTTGAAATGAAATGGAAAGGATGCTCCCCTGTTTTCAAGGTTTTTTTTTCTATGTGGAGTCATTCTTTCTCGTTCTATGCGACTTTATGCCTCGTCATTTACCACGAATTTACAAACTTGGCCGTGTATATACGTCTGGATATATATATAGTTATAAGATGTGAATGGATTGACTGAAACATCTGGGAATTGGATTTTTTTGCAGTCACTACGGAGTTCCTGTAACTGTACCTGCGTTTGCTCCGGCTGCCTTCATATTTTGAAGAAGCTGCTTTCCACACTCATGCTTTTTTTCCGCTGCAAAATCTGCTTTGTACATACATCTGCAATCGAAAAAGCTAGCAGCGTTCACTTCAGCAACATGTTAAAATTATGTGATGCTTATATTTTGTTTAGTTGTTGGATGGTGGAATCTTACGCTCATTGCTCTAATTCTAAGTATATACAGTGAAAATACTTTCTAACGTCTACAAAATATAACCCGCCTCTCCCATCTTCATCTTCTTGAGTTTAGATGAGAAAAAGGGACGACGAGGAGGAAGAGCGATACAAATTACAAAATACCCAGGAACTTGAAGTCAAACCTTCTGAACCAAAAACGCATATTCGATGAAACTTTGACGCTCTTTTCAATGCAATCCCACAGAGCCGCCAACTTTGATCTCACCAGCAGGTGAAGAATATGTTGTAACTCGCACCAGTGCAAAACACCAGGGATGAGAAAAAGCAAAAGTGGTTGTCTAAATCCACTGAATCCAAACACAAGCTGGAGGTTGAAAACTCGAAACAGTTAACAATTTGGCTCAGGGTAATTTAAACGTGATCTAAGTGATGGTTATTGAAAAGCCAGCCACCAATAACAGTGAGTCAAAGGCGCATGATGACTGAAATTTCTGGTTACAAGTCATTTCTTACATGACCGCTTTTAAGCACCAGGAAAACAAAAAAATTATAGCACTTAACCCAACTAACGAATGTATAAAAATCCCACCCCCTATTACGATTACAGTTTTTGCACGGGTTTACTCCCAAACGAACAAGAGGTCTTTAATTCGACGGTGAAATAAAAAAATCAGAGATTCGAGTAGGGACGACTTGTTTAATCATCACTCCATGTTGCATCAATAATTAAAGTAATTCCTTGCCAGGGACACACTGCATATTATATCTACCCCTTTCTTGCATGATGGTGTCCCCATCAATGATTAAAGAGGTAGAGAAGACTGAATGGCGTGTGAGAGCATAGACTATATGGTCAACCACACTGCAAACAATTCCGATGCAGTAACTCATTTTTCAGCTCTAGGAAAGATCAGTATCCATTAATCTGCCGATGTGCTGGGCCGGAGTAGAGTTCCCGGGTATCTGTTAAGCGGGAAAAAGGAAGCTTGGCCTGACCAGGAATGTTCCTCTGGCTAGTGAAGTGATTGTCTGGCCTGCCGTCGGACACGGACCTTGAAAATGCTTGAGCAAGCTCCAATGCGGAGGATGCTTTTCCAAAACGAGGTGATGGCGTATCAGGTTTCGGTTGCTCAATGGGCTTGCGCCAGTTATCAGCATCTGCACGATGTGATTCAAGTGACTTCCCATTCTCTCTAGCATTTTTACGGGTGTCATTTCTCCATGAAGAGCTCTGCAGGTCTGATTTCTCTGTGTCTGCCCGATAGCCTTTCTTCTCAGGATCCTTTCCAGTCCTTTGCCCAGCAGGGGCTCTCTCAGATCTTTCTCTGGGCTGGAGGGTTGCATTTGGCTGTGTCTTTGAGTCAGTCCTTGGAAGGTCATTCCTAGACCTTAATGAAGCCAGAAAAATTACAGGTTCAATTGACTATGAAAATGCAAAAAGTTAAACAAATTGAAATATTGATACCCAACTAGCCTACCAGGTTTTACAGAAACAAAGCCAACATATATAAATAAACAAAATTAACAAAAATGTACTAGAGAAATAATATTTGAAGCTTCCCAGTTCCAACGGAAAGGCTGTTACTGTAAAGACTATGAAACCTTATTAGTTTTAATTAACACCTAAACCGGCAGATTGGTTTTCTTCAGTGTACTTAAATTATAGAGATTTATGTGTTATTTATGTATCATGAAATATAACATTCTGATATTAGGATTTTCTTCATACCATGTTTAAAAGTTGAGAAAGACAATCTTCATTATCCATAAGAGCTGTGATATTTTTGCTTATAAGCCAAGTACCACTACATTGCCACATGCTATGCCCAACCACTATGCAAATGAAATTTTCACTCTATTCTCTAAACTGAAAGTCACTTTGAGCCGGAAACTTATTGAAAACAACTGATACCTGTTGGGTGATGTGATCATGTCAAGATCATTAGGTGGAACATCTACCCCACGCTCCTTCAAAACCTGCAAAATTATCAATACCAGTTATGTACCTAAAAGACTTGGAAGCACCAGAAACAAGGAATCACTACTGCACTGGGTCTAAGAAGAGCTTCACTAAATTAAACGTGGTTCAAAGTAGTAACTTACCAATTCTCGAGGACGAGCTCCACCAAATACAGTGTTCCTACAAGAATAATACAATAAAAAAAATTCTTAATAGAGAAACTATATCATCCATATTTCAATAAAATACAACTTACAACATTTAAAGTACTTAAGCTTGTGCAAAACGAGAGAAACAAATAGCATATCTATGAGTAAGCTGAAGCAATTCTTTGCCTCTGCATGACAGGGACAATTTTCAGAGAGGACTGAAAATGCCAGAACCAGATCAATTTTGTAACTATGTTTCCCTCCCATTGAAAATATTGTTAATTACATCTACAATACTTGAATTATCAGAATAATGCTAGTTCTTCTCGACACCTTAATGATGCAATAGAGGTGATTGATCAATTTCAACTCAGCAATTCCCAATGAGAGTCTGCTCCTGTGCGTTTTATATAAAGGGTAAGTCTGTAAGCATATAACATGGTTTAATGTACGTCTTAAATTTTAATCCAATATTTTAACAAGTCACAAATCTGCCCTGGGATCCACAGTATTGTAATAAATCTACTCATTGTTTTGTTATCAAACAAAATGCTGTAAAATGACACATGGCCAGCTAATATGCATAATATAAATGCCATGTTACGTACAAGTGGATTATTGCATTAAAACTCTGCCAAGGAATATGCAGATTGAAGATGGAGAATTTGAAATCTACTATACATGCTTTGAATTCTGAAATGGAGCCCCAGAAGAAAGAAAATTAAGACCATGGTCTACAAGAAGAAGGAATCGATAAGTTAGGGTGAAGAAATAAGTAATCCATGACTGTGCGTACTTTAGAGAATGGAAGAGCCGATGAATACCTACAAACTCAATCAGATTATGTATGCACATATGCATCAAGCATAAGTCATGAAGAAGGTGATGAAAAAGAGGGAGTTATGTGAAAAAGAATACATTGAAATTCCCGGATAATAGCAAGACTGCTTAGCAACTACATGGGAAAACTGAGTTAAACATGTTCACATATAGGCAATTTGATTAACAAGATAAATATCAGCTAGAGGTTCTAGCAGGTGCCCAGATAGAAAGGACATTCAAAAGCTTTAGCAATTGCAGAAGGATGAACTTTGAGATGAGAAATTGAAAATTCTAGAGATTAAACTTCTCTAGACCCCACATTAGAAGACCTTTTTTTCTGCATAAAGGGTCATGCCACTTCTCAAAGTAAGCAGTACGGAGATAATCATAACTCGAAAAGTAATAGAGAGATCTAAAGAAGGTTATAGTTAAAAACAGAATTAAACAATAGAATCAACTTTAGAGGCACCCAAATGATGAACAGACCCTGATGAATAGAAGATAGATAGCAATAATTATACTAAAAAAGTAAGCCACAATCCATCTTTCCCTGATTGTCATGTAGAATAATTCCTAGGGGCAGTCCTAATGCAGGAGCTTCCCTTGATGACGGATTTTGGGTAGGCCAACCTATACAACCTTAAGCTTCGCAAATATTGGGGCTAAGATCTTCAGTTATTAAGTCCCACCACTGAGCCCTATGTAAGGCATATATCTACCCGTTATATGTTGGACATGCAAGTCACATTTTATTAAGTAAAGTTTTCTTTTAGGTTTTGCCCCTTTCTCCCACTGTTTATCTCAATCAATCACCTTGACTAACCAAAACAATTCCTAGTCTCCTTTGGCTGTCCATTGCAAATTAATCTATTTTCTTTCGCTTCATTTTCTAGCATTTCTTATTTGTTTTTTTCTATTAATCCTCAGATCCATCTCAACATCTTCACAGCCACTACTCTACCTTTTCATATATGCTATTCTTTAAACACTAAGCATTTGAGATGAAATGGCTCATAATCATCTTACAAACATTGCCCTACATTTGATTCTTATATGACCACCCCATTTTCCAAAAACCAATACTGTACTAACGAGTTCAACTTACAAATCCACACATCAAATTTCCTAGCATCCTTGTCTCTTTCCAACTAATATTAGATGTCTATAAAATAATTGGTCTTGTAAAAAGTACACAAAGATAACTGGTTTTAGTTTACTTTAAAGAATAGCAACAGGAAGACAAGTCAACTTAAGAACCCAGACAAAAATATACAGTGTCAATCAACCATTGATAAGACATGGTGGGAAAAGATATTAGCAAGACAATTGAGCATTCGAACATGCTCCACGGATTAGAGATGAACATGACATAGAGTGTCATTTGTACCTCTCTCTATCAGCATTTTTTTCGGACTGATCAATAGGCTGTGAACGGGGTTTTAGATTCAACTTTGGTCGTTCAGTAGCTTGACTGCCTTCATCAGCTCCAGCTGAGCCTGGTTTTGGTGGATTGGTATTGACGTACATTTCATGAACATGCTGAGCTTGCACCAAGCTTACCCCAGCTGAGCCTAGTTTTGGGTGATTCGTATTGCCATGCATTTCATTAACATTCTGAACTTGCACCAAGCTGGCAGGTGTCTGATAAACCTACACATTTTCCAAACATCAATGAATTATTATAATAGAAGAGACGAAAAAAAACTTACTAACTAGCAACAAGAATAGCCAAGTACAACAGTGGGGCAGGAGATCCTTATTACCTGTTTGTCGTTCAAGTCTCTAGTTTGAATGGCTGGGGATTCTAATGGCTTTCCCCTTGGTATAAGCTTTAGCTTCGGACGCTCGGAAACCTCCACTGAAGCTAGTTGATGTAACTTCGTCCCACCAAATTTCCCCTCACTGGAACCCAGGCGAACACCTTCGCTAAAAAAACCAACTGCATTGGTTGACTCCTTCATCTCAGAATGCATATTAGACCTTGATTTCTCCAGATCCAATGTCCTATCCGGGTAAGGTACTTGTAAAGGTCTCTCCTTGCCTTCTGAATAGGTAACTGCCGACGAGACTGATCTCGGTCTTTCCCACTCACGACCGATGCCATCCACAACCCTAACCGAGTCAACAAATTTGCGATCCAACTCTTCACTTTCCTGGGATCTGATGATCTCCATCTCGGGAGGCCTCAATTGCCACCTGCCTGATGTCACCTTCTCGACCGCGCTGGCCTGAGCGAGCCTCGAAGCGGACCATACTGTGGCGGCGGGTTGGGTGGGCAACGAAGGCGGCGACTCAGTTCCTACCTCCTTTCTCAGACCCCAAGCACTAGGAGCGGAGCCGACGTTGGTTGACGGAGGAGGAAACGTAGAGACAGGGGCGGCGGGAACTGTGACAGGAGAAGGGACAACCGGGCTCGAAAGTGGGCGCTTGGGGTCAGATCTGGGAGGCGGAGGTGAACGGAGGGCGTTGTCGGGGACGGGGACGCGGCGGGGGGCAGAGGAGGCGTCGAAGGGCTTACGCTCGTCCTCATCAAAGTGCCGGCCCATGTGGGACGGATGGGAGAGGAAGGCAGGAGGACGGTCGTCGAGGCCGCGGGCGGAGGTCGCGCCTGCGGATCCGGGCCGAGGGCGGAGGAGGTGGTGGTGGAGGTCGGACCTGCCGGAGGCGGCGGCAGCGGTGGCGGTACCCCAGGCGCCAGGGCGATCGGGCGGCCTCGAAGTGCTGCAGATTGGAAATGAAAGAGGGAGAAAAATTAGGGTTTGGAAGAACTGTAGGAAATAAAGAGTAAGATGACGCAGTAATCGGAGAAGTACGCGTTGCTGCTTCCTGGAGCGGAGGGGAGGGCGAGTTGGGAAGGGATGGAGCCGCCATGGAAGTCCTTGAGCGTCATGGTGGTGGAAGATTTCTTCTTCGACATCGTGCTGCTCTATGCACTCGCTTCCTCCTCCCCTTCCCTACGCTGTGCTTCGTCCCTCTTCCTCTTCCTGTTTTCTTTCCCTGAGAATTATATACGTATATCTCGACTCTTTGATCATGGTTTTTTATAAATAAAAATGAAAAAAAAAATATTTTTAAGAAAATAAAAAAATTATAAATCAATTTTGAAATTAAAACGAACTAGAACTCTATTCTTTGAATAATGAAATATATTTTTTATATAAGATGTCTTCGAAGAAACAGTTAAAATATTTTTTTCATTGGCAGTTAAATGTAAAATGACAAAAAATTAAAATTAAACTGAAATTATTTGCATCGAGAACTCAGAGAATGGGTTATCAAAGATCGGATCCGGATCCAAAATGAACCTGATCCGTTAGGGGAGCAGTCCAATACCAATAGGGTGGAGGGTGGAACAGCATGAATAAGATTTACCCATATCCACCACCCCGCTTCCTACACCGCATCCCAAATCCCAACCTTTCTTCTCCTCCTCTCCTCTCCCCAAACTGCCCCCGACACGAGATCCAGGGCACCACCAGCCGGCCCCCTCCCCACTCCCTTAACCCGCCTCCTCTCCCACCCACGGGCTCTCGCCGCCGCCGTGGCGGCGCACCACTGGCCGGCGACGGCGACACTGCGGTCTCCGTCGTCCGACCCCTCACCGGCGGCGTCGCGAGGTAGCCTTCTGAACCCCTAATAATTTCGCTGTCCGCTTTGAACACCTCCAATTTGCTTGCTCTTTGCTCCCCTTTTTTCTGGATGTTAGGGTTCTTAGTCTTTTCTCGCGTCCGCGTCAAAATCTGGCGCTTTTGAGGAAAAAAAAATTAACTTTGTGAGATTTGATTTCCGATGGCGCGTTTAGGCTAAAATGACTGCCAAAGAGGTGGATTTGAAGGTGCTTAATCCATGAATTTTTCAGGGGCCAGTATCACCTTCCACAATTTACTCTTAATCCATGGCAGGGTCATCGTTAGAAGGAACTCCATAACACAAGAAAGCCGGAATTTAAAGATGTCATTTTTTTTGTTATATTCAAGAGGGTTTAGGTCTAGGCTTTGGAAAGTGACGAAGAGGTCCTCAGTTGTAGCAGTCAACAGAAACAGAGAATAATCAGATGGGATAAATATTTGAAAAGAAAATGGATTATCATATGAAATAATGGAGAATATACCCACTTAATAATGAGTTTCATGAGACTGCAGAATCGAGTTCGTAGATGTCAGACCTTTTCTGTATCCCCGTGGTAACATTGTAAACATGCTATGTTTATCTATCTAAACTGTACAAACACTTCATATTTGTGATTCCTCTATATCTTCAGTGAGGTTTTCTGTTTCAATCTTGGGATGGATGAACGAATGTTAATGTTGATGATAATACATCTGATTGTGACAGGCCACAAACCACCTAAAGATAATCATCGGAGTTTGCCATCTTTAAATAATTGGCAACTTGTATTTTGCTAAATAACATTAAAGCATATCTTTTTTTGGCATACACTTCAGCTCAGATGATTGTTTTTATGACATATTCTACTGATTATCTCATGAGAGACATTTTAGTTGAAAATTGTTTTATGGTAATTCATAGTGTAGCAGATGATGATAAAATACATTTAATAAAATTAGCTGAGGTTGGATCAGTAAAACTACCAGCCAATTATGTCTCATTAATTACTACATTTGGACCCCAAATTTAGGTCTATCTTTTTCTATAATTCGTTGGAACTAGTGTAGTCATTGTTGCCCAAGTTGATAATGTATTTAGAACATCTTATTCTGATTATGGAACATTAATGATTTAACAAATCAAAGGATAAAGTTTTCAATCTGCTCATACATAAAAATATTTACTCAGTTCCACAACATCTTAAAGGTGTAATTAGCTAAGTTGTGCATGATATTAAGGACCTTTGTCATAGAAATAACCATGATGTTAGCTGTCATTTGGATGGTTTAGAGTACAGCTATTGGAAACTGGTATTTTGTCCTACTTCAAGGTATAATGTTGCAATCTTATTCGTAGAGTCTTGATCATTTTACCAATGCAGACTTATTAGACAATAATGAAAATATTTTGAAATTTTCACAGATATATTTATCTGGTTGGAAATACTGCTTGCTGTAAAGGCACATCAGATGTACCTGATTATGTTTGCTGGTTTACAACATGAAGAATGATAAGAAGACTTTTGTTGCTCCTGCCATAGTTTTTACACCTCTGCAGCCTGTCACACCTAGACATGGTGGTCATCCAACGACAGTGCAACCATTAAATACATGGCCAAGGCCTCTTGTCTTGTTGTCTCCAGCCACGCCATGGGCTCCTCAACCGCCCATTCCATCAGCTTCAGAACTTCCATCTGTGCAAAACAATTGTCAAAGGGTATTTATCCTTTTCCTATTATTATATGTTGCTTTATTTAGGTCCATAGGCAAATAGTTCTATACGTGTCAAATTTATGGTTTCATATATGCATATGGTTCACTAATGATTAAAGAACAAATCTTATAACATAAAGTGTTACTGCACTTTAGGAGCTTATGATGGTTCAGCAGGAATTCTTCCTTTTCCTTAATTATAATAATAAAAGCCATGGTGAGCAATGTCTTTAACTAAAAACTATTAACTTTAAGGATTCAAAATTGCACGTATGCTGATCTTTGAGTATGTAGTATACTTGTACCCTTCTAGTTAAACGACGGAAAAAGAAAGGAGTATAGTGTTGGAGTTACTTGTCAGATGCTTTCTCTTTCATGTGCTATTTAACATGTGTTTTTTACTAAACATCTATATTTTTGGAGATTAAATAACTACTATGACTATTGCATTTACTGGTCCCCAAGTAGAAGATACACTGATCCGTGGAGGAAAGTAAGACACTTGTTCCCTCTTTTGATTGTTTTGCACAATTGCACTTGTATCTAAATTTTGTTAATTCTAGTTTCCCATGTACAATTCTAGAAGAAAAAATGTTGTACAGGATCTATTGATTACTCATATATGTTTGCTCTTAGTGTCCTTCTATCATGTGCTTCTTGCTAAACATCCATATTGAGTGGGAGTTTTCTAGAGGCAATAGTTATTTGTATGTGCAAAATACTCAATTTAATAGGTAACTCATCATATGGATTGACAGGAAAATACGGTTAGCATAGCAGAAGCTAATGCCATGTCAATGAGTGATGATAATGATGCAAAATGGCTACCTAGGGTTGACATGCTGTTTGACAGTGAAAATGGTGCATATGAATTCTATAACACGTATGCAGAGAATGTTGGTTTTATTGTCCGAAGATCAACATTATGGACATCAAAGAATATCATCACCAGGAGAACCTTTGTGTGCTCAAGAGAAGGTTTTCGAGAGAAGAAAAAAGGAGCAAAAGAGGCCAAGTGTCCACGACCTGAAACAAGAATTGGCTGCCCAGCATGCATGACTATCAGGCTCACACCCAGTGGCAAATATCGTGTGACTGAATTTGTACCAAACCACAACCACCAAATTGCAACTGTGTCCACAATACATACATTGAGGGCTAAGAAGATGAGACGTAAGGCTCGCATTGCTAGAGCTGATCTGGCAGATGATACTGTGAGAACTCCAGAGTTTGAAACTGAAGATGAGGCATATGAATTCTACAGTATGTATGCTGGAAGGATAGGCTTCAGTGTTCGAAGAGCAAGTGTGACTGTTAATGCTGAAAATCTTATCACTAGAAGGATGTTTGTTTGTTCCAGAGAAGGATTTCGTGAGCAGAAAAAAGGAGCAAAGAGGGTGAAAAAACCACGTCCTGAGTTTAGAACTGGTTGTCCTGCCTGTATGGTTATTAGGATATCACCTAGTGGCAAATATCAAGTATCTGAGTTTGTTACATATCATAACCATCAGTTAGAAGTTTCCTTGTCTAACGAGAGCTTGATATCTCAGAATGCAGGTGATGATATATGCCATAATCAAGACATGGCTGATGAATCTGCAGATGATTCAGACCACAAGAAATTACCAAGTCGCCAGAGTAGCAGTTTGGTTCTTCCAGACAAGAAAACCAATTCACAACCTAAGCATATTAAGCCTACACAAGTTGGTGATGTAGGGGCTATATTAGAGTATCTGCAGAAAATGCAAGAAGATAACCCATCATTTTACTATGCTGTGCAAGTTGACAAAGAAGATAATTTAACAAACTTCTTTTGGACGGATGCAAAGTCTATGATAGACTATTGTTATTTTGGTGATGTTGTATGCTTTGATACTACCTATAAGATACTTGGTTATGGTAGGCCATTTGTGTTATTTACTGGTGTTAATCATCATAAACAAACTGTCATATTTGGTGCTGCACTTCTTTATGATCAAGGCACAGAATCCCTGAAGTGGTTGTTTGAGAGTTTCAAGACAGCAATGAGCAGGAAGCAGCCAAAAACAATTTTAACTGACCGTTGTGCACTGATAAGCGATGCAGTAAATGCAGTTTGGCCAGGCACAATCCATAGTTTTTGCATTTGGCATGTTTATCAAAATGCTGTTGTGCAACTAAGCCAAGCGTTCCATGGGTCAAGAACTTTGGCGTATGATTTTAGCCGATGCCTCTTTGATTGTGAAGATGAGGAAGAGTTTTTAAAAGAATGGGAGGTTATGTGTGAAAAATATGAACTTAAAGACAACCGATGGTTGGCTCAGCTATTTGAGGAAAGAGAGAAATGGGCATTGGTATATCAACGAGAAACATTTTATGCGGATATGAAAAGCGTACAGCAGAAGGAGAGTATGGGCGCTGAGCTAAAAAAATCTTTGGCCAATGAAACAGAAATGCTAACTTTTTTTGAAAATTATGAAAGGATTTTATCCGAGAGAAGATGTGCAGAGTTACAGGCTGATGTTAGTTCCAATCTGAGCACTAAGAAACCACCTTCTATGCGTATGCTGAGGCAAGCTGCAAATGCTTACACTCCAGCTGCATATAAGATGTTTGAAAGGGAATTTGAACTATACATGGATTGTATTCTATATAGTTCCGGTGAAGTTGGGACTGTGTCTGAGTACAAAGTAATGGTTGAGGAGAAACCTAAAGAATGCTTGGTGAGATTTGACTCTTTAGATGGTTCTGTGACATGCAGTTGCAAAAAGTTTGAGTTTCTTGGAATCCAATGTTGTCATGTATTGAAAGTTTTAGATACTCGAAATATCAAAGAGCTTCCCCCACGGTACATATTGAAGAGGTGGAGGAAGGATGCTAAGAACAGAGGTTTAAGTGAAGATTTTGCTTTCTCATTTAATGGTGATCATCAATCAGCAGTAGCAAAACGATACAGCTTTTTATGCCGCATCTTTGGTATAGCTGCCGCACATGCAGCTAAATCTTTAGATTCATATGGGTTCCTTGAAAGCCATTTAGATGCAATCGGTAATCAGTTAGACCAAGTTTTGCAGACAAGATCCCTTGAGACAGCTGCTATAATCCCCGTATCCTGCCACCAAATACAAAATCCAGTTGAGAGCGTAGTTGCTGAAAGTCTGCAGTATGATAAAGCAAATCAAGCAATTTTGTTGGACAATGCAACGCATGGTACATTTACAAAAGCAAATTGTTATCTATTTGATCTCAATTTTTTAGGATTATAATCATCTTCCAATGCCTATACCATCAGATTACTAATTAAACTAGATTATTTATCTTGGGTCCTGATTGTTAAATGCATGCATTGTTATCTAGATCGCTGGACTCGTTGCATACCATTCAAAATTTTGTTTAAAAAGAAGGGTTTGGTAGATGGAAAGAGATACTAAAAGCAATCAAAATTATTAGTGTTTTAAATGTAAATGTAGATAACTTGGCAGAAGTAAATGCTCCATCACCATGTATCGGAATGAAAGAATCGGTTGTTTACGTTCCAGAGATGACTTAACTTTATTGGAGTCTTTCTCTTCATGCAGGATTTATTGGATCCCGACATTCTCATCCAACCATGTGTTGGGGGCAATTCCCATCTGGGCCACCGGAATTGTGACGATGCTGTTGGACATCCATCATAACTTGGAGGAGTTTGTATGGCGTAATTTTCTACTCTAATGTAATTATGTTCAGTCATGTAGCACAGGATATTGATTTGGTTTATTCATTTTATAGTGCACTCAGTGTTCTGCTAATGAGGTGACTAATTTTAGTCCATTTCATAAGGGGCATGAATCTGTCTAAAAATACATGTTTGAGAGATATTCTAAAATTAGGTTACCGATTGTGAGAACGCTGAATAATGGTTCTCAAACTTAGTTTCTCTTGGACTCAGGTCACTAGAAAGAATTCGGGGGTTCCTTTAATTTATGCTTTATACAAGTGTTAAAAAAGGCACTCAGTGCAGGTTTTTTTACTTTACTGCCTGGTTCAAATGCAGATCAAGGTCTTCTGCATCTTAAACTGTTAAAAGTTTTTCCTCAACTCCAACTGTATTTGTAGTTATAATCTCACTTTTATTTCAAAATATTGTGGAACATGCGAGTCTCCGTTGTACATCTGTTGCGGCCACAAAATTGTTTGTCTTATCAGATGCTACTCTTAAAGTTGCGGGTTAATTAGTTAATCAAGTATCTCCTATTAACTTTTTCTTGAATTTCTCTTAATGAAAGAGTCTGATGTTCAGTGTAGGGGCTTTTTATTCGTGCGTTAAACTCGATACAATTCTGTCTTCTTTACTTGTGAAAAACTTCGCATTTAATTACATACTGCCAACTATGGGAGGTAGGTGCACTCTTTCTATGATGTTTAAATAACATATGAATTTAATTTTTTTTAAGAAAATGCGGGAAAAAGAAAACGGCTGCGTCAGGATACTTCAATACACAGGTCATCCATCAGCCGATGACCGAGAAAAAGAGCCCAGTTCAATCACAAAGCAAGAATCATCATCCAGGCTGTGTATAAAAGAAATTGCAGTCGTTTGAAGAACAGCATTCGCGCATCAACATGTACAAGAGGAAAGTGAAAAAAAATGCAATAAAAACAACAGAGATGTTAGTAAAAAGACTACGCTATTTGCACATCACTAATTACCCCCTACTTGCTACGCAGTTACACTGAGCTAAGACACCTAATTAGAGAGAGCACGTCGTCATCGGATGAAATGAAGCGGCAGCTTTTGTCGTGTTTTTGCCCAAGGCCCTTCTTTTAGCTCTCATCGTCGCCAGCAGCGGAGGGCTTGGAGCTCTTCTTGGGGAGGAGGAGGTTGTGGATGTTGGGCATCACGCCGCCACTGGCGATGGTGACGGAGCCAAGAAGCTTCGTCAACTCGTCGTCGTTTCTCACGGCGAGCTGGATGTGCCGCGGCACGATGCGAGTCTTCTTGTTGTCGCGCGCCGCGTTGCCCGCCAACTCCAACACCTGCTCGTAAAAGATGAGCCAATTAAGTTGAATACTAATCAACTTTCAGCAACTAAAATCTCAACCCAAGCCGTGTAAGAGTCAAAAAAACAAATCCCCAATGAATATTTCAAAGGCTGGGAGAGAAACAGAGTTGGTGAACACTTTTTTTTAGAGGAAAGAAGATATGGACACGTAATTTTGCATTAAGTTGAACCAGCTTCACGCTAATAAAAGAAGTTCCATCTCAGAATCAGCTCAAAGAACTCAAAAACAGAGAAATACAAACCCCAAGAAAACCAGACGACAAGGAAGCAACATGAACAAACAAAAATAATTGAGTGAAAAAAATGACTCCTCTAGGCAAAAGTTTTCAAAAAAGAAACAAGTTTAGAAAAAAAAAGGCGAATAAATCCGAAGGGACACAAACCTCAGCAGCAAGGTACTCAAGAACAGCAGCGAGGTAGACCGGCGCGCCAGCCCCAACGCGCTCCGCGTACTTCCCGGCCTTTAGGAACCGGGCGATCCGGCCAACCGGGAACTGGAGGCCGGCCTTGCTGCTCCTCGAAGTCCCCTTCTTCGCGGCCCCCGAAGCCAGCGTCTTCCCTCTCCCCGCCATTGCTCGAGAAATCAAAACGCGGAAGGGGAGACGAAGCAAACAAAATTTCCAAAAAGGCGAAAACCCCCTTCCTGTGACGAGCTCGCAACGAGGAGGTTTAAATAGCACACCGGGCGCTCCTTGGTGGCCAATCACGTGAGAGCACACGGATGGACTCGGAGGGCCATCGGATCCATCGCAATCGACGGGTGAGATTGAAACTTGGCCGTGCTGAGCTTTCAGCCTGCATAAGCGGCGCTTTGAGGTCGGTCTCGCGATGGACGGCCCTGATATCGGTTTTTTATGGGGAAGAAGTATGGCCATTAACGGGAGCTTCCACATTTAGTCTGTCGAATTAAATTGAAGTGGGAAGTTTGTAAAATGTTCGGGGGAGATGTATCGTGGTGGCGCATTTAGGATAATTTCTGGAAAAAATGAATTTTTGACATGTATCTCGCTCTAAAGATATAAATGGAGAATTTGTTTCTCATATATGTTACAGATATTAGCATCTTCCATATTTTTTTGCAAAACCCGTCTGGGTTCAATTTTATAGAGAAACCACTGTGCATAGGTATTGACTTTCGAGATTTGCAAGTATTTTCTTCTAAAAATAAGTTATATTGCAGTCATTCAAAAGTTTCCTAATTATAAAATATAGTAGTAGGAGGGGGGCAATAAAACATTCACATTTGATTGTGTCCTTGCAGTCACGGGAAGGAATGTTGGGGAAGTAATTTTACTCTGTTTTGGATGTTTAATGTCTCTAAGTTCGTATCGCTCTAGAAGGAATTTCTTTGCCGCATGCATATCAGATTATTCTTCAGTGTATTGAAGATGATTTACTTTTTCAGCTATTGTTCCTCTGCAGTATTGAATATGTCTGTGTCATCTGTAAATTGGAAAATATGAGCAAGTTCCTGGTTGATTGCAGGATTCATGGCATCAAGCTGTTCCATTTCTCTGAGAAAGCCAAGAGTTAAACCTCAGTTTTGCATGAGGTCTAAGGCATGCCAATTAACATAGTGATAGTGATGTAAAGAGCACTTGGCCAACCAATTCAATGAGAGTTCCGAGACATGGGAATCAACAGCTGATGCCAGCAGGTAATTAAAGAGCCAACTTTCTTGTGACTCCAATGACTCAAAAGAGTGAAAAGGAGTTGGTTCTGGACGTAAAGGTAACTTTCTTGGGAACAAACTGAAATCTTACACAACCACGGCAAAAGCTTTTGCAAGACTTTTTTTTAGAACTCATATTTATATAGAAGGATAACTGCAACCAGGCAAACAGAAGACAAGGAGAAGATGACATCAATCCTCTCTTTCCAACAGCAATGAAAGCACTCAGACTTCCATGAGAACAGGCACAACTGCATCAACCTTCAACGATGTAATTAAACCCATTCCCCGTCGCCTACTTTATTCTAAATCCCACATTAAGCTACTGAAATGAATGACCCGCATGAAAGTTTAAGCGTCGACGATCTCGCCGGCGTCTGAAGATGCCAGCACCAGCTCCGGCTGCACTTGTTCCTCCTCGATGGTCCCGTCGATGGCGTTCGGCCGGCCCAAGGCCTTCAGCGCCAGGTGCGCCGCCTTCTGCCCTGAAATCATCATCGCCCCAAAGGTCGGCCCCTGCACCCCCAAAATCAAGCAGATTCCATCAAATCGAAAGATTTCAAAAGGAGCAATTTACTCCAGGTCCGTGTAAAAGATGGAGAAAGGTCGGATTTTTAATACCATTCTTGGAGCGCCATCGATCTCGGCGACCTCCATGCCGGTGACGATCATGCCCGGGACGACCTCCCTGGTGAGGCGGACGATGGCGTCCTCCGCGGTGTTCATGTCCAGGGCCTTCATCCCGGGCACGGCGTCGATCATCCCGATGTCCTTGAGCCGCTTCACTCCGGTGGCACCGAAGGGCCCATCGTGGCCGCAGGAGCTCACCACCACCCTCGCCTCCATGACGTTGGGGTCCATACACGACTGAGTGTCGTGGTTCATGGAAACCAACGCCCAGTTGGTCACCACGCCGGCGACACGGCCTTCCTTGACGATGAGGTCCTCCGCGGCGACAGCGTTAAAGAGCTTGACGTTGGGCCGGGCAAGGAGGCGGCTCATGATGGTGGAAGTGAAGAGCGCGGCGTGGCGAACCACGACGTAGTTGTCGGCCTCATCGTAGGGCACCCCGAGCTCGTCGAGGAAGAGGTGGGCGGGCTTGCGGATGACCATGGCGGAGAAGAGCTGGCCGCCGAGCCAGGCGCCGCCGCCGGGGGAGACGGACTGCTCCACGATGGCGACGCGCACGGACGGGTCCTTGGAGATCTCGTACGCACAGGACAGCCCTGCGGAGCCGGCTCCGACGATCACCACGTCAGTGTCGGCGTAGGTGATCATGTCGGTCATGTAGCGGCGGGTCATCTCACGGGAGACGATGGACTCCTTGATGGGCTCGAAGCGGAAGGCGTCGAGGTCGTACCTGGGCGCAGAGGCGGAGACGGACAAAGAGGGGCGGACGCTGGCGGAGCGGGAGCGGAGGGAGGTGGTCGGAAGGCGGAGGCCGCTGAAAGAGGAGCGGTCGTGGATAAGAGACTTGGGGTTGGAGAGGAGGGAGGAGGTCGCCATGGAGGCCGCCATTGGAGCCCTGGAGGAATTCCGAAAGGTGTTCGCTTGGGGAGCTCGATAAGATGGATGAGGAGATGGGAAGGGAGAGGTCCGTATAAATAGAGGATATTGAGTATTTTTTAGTAATAGTTAACTTAAAATATTAATTTAACAAAACTACAATGTAAAAATATTTTTTAACAAATTAACCCAGTCAACTGCCACATCAGACCGCTGACCATTTCCTCCGACCTTCCCGTCTTCAGACTTGCCGTTGCCTCCACTCCGTCGCCCACGCCAGCCAGCTGCAAAAGGGTTGGGGGGGAAGTAGAGGAGAGCCGGCTGCAAGGGGAATGGGAGGGAGCTGTGGCCTCATAGAGGGCTGCAGATGGGAAGGAGAGGGAGTTGGGGTGGGGGAAGCAGAGGAGAGCCGGTGTGGCCTCCTGGACTGCAGATGGGAAGGAGAGGGAGTTGGGGGTGTGGGTGGGGGTGTGTGGAGGAGGAGGAGAAAGCAGAGGACCGGCCTCGTAGACTGCAGATGGGAAGGAAAGGGAGTTGGGGGTGGGGGTGTGTGGAGGAGGAGAAAGCAGAGGAGAGGGGGGGGGGAAGCAGAGGAGAGCCGGCGAGAGGAGGAGGAGAACTGGCTGCAGAGGGAGTTGTGGCCTTGTGGAGGGGCTGCAGGGGGGGCGGGGGAGAGCCGGCTGCAGAGGGGAAGGGGAGGGAGTTGTGGGGAGCCGATGAATCGCCGTCACCTTCATCGTCCATGGCGGCTTCCGTGGAGTTCGTAGGAGTGCTGCCGACGGAAAGATGATCGCTGAAAATGATCGACTGGTCCAACGCTGAACCGGGATTATGGTTGAATTTTTTAATTTAAAAAATGGTCAACAATATGATGTGGTAGTTGACTTGGTTAGTTTATTAAAAAAAATTACTTTGTCGTTTTGTTAAATTAATATTTTAAGTTGATTATTGCGAGATATTTCATTCCTTTTTCTTTTTTCTTATTTTTTTTGGGGTAGATATTTTCCATCCCTCAATGAGTATTGGCACCAATGTATTTACACCCTGAGCTGAGCTTAATATGTCAAGTATTTTTCTAGTTAACAAAACATGATGAATTTAATGTTTATATATATCAAGAAATTGCCCGAAGATGGTAGAAAGTATCAAAGGAGAAAAATGAGAGGCAGAAGAATGACCTGCCAGTTCTTGAAGATTACCCTTATTAGCCTTGACTCATGTCTTTCTGAACAAATTTTCTACTTATTTGTCAATAAATAAATAAGATGATAGAGGATTCCTTCTCCTTCGTACATAGCCATATTCAGTGCAAAATGGAGACAAACTACTTTATATCCTTTTTGGATTTAACGAATAGATCTTTGAGAAAATATTGAGATATTGATGAGTAAGTGCGGGCAAAAAATCTTATAAAAATACTGCACAGTAAAAGGGACAACGAGGCTTAAATTCCACCACTATATAACGAAGCGAACAGTACATCCCGTGACTATATAAGTGTTTTAGTTTGATTTGTTTTTTCTTATAATTGTATTGTGACATGAAATTAGATCAACGAACACATGCCAACAAAAAAGTTACTATCACGAAGACATCACACTCCAAGAAAATATCTCAGAGCAACACACCCCATTCCACCATGATAATGTTTTAAAACAGTCGCTATTGTGGAAAAAGGAGGAAAAGAAAGAGGAAGTGGGCATAAATATTCCTCTAAATCAAAGCAAATTTCCATGCCTATTTAAAAGAAAAAAGAAGAAGCAAATTTCCATGGCAACGACAAAGAGCAACTTGTTCAAGCGTCAAGAATGGCCACACAGCAGAGCAGCCGATAACGCCGGCAATATTCCAAGTAGCAAACATTTAACGGGCAAACATTTAGCGGAGTGCTACATAAACAGATTATGTCAACATCACTCGGACACCAACAAGTAGACATGAAAACCAAGTTCACAACACAAGTTTGCAAACAGAATCTGCTCTTGGTATAAATAAGTTTATGCAGGTATGTTGTAGAAACATGTAATATGAAGCCAGCTTGAGATCACTACTCAGTTAGAAACCATGGATTTTAATATGTTCCTTCTTCACGATTCCAGCCTGCACCATTGAAACGACAAGAAAAAGGAAAAAGCATGTGAGCAATAGAGGAATTGATACAATTTGATGGAGTATTTTTAATCCAGATTGGTCCTCAAAAAACTATTTGGGCCAATTGGCTATCAAGATGAACCATTCCAACCGGAGAAGAACGATAAAGACTTGGCTTTTAGCAATTATCATATGGTTCAATCAAAATTTATGATGACACTCAGACCAGATATAAGTTGAAATAGCCATTCTGGTTCAAGAAAAATATTGGTTACTTGGTTTGATGTCAGTATCTATTTTGGTGTTTGGTTTTGTAGAGTATTCAAACTACATATTAGAATTTTCCCTCAGCATAAAAAAATTTGTTCATTGCTACTAATAGGTTTGCTTGTGGTAATTGTGGCCTATCGAGGAAACCAATTGCACCTTTGATGCATTGTTAGCAGATGTGTTCCCATCTTTGATGCTGAGATACTGACCATGATTGTAATTACAGTGACAAAAGAAAAAACAAAAAATATTAGAAGAGAAAGTAGTACTTGAACTAAAAAGGTGGAGACATTCTTCCGTTGATCACCTTGAAGTTGGATAACCTTAAAAGAAGAGGAAATGCCATCAGAAAAGAAAATACTGAAATAACAAATGCAATTCTGATAACACTACAGCATAACTTACAATAACTCCTTCTATCTTAAGTACTTTTTTAAATTCTAATAAGTCTTAAATCCACAACAACCAGTGTTGAGCCTTACGACTCCAACCAAATGAATATGCATCTTCTGCATAATTAGTTATTAATGATATGACATAATCTGTTATTTACTTAATATGTTAATTAAGCGATTAAGCAAAAAACGTTAATTAAGGTAATTTTTTTATAAGTACTTGTTAATGAGTACATCCTAGTCAAAGTTTGTCCTCAAAAGGATTTCTATTCTTAACAATATCAAACTATTAAATAATACCTGGCCCAACTCTGGATCCTGAACCACAGTACCATTACAGCAGAATTCCTTTTTCAGATCCTTCAAAATCTTGCTGTAGCTGAACTCTTTCTGTAGTCCCTGCACAGTGGTCAGACTCTTCCGGCCGTTCCGCTGCTGGGTGCGTATATGCACATAATCCTTTGCACCGGCACCAGAGTCTTCAGCATTCGCATCAGCAAAAGGATCTACAGTAATAGACAAAGGTTCATCAGAAAAAAAAATTTATAGATAGGTGGCATAAAACTGGGTAGAAACACACATGCAAGTATCTGTGAACATACCAAATGCAGATGGGGTCTGAGCTTCGAGATCAGACATGAACACTGGAACTATTGAAGAGAATGCCCAAGCAACCTAAGACTTTGTGAACTTGAAAAATCTGGAGATCACAAAATGTGAAGGGAATTATCACTTGGCTAAGATTGTCAATGATAATTGTTTTTAGTTGAACTTTTGGCACGAGAAACATTTGCAAATTAGTCACAGCAATTCATGAAGCATACATGCAGTAAAAGAATGATAGCGGCAACCAAGTTAATGCAAAAAGGAGGTGCCGCTGGTACTAACTGATGCCAGATAAGGTGTGGATGACGAGCACTGATAACCTAAATAATGGTAGGACAGTAAGATGAATATTGCTTGAGGAAAAATAGCAAAGAAATCATACATAAATACCTCAAAAATCAAGCAAATTCACTCTTGAGAAACAAGGTTAAAGGTAATCCACCATTAGAGAGGTAACAAGGCAAATATAGGATATTTTTAGTAAACCATGAAGAAAAGTTCCTTCAACAATTCACACGCTATCTCTGTGAGGAAAAGACATGAGGTTTATGTATACTAGACTTGAAACAGCCCTCCAAGCATGAGTCACCAAGATACCACCCTGAATAAGTTCACAGGAAAATAAGTTCATGCACCATGATCCATGCCACAAAGACAGACAACAAGTGACGTTAAAAAAAATTACTTAGGAAAGATTAAAAGACACCTGAGAAGATTCGATGCCTTATTTGTGGATGCAATCATGCAAGCTACCACCCTGAATTATTTTTCGCCAAGAACAAAACTAATTCCTACAAGAAGTAGAACCCAGACTTCCATAGAAACCTTATTGACCATGAAAATCCCTTCGTAAAAGAACATGTCAGCTAGATTAGCAGGTAAAGACCCTCACGAGAAACCCTAAGTTCAAAATCTGCCTACATCAAGTCAGGATTCAAACAAATTCAATTCACATGGTTGACCTAGCTAACAACATTAAGCAACACCAGCCTCATTCAAAGTTTTATAAAAGGAAATTACTTGCCCCGATGGTTAGCCAAGGAAAACAAAAGGCAGGAAGAGATGCAGTTTAGGGAAGACAAATAAAAAAGTGCATACATAAAAAAGTTTCCTCTGATAGTCAAGATCTAGTATGCACAGAAGCAGTAACAAATTTTCTAATGAAAAACTCAAAACTCAAAATTTCGGCTGAGAGATTCAATCTCTCGCAGGAAAACCCTATGTACCTAGCAGCCACATGCCTTAACCACTCAGCCAAAGCAACCATGTTCTTCATTTCCAGAGTCAGACATGATAAGAAAAGAGAAAGAGAAGAAGGCAGAGTAGTTTGTAACTTTGTCCCTAAATCAAGCTTCAAATACTTCGATCGTTCGAGCTCCACTCCTATCTAATCATGATATTGAAGGAACCAAACTACCTAATCCTTTTTTCCTTTGTTCAGATCTTTAAACTATACTCATTTAATCACTCTAGGTTTCTATAGACAAAACAAAAACCCTAGTACTAAATCCATCACAATATCATGCTGCAGATTTATCAAGGAAAACACCAGAAAAGGTGAACATGGAAATGAAATCTAAATCCACCAAAATAACCACACAAAAAAAAACATACCCAAACCAGAACAAAGGAGGAAAATAAGGGATCTTCCCCACCTTCCAAAGGAGAAGAGTAGAAAATGAGATTAGCGGCGATCACAAGCAACCAAATAAAAAGGAGAAGATGATATGTGGATAATGCCGATCCACCTTTATTTATAGAGAGGGGAGGCAGTGAATTAAATTAAAATAATTGCGAGGGCAGTTTTTTTTCTTCATATTTTAAATTTTATTTATTTATTTTCTCTTACTGCGTTGACCATTTAATTCACTCCATTATTGTCAATTTTTTTTGAACCCGACGCGTCTCTAGATTCTAGACTCTGGAAAATTACGAGATAGACGTCGATCTAAAGTTGAACCCTAGTCATCAAAAGTTGAGGTGGAATTAATTGGCTAAAAATATCAATAATAAAATTATATAATTAGTATTCGTGATATATATTAAAAGGCTAAATTTACAAAAACGGAAACATTAGAAAAGCGATGCTTCAAGATTCGGATTGATCCATCGAGCCCAAGGTCGCCAAATTGGGCCCAATCCGTCCCAATGGAACCGACAATTAGCCCGATCTGGTATTTTTATTTAAATAAATAAAGTAAAAAACGTAGAAGACGAGGAAGACTTGGAAGAGACTCCCGAGAAAAGAAGGATGCTTTCCCTCATCTCGATCGCCCTCCTCCTCCTCGCCGGCGTCGCCGATGCTGCTCCTTCGGCCGATGACCTGGTGGCAGAGTTGGAGACCCTACGGTCTCGGTCTCCGTCCGGCGTTATCCACCTCGACGATCGCCTCGTCTCCCGCTTCCTGACCTCCGCCGCCGCGCCCCGCCCTTACTCCCTCCTCATCTTCTTCGACGCCGAGCAGCTCCGATCCAAGCCTGATCTCCATCTCCCCCACCTCCGCTCCGAGTTTGGCCTCCTCTCCGCCTCCTTCTCCGCCCACCACAAGGACGACGCTTCCTCTCGTCTGTTCTTCTGCGACATCGAATTCAGCGAGTCCCAGCACTCCTTCGCTCTCTTTGGCGTCGCCAGCCTCCCCCACGTTCGTCTTGTTCCCTCCTCCGCCCGCTCTCTTCGTGATGACTCCGTCCCTATGGACCAGTCTGACTTCTCCCGGGGCGCCGAGTCCATGGCCGACTTCGTCGAGGCGAAGGCCAAGATCTCACTCGGCGGCCCCATTATCCGCCCGCCCCCTGTATCCCCTCGCCAGGCCCTCTTCCTCCTAGCCGCTATCCTCATCTCTGCCCCCTTTCTCCTGCGCCGCATTCTCGCCGGCGATACTCTATTCCACGACTATCGCCTCTGGATGGGTTTCGCCCTCTTTGTCTACTTCTTTGGTGTCTCCGGCACCATGCACAACATTATCCGAAATATGCCCATGTTTTTACCCGATCGTCACAACCCGGACCACCTTATCTTCTTCTTCCAGGGTTCCGGGATGCAGCTTGGCGCCGAGGGCTTCGCGATCGGGTTTCTCTACATGGTCGTTGGACTCACTCTCGCATTCATAACCCATGGGCTGGTCAGATTGAGGAGCATCTCCGCACAGAGGGCGTTCATGCTTGTAGGGATGATTCTGGCATACTGGTCAGTAAGCAAGGTCATATCTTTGGATAATTGGAAGACTGGGTACAGTATCCACGCCTTTTGGCCCAATAGCTGGAGGTGATGGGAGATCAGGTGAGGGCTTCTCTTTCCCTGTTATTCTCAGTAATTCCTTCTCCTGTGCCTTGGACATCGTGTCGTTTCTGCTCCATTTTAGCCCTTTTGAGGGAATATTTACATCTTGAAGAGTTAAATTCTATTTGTGATCGTTTACTCTTTGATTATTCCTGTAGCACAAGAGAATAATCTTCATCTCTAATTACTGAGAATAAATACGGATCAGCAAATGCATGTAATCTTAATGCAATTTCAGAGAGGATTTAGGCTGATCAGCAAAGGCTACTATTTAGTTGAATCAGTTCAAAGCGTAGTCAATTTCTCAATTGGAGCCAATCAGTTGATTGATTGAAGTTTCTGTTCAAGAAATATGATATCTGTTCTAGTCAGAGTTTGTTTTATCACTACTATTTAATTGACTAATTACATACTACTAATTTGTTTGAATTTTTAGGATTGACTAATCAATAAATTTTACTTGCTCTTATTGTTTTATTATGAAACATTAACGAAACTAAACGTGCCTTTTGTCTCCAGGTCATGTTAAATTAGCTCAAATTCAAAACTCATAACTAAGCAAGCTTTAGCTTGAGCTTGACGAATCTTACCTCATTTATGTTTACGGGCCTTAATGATTCAAGCTTTATGCTGATCAAACCTGGCTTGTAGGAATCAAGTTAAAATTAAAGCTCCATAATGTTGATCAAGCTTTTTGTAGGAATCAAGTTAAAATTAAAGCCCACACTCTGCTTATGTTGAAGTTCAAGCTAATTTTGAACTGTATAAGTTGCTTGGCATGTATTGCTGTTAGTGTTTGTGCTAGATCAGCGATACGTCGCTCTAGTTGCTGCGGCCTCTCATATACATTATACTACTCAGATAAGGCAGTTCAAAGCCCAACTATACATCACTCTAGTTGCTTGACATGTGTTGCTGTTAGTGTTTGTGCTAGATCAGCAATACATCACTCTAGTTACTGCGGCCTCTCATATACATTATACTACTCGGATAAGGTAGTTCAAAGCCTAACTGATCAATGAGCAACTTGTGTTTTGGGTTTGGGTTCGGGATCCATTATGGATACCCAAAAAGCCTAACTCATTAACCCTCAAAGCTTACTTGCTTTTATAATCATATTGAAAGGTTTTAATTTGCATGACCAAAACAGACTTCATCTTCTGCTCAACTAATCATCGTCATTTGTTTTGTTGAACCTCAAGTTCAAATACTCATTTGCAGTCAAGATAATACGAGTATGATTAGATAAATTTGAATCAACCTAGTTCAAATTAGAATGAGATTAGATCTTCTTAATTAACTGAATCAGTTATTATGATCAATGAGCTGACTATTGAGCTTGTTCGTGAATATAAACAATCTTGTTGATGAGCCTTAACAGGTCAAGCTTTGTATAGATTCATTATTGATTTTGCTTAAAAATGAGGCTTGAGCTTTGCTCGTTTAATGATTGAGCCGAGCTTGAACAAGATTTATTAAGTCCATTGGCTAGGTTTGCTTGAAGCCCCTACCCACTCCAGTAGCTTTGTCGCCGACTTCTCTGAACCAGTTTTGGAAATCTTTGCTTTGTGTCCCTAGACGATTTTGTCTTATCTCTCATTTTAAAAGATCTTTTTTGTGATAGATGCAGTTGCATTCTTGAGGACATCAAGCTAGTGAGCAATTGAAGTTGTTAATATCTTTAATTTCTGCATGTTTTGACGTGGGTTTTCAGCACATTCATGTCTTTGACCTCTTCTCATTTTTTGCAGGAATTCTGCTTCACAATTTTAGTGTCTCGCATATGCATGGAGAAACACGTGACCGAGACCGGAAAAGTTAGGATTATAGTTGAAGTGGAATGAGCTTGTTATCACGTATCGTGCTTATTTTGACAGCCAACATTTTTGTTTAGGAAAATGAACATTTTCTCTTCAGGTTGTCCCAAAAAAGTATATGCCTTTTTATGTCTTGTATTATTGAAGCGTTTCAGATTCACCTTATTGTGAACAAGATTGATGGCAACTGATTTCTTTCTGAAAAATCATCTGACTGTTGAATCGGCTGGCAGTAGTTCGGGTCCAATGGTTTAAATGGCCAACGAGTCAGTTTAAGTTTTTTTAATATCCTGGATCTTGAACACGATATAATGTGTATATCCTGAGATAAGAAAAGTATTAAAATATATAATGTGTATATTTCAATCGATTGATTAATCTCAGTGCAGTTTGATTTTTGATTGAATTTTTGATCGAGATAAGAAAAAGAGTCAAGTCAAACCAACCTGAACTGTATGAATTTTTAATTAAGGAAAAGAAGAACTACGTAGCATACTTGAACATCCAAAAATTATTTAAGAAAATCCAATAATTATTTTTTCCAAACTCGGCTTGGTTCTTGGATTAATTTTTTTTTTATTTTTTTTTTTGCAATCATGAACTTCCACTTGAGAGGATGTAACAATAATGTAGCAAAGTTGCAAGATATAAATAAATCATGGACCACCCAAAAAAAATGGCAATGAAACAATCAATGGATATCATTTCACATTACATATTATCAAATAATTTAATCAAATAATGAGTCAATTTAATTTATTTTTTTCCTTTTTCTTTTACAGTAAGAATGGGTTGTGACGACAGAGTAACAATTGCAAATGGTGTATAAAAAGTTGTACAAGTATCAGGGTTTTTGAGAAGCAGAATTTGCTCATAGAACACAAAACTAAGGCTCCTGAAAGCTTGATATCCAGTGAAAAAAATTTGTTTCTCCCATCACGAATCCTTCAGCCGCTGGGACTTGTGTTGCCTCCCTCTTTCTGTGCGGGATTCTATTAAAAAAAATTTATCACCTAGGGCTTTACCTCACCTGCATTCAGAAGAGAGCAAGAGGATGGAGCAGTTAAAAGCTTACCATTTTGAGATATTTCCTGTGAAGCTTTATCGCAAGGGTGCAAGCTTTTTTGGCATCTAACTCGCCAGGAATGTCATTCAGAATCTGAATCCAAAAGCTTCAGTTTAAGAGCAAGAGACTCCAGAATTGAAAAAAACATGCATAAATATTGTGTAAAAAGCTAGTTTTCCTGATAGTGATGGCGATCTACCTTCACCAGTTGATTCCAATCAGGCTAAAAAACATGGATGCAGTTATAGAGGAAAATTTGTTCACCTTAACTACATCATCGAGACCTCGTGCTTCTTGCAGTATCCTTGTACTCTTTTCCTTTAGAACGCTGGCGACGAGGAAAACTGTGATCGGCAAAGGGGCATCATCAACATTGGCTTTAGTTGCTCCATTCTTGATGTTATCCCTTTCAAACTTCCCAAACTGGCGCATCGAATTTGCCTTCTTTTTGTTCTTCTCAAGTAACTCCGGGTCTTCGTAGAGGAAGAACATGTCCGGGTGGAATTCTAGCGCCCACATCATCTGTTTGACAGATAATTATTTCATATCACCGGTTAATGTATGTCACAATGATGCCAACAGGCTCATTACCTCCCACATGTACAATGAATCTGCAAAGGATAACTCTCGGCGGAACAAGACCATGAACATGCGAACTGCAAAGAGGTAATCACCTCCACCTAGTTTCTCTGTTCGAAGATATATGAACACACACAAGCTGCTCCATTAGCTTTCGATCATCAACGCCACCCAAACTTTTAAGTCTTTACATCTTAAATGCTATCAATCTACTGGGGTTTTTGTTAGTGTAACGTACCCAGGTGTTGATGAAGCTTTGGGTCAAGAACTTGGGTTATCGATGCCAGACTTTGAAGCTGATTCTCCACTCCAACAGATCTCTCAGTGCTTCTGAAATTTCCTCGCTTTAACATTTCAAATGACAGCACGATCAAGAGGCGTGTCAAAGAGAGTAAGGAAGAACCAAAATGCCCTGGAAAAAAAAAATAGAGCAAGGAGTGGCAACAAAAGACGTACAATTTTGCGCATCAAACGCTCAAAGCACCAGAATGCATCTGCTTCATCTTCGTGAAGAATGAGCATCGGGGAGCAAAGATCACTCATTCCTGATACATATGTTAGCAATTTGAGGCAAAACATTAGGCTGAAATTACTAGTCCAACATGAACATGAAGAGAATCTGCAATGAGTATCACCTTGACAGTATCCAACATCTTTGTCCATCCATGCGTAGACAGCTAGAATATCCCAAAGCTTTGAAAGGTTTTCTTTGTTTTCATAGAATACCAAAGTTCTGTCCGTCCGAAGCACGTCAAGACCTATCAAAAGTAGAAGTTGGTGGAAGTCAGACAACTTTGAGGTTTCAAGAAGCATAGGGTTGACAGAAATGAAGGATGGGTATCATCACATCAAGGCCTATCAGAAGTATAACTTAATGGAAGTGAGATGAGTTTTAGATTTCGAAAGACCGGCTTGAGAAGCGTAAGGTTGACAGAAATGAAGAATAGGTATCAGCACATTACCAATTTGATGCAGCGTAAGCTTCCAATTGATGACCGGCTTATCTAAAATAACATCTGCGCTCGTTGATCCAGTAGGGGGAGGAGCTTGCGTGGGCTTTGCTTGTTGCATGAGCACTAAAGGATCTTGAACAGGTCGACCATCCTCTGTGATTAATGGAGCTGTGACAACTATTCCGCTACCAACGTGGGAATCCAACTCCTTGCACAACTCTTTCCATCTTTTATATTGCTCTCTGCATGACAGATGATATCACCATTATGGTGCCCGTAGAGAAATTTAAAATACTTCTTCCTAATACATCCGGAAAGTTAAGAATCAGAAATGATTCCTTTTCCATCTAATTCTGAATAAGCATAATGAAGTAGTCTGTAGATAATTTGAGAAAAAAATGTATTGACCTTCCTAGGTATTTCTAGCAAAAACCAAAGCCTGAATCCTCAAAAGAAAAATAGGTCAGGTAGAGAAGCCTGTACAGCGTTTATGAATGTGCCAAATAAATGAACAAACGTAGATGCATGTGAGTCAGCTATGCTCCTACCTCCGCTGCTGTCTTAACTCTTCTCGTTCTTCGTAACTGCTTTTGGGGTCAAAGCATCCAAGTAAGAACTCCCAAACCTCTCCTCTTATTGAAGGATGAACACCCTAATCACCAAAATATTTGAAAAAAGATATGCATTAAGAGTTAGTAATGCTTTTCATACACGCAATGCTTCTCTCAGTTTGTATCCATCCACTATATGTATCAAATTCTGGGAAATAGAAATAGCTGTGCAATCCACAAGAACTAGCTGGAATTGCTTGATTGCACTCCACATTCATCTATTAAAATGCCACTACACATTGGTCACCAGAGCCAAAATCATCATGAAGCAGAAATAGCTAGAGGTTGAAATAGGCAAAAAGTATTTTTTTTTTTTAGTTCCTTATTCAAGCTTCAAAGTTTCACTTTATTTTCAAAGAAAGTAAGTTAGCTTTTAGCATACCCCTCGCTGTATACGACTGAGAACTGCAGGCATGTCCAAGCAACCTTCTGGACTAAATGCAGCCTTCCATTTTCGGGCACTCAGAGTCTTTCCGGACTGCACGGACACAAAACAGACGACTTATTACAGAATTAACATCAAAGAATTATAGACAAGGAAACCAGGGCAATCGATGAGAAGCTCAAACTCCGAAACCTTGATCTTGAACTTGCTCTTTGGCCCCTCGGCGGACTCGGCCTTAGACTCGTAGAAGGAATCCGCCGGAATTCCGGGACCCTTCCACATCAGCATCTTGCGACGAAGTGGAAGAAACCCGAGCTCCGAAAGGAATCGCCCCGACAACAGCAACAACAAAAACAAGCGAGGTGCCCTCTCCTCACGCACCGCACTCGAGTTGGAACCCCCGAACACCGATCAAACACCGCAAGGGCGGAACCTTTTTCTTGAGACGCCGGCGGCCGAGAAAGGGTCCAGTTCGGGCGGTGGCGAGGAAGAGCGACTGGCTTGGCGAGGGAGGTGCCCCCTGTCCTTTGGAGGCAGCGGGAGAGAACGGGCACCGTCGAAGATGGCCGGGGAGACGGGAGGATTCCTAAATGCTGATGGCTCCGCGCAGGTCGATCGTCCGGGTTAATTTAACGGGAGCTTATTTTAGGATTCACCATCGCGCGAGGGGCCGAGAGAGCGAGCGCGACCAATTCCAACGCCATTCCACACGTCGGCCAGCTGCTTCTCGACGTTGAATTGAACCCGCGCGTAGACCTTTTTTTTTTTTCCCCCTTCGTTTCTTCTTTTTCTATTTCTAGATTTGGGACGAGAGATTGCGGAGATCTTTTTCTATTTCATAGATATCAAGAGAGTGGACGACATGTTGGATTCAGTCCTTGTAGGGCGGGAAAACTTGTGGCGCGCCAAGCAGTCATCAGCATCATTCTCTCTCTCTCTCTCTGATGTATATATATAATTCATATGTATGATGTATTGATGAAAAATTATGAGGAGCTCAGGATCTTTAATTCGGATGCAGTGTCGGTGGTCAATATTTTTACATTTTTGGAATTGAACTGAACTCGAGCGAGCGAGTGAGCTTAAGCTGGTGCATCCAAGCATTAGAAAAAAATTAACAAATTTTATTCTTATATATGAAATAAATAATTTGGGCTTCTAAAAAGTTCTACTTCAATCATTCAAATTGACCGACTTTATCACAAACTCGACCTCTTTATTCTTTTTATTAAAAAAATCCAAAATTCTTTTCTGTCAAAAAAAAAAGAAATCAGAACGTAGATCAGGTAGTTAGTTATTCTTTTACATTTTTCCTATAAAAAATTAAATAATAATTTCCCCTTCTTTTATTGCTTTCAGAAACAAAGAATTCGGTTCTGCTCCTACATGGATGGATGCGTGGAGGGATGGATGCATGCATCCATGTGTTTCTGTACCATTGAAGTTGTAGCAGCACAGCATGCATGTGGTGTGCCTGACATGGTAAATGCTGTGGGGAATCCATCTATCTACTTATCCATCCATCACGGATAAATATAAATCCCCCCCCCCCCTCTTCCTTGCAATCATGTTTCACTTATATATATATATAATACAAGATTCTCTTCAACTCTATCACTATATATATAGTTGATAGAGTTGATATAATCTTATTTATTTAAAAATTGAAAATAGGATGCAGTGTTTTTTTTCCTGGCTTTCACCCGCCAAGAAGAAGAGAAAGAAGTTGGAGGAGTCGGTGCATGCAACAACAACTACAGCTATTACCACCGCTGCACATGGAGAAGAAGAGGAGGTCTCTTCCTTCTCTTCTTATCTTGACTCGTGCCAACATTCATTGAATTCAATGTATTTAATGCAAGGGCTGCAAAACCCTAACTACTTCTCCCCCTCTTTTCCAACGCAATAAGATTTAAATATTTCTAACCAATATGTGTTTTTTCATATGGAAATTAACTTATATAAAGAAAAATGCTGGTTTAAAGATAAAAGACAAAACATCAAGATACGAAATAAATAAAAAATATATTTTTTAAAAAAATCTGAAAAAGAAAACTCTGTTACCGGATGAAAAATGATGAAACGAGTTTTAATTTTATTTACTTAAAAAAAAATGCATGGCATTTTATTCATTTAATTAAATTAATATGATCGCCACCGTGGCTTTAAATATTTCCCTGTTCGGCCGCATAAATGCCACACGTGCGGGAAGCGTGATCGAGTCCTGTCGCATTATGTTTAGTATTTATAAGACTAAAAATCTCGAGTGGCCTTTCTATTTCTGTACCTCTCATCTCACTTCCCTTCCACCTCTAAATCTAATCTATTTATTTTATGCTTCGTTACTGCGTAGGAAAAGAAGGAAAAGTACGTGCTTGAGATTATCTGTGGTTGCTCATCGAATTCATCCACCTCTCCGTGTCTGCTTCCTTCTTCATTACATATATATATCATATAAACACTAATCGATCCACTTATTCTAAACTGACAATATATATATATATACATGTAAAGTTCAGAAATAATATGTATATATATAATGTTATTAAAAAACATTAATTGTCTGACTTTGTGAAGCATGTTGACTTGTCCCGTGGTTTTAATTAAATGTGGAGTGGACATTAAATTGTTCTATTCTGTACAATTTAATTAAATAATTTCATAGCTATTTTTTCTATATAAAAATTAAAAATTAATGATATAACTTGACGTAGGAATATCTAATAAGATGATGAGATAGAAGCTTTATAACATTATAATCTTAAACTCATAACTATTTTCTTAAAGTTTTTTATTCAAACTATATATCTAATTTTATGCTTTACTTTAAAATAACTTATGTTATTATTTTACCTAATAATAAGTTTTTTAAATAAAAAGCATATTATTTTTTATAATAATAATTAGGTGGAAATTTCTTAGAAGATGGAATAGCGTAAATATTTTTACAACCATGACGGCAGATTTGAAGGTGACGAAATGATTGATAGGGGGGAGCATATGATCTGAAGATTAAATTATTTATATATATATAAAGGGAAAAATATCTACAATTTTGTTAGAAGTGGACGGTAAGTTGACCTATGTTGACAAAATTCAAACTCTGTTTTCCTCCTCTCGAGCAACAACGCCACCAAAAGCAGCAGCCGATCAATAAATGCAATGGCACCCTCCCTACACCTTCTGCAATAACTCCTCACCTCACCTCACTACTACATCTTCCTCTTCCTCTTCCTCTCCATCAGCTCCATCTCCTTCCCTCTCCCTCCCCACTGCTGCCCCTCTTTAATTCTCATCAATCTCCTATTCCCTCCTCAAAGTCCCTTCTTTTTTCTCCATTCCCAAATCCACCAGGCGCACTCACGAAGAAGAGCTAGACGATCGAGAGATTAACGAAAGAGTTTTTAGCCCTAATTTAATCCACTCCTTAATTAGAGCACCGAGCCCTCAGCTTGAGCTTCATTTACTTCCTATTTTTTCTTGCATCGATACAATTAATGGAGACGTTTGAATGGAACAATGTGTTGCAAGGATTAATTGATCGATGAAGGACAGAGGAAGTATTGGGGGTTTCACTCACCTGGTCATGAGGTCAGTTGCATTACATTTCTTTTTTCCTCTAACTTTTGTTTCATGAGGGACATATATCTGCACTCCTGGAGAGGAGGACTTGAGGAAAAAAAAAAGAGCGAGGAACCGAGTTTTGGGTGCATGCATTTTTGCCTTCCAAACATAGCTATGAAAAAACTCGGGTTTTTCGCGCTTAGGCTCTGCATTGCTACTTACCTTCTTTACCTCCTCTTGAAGGATATATAAGCAGGGAAGCGGCGGCGGCCGTGCCCGGTGGTGATCACTGTGCTGCATTTCGCCGGAGGTGATCTTTCGGGTAGCCATGGAGTTCGAGGAAATTGAAGGAAGGGTGAGCTTATCTAGGCCTTCTTGATCTGTTGATCTATGTGAAAGTTGTATGTTGTGATCCTTATTTTAGATCTTGTTGCCATTTATAACACTGCGTTTTTTTTTGTGTGTTTCTTCTGATCGTAGGAATTTTTTATTTCTCTTTAATATTACGGAGCATAAAAGTTTTTCCTAACCTCTATAAGTTTCGGATCTTTACTACTTGCAGAGAAGAACATGCAGTTAGAGTTGGATTTAGTTTTCATCTTCACTCCATCTTCTAAAGGATAACATTCGACGTTTCTTGTTCTGCGCGCAGTTCAACATGCTGGAGGATGAGCAGCAACAGGATCTGCTGGATGATGACCTCGCAATGGATGATCACCAACTGCTACTTGACTTCGACCAAGACCTCCCCAACACACCGGGAAGCGAACCTGTCCTCGGCGCCTCCGGGGACGAACTCGATCACCGGAATCACGGAAAGAGGAGGCGCATCCACAGGCACACCACAGCACAAATCCAACGACTGGAAGCGTAAGATCTATCCATCAATCTATACATAAAAGAAGAACTTGTCTTACTTGAATTTTGAATCGATATGGTGATAGATTTTTCAAGGAATGTCCACATCCTGATGATGCCCAAAGGAAGCTACTGGGGCAAGAGCTTGGATTGGAGCCGCTCCAAGTCAAGTTTTGGTTTCAGAACAAGAGAACGCAGATGAAGGTGAGAAGAAAAAGTACTTATTAGGTTTAATTTGAATACGACGCTCTGATTCAGGATGCTAATGCCAAGTTATTGAGAGATGCTAATGCGAACTTAATATGTTATTGATAACGAAGGAGAGGGGAAAGATTTGCCAGTAGAATAGAAGAATGCACGCAATAAACGTGAACGAAGAGGAGAAAAAAACTGGCGTTTCCATTTATGATCTTTTTGCTTAAAGGAGAGCAGACGTCACTTCTTCTATTCCCTTCTTCGCTTTTATGCCAATCATTCCCATTAATGCGACTCTTGTGAAGTCCTAACGAGATAATTGATAACGTATGAGAAGAAAAGATACAAAGAATGTGAACGAAGAGGGAAAACTTACGCTTTAATTTATTCGCTTGAAGCCAATCATTTTCTAATGAATCAAGGAAAGTACAATGCAATGTCTCTTTTTTTTTCCGAACTTACATTTAGAAGGATAAATACATAAATCATGCCAAGTATTTTTCTAGCTCACAATGTATTAATCTTGAAGCATTTGTATGGATTTCTTCTGCTGCATGCCTTGACTACTATCTGACAATGCTTCTGCTGCAGAACCACAACGAGAGGGAGGAGAACCAGCGGCTCAAGGATGAGAACGATCAGCTTCTCTTGGACAACTTGAGGCTCAAGGAGGCCCTGAGCAGTGCCTGCTGCCCCAACTGCGGCGGCCCTCCTTCGCTCGGGGAGATCTCCGTCGACGAGCAAGAGTTGCAGGCCGAGAACGCCCGACTGCGCAACGAGGTGCGCATATAATTAATATATAGCTTGAATTCTATCTCTCTAGCTATATATATATAGAGTTCTGCTTGATGGAAAAATAATGTTTATGTACAGATTGAGAGGATCTCAGCCATAGTCGCGAAGCACGCGAGCCAGCACATGATGTCCTTCCAAATGCTTGCACCTTCTGCTGCGCCGGCCATCGTCGGAGGACCGTGTCTGATGGCGAATAACAACTTGGGAATCCTTCGACCCGTCAACGGCGAACCCGAAATCCTCGGAAAGCCGACGCCATTGATCTGGGCGCAAGTCGCCATGGATGAGCTCCTCGCCATGGCTCAGCTGGGGGAGCCAATCTGGACCCCGAGCTACGCCAACCTCGGCACCGAAGTCCTCAACGAGGAAGAGTACGCTCGGGCTTTCCCCGAGGGGCTCGGGCCGAAGATGGCAGGCCTGAGAACAGAGGCGAGCCGCGAGACTGCAATCATCAGCATGAACGCCGAGGCAATTGTCAACATGCTAATGAATATGGTAAGCCACTCATCAAGAGAAAAGAGTCAGCTCCAATAAATGCATGCTTACAGATTCTGTCGCTTTAATTTTATTGAGCTACAGAACAAATGGAGCACATTCTTCTCCAGCATCGTGGCGCGGGCGACGACGTTGGAAATCTATTCAACCACCGGAATAGAAGGAAGCTACGGTGGAACTTTGCAACTGGTAATCCCTTGCTGATTGGATGAGTTTAGTTTACTTGAAAGGCCCTAATTTTGTTAATGGATTAACCTTAGATGAATGCTGAGCTGCAAGTTCCAAGCCCTTTTGTGCCCTTGAGGGAGGGCTTGTTCTTGAGATACTGCAAGCAGCATGGTGGAGTCTGGGTTGTCGTTGATGTTTCCACTGAGGTTAGTCGCAATCCAGTTGCCAAGTACCGAAGAAGGCCATCGGGTTGCATCATTCAAGAACTGCCAAACGGTTGCTCAAAGGTGATGAGATGAACTAGTTATTAATCTTGTGCACTCCAAACGGAGTAAAGATATACGCTATATGTACAGGTTATATGGATTGAGCATGTTGAAGTTGATGATAGTGGAATCCATGGCATGTACAAGTCAATCATGAGCTCCGGGATTCCCTTTGGAGCAAAGAGATGGGTAGCAACAATGAGCAACCAATGCGAGAAATTAACCAGTCTCATGGACAACAACAGCATGCCCACTTCTCTCAGTGCAGGTGATGACCTCCAGCTCTAGCTAGCAATTATCATGTGTAGGGGAACTCCCTTGCTCACATTTTTCATCTTAATTTGCAGCAAGTTTTGAGGCAACAAATGGCATACTGAAATTAGCTGAGAGGATGATGATAAGCTTCTGCAGCGGTGTGAGTGGCTCTGTGGCACATCACTGGGCTGATGTAGTTTTGGCTGGGAGATCGGCGTCGGAGGAAGTAAGGATCAGGAGCAGAAAGAACAATGGAGATCCAGGGAGGCCGCCTGGCGTTGTTCTAAGCGCTAGCACTTCCATCTGTCTGCCCGTTGCTCCAAAGAGAATTTTCGATCTCCTTCGTAGCACGAGTTCACGGAATCAGGTACAGTTAGTATGTTAGACCTAGCTACAAATCATTCTGTTTTTGAAAGAAAAGTTTCCGATACATGCTTGATACTCAAAGCATAATCTACTTGCTACTTGTTTTGTAAACCAGTGGGATATCCTCTTACATGGAAGCATGCTTCATGAAACAGCCAGATTTGGCTATGGCCAAGAACTAGGCAATTGTGTCTCCTTATTTAGTGTCGGTGTAAGTCAAAAACACTTGTTCCCTTTTCCTTAGATCGATATCATATATATGGATTTGACCTTGAGCATTATTTTTGTCCTTCATATATATATATATATATAGCATGCTGAAGGCGAAGGCAACATGATGATGGTTCAGGAGAGCTTCACCGATTCAATCTGCTCCTATATAATTTATGCTCCTGTCGATGCTGCAATCATCAACTCAGTCCTCACCGGCGCAGACCCCAAATTCGTCGCGCTGCTGCCCTCGGGGTTCGCCGTACTCCCCAGTCGACCTCCTGCAGAGGTTCATGATGAAGCTGATGAGTACCCCGGAGGTTCTCTTCTTACTGTTGCATTCCAGATCCTCTTGGACTCCTGTCCCAACTCGAAGATATCAACAGGATCTGTTGCGACTGTTAAGAGCCTTCTATCTTGCACCTGTGACAGAATCAGAGCCATTTTGCTGGGCAATAATGATCAGTAATGCAGGTAATTGAAACAAGACCTTTAATTGTTCCTGCAGTACTAACTCCTCTCTTTCCTCGCTTCAATTACTGATTATTTGAATGCAGGAGGAGGGGAGGGCTGACCGCTACTGGAAGTTGAAGGAATCAATGAATCTACGCGAGGAGCTTCAGAAATGATTTTGAAAAATGAAGTGAAATAATTAACTCATCAGGAATTTCAGGATACAAGTTGATGTAATGATCAGAATCAAGTGTCAGCTGTCTACACCCACCAACATTCTGACATACTGCATCAATGTTTTTCTTTGGTGGTGTGGGCTTTTTCCTGTACTTAATTTGGCCATTCCTCCTGATAAAAACCTTGTGGCAAAGCATGATTGGCTATATACATATATATATATATATATATTTAATTTTGTTTTCTTCGATTTTTGATTACTGATTCTTCTGTTCGTTGGTATGTTTTTATAACTGAACCACAAAACCTGACGAGGAGATTGATGATCCTAGAATTAAACCAAAGCCTGAGGTAGATCTTCTCTTTATTCAGAAAGAAGCAGTATTTTGCTATATACAAAAGGGAAGAGAAAGGTTACGTTAAAGAAGAAAGAAAAAAAAGTGAGAACCCTAGAAGTCAATAATGGGTTCTCCAATAGTTAGATTTCTATCCAGCGACCACGGCAAGTTAAAGAGCTTGGCAGCGATGAACTTGAAGATCTTGTTCACGTTTATGTTGTGGGTAGCACTTGAAAAAAACAGCGTTGCTTTCATCACTCTTGCATATGCTCTGGCCTGCTTGATTAAAAATGAAACAAGAACACCTGGTTAATTTTCCCCTATGCGCTGTATCAAAACAGTAAATCGGACAGGTAATCATCAGTTTCCAAGTCAAAACCAAATGTTAACATTATTTACGTCTTAATCTGAAATGATTGAACCGATCGGCTAGATGTTTAGCACATGATCATCATCATTATCTAGGTATCTGCAAAGGTAGGGTTGCGATGTCCCTCGTTTCTTTCTTTATGGTGGAATTAATGAGTACTCTGTATTCTGTAAAGTGTATAGTCATCCACCCACCAAGAAATCAACTTTTTCTTTCAAGTACCAGTTTCTAATGTTTGATAAAACCCATGGAGAGACCCTACTCAATTTAGGGTTCTTTCTTTCTGTGGCAGCTATCAGTACTTGATTCTATCATGAATGACATTTAAAGATAATAATAGTAAAGTAAATCTATAACTAAGTTACCTGAGTTACGATCGTCCATTGCATTTCAAGAGGAAGCTGAACAAAGTCATCAAACTTGGTTCCTATTAGTACTGGAATTGCTGCCTAAATTATTAAAGTACAAGAAGTTAATATCAGAACTCAAACAACGATGAAAAAATTTATAGTCGGGAAAAGATCAACAAGCACCTTGTTCCATTTTCTTGCTCTCTGATACCATATAATAGCACTAGAGAAAGAACATAATATATATATGTTAAGCTGAATTAGTTAAAGATTTTTTTATGTCTGAAGAATGTTTGATGAATGGAAAATCATTACTGACTTGCTCAGGGTTGAACGATTTGTGAGATCAAACATTATAAGAATCGCCACGGAATCTTTACAAGCTATTGGGACATGATCAAGGAACTGCTCATCGCCTGCAAGCAAAGTAGTCCAGAATTAAAGTTAAGAGCCAAGAGATAGGAGGAGATCCGAAGGGAAAGGGGAAATATGCACACCTCCAACATCCCACATGCTGAAAGCGATCCTCGCCCCTCTCACAACCAAAACTTTGTCCATCAAATTTAATCCCCTCATCTCCAGCCCGAGCTGTTCTTCCACATCCCCCACGTACTTGTTCTTAATCAAGTAATGATTTTGATTGATTACATGGATGATTAATTACAATATCAATCGGTCAAGTAAAAAACGGAGACCTTTTTTTTTCCTTACCATGAAGCTTGTTTTGCCGATGTACCGGTCGCCGAGAAGGCTAATCTTCAAGGTCACGAGGTCCGCCTCCGCCTCGATATCTGGGCGCAGCTCGTCGGCGGGGGCGGGGGCGGGGGCGGGGGCGTCCGGTTCCGCATCGTAGAGGCCCAGGACGAGGTGGCGAGGGGTGGGGGAGAGCCGGGCCCTGAGGCGGCGGTATCGGCCGCGACCGGCGCCGAGGGAGGAGCAGGAGGAGGCCAGGCGGCTCCAGACGGCGCGGAGGAAGCGGCGGAGGAAGGAGACCCCGAGGTGGCGGGTCCAGCGGAGGTCGAGGCGGACGAGCGCGCGCCCCTGGCGACTCATGCTCATGCGGCGGCGGCGGATGATTCCTTGGCCATCAACGGGAGAGACGGCGGAAGAGAGAAGGGGATGGCTTCTCGGTGAAAGGGGGAGAAGAGGAGCTCAAAGAGTCTATTGATATTCTTCTGCCGAGAGCTTCTTATCAGTTTTTCTTCTTCTTCTTATTTTTTTTTTTCTGAAACGAATAAAATGGGAGAAGACTGTCAGTCTGTCACACGATAAAGACTTCAATTTGGCGGGTAACAGACCTTTTTTTTTTTTCTGCAACCGGGGGTTGACCGAGATATTGGATGTCGGGTCCAACATGCCGGCCTTTTTAAATTGTGGCGAAATAGCGGATTGGGTCAACGTCAGATCATACATACGTTCTACGACGTGATGGGTTAATTAGGAAGATCGATGTGCAAACCACCGGAGTTGAGTTCAGTTAATTGATTGATTAGTAGCAGTAGGTGGGCGATTTAATCAATGGGCGGGCGATTAGTTGATGATGACGAGTGCAGCACTCAGTTCATCTGATTGTGGGGTGGAAACCGGAATCTTTGTCGGAGCCAATTCACCTCGATCTGGTTCGATTGGGAAATTGAGTGCATGCAGCGGAATAATTAACTGAACATAAGAAAGGAAGAAGCATAATTAGGAGAATTAGGGTTTGTGGGTAGGAAGACCTGCCGCTTGACCTGTAGCCGTAGACTTGTAGAGCTTCAACGTTACTGAAACTTAGAAGCAATTAAAAGTATACAGGTTGTTGGTATATTGAAAACTGGAGCCAAATCTTGACTATTTTAAAGTTTTGGGTTGACTTGGTAGGCCGATATGAGTCCGACGTAGTCTACGCATTATTATGTTGGGGTGGGTAAAGTTTCTTGTAGGGATCCCTGTGAAATCTTCCTGCATTCTCTCCGCAAGAGATGGCCGTGTGTGCTCGTCCTTCAAAATTCCCCAGTAGCCCAAAAAAGGGGTTGCAGACCTGCAGTTGCCATCCACCTGCAATGAACATTAACTTAACCCTCATGGCACGGTGCTCTTTTGGATCCAGGAAACCCGAAGGCATCGAGTGCAGAGAATCTGAAATGGACTCACGATCATGAAGCCTTCTTCTTCCTTTCTCTCTCTCTCTGGGGCCACTTCTGAATCTTTCTTATCAGGAAAGCCTTTTTCCACTTCACTACTATTTTATTTGCACTTCGTTGTTTTGAGCTCGTCAGTGGGGTTGCTTTTAACCCTCTGTTTGCGGTTGGGTCCAGGGAATCCATTTCATTTTATTCACCAGTTTGCCTTAACCTTTTTGCTTTATTTTTAAAAAATAGAAAAAAAATCACATTAGGTCTGTTGGAACAAAATTTAATTTTATTAAAATATTATTGTTTAGATTTATAAAATTTAAAATTGGATCTGGACTTACTAAAAAACATTTTTAAAGGATTTTTTAGCCCAATTACACAGAAGCCCAACTTGAATGCAAAGCACATAAAATAATGATTTTAATTGGATTCATAAAAAAAAACTGTGGCTATGCTTGATGATTAATGATTAACAAATTAGCTCACTATATATTGACCTCTTTTTTTTCATATATACACGGTTATCTACGTCTAGTCTAACAAGGAAATAAAAAAAAGAAAACGTCAAAACTAAAAAAAATACTGGATAAATTTATGCCTGGGACAAGTTTGATTACTAAATGATAAGCGTATGCATTTATTTAGCAGGTGTGTATATATAGATATAGAGATATGTTTGTGATAAAATAAAGAATGAATAGATGAGGAAAGGGGAGGGAAGGAGAAGCGGTTGGCATCTGAGCGCGAAAAGTGGAGTCAAGGAAGAAGTTGGCGGAAGGAAACAGTCTCTTCCCCGTATGAATCACTCCCACCACAAACCCATTGAGAGAAAGGGGGAGAGCAGATGACAAGTTTTCCCTCCTCCCTCTCGGCCATGCCGCAGAATAAAAGTTCATCGCATCCCTATTCATACTACCTATTACTCCCCAACACCACCACCACCACCACCAAGAATTGCTCGACCGAGCCATCCGTCGATCGACCATTCAGACATTAACGCCCGACGCCAGGAATCCAGGAGAAGCAGAAGAAGAAGAAGGACGAGCAGGAGGAGGCGACAGGCAGGTCTAAGGTCGACCGACCTATCATCAATTACGATGTCGCAGGAAAGCAGAGGAGGCGGAGGAGGAGGGGAGGAGATCAAGGCGTCGACGGCCAAGGAGGAGGCTGCCGAGGCCAGCGCCGCCGCCGCCGCGGGGTTCAAGCTGAACGTCCACGCCCCGGAGTTCGTCCCGCGATCGCACCTTCAAACGGCCACCGCCGCCACCGCGGCCGCGGCGGCACCGTTCTCCGAGTGCTTCTACTCGTACCTCCCGTTCATCGGCAATGGCAGCGCCGCGGCGGCCGCTCTGGGGCCCGAGTGGTTCTACTTCGCCGACCAGGAGCCCGTCCACTTCGTGCCGGAATTCCAAGGGAAGGTCGCTGGCCATTCCAAGAGCACCGGCAACGACGTCATGCAGAAGATCGTGAAGCAGGTGATCTCGCGTTTCTTATTCTCCTCCTCTGCGATAACTCATTACCTATTAATTAACTGCATGTACATATATATATAGGTGGAGTACCAATTCAGCGATACGAATCTGGTGGCAAATGATTTCCTGATGAAGATTATGAACAAAGATCCCGAAGGTTACGGTGAGTACGTAAGAAAATTAATCAAACTCCGCTACAATCTATGCGTATACTGATTACTTGCTGTCGCAGTGCCGATGTCGGTTGTCGCGTCCTGGAAGAAGATCAAATCTCTTGGTGCGAGCAATTACACGCTCATCAAAGCGCTCCGGACCTCAAATAAGCTCGTCAGTGTTATACACTTGGCAGAGATAAACCGACTTAATTAGTAGAGTTGCTGAAATGAAGCAAGCATTTATATACTTTTTGCAGGTTCTTAGCGAGGATGGCAAGAAAATTAAGCGTAAACAGCCTTTCACTGAGCGAGACAAAGAGGAACTGCAGGTAAAACATCTAAAGAAGAGTTAATTCATATATTTATTTTCTTAATCTTACGCATTTTTTCTTGCAGTCTCGCACGGTTGTGGTAGAGAATTTACCTGAAGATTACTCCCGTCAGAACCTTGAAAAGATATTTAGTGTTGCTGGGAGGTGATTTTTTCTTTTTCTTTTCTAACGAAAGAAGATTAAACATTTCTCTACCAACTCATCATATCAACTGCATAAGCAAAATATATATACACATATATATCAAAACTGCAAATTAGGCATTGTCTTTGAACAGCGTGAAGAACATCAGGATATGCCATCCTCAAGAACCCACCACTGCTAGAAGTTCTAAGACTGATATGCTAATCAGTAACAAGGTATATGTATGTATATGCATCTCTAAGGCGGAATCATTTCTTGCTCTTTCTTAATCATATCTCTTGATCGCTTGAAGCTGCATGCGCTTGTGGAGTATGAGACGACAGAGCAAGCTGAAAAGGCCGTAAGTTCCTAGTTTTGGAATTTGATATAAACTTTAAGTCATGCTTCTTCAGTTGCAGAGACAAGATCTCGCCGCGTTGTTGTGCAGGTTGATAAGCTAAACGATGAAAGGAACTGGAGAAAGGGCCTTCGAGTTCGGACCATGCTACGCTGCTCAGTAATCCAGACCTACTTCCTCTGCAGAATTAAACTTTGATCTTTTTATATATATATATTATATAACAAGAGCAACGCACTCAGGGCTTTCTTTCTTTCATTCTTTCTCCAGCCAAAATCTGTGATAAGAAACAAGAAATCGGATTATGATCACTTTGATTTGTACTCGGAGGATGATCAGTCGCCGTCTTCTCAGACATCTCCTCGCATAGAACAAATGTTCGATCACAACGTCAGTAAAAGATGAATGGCCCTTCCTGATCTTTTTTATGATACAGACTGGCTCAGACTGATATATAATGTATCAAAATTGTTGTGACAGAACGAGGAAAGTCAAAGCGGCGCCAGAAAAGGCTGGGGAAGAGGCAGGGGCAAGTCGCTGGGGCTGATCCAGACTCAAGGCGGCCGGGGCTTGCTGCTGCAGACTCCGCAGTCGCCGGGCGCGCTCGGCCACGGAGAGGCGGCAGCCTCCAGCAAGCAGAGCAGTCCGCACGGGCCGAGAATGCCGGATGGAACCCGGGGGTTCACGATGGGCCGTGGGAAGCCGCCACCGCCCAGCTCGGTGGTCGTCCGCTCGCCGATACAGCCGCCGGCGAGTCTTGCTTCCATAAACCTGTGAGATTGAAAGTGAAAGTGATTTCTGTCGAGAACGGCCGGTTTTCTCCACACACGAGTAGCGGTGGTGGTGAACGCCGTCTGCGTTACGTAGCTGTAATCACTTTAGCTCAAGAGTTGGTTGGAAGTGTTACGTGTTACCTCCTAACTTATTTATCTGCTGCTCTCATTTTGTTCTTTTTGATCATTTTGTTCGCGAATAACTACTCGATTGTATTATGCAACGCTCTGCACCTAGAAACTAATAAATTTGACCTTCTAACTTTCTTGACTGATTGCCTGATTCTGATCAGTAGTCTGCATTAATTGGCTTAATTTATCTGTGCTGCATCTTGTCAGTAGAAGAACACAATCAATGAGGTGGCCTTCTGTGCCTTTCCCTTTGCTTTTAGGGCGAACCGATGTACAACACACGTCAAACACACGGAGAATGTTTGAATCCCTGAAAGTGGACAATATATAGGCAAGCAAGTTGATTTCTTCCAAAATTTCAGCACGCACAGTATTTTCGCAAGTAATTTAGTGCACCCTTCTTTTGTAAAATATTCATCTTTAGAATAGATAAGCATGCAATTGATTAAGGATGCAGATTTCTTCCTAGTACTTCTAGAAATATCGATTGTATGATTGCATACTTGTTATTAGATAAATTGACTGAATGCTTGACAATACGTCCACTGGCACCGTCTTCAATTCTTTGTCCCTTGATGGATGACCTCTTCAGCTACTTCTTTTGCTTTATTACTCATGACACCATGAATCGAATCCATGGACGATGCATTCTTCATCTCCTCTTCTTAGTCCTCCATCTCCTGACCGTCCCTCCCTCCGCAAGCAGCTATTATACATTTTGGAGATCCGAATTCACGTCGTCGTCCTCCAACACCGGCACCGCAGCCTTCCTGCGCAGCCTCGACCTCCTCCTGCAGTCGCTCTCCACCGGGGCCGTCGCCGCCTCCGGCTTCGAGAACAACACCGTCGGCGAGGCCCCAGAGCGCGTGTTCGGCCTCGGCATCTGCTGGGAAGGCGGCGACAATGCCACCTGCCGATCCTGCTTCGCTGCCGCTGCCGCCGCCGCATCCTCCAACTTCTCCGCAAGCCAGGAAGGAGAATTAACGGTTTATGGCGTTCGGCAGTGCACTCGCGATCTCTCGACGGGCGACTGCAACAAGTTCCTCAAACACGTACCTCTCGGTGCTTCCCCTCTTCTGCTTCGCCAGAAGAGGGGAGAGCATTCAGGGGAAGAACTGCTATCTGCGATATGAGACGTATCCATCCTCAACGAGAGCCTGTTGCAGTCTCCAAGCCGCTCGCTCCTCCTCAGGCTGAAGGTAAAAATTACCCAGCATTAATTAATTACATTATTTATCTCCCTACATAAAATTTACAAGGTTGTGCACGAAAGAATAACGTTTCAGTAACATCAATCATCATAATAACAGTGTTTGGGGTTTCCATCTTCTTCTTAACATTATTAATGGCAAGTGTTTGTCTGCGGAGATGGAGAAGTGCTAAGAGAATTACCACCAGCAGTATTACATGTGAGTGATTAATTCCACTATTATCCGCTTTAATAACTCGAGCAAACCTTTATTGTCGATCTCTAAATATAAAATTATATATGCAGGTTTAGAATCGAGTTTATATGACTTGAATTCCTTGGAGATTGCAACCTATAACTTTTCTGATTCAAATAAACTCGGAGGGGGGTTCGGAGTAGTTTATAAGGTAAATTTATAATTTAGATTCAGATATAGACACACATATATATTTAATATTGACTCGGATGATCGTTCCATATGAATTGATGAGCAGCGAAGGCTGCCTGCTGGGAGAACAAATAGCAGTAAAAGACTAGTGAAGTTGATAGGGCGAGGGGTGGAACTGGAAGCGACACAGAATCAGATGACGGTACTTGCAAGACTGGAGCATAAGAAACCTTCTGGAGCTTCTAGGAAACTGCATAGAGGAGCAGGAGAAGCCGCTGTCTACGAGTATACAAGTTCTAAAAAAAGAGCCTTGACACCATTTTTGGTAATTTTATACTGTGGCTCGATTTATTTTCATTTTATGATCAGATCTTTAATATATACAAGGATATGTGATCATGCATGCGCAGCAAATTATCCAACAAAACGGAAAGAGATTGATTGGAAAAGGTGATTCAAAATCATCAAAGGCATAAGCGGAACTCAAGTACCTCCACCAAGAGTCTCCAATGAGGGTTATTCACCAGGATTTTAAAGCTAGCAATGCATTACTGGATGAAAACATGAATCCTGTCATCTCATACTTTGGCCTTGCAAGGCTTTTTGAAAATGATCAAACCCATGAAGACACTAGCCAAGTAGCTGGAACATCGTAATTAAGTTTTTGAAGCTACAGATAAAAATTTAAAAGTAGCTTATTCTTCTACTAAGCTCTAATATAATCTTCTGACGTTGATTATTCACGTGCAGCGGATCCATGGCTACCGACGTATGTTTAACATGGGAATATTTCAACCACGTCTGATTTTTTAGCTTCCATATCCTGCTTCTCGAGATCATCACTGGTAGGAGGAATGGTTCATTTGATGACTACTCTGGGTTTGCTCTAGACCTCATCGGTTATGTGAGAATATAGTTTGACATGATTTTTTATTTAGATCCAATAGTTGAGGGATTTTGAGGTAAACGACGGTGCAACTATATGCGTGATTGAATAGGTAAGGTAAAAATTGGGATGAAGGGAAAGTGTTAGGGCTTGAGGACCCAGTCCTGGGAGAGGAATGGCCGGAGGAAGAGGTAGGGCGATGCATTTACATCGGTTTACCTTGTGCTCAAAAAGACGCAAGTGATAGGCCAAGTATGGAGGAAGTCAATCTTATGCTTAGTAGTTTCTCCACTGCTGTTCCTGCTCTGCAACCGGCAGCATCCTCCGCTTCTGGCCTCTGGCCGGATGGTGAAGACTTCTACGGCTCAGATTTGGATACAATTACTGACTGATTAACTCAGCTGCTTCTGTGAGCTGTTCTCTTTGTACTGATTTCCACCTGGGTGATGTAATTTTTACTCGGATGTGGATCTCCTTTTCCATGCACAATTGTTGCTGTTCTCACCGTTCTGTAGTTGGAGCAAACCATCCATGCAATGAGCTGATCGAACTTTAAACACGACTTGTGCACGAAGTTGGATAAGATGCAGTCCTAATCAAAGTCTAACGAATCCTGGACTTGTCTGTTGAAGAAGATGAAATTTTAACCATAAAAAATAATGAATGTTAAGAAGATCATTAAATAGTCTAAAAACAGTCATCATTAACACAAAGCACCTACCTATTAATTAGATTTTTTTTGTTGTGCTCAACTTTTTTCCGTGCTGCCCATAATAAATGCTCTGTGGAGTCCCCCTTTAGAAGCTCAATACTGTGAGCTTGAGAAATCGTGGAAAAGAAGGCAAGTGAGAAGCAATTTATTAATTACTCCTGGACTCTTCTTGCTTTCACAAAGCAGCAGTAAAGTAAAGAGAGCTCATGCTATTTGTTACATGCCATGAAGGCGGAGGGAAAGGAGGAAGGAAAGGAGGGAGAGAGAGGAGGGGCGAGGGCGGTTCTTAATACGCTCTTATAAATGCTGTCTGCTTCCCCCACTGACACACCCTTCATCGCCATTAAAAGAGCCAGCTTTTGCTGCTATCACCACTGCCCACCTCTTCAATCCGAGGGCAAGCAGAAATGGAAGCCCATCCGCCGCTCCTCCTCGCCGCCGTCCTACTCTTCCTCCTCTGTAAGTAGTTCGGTTTGTGCTTCACCTTGTTTCGGCGGTAGAATTCCTGATCTGCTCTCCTCCTTTCAAAGATCTCTGTTTTACCCACTAGTTCGCGCGTAGTTGTGATTCTGCGCCCGGCTTTAGCATTGCGATGTCGTCTCCTGGGTCCTTGATAATTTCTTTTGGATTAGACCATGTAAAAGGGGCATTTTGATGGATCGTCCACGGGGTTTGCCGGTTCTAGCGTTAGATCGCCCTCGCGCACCAGTTTTAGCTACGGAATTGGTGATTGATGGGATCTTTGATGCTGTGGCTGGGTGGGCATTTCCGGCTTGATGGTTCTCGAGTACTTTTACGCTGGCACGAGAATTGACATGGTTGCAACATCAGGCTTCCGGAATTCTAGGGTTAATTTATTGGTCTTCAGGTGCCAGTTGTTGTAAAAAGGCTCTTTTTTTCTCACTCGTGAATCCTGCTTTACTGGGTCTGGGTGGGTTTAGGGTTTTAAAGCTGGTGCTTCCCGTGGCTCCAAGGAGGACGACGGTCTGAGGTTGCCTTTCGGTACAAGGTTCTGGTCTTTAGACCTCTATGGAGAATTTTCTGCTGTATAGACAAGCTGTCTCTTTAGTGTTCTGGAAGACCCAAGTTTATTTATCATGATTGAAAGTTGCTAATCTACTCCAAGTAGCCTGCCCTTTTATCGTGTAAATTCCAATAGGAAATGTGGCTTAGACCTGCAAATTGCTCACTTATTCAGTTAGCATTTCCTGAAACTACGTGTTCTCGTCCTTTACATATAGCTAGTTGGATATTTGTTTCTCTTTGGTCTGATGGCATCACCTCTTAATAGCTTCATTCTACTCCTAACAATCCCATTTGTTTATTCCCAGCCCCTTTGGCAAACGCTATTTATGATAAGTGCTGTAATTCTAAAAGATAGTAAATCCCATTTGTTTAAAATTTCTGTTGGATGTCTTGTCTGATTATGACAAATCACACTTGTATTGAATTTTTTTGGGGGAGAACCGCATAAAGTTTAGAGAGTCAAAATTGCTATTCTGCACAGATAATGTTGCCTGAGACCTGGGTTGATCATTTTGCTGACTGATATTATTACTGGGTCAAGATATATCAACTAGTTGTCTTTTTTATGTGGGAGGATGGTTATTTTTCATGGATGTGTGGATTGCAAATACACATTGGGTCAGTACTATTCTCAAGCGAACTTGCCCTTGTGTGTTGTTTCGTTAGTCCCTTCAGGATTTGCTATTTTGCACTGATAAGTATCCTTCAGGGTTTGTTTCATTACTAAGAGACACGACAACCAAGTACTTCAAAACCTTGACACGTGACTAACTTCTGCATCTCATCGCCATTCAGGTTTACAAGACTTCTGTACATTGGACAACATAACTGTTCATAGTTTTGCGCTAGCAGATCAGACAACCGTGGTGAAGGATGACAACAATCTTTTGCCTGAGATTTCTCCAACTAGTTCTCCACAACCTTTTATTCCTCTGCTCGCCCCTTCCCCGATGGGGACACCTCTTTTCCACAATACTACACCAAAATTATCAGGTTATCATAGCTTCAAACAAAATTGTCCATAAGAGAGCTCCTTAGTAACTTTTATGCCATTTCTGGTGTTCAGTGTTGTTGTCTTTTTGCAGGACAGTGCACGTTGAACTTTTCAGCAATTGACAGTTTGCTGACTACAACAGCTGTTGATTGCTGGACCTCTTTTGCTCCTTTCTTGGCCAATGTAATTTGTTGCCCCCAGTTTCAGGCCACCCTTATCATTATAATAGGACAATCAAGTAAAGAAACAGGGTTGCTTGCTTTAGACTCGATTAATGCAAATTACTGCCTATCAGATATTCAGCAGATTCTTGGGAGTCAGGGTGCCAATAGTGGCCTTCAGGAAATTTGCTCAATCCACTCATATAACCTTTCTGAAGGTTCTTGTCCTATAAAGGATACTAATGGGTTTGAGAGTGTTGTTGACTCTTCCAAACTTCTGGCTGCATGTGAGAAGGTTGATCCTGTGAATGAATGTTGCAGTCAAATCTGTCAGAATGCTATCCTTGAAGCTGCAAGGAAGCTTGCACTGAGAGATGGTGGATTGATAGAAAGTATGGCTGTTAACAATACATTGGCTGAGCACTCATCAAAAATTGACAGTTGCAGAAGCATTGTTCTTAGATGGTTATCTAGTAGACTTGACCCATCATCTGCAAAGCAAGTACTGAGGCGTCTGTCCAACTGCAATATTAATGGAGGTGAGCTTAATGCTACATTCTTATGCTATAATTGACTGGAATACCTTTCCTTCTGAGTTGCTTCTTGATGTGCATGCACAATTTACTAGCATGCCAAATATGGTTATGTATTCTTGCTCACACGATCATTGTTTTCATTATGATTGTTACAATCACATCCAGTATCTCTTGTTCTCTTTATTACTTTGTTTTTTTCCTCTTCTTCCTCTATGATTGTTATAGCTTTGTCATACAGTAGGAGTAGAATATTTTTGCTGTAAGAATGAAAGTTGATTCTACGAGGATGAATAACTTTGTAATGTTTATAATACATAATAGGTTGCTAGAAAAGTATTATTCTTCTGAAAATTTCAGTCATCAGACTAGGCTGCTGGTTGATTAGGTAGAACCTCCTGTGTTTTTTTTCATGTTTTGAATCAAGAGGTGCATCAACCACGTGGGGAACTTATTCATACATGCATTAAAGAGTCTTCCATCATGTAATATCCTAACATGTTCTCCTCTTATTTTTTCTTACTCCCTCCTGTCTTTGTCCCTTCACTCTTCCATTTCTCTTCGCTCTTTTTTCTCTCTTTGTTAACTTTTTGCCTTGAAGAGAAAACAAAGATCATCCAGTTTTGGTATTTGATTGCTGAAAGATCTATTTTTTGTCTGGTAAAGATGTTTTTCTGCAAACAGTATGTTTATCATTGCTTGGAGAAGCTACATCACTTTGATAGTGCTGAGACTCTTCAATTGCTTCCTCGACTTTTTAACGTAGTCTTGCTGTTTTAATTGCATCGTTTCTTTTTCTAGTATCTGACCTGCTAATATCTTTTTGCAACTCTATCTGCAATCTTTCCCATTGCACAGTTGACCACAAGTATACTCTTTGCTAGAGGTCTTCAGAGTTTCTAGAGTGGATTGCCAGGATATTCTTTGTCCTTAACTCAAAAGTGACTACTATTTTGGTCTCCTCTTCTGCTTACCTTGTTTTTGCTTGCAGTTTGTCCACTAGATTTTCCCGAAACCAAGAATGTTGCAGAAGATTGTGGCAATCGGATCAAGAACAATTCTGCTTGTTGCCATTCTGTGGAAAATTATGTATCTCATTTACAAAAGCAAAGTTTCATAACCAATTTGCAGGCATTGGATTGTGCCTCCTTGCTCGGTCTGAAATTGCAAAAAATGAATGTCAGCACGAACGTTTACAGTATGTGCCAGATAACCCTGAAGGATTTTTCACTCCAAGGTTAGTGATATAAAGCTAGATCTATGGCAGCATATTCTACTTCACACTTCTATTGCACCTGCAAAATGCAAAATATAGGAAGAATCAAGTTTCATTCATTTTATCATCTGATAAACATACTAATATTGGTATATTTGACTTTTCTATGGGTTGTGCAATCATCGGAACGATGAAAACAGTTGGAACTCAAGGTACAGTTATTTTCTTTTCAATTCAAATATCCTAAATCAATTCGAATATATTGATTTACTTATGTTACAATTTATTGTTCAAATGGAATTTAGGAAGTAAAAAAAAAGAGACCCTCTTTTCCTCCATGCTAATGTACCTTTCATTTCTTCAATCAACTTCCTCTGTATCAATCATGAAATACTGAACCACTTGGGCCTCTTCTCTTCGATATTGAATTGGCTTAAATGATATGGTAAGCAGCTTACCCCATTATGGCCGACTATTGATGGGTGACGTCCACCTTATTGTTCAGAGCTTTAAAAATGAAAAAGTTAGGAATGATGGGATGCATATTTTAGGCAAGTATGAACCAGGTTATCCTATTCGTATGAAGCTGTTCCAAAACAATTGAATCTGCTCCTTCAGTCGCTCTTAACCTGTAAAATTAGTAATTCAGATAGCTCTTTTTTTACTATTGTTATTTGCTTTTCTTACAGAATCTGGATGCCTTCTTCCAAGCTTGCCGTCAGATGCAACTTTAGATCCTTATTCGGGGATTAGTTTCACTTGTGATCTGAATGATAATATTGCAGCTCCTTGGCCATCTGCATCTCAAGGGCCATCATCCTCCTGCAACAAGTGTATCACCCTTTTTCCCCCTTTCAATCTTTTTTAAGATTCATTTACTATGATGAATATGCCTCCCTTAATGCACTCCAGTTATTCAACCTTGGCACAGATGAATATTCTCTCTTGATATTTTTAGCTTTTTGTGTAGAAAGATAAATTTTGCACCAATATGCATTGACTCACATGTCATATGCAAAGATGTCTGATATTTTAACAAAAAATCTATCTCATTCAATAGATTAAACTGGAAGAGTTTCATCCTTACAGACCTAATGTTTCTTCTTTTGATTCTCATAAATTCAATCTTTATCCCTGTTTGTTATCACTTATTCGCTTGTCTCATACTGTACAATTGACACGATCTTTCAATTTTGCAGCTGTCAATTATCCTGCACTTCCAGCTGCAACATCTTCACAGTTTGGTAAGGCTAATTTCTATTCTTCTGCCTATTTTCTTTATGTATTATTGTGCTCCAAGTCCAGATTGGTCGACAATCAGCCAAACCAAGTAAAAAGTGGTCGAATCTAATTTAATAAAACCGCTCGAGTAGGGCGGTGATGTCTCTTTAACTCGTCAAACCTCCATGACCAGTAGTGTAAGGAAGAATAGCTCCAAATAGGGATGAGAATGCTGACAAGCTACTGCAGTGATGGAATCGACCAAACAGAACTTTCAAAATTCAAGAAACATAGATGAAAATATCGTCAATTCTCTTGCTCTAGCAAAAAAAAACAAAGGTAGAAATGATTGCAATTCCCTTTCTTTCAGATATCAAGAGTACTGCTAATTGTATAGTGGCAATCTTACTCGAATCCTAAACCCTTCAGCTTTGAATTAATATTTTTCACGAGGGAACTTCCGTGACAATTGTTTAACTTTGTTGGTTTTTTTATTATAATTTAGTGAGTATTGAACCTACAGCTTTGTTGCGTTCTTATACTGCTTTTTCCTGAACCTGTATCTAAGATCAGCATTCACTCATCGATCCAATCGTCGGTGTCTATGCCTCTCATGCATCGTTTTTCAGGTCTGAATGACGCATATGTGGAACTCAAGATGGTCTTTTGCTTCTCGGTGTTACTAGTGGTGTTACTGTGATCTGAAGTTCCACTTCTCCAAGCACGAAAGATACACTAGGGATGCAGCCATCACCATGGTCGTTCATTCTGGTCCTCATGGCACCAAAGTTTTCCTGGCTGCTGCCGTAACAATATTCTGCATCCCTTTAGAAGATTCTTATGACTAAATTTTTTTTGCTCCATTCTTGTAATCAATGTAATAAACCCCTTGTATAGCTAAGAAAATGTAGTTCCGACAAGATGAGTCCCCGTGTAATTAGTCACCGATCCATCCGATTTGAAATCCATTCCAAGGCTTTGATCAGATGCATACAAACTTGAGATCCATCTCATGGCACGAATCATCTCATGCCCGAGAGCTTGAAGCAGAAACGACAAGGTCGGACTCAACCAGGTTTGTGGTGCGGTGAACCGGCCCAGACTAGGTTAGTGCTTTGTATGGATTGCTTTCCGATGTAATGATCATGCAAGATGTATCCATCTATTGACTCATTAAACTCAAGGTTGGAGGAGGTGTTGTTTTGAAGTCTTTAAGAACAGGATGGTTTTTATCTACTGCTTTATTTGCTCACTGCATGCTGCTCCTGCTCCTTCATGCACACACAGAGAAAGTGGTTGAATGATATGGAGTTATTCTACTCTGCACTTTTAACATCATTGTTTGTGGGTTGCATCAGGATCTGATGCATACATTTAGTTTTCCGCCTTCAGTGGTTGTTCTTATGATATCAGCAGCCTCAGGAACATCACTTGAAGGTCACCTTTACATTTTTTGTGTCCTCAATAGTGCGTGTCTCAATCAAACAACAGCCGTGTTGTCGTCGTTGTTGCTGCCCCATCTTTGCCAGCTTACTAAGTAGGCCATCACCATTTGATGCCTTTGAAAACCTGCTCTTTGACCTCACTATTTGTCGATCCAATTAATATGTACAGATCATTGCTGGGTCTTGTGCATCTTTTCTTTCTTCCTGCGTATTTATTTTCATTATTTCTAAAGCAGATATTTTTTTTAAATTATTTGCTGCTAGATAAATAAAATAAATTAGAATTAGAATATTATTATGTTAATTTCCATCTCTCAAACAAAACAGCTAAATAAATTAAATTTATTCATCATGCTTCTCTTTGGTCTTATTGCAATGATTGCTTGATCCTCATCATTAACTTTAACTTAATTTCTTGCTAATATTTTAGATCATGGACTTCTTTTTTTAAAATCTTTTTGCCGTATGTTATAATTCATTTGCCCTCAAAAAAATTCTCGGATTGAAACGGAAGAGCAGAAAGATTAACAACATTAAGGTTTAATTTTTCTTTTGCAAGTCTACTTCCTCCTCAACAGTTACCAAGAAATTTTAACTCTTTTTCTACATGAAAATTAAGAAGAAATTTAACATCTAGGTTCAAACATAAACGTATCCTAATGATTTAGTCTGATACCTCTGCAATAGTTTTCAGGGTTGGTCGCCAATGGTGATCCTTATCATCGTCACCATCATCATCCGGCTTCTTCTCCTCTTGTTCTAATCCCATCTCTACGAGGTCCGAGATCACCTTCTTCACCGGCAAGCCATTCTCCTCCACCTGCCGCAGCAGCTTCTTTTAGCTGCTTCTCGCTGATTTTGATCTTGATCTCCTTCTTCGTCGATCCCACCCGACCCACCACCGCCTCTGCCGCTGCCTCCGCTTCTTTCTTCGCCTTCACCGGCTCCGGCGGCACTGTGTACGTCGTCGTCTTCGTCAAGGCCTGGGCCTTCTCTTCCTCCCATTCGTCGTCGTCATCCTGATCCTCTTCATCGTCGACCCAGAGGATTGGCTTCTGTACATCGATGCAGCTGCTGTTGCAGTTCCCCATCTCTCTCTCTCTTTTGGTTTTGGGTTGATTGGGTTCGTCGTCAAGATTTGAAACAAGAGAAGGAAGCGGAGAGGAGGCCGTCGACAACCATCAAACTGCCATTTAAATTGACATGAATATGTTTAAATTCAGAATCATTTAATTGGTTGAACACATCCCATTTAATTAAATAACATAAAGAAAATTATAAAAGACCAGATAATTAATTCTGTTGAAGTTGGCCAGACTACAGTACAATAATTAATCATTATAAAAGTGAGAGTTGATGGTAGAAAAAAATAGAGTAAAAGTATCACTTCTGTTATTATTATTAATTGCATCTATCTTATTATTTTATTATTCTAATAAATATATATATATTTTTAAAAAAACTCTTGAACTCTGGCAATGGAGGTCATAGATTAATTACCAACAAATCTAAAAACTTCTTCGGGAAGAAAAATAAGAACATGGGATTGATAGGGATAGTCATCACATCAATCATTATACACAGAGAGTAAGAGTCCTACTGATGATGTTGAAAGTCACACAAAGCTCAATTTGTCCCTTGTTAATTACATTTCATTGTCAATGTCATATATCAATCAGTCGGGGATGACACCCCCAGATTTGCTTGACTCCAAGCAAGTCTAACCCTACAACAAGCATCCTTTTATCTGCAATTTATTGGAATCAATTAATAAATCAACTGATAGTATAATTAAACCACATATTTAACCTGGTACTTTAATTATAACTTGCCCTAATTTTCCCCCCTCCCTCTCTCTCTGTGGGGGATATGAAGGCTACAAGTACCAACCCACAGCTCACAATTTAATACTTAATGGAGGCTGTCACATGTTGAATTGTACCAATACATAAAGTGCTATTGGCCTCTAATCATTAATTCTCTAATTTGTAGGCATCGAATGCATGAAACTGAACTCACCCTTCCATGGCATTGCCCACATGAACGCAATAATTCTAACCCTCAATCAAAGCTTGCATGATTACATTTTGTGATTTTTGATACTGGTAAATTTTGGTCAGGACTGCTTCTGCAAGTTTGTAGGTAAACATGGCGATTACTCTTCACTTCAATCTTCCTCCTTTTTTTTTCCGTTCTTTGGGCTTTAATTTTACCTGTCCTTAACTACGGAATCCAACACGGAGATCTCATGTTTGCTTATGTCAGTAACTACAGAATCCAATACAAAGATCTCATTTTTGCTCCTCCCTCACTCCCTCTCTCTTCTCCTCCGCTTCCGGTCTCCAATGGCGGTGTAGAAGCCACCCAGTTTAATGGGGCGATCCGCCGCTCCGGTGATCCACTGCTTCCGGCCCCAAAATTACCTCTCTCCCTCCAGCAAGCCCCTGCAGAACTGGGCTCGCCACCTCCGCCGCCGCATCAAGAACCCCCCTTTCCCCGGCGGCAAGGCTAGTCCACTCCCGAGGTGGAAGCTCCGGGATGAGGTCCGGTCGGTGAAGACGCCCGAGTGCACCGGGCGCGGGGGAACGGGCGAGGGCTCCGTCGTCGGACGTCCGGTCGCGGACTCCTCGGCGAGGAAGCTCGCGGCAGCGTTGTGGCATTTGCAGGTGGCGGATGTTGGAGGCGACGGGCGGCAAAGCGACGGTGGCCAGCTAGGGTTGGAGGTGAGACCGTGTCGTGTGCTCTGCTCGGACGCCTAAATTTGCCCCCTCCTTTTTCCCTACGGTTTCTGAATTAATTCGGGAACAGATCATAATTCTTCGACAGTTGTTTTCATGGAGTTTGGTCGAATTTGATAAAAAAGTTTGGATTTTTATTTCAGTTTCCTTCAAATAACCACCTTTAATTATGCCTACCTTTGCCTTTTGAGCATATACTTTCTTCAGAAAGCAGGTTCTCCTTTTACCAGACATGAATGATCGAATCAATGTTGATACTCCATGCTATATATTATGGATCAATTTTGCGGAAAACTGCTCTTTGCTCATAAAGTTTGATTAAAATCAAAAAACTTCAATTTCTCATCTTTCAATTTGCTCGATTAGATGTGACTCTATTAATTTGTGGTCCTAGCAAGTCTAAGATGGTGATGTTGTTCTTGCAGTAATTAATCAATAAAGGAAGTGGTCCTAGCGTGATGCAAATTCTTTCATGCAGTCTTGCAGAGACATGTTTGTATTTATGGTGACTGCGTACTTCTTTCTCCATATCTCACCATCATTGTTCATCTTTGCAGCCTACTTCGAGGAATTCCTGTGATCACGATAAAACTGCTCTCTGTTCTGCCATTGTTAATGAACTCGATAGTTCTACTTCTTCCAGCAACCTGACGACTTGTCTGCCACAGAAGGTAATTAATCTCATTGTTATGGACTAGTGGTTAATTAATTCATGGAGGTAGATCGCCAATTGATATCGAATTGTTCTGTTTCTTTACCTGAAAGCAGCTTGAGGGTTCCTCTATGTTACCCTACTTTGCAATGGAGAGGGCAACGAAATGGGATGCTGGGTTCTCGAATTCTTTCAATGATGTCTATCGCAGATATGGAGGTGACAAGAAGGTTCCTCCTGCCATTGCTGCTCCCCAGGAAGAGCTCAGGCGGGCTCGTTCTCGCATTGACGAGCTTGAGAGCGAGAGACATCTCGCCAAGCAGAAGCTCGATCGTTTCCTGAGGAAGGTTGCGGAGGAAAAAGCTTCGTGGCAGAAGAGGGAGAACGAGAAAGCGCGAATTTTTTTAGCAGCCATCAAGGATGATCTCAACAGAGAGAGGAGACATCGGAGGAAGATGGAGATTTTGAACTCGCAGCTGGGGAATGAGCTCGCCGAGTCCAAGCTACTGGCCAAGCAGTATTTGCAGGAGTATGAGAAGGAGAGGAAGGCGCGTGAGATCGTCGAGGATGTGTGCGATGAGCTCGCCAGGGGGATCGGAGATGACAAAGCCAAAGTCGAATCCCTGAAGAGGGAGTCGATGATGATCCAAGAGGAATTGGACGGGGAGAGGAAGATGCTGCAGATGGCGGAGGTTTGGCGTGAAGAGAGGGTGCAGATGAAGCTGGTGGATGCAAAGCTCATGCTCGAGGAGAAATACGCAGAGCTCATGAAGCTCCAAGCCGATCTAGACTCTTTTCTCAGGGCGCATGACGATGGCAATGCAAATGACTTGATGCTAAAAGAAGCTGCGAAGCTGAAGGATGCTGCAAACTCGATAAAACTCCATGAGATCGAGTTTCACTACCAGTACTCTCCTGCTTCAGGGGGGAAAGACTTCTCCATCATTGATGAAGCTAATGAGCAGAGGGAGATGAAGGACTGCTACGAATACAGCCCTGAAAGCCACACCTCCAGGGTGCACACCGTCAGCCCGGCGACCGATGTCTTTCTGGAAAATCCAATGGATCATTTCCATGGATGTGAAGATGCACAAGATGAGAACTCGATGCTCACCGCGGGGGACGATTCGTGTTGTTGTCCAGAAGGAAATTATCCATCCGTCAATGGTGGTGTTCATGAAGAGAGCCGTGGATCAGTCAGCGAAGCTGGTTCAGTCGCGAAGAGAGATGGCAGCAAAAGTTGTTCAACCACCACCAGGCAATCAAGGAAAAAGGCGTCCTCTATCAGTAGATTTTGGAGGTCATCCTGCACAACGAGCAATGGCAACATCAAGAAACCCCCAGTAGAACAACTACCGAACGGAAAAGTATCAAATGGATGTAAACTAAACGGCACGGCACCTCCTGAAACGAATTCAGGTGAAGTCGATCCGGGCTCACTCACTTCTGCAGGTAAACAAAGCTCGTCCGGATCAATAAACCCCCATCTCAATGGAGGAACAAGAGGGAAGGCAGACCTCCTCGGAGCAACGAGAACAGATCACCACCATAAGGTTCAGCTGCGCCAAGTTCTTGAAAGCAAATCTTAGCGCGAATTTGAATCATGATCTGGTTTATGGCGGATTAATTGCAGTCGTCGCTGCTGCTGGTAGAAGCTGGAACTTGGAGCTGTTATTATATGTCTTTTTGATAGAGAAATGCTGTACAAGATCTCTCTTTGTAGAACCAAATAGTAAATAGTTTCGCTGGCTCTCAGTTACCTCAATACCTGCATCACCCTTGAAGGAATTAGCAAGACGTACAATTGATTTAATTTTCTGGTAGGACTTGTTCGCTTTCAAGCTCAGGGTTTATTGTAGCATCCACACAGAAGAATCTAAAAAGTATCAGTTCGGTAGAAGCCTCTGCCTCTTGTGATTTGATGCTGCCTGTCGAGTGTAATTATATTTTGAAACGATGGTGAAGGAAGCAGGTCCCGTGAAAGGACGACTTGAGCACACAGATTAGCGGTCCTGATTACCGGTGCGAGCAGCACATTATTAGTATTTGCAGTGCAATAAGGACACACTTTGTCATAGAGGAGCTATGTATTTATCTTCCATGCAATTGCACCTGCTCATAAAAATTTCCACCTCCACAGCCGGTAGTGTCTACTTTGGGTAGCATCATCTTAACACAGGCATAGGTTCTCCCAAACTGGTAATAAAGTTGATCAATCTACTTTCAGATATTGAATTCAGATGTTGAAATTTGTTTAGTCTTTGTCAACTTGGTCTGAATTTGCATGAAGTGAGCTTCTAGAATTCTTCTAGGTAATTGGATATTAGTAGAAGTAGATATTTTTTTTCCTCTTCTCAAAAATAATATCATTTAGGTCTTCTTATTTTGAATGCACTAGTACTGAACACCAACGTTTTTTGACGGGTGACGGGTTAGCCTAAAATGCTCTGTTCCGATCTATGCCATGCTCATTGACTTTGTCTTTGAACTCTCTCCTCTGGGAGTAGCAGAACCTGACTAGGATGGTTTCAGGCGTATAATGCTTGTTCCATAGTAGCTGACGTAGTTTACCGACGCATCATTTCCCAAGTTGACAAGTCGGCAATGTATGATGGTGTGCCTTCATCATCGTATATTTTCCCCCACCCTTTCCATGGTCACACAGATCATCTAAGTCCTCGGTAGACCTACGATTTATATACTATCTCACCAACATATGATGTTTCTCAATTTGATGGGGCAAGCAATGGTTCTGATGCAGCACTTGAATTGTTCACATCTTTGTTTTTTTAACAGCAGATCTAATGAGGGAGCGGAGGATAGAGGCGGTAGCATCGGCGGCGAGGGCTGCCATTTTGAAGATGGAAGAAGCAAGGGTTAGGGTTTAGATGTTTCCTTTTTATACCGAGAGTGCTCCCTCACCACCCCGTGTCACCCACCTCCGCAGATGTCGCTCCACTCCCTACGTATCCCATCGCTCACCAAGCCTCCACCACCCACCACAAGAAGGAGGGGCCGCCCACAAAAGACTCGCCTGTTGCGGGATATATATGCCCAGACAGAAAGGATAGGATCGGATGATAGACGGCCCTCCACATTTCCCTTCGAGCAAATAAGCAATCTTTGAGAGAGAGAGAGAGGGAGAGACTGTACGCCGGCAAGGACTCTCATTGTTAGATCCTTCCGGTTCAAGAGTGAGACACTTTCATTAAGAATCTAATAAACTCCTTTCCTCCCCTGCAAATCCCCTTCTCCTCTCTCTGTCCCCTGCCCAAGAGCCAAGGGGCGAGGCTTATAGGCGACGGCGCCCACTCTGCCTACGGCGCACGGGCTGCCCGTCCGAGCGAAGCTCTCGGAACGAACAGACCCCGTGACACCCTGGTACCACTGCTGCGGCGTCCGCTGCTGCAGCTGCTGTCGTCGCTTCTGCAGCTGCTGTCGTCGCTTCTGCGGCAACTGCTACAGTCCCGCCGCCGCCGCCGCCCTTCAAACAGAGACAGTAATAGGATAATAGAACCATGAATCCTGAAATTGAACAAAGACTCGAGTGAATGAAATTGAACAAAGACTCGTCAAAGGGTTACGTCATAAAGAGGCAACCTTTGCTGCAACTCTTCAAGGAGACCACTTTAGGTTGATAAGAAGGGCATCCTGCCAAATATTGAGAAGTTGGTGGCAGAATGCGTCGACATCATGCCTGATGAACTTCCAAAGGCGGCCGAACTAGCTCGAGAAACATCCGAGGAGCGGTGCCTAGCAGCCACTAAGTTTATTCACAACGGACAAGAGTAACTGGTGGACGCACAAGAAAGCTTGTAGAAGGCCGCTAGAAGGATAAAGTGGCATGCTGACTGGCATCATTGACTACGGAAGTTGGGGATGAAGTTCAACTAAACTTATACCCCAAATGTGAAAGCCAAATGTGGAAGAAAGCACACTCCCAACTAACATTATTGACTAAGGAAATTCTAAGTTGGGGATGGAGTTCTGCTCAAACTTACGTTCCAAATGTGGAAGAAAATATGAGGGGCTCATGTTCATAAAGGCCTCATCCCAAAATATGATAGGCTTTTCTAAGTGCAGTGGGTTGGCATAATGGCCTATCAGTTGGTGCCACCTAGACTTAAGATTCATCTGACATTCCATAAATTTTTTAAAACCTTTCCATAAGGATAATAATTGGATTAGAATATAGTAGGAGCACGCATCTCCAACCATAACTAAAGAGTTCTCAAGACAAGCAGAGAAGATCCGTGGCCGAAGGACTGGATACACTAAGTATTTAGTCCAACGGAAAGGGTCGCTCCTTGAAAAAGCAAGTTTCGAATGGGAGGTCACTCTATGGCATCTTGAAAGGCTCGTCCAGGAATACTTGGGCAGGCAAGTCGATAAGAATGTGGATGACTTCTGACAGGGGAGGATTATTACACCCCCTGAACTCGAGTCCAGCCTAGGTCAAGACCCAACAGCCCCATGGACGAGTCAAATCCACATCACTGGGGTTCATGCACCCAAGACATTAGAGCAACAGAATGGACATCATCAAGGGGCGACCAAAGGGACAACATGAAAGGGGTGTCAACCAAGGGACAACATTCATACACAGGGGTGTCAACCAAGGGACAACATGAAAGGGTGCCAACCAAGGGACAACATTCATACACAAGGACGTCAACAAAGGGACAACATGAAGGGATGTCAACCAGGGACAAAGGGGATCACTTGGGGACTAAATCTGAACCATAGGGATCATCTTGTACTTGAGAGAAAGAGAGCATCTTGAAAGAGAGGAGAGTGACGACGCGATCAACCTGTGATCGACCGAAGTTTGAGGGTTCTAAGTGTTCTTCCATTCCGCAAACGTTGAATCCCAAATCACGATTGATCCCTCCGTTTCTTCTACTTCCTCAAGCCATCGATTTTGTTCAGCCTTTGAATTAGCACGTGCAAGGCGGGCGGGGCCGCCGAGTGAGCAGATCACCGGAATGGTGGTGCGACGGGTTGGGAAGTACGAGGTGGGGCAGACAACCGGGGAGGGCACCTTCGCCAAGGTCAAGTTCGCTCAGAACACCGAGGGTGTCGCCATAAAGATGCTCGACCGTGCCACCATCATCAAGCACCGCATGGTCGACCGGGTACTTCCCCCTCCTTGCTCCTCCTACCTCGCCTCTGTCCCCTCTCCACTTTTAGCGTTAAAAATTAACGTATGAGCTAGTGCTTGTCCTAATCTCGTGGTAAGGGTGTTCACTATTCCTCGCTTTTAGTATCTAATTCCTTTACATTGTTTTTGGATTCATGAAAACGAAATGTTTGGTTAGAAAAGGAGTAAAGAAACTTGTAATTAGGTGAACACTTTAGGTTCAATGTAGGGTATCTGCTCCGCAAGCGACATGTATAATTTGCTCGGTAACTGCCATACATCTATCCACTTAGCTTTTAATACTTCTATGCAGATAAAGAGGGAGATTTCAATAATGAAGCTCGTTAGACATCCTTATATTGTTCGACTGTCTTCCTCTCGATCCATTTCCTAGTTGTATGAATCATAAACGGTCCTTTAGTTTTGTTGCAAGTTAAGTCGGATGCCTTATGCTTTCTTCAAGTTTTAGTGTTGCAAGCCGGACCAAGATATATATAATCCTCGTATATTACAGGAGGTGAATTATTTGACAAAATAATTGACAAGATACATACTTGGCATTGAGCTCAAGAATCATGGGACTAGATGAATGATCATGGAGCATCAACCAACAAACCAACAAAGTATTCCTTTCCTCTCATTCTTCTTATGTTCATGATACCAAACATGACTCTTATGCTTCTCCAATAAAAAAAGTTATGTTTAGAAGATAAACAAAATAAGGAGAACATGAATAGCAGGCAGCTCAGCATGACTCTTGATAGATGCTCATTGTGGATGCATAGAACGTTGAATAAGATGCAGAGCTACATTGATCAATGAGGCAACACGTGCGACTGCACTTTCGATCGCCACTACAACCATAGCTCCGATTATAATTTTGACCACAACTCTGACCATAACTACGACCACAGCTACCTGCTCAGCTACCACCGCAGCTCCGATCCCACCTACCATAGCTCTGATAACTACTCCGACTATAGTTCCCACTACAGCTATACATAGAGGTGCAAACGGGCTCGAGCCCGGCCCGACACTGTCACTGTGTTGTGCCGTGCTGTGCCTGGCTGGAAGGTTTAGGCCCGTGGGCTGGCACGGCACGACACGAATAGTATATATATATATATATAATATTTTAAAAATATTAAATGATAGAATGATTAATATATTTTATTTCCGGGTGCAGACGCGTCTTCGACTCCCACCGGGGGCGGGCCCACCCGAACTGTGCCGGGTCCGACCCGGCACGCTTTCTCATCTTGCCGTGCGTGGGTTTCAGCGGGCCGGCCCATCCGAACCGTGCCGGGTCCAGCCCGGTACGCCTTCTTGTCGGCCTCCGGACCGTGCAAAGGCCACAAAATAGGCAAGAACAATGGCCACAAATTTGAGAGGTTAACTGGAGGATGCCGTTGGCAGAGACTAAAACTAAACATAGATATAAAGTGTGTTTCCGGATCTCCTTGTGATGTGAATGGACGGCGACGCTTGGAAAGAGCGAGATGTGTTGTCGCTGTAAGGAAGCAGAAAAGGTCTTGAGGCATGCCAATTTGAATTTGTATAAACCGAAATTTAAGTACCATTCCTTCTTATCCTAAACCAAAGTTAATAATAATATAAAACGATAGAAGAAGGGCGACAAATTCATCCGCGCTATAAATAGAATTTTATTAGCTATAAATTGATAGAGAAATAGATGCCTTTGATTGAACCCCAAGGATTTAAAAAATCTAATTTAAAATATGAATTATATATATATAATGATAATATATGACTTATCATTAGGGAAATTGTTTGAAAAATGGTAAAAAAATCAAGTAAATATGTTCAATTAAATTTTATCTTTCTCAAATTACTGATTTTGTTCCATAACTTTATCTGATTCATAGTATCGATTAAAAAGTATCAATTGCTTTAGAATACTCAAAAAGATTAAGCTCTGTACCAAGCTTCAAACCAGCTGAACAGTATGATCATCTCAGTCTCTTGATTAGTAAACCCTTGAGCTAATAAGACATGGTTACTAATAAGATATTAGATATGAAACATCTAACATCCTATGGAGGATAATTGGCCTCATCTTCACTGTATTAATGCCCTTAAGGCAAATTGGTTGTTCAGTAAAAAAAAGCACCCCTTCCAGAAATAACCCAAACCTGCTCTGGAACAACAAGCCGCAGCTAAACATCATTCTTTATCAATCAGTTGAGCACCACCTTAATAAGCTCCAACATTCCAGTTCAAGTTGAAACATTCAAGCGGATAAAAGAGTTGTGTTTTCTCATGTGAACTTATGCAAGAGACATGAAACTGCACTTGTCTGAATAATCCTCAGTTTCCTCTAAGAAAAAAGTTTCAGAAGTGAAGAACCCAAAGTCATCAGTCTCCATCAACACCAGATGCTCGGGTCCAAGATATGTTTCTGCGCTGAAAATGGACTCTCGTTGGCTCGCCATGATGTCTATTGCAAGAGACGGCAATTCAGCAGACATCCAGTCCCTCGGAGAGCTCACGATAAGAAGAAAGGCTTCTTGAACAGAAGAGTCGGTCCAACTTGAGATCTCATCTGTTTCGGTGCTCAGACTGCTCCTTGCCGGCGGAGAAAAGAAGGGTTCTTGATAATAGAATTTCATACCCATGATTTCTGTTGGAAGAGACGGAGATGCAGCAGACCGAAGAAGGACTTGCTCTGCAGAATCGATCCAATTAGAGTCGTGATCTGCGTCTGTGCTAAAACTGCTTCTTTCCGGAGGAGAAAAGAAGGGTTCTTGATGAGAAAGTTCCGTCGCCATGATTTCTATTGGAAGGGATGCCGATGCAGCAGACTGAAGGACTTTCTCTGCAGAATCGATCACATTAGAGTTGTAATCTGTTTCCATCCTTAAAGGGTTGCCTGCCGGAGGAGGAAAGATGTGTTCCTGATGACCGGTCGTCGCGGCTGCGGTGTCAGGACAACCCTTCTTCGGAGCAGGACACGGCAATGCGCCTCTCTTCCTCTTCGTCGGGAGTCCGAACATTTGAGTCTGGGACTTGCCGGTGCAGGAGAGGTGGCAGAGCACCTGCGTCTGGAACTCGCCGTTGCGGCCACGAGCTCGTATTCGTGCATGGTCCAGCCGGAGTTCTTGCGGCTGCCGTCGTAGAAGGACAGAGAGCTCTTCCGCCCCACCATCGGGCCAGGCCTGATGGTAAATTTTCTTAAAAATACCATGTGGCTCTGCAATCGTGGAGGCGCGATCAGCTGGTTTTTGGGCCGCGTCAATTTTAATTCATCCACTTCGCACGTTGCGCCTGCCGGAGGGCGAGAGGCGAGCTTTAAGATTCGTTCTTAATTACGACGTGGCGCAGCAGATGGACGGAACCGCTGCTTGGCCAATCGCAGGATGTACCCGCACGGAGAAGGGTCCACTCGCTTTGAGATCTGCGATTGGCTACGAGAGGGCGCCGGACCCACCAGTCCCGAACGAAACCAACCCCCAGATGAAACGAGAGCCAAATGAGAGCGTATTCCGGGCAAACGGGCCTATAAATGGCGGCGCCGCCCGCTCCCGCGCTGCTGTGCTTTTGCTTCTCGGCGGCTGATGCTCCGCCGCCGCCACCGCTGACTGCCGTAGATTCTCTGTCCCTCTGTTGGCATGACGACGGGGCGCAGGTACGGAGCGGAGAGGCTCCTGGCAGCGCCCGCAGCTTTCGACGGCGGAGCTCACTCGGGAGAAGGTCGCGCTGATCTCCCCGACCTCGCTGAGGAGGACGTCTGGCCCGCCTTTCACGCCTCCGCCAGCTACACCGGATCCGCCCTCGCCGAGGACGACAACGACGACGATGACGGCCGCTGGCCTCGGATGGGACGCTCACGCCGCTGGGTCGAGCGGCACGTCGGTGGCCTCTCCCTCGCCTTCGAGGATGCGTGCGGCCGGAGGGAGGCAGGGACGCCCTCCCTAAGGCCGCGGCGTGAGCGGAAAGTGGCGGCGGCATCGGCGCCGGTGGACGTGCCGACCTGGCCGCGGTCGCTGAGAGCCGGGTCGTGGGGCCCGCCGCCCGAGAGGGAGGAGGACGATGAGGTGGAGGCTGGCGGTGGGTGGTTGCCGCCTCACGAGTACTTGGCTCGGGCGCACGGGCGGAGCACGGCGACGTCCTCGGTGGTGGAAGGCGTTGGGCGGACGCTCAAGGGCCGCGACGTGATCCGGGTTCGCGATGCGGTCTGGAGTCAGACCGGCTTCTTCGGGTGAACAGGCCCGGTTCGAATCAATTAGCAGATATCTTGATGTGTTTGTATAAAATGGCGCTGTGATTTTAGCCACTTGGAGTGTGGAATTTGCTGTGTTGCCAATGAGCACAAGATTTAGGATTGAATAATTTTGTGTAGAAATCTCATGTTTGTTTAACTAATTTATTAAGTAATGAGATTTAATTGCAACTTTTGTTTCTCTCTCATTTCTTAATCAAAATCAATCTGGTTTCATTGATTATTAAAATGCGTGTATTCTCTTGTCGGCAATAATTGAAATGGGTCCGCCACGAACGACATTTTAGTTTGTAAAATGAAAAGGACCGGACCGGGTGGTGCATCCCCCCTTTTCTTTTCGAGGAAAAGGGATGTTTTTGGCTTTTTTAAAAAATGATGATGATGACGGCTTTGGATTAGAGCGAGTTAAAAATGGAGGGTTTTCTTAGAAGTTACGTTCTCTTCTCTTCTCTTCTCCTGGATTGTTTATTTGAAGGTTCAATTAAGATTTTTTTTCCTTATAAAATGTTTCTTCCTGGTCCCCATGTTTATACATTTTGTACGTTACTCTCCTGGATGGTTTTATATATTCTGGTGCGAAAATATTAGACCAGTAATAGTTAGGGGAGGCACAATAATTTAAGAGCATGTAACTGGCAATGTCCAAGTCAACTGAGTTGTCCATCAACAGTAAAGACATTTGTTTGTGTTTTCGGCAAATACAACATGATAGAACGGTAGTTAAAAATTGCCAATAAATTCATGAGCGACCAACTAGAAACTGCAATGGAATCTTCGAATTAAAATTGCGCCAGCACATACTATTTTTTAAAACTTAATGAGTCTCGAACCACCTCGTAATCCTCCTCCAGTATAGAGCCCAATTACCAGAGTGACGTACGCTTTGTTACAATATCAAAGAAATGCACGACCCCATCTTCTAACAAGGTCAAGGTCATCAATATAAAAGTATGAAGTACAGCAATATAACACATGAAATGGAGCACTTGAACGTGTCTCAAGTTCTAAGAAAATGTCTTGCTCAGGCGCTAAGGATCATCTTCCCTCTCTAGTTCATTCAAACTGCTGCTTTCAGGATGGGGCCTTCTTGAAGGATTGTAAACACTATGTTCGCCAAAATCCCGCCGCCCGCTGCAAAAAAGGTTACAAGTATCAGCAAAAAGATAGTAGTCCATTTAAATTCGTTTTGTACACTTTGCTACGTTAATCGATATGCTCAATGAACGGTGATCATCTATTAAGCCAATAGGTTCTTAAAATGGCAGAATATATTTTGGTTCTTTGCTTATGGTTTCCTCGTGTACTTTTTTTTAAAACTCTTATTTCACTTGTTTTCTTCTATCCAGTATCATTTCAGATCGGTGAAATAAATATAATGATACTATTAAAAAAACAAAACATAAAATGATAGAGAAGTAGCTTGATGGGTGCAAACATTCTACTGCAAAGTTGGCATTTAAAGGAACGACAAGCTAGGAGCATTGTGATGGAAATTGCAAAGAACTTGGGTGTGAAGATAAGCAAAAATAACATTATCTAATAGTTCTCAAGGTTGGCAAAGTAACGTCTTGCATTGTATCCCAGGAGGAAAGAGAATTGTCAGCTAATTACCTGTGCATTATATCCCAACCAGATGGCAGGAATCGTGGATGAACAGCATCAACGAACACTTTTCTCCATCTTTGGCAAAACTGGCGAACTCCATCCTCTCCATACAAGTTTAGTAAATGCTCCACAACTTGTTTGCCATGTGGTCCATGTCCTAAAAGTGACATCTTTTTAGCAGCTCCCAAGGTAACTTCATTTGACATGCTAGAACCATCTATTGGATCCTCATTTTCGCCGTCCTTGTTCATATTTGAAAGTTTCCCTTGCTCAATTTCTCGTGTCTTGTTCTCAATCTGCAAACTATTAGACACAGAAGGATCGCTGCCAAGTAATAAATCACCTGCTGTACCAATCATAGATGAAGTACGTAAACTGTCAGAACCCACATCGACATCCTTGACATATTCTGATGGCTCGTTTCCACTTGCTCTAGTGATGTTTTCATCATTATTACTAATGGATTGCACAAAACTTGATTTTTCATTCTTATATAAGACATTCTGCTCAGCGTGTCTGAATGATAAACCTCTTTTCTTCTCAAGCCGTCTCTTTTCATGAGGACTCATACCGACAAGTAATGCAGCTTCCAGATCCTCTGCAGAAATTTCCTGCCTACCGAAGTATGTCTTCACAATCTGAATAGGAAATGATATTCAAGATTAATAATACCTGGCAAGCTGGATTACACTCAGCAACTAATAGAATATAGCATAGTCTTTATTTTTCTTTTACTGCCAAAAGTAAGTATAAATGCCTTTTTAAAGGGAATAATACACAGAAAACTATTAAGTATATACAAGTTCAGAAAGAAATATGACAAATATCTCAAGTTAGTCTCAATAGGTACAATTTCAAACTTAAAAAAGTATTCACTCTTAGAAAATGAGATACTACAGAAATTACCTAAAACAGTTTATCAGAACAGACACATAATTGCCCATTTATCAGATATTTGTAAGAGTTTTCAGAGGGAAAGGGAAGTTATGATTGTGGACTTAGTGCACTGACAAGTATAACCATATTACTTCAAGCCACCTGCCTATTCAATGATACCACTTTCTACTACCTATGAAGAGAATGCAGGAAAAAACAGAAGATTTTATCTCAATCAGTCAAGCTGCAAGTTGCTCATTAGTATGCCCTTCACTCTAAACTGCTCCTTGGAGGTGTTTAGGATTCTCTTTACGGTTAAGGGAACACAAAAATTTCAAAATGCAAGATTATTTTATACTCCACTTTAGAATTTTATAAGAATAAAAGAGTACCGAATTCTCTAGATCTTGGACAAATTAATAAATGAAGAAACTATCTACTGAGAGAAATATCTCGAGTAATGAGATGATAAGAAGGAATCATGATCAAGATCAACAAAATAAAAATCCACAGTATAAACAAGTTCTTATCTCATGTTTGTAATGTGCCATTCCATTATTTAAAAACGATGTGAGCATATAGCAAAGAAATCTTTACCATTTGCATGAGCGAACATTTTAGTAGTATCATAATTTAAAATGGAACATGATAATAAATACATACCCTTTTTTTGGTCAGAATAAAATGTTTATTGGTACCATACATTAAAAACATAATTACCTGCATCAGTTCCTCAAGCCTTGCTGGTGGCATATTTGATCCATGACGTAGAAGAGCCATAGCAGCACTTCGTAGATGCAAAGGAGAGACACCTGAATGTTCTTCTAGATTAACTGACGCTTCAACTACAGTTGCAACTGTGCTTTCACCTGAATTAATAATTTTTTGCACAAAAAGAGGAATTCCAAATTCTTTTGCTATTTTTCTCTTGTATTTCTCGGCAGCAGAATGAGCTACTTCATGACAGTCCACACACAGCAAAACAATATCATGAGAACGATGGCTCTTCAAATGCTCAGGAAAATGCATTCTATAGCAAGATGGTATTATTCTATACCGAATGTAGTGACTTTTCTCCCCACACCCAACACACATGTTTTTCTTACTCTGAATATAGAATTCATTATCTTCATCCTCTGGACGGCCTTTTGGTTCAAATAGAAGCATAATTGCTGGAGGGTCCTCTTCTACAATTTTTGCCAACTCTCGTCTTACATACCTATAATGCATAGACAATAAAATATGAAAATTAAATGCAAGGTGATTGCAGGAAGATTCAGAAAGTTCAATGTCTACCAACCACTCCAGTTTTCTACGATCACAGTAGCAAAGCAGCCTTCCATCACTAGCATAGATCCTGCAGTTATGGTACACTGGTGATTTGCATGAAAACTTCTGAATAAAAAGTTCACGGGAGGCTCTTCTGCCAATCGTTGAGGGGGTCTTTTCAACAGTTGGCTTTGAAAATGACAGTCCAGAATTTTTCAGGATGAATTCAGACTGAAGAGCATAATTGTATGCTGATAATGGACAGCAGTGGGCATGATTTAGGTGCTTCTGCCAATATCTTCTAAAAACATCATCCACATTAGCATTGGTTTCCTGTAGGAGAAAGCAAAGATCTTCTATGTGATTATTAGCAATAGGTGATGGTGACAGCACGGTAGCATAAGCATTCAACCCAACACTGCTTGTATCAGCATGCAGTATGATATCATTGATTTCTGTTGGCCTTTTCGGAGCTCTCACAGCAAGAGCTACAATAGCTTGATCTGACAGAACATATCGCAAACTCTCATCATGTTTTCGAGCCTGAGCAGTACAGTACAAGTAAGAAGAAATATATATACAGATTTAGTAGAGGATGCAAACAAAAAACAACCAACCAGTTCTCCCTAACGATATAAATATCTACATAATTTGTTTACTAAAATAATTTTTTGGGCATAGAACTGTCAGCAGAAAAAAATTAACACAACCATGCCATATGCCTTAACAATAGAACTGACCATCAGATCTCTCCATGCACATAGAATCCATATAAGATCCTGAAATTGGGAAAGAAAAACAAGAAACTTGGAGTTTAGAATCAATTCAGTGTGCTCACAAAAAAAAAAGTTTGACATCACTCAACTTGAAAGGAAGAATACCTTTGCTTCTGAACTTCTCCATGATGTGAGTCCTTCAACATTCAAATTACGTGATAATATAGAGGATGCAGCAGAAGCTCCTGGAGTAGATTCTACTTCTTTCACATAAAGCTGCAAGCAGACCATGTTTGAACGACGACTGGCCTCAAGGAAAAAATTCAACTTGTCATCGGGAGAAGCTGAAATATCTGATACATTGTAATTGTTGATCAAATAGTTCCTATATGGTGTCAAAAGTACAATGGTCATAATAATGATTGGCTCTGAGGCTAAGCATGCAAGAGATGTACAATATTTAAGTATCTAGTAATATGCATGAATCCCTTAAGAAGATGGCAATCAATTCTCTAATGAGACCAGTTTTCAGTTAGAAAAAGAACTATAACATGTAGCTCACTACAGAAATCACTCTTATATTGAGTGTGGTCACGTTCATCATTATTTGTAGAAAGGAATTTTTTAGTGTGATGGAAATGCATTCAAGATGATTTATAACCCACTGTTAGAATAATTATATTTAATATGTGGTCCATAGTCGTTATAGATGTGTGGCTCAGATTTCTCTATGATTGTAATCCTAGATTTTAGTTTCACTATAAATACCACATGTAAGCAGACATATGTGAAGTGAGAGTAAATTATCTTTTCTCTTCTCAAAGTTATTTACATGGTATCAGAGCGGGTAAAAAACCCTAACTCTATACGCCGCCGCCACTTTATTCATTATCACATAAGTGATGTCATCCTCTGCGCAATCTGTTCAGCAGTAGATCATCATGGAGCAAATAGCAATACGATGCACTTATTGTAGAAGGAAAGGTCATACGCGAGATCGATGTTACTTCTTGCATGGATTTCCACATAGGACTGCTAATATAATGCAGTGCCAACCAATAATAAAGAACAAGGCAGAAATTGGAAGATCCTTGAATTTATTTTCTATAAATGAATACAAGGAGTATTTACAACTCAAGGCTGCCCAACAAGCCTCTCCTATCACCACATCCTCAACTGCCTATGGTAATTCTTTCTCTCATTCTCTACCTATTGGATCCTGGATAGTGGATTCTGGAGCTTCTGATCACATCACTGGTAATATCACTTTATTCTCTAATCTCACTCCTTCTAAAACATCACTTCATATCACTCTTGCTGATGGATCTAAAGCTCAAGCAAAAGGAATTGGAAGAGTTTCATTACTTCCAAATTTAACATTGGAATCTGTCCTATTTGTTCCTGAATGCAAGTTTAATCTAATTTCGGTTAGCAAACTTGCTCACGCCCAGAATTGTCTTATTATTTTCAAACCTAATTCTTTTACAATATAGGATCAAAGCATGGGGAGGATGATTGGAACAGGAGTTGAATCAAGAGGCATTTACTTCTTGCAGCCAACTTCAGTTGTTATTCCACCCTCAATTACAGCCAATGTTGCTGTAGAATCTCCTGAACTCTTTCATCAAAGATTAGGACATCCAAATCTCAACAAACTCAAAAAAATGGTACCTCATCTTTCTCAACTACAAGCTCTTAATTGTGAATCGTGTCAGCTAGGAAAGCATGTTAGAGTTTCCCATCCTGTTAGAAGTAACAATGTTCAAACTACATCACCCTTTGATATTATTCATTCTGATATCTGGGGCCCAAGTCGTGTCTCATCTATCCTAGGTTATAGGTATTATGTCACATTTATTGATGACTTTTCAAGGTGTACTTGGATTTTCTTACTGAAGGATCGTTCTGAATTATTCAAAATCTTTCAAACTTTCTATAATGAAATTAAGACACAATTTGGAAAAACAATTCGCATCCTGCGAAGTGACATTGCTAAAGAGTACTTCTCAGCTTCCTTAAACTCCTTTCTTGCATCCAATGACATCTTACATCAATCTAATTATCCTCATACTCCTCAACAGAATGGGGTAGCTGAAAGGAAATATCAACATATTATTGATACAGCCCGAACTCTTCTGATTAATGCTAATGTTCCATTAAAATTTTGGGCTGATGTTGTTCTCACTGCTGGGTATCTAATTAATAGAATGCCATGCTCAACTCTCAATAATCAAACTCCACACTCACTTTTGTTTCCTCAAGAAACTCTCTATATAGTTCCTCCTCGGGTATTTGGTTCAACTTGCTTTGTACATGACTTATCTCCTAGTCATGATAAACTAGAACCTCGTTCAATCAAATGTATATTCTTAGGATACTCTCGATTGCAAAAAGGGTATCGATGTTATTCTCCATCTACATATAAGTGTTATACCTCTCTAGATGTCACATTCTTTGAAAATGTTCCATATTTTTCATCTCCAGTTGAAACAGAGTCTCTAGAACAAGTCTTACCAATTACTATCATTGATATTAATTATGGCCAGCAACATAAAGAAAAACAAGTTGAGGCTCTAGTTCCTGAAGTTAATGAGCAACAAGAACTAAATGATAGTGATACAACCTCATCTAATCGGTTTGGTATCACTTATGAGCGTCGACCAACAACTGAAGTTCCTGCTGAGAATGATTCTGCAATTGATTCAGCTCATGTTCCAACTTCTCCACTTGCAGAAGATCCTATTCAAGCTTCTCAAATTTCAGACCCAGCTGATTTACCCATTGCAATTCGCAAAGGTAAAAGGTCCACACTCAATCCACATCCAATATATAATTTTATAAGTTATCATCGTTTATCTCCAACACATTTTACTTTTGTATCCTCCTTGTCTTCCATTGCAATTCCTAAAAATTCCCAGGAAGCTCTATCTCATCCAGGATGGCGACAAGCTATGATTGAGGAAATGAGTGCTTTGGAAACAAATCAGACGTGGACACTTACTCTTCCTCCTCCTGGAAAGTCCATTGTGGGTTGCTGATGGATATTCACAATTAAAACTGGACCTAATGGGGAGGTTGACAGATTGAAAGCCAGACTTGTAGCAAAAGGGTATACTCAAATTTATGGGCTTGATTACTATGATACGTTCTCTCCAGTTGCCAAAATTGCCTCAATACGGCTCTTTTTATCAATGGCAACTATGAAAAATTGGCCGTTGTATCAACTTGATATCAAAAATGCCTTCTTACATGGGGACTTAGATGAGGAGATCTATATGGAGCAACCTCCTGGGTTTATTGCTCAGGGGGAATCTGGTCTTGTTTGTAAATTGAAGAAATCCTTATATGGTCTGAAGCAATCACCTAGAGCATGGTTTACAAGATTCAATCAAGTTCTGAAGTTATTTGGGATGGAAAGGTGTGAAGTTGATCACTCAGTGTTTTCCAAATCCTTTTCAAACAACAAGCTCATATATCTTGTTGTATATGTGGATGATATAATCATAACAGGGAATGACCAAGAAGGTATTGAAAATTTAAAGCAACATTTGTCTCAACATTTTCAAACCAAAGACTTAGGTAAGCTACGATATTTCCTTGGTATTGAGGTAGCTCGTTCAGAAACAGGAGGGACAGTTATATCTCAAAGGAAATATGCTCTAGATTTGCTACATGAAGCAAAAATGTTGAATTACAAGCCACTTGATACTCCAATGGATCCGAGTGAAAAACTTCTACCAGATCAAGGGGAACTCTTCTCAGATCCTAATAGATATCGAAGATTAGTTGGAAAGCTCAATTACCTTACCATAACTAGACCAGATATATCATTCCCGGTCAGTGTGGTAAGTCAGTTCCTTAATTCTCCTCGAGTTAGTCATTGGAATGCAACTATAAGGATTCTTAGATACATTAAAAAGTCACCAGGAAAAGGAATAATATACAAAGACAGAGGTAACACGAATATCGTGGGTTACACAGATGCAGATTGGGCAGGATCACCATGTGATAGAAGATCAACTTCAGGGTATTGTGTGTTCATTGGAGGAAACCTAATTTCGTGGAAAAGTAAGAAACAAAGTGTAGTAGCCAGGTCAAGTACAGAGGCTGAATATAGAGCTATGACACTTACAACATGTGAACTCCTTTGGTTAAAGCAATTACTTCAAGAATTAAAGTTTTGTGAAGTTAGTTCTATGGAGTTAGTTTGCGATAATCGATCAACTTTATACTTGGCATCAAATCCAGTATTTCATGAAAGAACAAAACACATAGAAGTGGATTGTCATTTTATCAGGGAAAAGATTATATCTGGCATCATCAAAACAACTTCGGTTTAGTCAAAGGATCAGTTAGCAAATATTTTTACTAAATCCTTACAAGGACCAAAGCTAGCAGATGTTTGTGACAAGCTGGGTACATATGATATATATGCACCAGCTTGAGGGGGAATGTTAGAATAATTATATTTAATATGTGGTCCATAGTCGTTATAGATGTGTGGCTCAGATTTCTCTATGATTGTAATCCTAGGTTTTAGTTTCACTATAAATACCACATGTAAGCAGACATATGTGAAGTGAGAGTAAATTATCTTTTCTCTTCTCAAAGTTATTTACACCCACATCATAATCTGACAAATATGGAACAACAAAAATAATTAACAAGTAACAAATATATGTGCAAAACTCTTAAATAAAGTTGAGAAGCTATTACAAGATAAACTGTGAAAAGTGAAATTGTTAAAGTCACTGGTGGGCTAAAAAAAGATGTTTTGAGAAGCAATATTGTAAAGTTCTCCTGCATTTAAAGCACTTTTTACGATTTTCAGAAAGACATAATGTTTTGTCAAGCTTCCAGTTAAGTATAGAACTGCAACAAAAATAATATTCTTCAGAGAAGTAGCTGTTAATTCTTATGATAAAAGGAATCTGAATGTTTTCATGTGCCATTGGGTTAGAGATATAAATTGACAACTGTAACACGCAGGCTATATCATTTACATTTCACCAATGACTGTAACTAATTATAAAAAATTTAATACATGGCATAGAAATGTCATGAGATAGAATGACCATCATAGGTACATAGCCACCTCATAAGGCTAGCAACACAAGAACCTGGGCATTCGTCCAATGGTCCAGAAACATCATGGCTCAAAAATATGGAATGACTATATCACAAACATCTAAGCATCAGGACACACTTAAAAGTGTAAAATGTAGATGCATACCGGGTGTTTTTCTTTTGAGCTCAGAAGCCAAACAGTCCGCAATATACAATAAATAGTGAACATCATTATGAGCATACTTAAGCATCTCAGCTGAAAGAGGGCGTAGTCTCCAATCCTCACGCTGCATTATAGACATGAATGAACTATCAGACTACACACCAAGGAAAGAAATGAAAATATGCATAGTTCTAGAACCTGTAAGGTTTTGTCTGTTGATACTCCACAGTAAGCTTCCAGCAGATATGCTAATGATTTTTGTGGCTTTGACAAAATCTCACATGCCTGTACTATATAAAAATAATTAAATAATGATGAGATATTCAAAACAAAAATAGAGGGGTCAAGCCCGGGCTTGCTCGGGCACTGCCTACACTAAGCACGGTGCATTGTGTGTCATGCTGGGCACGGGTCTCGGGCACTGCCTACACTAAGCACGATGCATTGTGTGTCATGCTGGGCACGGGGTACATCGCACCCCACCCGGCCCAGCCCAGCATGTGCCAGGGGCATGTTGGATTAGACAGGTGGGGCGGACATGGCACCTCCTGTACAAAATTATCATGGAAAAAAAAAAATTTGCCGTTGCCAGGAATCGAACTGGGTCACTTGCACTTCAAGCGAAAACACTCACCATTATTCTACAATGATTTTATGATATTTTTACATAATAACCTACATATTATGTACTGCTGGCCGGCTATGCTATTGGACACGCATCTAACCTTGTGTCGTGCCTAGCATGGCCCACATACATGGTGGGCTGGGCCCATGCTGCTCGTGGGCGGCCCAACCCCTTATGCACCTCTAGTAATATAGCTTACAGTCACATTACTATTGTACTATCATGGGAGTTCTTGGTTATAAAGGGAATGCAACTTGAGGTCAACTACTTATACATGCTCCTCTTTTCAAAAAAGATAAAGTTGCAGCCAGCTATTAAGTTAGAGCTTTAAGTTTGTTCACAAGCTTAAGAAAACATAGGATTGGCAAACAACATAATTTTGGATATGATCACATGAATGACTACATTTCCAGCTTAAACACAAAGGCATGTGCTATACAATCTGAGAAAGGATGCATATGCATATCTTATTGGATAAGATGCTAAAATAATTCCAAAAATGTGTGGAGACCAGGCATCTTGTAAAATTATATGACAAAGTCAACTAAGAAAGATCCCTTACGAAAGTGCAAGCAGTATCACCTTTGCAGTATCAAACATGTTCACAACATAGATATGGAAGTCTCTCTGAAGCCAAAGAACATCATTATCTGCTCCATGAAAGACCTGTGACATGCACATAGCAATCAATCTGAGGCATCAGATCAGAAATATCTTTCTCACTGATGAATAACTACATAGAAGCAGAGTTACACAAAAACAAAGAATACACACAATTTTAAGGGATAATATCAATGGCCTTTCTGTTGAAGTGAAAGGCGCATGGTTGTTCATCAACCATTCTTTCATTAAGAAGATGACGTGAATCATGTGAATTATCTGGTAACCTTGAAAAACATAAATTATGTTTTAGATAATTAAAAATCCAGTATTGGAGAGGCCAACAACAATATTCTTTGCAAAAAGTTGGCAGTATCATTCAAAATCATAGCATAAGACATCTCCTATAATTAGGAGTTAGGAGTTAGGACCTAGGACCATGTTACTTAAAGTTAGAGCCACAAAGTAGGATTAGACTTCTACTAGATGCAGCATCACTGCAATCTGTTCCTCAAAACAATAATCAGTTGGGTCCACATAAGGTAACTAAAGTTGCCCAAGGGTTTGCCCACCACCCATGAAAACATAAATACTTCGAAGAATAAAAATCTTGGGACTGTACCTTGCAAATGGAAGAATCAGCAAAAACAGAACGTAGAATGCCCATCACATCATGAAGAGAAATTGTATCTATCAAGTAATCTTCCTTATGCGTAGATATCTGCTAAGTCAAGACACAAGTGACATATATAAATAAATAAATCATGAATGATCCATGTTTAGTATAGGAAGTACCTGCATAAGAGCCGTAAACCCAAGGAATGACCTGAGACTGTGTTGTTCTGTGTCAACAGCAAAGACTTCCTCATTACTTAGTACAGTTGCAAGTAACTCCAACTGATCCTCACTATCTATCCAAACAAAAGAACAGCCCGAGTTTGGAACTTCATGACTTGCAATGAATGTTCTAAGAACAAGAGGTTGCTCCATCAAAGAAGCAATTTCTTCTGCATAGGGATGTACCTTCAAAGATATATCTGCATAAATATTAGCAGGTTAGAAGCAGAATCACAAAAAATTATATCAAATATAAGCTAAAGAAATAAATAATGCTCACGTTGTGATATAAGGTATTAGGAGGTTAGGCAAAATGATGCATAAGGAATGATTGTAACATTGCCTCAGGTAAGATCCATGCGACAAGGGCGAAAGTATGTGCCAGTTGATCTGCTCTTTTCAATCTAATTAATATTACCAATCATTTCTAGCAAATCCTTCACTCTCACAATTACATACTGAGATGTGCACGAAAATAAAGCATCCGAAGTATTACCATTGTGCTTCAGAGAAAGAGGTTGACTAGGAACTTAAATAAAGTGCAGTTTTGCGATGTACGATACATAAAAGAAATTATAAAAAGAAAAGACAGCAAAGACTAAAAAGGAGGCAATCTTTGCGACACCCATTATGCAGAGGAGAATAAATCCGCAACTTTATGCTGAAAAAATAAATACATCTTCAATAAATTATTACCATGATTCCACATTTAAAACTTAGCAAATAAAACTTGATCAACAGGGCAATGATACGATTCTGGAGATCCGAGATACTAAAAAGAGCTGACGTTGTTCGCCAAACAGAGATTACCTCTCTCTTTGCCTTCCCGCTTGAAATGTTTGAAGGGGGAGTAGGAGTTGTCGGCGAGAACGCGCTTGAACCGGTTCTGGGGCTTGTCCTCGAGGTCAAAGCAGCAGCTCCCGCCAGGGGCGCCCTGCGACCGCCACCGCCACTGGCGATGGCGGATCGAGGCCGCGAAAAGGAATAACGCAGCAACGAAAGCGATGGCGAACACGGCGTTGAACATTTCGATGCCGATCGGCGTCATTGGCGCTGTGACGGCGGCTGCCGCTGCTCGTCTTCAGCTTTAGGAAGGAGGTTTTGGAAATGGGCTTGTGAAACCGCTTGAAGGCCCAGAAGAACCTTTTTCGGTTCGCCTCGACCGAGAGGGGTTTGTTCACGGTTTTTTTAAATATATTCTTTTAGAATTTAATAATTAAAAAAATAAGCTTAATGAGTCCAATTACTTTAACTAAATTCAAGCCCTTATTATCTTCCAGTCTAATTACTCTAAATAGAGGGGATGCACATTTTGTGTAAATTTCTAAATAACTCATTCTTTATTTTTTGAGAGATTTATTTATTTTTAATCATGTTATTTATTTTTTTATTTTTTAAAATGAAATAGTAGAAAATTTCAATTATAAAAAGCTTAAATATTTTTTAAATAATATTTAAATGATTTTTTGGAAATCTAATATTGCCTTTTCACTATGACGAACTCCTTGCTTGTGTTACTTGTTCATCAGTCTTATCCGTCTAATATTTTAATTCAATCAAACATCAATCCTATAATATTTTCCCGTACAAATATATTTAAAATATGAATTTTTATACGTTGAAAAAAAAATTAATCAAAAAATTAAAATGCTTGGGCGGTCGGACATGCTCAGGGACCGCAACGTGAGCCGGGTTCGGGATGTGGTTTAGAGTCAGACCGGCTACTTCGGGTGAACCGTCCCGATTCAAATCAATTAGTAGTTGTATTGATGCATAGTCTGAAATGGTGGTGTGATTTGCCCAGTCAAGAGTGTGCAATTTGTTGGGTTGCCAATCAGCACAAGATTTGGAACTGACTAATTTTTTGCGTAGGAATCTCTTGTTTGTTTAATTAATTTATTAAATAATTAGATTTAAGCTAGCGCATATTTGTTACAGTATAAAAGAAATGCTCGAGCTCATCTTCTACCAAGATCATCAATCTAAAAGTATGCAGTGCGGCAAAATAACTCATAAAATGGAGCACTTGAACGTGTCTCAAGTTCTAAGAAAATGTCTTGCTCGGGCGCTAAGGATCATCTTTCCTATCTAGTTCATTCAAACTGCTGGTTTCAGGATGGGGCCTTCTTGAAGGATTGAAAACACTATGTTCGCCAAAATCCCGCCGCCCCCTACAAGAAAGGTTACAAGCATCAGCAAACAGATAGTACTCCATTTAAATTCGTTTTGTACACATTGCCACGCTAATCAATATGCTCAATGAATGGTGATCATCTATTAAGCCAGTAGGTTCTTAAAATGGCAGAAAATATTTTGGTTCTTCTATGCTTATGGTTTCCTCATGTGCTTTTTTCGAACTCTTATTTCACTTGATTTCACCTGTGCATTGTATCCCAGGAGGAAAGAGAATTGACCACTGATTACCTGTGCATTATATCCCAACCAGATGGCAGGAAGCGCGGATGAACAGCATCAACGAACACTTTTCTCCATCTTTGGCAAAACTGGCGAACCCCATCCTCTCCATACAAGTCTAGTAAATGCTCCACAACTTGTTTGCCATGTGGTCCGTGTCCTAAAGGTGACATCATTTTAGCAGCTCCCAAGGTAACTTCATTTGACATGCAAGAACCATCTGTGTGATCCTCACTTTCACTGTCCTTGTTCATGTTTGAAAGCTTCCCTTGTTCGATTGTCTTGTTCTCAATCTGCATACTATTAGACACAGAAGGAACACTGCCAAGTAATAAATCACCCCCTGTAGCAATCGTAGATGAAGTACATAAACTGTCAGGACCAACATCGACGTCCTTGTCGTATTCTGATGGCTCGTTTACACTTTCTCTAGTGATTTTTTCATCAGTATTACTAATGGATTGCACAAAACTTGATTTCACATTCTTATATAACACATTCTGCTCAGCGTGTCTAGATGATAAACCTCTCCTCTTCCCAGACCGTCTCCTATGCTGACCAGCAGTCATGCCGACAAGTGATGCAGCTTCCAGATCCTCTGCAGAAATTTCCTGCCTACCGAAGTATGTCTTCACAATCTGAATAGGAAATGATATTCAAGATTAATAATACCTGGCAAGCTGGATTACACTCAGCAACTAGCAGAATATAGCATAGTCTTTATTTTTCTTTTACTGCCAAATAGAAGTATAAATGCCTAACAAAGGGAATAACACAGAAAGCTACTAAGTATATACAAGTTCAGAAAGAAATATGACAAATATCTCAAGTTAGTCTCAATACGTACAATTTCAAACTTAAAAAAGTATTCACTCTTAGGAAATGAGATACTACAGAAATTACCTAAAACAGTTTATCAGAACTGACACATAATTGCCCATATATCAGATAGATGTAAGAGTTTTCAGAGGGAAAGGGAAGTTATGATTGTGGACTTAGTCCACTGACAAGTATAACCGTATTACTTCAAGTTACCTGCCTATTGAATGATACCACTTTCTACTACCTATGAAGAGAATGCAGGAAAGAACAGAGTTGCTCATTAGTATGCCTTTGGCTCTAAACTACTCCTTGCAGGTGCCTAGGATTCTCTTTACTACTAAGGGAACACCAAAATTTCAAAATGCAAGATTATTTTATACTCCACTTTAGAATTTTATTAGAATAAAAGAGTACCGAATTCTCAAGATCTTCGACAAATTAATAAATGAAGAAACTATCTACTGAGAGAAATATCATGAATAATGAAATGATAATAAGGAATTGAGAACAAAATCACAAAAAAAAAAAACCCACAGTATAAACAAGTTTTTATCTCATGTTTGCAATGTGTCATTCCATTATTTAGAAACGATGTGTGCATATAGCAAAGAAATCTTTACCATTTGCATGAATGAACATTTTAGTAGTATCATAGTTTAAAATGGAATATGATATTAAATACATACACTTTTTTGGTCAGAAATAAAATGTTTATTGGTACCATATAAAAAATATAATTACCTGCATCAGTTCCTCAAGCCTTGCTGGTGGCATTTTTGATCCATGGCGTAGAAGAGCCATAACAGCACTTCGTAAATTCAAAGGAGAGACACCTGAATGCTCTTCTGGATTAACTGACACAAAAAGAGGAATTCCAAATTCTTTTGCTATTTGTCTCTTGTAATTCTTGGCAGCAGAATGAGCGACATCATGACAGTCCACACACAGCAAAACATGATCATGAGAAAGATGGCTCTTCATATGCTCAGGAAAATGCATTGTATAGCAAGATGGTATTATTCTATACCGAATGTAATGACCATTCTCCCCACACCCAGCACACATGTTTTTCTTAGGATGAATATAGAATTCATTATCTTCATCTTCTGGAGAGCCTATTGATTCAAAAAGAAGCATAATTGCTGGAAGATCCTCTTCTATAATTTTTGCCAACTCTTGTCGTACATACCTATAATGGATAGTCACTAAAAATATGAAAGAATAAATGCAAGGTGATTGCAAGAAGATTCAAAAAGTTCAATGTCCACCAACCACTCCAGTTTTCTACGATTACAGTAGCCAAGCAGCCTTCCATCTCTAGCATAGATCCTGCAGTTATGGTACGCTGGTGATTTGCATGAAAGCTTCTGAACACGGGAGGCTCTTCTGCTAATCGTTGAGGGCGTCTTTTCAACAGTTGGCTTCGAAAATGACAGTCCAGAATTTTTCAGGATGAATTCAGACTGAAGAGCATAATTGTATGCTGATAATGGACAGCAGTGGGCATGATTTAGGTGCTTCTGCCAATATCTTCTAAAAACTTCATCCACATTAGCATTGGTTTCCTGTAGGAGAAAGCAAAGATCTTCCATGTGATTCTTAGCAATAGGTGATGGTGACAGTACGGTAGCATAAGCATTCAACCCAACACCGCTTGTATCAGCATGCAGTATGATATCATAGATTTCCGTTGAAATTTTTGGAGCTCTTATGGCAAGAGCTACAATAGCTTGATCTGACAGAACATATCGCAAACTCTCATCATGTATTCGAGCCTGAGCAATGCAGGACAAGTAAGAATAAGTATATATGCAGATTTAGTAGAGGATGCAAACGAAAAACAATCAACCAGTTCTGCATAAAGAAATATCTACACAATTTGCTTACTACAATAATTTTTTGGGCATAGAACTGTCAGCAGAAAACAAATTAACACAACCATGTCATATGCCTTAAGAATATAACTGACCATCAGATCTCTCCATGCACATAGAATCCATATAAGATCCTGAAATTGGGAAAGGAAAACAAGAAACTTGGAGTTGAGAATCAATTCAGTGTGCTCACAAAGAAAATGTTTGACATCCCTCAACTTGAAAGGAAGAATACCTTTGCTTCTGAACTTCTCCATGTCGTGAGTCCTTCAACATTCAAATTACGTGATAATATAGAGGATGCAGCAGAGGCACCTGGAGTAGATTCTACATCTTTCACATAAAGCTGCAAGCAGACCACGTTTGATCGACGACTGGCCTCAAGGAAAAAATTCAACTTGTCATTGGCAGAAGCTGCAATATCTGATACATTGTAATTGTTGATCAAATAGTTCCTATATGGTGTAAAAAGTACAATGGTCATAATAATGATCGGCTCTGAGGCTCAGCAAGCAAGAGATGTACAATATTTAACTATCTAGTAATATGCATGAATCCCTTAAGAAGATAGCAATCGATTCTCTAATGAGACCAGTTTTCAGTTAGAAAAGGAACTATATCATGTAGCTCACTGCAGAAATCACTCTTATATTGGGTGTGGTCATTCATCGTTATTTGTAGAAAGGATTTTTTTTTTAATGTGATGAAAATGCATTCAGGATTATTTATAACCCATATCATAATCTGGCAAATATGGAACAATAATTAACAAGTAACAACTATATGTGCAAAACTCTTAAATAAAGTTGAGAAGCTATTAAAAGATAGACTGTAAAAAGTGAAATTGTTAAAGTCACTGGTGGGCTAAAAAAAGATGTTTTGAGAAGCAATATAGTAGAGTTCTCTTGCATTTAAAGCACTTTTACGATTTTCAGAAAGGCACATAATGTTTTGTCAAACTTCCAGTTAAGTATAGAACTGCAATAAAAATAATATTCTTCAGATAAGTAGTTCTTAATTCTTAAACTATTAGATCAAAGATAAAAGTGAATCTGAATATTTTCATGGCCACTGGGCTAGAGGTATAAATTGACGACTGTAACATGCAGGCCATATCATTTACATTTCACCAAAGATTGTAACTATCTATAAAAATTTTAATACACAATAAAAATATGGAATGACTATTTCACAATCATGTAAGCATCAGGGCACACTTAAAACTGTAAAAATGTAGATGCATACCAGGTGTTTTTCTTTTGAGCTCAGAGGCCAACCAGTCCGCAATATACAATAAATAGTGAACATCATTATGAGCATACTTAAGCATCTCAGCTGAAAGAGGGCGTAGTCTCCAATCTTCACGCTGCATTACAGACATGAATTAACTATCAGACTACACACCAAGGAAAGAAATGATAATATGCACAGTTCTAGAACTTGCTAGGAGTTATGAACTTAGGTTTTGAACAAATCATGACTGGAGTGTTAAATATTGCATTCTCCTTGGTGACCTTTTTATAAAAAAATATTTTGTGGTGGGTAGTCTAACCCTAACCATAAGGGGAAAAGAAACAGAGATCTGCTATTCCAATCTTGTGAGGGCCCATTCAACAAGAATCCAAACATAGATTTTGAGAAATACCTTCATATCCATGGCACGGGAATCAAAGACCCTAACAAATGTTATCATATAAACAAATTTTTAGTTTCAGAAAGTGAAAGAAAAGTAATCTTATGTGTAAAAATATTTTCTCAATTCAATAGATGTGAGAAACTGATGCACACAAGGATGTGCCACCAACTCTAGCTAATTAGTAAGACTCAATTCCAATCCCTAGTTTCTCTAAACTCTAAAGTGCTAATTCTAATTCATACTTCCAATTTCTTATAACAATTATCCAAGTATAGGCATAACTTCCTTCTGACAATAAAAAGAAAACCTTACAGGCATCACAACTTGCCAAAAGTTAAAATTATAGTAATTCCAGCAGAAATTAACTCCTTTGTACTACACTCATCATGCAAGGAAAAGGACAATTTAAAAATAGAACCTAAAGATTCTCAAGTAAGTTTTATGTCAATACATCATGAAAATATATTCATGCTAAATGGCATCTCTGACAATATTTAGTCCAATAATCAAGCATCCAAACCCGTAAAGTTTTGTCAGTTGATACTCCACAGTAAGCCTCCAGCAGATATGCTAATGATTTTTGTGGCTTCGACAAAATCTCACATGCCTGTAATATATATACAAATAATTAAATAATAATGCAAAACCATTTATCTAAAGGAAGAGCAAAGCCTTTATGGTCCTAGTCATTTCAAATATATAATGTGTTCACACAAATTTCCTGGGAACCAATTTCTGAAAGAATTTTCAAAATCCTGCCAAGTTAATAGCATGGCTCATGGTTACATCCGTAATTGATGGCATAACCAAGTTAATGACACATAGATGTGCAACTGGGTCATGCCCGGGCTTGCTCGGGCACTGAAACATACAATTAGCAACCAACATAATTTTGGATATGATCACATGAATAACGACATTTCAAGCTTAAACTCAAAGGCATTTGCTATACATCTAAGAAAGGATGTATACGCATATCTTATTGGATAAAATGCTAAAATAATTCCAAATAATTCTAGAGCCCAGGCATTTTACATCTTGTATAATTATATGGCAAAGTCAACCGCTAAGTCAAAGTATTTCAAACTTCCAACTATGGTAGATAAACACTTAATGTTATAGATAGACATGAGTCACCACTGGCTCAATGACAGAGGAAAATGTCAACATATGCATGAAAGATCCCTTACGAAAGTGTAAGCAGTATCACCTTTGCTGTATCAAACATGTTCACAACATAAATATGGAAGTCCCTCTGAAGCCAAAGAACATCACTATCTGCTCCATGAAAGACCTGTGACATGCACATGGCAATCAATCTGTGCCTCAGATCAGAATTATCTTTTTCACTGCTGAATAACTACATAGAAGAATAGTTACACAAAAACAAAGAATACACACAATTTTAAAGGGATAATATCAATGGCCTTTCTGTTGAAGTGAAGGGTGCATGGGTGTTCATCAACCATTAATTCATTAAGAAGATGACGTGAATCATGTGAATTATCTGGTAATCTTGAAAAACATAAATTATATTTTAGATAATTAAAAATCCGGTATTGGGGAGGCCAACAGCAATATTCTTTGTAAAAAGTTGCCAGTATCATTCAAAATTCAAGCATAAGAACATCTCCAATAATTAGGAGTTAGGAGTTAGGACCATGTTACTTAAAGTTAGAGCCACAAAGTAGGATTAGACTTCTACTAGATGCAGCATAGCTGCAAACTGTTCGTCAAAACAGTAATCAGTTGGATCCACATAAAGTAACTAAAGTTGCCCAAGGTTTTGCCCACCACCCATGAAAACATAAATACTTCGAAGAATAAAAATCTTAGGACTGTACCTTGCAAATGGAAGAATCAGCAAAAACAGAACGTAGAATGCCCATCACATCATGAAGAGCAATTGTATCTATCAAGTAATCTTCCTTGTGCGTAGATATCTGCTAAGTCAAGACACAAGTGACATATATAAATAAATAAATCATGAATGATCCATGTTTAGTATAGGAAGTACCTGCATAAGAGCCGTAAACCCAAGGAATGACCTGAGACTATGTTGTTCTGTGTCAACAGCAAAGACTTCCTCGTTACTTAGTACAGTTGCAAGTAACTCCAACTGATGCTCACTATCTATCCAAACAAAAGAACATCCCGGGCTTGGAACTTCATGACTTGTAATGAATGTTCTAATAGCAAGAGGTTGCTCCATCAAAGAAGCAATTTCTTCTGCATAGGGATGTACCTTCAAAGATATATCTGCATAGATATAAGGAGGTTAGAAGCAGGACCACAAGAAATTATATCAAATATAAGCTAAAGAAATAAATAATGTTCGCGTTGATATATACTGGCACAATGATGCATAAGGAATGATTGTAACATTGCCTCAGGTAAGATCCATGCGACAAGGGCGAAAGTATGTGCCAGTTGATCTGCTCTTTTCAATCTAATTAATATTACCAATCATTTCTAGCAAACCCTTCACTGTCACAATTACATACTGAGATGTGCATCCGAAGTATTACCGTTCAGAGAGAGAGGTTGACTAGGAACTTAAATAAGGTACAGTTTTGCGATGTACGATTCCATAAAAGAAATTATAAAAAAAAAAGACAACAAAGAATAGAAAGGAGGCAATCTTTGCGACACCCATTATGCAGAGGAGAATAAATCCGCAACTTTATGCTGACAAAATAAATACATCTTCAATAAATTATCACCGTGATTCCACATTTAAAGCTTAGCAAATAAAAACTGATCAACAGGACAATGATACGATTCTGGAGATCCGAGATACTAAAAAGAGCTGACGTTGTTCGCCAAACAGAGATTACCTCTCTCTTTGCCTTCCCGCTTGAAATGTTTGAAGGGGGAGTAGGAGTTGTTGGCGAGAACGCGCTTGAACCGGTTCCGGGGCTTGTCCTCGAGGTCGAAGCAGCAGCTCCCGCCAGGGGCGCTCTGCGGTGGCCGCCGCCTGCGGATCGAGGCCGCGAAAAGGAATAACGAGGCAACGAAAGCGATGGCAAACACAGCGTTGAACATTTCGGTGCTGATCGGCGCCATTAGCGCTAGGACGGCAGGCGGCACCGGCCGCTGCTCGTCTTCAGCTTTAGGAAGGAGGTTTTGGAAATGGGCTTGTGAAACCGCTTGAAGGCCCAGAAGAACCGTTTTCGGTTCGCCTCGACCGAGCGGGTTTGTTTACGGTCCGGAACAGCATTTTTTACATTTTTAGCTCCAATAAATAAATAACACTTTTTATTATTATTTAATATTTATTTAATTTTAATCATGTTAGTGATTTTTTATTTTTTATTTTTTAAAATGTCAAATTTAAAATGAAATAGTTGAAAATTTCAACTTTAAAAAAGTTTAAATGATTTTAAAAGAATACCTAATTGATTTTTTTTAGAAATCCAATATTGCCTTGTCATTGTGACGATCTCCGCTTGTGTTACGTGTTCACCAATCCTACCCGTCTAATCTTTTAATTCAATCAATATCCATCCTATAACATTTTGTTCCCCTTTACCCCAATCCCCCAAGTCTTCAAGTGCCTCGTCTTCTTCCCCACTTTCCCAAATCCGCGGCGGCGATTTGTAATTTCTACTGTTGCGATTGATCGACCTCTGCATCGTTTATTGGTTGCAGACGCGATCCATCCGCTTTGATCAATCGGTATGTTTTGTGCCTCCCTGCATGTGTGTTTGCTTGTGTGGTTGCTGATTGTTTTGGGTTTTGGTTTTATTTAATTTGTGAATTGCAGGAGCAATTTCAACCCAGCCATGGCCAAGAGTTCCTTCAAGCTCGAGCATCCGCTTGGTTTGTGCTAAAATCCTCTTCTTTTCTCAAGGGAAAGGCGTATTTTTTTATTTGTTAAGATTGCTTTTGGAGTTAAAAGTTCGATGTTTTATGATGACAATGATGATGGTACCTCTAGGCTTTCTTTTATGTCTGAAATTTTGTGGTTTTGGATGATCAAAGTTCGAGCATTCCCTTGGTTTGTGCTACCCTCCTGCTTAAAAAAAGATGACTTTTTCCTATATCGCTTAGTTTTTGCCTTGAAAATTAGATTATTGATGACGTGTTAATACCTCTAGGGCCTCGTTGGCATCTAGACTTTTGGAAGTTTGGATATTGTGGCTGCGGTTTCAGATCTTTAGGTTGATTTGATATTTTTTGAGATGAGGAAGTTTGTTTATGGATGATATTACGTTATCTAATTAAAACATGAAGCTACATGAATGTGATCGGCCTTGATATGTGATTATAGATCGCGCTGGCTGATCTTGGTAAAGAAGTTTCTTTCGTGTATGACAGGGTATTGGATGGTTGACTTTTGCTTCTAGAGGAGTAGGGACAACTCATGATTCACGTGTGCATATGAATTTTCATGCTAGGAGTTATCTTTGCCAGCAATGCTTGAGTGTTCTTAATTTTATTTTTGCACTTACTGGTACAAAATGTCAAATGCACTTGTCAATGTGATTGTTAGGAGTTTATTGTTTATCTTTTGCTATCTATTATTGTCTTGTCGTTGAATGTTTGTTAATCGGATCACTCAATCTACTTTCAGAAAGGAGGCAGGCTGAATCTGTTCGTATTAGAGAGTACCCAGATAGAATTCCTGTAAAAATCATCACTTTTTTGTGATTTTTTGAAATGATAAATACAGTTACTCTGATATCATCGATATTTTCATCTAATGCAGGTAATTGTTGAGAAGGCCGAAAGAAGTGATATACCTGACATTGATAAGAAGAAGTTAATCCTGCTCCCATTTCAGTTATAAGATCATGTTGTTAGTCAAGATCAACTTTAAAAGACATTTATTTCAGACTTTTAGTTAAACATTTGATCCTTATTATAGATAAATTCTTCTGAGTTTGTCTGACCATTATCATTATGCATTTTGGAAGATGTTATAGCTGATACTCAAGGGATAAATTGTTCTATGTTTATTTTCAACTTTTGGTTATGTCATTTCATCAACATTATTGTAGATTATTTTTCTGAGCTCTTCTAGGCAATCTATATACATGAACCGTAAGATAATTTGCCAGTGTTTTTTTAACGTTTGCCATGGTTATCTTAGGTACCTGGTTCCTGCAGATTTAACAGTTGGGCAATTTGTTTATGTTGTTCGGAAGAGGATTAAGCTGGGGGCTGAGAAAGCAATATTCATTTTTGTCAAGAATGCATTACCACCCACAGGTGAAAGAGCTACCTTAGATTCACATTGTCCACTTTCCTTTCATTGTATTAATTCCGTAAGTATTCCGTTGCAGCTGCACTGATGTCTGCCATCTATGAGGAGCACAAAGACGAAGATGGTTTTCTTTATATGACGTACAGTGGCGAGAATACGTTTGGCTGCTTCTGAGAAGATCGGGATTAGATAAAAGAAATAATCATGATGATAGTCAATGTGTATATTTCGATCACTGGCATGTCTGCCAATCTTCTGCTCCGTAGAACTTGCCTCAAAGATGGCCCTGTTAGACTCATCCATAGTTATAATATCTTCTACTTCTATTTCAATTGCATGGCACAGGATTGACTTTTCATTGGGGTTATCTTCGAGTTATGTTTTGCTTCCTTGGTGCCAAACTTGAAAATGGTGGGGCCACAGCAAATTATGTAACCTAGTGGTAATTAGTTTGTGTATGCATTTGACTTTTGGTTGGCATGCCTGACAGATTTATGTGTTGTTTCTTTTTTTGCTAGTTCTGCAATACGATGGTGGGTTGGTAAGTCTTGCAAGCTCGCTCGATCTTGTGAGAAGATAGTGATGATGATCTCATTGGGCGATTCTTCTACTCTTCAAGTAATGAGTGTCAAGTGCACCCCCTTAATGTAGGAAACAATTGATACATTGTTAATATTATTACTTGTGAAGCCACCATTGACATGAACTATAAGATACAAAATGGCCATCAAATGTTTCTAAAGAATTTGTGGGGGGAGGAGAAAAGCATGTCCCTCCCCTCTCCTATCTCTCACTCTATGTTTAGTGTTTACTCCCTCTCGCTTTCTTACCGCTCTAGGGATCTTTTTTTTTTCCTTTCCTTTGTAGAAAATGGAAGTGAGCAAGGTCCCCCTACAGTATGGGACACCTCAAGCAACCACACACATTTGAATCAATACACAGTATGTTGTGGGCAATTGGAAGGGACGAGGCTTTCGCTTTCAGAGGACTGCACTCCACAGTACCTTCTCACCTTCGCCGCACCGCCGGTGGACCTCCTTGATCCTCTCGGCCGAGTTGCAGATGCCACTGCAGGTCCAGTCGAATGAGGCAACACAGATGTTGCCTGCCTGAGCTTTCCATTCGCAGTCTGCACACGAGTATCGCGAATCCTCATCATTTCTGCTATGCAAGTCAGAAGATAAATACCATAGATCAAAATCTTAGCTTACCTGGTGGTGTACCACAGCATAATTTTCTATCATCAATGTGCTCGACATCTAGCCCGATAAACCATGACCCTAGTGAGACATCCTCATTGGCATACTTGTGAAGCACATGCCTGATGTTATCAGAACAACATCACAGTGAGATTTCAGGCAGAAGAGACTCAGAAAAGAAAGAAAAGAGCAAGGTAGATCTAGTTTACTGATTCATGGATATGTAAGTAGCCAGGTCCTTGGAGATGGCATATATCTGACCGGTCGCATGCCGGAAATACTTGTTTCCATCCTCTCCGAACTTCCAGTACTCGGGTTCGTGATATCTCACCCCCCTTCCAAGACCAACATTGTTATTTATCATTAAGACTTGTACTGATTCGTACTTGACAACCACAATTGTCACCATGTAAAAGTGTTCTTACTTTTCTGCTAGAACTGGACCAGATTTCATACATCCGATATACACCCGGGGCTTCGACCGATGCCTAGCTAGGGTTGCTCCAAGTGTTGCTGCAGAAGTAGATGAGATTCAGCATAACCAAATTTGAACATAAAAGAGGAAGGTAATTCCTCTGCCTCCCACATCCCTCCCTGAAAAGGGATCTTATGTTTGCAAAAAGTTAGTTCATGTACTTCATACGCTATATTTTCCGTAAAGAGACAACAAGATGAACGAGTTGAAGAGGTTTAACTTTTGCATTTGCTAGACCAGTAGCAGGATTAGATATATACTTCACGTACCAATATTTACATGTACATCATCATCCACTTTGATGTAGAAATCTGCATCCCACATTGAGACGGCAGTCGCGAAATATGTTTTTGTTTTAGCTGATAACTCTAGATAGCCTTCGACATGATCCTGCAGATATTTGTGCAATATATTGATTATCAGATCAATATTACATCTTTATTACACAGGAAAAGAAATGCACTGTGTTTCCAATTACCAGTCTCATGAAGTCCCCATGCTTTCTGTGTTCAGCTTCAATTGCCTTGTCCAAGATTCCACCAGATGTAGTACTGTGACAGCATCTCAGAGTTGATTTTGATGACCACAGGAAAAGAAAAAGAACCTGCAAGAACATACCTCGCTGAGGAGAGAACCTAAAAATACACACCTGTGACCGATGACGAAGCGAATTATGATGCCTTTCTCCTCCTCCAACTTCTTTCTTTTTTCGCCTATCGTATTTTAAAAACAAAGAGTGTCTTTGATGATCAGATCCTACAAGTACATCATTTGTCAAGTAGAAAATGTTTGTTAGTGAAATAACAAACCTTGAGGCATCCAAGTAGCTCGAACAGAATCTCTTCGCCTACGACTGCTAAATGCGGTATTGATTCCTACGACCATCAGATATTTCCTCCGACCACCAGATTCTGTCGCCTTCAGAGTCTCCGACAATGGAGCACCACTGAGAATTGACTCCTGTGCAGCCCTGGCTGCTGCTAATTCCATCTCCAAGTCTGATATTGTTTTATCCAAACTCCTGCATAAAAGTGATTCAGATTAGACTGCTACCAAACAATTTGAATTATGTAGAACAAACAATGCGGAGACTTACTGTATAACTTCTTGTGGATTTTCAGCACTGCTGAGGACATCTTTATGCTCTTGTTTTTCATTAATCTGAAGTAATTGAAGAGGGAAAGAGACGAAGTAAAAAATTTATAATTATCTAGTTTCAGGAAGGACAATAAAATTCACTTTCTAACCAACTGGTCATCGAAGTAAGTGAGAATTGAAAATGGCCAAACAAATTATAGCTTAACACACCATTCTCGGATCGCAATCGCCGCCAGCTACTAGATTCAGTTTGTTCTCTGTTCCTGTTGTCCTGATAATGTCCTTTGCTTCAGGCATCCTCCAACTGCATCGAATGTTATTAAAAAAAAAAAATTGAAGTCTATAGATAGCAGGCAAACATTTTGCTCTCGGGTTTTCAAAATCGAAAAAAATTCACCTGAATAAACATTTTGAGCATTTTTTTTACAAGGATAAGATGATAGCAAAAGTATCAGTATGACAAATGACAAATGTGGCTCTACAAAAGAATAGAAAGGAGTTTTGTGGTTCAGATTCAGATTAAAGATCTTCTTACAAGACTCCATTGGAACAAATCACTGTTAATTTATAGTTCCGTCTTGTATACAACTACAAGATGATATCAATTGAATTGAAGATTGTCTGATTGATAAAAGCTGGTTCTAAATAATTAGCAAAACTTCGAGCTCTAAAAACACACAAAAAAAAGGAGGTAGATCTCTTTTCTCCGCATGAAGGAAACAGTTTGAGAAGCCGTGAAGGAAACAGGAAAAAGGAAGAGGAAATTAGCACCTGTTGGTGAAGAGTAGACCTACGCAGAAGCTTCCAAGGCAAAGCAAAAAGGTCCATTTTTTGGACACCATGCCCCTCACCGTCAACTCCCCGCCGCCGACGCTCCCTCTCTTGAAGCTCATCGCTGCTGCTCCGCTCTTCCCACTCCTCTCTTCTTATCGCGCACCAACAGCCGCCACAAATTGCCCCCAACCAACAATTCTCATCTCAAATTCTCCATAAAAATCCCACCTTTCCCGGTGGAAATTCGCGCATTAAAGAGGAGCCGGAAAGATGAAAAACAACCAGTAGCCGGATTCAGCAGAAGAGCGAGTTGAATTTGCCTCGGAGAGGAATATATAAAAATTGGATCTTTGAGTGCGGAAGTCTTCGTAGCTTTGTAGTCTTGTTCCTCTGTGGTTTGTTTCTCTGCTTGGGGTGGTCTGTGGAGGAAGGAAAAGAGACCCACCAGCTGAAGGAAGAGGGAAACCAAAAGGCTTTATAGCAACGAAAGGTTACCCACATGAGATTGTGCGCTTCATCTACAAAAGTTCTCTTACTTATATGTACCCATCATGCTTCATGTGGATAGGAGTTTGGCCTTTTGAATTCACATGAATAACCCCTGAACTGCCTAGTTTAAAGTTACCGAGATCGATCTGAGCATATATATATATATATATAAACTTCCAAATTACTAAATTGTTCAGCATGTGCAATGAATACTCAACTCATGGTTATGTATTGTTTGTCTCTTGGAGTCGATCATGCTGCACATGATTGCTTCAGTCCACACTGCCCTATGCCTTGAAAGTTGCAAGGCAGTCAACCAGTTTGATCTGAAGGCATTAGATTACTACCCTTCTGTGGGAGCAAGTAATGAAGTAAGGAAGTGATGAACTAATACATACAAGAGGCCAGCTTGTTGAGATTAACAAACGCACTATGCATGCCTAATCGATGGATATACGCAATGATTGATTGAGGCATATCAATGTTTTAAGGAATTCACCAGCCAAGCCAATAATGAGAGTAATAATAGTATAAGAAAAACCCCACATTGCATGCATGACAGACGCACATGCCTTGTTTTTTGCCCTCTTCTCAGCACTGAGGAAACTTCCGAAAAACTTGATTTTTATAATAAACACTTTGGTATTCCATCTTATTCCTTACTGGAAGAGCCAGTGAGCTACTGAGAAAGAAAACCATTAACTCTTCTTACTTAAGCCTCAAAATGTGATTTGTATATACAAATTAGATGCTTTCTTAACTCCAAGTGTGTGCATTCAATTGAGGAGGCATTAATTGAGCTGGCAATTAATTAAACTGGGAGTACCTGGGAGGAGCTTGCGGTCACATGGCGATGGCGGAGTGGTTGGCCCATCAACGTTAGGGTTAGGGCAAACATTATCCTCCACAAGAAGAGAAGAGGAGACTTGTAGTGTGCTTTATTCTTTCTATATTTCACCATCATCATCATCATCATATTACTACTACCTCAACCACCTCCTCTTCTTTTGCTTCCTTCCCCATCACGTGCTGTTTCTATTCTTTGCAGCTCAAGAGCTCCTGCGGTGACACCTCAATCTTTCCCTTGAAGAACAAGAGTTACATGTTAAGGTTTGGTGAGGGAGCCTTGAAGATAAAACATCAAACCTAATCAAAATCCAACCCTGAGGACAAGCAACTCATTTACTTGCAACGAGAAGTACGAGTCTCCAACCATATAATTAGAGATTTAAGATTCAGTATTGATGACTATAAATTTACCATTAATATTGTATAGTTTTTATTTAAAATAATATATAAAGCTAGAGTAGAAATGTAGTAAAGCCTTTTAACCCATAGCATATATATATATATATCAGTTAAAATTGAGAAAATAAATAATAATTTTGATACATGTGAACCATCAATCAAGCAACTCACATGTCCATGTCCTCCCCAATAATTATTACTACTATTTTAAAAAATCAAATTTATTTAGCTTCAATATATATTAATTATTTTGGCAGCTTGGAGCCCCTTATACCTAATTGATAGGCATGTTGGAACAGCAGGAATAAATTGCCATCACCTAATTAACTAGTTAATTAATTGACCAATTAAATACTTGATTTTTTTTGCTTCCCCTTTCTGTTTTGTCCTTTGCTTGCACCCTAAAATTTAGGGTTCCTTCTTTCTCTCACTCATCATTGGGAAAGAGAAAGTGTTTCTTGTTTTTTGAGCACTTGTTCATCAGCAAGTAGAAATTGGATGGAGATAAAAAAAAAAAGCCTCAGGCAGTAAAAACAAAATGAAAAAGGAAGACTGGCTCTTTCTCCCTGTCCTAGTCAGAAAACAATGTTCTTAAAAAAAATTACATTATTAATTTTGTTGCATTTTAAAAATATTATAACTATGTCCTGTTAAATCCAAATAAGCTTAGGAAAAAGTTTTTAAACACCTAAAAATATCACAAGTGATAGCACTACAATACCAAACACAAACCTTCCACATTTAAAAAAAAAATAAAACAGAAAGAGAAATATTCATACTTCAAAATTGCTATTTACTAATTATGTGTGTGTATATAATATAACCAATTAAAAATTAAAATCTAAGTGAAAAAAGTACACATGTGGTGATTAATATTATCCTGTTCCCATTAAAAATTTCAAGGGGTTAAAACAGCTTAAATTCCCATACATTAAAGGACAAAAAATTGATGACTAGTTAATTTGTACAGCACAAACTGAATTCATGCAAGACAAATGTTAAAAAAAGAATTAAGAGAATTTATACCACACTAAAGTACTATAAATTTCCAATTAGAAATTAGCATAAGTACAATTTAAAATGGACCCAACAAAAATGGCTCACCATGAGTACGATTGGGCACTTTTTTTTTGCTACATGATATGTTAATAAAAATTGACCTTGGTGATGAAACTAATTAATTAGACATCAATTAGGGGGTGTGTGTGTGGTTGGGATATCTAAATCGATGGGCTCCCCTGTGCATCTGCAATTCCCCCCCTTTTTTTAATTGCGCAAGTGGTCAAGATTGAGTAGGTTGAGGGATCTCGATCATGTAATAGTAAACCAGAGATTAGGGTTTCACTTAACTATTAGATTCTCCAAAAGTAGAACGAATCCCCCTGATTGCAACTTTCTATCTTTCTTCTCTTCTCAGCGGTTCAACCTTTTAAACATAATTCAAATTTTATTTATTTATTTATTTTCTGTTCAAACTCCTTGAACAGTATACCTCATCCTTCATTCAAAAGTATAAACTTATACTTGAAAGAGCGGACTTCAAATTTCACCCTCTAATTAAATTTAGTCAGTTCAATTACTTCAATCAGTCCTATAAAAATTATGTAAAAGTATAAATATATAGATCACCCAGTTCAGGTCAATCTGGTCTTTTTCCTTTCGGGGAAAAGGTCAACTTTCACTTGGTTTGACTAGTTCCGGCTGAATCATAAGTGATCAATCTTTCAACAGTCCTACAAAGATCAAGATCCCAAGGTTATACAAATAAAAAAGGAGCCGAAGCCTCAGAAAATTTGCTGTACTCGACGTATCAGTTTCCATGGACAAGAACGCAGCACAGATTTCATTTCATGTCATGGTGCTCTTATATATATATATATATATATAAGAGGAACGATCCGCATAACCGATATATCATGAACTGGATCTTGCGCAAATGCGGCAGCACTACCGGGATGAAGAAAAGCAAAACCAGAAGAAATCTATCAGCTACCAGCTACGCTTGTTTACTTCACTGGATTTCTGAGTACAACTAGGGGGGACTAGGGAGGATCGAGAAACGATGAGTAGATGACCAAAAACTCCGCCAAAAGTTTTTATAGAGTCGTGTCCATCGGATAAGATCCAAGCACACGGAGGAACGTCGCGAATTCCTGCACAAGTCTGGAGTATCAGAAACCAAAATAAAAAACAGGAGTCACCAAAAAGCAAACGTGGAACCACAAAATTATGAGACGCAATTATGGATGAATATTTCGTACAACTTGCAACTTAAATTGTTGGGATACTCATCCTTTAAGCTCCCTGGATGATATGCTGCAAAAAAGCATTCAACTGCGGTTTTGCTTAGATTATGCTCTATTTACAAATACCACAGTATATTTAAGCACCACCAGACTTAGAATACAAGTGAAGGGTTAGTTGGATCACTTTGCAGAGAAATAAAAGTTTGTGGAAACATAATACCCTGTTAAGTCAATAGACCAAGGTTCTCCAGTCCGCATTAGATATTTTTTCCTTGGACTCAAGCATGATGAAGTTAGTTAGTTGCTGGAATTTGACAGGTAAGTTTGTGGATTATTTTTAAGACAAAATCAACTTGAAAAAATGATTTCAGCATCAGATGTTATCTTGGTGCACAATGAAGCATGTAAGATGTCTATTTTAAGGGCATATGCCTTTAAAACTAACCTGAAGATTGGACAAGGCACTTTGTGCACGCGGCTCAGCCATGGATGCCTCAAAATCAATGAAGAAAAGATAGTCAAAGTACCTAAAATCAAGATTAATCATTTAAGCACTATGCAGAGCGTAGCTAAAGAAGACCAAGCATATATGTAATGAAATGTAAGTTTTCAATTTCGAAAGAGTAACCCATGTAATAACATGTCACCGCAGTGTACACTGCTTCACCCACGAGAAATGCAAATCAATCATATCATTAGGTGTGGACTTAGATAAGAAAACTTAAAACCTTACTTGGCTGTACCATGGCTCAAATCATCAACAACCCTAAGAGGACGGTTCCTCTGGGGCCTGCTCTCGATCTAAATTTGAACAAAAAGATTCCTGGTTTGGTAAGAGAATGATAAGAGACTGAAAGTTAAAAGAAATTTATGCAGGTACCTTTGTCAGACTTATCTCTCTCATAGAAAAAACCCCCAGTGCTTTGAACAACAATCCAGGACCTTCTTCAAGAGAGAATACTATGCTTGTCTGAAACATTACTGATCCTTTCAAAAAAATTTCTTTATCCAATTGGTTTCAAACACAAATCAAGTAGGTTTAGTACCTTAAACGGCCTATCAGTCCTTGGAATTATAGGTTCCCGAGCAAGTACAAGAAATCTTTGAATGTTCTTTGAAACATCCTGTAGTTACCATATATGATCAGTATCTGACGATATAATATAGCACTGAAGTGAACAACTGAACAAAAATTACAGACTGCTGCATAAGTAAATTGAATGATCAACTGTGCCTACTGTAAAAATAAAAGCAATCATCTGCCTTATATAAAATCAAACCCTTAGATTCCTATGTATATCCAGTGTCACCATAAGTGGTTGAACACAGAGAGCTCCAAAAACCAGATGGTGGTGTATGATTAATGAGTGGAGCACTTTTAATAGAAGAGAATTAAAGATACCAAATTGGATGGACAAGAAAATAGGGGGAGTCGGAAATTTTTGCATACTGTTTAGTTGAAGATGAGACTTTAGCAATAATTGAATTTGAATTTGAAAAGAATGATTCGTTGTCAAATCTCACAAAGCTAATATAACACCGAAAGAAATAAATGTAAAAATTAATTGAATATGATATAATTACGATACTTGTGAATGTTGCCAAGCAATACTTCAGTTGCAAATTTGGCAAAAGGCATATCATTTGAGAGCAAAAGCTATCGCAACAAGGGGAGTAGATGAGGATGCATTGCCTGCACATTTTCCTCAAGAATATTAAGCCCATATATGTCTGCAGCTCGAGCAGTTGCAATTGCTGCTGCATCCCTTAAACCTTTAAGAGCTATCAACTGCACAAAATGGTTCAGGAAGATCAAAAGTTAGCTACAAGCATGCACGCAAAGAATTTACGAAAATAATGTATAAAATACCTGAGCAGCCATAGCAGTATCATCAATACTTTCTCGAATAAGACCCAACTTATTTAATGCTAACTCACATTGGCCAAGCGCCTGAGGAGAACAAAGTTATTCACAAAAATTTGAAAGCATAATATATGATCTATTAGATAGATACAAATCTGCATATGAACCTGCGGATGGCTTAGAACACGTGTCAATTCCACTTTTCTCACACCTGGAAGAGCTAAGAGACAGTAGTCAATAGGCAATTGAACCTCACCCACAATATGCAAATTATGGCATAAAAGCAAGTCATAGTTCCGATGAATGCTTCCATCCACTGAATTCTCAATTGGGAGAACTGCTCTATCAACTAACCAAAGCTCAACTGCCTGTCAACAGAAATGAATATTAAAGGTCGCATGCTTTCATGTCTGAGTGATTCATGCATCAAAAGTCACATCTTACTGAACTTTGAATGCAACTTCAAATAGTTCGCATGGAACAGCTTCACACTGTGGGTATGCTTTCAGGGCAGCAGCCTCGCTAGATGCACCAGGTGCACCCTGTTCACAAGAACAAGAAAGAATGAACATTGAACATGAATACTGCAAATATTACCATAAGTTAATGTGCTGGGCAACAGTGGTACTGAAAATTTATACCTGATATGCTATGCGAACTTTAGATCCATTTTTAGAAACAGAGAGCTCGGTCAATGTCAACGGTTCTGCAAATCGAAAATAACCCATTTATCGCCATCAGTACACTGCCACAAGTTGAAGCTCAAATACGTGCCACCATGATTATTTCTTTACTTTTTTGTATGCCTACATCAAGTCATCTAACATCGTACACCTATTGAGGTAAAAGTTCTCCATTTTTCTAATAATTGCCACGCATTCATTGATAGGTACACGTAGCGGGATGGAACTGTAAAAGTTCTCCATTTTTCTAACAATTGCCGCACAATTGTACTCATTCTATGGATTAGTAAAACCTGCAGCTGGATGGAATTCACAACAGAAAACTAAATAGGCGGACGCCACATGAATCTCCAATTAACTAGTCAAATATACTTCCGAAAGAAAACCAAATTTCAAAAAGCATTAATTATAAACTTCATCCAGAAGACGAATACGAAGAAAGAAAAGCTTAACTCCTCACTTGGGAGAGAGATCGAATGCTGACTCCATTTCTTCGATTCCTCCAGCGCTCGACTGGCCGACAGCCGCGAATCCGGCGGACAAACCGCCGGCGGCGACAGATTGTCATCTTCGACGGGCTTCAAGCAGACACCGACGCAGCCCAATCTCCGGCCTCTGGCGCCGTCCCGCCTCAGAGACAGCGTTGCCGTGGCCGTGGGAGCCCTCCGCCCCACACGGTGGAGCAAACAGCGGTCGGCGCCATGACCGGCCCGCGCCGCCTCAAGGGCCTTGGAGGCCATCCGCTGGGCCCGAATTCGCACTTCCCGGAGCACGAATTAGCGCATTCCGCTGAGGGAGGAGGGGAAGCGGGACGGTGAGATCTTCAAGGAGCGCGTAGCCTGTCGAGGGGAAGGAGAAAGGAGCAGTAAAAATAGCGGCGTCTTTGTTGCGGGGGGTGGTTTGGAAGGAAGAGGTCAAAACACGGAAGAGACTCCGTAGCAGCAGAGGCTCGGAGTCTCGGCGCATAAGGCCGTCGGGGGGAAGGATTGCGTATTGGCGTTGTCGCTTACCAGCCCGTTACATTCTCACGCTGATGATATCACTGCTGCTATCAACATTATAACAGCTGTGATGATTATTTTAATATATTAATATATATAAATGGAAATTTTTCTAAGGTGAAATTAAGTGGATTTCTGGGGAATTCTTATTAAATTATAATTTATCCCAACTTGAGTTATTTAACCGTCGGCTCGTAATTAGAGTTGGTCGAATAGTCTAGATGACCCATTCTAACTAAATCTAATATAAATCGGCGGCGAAAATATAATTATTTTATTAATAACCATTGATTAATATGCTGAATTTTTTTTAAGTCCTGCAGCGTGTCGTCAAGGCACTTAGACGACGACACAAGCCTGAAAGGTGACGAAGAACACCAAACTCGAAGGAATTAGAGGAAAAAGAATTACTTTATTCTTTCAAAAAGCACCAGTAAAAATCCTCAAGTATTCTCTCAATATAATATAAAGTATTCTAATCTCCGATGATTCCAACCCGTCCGCCATCAGACGTATAAATAATAATAAGGAGGAAGGAAACGATTAAGGAGGAAGTTGAAGGAGTTTAGAAAACGAGTACGGGCCGCAACGGGCATCGCGTAAGCGACGTTTCATGGCTGCACCTATGACACCTAGGGTAATTTAGTAATTTAAAACTTAAATTACCGTAGCACTAAAATAGTTCCGTATCAACATATTTATTTATCTATCTAAAACTTAAAAATAATTTGGACTGAGATATCATTAATCATTGAATTAATCCAAATCAATCACACTCATCAATTAACAACCCGTATTCAAATAAAAATAAGATTAGGAGTTAATTAAAATATTCATAGGACTTAAAGCATTAGAATTAATTAAATATTAATATATCAGTGGAAGGTTAATTAAAGATAAGGGGATAAAATAAATGACTCTTAGATTAAATAATTAATTATCCGATTCATTATGGGGTGGTTGAGTCGACCCGGCCCGGTCTGATTTAAAAGTTTGGCCTGTATCTAAGTGGGCCATGGGTTAAGCAATCGTCATGCAATGCCATTGCCATACCATGCTGAGAGAATGTTAGATGCCCTCCGACCATGCAGCACATGCCCTGCTCCCTTCCACGTATTTTTATTTTTATTTTTATTTTTATTTTTTCACAATTTTACTCGCTTGTTTATCGTATGTTCTGGACTTCTCTCTGTTCCCCAAAAAGTGCATGCTTTAAATAATATTATTGCTTTTCATGTGCGATCATCCATGGCATAAGAGGGAATCTAATCGAGATGGCAGGATGCATCCGTGGGCTCCTTCCTCATTATAATTAGGTCACCTGTGCAGTGTTGTGGGGAGATCAGATCTAATTTTAATAACTGTAATTAAGAATACTGTGAATCTGATTATTATAGTTTTGCATTAAAAACATACCTAATCTGATGTTTTGACTGTCGGTATCTGCTTATGCTAATTGATCGAGGAATCTCAAGGAAATAAACTACTAATTTAAAATTTCCATCCTTTTTTTTGTTTTGCTAATTAGAATCCTGACATCCCTCCCTCTCCTCACTGTCTTCTCTCTCTCTTCTTCTCCTGTGACTACAAGGTGGTGGGAGTGACACCCTATGCGGGATGTGGCTGTGCCCTTCATTAGTAGATCTCTCCTCCCCATTTCCCCTTTCTCCTTCCTCCTCCGTCCCCATTTCCCCTCCTTCGGAAATGGGTAAAAGAAGGGCTTCTTCTTCTTCCTCTTCCTCCTCCTCTGCTCTCTTCCTCTTTGTTCTGCTACTCGCTTCAGCTTGCAGTGTTCATGGAGATGACCCCTACAGGTTTTACACTTGGAACATCACCTACGGAGATATATGGCCCATGGGCGTCAAGCAGCAGGTCCTTGCTTTCATCTTTCTTTCGAGCTTATTATTCTTATCACTTTCTCTTTTCTTTTGATGATTTGCTTGATGTGCTGCTGTAGATGACAGATAACTATGATGGTAGTGCAGGGGATTTTGATAAATGGGCAATTCCCAGGGCCACAGATCGAAGCAGTCACCAATGACAATGTCATCGTCAATGTCTTCAACAGCTTGCATGAACCTTTCCTCATCTCATGGTTACTCTTGCTCTCTGTTTTTCTTTTCTTTTTAAAGATTTTAATGCTTGGATAAGCGAAATATTCGTTAAAAATTTTAGATCTCGGGAGCTTCCAATTAGGGTTTAGGTCACAAACTACAGTGAGCATAAAGGGCAAATTAATTAATGCTAGCAGGTCAAGCCGTAAAGGAAGCTGTAAAAAGTCTGATGGCTTTGGGGTAAAAAAAAGTTTGGGTCATTTGTTAGAGCCGGACGTGTTTGTCTTTTTGCGGAATGCTCGGGTGCTCGTTATAGTGGAAGTTTTTTAAACTTTAATCCATTGAATCATCATCCTTCTAATTCATCTCGCACACAGGAACGGGATACAGCAGAGGAAGAGCTCATGGCAGGACGGCGTTTACGGCACGAACTGCCCGATCCCCCCAAGAAGGAACTTCACATTCGTGATGCAGTTCAAGGACCAGATCGGCAGCTTCTTCTACTTCCCCTCTCTCGCAATGCACAAGGCTGCCGGTGCATTCGGTGGCATCCGAGTTCTCAGCCGGCCGATGATCCCCGTGCCGTTTCCTCCCCCCGCCGGCGACTTCACTCTCTTGATCGGCGACTGGTACAGGGCCAACCACACAGTAAGAATCCTATACTGCTTTCTTAAAAAAGGGAGGAAACTGATTCCTGAATCTTGTATCAATTAATTAACTAGGGACGACATTTTTTGCTGCTTGTAGACTCTGAAGTATATATTAGACAGTGGCAGAAATCTTCCTCCCCCTGATGGGGTTCTCATCAATGGCCGTGGATGGAACGGGAACACTTTTACTGTCAACCAAGGTATACCTGCAATCATAAGTTTCCTGTTTGCAGGATCCCTAGCTAATGCAAGTTCTGGGTTTCCCCTTTTTGTTTCCGTCAGGTAGAACATACAGGTTCCGGGTATCGAATGTTGGATTGACGACATCATTGAACATAAGAATTCAGGGTCACACAATGAAGCTGGTGGAAGTTGAAGGGTCTCACACCCTTCAGAACGCATATTCTTCCATCGATGTTCATCTCGGCCAATCTTGCTCGTTTCTTGTCACTGCAGATCAACCGCCGATGGATTACTACATTGTGGTTTCAACTCGATTTACCAGCAATGTGCTCACAACTACTGCCATTCTTCACTATAGCAATTCTTATGGACGAAATGCCGGTCCACCACCCGGGGGGCCAACCATTCAAATCGATTGGTCCCTCTATCAAGCACGATCTATTCGGTATATACTATTTTCTTCTCCATAGAAACCATTCATAAGAATGCTTCCAATTTAGAAACACTTGGAGTAGAGATTTATCTATGTAGATGAAGAAAGCCTTGGCCTTTGCTAGAGTAACATAGTCCTGAAACATCAAACATGGCTAGTTCTGTATCTTCCTCCAAACTCTACATAGTTGGGATTCGTTACTGTAGTTTCGTCAAAGTCTATACCAAATACCTGAACATAGATCAATGTTCTTGACGACCGACATATATAGTGGTAGTTACCTCTCCTCTACATTTGAGAGTATATACAGTTAATCGCTCATGTTTGTTTTAGTTTATTTTGCACAATATTTTGATCCTAACTAACTTCGATGGAAAACCTAGTTGGAATCTGACTGCCAGTGGGCCGAGACCGAATCCGCAAGGTTCGTATCACTACGGGCTTGTGAAAACAACGAGGACGATTAGGTTAGCAAATTCTGCACCGATTATAAATGGCAAGCAGAGATATGCTGTCAACAGCGTCTCCTTCATCCCACCTGATACACCACTGAAACTAGCTGACTTCTACAAGATCCCTGGAGTGTTCTGGCTAGGAAGCATTTCTGATTACCCGGGTTATGGAGGTGGCTATCTACAGACCTCAGTCATGGCAGCGAATTTTCGAGATTATGTTGAGATCATCTTCGAGAACAACGAGAACGACATGCAGTCATGGCATATTGACGGATACTCGTTCTGGGTCGTTGGGTATGGGGGTTTTCTAAAGAAATGATTTTTTTTTTTCATATCTTCCAGTTTTATACAAAGTTTTTTATGCATTAATATACAGAATGGATGGAGGACAATGGACACCAGCAAGCAGGAGAGGCTACAACTTACGAGATGCTGTTGCTCGTTGCACCCTTCAGGTGATTTAAAGAACCTATTCCATCCCTTTATATATGTTAATGAACATGGTTACCATTTTTTTCCCGGATTTATAGACCTTACAAATGGTTATCCGATTCAGCCATGACTGAACAAATTAACCAACGAGGTGGTTTTCATCCTCAAAAACAGAGACTAGCTAGCGAGAGCAAACCTTGTCACTGATTGATTTTATATCAGTGAATATGTTTTCCATCCTCAAGGAGTAATGGTTGTGCTTGTTGTTCTCATAGGTCTACCCCAAGTCATGGTCTGCCATTTACATGCCTTTGGACAACGTAGGGATGTGGAACATAAGGTCAGAGAACTGGGCTCGTCAATACCTGGGGCAGCAGTTTTACCTACGCGTGTACTCGCCTGCCAATTCGTGGAGGGATGAGAATCCAATCCCGAGGAATGCCCTTCTTTGCGGCAGGGCATCGGGCCATCGAACGAGGCCGCTGTGAGATCGATCGAGCGAGGTACTTGGACGAAGAAACTAGGGATTGGGCGATCATGCCCCATCAGCTAACTGAGCTAATTAATAATCAGATGCAACTAGGTGGAGAATTAATTATTAAGCTTGAGCCCTCTTTCTTAATCGATTGATATATATCTTGGTTATAGCACGCACATGTGTGTATGTTAATTAAGCAAACTAGTGCTACGATCTCTCTTCCTTCCTTGCTGCATGCTGATATTAACACGGCGTTATTCTTGGGCCACGAGGTATCGCTGTAGTTGATCCTTAATTTGATGCAATGGAACTCCTTATTAATTACGCCAACTGCCCCTTAACAGCCACTCGTGCAGCCATGCGATTATTTTTTTTTATAAAAAACTGTTATATAATAATCTGATTCTGATACATTGTTGGGAATATATTTTCCTTTTTTCTGATTTTTTAATAAAAAATAAGCTACTGTCACTTCGTCGTCATCATATGGTTTAGTAAATTGAATTTAAAAAAATGTTAAGATGAACCTGACACGGTGCATATTATTGAAAATATATATATTACCAATGGTGAGCAGAAGACGGGATTATTAACATGAGATTTATACGGACTCGTTAAGATTGATCAACAGATTTTTTTTTAAATTAAAAAACATAGAGGTGCAGTTAAATAATAATAGAAGGCGGTAAATACAAATTTACCTCTTATATTAAAAGAATGGCAGAGGGGGGTTGGTGAGAGGAAATAGGGTTGAAGGTTGAGAACCGATAATTAATGGCGCCTACTAAGCGGCGAGTGGATAATTTACGCATATACTAAAAAACATATACCCATACCGCATCAACCCCCTCGCTTCTCTATACTCTATAATTTAAGCCTGCAATTAAATGTTGCTTGTAAAGGAAGAATGAATCTGAATCTGGAACAGAATAATATAACCGACTTGATTTTGCAATGGCCTCCTCTTCTTTATTAAATAAGCATTATACATATACACACAGAGAGAGAGATTGGGGTTAATGTTTTCTCCTGAAAGAAGCCCTCTTTCAAATCAATTTTGCGAGCTCTAAAATTGTTTGACTCATTTTTTTTAACAGTAATTTCTTTTACTCATACTATTATATCATAAAATGCGGGTTGATGTAGGCTAAGATGATATTAAATATTACTAAAAAAATATTATTATACAGTAGAGTGAATAATCAAGACTTATACTTGTATATTTTAAAATTTAGAAATATTTTATTTATTTTAAAATTAAAGGATTTAGATATAATTAAGTAATAATAGAAGTGTAATAAAGTAATAATACGAGTTTACTTCTTATATAAGTGCGTTGGTAGGGCAGAAAGAAAGCGAGAGGCTGAGGAGAAGGAGGGTTGAGAAGCGACAATGCCGCCGATTAAGCGTCGAGTAGTAGTAGTAGGAGGAGATGTCGGTGACGGCGATGATGGGGGAGAGAGGAAAAAGATGAAGAAAGAGTGGACGCCGGCTGAGGATGCGATCCTGGTGGAGAGGGTCGAGCGGCATTGGAAGGGAAGTTGGAAGTCGCTGCAGGAGGAGACCCGGCTGCCTCACTCCTCCAAGGCGTGCCGCCTCCGGTGGATCAACCACCACCGCCCCGGTCAGAAGACGGCCGAGTTTACACCCGAGGAGGAAACCCTAATTCGCTCCCTCCTCGACGAACTCGGACAAAATTGGACCGGCATTGCCAAACGCGTACGTGCTCTTCTCCGATATTCTTATATATATCTTCTTTCTTTTTTTCCGATCATCTTTTCTTCTTGATCATCTTTTCTTCTCGATCATCATCTTCTTCTCTCTATTTTTCAGATCATCTTTCTATTCTTTTTTTTTCTTTTCGACCTTGATCTCCGGTCGAACTTACACCGTTTTCTTTGATTTCCTCAGTTTCCTGGACGTACGGACAATGAAGTAAAAGGATTCTGGTACCGAAACCTGAGGCCTAGGCTCCGCGGTCCCCGGCGGCCCCCGCTGCAGCCTCAGACGGTGGTGCAGTTTGATCCGATCACGCTGCCTTCTCGTGGAGACTTCAATTTCATACCTCTGCCGGGGTATTCTTCCCTGAACTTCCAGTCCTCCACGTCCGCCGGCATGGTTCTCGGGTTCCCCGTGGCGCCCTCGACGTCAACGCTGCTGCCGGCTTGGTCTTCGCTGCCCTGCATGGTGCAGCCACTGACACCGCCAGGACTTGTGGATAGTCCACTGCTGTCGGCCTGGCCTTCGCTCCCCTGCATGGAGCAGCCGCCGGCGACGCCAGGACTTGCTGAGAGTCCGCTGCAGCCGGCTTGGTCTTCGCTGCCCTGCATGATGCAGCCAGCGACACCTCCAGGACTTGTGGAGAGTCCACTGTTCCCGGCCTGGTCTTCGCTCCCCTTCATGGAGCAGCCACCGGGCCCGCCGAGACTTGCGGAGAGTCCGCAGCTCCCTCCGCTCCAAATAACACCATCAGCCATCGGGGGCATCGACGAGGTGATCGACGATGGCAGCTCGTCGTCTTCTCTCTCGGCGATCTTGCCACCGCCGCCGTCCTCATCAACTTCACTGCCCCAGGCGCCACAACCAGAGCCTGAGGCATTGGAATGGAACGACGAAGAGGAATTTTGCTCCGACATCTTAGCAGGCGAGGATGAGGACACCGGGGGAAGCGGAAGAGAGAAGTCATCGCCGGCGAGTCAGCTGGCGGTGGATGATAGCTTCTCAGTCGATGAGTATCTGGATCCGAACTGGGATGAGTCGCCCGTCGTGCTGCCGTCCTCCATTTCTGAGGCTGAGCAGTCTTCGGCACCGATGGTTCCGGAGCCATCCGGTTGCTGGAATGATGAGATTGATGCGGCCTACTGCTGGACGCCAATGGATTGTTCTGAAGAGGACTTTGTGATTGGAGATCTTTGGTAGATATAGATACATGCGTTGATCTATCTATGTAGCTTCTGCCACAGCAGTATCGGAGGCAGTTTCTCCTACTTCATTCCGGTTTAGCTGTTCATTTGGAAAAAGTCCTTATTTAGAAAAAATTTCTATTGTGTTTGGACTGCAAAAAATGTGCACTGGATGTATATAAAAGTCTTTATTTGAAAGCTTCTTTTGAAAAATTGTCTTTCTAAATTTCCCTCCTAATTCCTATTTGGTCGTTTCGTTGGGCTTCGGTATACGCCGGGTCCTACTGACCAGGTGGTGAGCTAAATATTTGTTGCAAGTGAGAAAATAGAAGTATTATCATTATTCTAATTAACTTTATATAATAAATATATAAATCATATAGTAGACAGTATATTTAGGTTTTATAGATTGTTGTAGGTTGAATACTTGGTTCTAAAAAAAAACATATTATACCATTCATGGGTGGCTCACCATTTAAGCTGATTTATTATTGAAATAGTATAATAAGCTTTATTTTGTGAATAAGAATAATAATTGGTAAAATCTGTCGCTATATTCTTCATTCAAACAGTCAAAAGATTATTGAAACATGACTTAATAACCCTTCAATGTTTGATCGTTTTGAATGTGTGATGTAGTAGTCTGTCAAAAACACGAGCTTAAGATACTGCAAACAACTTGTAGCATAACGTTCACAAATTGGAATAGAAACCTACAGAATTCTCATTTGTATTCTTTTTTTAAAAAACTTTTTTTGTTATTTATCACCCTTTATGAAAAAATAACATATAAGCTAATTACAATAATCTATTTGATCCATGCCAAAGTGGTGGACAAGAAAGAATCACGCTGCAATCTCCTGCACCTCCCATACCCACTCAATAAAATACATAGCACGTACAACTTTTATGTATCGTTGGATACAACCACCATTTTCTGACACTAGTAAGTTTTGCTTGTAAACATATATAAAGTTGTACTCTTCAACAACTATGCATAGTTTATCTCCCCTTCTTCAACACCGCCATTGCCAGCAGCAGAGATCCAGTCATCAACCTCCTCAAGATCCTCCTTCATAAACAAACCCAACTTCTCCAACGGATTTGTGAAACCAAATTGCACTTGGAATTCATGAACAAAACTACCAACGACGCTCTGGCTATGTGTCTCGGTGTCTTGTGGAAGAGGGCAGCCAAAATTCTCTAGGTCTTTTAGTATATGACTATTGTCGATGTCAACTGTCTTCTCCATCTGCCCATGGAGGAATAAGATGATTAGAAATATAAAGACAGGCCAAGAGTGAAATAAGACGCAAGTAATAGCTCTTGAAATTGAAAATTAGTACTAAACCTTTTGCAGTGCCAGGCGAGCTGCCTCCCTTTCCCTTTCCCTTTGCTGTTTCAACTCAGCTTCTGCCTTCATTCTTGCAGCAACTTGGGTGGCTCTTACTTGTGCCTCGATCCGTGCTTTTTCTGCTCCGATAAATTGTTTGTCAAGAAAAGAAAGAAGCTTATATGTGAAGATCACACTATCACATAATCATTAAAATAAAAAATAAACTTAGTAGATTCTTGACATGGAATATACCACTGAGGTTGGTGGTAAATTTTTTGCATACAATTATAAAGAAGCTCAGATGCCAAGATAGTACACATTACAAGGGGTGGCTCAAACTACCAATCCTAATTGAAATCTAACAAAGAAATTAGAGTGTACTACTATAACAAAAATCCCATTGCTATCAAAAGGGAATCCTAGATTTTATAAAATGGATGGTGAACTAAGGTTCAGCGGACCAAAAATATAAAGTGATGGAATGCCCGTACTCATGATCTAGCTACTTCCATGCTTCTTATGTGCGCTTGTGCTTCTACAGCCTACTACCTCCTCACATTCATAAACGTCAATATGTCCCACATCCACCTCAGACATGTGATGAGATATGCTTCGTGGCTATCAACAAGGAAGATTTGAGTGTTTAACATAAAAGCACTTCTTATTGATTCAATATCATCTACGGCAATGCAACAGAAAGGCTTCATTTAATGTTTTGCCCCAACTAAGGGTGATGATGACTATTTAGTGATGAAATTTCAAGGAAACCGTTAGCTAGATTACATAACATTGAATAATTAACACCGAAGGGTTTAAATTTTAACATTCCAATAGATATCTACTACTAAGAAACCTAAGCTAGCTTAGAATCCCCAAGAAACAGAATTTAAATACTAGAAGAGGAAATTTTCTCAATCCCAGAAGAGCACGATTCAAGATGCTAATAACAAAAGAGAAAAGGGCAGGAAAAATGCACGAAATTCCTGCATTGCTATATAGAGGTTATATACAAGTAGGAAATACTTCTACATAATCATACCAGACCATAATCGTGTGACTCTATTACTTCATAATGGGGACTATCATATCATGAGCTTGACCAACTTACCTTCCTGCTGCTTTTTCTCCAACTTCTCTCTTTCTCGTTGCAACTTTGCCGGGTCCACTTTTTCACCCTAAGGAAAATATAAAATCAGATATAGAGAAAGAAGTATAAAACAATTCTTCAATAGATCACGTTATGTCTTCGTTTGAGAACTTATATATCAGAAACAAATCAAACGATCAAAGTGGCATGATGGCGCAATTACAAGTGATTGTTGCTGAGCTTTCAAAATGGTGTGTGCAAAACGACTCTTTAGCATTGCTGCACGGAGAGCTTTGACGGGAGATAATTGTTCCTCACTAGGAAGACCACTCTCTGATCGTCGGGAAACAGCAGAAAATTGATTAAATAAATTCCTGTCTCAGTTTCACCATCAAGAAAGAAAAGACAAGAAGTCCAACAAACCTTCTGTAGTTGATGGGCTTGAAAGGCAAGGTATAGATTGAATGGAATCATTACTACGGCTTCCCACCCCTGCAAATTTCATGTGCTCCAGTCAGTAGCATTATTAGGTTAACTTCAAAATTAAACCGACACCAACATATGGTCACTGAAGAAAAAAAGAATAATGGGAAAATTGATACAATAACTTACCTGATGAAGCATGACTGTTGTCATTACATCGGCTGCACCTGCATTCTACAGTTCCATGTGCATTTTTCATGCAAGCCGAAGGGCTTATAGACTCATCCATTACACCAGATTGAAGTACGGTTTCACTTGTGCCTACATTACATATTTTGATTAGCTCCAAGAAGCCATGGAGCAGATAATATCAAGAAAACTATGCCATCCACACCTTTGCAACAGTCATGCTCAGGTTGCCTGGCACATGTTTTTATCTGGCCATAAAATGAAACACTTGACATGTCAGTTCCGTAATGGAAATGACTAAAGCAAGCCACTGGTCTATAAAATAACCAAAGCAATATAACATCACAAAACAACTCAGCAGCTACTTACCTCAGTTGATAATGCACCAAAACAACTCCTCGACATTTGATGCAATTCCCAAATAGTCTCTTCATCAAACATATCAAGATCTACATTAGCAAAATCTCCAATTTGTCCAAGCACACACTTGCTCTGAAGAAAACTAATCAGTCGAGGTGGCATTTTCCTTGCTGATAGATTTGACAATTCCTCTTTCAGCCTCAATTTCTCTGCAGATGTTATGGACTTTTGTGAAAGGGGGTTTGTGCTAGCCCTTTTCTGGGGGACTTGTATTTTCTTCTGAGTGTTTGATACAGACTGTGGTGAAGAGACAGGGTTTTCCTTTCTCCATTTTGCCTCAAGTAATTTCCATTTTGAAATAAAAATGTTGTTTAATTCCTTAGCCATGATATGAACTTCATTTCCTGGAGGATTATATTGCATTGCGTTGGAGAAAGTTAACCTTACATCCTCCGCAAAATGTAAAGTGCTTGAGTACTGCTTATTTCCAAGTTTATGCTTTATAGTACCCAAGTCCATCGGCTTGGAGATAATTGAAAAATAATCTGGAATATTTAATTTTATTGGGTCCACAGGTTGGTTAAATACCCATCCAGTAGGATGATTCATTAGTGTCTTCAAAGTATTGGCACACTGCCTAGTCTTGCTGGAATCCATTCTATGATCATTTCCATTTTGTTCATCACAAATTTGGAGTGTTGATCCTTTATAAGCACCTGTTACAACAGATCTTGCTTCAGACTTTTCAGGAACCATAATTATTTCATCTGTGACATGATTATCAGCAGGCCTTTTATTTCCAGGTGAAAAGCTTTTCTTCACCATTCTTCCCTGATAGTTTTCATCAGTTAATGATGGCTGCTGCTCATGGTTAGAAAAGGGAACACTTCCACCAGCACACCCCTTTCCTAGTACTTCCACTTTGTCTCCTAGGACCACAGAATGCTTTTGAGCTAGCCTTCTCTCACAGTCTGCTACAATGTTTTCAAATGCAGATTGCACATGGGCGAGTTCTGTTTTTAACTTCTTCTTAAGTGTTACCTTTTCAGCAACAGGCATGATTGAGAGTTGAAAGAACTGCAGAGGTGCATTCTGAAAATTTATCACTTCACCCTCGGAAACCATGATCATAAATAAATCTCGATGGACCTGATATCAAATGGTCTCAACTGAGCATAACTTTTATATATTACTCAATTACGAGCCACATAGCAAGCACACAGAAGCCGAGCCAGCCTAAGTTGCATGAAGAAACACATATGGAAAAGGACCATATCAAAATCACGTTCATGTTCTTATTGCTCTAGAGAATCAGATGCAAATGACTTTTATCTATGATATAATTATATAAATGCTCAAGAAATTAAGATAGAGATAATACTTAGAACAACCTGCACAATTGTTACCAAAACAAAATTGAGCTCGAAATGTAAAACAGTGATAATAGGAGCTTTTACATATTTTACACTACTAGAACTTGAAAAATGGCATATTTAACTCTATGAGACATAATATTGCACATATATTTTGAGTACACAAACATTCATACATATTGTTATTATTCATTAAATCGAGTTAATCTTAGCTAATGCATTATTTGGGTGAAATGCAAAAAATATTAATATACCTGATACCTTTATTCTAATACTACAATTTATTTTACTTTTTCTCTCATCTCTTTCAAATATCCCCACGTTACATTATTGTACTAATCCTACAAAGTTCTTAAAAATAAAATTAAAATTAAAAAAAACAATGTATTAAATAGAACAAGCAACTCATCAAACCTTCATTGCTGGAATTCCTAATTGTGCATTTTGTGTAAATACGGAATATTTTTTAGTGATAATAATGGTGCACCGAGGGATACAATCACCAATTAAATAAATGATTTATTAGATATAATTACATATAGATGACTTTATAATATTTGTATGGATATAGCTAAATTGAATTTGGACGGTGAAATATAAAAATAAACACTCCTGGAGGAAGATATGTGCAATTTTACATCTTAATCGTTAAGGTCTAGATGATTAACTCTACATAAAGGAATCAGTAATGTACACGGACTGAACTCTGCGTAAAGGCCATGCCACTACCCTACTGACACTTCATGCTAGTTTTGTCTTAAGGTGTAAGAGAAGTCATACAAGAATCCAAGATAAAAAAAAAAATAACAAATTTGTTCCAATCTTATGGTTGATAGTAAGGATTTTCAAAATTCAAAACCTCGGTGATTTACGCACTGGACAAGTAAAATCAAAAAGATTACTCTTTTGAACAGAAAATGGAGACAGTCAAGGGGAGTCGCGTCATGCCCGCAAGCTACGAGATTGACCGTTACAATCAACTGCTATGAACTATCTGAGCTTGTTTTGAGGGTTCTCTAAAGTCTAAACCATCAACTGCCCAAAATACACAGTCTAGCTTCTCTGCCGTCGTATCAACGAAGGGAAACAACATAAGATGATCAACACCCGGATGTAGTTCCTAAAGCAGCTTCAATAACTTCCGAACACGACGAATTAGCTCGCTAAAGTACGGGTTTAGGGTTTTAGCAAAGTACTTCTCCTAAAACCCTAATTTTGAATGAAATTGAGAAATTTCAGCACCACAGCCCCGATACTCAGCCAAAGAAATAAAAATAAGAACAGCACCAATTGCAATCAAAAGCGCAAACCGAGGGAGAAAGCAACAAACACATAAATTAGCAGAGGCGGACAGGAGGCCAACGCCTCCACTCAAAGAAGCGAATCGAGACATGGTACTAACGAAACAGATCATCTGGCGAAGGTGAAAAAAGGGAGCAGAAAGTAGAGATTTTTACTTTATATTCGTGGAGAGCAGCGATCGGGGAGATCTCGTCCCCCGCGGCGGAGACCCGAAGCGGGGAGCGAGCCGCGAGCGACCGACCGAAAGAGGAAGAGGGAAGACTCTCGGTAGGGTTTTTCTTGCTGTTTATTTACGATATTACCCGGCCGAATCCAAGCGCGATGGGCGCGGCACGATTCGCCAATCACGCGATGACAGGTTTCATTGCACCGCCTATGGACGGCCGTCGTATCTTTTGTCGTTGCATTGGAAAACGACTTGGACGACTTGGGTTACACTTCGGTGGATTAATTGCAGTCAGGCTCTGTAAGTTTTAAAATTTACAGAACCCTTTTTCCATCCCCTCCGGTTGTGCTCTTTCTTTTTTCCATAGAGAGCCTAATAGAGTCTAATTATTCTAATCAGAGTGGTGTGGTGTTCACTTTGTGTACTCTTCCGAACGTGCTCTTACGACACTAATTTCATCCACGCAGTCAACTACGTTGGTGCATGTTTAAAGAAGCGTAATCTTTTCTTAGTCTTCAATATTTTCCCTTTTATGCAAATGAGATCAATTCATTTATCCCTCACACCCTAAAGTAAAAAAATAGCTAGCGTTTCCGTCCTTTGAAGTTTACATAATCCCCTATAAATCATCACTTATGAATATTTTAATAACCTTTCAACAAATTTTTGTAGAATATTGAAATCAAGATTTATATATTAAAAACTCAAGTTTGTAATTTTGTAAAAATAAGGTAAATTCCATCAAATAATATAAATATTAAAAGACATTATAAATCAAAGATTTTTTTTTTTTGTAAAATTTTATTGTGATTTCAGAATGCCTACTTTAAATAGCACGGCAGGTGTTCTCGCCCAGAGATCCATTTCCAACGTCGCGAGGAAGTCCTCCTGATCCTCCTTGGTCGCTTGGATCACCTTCCTCATTGATCGCGTTGCTCTGCCTTCCAGTCTGCCTCCCTTCCAACGGTGTGCCTTGAGAGTTTGGTTCTTTAGCGGGGGCGTGATTAATTGGGAAGGGTGGTCTTTAGTTCCGAGATGGATGCCACGGAGTTGATTGCCGCCATTGAGACGCGGTTTAGCTCTCTGGAGCTCATAGGACGGGGATCATTCGGTGAAGTGTTCAAAGGGTAACTTCTAGATCTATTGATGTATTTTTGTTTGCGTATTCAAGATTTTTTTTTGGGTTGATTTTGATTGTTCTTCTGGTTCTGTTAATCTGAAAAAGTTTTTTTTTTAAAAAAAAATTCTATTTGATTTTTAACTGCTAAAAATATTGAGTGATTGAGTGTGATCAAAACATTGGCCTTTGAATATCTTACTTCCTCTACGGGTAATTGAGAGTCATTAATGGAGGATGACATGTTTTAGTTGTCTTGGCTTGCTGTAGAGATTGAATGTCATTTGAAATTGAAATGCATTTGTACTAAAAGAAAAAGTTCAACTGGACTCTGAATCTAAAAAATAAAGGAATTGGTCCATTTAGGGAGTGATTGGTCAGGAGTAAAAGAGGAAAAATGTGGATCTAATTCTACAGCAATGGTTAATGTTTAAGATGGATCTTTTCTATAAATGCGTTATGACAGTGGATGCATAGTTTTCTATCATAAACATGAGTGCCAAATATAATGTGGTTTAATGTCCTGTAAGATTGTAGCTACTTTGCAATAAAGATAATTGTCTTTATGTTGTATTCTTATATTTTAACATTAGGTTTGTTCCCGTTCAACAAAAGCTTAACACCGGGCAGTCTAAGAACTATATCTGATCTTTAATGGATGGTTTAGTCTATACTAGTTGAAACTTAAAACTCAATTTCATATATTTTGAAACTGTAAACTATTTTGCAACATCCTCTTCGTTGTTTGAGCCCTGTTTCATTGGAAAAAATTTTAAGCGATGATGACACTGCTACTACAAAAGTAACCATTTTAGCTTGAAACCATGCAGAGAATTTTGTTATCTAATTCTCAACCACCTCAGGCTTTTCAAACAAATGGAAATTGTTATTTCCTTTGTTCATAACATTTGCATGTTAAAGATATGCACCAATCTTTCCTATGCAATCATTATCTGGAGATTATGTTGCTATCTCAATCAGATATTTGGCTTTAAAAACATCTGAACACTTGTCGGTTTTTTCTTTTTGCAATTTTGGCATTGAGATTGTCCTTATGCTTCTGGCCTAGCAAATTCTAGTTTTTGCTTTTAGAACTTCGAGCTACTATAGAATTCCTCTTTTGAGACTGAAGAAAACCTTTAAGACTTGCTGGTTTTCTGAAAATTTATGCATGCTTCCTTCATGATATTGTTTCAAGAATGAAGTGTAAATGTCTCTTTTGTTCCTTCAGGTTTGACATGCACCTGAAAAAGGAGGTTGCAATTAAAGTCATCGACTTGGAAGAAGCGTGAGTGCCCCTTTTTATATATTGTTCTTGAAACATGCAAAAAAAATATGATTCTGCTTGTTGACTTTTTTGAAGTGTATGATGCATGACAAGGATGTTATGATGCCACCGCTAAGATTCAAACTCTATTATTTAGTGGGGGAGCAATACTTTTTAGTACTAAACCAATTTAAATCCCTTTGGTTAGGGTAATTGGGCTCTATAAAGGAGGTTTATGGAATCAAACTCAAGTATTTAATAGGGGAGCAATACTTTTTACCATTGCACCAACTTAAATTAATAATTTTTTATATATTATATATATCGTGCCTCGTGCCATGTCGCCCTAGGCCCACAGGCTGCGAGAGAGCAGCCATGCATGCCCATTTACTGGGTCGTTCCAAGCACGGCCCGCTCAAGCCGCTCATGGCCCGACCTATTTTACATATCTAGTTTTAGGCTATATGTTGTTCCATTATTTGTGACTAAGTGAAGCACTTGGATTCTTGTGTATGTACCTCTAAATCAATAAAAGAAGTGAACCTTGTTCCACTTCCTTTTCCTCGAAAGAAAAAACTCTGCTAGTTCAGGCCCCATGTTGACTGATTGTACTTGGAATAGTTTTTAAATTGATGATATAGCAATCCTGTATCACATATCAATTTATTATCATATAGAGCAAAAAAATATATATATCAAATGATGAATGGCCAACTTAAAGAATTGCATTTAACCCATTAAGAATTTGGATAGATTTGACGCATTGATATTTGGTAGGTAGCTGGGTGGACAATTTGTATATTTTTGTCTTCAATTGTAATTATCTAACTCTCATTTATATATATATATATATGTATGACTTTTCTTCTATTCTAACGTAGAGAGGATGATGTTGACGACATTCAAAAGGTTAGTTATTGAGAACATCATACACCAAATATAAATAATCAACTTTTCTAATAAAGGACTTTTTCCTTTCCAGGAAATAAAGGTTTTGTCTCAGTGTAGATCCCCATATATTACCGACTATTATGAGTCCTATCTCTATCGAACCAAATTGTGGATTGTTATGGAATACATGGCTGGTGGTTCTGTTGCTGATCTAGTAAGTTCATGAATGCATTTACTTTGTTTAAATTGATAAATGAATGTATGACAATCAGATTAAGAACAATTATTTTTCTAGGTTACAGTTTCACATTTTCATTCATTATGGTCCCATCTGCTGATAGATTGCACTTCTTGAAAAGTAAGATTTAAAATACCATCATATCTCTCAGTCCAGTATAAGTGGTATTTCTTAGTCTGAACCTGAACTGGCACCGGGACCAACTATTTTCTGCCAAGATTAGCCCGCCCAATGTTAACAGAATGGTGCTACTAGAGTCTGATCCCATATTTCTCTTATCTTCACTTATTGCAGTATGATATCTGGAGTCTCCAGACTATTAGATGTGTAAACGGGTCATGCTTAGGCCGACTTGAGCATGGCCCGACCAGGCATGACCCTTGGGTGGGCCGGGCTATGGGGCACATCTTGTGCCAGCCAACCCGGCCTGACATGTGGCACGGTTTAGCACATGCCGAGAGTCCAGTATAGGCTCACCACATATAAAATGGTGCTGCTAGGATTCAAACTCAGGTATTCAATGGATGAGTAATACTTTTTACTACTGCACCAACATAAATTAATGAGTTTATTTATATAATATATATATCGTGCTTCGTGTCGTGCTGCTCCAGGCTCGCAAGCCGCAGAAGAGCAGCTCGGCTTGGCACACCTACTTGGGCAGGCCGTGCCCGGTACGGCCCGGTTCGGGCTAGGCGCAAGCGGCACGGCCTGATTTACATGCTTATAGAATATTGCATATCATCGTATTCTTGAACGTTACCAAGTTGATATGAGGAAATTGGCCTTTCAGTTTACTAAATCAGAAAATAAACTGGCATATTATGCTACTGACATCTAGGTTGATCAAATTTTAACTGTAGTTGTTCGGTCGCATCTCAATCATTGTACCAGGAGTATATTACGCTACTGACAGTAAGGATTCTATAGTGTAACCTAATAAAGGCTTCAAATGAAAATTCCTGCCTCTTGCTGTAGATGGTCTGATAATGATGTTGCCCTCACCATAGTAGGTGCCAATAATATTATCAAGACATGATGGCACAAAGGTGAGAGAGGATGGTAATAATTTTGCGTGGTTGACTATAGCATAGATCTTGTTTCATTCTTCTAAGCATAGTTACCTATGTCTATAAATTTTGCATGGAAAATAAGATTAAAGTCGACATTTTTTTTACTAATTATTTTCTAACTATTTTTTAGCTTCAGACTGGCCCTCCTCTGGATGAAACTTCTATTGCTTGGATTCTACGAGATTTGCTGAATGCAATTGATTATCTTCACACTGAAGGGAAGATTCACCGTGATATAAAAGGTTGTTCTTTTTTTTTAACCCTACCATAGTATGGTTCTGCTTATATACTTTCTTAAATTCATTAAACATCGAATTAGTCAATTAGTTCTTTTGCACCTGCTAACATTCTTCTAACCAAGGAAGGAGGCGTTAAGGTTTGCAGGCACTTTTTCTCCATTTGTTCCGGTGTAACAACTGGAGGCATCATAAATTCCAGTTAAGGCAATTTTTGGTTTGTTATGTCAATTTTATAGGTTGCAGATTTTGGTGTTTCTGGACAGTTGACAAAGACAATGTCAAGAAGAAAGGTATTTCCTTAAAAATAGTTGAGGCTTCATGTATTTTTTTCCCTTGTTTGTGTAGTTTTGATGCACAATGCAGTGGTTCCTTCACAGTCAGTATGTAGTGTTTCTTTCCATAATCTGAAAGCGTGAACTCAAGTCTCATAACTTGCTTCTGGCTACCTTTGCATGACTGGAAAACCTTATTCCTTTCAATCTCATACCTCTGAAAAAGTAAGTGATGTTGTGTTCTTAAGATATGCATATAATATATTTGTATTATTATTATTCTGAACATGATTATCTGAGCATCATGACCAAGGTTGGAGATTTGGCCCCAGGAACTGTCTACGGATAACACATGATTTATGAGCTATGTAATATTTAATAGACATCTTTCGGTGATTTGACAAGAACCAGTGGCAGAATTCTAAACTCTAATCAAACAATATGAATCATGTATAATAGGGCAGAAAAAGGTACGTACCTATAATATTATGGCTTAAACTTTAAAGTGATTAATATTTTATGTTTCCCTATAACATTCAACTTAAGAGCCGGGTCGGGATTCTACCGTGATGTTTTTATATTTTGCATTAAGATTCTTTGAAATCAAGGATTGCCATTTTTTGGCATAGCTTTCCATTGGCATCTGGTTTGAACAATCCATGCTGACTGACCCAAATAGAAATGGTAGTATTGCCAAATAAGCAAGTCCCAGAATTCCCTTGAAACAATTAGGTGGGTGCAGGCACATACCAGTGTCATGCTCATGGACATGCATACCCTGTGAGAATACTTTGTGAAAACCTGCATGGGGAAGTATAGCACAGGATAGCTGTTTGCAAATATGCACTCACTCAACAGCTATATCTAATAGTTTCTGTAAAGCATAAAATAGTGAATTCATGAGCAAGTACTAATCGAACAGAATGGTTTATGTTCAAATATCACAAATTACATAGATTTTCATAATCTGGCTAGAAGCTCCACAGATAAAGATCATTCTTGCATGCTTTTAATTTGGAAGGTAACATAGACAAAAGATTCACATCCCTAATTGAGAGGTCAAATCACTATTGGACCAGGCTGACAGTGGAAATTTCACTTCAGCACCAAGACCTGCCCGCTGATTTATATGTTGTTTCTGTCTTCGTTCTCTTCATTACTATTATTCAATGCATTTCTTTTTAAAATAAGGTATTTTCCAAATTTCTTGTTGGGAGTGGTTGTTTTTATGGATATTCCAGCATGTGTAGCTTACTTTTGACACATATTAACAAGTTTGGATCTTTTTTCAGACATTTGTTGGAACTCCATTTTGGATGGCTCCTGAAGTCATTCAGAATACTGATGGGTACCTTCAAAAAGAACACAATTATTGTATCAATGGTTATATTTCAACTACTTCAGTTGGAAATTTGCTTTGCTCATGCAGGCAGATATATGGTCTTTAGGTATTACTGCCATAGAAATGGCAAAAGGTGAGCCTCCTTTAGCTGATATCCATCCCATGAGGGTCCTTTTCATGATACCAAGAGAAAATCCTCCCCAGGTTTGTTTGTTTGTCTTTGCTGAACTTTTTTCTTTAATCTGGAAATGAGGATAAAGTAACAAACTATATGCGATCTGAAAAATAAGCAAACATTATTTTGTTTGATGCAGTTGGAAGAACATTTCTCTGGATCCATGAAAGAATTTGTAGCTTTATGTTTAAGAAAAAGTCCTGCTGAGGTAATTTTTCTCAATATGATTCTGATTAGTAATTATAAACAATAAGCTATTGCAGGAATGAAAGCAAAAAACTAGAATTGTAAAAATATCCTAGTCTTAGTTGTTTGTTCCTTGGAAAATCAATGGATTCAGGAATAAACTATACCGAGTTATCAACTATATAAAAAACCCAACTTATTATTGTTGACTTTTACCTGTTATTCTCAACAAGAAAAATAAATTAAGATCACCTATTATATTAGACTTGTTTTTCATCCTTTATACTGTGGAGTTAAATTATCTTGTCAATCTGCTGATACAGTATGTTTCAGTTACAGTTTTCTGATATAATCTACACAGTAATTTATCTTTTTTCTTTTCTGCTATAACCTTCTTGAAACTTTCTAAATTAGATGGAATATGTGCCAGTAACTTGAAGTCTACTTCTCAGCTAGTTAGCGTTCTAAGGCTCAACACTAGAAATTATGAATTTAGATCTCATAAAATTAAAAAAGAAGAAGTAAAGTTGTAGAAACTTTCTGTAGAGATGTCATGAATTCTGGGCTCATAAAATTCAGAAAAATAAAGCATAAAAGTCTGCGTCGAAGTTGCATTTTATAGAGATGTCAGATTAACATTCTCAAAACAAATGTTTTAAATTCAGAGGCCTAGTGCGAAGGATCTTCTTAAGCATCGTTTCATCCAAAATGCCACAAAAAGTCCACAGCTTTTGGAGAGAATAAGGTATTCCATATTTTTACCACTGTATTCTATACTTGGCTGCAATTACTATTATTTCTTTTCTCAAAACATGTTAACAAATAATGTTTCCATGTTATTTTCCAAAAAAAATAATATTTCTCTGTTCTTTTGACATATAGTTTTGTAATAAATATTTTACACATTCACATGAGTTCATGGTTTGCATTTGCTTCAAAGAGAGAGGCGCAAATATAATGAGATTGATGAGGAAACCCAAAAGGACCGTGAAAGTATGTATGATCATGGAACAAGTACCATCAAGATGTTAAAGGACACGAACAGATTTTCCTATCCAAGGTAACATATCACAAATACATGCAATTGCAAATAACTTCACCAAATTCAAGCAAGTTCCGGAGTAATGCTAGCCGCGATAGTGGCATGGGCACATTACAGGGTACTGGGACTATTCGAAGCACTGCAAAACCAAATACACAAGTAACACAGGGCACAGGTACAGGTACTGTACGTGCACCACTGCCAATGGGTGGGTCACAAATTATAGAGACTCTCCGTAGCTCTCTACGATTGCGTACCACAACGAAGGAGGCAGATAGGGTAAATCAATTGGCGTCCCCACTGAAAAGTGCGTCCAATGGATCACCATCAAGATTATCATCTCAGGAGGAAGAAAGCGAGCGTGATGATGAAGAAGCTTTGGGAAGTCCTGCTGAAGATGTATGTCTTCAACCTTCAGAATTGTGATTCAAAAACTAATAAGATATTCTCAATCAAAGATTTATATATATGTATATACCTTAATATCTGTCTAAATTAGTAATGTGTTTAGAAGCTAAACATGCATTTCATCCAGGATAACTTTTCAGAGTGTGGATCAGGTACCGTCATCATACATTCTTCAGAAATATCTAAGAATGCAGCGTTCAATCAAAAAGTGAAGGTAAACTAACCAAGAATTCTTGGTACGAAATATGATGGATATGTTTCCTGGTGCTGGTATCTGAGATTGTAGTTTATTGCATTACATGTCAGTCTCCCAGCCGAACCTCTTCATCTGACGATGTATTTATCAGTGGCACAGTAGTTCTTCGTGGAAAAAATGATGAACCTGAAACTCCTCCTTATGCTTCAAAGTCTAGATTGGGAATTCAAGATAAGACAGCAAACATCTTCTCCGAGGATAGTGCTACAAACCTTGCAGAGGTTCTTGATATCAGAACAAACACGTGCACACATACACCACTAGTAAACTTTGTTTCTTTGCTAAACATATTTTCCACGTAAAATGATGGCATACTGTAGGCAAAAGCTGCGATGCAAGTGGCGTTGAAAAAGGGAAATGCGTGTGAAAGATCTTCAGCAAACAAAAAAACCAAGGATTCCTCTGAAAACAAAATGATTGAAAGGACAACTACGGCAAGTTTTTATCGGTATGCAGGCATTCTGATGACTGATACTGTTTTGTTTATATATTTATTGCCGAATGTTTGTTTTGGTAATGATTTTTTATATTATTATTTTCTCTTTGAAATCCTAGTGATAAAATAGAGGAACAACGGGTGCCAAATAAGTCCGATGGATCAAGTTATGCACTTACGCATAACAGAGCATATGCTGCAGCATCTTCACCGATATTATTATTGTTAATGGTTCCTGCACTAAGGGAGGTCATATTTATGAGCCTGAATTATTCACCTAGATTAGTGTCTTAGTATTTCATCAATGCATGTTGGTTTTGCTGTTATTCTTCATTCTTTGTTCATGTTTTATCATAATGTTAATTGCTGAAGCATTTCCACATATTTGCAAAAAGATACAATCTTTCAAACTAACAGATCCCGAAATGAAATGACCTTTGTAGGGTAGAAAATGACTTCAGATATCTATTTGTCATTCTTACTTCAACTTACTTTGAAGTTACACCTAATTGTTCCTGGCGGAAAACATTTCTTAAGTTTTGGGTACATCTATGTTCGGCATATGATATACATATTTTTTCAAAAGATAACATTGCATTCATTTCACTATTCTGAAAGGATACAATATATCATTCAAAGAGATAGTTAAAAGAAGAAAAACAAAGAAGCATGAAAAAAAGAAAACAAACTAAAAAGGAAAATAAAGAGCACAAAGGATGCTGGGCATATTACGTTAACTTACATATCAGTAGGGATCTGAATATTACATTATCTAATTTTATTGATAGGTATAGCTGAAAGGGTATGTATCACCTATTCGTTATTTTATTGATAAACGTAGTTGTAATGGTATTTATTACCTAGTCCTTAATTGTATTCTAACTTTATTATAGATAGAGGCTTGGTGGAGAGATCAAGATAGATCATCTCATGCCCTTTTTCCATCCCTTCTGGTTGTGCTCTTCGTTATCAATAATAAACCGGGCAGTAATTTCATCCATGTAGTCAACGACGTTGGTGCAAGTTTAAAGGAGCGTAATATTTCCTTAGTATTCAATATTTTCCCTTGTATGCATGTGAGATCAATTCATTTAGCAACATAGAAGAACAGAAACTCTTTTTGTCTATTACATAATGAAGTAAAGTTTCATAGGAATATTGGGCGGAGCTTAGTGGTCATTGGTCCCAATATATCGTGCTTAAAACTTTAATTATCCCCCCTCTTAAATAATTTGACGCATTAGAACCTCGCTCTTCTTCCTGGAATGGCCATTCTCAATTTTGTTCTTCTGCATCTTACAGACCACTGCAGATCTGTCTGAAGGAACTGCACCTACTGCAGTGGAAGAGTCATTGATGGATATGGAGCACCTACTGCCCGGCTCTTGTGAAGTGCTAATGATCAAGTTTCTCCGGCAATTACAAAGGTCCAGGTCCATTTCGGCTGTCCATCGACATTTTGCGATTAATCCTAGCTACGAATTTGGTCCTAGAAGATGAAACTGTGAACTCCACTTGTCCAGTTCAAAGGATCCTTCGGTGAAGAGAATCAAGGACTTGGCGGTCAGCATTTTCTCAGAGAAAACAGCAGAGATGTCCCAGGATTCGCATGGAGGCAAAAGGCAACCAAGTGCAAATTCAAGCGACATCCACAATTTAAGCCCACTTGCAAGATTTCTCCTCTCAAGGTCAGTGACACCTTCTCTACTAATTAGACTTCTCTAGATTTTTGAAATTGCGCGCACACTCATAAATCTGTCTACGAAAGTTTATAACAAAATACTGTTTTCTAGACATATCACATTAGCCACACCATCGCAAAGGCAACACATTTGATTAAAGGATACTGACATAATCAAAAGATCATTCATCTGCGCACTTTGCATAATGCACCTGGTTAAAGCAGAGAAACCTAACCAAGTAGTCAGGTTTAAGACCCGTCCCAGTTCTTATGAAGGGTTTTTGCCTCTTTTTGCTCTGTTTTGGAAGTTTTGATGACAAAGAGTAAAAGTATTTGGACTCATTTATTTTCACCTGTGCAGATGGCAGAGCCATGTTTCGCAAGACCTCAACAAATGAAGAGTGCAAATAAATGCGGATGAAAGAGAACCACTAACCTCTTCCCTCTTCCTGCCCAATGGAATTTTTAATTCTGATTGATTGTAAATATTATGTAATATTTTTTTGTATGTTCGCTGTTTTTTTTTTCTGGCTAATTGCGAATGCATACATATATGATACTTTTATCCGATGAATGCATACAGCATAATTTCGTGTGTGTTTTCTTTTCCTACTTTAAAAAGTAATTCTTTGATGCTTCTAATTCTAGTCTCACCTTTTAAAAAAAAATATTCCCAGTTTAATTTGACTTCAAAGATATTCAAACCGTATAACTCTAATTATTTTTATTTTGAGTTCTGAATAAAAACCCATGAGGGTGAATAATTCATCAATCAAACAGATAAGAGTGAGGAAAGAATTCACCTTTGGTAGCTTAATTAGTCAAAATAGAAAATATCTAGCAATTATATGATGTTTTGTTTTTTTCAGAATCCAAATCAGGTTTGATGTTTAAGCTGATCCGACATATCAATTGGGTCCTCCGCCGCAAAATGAATGGTCCTAACCGAGAGGAAGTTGATACATAAGCCAAATTGGATTTGATGTTTGAGCCAATTTACGTCATCTAAAGCATCACTCACGTGAACTCAGCATCTACGTCATCATGATTTTTTTAATCAATATATAAACTGGAGACGTATACACTACAATTGTTATTATGGAAATATATGACATCCTATGTAATAATCGTCATAGAATTGTATATAATTTTAATAATTATATAACTTAGATATCTCTTTTATCAAGTCAAATATTTTTTAAACTATAAGCTGAAAAAAATATATATTTCAAGCTCCTACCTGTTTTCTAAATTTATCATCATTTTAAGCTATAACTTCTATCTAAAATGAGATTGAATTTAAAAGTTAAATTTCAATTCTCTTACATCAAATATAATTAACGTTATATTTTTATTGGAGATACAGGATGTTTAGAATTATATATATATGTGGTTGTGATGTCGCGAGGGGAAATAAAAGTTCCTCGTCCCCGAATTGGATTTGGAGCTGTATAAATCCCCGCCGAAGTCGATCGCGTTTTAAACAAGCAGAGAAGAGAAGGCCGCGAAGGAAGACGCCATGGCCGCCACCGCCAAAGCTAAGGTCGTGCTCCTCCCCACGCCCGGCGCTGGCCACATCATGTCCATGGTGGAGATGGCCAAGCTCCTCCTGAGACACCACCCCGGCCACCCCGACAGCCGCTTCTCCGCCACCATCCTCCTCCCCGGCCCCACCTCCGCCCCCGCCGTCGACGCCTACATCCACTCCGTCGCTGCCTCCGGCCTCGACGTCCACTTTACCGAGCTCCCCCCCGTCGATCCCCCTACCGACTACGACGCCCCGCAGGACTTCATCTCCCTCGTCATGGAGCGGCATAAGCCTCACCTCAGGGCCGCCCTTTCCGATGCGGCCCCCGTCGCCGCCCTCATCATCGACTTCTTCGCCACCACCGCCATCGACGTCGCCGACGACCTCGGCGTCCCTTGCTACCTCTATATGACCAGCGGCGCCGCCTTCCTCGCCCTCATGCTCCACCTCCCGACTCTCCACCGCAGATTCCCGATGGAGTTCGAGGAGATGGAGGGAATGCTTCAGATCCCCGGCGTCTGCCCCTTTCCGCCGCTCGCGATACCGACGCCGATGATAGGAAAGAAGAAGAAGACGTACCCCTGGTTCGTGTACCACGGCCGGAGGTTCTGCGACGTCAAAGGCATCATCGTCAACACGTTCGCCGAGCTCCAGCCGAGGACACTGCGGGCGGTGGAGGAGGGCCGCTGCGTTCCCGACCGCCAAACCCCGCCGCTGTTTCCCCTAGGGCCATTGCTCGCGCACGAGGGCCACGGCCGCGGGAAGAGGCACGAGTGCCTCGAGTGGCTCGACGGGCAGCCGGCGGCCTCGGTGGTGTTCCTCTGCTTCGGGAGCAGGGGCTGCTTCGAAGCCCCGCAGGTGGCGGCGATGGCGACCGGCCTAGAGCGGAGCGGGCATAGGTTCCTGTGGGCGCTGCGGGTGACCTCGCCGGAGGCGGAGCTCAAAGCGGCGAAGCCGATGGACGCGGACCTCGATGCCGTGCTGCCGGCGGGGTTCCTGGAGAGGACGAAGGGAAGGGGGAAGGTGTGGCCATCGTGGGCGCCGCAGACGGCAGTTCTGGCGCACCCCGCGGTGGGCGGCTTCGTGACGCACTGCGGGTGGAACTCGAGCCTAGAGAGCTTGTCCGCCGGCGTACCCCTGCTCGGGTGGCCGCTGTACGCGGAGCAGCACCTCAATGCGGTGACCCTGGACGAGGATATGGGGGTGGCGCTGCGGCTGAAGATGGACAGGAAGAGAGGCAACTTCGTGAGCGCGGAGGAACTGGAGAGAGGTGTGAGGGCGTTGATGGGGAAGGAAGGGGAGCGAGTGAGGAGGAAAGCGAAGGAGATGATGGCGGAGAGCAAGAAGACATGGGAGCAGGGTGGAACTTCGTTTTCCAACATGGAGAGGTTTGTGAAGGAGCTGCTGGCGGATGGGATAGGAGATCATCACCACGCCATCGCCATGAATGGGGCAGTGAAGAACTAAACATGCCTTAATTTATTTATCTAAAATAAGTCAACTACCACGTCAGTGGAAAATATAATTGGTCAAACAAGACATTGTGTTTCAGTTGCTGAATAAGACAATATACGGTGGCAATGTCACTGACAGTACATAATTAATGATCTCTTCCCTTTCAGTAGAACACTAAGAAGAAGAAGAAGAAGAAAACTTTAATTTGACAACAACAGTAAACAAAGTTCCACAACAATTTACTCGTACTATTGTTCAACACCACCAATATAACCAGCATTTAATTAATAGCTGATTTCCACCATTAATTTACATCGATAGACAGCATGACAGAAGAGAGAGAGCATGGCCCTGAGCAGCAGCAAGAGTCTAGCATCTCATCTGATCTGGAAATGCTTGTACGTGGGATTTCCAGAGTCAGACCTCAACTGAATTCTCCCTTCATGGCCGCCCGCCCGGCAGCGGTTCGCGCCGTCGCCCTGCAGATCGGAGGAGCTCTTGCGGCGGCGCTCGTTGTGGCCGGCCAGACGCCGGCGGCAGCTCCGCTTGGAGTCGTCGAACTCTGATAGCTCATGAAATCTACACGGAGTATATATAGATATATGTACATAGTTGCACACAGCATATCGACCATTAAACATACAACCATGAAGCAGCAGCTCATTTCGATTTTTTAGCTACAGACCGCTAACCTAGCTCCTCTAATTGCTTTAGTTCTAACTTCTACGCTTGTTTCCTAATCAAGCACGGTTTAAACAACAAAAAGCATAGTAAACCTGCTCCTGCACTTTTTCTATTGATCATGGATATCCGTATGAACTTATTTAATAACAAGCTCATTTTAAAGCTGTTTATGATCTGCTATCATAACATTGGTTCAAATTGTATGTATCTATAAAAAAAAGTTCTCAAATGGCAGCTCAAAAATCACGGACAATTGCAAAGCAGTGGAGCGGGCACCTGCTGCATTGCTGGCAAAAGCGCTGCCGCAGGCCGGCCACGATGACGACGGCGGCCTTGGAATGCGCCTCGCACACCTTGTGCCTCCGATGGTACCGCTTCGCCTCCGTCAGATCCGCCGCACACTTCTCCGCCTGACAGAAAGGCGGCGCCCCGGCGCCCCTCTTGGCGGCCGCCCCCACAGTCGTCGTCGTCGACGACGAGGAGCCCCGTCGCTTCTTCTCGTCTCCCGGCGCTCCGCCTGGAGCACCGCCACCGACGTCTCGGTCCAGCTTCCGCTCACTGGAGGCGGCAGTTGCGGGCAAGGGCGGGGGGGCAGCTGCCGGCTCCTTCCCCGGCTCCTCCTTGGTGGTGGTGGCCTTCTTCCTCTGCGGGCGGCGGGGCTCCATGGTGTGAATGGAGGACGCCAGCTTGCGTGCGGGTGAGGCTTTGGGGAGGGAGGTGAAAAAGGAAGGATGCGATGGCGTGCGCGAGGTGTGATTGGAGAGAGGGAGAGAGGGAGAGAGAGAGAGAGGAGCTAGAAGGACCACCACACAATGGGAGGCGAAGGAGATGGGTGGTGATGTTGGGCGAGAATGACCGTCTCCAGTGTGAATCGAAGAAGAAGAAGCGATGAGAGTGAACGAGGTATTAAAATTCTACCTTCCTCCTTTTTGTGTTGCCGGTTTACACCATGCATGATGATGCATCAAACTTAGTATCAGATGATATCGAGTTTATATAACGGAATGAGCATGAGATTGATACACGTATACCGCTCCGTCCGACTCCGATCGACATGCCAAACTACAAAGACGCCGATACGAACATCATCCACGATATATATAGAGATGTAACGGGTGTCATATGAGCCAGAGCAGCAACGACAACGACAAAATAAGATAACGGTGGAAAAAGACGGCACCCGGACCGACATAAATAGTTGTACCACCGACGATACCATCTTCGCCATTCTTCACCCGACACGTTCCCTCCTCTTTTGCCGTACACGTACTCCTGTTCCTTAGCATCAAGTCCACATTTCTACCTCCTTTATTTTTTATTGGGTAAGATATTTTTACACTCAGTTCGGGTTATCGTTTTATTTCTTCTCTGCCTTTTTTTTTGCTCTGAATATGCCGGTTAATTATTCCCGTTCCGGTCAAATCGGGCGTTGACTGGATCCGATAAGAGAGGAACAGCGATCGGCCTGCTTCCCGTCACCTTCCCCACAACGTTAGGTTTCCTTTACCACCCATCTCATCATCTCATCCCAATTAGAAGTCTCGAGCGGATAAATTTCCCGATAGGTGAGGTGAGAAGGCGGTGATCAGAAGCATACGGGAGGTGGAGCAGGTTATGTCATCGATGGACCGGAACGGTGAATTTAAAAAAGTGAGAAGAGAGAGAACAACTAATAAATAAATCCGGTTGTAATAATAGTAAATAAATAAATAAAAATGGTTCTGCTCGACTCGATGTGGGACGGCGTACTCGCCGGACCGCAGCCGGAGAGAGGCCTCGGCCGGCTCAGGAGGATCATGATGCTGTCAGGTAATCATATTTAAACTATTTTTTTAAAAAAATATTTGCTCATTTTATTTTACTTATGCAATAATATGTAATTAATTAATAGTAAATATGAATGCTCAGTGGTTGCAGGCTTTTCGGTGGTGAGACGAAGAGCAGCCATCGGTAGCTGATTTCAGCTGCGTTGATGAATTAGCTTATGTTATATTTCTAATTTTGACATGATTTATGGTTTATAATTATTGCTCTTCTCTCAGCTATATATATATATATATATATATATATATATCGAACTATAAGGGAGGGATCAGAGAGAGGAGAGGATATATTAATATATGGTAATTGATTCATTCAAATTGACGCAGATTGTCGTTCATCGCAAACACATGAATGAAAGTTATAATAATTTTGATTTTCTATGTTCTCTAAGTAAGTAATTATTTTTAAAACTTGATGAGTCTTAAATCAAAAATCTCATGATCTTCTGGTATAAAATTTTATTACTCTAACCAGAGTAGTAGTATACACTTTATTATGATGTTAAATTAAATAGTTGACGTATATTTATTATGTTTCATATCTCATACTAATTATCCTTGAACCCGAGCCTTAAGAATCTTATTTGAACAGATTATACTACTTTTTTTTTAATTAAACCCATATTTATATTTTACAAATTTCAAAATAAAATTAACGTAATCACATTATTTACGTTGAAACTTTGATATTTGTTTTTTTTCTAAATTTAATATCTTTAATAACTAATTTGACATTTTGAGATCGAATTATGTTGCCCTCAAAAAAATGGATCCGACGAGAAATGGTCAAGGCTCAGCTCTTGGGTTCTACTAATTGCCAATTTTTTAAATAAAAATATGCAAAAAAAATCCTGATACTGATCAAACCAATGAAGCTAATTTTTTTTATCAAACCAATAGACTCTCTTTTGAGTCGGTCGAATAAATCACCGTCAAAACCAACAACCTAAATAGCTGAAAACGGATCAAATTTGAAAACATTGACTGGAACGTAAGTTTAATGTTTAGCTCAAACACAATTAACCAAACATAAGAAGAATTCAGAGCAGCTGACAACACAATTTCCTCGTCCTTTAGAGTCAACATGTGTTACACTGGATATCTACACCATGCCAACTAACTCGAGGAAGCCATTAGCTGAGATCAATATCATATATCTATGTATATATGTCATAACTGGTTGAAAACGAAATATGTTTGTTTGAACACGTTAAATCGAGAACTTTAAAATGATAGAGACAGGAACACAAGTAAATTTCTACATTTATGAGGCATGGGATAGAATCTCCGAACCCTAACAGGAGCAATAATGAAGGTAATTCTCAGCACCGGATGAAGTTAGTGAAAGAAGTAGTATTCTCCAACATGCTTCTGCCACAAATCTTCTACACCAGAAGTTTTGACCTGTGATATCTGAGCAGCAGCAGTTGCTTGGAGATCCTGCGTATGTCATATCATGTCATATGGGTGTTATATACATCCAGAAAACATAACTCAAGTGCCTGTTTCTTTCGCATTCTCATGCGAAGAGAGAATTTAATGAATGCGGAGTGCTTCTCTAGCACTCCATCTTCCGACTGTACACCAAGACCTAGAAAAAGAGAGAGAAGCGTGTATTATTTTTGTTTGGGAGCCTGCAAGGATGAGCATGAAGTGTCTAATTTCATAATTCATAGCAACAGCGAACTCTCACCAGTTCCCCCCTATCACGAGTGAGAGAGGTATGAAGTGTTGCAAGAGATTCTTGTCCATCCAATGCCTGTAGACCTATCGAAGGATCAGTGGTGGCCTTGTCCATTGAGCTGCAAGTTGTGACTGTCGGAGCTCCATCTTGAGCTTTCCTTGCATAGATCTCAACTTCTTCTGCATTTACAGATGTCTGAAGAGCAATAAACTGCATAAATACATCCACAAGTCCAATTTAGGAAACATCCAAAATTTAAAAACTTAGGAATCTCAAGAAAATGATAAAGGAAGAAATATTTACTTGGCAAAGATGTCTAATTGACAAGGTAGGGCGGCAGCTAAGATATGGTTGTTCCAGACTTGGCATACTTTCATCGTCCAAAGGCACCAAGGTCAAGTGTACATCAAACTTCAAGCGAATGGGAATGATAAAGTAGTTTCATTATAAACTGGCATGATTTAAGAAACTTTAGTATAATCATTGACTTATGTGTTTGGTACCTCATCATCAGCTTCGTCTAAATTGCGTAGGTAGTCCACCAACTTCGCCATACGCCCACCTTTAACCAACCTACCATTCAAACCACTAGTATTACCATGTCTTGTTTGGCTACGTGTGCCATTCTTGCCCCATGCAAGCATCTCTCTGTTCCCTGCTCGCAAAGGTGACGTCCCAAGGGGCTCTTTGTTGACTTCATAATCATCATTCTCCTCGGATCCAACATCGCCACTGCCCACTGTTCTAGCCGGTGAAGATCGTGGTGCTCCCCATCTTTTGCATCTTTTTGGCCTGCGTTCAGGAGAGGGCTCATCCGCAGATGATGAATCCTTGGTGCCATCATTGCCATTTACTTCATCTTCATCATCCTCATCAGAGCCTGCAATTGCAGCATCGCGTCCAATACCTCTACCTCTCCCACGCAGATGATTTCGGTAATTTCCTTGTGGTTTCCTTCCAAATACTGCAGTACCCTTAGATGTGGATCTTCTCCTACCAAGAGCTTCTGATTGTCGTCGAAATGTCTCAGCTATATATGCTTGAATCTGATTTGAATGAGATATTTTAAATACAAAATATGAAATGGACAAGAATAAGAACCATAAAACATGACATCTCATAGAAGTTATATTCACTGGCAGTATTTGTACGATTGATAAAGTTACCTTCTTATTGCGGGATTTCTCATCTTCATGATAAGCCAATTCCTGCAGCCACAATGAAACCAACATTTATCTTTTTTGAGTAGCAACGGGAGCAAAAGTGACCAAAAACCTGAAACGATCTAGCAAACCAAGTAGCAATAGCAAGCCGATTTACCTCTTCCTCATACTTATCGATATCAGGGTATAAGGCTGCTATAAGGGCATCATAGTTAGGATCATCTCTCAAAGAACGTCGACTTGCACAATGAGTACGGCATGCAGGACATTCATTATTTCTGAAGGAAGATAGCAGTATGATTAAGTAGCTTCATTATAAAATAAACTAAGAGCATCGCATCCTCTATATACCATATTTATGGCATGTACATTACTACTTGTACATGCATAGAGAGTGAAGTACCAAACATACCCAAGTCTCATTGATTTATCAATGCATTCTCTACAAAAGCGATGTAAGCATTCCATCACTGTCCTTGTCTTCCGAATTATCCCTGGCATAGGGTCACCATGCAATTTTATTTAATAATAGCTAGTTATCATTGATGCTTCACGTACAAGGGATATATGCAAGATTTTCTTAAAAGAAAGATAATGCTGGAAACTGACAAGATAGTCTAATTTGTGCATTGCTTCTGGAGCATTAATGGTACCAAAAGAAAGGATGCAAATCAAAAATACCACAAAAGAACCAGAAGTGTTCATGATAAACTGATGACTGGATTAGAAGTTGTTTTGTCCAAACCTTTCGCATACAATAAAATGCCGTACATGACTTAGATAAATCCTGTCACCTTGAGCACTTGCTGTCAAGTTGAATAAGTAAATTACAAGGAGATTCTAGAGCATATGACAGCCACATCTGATGTGAATGAGCTCGATAAAACAATATCGGGGATGGAAAAAACATATGACGCAAACTACGGTCCAGTATAAACAATGGCAAATTCCAGTATTTCACTACCACCAAAGTCATGCAGTTCATTTTTGGCAGGGTGTGGATCCAAAAAGATATACAGGGCAAGGGAATCAACCAGAAACAAAGACTTTGGAACACAGTGATGAACATAAGTGATAGCCTGCAAAGGGTTACACAGAAAGGGTATAGATGTCAAGAAACTCACATCAATAGAAATTACATGCCTTGTTGTGAATTAACTGTAAAAGAGAATTAGGAATACATATTAAACCACAACGATTAAAATCAATATCAGAAGATGGGTACCGATCTTACTGTTTGGACGAAAATGAAGTATAAAAAACCATAAGTAAAATAATTAATTTAATCAGGATTTTTTTAAAGAAAGAAAGAAATTAGAAAAAGTATAAACAGTTGATAAAACATGTACAAAACCTGAATATGCCCAATGATAAAACATGTATAGAACCTTAATATGCTCAGCACGTGCAGTAATAACATTCCTGATCCAGCATTAATTCCTCCCTTCATCATATCTTTTCATCCTCTTTTTCCTATAGAGAAAAGTTCCAGACATGGTTCTGCCAATTCAGGAAATTCATAACGGACAGGATTCATCAAGATTGCTAGCTAGACTGATCGATCCTGCTCATTTTGTTTTTTCACAGGAAACCAGATTCACTGATCCTGAAATTTCCTGTGTTCCAGAGTTGGAGCCTAATTATAGGCATGTATTTGCCTCTATCAGACTATCGATACACTAACATGATGATGATATAGATGAACCTATTTTCAAATACATGAGACAAGTTTGAGCCGGCAGCTGACACTCTTAGTTTAAAGTTTAGCAGGCAACAACATAGCATAATTACAATACAAAAGAGATTAGCACAACAATTTCACTACAGAATGAATTGAATGTACCTAAGCAGATAGGGCACTGGACTTCTTTCCGGATGTCTGCCAGCTTCACTAGAATAAACCTGAACAAGAGGAAAATAGTTTGTTGTAGTGCACACATCTAACCTCAAAAATGTAAAAAAATAACCCAATCAAATAAAGATCTATAGTGTCAAAAAATCATGAAAAATTACTAATACCAAAACGCCATGACATGTAAATATCAACATCCACAATTGAGTATGTGAAAATAATTGATCCAGGAATATATCTCAAACATTCATTTGGTGGTGAATTATTGATGTTTGACTTCAATAAAGCCAGAATTATATATATATATACATATACATATATTTGGTTAATCACAGGAGATTTACTAGCAATCGAGCATATAGAGATCATAACGAACTGCAATAAAGGAATATTTTGGCCAAGAAGTAATAGCATAAAACGTGAGTGTGATTGGGCAAGGGAAGCATCAACTTTCAAGAGCTCAAGACAATCAGTGAGGCAGTGAAGATAGCACTATTTTGACACCCAGTACATGGCAATAACGACACATATGAAGGTTGTTTTTGCATTTCATTCGAAAATAAGACAGATTATTAAACATTCAGGAAATAGAACAGGCTTCTTAGTTTTTATAGGACCAGCGTGGATATTTTTATAGTTTTTTTTTTTTTGGACAACTAAAAAAGTACCAAATCACGGATAGAAGAACTTTGCAGCAGCACAACTGAGAGTATAACTGAGAGTGACAGAGGGCACATGTAGTGATATTCCAACAAGGTATATCTAGGTAAAGAAGAATAATGCTCATTTTTTCAAAGAGACAGCATAGGGAGCATTAAATAGTGGAAGGAACAAACTGAAATGGTAGGAATCCTTCACTATCGCAAAATCTGAGCTTGAACGTAACCGACCGACTTATAGAACTGTTGACGAAGATATATGCTTAATTCAGCATACCAAATGTGGACTGAGAAATTAAAAAAATGTAATTTAAAGGCGCTGAGCTAAAGTGAACCATGTCGAGTGTTCATCACCGACATGATAGGGAAAAGATCAAGAAAGAGCAGGAAAATTATAGATGGAAAATATATTTAAACGAATTGGTTTAAGCTATGAAGGTGCGATCTTTAACATAATTTCTCAGTGAAACCACTCTGAAATAATTAAAACTAGTAACATTTTCTTTCTGAAATCATATCTGTGCAAGGATAGGGATTGACGGATTAGAAATAAGGTATGGTGTATATAATCGGAAGAAACATACAGTTTCAGCAACTGGTAAAAACCATAAAATTAACAGGATAAATAAACATCAGAGGATCATCAGCGGGGAATCCAAAATCACTAATTAAGGCATGCATGAAACAGAATAGCTGTTCGACCGATTGTCTGTCCTGATCGCGTTTACAATAAATCGTACGGACAAGAAGGGATGCAGAGCAGAAGCTCATGCAACCAATCGGCGCCGACTATCGTAAGCATTAAGCAATCGTGCCCGAAGAGAACAAAGCAAGCCAACACATCTGATCTACCAAAAGCACACATTTCCGTTGTGCATGATGCTTTACAGGCAATTCCCGACACGCAGCGGAAGGAATGGCGCTTCGCGTCGTAGAACACAAGAAAACCGAGGCCACGGGACGGCAACCGCAAATCCAGACAGAAATAATGTACATCTACGGGAGAGAGAGAAGGGAAGGAGCAGGAAGAGCCGACGTACTCCGGTTTCTCGGCCTCATCGTCTTCGTCTGACGATTGACCGCCACCGCCACCTGGACCATCGGAATCTGCAGGCAGCGAGAAGAGCAAGCACAACCAGAGGCACATGGCGGTGAGATCGAGGCACACAAAGAGGGACAAGGAGGAGGAGAGGAGAGAAGGAAGCCGTCACCGTCCATACCGTCCTGATGTCGAGGAGCCTCGGTCGGATCCTTCTTCTCCTCCCCTTCGCTGCCGGCGCCAGCCTGCTCCTCCACCTGCTGCTGCGGCTGCTCAGGAGGAGATGAAGGCGGGGGAGGCGGAGGAGGGGAGGGCGGGGGCTCGTCGGAGGGGGGTAGTTGGTGGTCCGGGGAAGAAGAAGGAGGAAGCGGGCGCTTTTGGGCAGGCATTCCTGTCGCTCCTTTTGGTTGCTTCTTGGCTTGCGTTGGTAGAACAGAGGAGCCGCGCTTGAGGCCGTGGCGGCGACGGCGGCGGCGGCGGTGGAGGTGGCCAAGGAGGAGGAGGAGGAGGAGGCGGAGGAGAAAGGGAGAGACTTGAAGAAAGAGAGGAACAGCGTTTGCTCGCCCGGCCGAGCTTATCGATCTCTCATTTCTCTCTTTCTCCGTAATATTTTCTTTAGTAAAAAAAACATATGGTGAGAACATCACCTTTAATACGCTTTGTTCGGTAACCCGAATCCAGTACCTCACACGACATCTGGACCCCACTGAGATACCTCCTATTACGTCTCAGGTTCTCATCCGAGTATTCTCTAAGAGGGTAAAGAACTATTTTCTGTATGAATGCTGATGCCTTCCTGTTGAAATAAATCGTAAAAAATTGCAACAGTTAGTAAAAATATAATAAATTTGCAAATATAGCTTTTAATTGAGTTTTAGGCAATAATTAAAAGACAAAACCATCGTAATTTTTTATATAAAATATTTTATATTTTGTATTTAAAAATAAGAGAGATATGAATCGTATGTAACAGATATTTCATCCTCAAAAATTAAACCAAAATAGTTCAAAATGGGAAAAACAATTTGCAAATTATGCAAGCTTGACATTTTCGCATCGTTTTTGTCCTTGCAGATAAATCTTATACAGATTGCAGTCGATAAATACTTATTTTACTTGGGTTGTGTGGACTAGTCAGAGCTCATACGTTTGACCTTATTTATTTTGATTCATTCTAAGTTTTAGAGTTATTCTGTTGCCTTTTAGTAATAATTGCTTTGATGTTAATACTAATGGTTTTTGATTTATCACTGTGTCTGAGATGGTGGGTAATATACTGATAAATATGTATTCTTTCAAACAGAAAATACTTATATTTTCTTTTAAAAAACATTCCAATAAATAAAAACTGTACTACTGTTGCTTAATTAAAAAAATATATTTATATACCAATGAATAGTTTTTTACATTAAAATAAAATTTTAATAATAAATATGGGGCCTCCGGTATATAACGGTGCATATAAAGCATAAATAAAGCCCTGTTATATATCTACATAACGTTATCGGTTTGGAGGAGCCAGAGAAGAAGCCATGTCGCTGAACCGTTTAAAAGAAGCCCTGCTTCCTTGCTCCAATCTCCGCTCCACCACCGGCACCGCCGCCGCCGGAGCCTCCCCCTCCTCCTCCTCCTCCTCCTCGACGTTAGTCGAAGTTCCTCCTCCGAGGAAGCCTCCTAAATCCTCCCTCTCGCAGCAGCTCCAACGACTCGACCCCCAAATCCTCTCGGAGGACTTCCGATTCCGCGCGCCGAATCCACGCGTGGGCGTGGGCGTGGGCGAGGTGCCAGCAACGGGGAAGGATGAGGAGGCGGATGGTGGGGACGGCCCAACCACTGGTCGGATCGACCCTGACGCCTTCCTCCCCCGAGCTGTCTCTTTCGAGACTCGAGGGCCCTACGAGCCTTTGGTTCTTTCTCCTCCGGGAGATATCCCTATTGTTCAGGTGTCGTGCTCTTTCCTCTTTTCGTAACAAACAGAACGGATTGGGGTTGGAATGCATCCTAAATATTCTAGTAAATCAAACACTGAAGTCGCGTCACCAATATTTCTAGTTCGCGGAAATCATTTTGTTTGACTACAATGATCGAGAGACTTTTTGCAGGCTCCATCTCGAACTCAATTAAGCCTGAATCATCGATGGCATTTTTTTGAAAATTGGTATTGACATTTTGATATTTCTGTACACTGAACCATTGATTACGAAATTCTTATATGAAAAATTCATAAATATCAAACCTTTTTATTAACTGCCATAAGATCCTAACATAGACAATTTCATGCTGCTTGCATACATTCCACCTCTAGAAACTATCAGCTGAAGTTCTCGTTACTATCTTTTTGACGAAAGAATGAGATTTAGAGCAAGTTGATTAATCATTTCTCATCTTTGGTAGATCCACTCATATAAAGATGTTTCTCCGGCTTATCATTAATCCACAAGAATTTCTCTTGGTTAATGGACAAAGGATAATGCACATGAGACTAATTTCTAACTCGTTAAATTTAGATGATTCTAGAGTGTTATTAATATCAATGATACCTCTTGGTTAGTTTCTCAGCTGGAACCTGTAACCTATTATTGCTTTTGAATTCAAGCATTCAATTGTAATAGAAATAGTAGTATCTAAAACATGCAATGAAATGTCTTGATAAACAAAGAAAAAAAGAAGATAAACCAAGTTATACAACTGTATAATGTTAGGTTGCTTGCATATCAAGCTAAGCTGATATTGTCCCTTTATTACGTTACTTCACATGCATTATGCATATTCTGCCTTTTCATAGGCATCTTCAAGTACTTAAGAGGCGTCCTCTAGCATGCCTACATAACTAGAATATGCTCTCTCTTTTTCTGATGAAGACTAGAATATACATTTTGTTTGAAACCGTTTTCTTGCTGATTTGTTATCTTACGGTTTTTATTGACCGTTACTGCCCTAACATGCCTACTACCCTACATGTTGGCTTTCACATGCATGTCGGGTCTTTCTGTATACAATTTTCTTTTAAAGACGAGCTCTGTACCTAACGAGGGGCTTTACTTCATATATATATATATATATATATATCTTTGGCAGGTTCCTCCATCAATTAACTGTAGGCTTCTTGAGCATCAAAGAGAGGGTGTTAGGTTCTTGTACAATTTGTACAAGAACAACCATGGCGGTGTACTTGGAGATGACATGTAATCCTTTTCTGGAGGTTTATGCTTTATTATTTTTTCTATTATTTTTCTAGAGTTTATTTTGAGAAATGAAGTTTTTGATGGCTGAAATTTTTGTTTCGCTTTGATCTAGGGGGCTGGGGAAAACCATCCAGACTATAGCTTTTCTTGCAGCTGTAATTGGAAAAGATAGTGAACATAGAGCTAATGGTATGGATCATGTCCAGAAGAAGGGGCCCGTCCTGATTATCTGCCCCACTTCAGTTATTCAAAACTGGCAGAATGAGTTTTCTGCATGGGGTGACTTTAAAGTTGCTGTTTATCATGGACCAAATCGTGATTTAATTCTTGAGAAGCTTGCAGCTCACAGTACAGAGATACTTATAACTAGCTATGACACTTTCAGAATTCATGATAAGATTTTATGTGAAGTTTCATGGGAAATTGTGATTGTTGATGAGGCACATCGCTTGAAGAACGAAAAATCACGACTGTATAGGTCATGCTTAGGAATTAAAACCAGAAAAAGATTTGGTCTTACTGGAACTATAATGCAGAACAGGATTGTGGAGCTTTTTAATCTGTTTGACTGGGTTGCACCTGGTTGTGTAGGGACTTGGGAACATTTTCGGGATTTCTATGATGAACCTTTGAAGCATGGTCAGAGGTTAACTGCTTCAGAAAGATATGTCCGAGTGGCTGATGAGAGGAAAGAACATCTTGTTAAGGTTTTGCAGAAGTACCTGTTAAGAAGGACCAAAGAGGAAACTATAGGACATCTAATGTTAGGAAAAGAGGATAATGTTGTATTTTGTGCAATGAGTGAGTTGCAAAAGCGAGTTTACAAGAGGATGTTGGAACAGCCTGATATCCAATGTCTAATAAACAAGGACCTGCCTTGTAGTTGTGGCAGTCCTTTGACTCAGGTTGAGTGTTGCAAAAAGACAGTTCCAAATGGTATCATATGGTCTTATTTGCACAGGGACAACCCTGAAGGCTGTGAATCATGCCCCTTCTGCCTAGTTCTACCTTGCCTTATCAAGCTTCAGCAGGTAACATTAGTCTTTAGCATACAATAATTTCATTAGTTTTGCCATTTTTAAGAATATTGGATTTCTAAACTGTTAAATCTGAGTGTTTTCAGATAAGCAATCATCTGGAGCTTATAAAGCCCAATCCTAAAGATGACATTGAGAAGCAAAGGAAGGATGCTGAGCTAGCATCTGTTGTCTTTGGTGCGGATGTTGACTTGGTCGGAGGTAAAGCTCAAACTGAAAGTTTCATGGGTCTTAGTGATGTAGAACATTGTGGGAAAATGAGGGCACTGGAAAAGCTATTGTTGTCATGGACTTCAAAGGGTGACAAGATTCTTCTCTTTAGCTACTCTGTCAGGTAGTCCTCCTTTAGGAAGACAGTTTGGCCTTTGATTTCAGTATTGAACTATTCTGTTTTAATTGTTTATCCATTGTTCAGTAAAAAACAATTTAAAATTTCCAATACACAGCACTGAAAATACCCAATTGGATTGATGAACAGTTAACAGTAGGCATTCACGATCAATCATTTGCCTTGTGATTGGTACACTAAGAATGTGATGGTGGAGATTTGTATGACACTGACTAATTTGCTTAGTTTGCAAATGAGAATTTATCCTTGCATTTTAAGGACTAGTTAGGATTAAGAATTCCCTTTGTCTAGATACATTGAATGTGAACCATGTGCCATGTTAAGCTTACTCTTATATGATTAGGCTTCTGAGTTCCGAGGATTAAACCACACAAAGCCTCTATCTGGAAGGGTAAAGAGTTCCTACATTGGCTCATCAAGGAAACTAAAGGGTCCAGTTTAGTTTGAGTCACTCGTATTGATTTGACCTTCCTATGAGGACAACCTTGGTGTAGATATGTTGGCCTTTGATAAGATCAGGGGCTGCATATCATAGTTCATACTTCCATTCAATTCATCATCTGGTTGCCATTGATACTTGAATACGTCAATTGTCAATCTGGCTGAACGAAATGCTGCTTTTTGAGAGTAACTTCTCTAGTTTTGTGCTTATAAGTATCTGTGTCGTATCTATTCTAATTTTAGTTAAATTACATGCATGGTGTACTTTTAGAAGTCTCTGGGCTTTCTGTTATGACTGCGGTATATTTACAGCTAATGCTTATGTTCGAAGCAGGATGCTGGATATATTGGAGAAATTTCTTATAAGGAAAGGTTATTGCTTTTCCAGGCTTGATGGTTCAACTCCAATGAGCTCAAGGCAAACACTTGTTGATGACTTTAACAAAAGTCCAAGCAAACAGGTAATCCTCGATTGTAGTGCTCTCAGGGAACACTTGCAAGTGTCAACTTATGGGGGATTTCTTTTCTGATAGGTATTCCTGATATCTACCAGGGCTGGAGGTTTAGGTCTGAATCTGGTCAGTGCTAATCGTGTGGTAATTTTTGACCCCAACTGGAATCCTGCACAAGATTTGCAGGCTCAGGATAGGTCCTTCCGTTATGGCCAGAAACGACATGTCACGGTTTTTCGCCTTCTTGCTGCTGGTTCCCTTGAAGAACTTGTCTATTCTCGGCAAATATATAAACAACAACTTTCAAATATTGCTGTTTCTGGAAAAATGGAAAAGCGTTATTTCCAAGGTGTCCAGGTATTCTTTCTGAGATGATTAAATTTCACGACTATGACTATATTTCTTATCAGAATTTGTCTCTGGTTAATCCTCTATATCTCTCTCATTTTCTTACTTGTAGGACTGCAAGGAATTTCAGGGAGAATTATTTGGAATCTCCAACCTTTTTCATGACCTATCCGATAAACTCTTCACAAGTGAGATCATTGAAATGCATGAGAAAAAAGGAAAATATTTAGCTACACAGACTATGCCATTCAACCAAGATAGTGGTGTTTATAATCCTTCTAAGGCAACAAGTGAAGTATCACGTCATGATAACTCTAATGAGATTGCAGCTTTTACTCAAGATGAAAAGAAGCTTCAGGACCTAGGTAAGGTTCTCTAGAATTTTTTGCCTGAAGAAGCTGTAGCATATTTCACACTCATCTGCTGAACGTTAGATAGTGCTAAGGCTGGTGTGCTCTGACCTGATGGCTTGGGCACATGTTACGTTCATCCATCCTTTATCCTAACCTCCGTCCTTGTACCTTGAGATTTTTGCAGGTACATTTAATTTTTTATCTTGTGTCAAGAGGGATAAAGTTAATAAATTAGTATTAGGTTTGTCATTTAGGACGAAATGACGAGGTTCCTCACTTGCACTCTTATGGATAAAAAGCTGGTGATAGGGGTTGATACTTGTGATGTGCTCCCAAGCTTTTGAATAAAGCATGGAAAACTAAATGTCAAACTACTCGAGTCCTGTACCATGAATTCCCTAGTCTAACTAATATATATATATATATATATATTCAATGATCAATCATATAAAACATAGCATCCCCGAAAGACTATAAGGAGACAAATGTGGTTCCTTTTTTTGTAGGCATAGTGTATGCTCACCGGAACGAGGATGTCGTCAATATGGGACCTGGAAGGTTGGGAAAGAGTGTTACAGGAACTACACATGAAGATTCCGCCGAGAAGGCTTCGTCAAGGGCACAAGGTGATCATCATAGCTTGAGAGGAGTCTATAAGAGGAGTGGTCTTTCTTCGGAACAGCTGAAGAAAAATGAGTTCAGACAAATAGCCCGCTTCAAGGGCATGGAAGACCTTGAATTCAGCAAGTGGTTGCTCACTGCATCACCTTCGCAACGGATCGAAGTGCTACAGAATTACAAGAAGAAAAAGAAGCAGGCATAATAACTGATGACGATCGTTCCATCAACACATATCTCTCTGTATATAGTTCTTGTACGTGCTCTACTTCACACTCGTAACAGTGCTGATCCTACTAGAAGAGGAGATGTTTGATACGGCCATAAAACTAAATGGTTATGCCGTCAGCATGGAACTAAAAAAAAAAATCCTGCTTCCTCTGTAAAGATCCATATTTATATTAGAGAGAGATGTATGTATATATAATTTTAATTTCTTGGACATTGGTGAATCCTTGAGCCGCCACCATGGAAAAAATATGGGTTAAATCTTTTCAAAAGAGAAGAAAAGAAAAAGGTCATCATGCATTGGCAGCTGTCTGGTTTGGCAATATTTGTTTTATACTCCACGGGTGGGTGCAGGGAGCGGACGGGTCTTTTAAGTTGAGCACATGCAGGACTCAGATTTGCTCTGAGAGTGATGCGCCAGCTCGTGTTCCATGTGATTTTATTCTCCCTTTTTTCAATCAAAAGAAAAAACTGATGGTTAATTGCTGAAGAACTCAATCGATTTGATCAGAATTATTGTTTTACTCATAATAAAATAGTAATAAGAGCCTGCATGACTTGGGTCGATTTCAATCAGAGAGGATGGTTTCACCCCCTCCAACCTAATTATTTTTGGTCGAGCAGAACAATTGAGTTATGGAACTATAAATTGAATTACCTTTACCAGAAGTATATTGGAATAAAAATGCTCTTAAACGCTATTTATTTCAAAAATACTACAAATTTTTAATGACCTTAATTATAATAAATAATTTGATATTTTTGTCAAATTCTTCATCCATACCTCTTAAATTATTACTATATATAATTATATGAGGTTATTTCAAAAATACGTACGACGGTATCACCATCACACTTATTAATATATAGGTAATGATAATAATAAAATACGTACCGAGGAGATTGCTCGTATACAAATTGGATAAGCAGGCGCGCCCGGATCATTCATTTATTTATCATAAAAAGACGAATTAAATCTTCTGGTTCAAAAAACACTTTAAAATAATTAATATTTATTTATAATAAATAAAACGCAAAAGCAAAAAAATTCAACCTTTAAATTTAACCCGCGGTTTTGGCGTGACTATTCCGGCGTCAATGCACAACACCCACCATTATTATATTTTGCAAGATCACAAAGTCAACCTTCTTCAATAATTAATTAACACTCCAAACTCCAACAAATTATAAAAAAAATTAAACAGTAAAAATTATCGGATCCGAATATATAAATTAAATCCTCTTGCTTCTGATGAGTGATGGCTGGATTCTAACACGCGCTGTCCTCTCTCCACTTCTTTCTTCAACAAGACAGAGAGAGATCAGAGTGAATCAGTGAACCATGTCTTCTTCTGTGTCGGCTCTCACGTCGCCATTGCTGGGGCAAACAGTTGCAGGAGGAGTAGGAGAAGGGAAGAAGAAGACGAAGCAGGAGGAGGAGAAGCGATCATGGTGGTCGGCGACGATGAGCAGGGTGATAGAGGTGGAGGAAGCCCAGGAGCAGGTCCTCCTCGCGATCCCCATGATCCTCACCAACGTCGCCTACTACGGCGTCACCCTCGTCTCCGTCATGTTCGCCGGTCACCTCGGCGACCTCGAGCTCGCCGGCGCCACCCTCGGCAACTCCTGGGGCACCGTCACCGGCTTCGCTCTCATGGTATGCAGTCGCCGCAAGGGCGCCGAGACCTTCACTCGTTGTTTTCTTATCCTAAAGGATCAAACATGCCTTGTACAATTGCTTTATGGATTAAAAATATCTTTCGTCTTTTAACACTTGCATCAATGGATGATTGAAACTTTAGAACGTAGATTTTTAATCTTTATAACGAAGAACTCAAAGGGCTGTCTTCTTTTCTCACATTGGTCTCAGTGGAGCGCTTGAGACGCTCTGCGGACAAGCGTACGGAGCTAAATCATACAGGATGCTCGGACTTTACCAGCAATCATCCTTGCTCATATCCGCGCTCTTCTCCGTCGTCGTCTCCATCGTGTGGTACTTCTCCGATCACATCTTGATCTGGCTGCACCAAGATCCTGAGGTCTCCAAATTTGCCGCCGTCTACCTCAAGCACTTCATCCCGGGCCTCTTCGCGTTCGGCGCCCTGCAGAGCATCCTAAGGTTTCTCCAGATGCAGACGGTGGTGCTCCCCCTGGTCGTTTGCTCGGTGGTGCCGCTGCTGATCCATGTTGGGCTGACGTACTTGGCGATTCATGTGCTCGGATTAGGGTACAAGGGCGCGGCTGTCTCTGGTTCCGTGACGTTGTGGATCTCCGTTGCGATGCTGGTGCTCTACGTCAAGTTCTCGGACAAGTTCATTGACACAATGCAGGGCTTCTCTCTGGAATCGTTCCGTCTTGTGGTTCCTTGCTTGAAGCTGGCTTTGCCCTCGGCTGTGATGGTGTGGTTAGTATTCGGTGGCATTACATTGTTGAAGGAGCCTTGTACATCCATGCATGATAACTGTTTGATGAAATGACTCCTGGACAAAAATTGAGGCCTCTGCAAGTTTCTTAAGGAAAGTTCATGCTTAAGGTTCTCGCAGATTCTTACGGCCAATCATAGAGAAGAATCTAACATTAGAAAACAAGCATTTCATCGTTCACCATTCTTCAGAAATCTTCAAAAGCGGTGGCCTTAAAAGTATAGTTCATCAATGTTTCTTTCAGTTTTTTATCCGGGGAGGCAGAATCTTATGAAGCTGTGGTGGTTTGCATCACTTTTCCCATCTTTAGTTATCAAACTTGTCATTTTATTTTTGGTATGCATATGCCATATTAGTTTTATGGGTAAAATTATATTTTTGATATGAGAAATGATGAGAGAATGCTCAACTTCTAAATAAAGTATGATTCTTTTTCCCTTTTCTTTTTTCATATTTCAGCTTAGAATATTGGGCTTTCGAGATTTTGGTCCTACTTGCTGGATTACTGCCGAACTCAGAAATGAGCACTTCACTGATTGCGATGTGGTATGTTTTCTTATCATTATTTGCAGTTTGGATCAAGATGAGATGAGTGTGTAACCTAAACATGCACCTCTCTTTTGTAGTGTAAATACAGAAGCAATTGCTTACAATTTCACATATGGATTCAGCGCAGCTGCGAGGTAACGTCTAACTTTAGTTTAGAATTTGCATGCCTTTCTTCTTCTTCTTCCATTTCTCTGCAAATTAACCGAGCTTTTAAGTCTTCCCTTCCAGTACCCGTGTGTCGAATGAGATTGGTGCTGGAAACATTGAGAAGGCCAAGAAAGCTGTATTTGTTACCTTGAAGCTTGCGGTCCTTCTTGCGGTGACAGTGGTTCTGCTTCTTGCTTTTGGCCATGAGACGTGGGCAAGCTTCTTCAGCAGCAGGCATGTCATCATAAGGGCATTTGCTTCCATGACTCCCTTGCTCACCCTGTCCATAGTCTTATCAGGCATTTTAGTTATACTGCTTAAGGAATTTATCACGCAACAATTTGACCATGATGTATGGGTTTTAATAGGACCAAAAATATGAACTTTGGATTTGCAGGCGTAGCAAGAGGATGCGGGTGGCAGCACTTAGCAGCATGGACTCATTTATTTGCATTCTATGTGATCGGCATGCCATTGGCACTCCTCTTCAGCTTCAAGTTAGCCATCCATACTAAAGTCAGCAATGCATTTCTCAAAACACAGATGAATAGTTAAGTGTAGATCCAGTAAAAGGAGTAAGATTTCTGCTTTATAAAAAAACGAGAGTATCGGATGAATGATAAGTTCTTCATTGCAGGGTTTACGGATGGGTTTAGTTTGTGGCCTCTCCTGCCAGACCTGCATCCTCCTATTAATCACTCTTTGCTACAGATGGACTAGTACGCAGAGTCCAGAAGAAAGAGACGCCCTTGTTTAGATGATCTAAATGCTTTCAAGAATTATGGAGGCGGTGTAATCTAGTAGCCCTTGCATGCATTTATAGAACTTCGGCTGCAGCAAAAAATGGCTATCAGGTTACATTTTTACCTCGTTTGTGTTGTGAGGGTTTTTATCTGGAAGCTTTCTCTTTACCGTCGTTGTTGAAACCGTATGATTTTGCTCATCTCTTATCAATAGAATAGAGGGGTTACGTCTTCAAGGAGATATATTTTAGTGGTTTAAGCAGTTATCATATAAGTAACAAAAGTGAGTAAAAAATTTATTGATGTTGATATAGTCATTCCTTTACCTCCGATGTCGTCAGATAGATAGCTAATTGAGAAGGAACAAAAAGATTAATCAGAATGAAACAAATGTCCTTTTCAGTCTTCCATGAATGATCATTTGTGGCCCATTAATCCGTAGATTGTTGCTTGATGCATTTGCTAGTTTATTAGACATGGAGAATGGATATCATCACACCACCGTTGTCCTCCACGTTTTCATTAATTTTATTTTGGAGGACATAATAATAAGACACAGGATATTAATTAATTGAATAAATGTGAAGCTAAGTTTAATAATAATGTGATTGCAGTATCGATCAATAATAAGGGTAGATGCAGATGGCTATCTGAATTTATCACGTGCCTGACACGGCTCATCATGAGAAGCCACAGCTCGCCAACGGTCGATCTCGACACGTCGATCGGATCAGAGGATAGAGGAATAATGATCATGCACTACCTCTGACAATTCACTGATGCTGATTGCTGGGTCTAACAGCCAGGAGGAGAAGGGAAGAAGAAGAAGAAGAGGGGATCGCGGTGGCCGGCGGCGGCGAAAGAGGGTGATCGAGGTGGAGGAAGCCCGAGAGCAGGTCCTCCTCGCCATCCCCATGGTCTCACCGACGTATCGCCCACTACGCCGTCACCCACTTCTCCACTATGTTCGCCGGCTATCTCGGCGACCTCATGCCCGCGAGCGCCACCCTCGGCAATTCCTAGGGCACCGTCACCGGCTTCGCCCTCATGGTGTGTGTGTGTATATATATACGAACACGTAACAAATATTAGTTTTCGCCTTGCACCCGATATTTATTATTGTTTATAGTATACATAGTCTCAGACGGATACGTTCTGCGGACAAGCATGTGGTGCGAATTCGTGCGGAATGCTTGGAGTTTACCTGCAGTCTTCCCTGCTCATCTCCGCGCTGTTCTCCGTCTTGGTCTTCCGTTCTGTGGCACTGCTCCGAGTCCATCCTCCTCTGGTTGCACCATGAGCCGCAGGTCTCCAAGACGGCCACTCGCTACCTCAAGCACTTCGTCTCGGGCCTCTTCGAGCACGGCGCCCTGCAGGGCCTGCTGAGTTTTCTCCAGGCTCAGTCGGTGGTGATCCCTCTGGTTGTTTGCTCGGCGGTGCCGCTGGCGATCCACGTCGGGTTGACGCAGGATATGGGTTCGAAGGCCCAGCTATTCCGGCTCTGTTTCGCTGTGGGTGTCCGTCGGGATGCTGGTGTTCTATGTCGGGTTCTCGGAGAAGTTCAAGGACACTTGGGAGGGCTTCTCTTCGGAGTCGATGGGCCTGTGGTTCCTTGCTTGAAGCTGGTTTTGGCCTTAGCAATGATGGCGTGGTGAGGAGGGTTAGTAGCTTCTTCGCGTCATTCATGAATGCCAACTATTCGATAGAATGGCTCGGTGGAGAATCGAGGGCTTTTCTTCTTTGATGGAACAGAGGCATGCATTAGTATCTACCTGTATGATTCAGTTGATAGATAGGGAAATGGTAAGTAAAACATCACATGAATTTTTTTTCCTCATGATTAGTATTTGGGTTTTCAATTCTTTTACCATTCTTATTGACGGACAGATGCAGAGCTAGATTCTTTCAAGCAAATGGATATTAATTAAGATGTCATACGTAGGAAACTTTTACTGAGCATAATTTTAAGGCTAAAAAATTAGAATTTTTGATATGAAAAATGGTAAAATAATTTATATTTAGGCAGCTTCAAGTATCTTGCTTTTTAATTTATTTATTTAATATTATCATTTTTGATTTGGTATGTACTAATGAACAGTATGCCTTGGAACATCTCATTCTTCATTTGTCGTTGCATCTGTCAAATGCTCTTTTAATGCTTGGATTCACTATCTGCTGTTGGTCCAGATCCAGCTTCCTCCAGGAGTGAATCAGAGATTTTACTACATCTCCAACGTTGATGAAACTATCTCAGGCTTTATCTTATCATAAAACGTATACGTTTCTCCACAGCTTATCTGATGTTCACTGTTTGCAGGTGTCGATAATTCTTTCCCTTTGATCCAGGTGCTATGAGGATATGCCTCTCCAAGAGCTTCAGGCAGCGCAGGAGAAGCAGACCATCCAAAACCTTTGTGATGCACTCCGTACTATTCTAAGGTTATAGTTAGCAGCCTCGAGATCCAGTCGGCATGAAGAACAGGTCCAGATGCAGCAGGATATCAGGCTAGTCGACAGCCATTCCTAGAAGACGACGGAGCTTCTAGGACTATGAAAAGATGCATTCCTCTGAGGCATCTTCTGGGAGATAAGTTGTAGGCTTGTAGCATCGCCCCTTGGAAAAGCATCATCCACCAGGTTACGTGGCCAGTTTACCCAGATTTTGCGCCGGATAACAATCCCTATGTCAGCTTTGCTGAGTGTAGGTTTCATCTTTGTTAGACCTGGACCTTTCACTTCATCATCTTTTTCTTCTCTCTTCCTACCGGTGATGCTCTCAAATCCGGCTTTACAGTGAAGCGCGTGGGCCGAGTTGCTCGATCCAAATAAATGAGCATGGCAATTTTGACCGCTAAGTAATGCCATCCAAGTTTGTGGAGTGTTTTGTTGTACTAACTTACTTTAAATTTTAATTTAATAAAATGACTTAATAAAAATAATATTTAACGATATGATCGTTAAACGCGCCATGCCATATTATTGACTTATTTTTTAATAAAAAAATTCGGACTTCACGCCCCTCAACGCCTTCGCCCTCTTCCCACGAACGCATACGTGGGATGACCTCGCCCATCGTCCTCCTCTCCGCGGAAGGCAGCTCCGCCTTCCCCTGCTCGCGGACGGGTCGTCCTCCTCTCCGCGGAAGGCTGTCTTCGAGCTGCGGCGTCCGCCCAGCTCGGAGGAGCACCTACGACCTCGCCAGCACTTCGCCCATCGTCCTCCTCTCCGCGAAAGGCAGCTCCGCCTTCCCCTGCTCGCGGACAGGAACAGGGGCACGAGCGCCCATCGTCCTCCTCTATGCGGAAGGCAGCTTTGCCTTCCCCTGCTCGCGGACAGAAACAGGGGCGCGAGCGCCCATGGTCCTCCTCTCCGCGGAAGGCCGCTCCGCCTTCCCCTGCTCGCGGACAGGAACAGGGGCGTGAGCGCCCATTGTCCTCCTCTCCGCGGAAGGCCGCTCCGCCTTCCCCTGCTTGCGGACAGGAACAAGGGCGCGAGCGCCCATCGTCCTCTCCGCGGACAGCTCCGTCTTCCCCTGCTCGCGGACAGGAACAGGGGCGCAGGCGCCCATCGTCCACCGCAATGTGCGGCCTCCGGAGACGCCAACGGAAGCCATAGAGTTCCTCCGGCGGGTGGACGGACGAGGAGATCTCCTCCCGCAAAACCAGCGCTCAAGAATCGGAAAGAGTGGAGCGAGGTTTTGGGCGACATCTACTGTCACAGGGAAAAAGATTCGATCAAAATCTCTCCTTGTATCGCCTCCTCCACCGCTCGGACACTCTAAAATCTTCCTCATTTTGCCCGATATCTTCAGCTCGTCCGATAGATGTCCTTCCTTTTCTCCCTGGATTTGAATCCCCTTCCTTCTCGGCTCCCCAATTCCACTTATAAATCTCGATTCCTCGCTCCTCCTCCGTATGTCGCATTGTCCTCCTCACCCCTCCTCTCCTCCTCCTCCTCCTCCGTTCGCAGTAATGGTGCTCGACGACAAGCAGCAGCAGCAGAGCAGCGGCATGTTTGCGGATGATCCCTTCGCTGCGGCGGCCATGAGATCTTCTTCCAAGAAGAACAAGAACAAGAAGATCCCCCAGCGCGGCGTGGGGGTCGTGCAGTTGGAGAAGCTCCGGCTGGAGGAGCAGCAGAAGGACGCCGCCGCGGCATCCTCTTCTTTTTCCGATCCGTCGGTGATGCAGCCGCTCGGCCTCGGCCTCCTGCCACCGCTCGGACACTCTAAAATCTTCCTCATTTTGCCCGATATCTTCAGCTCGTCCGATTGATGTCCTTCCTTTTCTCCCTGGATTTGAATCCCCTTCCTTCTCGGCTCCCCAATTCCTCTTATAAATCTCGATTCCTCGCTCCTCCTCCGTATGTCGCATTGTCCTCCTCACCCCTCCTCTCCTCCTCCTCCGTTCGCAGTAATGGTGCTCGACGACAAGCAGCAGCAGCAGAGCAGCGGCATGTTTGCGGATGATCCCTTCGCTGCGGCGGCCATGAGATCTTCTTCCAAGAAGAACAAGAACAAGAAAATCCCCCAGCGCGGCCTGGGGGTCGTGCAGTTGGAGAAGCTCCGGCTGGAGGAGCAGCAGAAGGACGCCGCCGCGGCATCCTCTTCTTCGTTCGATCCGTCGGTGATGCAGCCGCTCGGCCTCCTGCCGCCTTACCTCCCGTTGCCTCCCGGTGAGAGCGCGGGGAGGCCTCCTCGCGTCCCCTCCTACAACATTGTGTTCCGCTAACCGCCTGTTCCCCCTTCTTCCTCGATGGTGGATTGGCTGGGTGCCGCCACCCAGCAGCAGCCCGCTGAGGCCATGGGCGAAGAGCAGCAGGGTGGTGCGTGCAGCGACAGGAATGAGGGAAGGGGAAGACGGGTCCAACGAGCGAGCGAGGGGCGTGAAGTCCGATTTTTTTGATTAAAAAATAAGTCAACAATCTGACGTGGCGCGTTGAAGAGTCATATTGTTAAATATTATTTTTACTAAGTCGTTTTATTAAATTAAAATTTAAAGTAAGTTAGTACGATAAAACACTCCAAGTTTGTGGAGCAAAGGGAAAAAAAACTTTTGTCGAAACTGACGGGTCAATTTGCCACGTAAAAATGTTGACCAATATTTATATTAAAAAAGTAAACATTTCCTCCTCACCTCCTCGACCGCTGAACCCGTGCTAGCGCTGACTCGCCCACCTCCGGTCTGACGACCCACCTCCACTCGGGATGCCGTCCGCCCTCCTCTTCCGCCCGCCCTTCTCTTCCGCCCGCCCTTCTCTTCCGCCCGCTCTTCTCTTCCTCCGCTGCCATCGCCCACCTGCCTCCGGCGTGTAGAAGAGGGCTCCATCGAGATGCCAGATTTCCTCGCGTGGGCCCTCCCATTCTGCCTCGGCGGAGACCTCCACGCCCTTCGCCGCTCCCTGTCTCCTGACGAGGAGGAGGCTGCATTCTCCCCTGCAGCCGTTCTGCCCCGGCGGAGACCTCCACGCCCTTCGTCGCTCCCTGTCCCCTGACGAGAAGGAGGCTGTGTTCTCCCCTACAGCCGTTCTGCCCCGGCGGAGACCTCCACGCCCTTCGCCGCTCCCTGTTCCCTGACGAGGAGGAGGCTACGTTCTCTCCTGCAGCCGTTCTACTCCGACGGAGACCTCCACGCCCTTCGCCGCTCCCTGTTCCCTGATGAGGAGGAGGCTGCGTTCTCTCCTGCAGCCGTTCTGCTCCGGCGGAGACCTTCACGCCCTTCGCCGCTCCCTGTCCCCTAACGAGGAGGAGGCTGCGTTCTCCCTTGCAGCCGTCCGATTCTACCTCTTCGAGATCGTTTCCGCCCTCGCCCACCTCCACTCGCTCCGCATCGCCTACCTCAAGCCCAAGAACATCCTCCTCCAGTCGTCCGACCATGTAATGCTTGTTGACTTCGACCTCTCTCACCATCTGCCTTCGAGATCCCTCTCCCCTCCTTGTCCTCACCTGCCTCCGTGACCTCAAGCCCGAGAATAGCCGCGACCTGATCGAAGAAGGTCCTGGCTTGCCAGAGCAGGTGGGAGAGCGGTCGAGGGAGAGTCGAGGACTTGGTGATGGGCGAGCCGGCGGAAGAATTGCCGGGGGAAGAATTGTTTTAATTTTTTAATATAAAAATTAGTCAATATTTCTACATGGCAAATTGACCCTTTTTTTTTCCCTTGTTATTGCTGGCATTATTAAAATAAAGTAAGCTAATGAGGTGAAAAACTCAGCAAAGTTGGTACACAGCCATAATTATCTTCCTACCACTACCCGGAAGATTCAATGCATAATATTCTATTCACTGAAATCACTCCACCCAGCCAGTAAACGCTCGACAACGCGGTCGTCCCTGATAACGCCCTGGTTTCTATTAAACAACAAACAACAGGCGATCTCCTCCTCTTTTCTCAAAAAAAAAAAAAAAAAAAAAAACAGGCGATCTCCTCCTCTCCTCTCAACGTCTCAACACCGCCTCCGCCTTCTTTTCCTTTTTTTTCTCCCTTTTCCCTGGCTCGATAGATTGCTCCGGTTGGTTGGTTGCTGCTCAAGGCGCGCCGTCTGTTGCTTGGTGGTTGAGGAGGGAGGAGCGAGAGATCGGACGGGCACGATGGGGAGGGGAAGGTGCAGCTGAGGAGGATCGTCTGTTGCTTGATGGTTGAGGAGGGAGGAGAGAGAGATCGGACGGGCACGATGGGGAGGGGAAGGTGCAGCTGAAGAGGATCGAGAACAAGATCAATCGGCAGGTGACCTTCTCCAAGCGTCGATCAGGGCTCCTCATCTTCTCCACCAAAGGCAAGCTCTACGAGTACTCTACCGTTCATTTTCTCCTTTCTCCCCATGGAAGCGCTGGTCAGTCTTCTTCGCTTCCTCCCCGCTCGCCCGGAAGCCTTAGCGAGTCCTCCCTTCTCCTCTCTTCCCAGAGAAGCGCCGTACGGGTGGTGGGAAGCGTCGGACGCATGGTGTCCCTTCCTCCTCTTCCCAGAGAAACGCCACTATGGACGGATGGTGGGAATGGGGGGTGGATGATCTCAATGGTGATGACCCGGAAGGCCATACTCTGGGCGCTCTTCATTTACTTTTGCAGTTTCTTACGTCCCTGCTTTGTTTACATCCTTCGACGGAGGAAGAGGCGTCTTCACAATGCATTTTGTAATAGCTGCTCTCGTTCCCAAATTAGATTTTCAGTGGATGAATTTTGTGGAGGGTGGAAGCCGGACGCCGCTTACATCTAGATTGAAGCATACCAGAGTATATTCTCGAGAAGACCTTCAACAGCTTCACCTCCAACTTGGACAAAGGCGATGAACTCAGAGAAATATACCAAGGCGTCACGGTGCGGTGGAAGCTAATACCCATTGCCTTCCGCCGCAGGCAGTCTCCTCCTACTCGTCGCCCACTGCTCAGAGATACTGACGTTTAACAGTTGCCACCAGAGGTTCATTCGTGTTTCTTACGTTCCATACGCTCGTCAACTCCCACAACCGCCGGATATTTACAACACAAACGTAGATGCACATTCGAGCAGCTTCCAGTGAGCACTATTATGCAAAATTTAGCAGATATATGGATTCTTCTAATTCCTTCCAAAATTACTATATCAAAGTCCACTGCATAGGATATGGCTATTTCACAAGCTTCAACTTTCCCTTCTAGATCAGCTCATGTAGACACTTTCTCAGTCAATATCTTGCGCCTCAGCTGCTTCACGACCTCCGTCGGCTTAATTTTCACCTCCTCCAACAACTGCTGCAGTTCATCAAACATGTGGTTTTCAATATTCCAATTGTTTTTCATCGGTACTTTGAAGGCCGCAAAGGAGCAGTAGGGCATCTAGATGTGCCTATCCATTCTGCCTGGTCGGATCAGTCTGGGTCAAGGTGCCTTAGGCTAATAGTCATAAAATTAATGATGCACGCAGACATGAGCCCATCAATTAAGTAGAGCAGTGTTGAGAGAGTCACCTTGTTCTTTTGCTTGCGGGTGAAATCAGAGCTATTGATGTCCTCGATGACTATGATGGACTTTTCGTCTCCATGAACAGCTTCCGCAACTACAAGTTGCTGGTGATTGAGGTTAGATCTGGTGACTGAGGTTAGATCGAGGTAATATACATCAAAATCAAGGAAGTTAGCCATAGCAGTAATCAAGGTGGAGGATTTGCCAGTGCCAACTGGCCATGGATAAGGTACCCACGTTCCCACACCTTGCCGAATCTGATGTAATCATCCTTGGCCACCATGAATGTGCAGAGATCGTCCTTGATCTCATTCTTCCTGTTGGGATCCATGGCTATGGTATCAAAGGTATTAAAAACACGACTTGGCTCCACACTTTCCCCTTGTAATCGTACCAGGTATTGTTTGGATTGTTCGTGTAGAGTTTCTGCTGCCTTTTCAGAAACTGAGTTACAAAAGCGATAATGTTGTATTTTGTGCAATGAGTGAGTTACAAAAGCGAGTTTACAAGAGGATGTTGGAACAGCCTGATATCCAATGTCTAATAAATAAGGACCTGCCTTGTAGCTGTGGCAGTCCTTTGACTCAGGTTGAGTGTTGCAAGAAGACAGTTCCAGATGGTATCATTTGGTCTTATTTGCACAGGGACAACCCTGAAGGCTGTGAATCATGCCCCTTCTGCCTAGTTCTACCTTGCCTTATCAAGCTTCAGCAGGTAACATAGTCTTTAGCATATAATATTTTCATTATTTTCGCCATTTTTAAGAATATTGGATATCTAAACTGTTAAAATCCGAGTATTTTCAGATAAGCAATCATCTGGAGCTTATAAAGCCCAATCCTAAAGATGACGTTGAGAAGCAAAGGAAGGATGCTGAGCTAGCATCTGCTGTCTTTGGTGCGGATGTTGACTTGGTTGGAGGTAACGCTCAAACTGAAAGTTTCATGGGTCTTAGTGATGTAGAACATTGTGGGAAGATGAGGGCACTGGAAAAGCTATTGTCGTCATGGACTTCAAAGGGCGACAAGATTCTTCTCTTTAGCTACTCTGTCAGGTAGTCCTCCTTTAGGAAGACAGTTTGGCCTTTGATTTCAGTATTGAACTATTCTGTTTTAATTGTTTATCCACTGTTCAGTAAAAAACAATTTAAAATTAGCCTCTATCTGGAACAGTAAAGAGTTCTGGCTCATCAAGGAAACTAAAGGGTTCAGTTTAGTTTGAGTCACCCGTATTGATTTGACCTTCCTATGAGGACAACCTTGGTGTAGATTTGTTGGCCTTTGAATTTCTAATGTAGTTCAGGGGCTGCATATCATAGTTCATACTTCCATTCGATTCATCATCTGGTTGCCATTGATACTTGAATACGTCAATAGTCAACCTGGCTGACCAAATTGCTGCTTTATGAGAGTAACTTCTCTAGTTTTGTGCTTATAAGTATCTGTGTCGTATCTATTCTAATTTTAGTTGAATTACATGAATGGTGTACCTTTAGAAGTCTCTGGGTTTTCTGTTATGACTGCGGTATATTTACAGCTAATGCTTATGTTCGAAGCAGGATGCTGGATATTCTGGAGAAATTTCTTATAAGGAAAGGTTATTGCTTTTCCAGGCTTGATGGTGCAACTCCAATGAGCTCAAGGCAAACACTTGTTGATGACTTTAACAAAAGTCCAAGCAAACAGGTAATCCTCGATTGTAGTTCTCTCAGGGAACTTGCAAGTGTCAACTTATGGGGGATTTCTTTTCTGATAGGTATTCCTGATATCTACCAGGGCTGGAGGTTTAGGTCTGAATCTGGTCAGTGCTAATCGTGTGGTAATTTTTGATCCCAACTGGAATCCTGCACAAGATTTGCAGGCTCAGGATAGGTCCTTCCGTTATGGCCAGAAACGGCATGTCACGGTTTTTCGCCTTCTTGCTGCTGGTTCCCTTGAAGAACTTGTCTATTCTCGGCAAATATATAAACAACAACTTTCAAATATTGCTGTTTCTGGAAAAATGGAAAAGCGTTATTTCCAAGGTGTCCAGGTATTCTATCTGAGATGATTAAATTTCACAACTATGACTTTATTTTTTATCTGTATTCTCTCATTTTCTTACTTGTAGGACTGCAAGGAATTTCAGGGAGAATTATTTGGAATCTCCAACCTTTTCCATGACCTATCCGATAAACTCTTCACAAATGAGATCATTGAAATGCATGAGAAAAAAGGAAAATATTTAGCTACACAGACTATGCCATTCAACCAAGATAGTGGTGTTTATAATCCTTCTAAGGCAACAAGTGAAGTATCACGTCACGATAACTCTAATGAGATTGCAGTTTTTACTCAAGATGAAAAGAAGCTTCAGGACCTAGGTAAGGTTCTCTAGAATTTCTTGCCTGAAGAAGCTGTAGCATATTTCACTCATCTGCTGAACGTTAGATTATGCTAAGGCTCGTGCGCTCTGACCTGATGGCTTGTGCACATGTTACGTTCATCCATCCTTTATACTAACCTCCGGCCTTACCTTGAGATTTTTGCAGGTACATTTAATTTTTTATCTTGTGTCAGGAGGGATAAAGTTAATAATTTAGTATTAGGTTTGTCATTTAGGACGAAATGACGAGGTTCCTGACTTAACTCTTTTAAGGTTAAAAAGCTGGTGATAGGGGTTGGTACTTGTGATGTGCTCCCAAGCTTTTGAATAAAGAATGGAAAACTAAATGTCAAACTACTCGAGTCCTGTACCATGAATTCCCTAGTCTAACTACTATATATATATATTCAATGATCAATCATATAAGACTTGGCATCCCCGAAAGACTATAAGGAGACAAATTTGGTTCCTTTTTTTGCAGGCATAGTGTATGCTCACCGGAACGAGGATGTCGTCAATATGGGACCTGGAAGGTTGGGAAAGAGTGTTACAGGAACTACACATGAAGATTCCGCCGAGAAGGCTTCGTCAAGGGCACAAGGTGATCATCATAGCTTGAGAGGAGTCTATAAGAGGAGTGGTCTTTCTTCTGAACAGCTGAAGAAAAATGAGTTCAGACAAATAGCCCGCTTCATGGGCATGGAAGACCTTGAATTCAGCAAGTGGTTGCTCACTGCATCACCTTCGCAACGGATCGAAGTGCTACAGAATTACAATAAGAAAAAGAAGCAGGCAGTATAACTGATGGCGATCGTTCCATCAACACATGTCTCTCTGTATATACTTCTTGTACGTCCTCTCTACTTCACACTCGTAACAGTGCTGATCCTACTAGAAAAAAGGAGATGTTTGATAAGGCCATAAAATTAAATGGTTATGCCGTTCAGCATGGAACTAAAAAGAAAAATCCTGCCTCATCTCTAAAGATCCATATTTATATAGAGAGATATATGTACGTATAATTTTAATTTCTCGGACATTGGTGATTCCTTGAGCCGCCACCATGGAAAAAATGTGTTATATCAGAAAAGAAAAAGGTCATAATGCCTCGGCATCTGTCTGGCTTGGCAATATTTGTGTTATATTCCAAAGGTGGGTGCAGGGAGCGGACGGGTCTATTAAGTTGATCACATGCAGGACTCAGATTTGCTCTGAGAGTGATACGCCAGCTCGTGTTCCATGTGATTTTATTTCCTCTTTTTTCAAATCAAAAGAAAAAACTGATGGTTAAGTGCTGAAGAACTCAATCGATTTGATAAGAATTATTGTTTTACTCATTAAAAAAAAAGTAAAAGAGCCTGCATGCTTGGGTCGACTTCAATTTGAGATGATGCTTTCATCCCCTCCAACCTAATTATTTTTGGTCGAGCAGAACAATGAGTTACGGAAATCGACGAACTATAAATTGACTTACCTTTGCAAGAAGTATATTAAACGCTATTTATTTCAAAAATATTACAAATGTTTAATGTCCTTAATTATAATAAATAATTTGATATTTTCATCAAATTCTTCATCCGTACCTCTTAAATTATTATTATATATAATTATATGAAGTTGTTTCACTGGCCCATTCGTACGACGATATACCCATCAAACTTATTATTATATAATAAAAAAATACGTGCCGAGGAGATTGTTCGTATAAAAATTGGATAAGCACGCGCGCACGGATCATTCATTTATTTATTTATCATAAAGAGACGAATTAAATATTGTGGTTCCGAAAACACTTTAAAATTATTAAATTTTTTTTAATAAATAATCAAAACAAAAAAATTTAACCCGATTTTGGCGTGACGATCCCGGCGTCGATGCTCAGCACCCACCGTTATTATATTTTACAAGATCACAATGTCAACCTTCTTCGATAATTAATTAGCAGTCCTAACTCCAACATATTATAAAAATAAAAATTAAACAGTAAAAATTATCGGATCCGAATATATCAATTAAATCCTCTTGCTTCTGATGAGCGATGGCTGGATTCTAACACGCGCTGTCCTCTCCACTTCTTTCTTCATCAGACATAGAGATCAGACTGAATCAGTGAACCATGTCTTCTTCTGTGTCAGCTGTCACGTCGCCATTGCTGGGGCAAACAGTTGCAGGAGGAGTAGGAGAAGGGAAGAAGAAGACGAAGCAGGAGGAGGAGGAGAAGCGATCATGGTGGTCGGCGACGATGAACAGGGTGATCGAGGTGGAGGAAGCCCGGGAGCAGGTCCTCCTCGCCATCTCCATGATCATCACCAACGTCGCCTACTATGGCGTCACCCTCGTCTCCGTCATGTTCGCCGGTCACCTCGGCGACCTCGAGCTCGCCGGCGCCACCCTCGGCAACTCCTGGGGCACCGTCACCGGCTTCGCTCTCATGGTATGCAGTCGCCGCAAAGGCGCCGAGACCTTCACTCGTTGTTTTCTTATCCTAAAGGATCGAGCGTGCCTTGTATAATTGCTTTATAGATAAATAAATAAAAAATCTTTCGTCTTTTAACACTTGCATCGATGGATGATTGAAACTTTGGAAACTTTAAAACGTAGATTTTTAATCTTTATAACGAAGGACTCAAAGGACTGTCTTCTTTTCTCAGATCGGTCTCAGTGGAGCACTTGAGACGCTCTGCGGACAAGCGTACGGAGCTAAATCATACAGGATGCTTGGACTTTACCTGCAATCTTCCTTGCTCATTTCCGCGCTCTTCTCCATCGTCGTCTCCATCGTGTGGTACTTCTCCGATCACATCTTGATCTGGCTGCACCAAGATCCTGAGGTCTCCAAATTGGCCGCCGTCTGCCTCAAGCACTTCATCCCGGGCCTCCTCGCGTTCGGCGCCCTGCAGAGCATCCTGAGGTTTCTCCAGATGCAGACGGTGGTGCTCCCCCTGGTCGTTTGCTCGGTGGTGCCGCTGCTGATCCATGTAGGGCTGACGTGCTTGGCGATTCATGTGCTCGGATTAGGGTACAAGGGCGCGGCTGTCTCTGGTTCCGTGACGTTGTGGATCTCCGTTGCGATGCTGGTGCTCTACGTCAAGATCTCGGACAAGTTCATTGACACAATGCAGGGCTTCTCTCTGGAATCTTTCCGGCTTGTGGTTCCTTGCTTGAAGCTGGCTTTACCCTCGGCTTTGATGGTGTGGTTAGTATTCAGCAGCATTACATTGTTGAAGGAGCTTGTACATCCATGCATGGTAACTGTTTGATGAAATGTCCGGCGGAGAAAATTTGAGGCCTCTGCAAGTTTCTTAAGGGAAGTCCATGTTTAAGGTTCTCACAGATTCTTACAGCCAATCATAGAGAAGAATCTTACATTAGATAACAAGCATTTCATTGTTCGTCATTCTTCAGAAATCTTCGAAAGCGGTTGCCTTACAAGTATAGTTCATCAATGTTTCTTTCAGTTTTTTATCTGGGGAGGCAGAATCTTATGAAGCTGTGGTGGTTTGCATCACTTTTCCCATCTTTAGTTATAAAACTTGTCATTTTATTTTTGGTATGCATATGCCGTATTAGTTTTATGGGTAAAATTATAATTTTGATATGAGAAACGATGAGAGAATGCTCAACTTCTAAATAAAGTATGATTCTTTTTTCATATTTCAGCTTAGAATATTGGGCTTTCGAGATTTTGGTCCTACTTGCTGGATTACTGCCGAACTCAGAAATGAGCACTTCGCTGATTGCGATGTGGTATGTTTCTTATCATTATGTGCAGTTTGGATCGAAATGAGATGGGTGTGTAACCATGCACCTCTCTTTCTTCAGTGTAAATACAGAAGCAATTGCTTACAATTTCACATATGGATTCAGCGCAGCTGTGAGGTAACCTCTAAGTTTAGTGTAGAATTTGCATGCCTTTCTTCTTCTTCTTCTTCTTCTTCCTCCATTTCTCTGTAAATTAACTGAGCTTTTGACTTCTCTTCCAGTACTCGTGTGTCGACTGAGATTGGTGCTGGAAACACTGAGAAGGCCAAGAAAACGGTATTTGTTACCTTGAAGCTTGCGGTCCTTCTTGCGGTGACAGTGGTTCTGCTTCTTGCTTTTGGCCATGAAACGTGGGCAAGCTTCTTCAGCAGCAGTCATGCCATCATAAGGGCATTTGCTTCCATGACTCCCTTGCTCACCCTGTCCATAGTCTTGGATTCAGCTCAAGGAGTCTTATCAGGCAATTTAGTTATACTGTTTAAGAAATTTATCACGCAACAATTTGGCCCTGATGTATGGGTTTTAATAGGATCAAAAATATGAACTTTGGATTTGCAGGCGTAGCAAGAGGATGTGGGTGGCAGCACTTAGCAGCATGGACTAATTTATTTGCATTCTATGTGATCGGCATGCCATTGGCACTCCTCTTCAGCTTCAGGTTAGCCATCCATACTAAGGTCAGCAATGCATTTCTCAAAACACAGATGAATAGTTAAGTGTAGATCCAGTAAAAGGAGGAGTAAGATTTCTGCTTTATAAAAAAGTGACGGTATCAGATGCATGATAAGTTCTTCATTGAAGGGTTTATGGATGGGTTTAGTTTGTGGCCTCTCCTGCCAGACCTGCATCCTCCTATTAATCACTCTTTGCTACGGATGGACTAGTACGCAGAGTCCAGAAGAAAGAGACGCCCTTGTTTAGATGATCTAAATGCTTTCAAGAATTATGGAGGCGGTGTAATCTAGTAGCCCTTGCATGCATTTATAGAACTTCGGCTGCAGCAAAAAATGGCTATCAGGTTACATTTTTACCTCGTTTGTGTTGTGAGGGTTTTTATCTGGAAGCTTTCTCTTTACCGTCGTTGTTGAAACCGTATGATTTTGCTCATCTCTTATCAATAGAATAGAGGGGTTACGTCTTCAAGGAGATATATTTTAGTGGTTTAAGCAGTTATCATATAAGTAACAAAAGTGAGTAAAAAATTTATTGATGTTGATATAGTCATTCCTTTACCTCTAATATTTTTTTAGATAGATAGCTAATTGAGAGAGAAAAAAATATTAATCAGAATGAAACACTAATGTCCTTTTCAGTCTTCCATGAATGATCATTTGTGGCCCATTAATCTGTAGATTGTTGCTTGATGCATTTGCTAATTTATTAGGCATGGAGAATGGATATCATCGCGCCACCGTGGTCCACCAGGTTTTCATTAATTTTCTTTTGGAGGACATAATAATAAGACACAGGATACTCATCAAGAGAAGCTACAGCTCGCCAACGGTAGATATCGACACGTCGATCGGATCAGACGATAGAGGAATAATGATCATGCACCACCTCTGACAATTCACTGATGCTGATTGCTGGGTCTAAGAAGAGGGGATCGCGGTGGCCGGCGGCGGCGAAAGAGTGATCGAGGTGGAGGAAGCCCGGGAGCAGGTCCTCCTCGCCATCCGCATGATCCTCACCAACGCATCGCCCACTACGACGTCACCCTCGTCTCCACTATGTTCGCCGGCCATCTCGGCGACCTCGAGCCCGCCAGGGCCACCCTCGGCAACTCTTAGGGCACCGTCACCGGCTTCGCCCTCAGGCCTCATGGGGTGTGGGTGTACGAACACGTAAGAAATATTTAATTTTCGCCTTGCATCCAATATTTATTATTGTTTATACTATACATAGTCTCAGACGGGTCTCGTGGCGTCGCTCTCGATACGTTCTGCGGACAAGCATGTGGTGCGAATTCGTGCGGAATGATCGGAGTTTACCTGCAGTCTTCCCTGCTCATCTCCTCGCTGTTCTCAGTCTTGGTCTTCCGTTCTGTGGCACTGCTCCGAGTCCATCCTCCTCTGATCGCACCACGAGCCGCAGGTCTCCAAGATGGCCACTGGCTACCCCAAGCACTTCGTGTCGGGCCTCTTCGAGCACGGCGCCCTGCAGAGCTTGCTGAGGTTTCTCCAGGCGCAGTCGGCGGTGATCCCTCTGGTTGGTTGCTCGGCAGTGCCGCTGGCGATCCACGTCGGGTTGACGCAGGATATGGGTTCGAAGGCCCAGATATCTCCGGCTCTGTTTCGCTGTGGGTGTCCGTCGGGATGCTGGTGTTCTATGTCGGGTTCTCGGAGAAGTTCAGGGACACTTGGGAGGGCTTCTCTTCGGAGTCGATGGGCTTGTGGTTCCTTGCTTGAAGCTGGCTTTGCCCTTGGCACTAATGGTGTGGTGAGGAGGTTTAGTAGCTTCTTCGCGTTATTCATGAATGGCTCAATGGAGAATCGAGGGCTTTTCTTCCTACCTAATGTTTGATGGAACAGAGGCATGCTTAGTATCTACCTGTATGATTCAGTTAATAGATAGGGAAATGGTTAGTAAAATATCACATGCAAGCAACTTAAAAAATAGAAGGTTTATCTTCATATATACCTAATAATTGATGGAATTTTTTTTCCTAATGATTAGTGTTTGGGTTGTCGATTCTTTTACCATTCTTATTGACCGACAGATGCCGAGCTAGATTCTTTCAAGCAAATGGATATTAATTAAGATGTCATACGTAGGAAATTTTTTACTGAGCATAATTTCAAGGCTAAAAAATTAGAATTTTTAATTTTGCTTCAAGTGTCTTGCTTTTTAATATTATTATTCTTGATTTGGTATGTAGTAATGAACGGTATGCCTTGGAGCATCTCATTCTTCATTTGTCGTTGCATCTGTCAGATGCTCTTTTAATGCTTGGATTCACTATCTGATGTTTGTTGGTCCAGATCCAGCTTCCTCCAGGAGTGACTCAGACATCTTACTACATCTCCAACGTTGATGAATCTATCTCAGGCTTTACTTTATCATAAAACGTAAACGTCTCTCCGTAGTTTATCTGATGTTCACCGTTTGCCGGCGTCGATAATTCTTTTCCTTTGATCCTGGTGCTATGAGGATATGCCTCTCCAAGAGCTTCCGGCAGCGCAAGAGAAGCAGACCATCCAAAACCTTTGTGATACACTCCGTACTAGTTAGCAGCCTCGAGATCCAGTCGGCATGAAGAACAGGTCCAGATGCAGCAGGATATCAGGCTAGCTGACGGCCATTTCTAGAAGACGACGGAGCTTCTAGGACTATGAAAAGATGCATTCCTCTGAAGCACCTTCTGGGAGATAAGTTGCAGTATCGCCACTTGGAAAAGCATCATCCACCAGGTTACGTGGCTAGTTTACCCAGATTTTGCCCCGGATAACAATAACTATGTCAGCTTTTCTGAGTGTATTTGTTGTGGTTGTGCTTCTAGAACCAAAATTATGGTTGCATGGAACCTGACTTGAGAACTAGCAAGAACTTGAGAAAATTAAAACTAATGCAATCATCTATACAAGAACAGCCTTTTCTCCATAATCATCTGAAATCTCCAGTCTTTTCCATTTGCTGTGAAGAGTAATCTCTAGGAGGATGCTGACCCATCCATAGACCCTAGAATAAAACAGTCAGTCATCCTCGTTAGCAATTCTGAGGGAAAAAGTTCTCAAAGTTCATCTGCTTCACCATGCACATTTTGATGAGAATACCAAAAGTTACTGCTGAACAAGCCTGCCCATAGATCATGACCACAAGCCACCCCAAGGAAGACTGCAATCATGGAGACATCATTCTTGGCCCCGTCAATATTTCCAGCACCAATCTCATTGGCCACATGAGTACGAGGACAGGAGATTTCGGAGCTTACATTTCAGACAAATGGAAGAAGATGAAAACAAGCATGCAAAGCAGAATAGAGTTAATTCCAAGTCATCTCACAGCTGTGCTGAATCCATAGGTGATCATGTCACTTCTGTATTCTCACTGTGAAAGAAAGATGTTTAGATATTTATTACATGTATATGGGAGTTTCATCCCAATTAAGTGTGAGCAGTGAAAAGCAAACATACCGCATGGCAATCGATGAAGTCCTCATTTCTGAGTTTGGTAGTAGCCCAGCAATTAGAACCAAAATCTCAAAAGCGCAGTACTCTAAGCCCTTTGCGTCCTTTCTTAGATTGCCCACAGCAACTGAAGTTGTCCTTCACTGCTTCCAAGATGTTGCGGTTACTTAATTCCTGCATTCTACTCCCAGCTAAATTCTCCGATACTAGAGCAAGAGGAGATATGTCTATTGCCTTGAGGTTGAGGAGCGGGGTAGGTACGGTATTGCCAGCAGCATAGATGGATCGGATCTAGGAGGCAACAAGGCAAAAGGTGAAAAAGGAAACTTAGGAACCAAAGGCTGTTACAGAGATGTTTTTGGTGCAGCTACAAAGTACCTTATCTTGTATTAAAAAGGCTTTATGGTCACTAGTGGCTCTTAGCATTTCTAGCAGAAGTTGTGGAACTGCTTTTGCCTAGGCCATGTTGCTGTGATTCTGCACTTGAATCGGGGGTCTTCTCAGTCAACCCAAATGCTTTTCCTCCATATTCTTCGTAACAACAGTCAGCACTCAAGTTTTTTACCCTGAGAGTGCTAATGCTTTTCCAATATCATTTCCGCTGTTGCCTGGGTACAATGCTTTTCCTCCACATCCTTCGTAACAACAGTCGCACTCAAGTTTTTTACCCTAAGAGTGGACCAACATGATTAAGCTCTGATGACACCTCAGCGTATACTAGATCCAGGATATTTTAGAAAAAGCAAAAAGAACGGCACAAGAAGACTATAAGACGAGCTGTTTGGCAACTTCGTTTAGGCCTTCATATGCACGGAAAATGAATTCTGGTTTAAGATATGTCCATACCAAGAATCAAAATATTTGTCGCACTATGCATCATAAGTAAAAGAACTGATGCCACCAAGCCCAGCTATGAACTCTGGTTTCTTAAAGACACGGAATTCGGTAGTTTCATCACCATTTCCAACTTCATTATGAACAACAACAGTACCAAACTCGCCTACAAGACGAGATCTGGAGTTAGTTTGGTTGCCGAAGCATATAAACATTTGGCATGAACTTTTTTAGATAACAGTGCTACTGACGTGCAACTAGACCAGTACTGTACCAGAGACCAAACTTTACTGAAAAATTTGGAACTATTGGTGCCATTTTTGGTGATTAAAGGGACATATCACAGCACCAATGGGTACAGAGAAGTGCACAAAACACTTTATATTGTAAACAACACCTATGACACTAAAGCTAGAGCAGAAAACTAGTGTTGCCAAATTTATATGCAAAAACATCACATGCAACTAATAATCGCTGCCATTCACAACTACTATTCAAAATTCATGTTGTAAAGTAATATTCAAAAGGATGTGCTCACACAACTTTACTTCTCCCTGCTGAGAAAAATATTCCCACCTTTAATGTCCCTATGGGCCTTAAAAATTGAATGTAAATATGAAAGCCCCTACATCAAGAAAGTTTAAAGAATCAAGAATGCCCACATTCAAAGTGTGATTGACAAACATCAGAGAGTTTTATTCTTCTATTTATTAAGCTATAGATCAGACCCATGCATGAATAATCTATGGATGAAGAATTGGATATTGAATATTAACAAGAATGAACTAATCTATGGATGAAGAATTGGATATTGAATATTAGATAAACACCATGTGAGAGCTGACGTTGGCCATTTGACATTCCATTGTAGTGGAGACGCCAAATGGGTGCATGGCATAACAATCATACCAAAATAATACCATTATACTGAAATAATCAACAGCCGATGATGTTTTCAGTGATATAAACAAGAAAAAGGATATTGATGTAAAATCTGTATTCAGTACGGGCAGCTGATATTTGAATATTTTCTAAAACATGCTATGCTCCTATTAGTTGCATATCTAAAAAGCCTCCTCTGCAGTATTCATCAAGTCAGCAACACTTACGCCACCACAAAAGTGCAAGCACTATTATGCAAAATTTAGCAGATATATTGATCCTTCTATTCCTTTAAACATGCTATATCAAAGACATTTTCATCCAACAAAAGCATAAAAAAATCCTGAAAACAGACGTTGCACAAAAAGATGGAATATTACACTATTTTGGACTAGCTACCAGTTAAAAGCCCCTTGGCATAGGACAGACAAAAGGTAAGAACTTCTAAAAAAACTATTCCAACTTCCGCCTTTTGTTTTTAAAAGAGGCCACGAACAGTCTCTTCGGCCTTTGGCTTTTATAAGAGGCCTCCAACGCCTCAAACAGTGGCCTTTTGCTTTCATAAGAGGCCTCCAACGCCTCAATCAGGCTCTTGAGGTATATTGACACATCGTGAGGCGACTTGCGTATCAGGTGCTCGGACACCTCTGCCGGCGTAAAATTCACCTTCTTCAACAAATCCTGCACTTTGTCGAACAGTTCGTGGACTTCGATATTCCAATAATTATTTATCAGTACTTTAAACATATGGAAGGAGCAGTAAGACATCTCTATATGCCTGTCTATCCTAAGAATCAGTTTTGTGTCAAGCTTATCCAGGTCAATAGCTGTGAGTATAATAACCTGCTCACGGACGCAGACCGACTTGAGCCCATCTATTATATTGAGTAGTTCAGAAATTTGCATGCTGTTAGACTTCATGCTGTCTACGTCCTCGATCACGATGATGGACTTAGGTAACGTCTCCACAAACAGCTTCTGCAGCTCCAAGTTACTTTCGACAGTGGAGAGCTCAAGGTCATATATATCATAGTCGAGGAAGTTTGCTATGGCGGCTATCAGGGTGGATTTGCCGGTGCCTGATGGGCCGTGGATGAGGTACCCAAGCTTCCACACCACCGCCTCCTCCTTAATCTCCTCCTTCTCCTCCTCCTCCTCCTTCTTAATCTTCTCCTCCTCCTCCTTCTTGGCATCCATGGCAGCCTTGAATTGGGTGAGTTCGTTCATGATCTCCCTCTTGCGAATGGGATCCATGGCGATGGTGTCAAAGGTGGACACGTCCCTAAAGACGACGTGGCTCCAGACTTTTCCCTTGTAGTCGTACCACGCCTGGCTTGGATTGTTTGTATAAAGTCTCCGCTGCTCCAGTTTTAGGGTCTGCTGTTCTATCTGTGGTTTTAGGGTCTGCTGTTGTGTCCGTTGTTCTAGCTTCAGTGGCTTGGAGAGTTGGGTTGGAGGGGGGCTGGAGAGTTGGGTTGGAGAGGGGTGTGGGCGCTGGCGGAAGTTAAGGATACAATCGATGTAGGTGTTTTCGATGTCTCTCCTATTGCATCTGTAAAACATCAGCTGGTAGTACCGTTGGGCGTCGGGGGTCGGGTAGTAGGAGAAGTCCTGCTTCTGGGAAACGAGGTTCCACAGCACCTTAGCGCCTTCGTACGTTCCCACAATTTCAAGGAATTTGTTGGTGGATCTATTGTTCTCGAGTAACATTTGCTGCTGGGAAGTGCTTTTGAGGTTCCACCACACCTTAACCTTTTTGCCGTGTATGATTCCATCGTCGTCTTCAATGAAGGTGGTGTGCTCGTCTATGATTCCACAGTCGTCTTCCTTGAAGACGATGGTGTAGCTGTTATTGTGGAACGTCAGGATGGAAGCTTTTCCAAAGTATTTACTACTGAGGTAGGCTTCAATCTGTGTGTAAGCGGCGTTCTGCATCCACCCTCCATTAAACTGATCAACTGAAAACTCAGGAAATCTAAATTCCATAAAAGGGTAATACTCCATAAATGCACGGGAAAGAAGCCGATCAAACCGTCGATGGATGTAACTCAATTTGGGAAGGAGGAGGACTTTGAGAAAGTAAATGGACAGCCCCATGGGGAGGCCAAAGATGGCGAGAAGGGGCTTCCAGTTCGTCCACTGAAACCATCTGCCCGCCCACCCCCACCATCCGCCGATGGTGGAGTTCGCCCACCCCCACCATCCGCCGATGGTGGAGCTCGCCCACCCCCGCCATCCGCCGATGGTGGAGCTCGCCCACCCCCACCACCCGCCGATGGTGGAGCTCGCCCACCCCCACCACACGTCCACGTTGGCGCTCGCCCAGAAAATGAGAAAGGCAATGTACACGGCCACTAGGAGATAGATGATGCCCGAGCACCCGAGCCGGAAAAAGGCCACTAGGAGATAGATGAGGGCGAGGAGGACGGCGATGATGGTGAGGAGGACGAGGAGGACGGCAAAGAGGGCCTTCAACATAGTGGAGTTCTCTGAGATGAGAAGAAGAGGAAGAGAGGACTCGAATAGGAGGAGAGCTAGGGTTTCCGATGAAAATAACTTTTACCTATACTCGAATAAGAGTCCTAAAACCTAATATATTTATAACTAGAGTTTTTTATTATTCATAAAAATTTGAATGCCCAATTCCTCGTTCGAACCGGCTCTTACCCGTAATCGTCGTCATCTTTCTCCCGACACGGCCTTCCTTCCTTCACCAGATCTCCTCACTGACCTCCTTTATTCCTCCTTGTGTCGACCTCCTCCTCTTCTCCCTGCTCGGAACACCTTTGCTCCAGCTTCACAGCTAAGAGGGCGAGCTAGAGTTGCGGGAGCCAGGCAGCGGTCAGGGGTGCGGCTATCTGCAGAAAGTGCGGGGCACCCGCGTGTGAGGAAACAGAGAAGATGGAAGAGTCAAAAATCGAGCTCGCCATCGCTGGAGATGGGAGACTGCGCGAGCGCGACTCCTCTTCCCCTGCCCACACCGGTGCCTCCCACCCGCCTCGCCTCCTCTGTTACTTTGCAGCCCCCCGCCTCCTCTGGACGTCTCCGGGGTTGGAAGTGCCAGCGATGATCGAGAGAGCGTGGACGGGGATGGGCGTTCAATTTTTTATGAATAAAAAATTGGTCAACAATCTGGCGTGGCGAGTAGACCCGTGGAAATTCTTTTTTGCTTTGTTTTTTATAGAAATTATTATTTTAATGTATTATGCTGTATCATGCCACCATGCCTAATTGTGGTAAGCCGGGCCTGTGTTGTCTACGAGGAGCACAGCCCACCTATGATGCTTATTTAATAGGCCCGCATATAAATTTGTTTTGAAATAACTATGTGAGCATGTTCTCTCAGCAGCCACTGCGGTTCTCCTCAGTTTGCATGCGTCGCATTTTAATTTCAATTATGCCAAGGTGGTCTTCGGTTGTATATATCATGATTGAACACAAATATTTGTGATTCTAATATAGATTACATTCTTGCTCATAGACATCACTTTGAAGGTTTGACAGTTCATTGATCTTTTGAAAACGGTCTATCAATAACACAGTTATGCACCGTAAATGTACTCAATACTGACCCTCAACTAGACTAATGTTGTGTCCCACACCAAATTTTACTAAAAAATTAATACTGTTTAACTTAATAAAGAAAAACTTTTGGAAACATCGGCATATCACAGTGCCAACAGGTGTGGTGTCACTTGGATTGATTGAAGTAATTAATGGAATTGGAAGCATCAAATGTCAGACTGACGAAGTCGGCGATGGATTGAAAAGTTTAAAATTAATCTGAGACATTTATGAGATTTGTTGATATTGTTTCAAGCTCAGGTTCAGCTTGTTGTTCCTGTCTAACTTTAAGGTGGCTTCTTTATTCATGCAACTCATCTAAATGCTCTGAAAAGTTAATCTCTATATAAGGGTAAAGAGAATAAAATTATCGGTGCAAATTTTTCCTAATTAAGCGATCGACATGGACCATGGGATGGACGAGGTTCCATACTAACAAAGTGTCACGCAAGTGAGATTCCATCCGAAGAGGACATGGCCAAGAGATAAAGGCACGCCTGAGCCGTGAGCAAAGTTGCTCATGCGAATCCCCAGTTTCCATGTCAAATAGTTTGGGCAAGGGTTTAGCGAGCTAGCCGAAGGTAAAAGCCCGAATATGCCCAAGTATCCGTGAGTTCTGCATGGACATGATGATAACTGAACATTATCGAGCAGCATGTTCAGTTACTATTCCCCGCATAACTGAAATTGACTTCGGAGGCAGCTGTGTTCCAATCTTTGAGTTGTATTTTGCTTGAACTTTAGCAGGTTCAATTTCAGTTAGATACTCAAATTATAAAAAATGCTGCAACAGCAGATCTTTCAGAGGCATTGCACAATGTTACTACCACATTTATAGGTCTCGGATTTATGTTTTCCACGTCATGGAAATTAACATGTAAGTTGTGAATTTACTTGAAGATCATGAATTGCTGTCCTTCATCCGGATATTCAGTTCCTAATATCTTATCATTTTTTTCCCTTTCCACATTCTTTAACTCATGACATATTGTTGGTTAGATCCCTCTCCTTTCCTATCTCAATATTCAACTGTATTAATCAACTTTGTTGACTTCATACTGAAATATAAATTGAGATTATCGCCAACTGTTTGCTATAGTTGTTTTCCTCATAGATAAACTAAGCTTATCTATGTCCTCGTAGTTGTTGTCATTTAATTATATAATGAGATTTTTTTTGCATGAATATGAAATTCTAACGGTATCTTTCTGGGAGCAGTGTTGGCACTTATTATAATTCCAGCCATTTCTGCCGCGGTGAGAAAGTTTGGTCGTCATCTCTCCCACCGGACTCAAGCTGCCGCAGCTGTTGCAGCATCTATTGTAGAGGTATGCTAGATTTATATTTACACTATTTGTTTATACAAAAGTGTAAAAAAGGGCATCATTGTCTTAGAAAGCTCTCCTTTTCCAGTCGACATACTTGGGCTACTAAGCCTACTTATGAAAGTGAAGTAAGCAATTATTGATTGATGAGCTCTGCATGACAACTGATGGATCTATGACAACTGGTGTACTTACATCTTTCATTTTTTACAGGCTCACGGGTACCTCTTTAAATTGCTACTCGTCCGATATTTTCCAATTTTCAAGAAAATCCCATGAATTTTCTGCTTATCCGGATCCATTTATATAGAATGTTTAATGCATATAATATGTTCTGTAGCTAGTAATCATTGGTCAGCAAGGATATGTGAAATTATTAAATGTTTATAGTTAGTCATGGTTTTGGAGAATTGAGGAGCTTTTCTCATAAACTTCCCTTTTACAAGGAAGATAATTTGGTGAATTTTGCTTATATATTAGTTAGCAATTAAAGAATAAACCAGATGACTGGAGTCTAGAAAACTTCACTTGTGCCGAATCATCTCTATTGCCCAGAGGTTTGGTTGATTATATTATTGATAATTTGATATTGCCGTCCAAAGTTGTTATATAATTCTTGCTCATTTGCGGTTGGTCCATCGGTGCCAGCCCTTTCGGGGTTATATACAACCGCTATGAAGGCTACTGGCGCAAGCAAAAGAGTCTTTCAGTTTTTGGATCGTGTCTCCTCCATGCCAAAATCAGGGGACATCTGCCCTGTCAGGTTGGTTATAGATCTACAAAACCTGTCTGTGTTTCTTTTGAGGGAAAACAACCTATTACCTATGTTATAGTCCAATCAAGCTTGGGAGTATTCTAATAGCATGTAACTTTGGGTAGTAAGCAAGATGGAGATGTTGAGATAGATGATGTATGGTTTGCTTATCCTTCTCGTCCTGCTCATATGGTGCTTAAGGTATGGTCTGTAATATTTTTAAATGAACTTATGTTCTGATCCTTAGCTATATCTTTGCTCACTGTGATTCTTAGCGTTTATCTTTACATTAGATTTTAAGTTTATTTTAAACCATCAATACATATGTGCATCCAGTTGGATTTGTCTACTTTTCTTCTTATCTAATCGGGTTTTGGTGCTTTTTTTAATATCCAGTCATCAAAGGATGAGAATTACGAACGTCTGAGGCTTATATATGGCAAAATTTTAGTCAAAGACCTTGAATGAGTTAATTCTAGGGTCTCTCAATTTCCAGGGCATTACATTAAAGTTGAGGCCTGGGTCAAAGGTTGCGCTTGTTGGACCGAGCAGTGATGGAAAAGTAATTTCCTGATTAGTACCTAATTTGAACATTTCATAGTTTTCGCATTATTTATAGTTCAAGCCAGTTACTTTGTCCATCCTTTTCAGTTTTTCTACCTCTCGGATTGTGAGATGTTTCCTCTGATACATGTTTTCACTGCTGATGCAGACAACGATAGCAAATTTAATTGAAAGATTCTACGATCCTCGCAAGGGAAAGATCTTGCTAAATGGCGTTTCATTGGTAGAGATATCACATCGGTATCTCCACAGACAGGTAATCGCTGTTTACGTTCGAAAGCTCAATTATATTCAGGTGTTTTCGCTTGGTTTTTAGGTAAAGAATTTGCTTGTTCACGAATGAAAATATTCGACCCCATACAGAATACGGTTCTACTTCCTGTGAGTATATTTATCGTTAGATTAAAATTTGCAGGTTAGCATAGTTAGTCAAGAACCTGTTCTCTTCAATTGTTCCATCGAAGAAAATATAGAAAATGGTTACGATGGGAAAGCCACTAGCAGTGAAATAGAAAATGCTGCTGTGAGTGTAGGCATTCTTCACTTGCGTTTCTGTAAAGAGAAAAAGGTTGTTTCTGATTACTCTTGTAGTGGTTTGCAGGAAAATGGAACTTTGTAGAGACCACAAATAGCTCCTTTAGACTTTTTGATTTCGGAAAATCTAATGGCATATCAGTTGTGGAGATGGTGAGTACCCCAACAAAGATAAGTGGTGTGCATTATGTTCAGGTAAGAGTAATTCGCTGCTTTGCTTTATCTGCTCATTTAACACAATTATCATTTTAGTATTATAGTTATTAGACCAGCAATTATAATCATAGTCATATCTTGTTATGGCATGGAACCGTTACTTTTCATGATGTGTTTGATGGTGGACATGATCATGGATTTGCCAAGATGAGACTAGAAGGCGTATATATTTGGCCCTTTAGGCAACTTCGACTATCAGCCAGCAGGTAAAATAATCACGTACTTGTTTCCTTATGGGTTATTTTCCATATCTATCTTGTTTTCACGTTCTAACATACTTTCAAACACAGCCTTTGATGTAAAGTAATTATTTTTGCTATGATGAATCGCGTGTCTCATTTATTGTTTTCACTTACTTTTTCCTGCAGTGAATGTGTTAGTTTCTTATTTCAAATTTTTTGCACTTTGTTTAGCTAATAGCCTTTTGTGAAACTAATGTTATTTCACTTTGCTGCATGTAGTGGAGCTGATAACAAGGCACCTCAAGAAGAGGATTATTTTTCATCCAATCCATACCACTTGACAAGGAATTAGTACCTAATAATTAAAAATAATTCCATATCATGTAAGGAACTGGCTTGAGAAGACTGCTCAGGCATTAAGCATATGATTAATATCATTATTTTTACTCCATCGGAACAGCAATTTATTTAGGCTGTTGCTCAAGGTAACCGATGAAAGTGATATATTAGCTACTCTGATTTTGACTTTGTATGATTTCTTTTCATAGGTTTAGAGCCAATTCAGAGATTTTTAGCTGAGTTTTTGACTTTTTGTCACATATATGTTTGCTGTGATCATTTTTTCAGATAGAGTTGGAAGTCTGATCTCTTTCTTAGGCCTAATAGTTTAACTTGTGCACTGGTTGATTGGTGTTGACTCTTCAAATCTAAACAGCAGCCCCACCCTGAAGGCAAAGCAGTAGTTCCACGGAACATCCCACGATGCATGGAGACAAAATCCATAGAGCTTTTTGTGCCCGCTCAATGGATGTTTAATTGAAACTTCACTAATACATCCCCCCTCTATCCATATATATGTATATCCCTATCAAGACAAGAGGAGCAGTGGATGTTGTTGGCCCAGAAGAATTGAGAGCTTATACCTCTTCTTCCTTTATTCACATCAACGTTTTTTGTTTTAATTTTTTATCTTTTAATTGGTTGGGCCAATATTGAATTTAACTAACTCAAAGCTTGACCTTGATTTAAAAGCATTGGTAAATAATATTATAAGTAATGATTGAAAAGAAATATTAGGGATGATGGCAAACAAGCTCAAATTAAGCTATTCCTACATCATCATAATTAATCCTACTATGCTAAGCTAAACCCCTTCGTCACTTGGGATCGTGGGAATTGAATTTATTTTATATCTTCTTTTTTTCTTTCTAATGTGCTGCCTTTCAATGCGACTTTTTATTATTATTATTATTTAAAAAAATTATTGGATGTGCTTTACAATTGTCATATAATCACAGCAAGAAAAATTGCCTCCCGTAAGAGTCTGAGCCGTGTCTCTGTCCCAGTGTGGCTGATCATCCTCTTAGATCAGCTATTGATCATCGCCTTAGTAAGCTATTGCCTCACGAACTAACTAATCAGACGCGAGCACCTCCTCGGGCGGATTTCTCATTTTGCTCATCAGCCTGCCCCTCCTCGGGCGGATTCCTCATTTTGCTCGTCAGCCTACGGGGTATTAGCAACTGTTTTCAGTTATTGTTTCCCTTTCGAGGGCAGGTTCTTACTTGCTCACCCGTCCGCCACTAGAAACACCACTTTCCGTCCGTCTTTTAATTTCTGTTGCCTTTCTCACTTTCCTACTTCCATCTTTCTATTTCTCTCTTTTCCTACTTTGGGCCTTTTAATTTATGTTGTATTTCTCACTTTCCTTCTTCCATCTTTCTCTTGAACTGTCCCTACATGGATGTTTTTTCTTTAGATGCTTTGAATACATCAATAAATGATGAAATTAAAAAATATAAAACATCAAAACTTTCAGTTAATTATAGCAAGCTTGCTATATATAGAGAGAGAGAGAGTTTATTTATATTAAATTGGTTCCGATTAAGTAAATATGGTGCCCATGTGATTATCCACGTGGCCATGCAATTGAAGTTAATGGTCTAACTTGTTTTAAAATTAAAAAACAAAGTAGGAAAAGAGAGAAATATCTGACGGGTTTTAAAATTAAAAAAATATCTGACCTGTTTTAAAATTAAAAAAATAAAGCATCGCCTAATCCTAATCCTCAAGCCTGATCCTTTCCCCTCCCTCCTCCAAACCACGACGGGGACCTCACGCTTCTCCTTGCCCCTTTCTCCTCCTCCTCTTGCAATCGACGACGGGGACCTCGCCCCTCTGCTTGCCCCTTCCTCCTCCTCAAACAGTTACCATGCATGGATGTACAAGCTCCTTCAACAATGTAATGCTGCTGAATACTAACCACACCATCAAAGCCGAGGGTAAAGCCAGCTTCAAGCAAGGAACCACAAGCCGGAAAGATTCCAGAGAGAAGCCCTGCATTGTGTCAATGAACTTGTCCGAGATCTTGACGTAGAGCACCAGCATCGCAACGGAGATCCACAACGTCACGGAACCAGAGACAGCCGCGCCCTTGTACCCTAATCCAAGCACATGAATCGCCAAGCACGTCAGCCCTACATGGATCAGCAGCGGCACCACCGAGCAAACGACCAGGGGGAGCACCACCGTCTGCATCTGGAGAAACCTCAGGATGCTCTGCAGGGCGCCGAACGCGAGGAGGCCCGGGATGAAGTGCTTGAGGCAGACGGCGGCCAATTTGGAGACCTCAGGATCTTGGTGCAGCCAGATCAAGATGTGATCGGAGAAGTACCACACGATGGAGACGACGATGGAGAAGAGCGCGGAAATGAGCAAGGAAGATTGCAGGTAAAGTCCAAGCATCCTGTATGATTTAGCTCCGTACGCTTGTCCGCAGAGCGTCTCAAGTGCTCCACTGAGACCGATCTGAGAAAAGAAGACAGTCCTTTGAGTCCTTCGTTATAAAGATTAAAAATCTACGTTTTAAAGTTTCCAAAGTTTCAATCATCCATCGATGCAAGTGTTAAAAGACGAAAGATTTTTTATTTATTTATCTATAAAGCAATTATACAAGGCACGCTCGATCCTTTAGGATAAGAAAACAACGAGTGAAGGTCTCGGCGCCTTTGCGGCGACTGCATACCATGAGAGCGAAGCCGGTGACGGTGCCCCAGGAGTTGCCGAGGGTGGCGCCGGCGAGCTCGAGGTCGCCGAGGTGACCGGCGAACATGACGGAGACGAGGGTGACGCCATAGTAGGCGACGTTGGTGATGATCATGGAGATGGCGAGGAGGACCTGCTCCCGGGCTTCCTCCACCTCGATCACCCTGTTCATCGTCGCCGACCACCATGATCGCTTCTCCTCCTCCTCCTGCTTCGTCTTCTTCTTCCCTTCTCCTACTCCTCCTGCAACTGTTTGCCCCAGCAATGGCGACGTGACAGCTGACACAGAAGAAGACATGGTTCACTGATTCAGTCTGATCTCTATGTCTGATGAAGAAAGAAGTGGAGAGGACAGCGCGTGTTAGAATCCAGCCATCGCTCATCAGAAGCAAGAGGATTTAATTGATATATTCGGATCCGATAATTTTTACTGTTTAATTTTTATTTTTATAATATGTTGGAGTTAGGACTGCTAATTAATTATCGAAGAAGGTTGACATTGTGATCTTGTAAAATATAATAACGGTGGGTGCTGAGCATCGACGCCGGGATCGTCACGCCAAAATCGGGTTAAATTTTTTTGTTTTGATTATTTATTAAAAAAAATTTAATAATTTTAAAGTGTTTTCGGAACCACAATATTTAATTCGTCTCTTTATGATAAATAAATAAATGAATGATCCGTGCGCGCGTGCTTATCCAATTTTTATACGAACAATCTCCTCGGCACGTATTTTTTTATTATATAATAATAAGTTTGATGGGTATATCGTCGTACGAATGGGCCAGTGAAACAACTTCATATAATTATATATAATAATAATTTAAGAGGTACGGATGAAGAATTTGATGAAAATATCAAATTATTTATTATAATTAAGGACATTAAACATTTGTAATATTTTTGAAATAAATAGCGTTTAATATACTTCTTGCAAAGGTAAGTCAATTTATAGTTCGTCGATTTCCGTAACTCATTGTTCTGCTCGACCAAAAATAATTAGGTTGGAGGGGATGAAAGCATCATCTCAAATTGAAGTCGACCCAAGCATGCAGGCTCTTTTACTTTTTTTTTAATGAGTAAAACAATAATTCTTATCAAATCGATTGAGTTCTTCAGCACTTAACCATCAGTTTTTTCTTTTGATTTGAAAAAAGAGGAAATAAAATCACATGGAACACGAGCTGGCGTATCACTCTCAGAGCAAATCTGAGTCCTGCATGTGATCAACTTAATAGACCCGTCCGCTCCCTGCACCCACCTTTGGAATATAACACAAATATTGCCAAGCCAGACAGATGCCGAGGCATTATGACCTTTTTCTTTTCTGATATAACACATTTTTTCCATGGTGGCGGCTCAAGGAATCACCAATGTCCGAGAAATTAAAATTATACGTACATATATCTCTCTATATAAATATGGATCTTTAGAGATGAGGCAGGATTTTTCTTTTTAGTTCCATGCTGAACGGCATAACCATTTAATTTTATGGCCTTATCAAACATCTCCTTTTTTCTAGTAGGATCAGCACTGTTACGAGTGTGAAGTAGAGAGGACGTACAAGAAGTATATACAGAGAGACATGTGTTGATGGAACGATCGCCATCAGTTATACTGCCTGCTTCTTTTTCTTATTGTAATTCTGTAGCACTTCGATCCGTTGCGAAGGTGATGCAGTGAGCAACCACTTGCTGAATTCAAGGTCTTCCATGCCCATGAAGCGGGCTATTTGTCTGAACTCATTTTTCTTCAGCTGTTCAGAAGAAAGACCACTCCTCTTATAGACTCCTCTCAAGCTATGATGATCACCTTGTGCCCTTGACGAAGCCTTCTCGGCGGAATCTTCATGTGTAGTTCCTGTAACACTCTTTCCCAACCTTCCAGGTCCCATATTGACGACATCCTCGTTCCGGTGAGCATACACTATGCCTGCAAAAAAAGGAACCAAATTTGTCTCCTTATAGTCTTTCGGGGATGCCAAGTCTTATATGATTGATCATTGAATATATATATATAGTAGTTAGACTAGGGAATTCATGGTACAGGACTCGAGTAGTTTGACATTTAGTTTTCCATTCTTTATTCAAAAGCTTGGGAGCACATCACAAGTACCAACCCCTATCACCAGCTTTTTAACCTTAAAAGAGTTAAGTCAGGAACCTCGTCATTTCGTCCTAAATGACAAACCTAATACTAAATTATTAACTTTATCCCTCCTGACACAAGATAAAAAATTAAATGTACCTGCAAAAATCTCAAGGTAAGGCCGGAGGTTAGTATAAAGGATGGATGAACGTAACATGTGCACAAGCCATCAGGTCAGAGCGCACGAGCCTTAGCATAATCTAACGTTCAGCAGATGAGTGAAATATGCTACAGCTTCTTCAGGCAAGAAATTCTAGAGAACCTTACCTAGGTCCTGAAGCTTCTTTTCATCTTGAGTAAAAACTGCAATCTCATTAGAGTTATCGTGACGTGATACTTCACTTGTTGCCTTAGAAGGATTATAAACACCACTATCTTGGTTGAATGGCATAGTCTGTGTAGCTAAATATTTTCCTTTTTTCTCATGCATTTCAATGATCTCATTTGTGAAGAGTTTATCGGATAGGTCATGGAAAAGGTTGGAGATTCCAAATAATTCTCCCTGAAATTCCTTGCAGTCCTACAAGTAAGAAAATGAGAGAATACAGATAAAAAATAAAGTCATAGTTGTGAAATTTAATCATCTCAGATAGAATACCTGGACACCTTGGAAATAACGCTTTTCCATTTTTCCAGAAACAGCAATATTTGAAAGTTGTTGTTTATATATTTGCCGAGAATAGACAAGTTCTTCAAGGGAACCAGCAGCAAGAAGGCGAAAAACCGTGACATGCCGTTTCTGGCCATAACGGAAGGACCTATCCTGAGCCTGCAAATCTTGTGCAGGATTCCAGTTGGGATCAAAAATTACCACACGATTAGCACTGACCAGATTCAGACCTAAACCTCCAGCCCTGGTAGATATCAGGAATACCTATCAGAAAAGAAATCCCCCATAAGTTGACACTTGCAAGTTCCCTGAGAGAACTACAATCGAGGATTACCTGTTTGCTTGGACTTTTGTTAAAGTCATCAACAAGTGTTTGCCTTGAGCTCATTGGAGTTGCACCATCAAGCCTGGAAAAGCAATAACCTTTCCTTATAAGAAATTTCTCCAGAATATCCAGCATCCTGCTTCGAACATAAGCATTAGCTGTAAATATACCGCAGTCATAACAGAAAACCCAGAGACTTCTAAAGGTACACCATTCATGTAATTCAACTAAAATTAGAATAGATACGACACAGATACTTATAAGCACAAAACTAGAGAAGTTACTCTCATAAAGCAGCAATTTGGTCAGCCAGGTTGACTATTGACGTATTCAAGTATCAATGGCAACCAGATGATGAATCGAATGGAAGTATGAACTATGATATGCAGCCCCTGAACTACATTAGAAATTCAAAGGCCAACAAATCTACACCAAGGTTGTCCTCATAGGAAGGTCAAATCAATACGGGTGACTCAAACTAAACTGAACCCTTTAGTTTCCTTGATGAGCCAGAACTCTTTACTGTTCCAGATAGAGGCTAATTTTAAATTGTTTTTTACTGAACAGTGGATAAACAATTAAAACAGAATAGTTCAATACTGAAATCAAAGGCCAAACTGTCTTCCTAAAGGAGGACTACCTGACAGAGTAGCTAAAGAGAAGAATCTTGTCGCCCTTTGAAGTCCATGACGACAATAGCTTTTCCAGTGCCCTCATCTTCCCACAATGTTCTACATCACTAAGACCCATGAAACTTTCAGTTTGAGCGTTACCTCCAACCAAGTCAACATCCGCACCAAAGACAGCAGATGCTAGCTCAGCATCCTTCCTTTGCTTCTCAACGTCATCTTTAGGATTGGGCTTTATAAGCTCCAGATGATTGCTTATCTGAAAATACTCGGATTTTAACAGTTTAGATATCCAATATTCTTAAAAATGGCGAAAATAATGAAAATATTATATGCTAAAGACTATGTTACCTGCTGAAGCTTGATAAGGCAAGGTAGAACTAGGCAGAAGGGGCATGATTCACAGCCTTCAGGGTTGTCCCTGTGCAAATAAGACCAAATGATACCATCTGGAACTGTCTTCTTGCAACACTCAACCTGAGTCAAAGGACTGCCACAGCTACAAGGCAGGTCCTTATTTATTAGACATTGGATATCAGGCTGTTCCAACATCCTCTTGTAAACTCGCTTTTGTAACTCACTCATTGCACAAAATACAACATTATCCTCTTTTCCTAACATTAGATGTCCTATAGTTTCCCCTTTGGTCCTTCTTAACAGGTACTTCTGCAAAACTTTAACAAGATGTTCTTTCCTCTCATCAGCCACTTGGACAAATCTTTCTGAAGCACTTGATCTCTGACCATGCTTCAAAGGTTCATCATAGAAATCCCGAAAATGTTCCCAAGTCCCCACACACCCAGGTGCAACCCAGTCAAACAGATTAAAAAGCTCCAAAATCCTGTTCTGCATTATAGTTCCAGTAAGACCAAATCTTTTTCTGGTTTTAATTCCTAAGCATGACCTACATAGTCGTGATTTTTCATTCTTCAAGCGATGTGCCTCATCGACAATCACAATTTCCCATGAAATTTCACATAAAATCTTATCATGAATTCTGAAAGTATCATAGCTAGTTATAAGTATCTCTGTACTGTGAGCTGCAAGCTTCTCAAGAATTAAATCACGATTTGGTCCATGGTAAACAGCAACTTTAAAGTCACCCCATCCAGAAAACTCATTCTGCCAGTTTTGAATAACTGAAGTGGGGCAGATAATCAGGATGGGGCCCTTCTTCTGGACATGATCCATATCATTAGCTCTATGTTCACTATCTTTTCCAATTACAGCTGCAAGAAAAGCTATAGTCTGGATGGTTTTCCCCAGGCCCCTATCAAAACGAAACAAAAATTTCAGCCATCAAAAAATTCATTTCTCAAAATAAACTCTAGAAAAATAATAGAGCATAAACCTCCAGGAAAGGATTACATGTCATCTCCAAGTACACCGCCATGGTTGTTCTTGTACAAATTGTACAAGAACCTAACACCCTCTCTTTGATGCTCAAGAAGCCTACAGTTAATTGATGGAGGAACCTGACAAAGATCAATTTTGCATAGTAGTGCTCACAGGAAGCTGCTCATATGTGCATCTATATCTGTGTTGTAAATATCCGGCCACATTGATATGAAACAACTTGGTCGTAGATCAGAAAAATCGAATATGAGAGTATTAATCTATTAGAATAGTTTATTGAATTTTTCGTACAAGTGTTGTTTATGATATCGAGTGAACCTGCTGCAATGCTCGAGGATAAAGAAAAAGGGTATGTTTTGTATACTTCTCTCGGTTAGCCGATTGGAGGGAGGGGCAAGGAACTTCTCTCGGATAGCAGATTGGAGGAGGAGGGAGGGGCAAGGAGAGGCGTGAGGTCCATTTGGAGGAGGAGGGAGGGGCAATGAGATGGGCAAGGTCCCAAGTCGTCGATTGGAGGAGGAGGAAGGAAAGACTTATGCAAGCATCTGATAAGACAATTCACACTGTGACGGAGAACAAGAACATTGCCCAAGAATGGAGTGTTGCAAGGACGAGAAATGTACGGGTTCTTAAAAAATGCTAAAATTTATTTTAACCTTCAAGAAAAAAAACCAGAATTACATACAACAGTAGTACAAGTTGTATTTGGAACCGAGTGGGATTTGCATAATTGTATGTCCCTGGTGGCAGAGAATCTGTTATTATGACAATGTTAAGTGCTCAGAAAAAACGGCATCTATGTTTTAGAAAGACGATATAAAGAATATGGAAATATGTTCCTTATTCAGTCAATAACACACATCATACAGTGAGGATTCAATAGTTCGAGACAACTTATCAAACAAGAAGATGATAAATTTACCTGTACAGGATATCGACTATCTATATAGGAAGAATATTCAAACATCATCATCTTAAATATTAAATAGAAAGTTCCACAAGTTTAAATCTTACCTAAGGAATTATCATTTTCCTTGATGAAACTATATGGATATGGAAAAATGGCAGTGTGTGGCTACAGAGCATCAAGTTATGAAATAAGATGCAGGAAAGCTAAATATTCATCTTATAAGGACAAATGTGAAAGGGGGAAAGAAGGTACCCATACAGAGCTGCAAGAATCGTCTAAAAGCAATGTGTTAGATGGTGAATATTCGCCATTTTGCCATGGAAGATCATGTTCCACAATTTCTTTAGTTCCTTGAGAACTAGTGGTTTATGAATGTTCTCTAAGGTCCGACACTCAGTATAAGTACATTTTGATTGGTCCTGAAACAAGGTGCATCAACACGAGGATGTCACGTTCGAAATTTAACATATTCCATGGAAAGTTTGTGCCCATCAATAATTAGACACCAATATAAAGTGACCATTATCAAATGAGCATGATATCAACTTAACCACCTCAGGAACTTCATTAAGAAAATACACTTCTTTTTATTAATGTGATTGCAAACCTAACTAGCCATCTTATTGAGAAGGGAAAACAACTATGCAGGGACCACAAAATTTGCTTTGTGGTTCTTCCAATGGTCATTTTGATGAAGGAAGATTCGTGTGTGTGTGTGTGTGTCAAATTAATTTTTAATATTCAGGATCACATAAAGATTGAGAAGCTATTTCCTCAAAAATATGACCGGCATACAAAATATTGTTGGACAAATTATCAAACACCGATCTGTCTAATTATTTTTGCTGGTCTTCCTCTGCCCACAAAAACACACTAAAAAAATTATCAAACTCAAATATAGATATTTTAGCAGGTTGGGCTCTAAATGACTCCAGAATTCTAGATTAAAGAAATAGAGGTTGCAAGAAGTAAACTTGCGTATCTTGATTAAGGAAATATATAGAATTACCAATTCATATATCTAATCACAAAATTCATGTCAAACACTAGATTTTAGCCAAAAACATGGTATTGCTCAGTGCTGTAGAAAAGGTTGTACACGCTCATTGGTCATCTTCAAAAATTTTACAAAATTGCTAATGGCGGGTATTTTAGTTAAACTTAATAATTCACCCCGTCCCCCTTCCGTTCATTCTCCTATAAAAATTCATCCCCATCCCTCGCACCATTTCAACTATTATTCTCACTCGTTCTTAATATTTGTATATTTTCTTAATCTCTGAGTGTTGTTACAGATGAGTACAGTATCAGTTTGGTCCAAGACTGGTATTTTAAAACTTGCCCAACAAAATAACAGCTTATGTCTCAGATTTCCCATGAGATCGTCAACAGCAGCATCAACACTATATCTGCAGATGGTAAAGCAGAAGAATTCCCATTAATGCATAAATTCAAAGGACACAAACTCAAAATAATTGGAATATTCAAAGTTAAAGCAAAGCAATGGTAGCCACACCTTCTTGATGACCAGACACCTACATGAAATTTCTCGAAACAGAATTTCAGAAAATCATCACAGAAGAGCCTTACAAAAACTGATACAAAGTGAAGAACAATATCCATCAGCAACTGTCTGGTTTGATATCAACAAGTAAGCCATTCAAATCAAGAACAATTAGCTTTTTCCTTTGACAAGTGGGCAATGTAACAGTAGTGGGAAAGACTGCTGAACTTGAACCCACGACGTGGTCCTTGGTCATATCAGAAGATGTGACGTGACTTGTTGAGGTGAGCTCTTTCCCTTGGATGATAGATTCATCCGCATGTTTGTACTTATATGCTATAGCATTGTTTTCATGAAAAGCTGGATTCATACATGCTACTGATTTATCTCGAGATCCTAGCCTAGGTGTCTCCTTAGAGTTATTTATTAGTAAGTCATCCCTGAGAACCTTGTTCTCCATTCGGAATGAGAAAATAGCACATTCTTCACTACATTAATATAATTGATTATGTTGCTTTAAGAGTAAATTTGGAGAACATAATTCATCAACTAAACCTCTAATTGGTGATTGAGGCATACTAGCTCCTTCCTTCAGGCCAGCAGGGGGCAATTTTAAGCTTCCTTCTACATCAGGAGCATCACACTTCTGAACCTCACCCAACTTAGTCAGTAAACTCCCTGTCGGGTGTAGTACTGCAACATTAGAAACCATTTCATCAACGTTGCAGTTCAAACTGGTAGTTCTACTGTTGGATTCATCTGAGAGAAATATCCTACTAGAATCATTAGCATCAAAGGATGCGGCTACTGGCTGCAAGGTGCATGCTGCATTTGAGCATGTTTGTTGGACGACATAGGCATAGCCGCTTATGCTTTCTGTTTCTCCATTCTTCTCATTATGAATAGAACTGGTGGCTTGTAGCTGGATTGCGTTTGAAGCTATCTGAGAGGATAAGTTATTTTTGTTTGATAAATCTCTACAAACATCTTTATTGGCATCAGAATCCTCAAGTGTCATGTTGTTCTTGAGAGCGTCAACAGACAGAGTGAGAGTTATCAAGTACGCTGGGTGCTAAATTTTCCTGTTGAAGCATAATACCCATTTTATTGTCAGCTACCAAAAGTACATCACCGTTAGCAGGTGTGTCAAATATCTTCTTAATCATTATGCCTACTTCAGAAGTTTCAACTCAAGCAGGACTGCCAGCAGAAGGTATACTCGGGGAAACCGGAGTATCTGGATTAACTCTTGGCAGAAAAGAGCTGTCTTCATGATTCCTAACTGTACCATTGTTCTTACTGTTACAGGTTCTAATATCAGGCAAACTTTCGTGATTCTTAACATCTTGCTCAGAAAGTTCTGAAGCTTTCTCATCAGCATAATTCACTGCATTAAAGTTCTCGCTCAAACGCTTGTTTTTTTAGATTATTTTTCTCTATTGAGATAGTACCAGTTATCTGAAGATCCTGTGCTCCAGAATTTTTCATCGCGCACTGACTCTCCTCCATAAAATTGTCAACCGGCACACAATTCAACTCTTCACCCTTGTAATTTTGACAGATCGCTGAACAGGTTGTACAGTCGACAGTACAGGTGCACAAAATTATATCATTAGCGAAGAATTTCCATATGACAGAAGTACCTGGGCAGACTATGAAACTAGAAAAGACAAAATAGTGAAAAGGAACCATTACCATGGACGCAATTAAATCTAACCAGATTATCTCAGACGAAACTTGGAATACTTATTTAACTCATCGAAGGATATTTTGAAGCTAGTTATGAAAATAGTCACCCTAACAAGGCCCAATCATCTGATAAATATTCCATGGGATGTTCTTGGCGTTTTGCTTGCCTCTAAGAAGAGAAAAGAAAGATCTTAGGGCTAAGCTCTTTATGCCAATGAAGAGACGGATTGAACTTAATTCGTCAATCAAAATAGCTTGTTCGTGTATGTAAAGAATAGGTAAATGTTCAGCAAGGGAGACCATCCATTGTAACCATAAGAAAAAACGTAATTTTCCGGCTAATACAAATGTCGGTTAGGATTGGTCATATCAAAGAGGCTAGTGATACGTGTGGCGAATGAAAAATAACATCCTATCACTTGCTGATTCCAGTACTTCATAAGCTACATTCATCACATACGCTCAGAAACTCTTTTTTCCCTATAAAGCTAAGAAAGACTATCTCATCCTAATTGCAACTCAGAAGCAAATAAAAAGAGGATCACGTCAACAGATTACCAATTCAGAAACTCAAAACCACAAACAGAGCGACGAAACAGAGATAAATTCAATTTCTTCCACCAAATGCGTACACTACCGAGAAATAACCTGAACCAGCAACGTAAATTAGCGAAACAGCCAAACACCGGCTCCCAGCATAAGGAAGAAAAGATAAATAAATGGGCGAGAGGCAGATCCAATCGAGAATTTGGTGCGGCAGGGTTAACACGACAGGGTACCCATCCAGAGGGCGGAAGGGGAGAAGAACGACTCACCTGAGTCGGGCCTTTTGCTCTTCAGGCCCATACTTTGCCTGCTGAGGAAGAAACAGTTCCTTTTGGCGCATCTCGCCGGTTAGCCTTTTTCTTTTTTTTCTTCTTCTTCCTCCTCCTCGCCGGCTCGCCCTTTTTCTTTTTTTTCTTCTTCTTCTTCCTCCTCGGCCAGCCGACGCCCCTTGTGCCGAGCCACGCCCAGACGACTCTTCATCTTCGCCCATTAATGACGGAGCCGCCCGTGGGAGTTACGGATTCGGATCTTTAAAAGAAATCCAATATCGTCATTGTCTTAGATGGATATCGTACATTTCTGCTAGACCTAATACCGTGTGTATTTCTTTTTATTGTATAAAAAATTAAAAACTTAATATATTACGCTATTTTTAATTTTTACATGATAAATATAAAATTTTATTATGTGATGAAAATACATATTAAAGCATATCGAATGTAATAGTATGTATTAAAATGAACTTCTTGCTATTTTTAAATATTATATAATAGAATGGCTCTCGTTTATTTTATAGTATACATAATAATATTATTATTAAAATATATGAATAAAAAATAATTTATTATTTATAAGGGATACTATATATCATAGCTTTAACTATTGCATGATATGGAAAAATGAGAATACGATGCATTCTTCATCTTTATTTAGTTAGGTACCAACAAAGTGCATGCTTAAGGAAATATCGACGGCGAACTACCATGACTACCAAACATTAGGTTACATGTTTATTCTGTGACGAAATACTGGCTGAGGTCTGGCATCCGGATGATGAGTGCTAAAATTATTGCACCTAGACGGGGTAGAAGAAAGAGGGAGAGGGGGCGGGAGTGGTAGTGCTTCTTGAAGTTGTAGCGGCTGAGTTGTTGGGCAACACTGGGGAACAAATAATCGAAGACGACCCATATGAACATGGCCCTCGCAATGAGGGAGACGATCCATAAGAACAAGAGGTTCGTCGTGAGGTAGAAGCACAGCTGCAGGATGTAGATGATCCATATGCATATGACACCCACCATGAGGATGGCTACCCATCCGCTCATGGCGACCAACATGAAGACGATGACCCCTATGCTCACGTCGTAGATTAACATCCAGAGGCCGGAGAACTGCTCGTCGACGATGCCGCAAAACTTGTCAATGATGTCTTTGGCCGTGTCTTTAGCCACAAGTTATTGAACAACCAGAAGTTTCAGCCATATTGATTAAACCCTTCCTTCGATCGATCGATGACCAGAAGTTTCAGCCATATTGATTAAACCCTTCCTTCGATCGATCGATGGCTCGTAGAAGCAGCCACCTCATTTTCAATTTATACAATGACTGACCCCATCACCTCCTCCTATTTCTTAACATTTGTTGACTTAGATGCATGGTTGCCACCCCATCTAACTCATTCTTCATCAGTATTAGTATTATACTATTTGCAAATTATTTTTTTATCATTTGAATGTAATATTTTATTTTTAAAAAATATTATCTAAAATGGTATTAGATAATATATGAGCATATCAAAACATATCGCCTTTGCTCACCGGAGATAAATGTGCGGACTATAAGCGGGATGTAGAATAGAAAGGAGAATATGTTCTTTTTTTTATTAAAAAAAAACATATAATGCATTGGCTCTCATTTTTTAGTATTATTATGTCTACAGGTTAATTTTTTTTATTAGTAGAATGTGTAAATAAAAGTGCACCCCTATCTTCTTTTGAATAAAATGCAGGAGGTCACGTTAAGTGCACTCGCCAAATTTTTTTTAGAAAAAAGAATTTATGAATAGAAAATATTTTATTTTTCTATAATTAAATGTAACATAGTATCTATATTTTATGATATTACATCATATACAATATACCAGTTACTAAATCTAATATAGTATTTGATAGATCAAAAGGAATATTAAAATTTTCAAATAAAATAACGATTTCATAACCAATTAAATGTCATATTTAAGTTTTAAACCATTACTATTTTTTTTTTTTGAAAAAAGAGGAGGTGTGGGTGTAGATAGGATCATGCTGGGTTAACTAGAAGTTTAAATTCAAGGCACAACGTTTTTTGAAAGTAGTTCGTTAGTCTTATAACTGCAACTATTACATGGCATGGATAATATAGAATAGAATGCATTCTTAGAGCTGCAGTTTGCAGAGTTAATATATGATCGACGATGTTTGCATTAGTAATATGTATATGCATTATTAATTTCCATGCCAATAAATCATGTTATAATATATAACTAAAAGTTAGTTCGATTATAGTTTTTCATTATTTCAATATATATATATATATATATATATATATATATATATATTGAAATTTATATTTAGAACCCATAAGCTAAATTTAACTATATACTTGCTTTACAATCTATCTATGGATTATGATAATTTTTTAATTTAATGAGGTGCCTAGTATAATATGAGTTATTGTGATATAATAAGTATTTTACAGTCCATCTACCTATTATGATACTAGTTATTGTAATATAATATTTTTTTTAATTTAATAAGTATTGAATTGACATTCTTCCAGTATACAATGAGTAAGATAATATTATTGGAGTAATACGATATTTTTTAAATTGAATGAGTATGATAATAGTCATTGTAATACAATATTGAGCTTACATTTGTAGAAGAGCTAGTGCGATATTAGTCATTACAATGTAATGGTTTTTGAATTTACTAGATATTAAATTAATACCTTTATGCCTAATAGAGTTCTTTACTTATAAAGCCTTATCTTTCCTATAAAGTTTAACCGTGTAAATTAATTGCCATACATCTGTTTTTATTTTAATTTTCTGTCATTTTCTTATTACTTGGAAAATAGAGGAGGAAGAAGAACAATTAATTTATATATACAGAAGCGCAATGCCGTCATTTTCTTACTGCGTGGAAAATAGAGGAGGAAGAAGAGCAATTATTTATATATACACATCCGCAGTGCTGTGGGTGGTACTAGAATCAATTAATTAATTAATTAAAATGGACCTGACTGTTAGTCAGTCAAGCAGATAAGAACGATTCCATTCTACTCATCAGTCAAGAAGATAAAAACAATTATATAGCAACCAAGTTAACATCGATCAAACAAATAGTTATCTGAAAAGTGTGTGCGTATATAATGCTTCTTATTATTTCCGTGCTACCATCAATTTCTACATAATTTTTAAAACAATCAGACAAACTCGGCTTACTAAATAGTCAACTGTACTTGAAGTTTCTAATGCTAACTGTTGTTAAATACATCTATTATAGGATATACCTCAAAGAGAATCAATCATATACTTAGAAATTCTGTACAAGGAAGATTCTAATATAATGATCAAGTAAGGAATACGCATGTAAAATCCTACGTCCATTCTACTCGTTGATTATGATCCAGGATATGAACTTTTTGTAATTACTATATATATAGAATAAGTAGAGCAAATATTTTTCATTTATTCACTTTTGAAACTTTAAAAGATGAGGAATCAAGTGTTATAGTATTTAACCTTCAGGTTTGTGATTATTATAGTATTTACATGTATTGATATGTAATTTGTTGGAGCTGTAAAATATCTGGTATCTAGTATTTTTACTCTTTTTATGGAAAAGGTAAACGAGCGATTAAGAGAAATGTTTTACACTTCAAGGTATCAATTTACTTAAGTTCAGGTATGATTCCACTACTTTCAACCCATAGTGGCACTTGAAAAGAAAAACTTTGGTGCTGAACATTGATCAAAAAAATTACAACTTTTATCTAGTTCGGTCCCAATAGCAACTACTACAGCCACAGGTACCATTTTATAGAGCTCAAGTTCCTATGCACGAAAATGGATTCAAAATTTTAGTAGACACACTGTCATCGAGGTGTGAGCCTTAGAATCATATATGATATATTAGATATTGTAAACCAGCGGCAACGGCAAGGATCTCCTGAATGATTAGACTAGCAAATAGTCAAGAAAATTTTAGAACATTAAATTCAGATTAAGATAGTTCCTTCCCTTTCTATGCGATGATCAAAATTGAACTTCTGAATAGGTTGCTAATGAACAGCTTAAGGATAAAAATGCCTACTATACAACAATACCTAATGTGTAATGAGCTTCCTTTGGCAGCTAGAAGTGATGAATCCTCAAAAGGAAGAAGCTTTACGCAGAGACAAGACATCTTCGGAATATCCAGAAGCTGTTAATAGTACAATCTGTATTTCAGTTAACATAGATGAAAAGGATAGCTCTAGGTGGTTATATTCAAGCAGTGATTACATTTCAAGAAGCCGAATGATGAAATGCAGCAAAAGTAGCTTTCCAGGAAGGAGCTCACCTGAGGGAAGACGAACAACCAATGACGGAGCAGTCCTCCCAGAAGAAAACATCTCTGACAATGCACCAGTTGTGCTCTTCATTATCATGTATTCCCCTTTAATTCCCACACCGGGCCATATATTTTACCACGTCAGGAACACCAAATTCCTTGACCTCCACAAATTCTCGACCACCTTCCAAAAGAATTTAATTAAGTATGTCGCTGTGATGTTATCAGACAGAGATGTAATACTTGAAAACCATGATGACTGGGGAAAAAAAATGCACAAGTAATGAGTTATTTCAACATGCTTTTCAGTGAAATTAATAAAAGAGTACGACTATGCATAATCAGCACACTTCCGATAACTCTATCTCTCTCTTAGCTTATAGGCAATTACCATCCTTAATATAAAACATAAGCAAATAAGACAAGTCATTTATTCAGCACTTGCAAAGCAGGGTTTTCAGGAAACTATAACAATATATCGCCATTATTTCAGAAGCAAACATGTAATCAAGGACATTTTGGACTTAATCTTTGATGCCAGGTGATATGTTGATAAAATTCCATTTCTCTGAAATGTAAGCTTCGAAATCTCCTTTCCTAGTACTCACGTGGCCAATGAGATTGGTGCTGGAAATATTGACGGGGCCAAGAATGATGTCTCCATTGCACGGAAGCTTGCAGTCTTCCTTGGGGTGGCTTGTGGTCATGATCTATGGGCAGGTTTGTTCAGCAGCAACTTTAGGTATTCTCATCAAAATATGCATGGTGAAGCAGATGAACTTTAAGAACTTTTTCCCCCCAAAATTGCTAACGAGGATGACTGACTGTTTTATTCTAGGGTCTATGGATGGGTCAGCATCACAACAAATGGAAAAGACCGGAGATTTCAGATGATTATGGAGAAAAAGCTGTTCTTGTATAGATGATTTAGAAAAGTTCTAAAATAATGCGTGCATTAGTTTTAATTTTCTCAAATTCTTGCTAGTTCTCATGTCAAGTTCCCATGCAACCATAATTTTGGTTCTAGAATTTGATATTATCTTGATGTTGGTCTGAAATGGTAATTGACAACAGCTATAATAATAATAATAACAATAAGGAATAAGTATAACAATCGGTAGGACACTCCTTTTTTACTCCCTTTTTCAAAATAAATAGCGAGTCTTATTGTTTCTCTCTTCCTGTCATGCTTCTTTGTTTATAATGAAAAATATGGCAACGAAGTCCAACCTTCACTGGAGTATTTGGTGAACAGAGCACCCACATGCCATTAAAATATTTAGAAAATCCAAGTGAAGACCAAAAGAAAGCAACAGGTTCTTCATAACCTCCTCTGGCTTATATATGCATGTGAAATAGAATAAAAAGATAGCTTGGTAGGTACTACTACTCGATAGAAATCTGATTAAATAAAAAGTTTAATAAAATATCACCCCCTATAATTAGGAGTTCATAAATAATAGGACATTAAAAGAGTCATCATCGTTTCAATGCCGCATGTCCACATCTGCATCATCATCTAATGCTAGTTTTTTTTTTAAAAAAAAGATGAACGATGATTCAAATTGATTAGTTTATTTCAACCATATTTTTAACAAAGTCAATGAATAATAATATGTTAAAAATAAAGCTATTCCATGTGATGCACCAACCACCTAATAAATCGATTTGTTTTCTATTACCACCAACTCAATAAATTAACAGCAAAAAGCTCATTTTAAGTACATCGGAAGAATTGCCTCAGCTGGAGTCGGTCAATATTAAGCATCCCGTTTATTTGGCAAGTTAAGCTGGATGTTAAGTAGAAATAAATGATAGTTTAGTAGGTAGAATAAAAATCCTCTGAGGATTGCCTATCATCATAAATTAAAAGCAGTAGAATTCAACTGCTTTCATAGTTAAGCAATAATAACTTGGATAAGAGTTTTTAAGAATAATATGAATTCCTGATACATGTAAATAGGATGAAATTGTACTTTAATATTCGTGGTACTGATCAAGTGCTATCTATCTAAATTCGAACGGATACTTTATACTAATTACACGTATTAAGAAACTTTTCGTGGGTGAAGTCGACGTATTTATTATTTTTCATGGCCGGGCGTAGAAATCTTTTAACAGAATAAACAACTCCAGCCCAGGCCATGTCACACGCACCGCACGTTTCTACTACCAACTCACCACCCCCTCTCCTGACTTCCTCCATCAGATCACCTGCTACACCCACAATAAACTCAATTCCCGCACCGAACACCTTCCTGACGTGTGTCATTATCTCAAAACTTCGACGGTCAAGATGACACCTCTCTCGGGCGTATTTGATAATCCTTGTTAGTGAACAAAACACGCAAACACCTCTCTTGCCAACGCCATGGCCACTCCGGATCATATACAGCCCTCGCTTTAGTATCCGTGAGTTTTGCATGGACATGATGATAACTGAACATTATCGAGCAGCATGTTCAGTTACTATTCCCCGCATAACTGAAATTGACTTCGGAGGCAGCTGTGTTCCAATCTTTGAGTTGTATTTTGCTTGAACTTTAGCAGGTTCAATTTCAGCAGATGGTCTGACCATCTAGTCCTCACTGTCCCCTCAATGGCTCGACCGAATGTAAGGATTCAGCAGCAGCAACTAGAAGTAATGCACGCAAGCGTGCAGCCAGGCACAACGATGATTAGAAAGCTGCGAGACACGTGACAGGCAGCGAGTGTGTGCAAAGCTTAGTCGCGAATCCAACGGGCAAAGCCAATGTTACATGTGCAAAGGGCTCCATTCACTGTGGCGCCTCTCCTTCTTCACCTATCGCAGGTCTCGTTCCCTGCAGTTGCCTCTTCACGAGTGCAGTGTAAATGCCATTTTTGCTTAGAAGATCATCGTGCGTACCACTCTCAGCTATCTGACCATCAGATATTACAGCAACTGCGTCTGCACTCTTCACCGGTGAGAGCCGGTGAGCTATTACCTATGTCAGGTTGGCTGTAGATCAACAAAACCTGTCTGTGTTTCTTTTGAGGGAAAACAACCTATTACCTATGTTATAGTCCAATCAAGCTTGGGAGTATTCTAATAGCATGTAACTTTGGGTAGTGAGCAAGATGGAGATGTTGAGATAGATGATGTATGGTGTTAGAATTTGGCTAACAATATCCTAATATCTTATTATATTTATTTTATCTTGAACGGTTACTTTCTATTTTTCTTATTCTTATGACACGTAGTGTTAGACTACGTGGTTCAAATTTGTTTAACGTTACTATAGGTTACTATATATACTTGTATATTACCTTTGTTGAAATCAAATTGAAAACTTACTTTTATTCTCATATTGTCTTCGCTCTTCTCCTACGGCTTACGAATTTCTTCTCCCCTGTATTGTGATAAGTTTTTTTTATTATCTCTCGTTCTTTTAATTAATTGCCATTATTCTGAAATTTAATTATTCTAACAAGCGGTATCAGAGCCACGTTCTTTGTTAGTTTGTTTGTTTTTATTTTTCAGAATTTTTCAAATGGCAAGTACGTGGCTTAATATCGAAAAGCTTGATCGAAGCATCGATTTCGCACTATGGCAAATCCAAATGAAGTCAATCTTGTCAATTGACAAACTGCACAAAACGATTCTGGAAGAGGTACTGTCAAATCCTGAAACTGATGATGTTGCCTTAGGCCTCATCCGTTTATCCATTTCAAATGAAGTTCTTACACGAAGACACGACTGGGAAACTTTGGAGGAGGTTGGAGTGTCTTTTCATGACAAAGACACTCACAGGTAAACTAGCCTTGGAACAAAGGTTGATCCTTTTTAAAATGACTGAAGGCACTCATATCGCCAATCATATTGACGCTTTTCAAAAGATAATTATGGATTTAGATAATGTAGGTATGAAATTTGAAGATGAATATAAGGCTATGATCCTCTTATGCTCTCTTCCACCTTCTTACAAGAATTTTCAAGAAACAATTTTGTATGGTAGAACTTCTATTTCCTTAGATGAAGTTAAGAAATCCTTACATTCAAAGGAACTTTTAGACATGCAATTGCTTGAAAATGCTAAAGATAAATTTGAAGCTTTATCTTCAAAGGGGTAGGCAAATTGAAAGATTCAATTATGTAAGATCTAGATCTAAATCTAGATCGAAAAATATGTTTTGCAATTATTGTAAGAAGAAGGGTCATGTTATATCTGAATGTTATAAATTGAAAAATAAACAAAAATATAAAAGAAAGGAACATAGTTATTTAATGTCATCTGATATTCCTTATTCAGCGCAGGACAACGATGGAGAAGTTCTTATGGTAAGTTTAGAACAATCCAAGTCTAAGGAAGAAGACTCTGGATGTTCTTTTCACATAACACCTAATAGAAATTGGTTTTCTTCTTATAAATCTATTTTAGGTGGAGATGTTTTAATAGGAAATAATAATGCATGCAAAGCAGTTGGTATTGGTACAATAAAATTGAAATTGCATGATAACTCTATTAAAATATTAACAAATGTTTGGCATGTACCAGATTTAAAAAGAAATTTAATTTCCTTATCATCTCTTGATCTTCTTGGTTATTCCTTCATCGGACAAGGTGGAGTTCTAAAAATTACTAAAGGTTCATTGGTGATTATGAAAGCTATAGAGAAGAATAGGTTATATGTCCTACAAGGGACAACGATGATAGGAACTGCTGCAATCACCTCTCCGACCTTAAGCGACGAGGACAACACTCATCTATGGCACATGAGGCTAGGTCACATGGGTGACAAAGGCATGCAAATTCTCAGCAAAAAGGGTTATCTGGGTAAGCAAAGTATTTCTCCAATTAACTTTTGTGATCATTGTTTGTATGGTAAACAGAGAAGAATCTCCTTCAATGTTGGCATACATCGATCAAAAGGAATCCTTGACTATATCCACTCTGACCTCTGGGGTCCTGCTCCTCAACCCTCTCTTGGCGGTGGAAGGTATGTGATTACTTTCATAAATGATCACTCAAGAAAGGTATGGATTTTTATAATTAAACATAAAAATGAAGTTTTTGATAAATTCAAAGAATGGAAAAACCTCGTTGAAAATCAAACCGGAAGAAAAATCAAAATATTTAGAACTGACAATGGTCTTGAGTTTTGCAGTAATGAGTTTAACAGATTCTGCATTAATGAAGGTATTAAACGTCATCGAACTGTTCCTTACACCCCTCAACAAAATGATGTTGCTGAAAGGATGAACATGACCATCATGGAGAAAGTAAGATGCATGTTGTCCAACTCAGGATTTTCAAAGTCTTTTTGGGCAGAAGCTGCATCAACAGCTTGTTATTTAATCAATCGATCACCCTCTATAACAATAAATTTAAAAACTCCTGAAGAATTATGGTCGGGTAAACCAGCAAATTATTTTATACTTAAAATCTTTGGTTGTAAAGCTTATGCATGAGTCGATGATGGAAAACTTGAGCCTAGATCAAAATGTTGTATTTTTATAGATTATCCTAAAGGAGTTAAGGGATATAGATTGTGGTGTCCCAAAACTTGTAAAATTGAAGTAAATAGAGATGTTATATTTGATGAACATGTATTTTTGAAGAAGAAGGATGTGCAGGAACAACCTTCAGCTGATGAAGAAAATGATCAAGCGGACTCTGTAGTTGAACGATATCTACAACAATGTTCGGAGAAATCAACGTACTCAAATCCTCAACAAATAGATGCGCAACACTCCCCTTCAAGTCCACAACAAATAGAGGTGCAACATTCCCCTTCAAGTCCACAACAAATAGTTATGCAGCATCCTGAAGGAGAAGATGATCATGCTCCATCCATTTCTGAAGAAAATCCTATTCCATATTCCTTGGCCAGAGACAGACCTAGAAGAAACCCAAAACCAAACCCTAAATATGTAAATGTTATTTCTTATGCACTTGCAGCTGCCGAAAAGATAGAAGGTAGTACTGATCCTACAAATTATGAAGATGCAATGTCCAGAGCAGATTCCAGCAAGTGGCTAGAAGCAATGCACGAGGAGTTTCAATCACTTCTCAAGAATGGAACATGGAACTTGGTGGAGCCACTCGAACAAAAGAAGGTCATATGGTGCAAATGGGTCTTTAGAAAGAAAGAAGACATTCAAGGTGTTGAAGATGCAAGATATAAAGCACGTCTAGTGGCTAAAGATTTTAGCCAAATTGAAGATATTGATTATGGTGATATCTATTCTCCTGTTGTTAAACATACTTCTATTCGTATCTTCTTAACCTTAGTAGCAGCAGAAGACTTAGAACTGGAGCAGCTAGACGTCAAAACGGCGTTCCTTAATGGTGACCTGGACGAGGAGATTTACATGCAACAACCAAAAGGTTTTGAGGTAAAGGGTAAGGAAAACCTCGTTTGCATTTTAAAGAAATCGCTTTATGGTCTCAAACAATCCCCTCGCTAATGGTACAAAAGGTTTGATAAATTCATGCTTAGCATAAACTTTTGTAGATCAAAATTCGATAGTTGTATTTACTTTAAGTCATTTAAAAATTCAATTATATATTTATTAATTTATGTTGATGATATGCTAATTATTTCAAAAGAAATTTCTGAAGTTGACAGGTTGAAGCATAAGCTCAAAACCGAATTTGAGATGAAGGACTTAGGTCCCGCCAAGAAAATCCTTGGCATGGAGATTAACAGAGATAGAAAAGCAAGAAAATTGTATTTATCTCAATCATCATACATTAAAAGAACTTTAGAAAGGTTTGGCATGAATTATTTAAAACCAGTTAAAACCCCACTTGCTGCACATTTTAAGTTATCAAAAACTTTAATCCCTAAAACAAAAGAAGAAGAATCTTATATGAATAAAATTCCATATGCATCTGCGGTAGGCAGTCTGATGTATGCTATGGTGTGCACCAGACCTGATATAGCTTATGCCGTTAGTGTAGTAAGCAGATTTCTATCAAATCCAGGCAAAACACATTGGGAGGCGGTTAAATGGATTTTCAAATATCTTAATGGAACCTCTGATGTATGTTTATGTTTTTCTGGATCTAACATAACTCTTGTAGGTTTTTCAGATTCGGATTTTGTAGGTGATCTGGACAAACGAAGGTCACTCACCGGTCACATTTTTTGCCTTGGTGGAACGACCATAAGCTGGAGAGCCTCTCTTCAAGCTACAGTGGCATTATCCACAACTGAAGCGGAGTACATGGCGGTTGCCGACTCAATCAAAGAAGCAATCTGGCTAAAGAATATCATTGCTGAACTTAAGCTTGGAGAGCATGAAGTTGTTGTGTATTGCGATAATCAAAGTGCAATACACTTAGCCAAAGACCAGATGTTCCATGAGCGAACGAAGCATATTGGCGTTCGCTCTCACTTCATACGAGATGTTATCAACCGAAAAGAAGTAATTCTCAACAAAGTGGATACGAAAGATAACTTCGCAGATATGTTAACGAAGCCACTGCCAACACACAAATTTCAGTACTGCGTGAACTCAGTTGGAATTCAACCAAATCCTGGATGAATCGCAAACGATCAAAATAAGATATTCTCAGCCGAGGTGGAGATTGTTAGAATTCGGCTAACAATATCCTAATATCTTATTATATTTATTTTATCTTGAACGGTTACTTTCTATTTTTCTTATTCTTATGACACGTAATGTTAGACTACGTGGTTCAAATTTGTTTAACGTTACTATAGGTTACTATATATACTTGTATATTACCTTTGTTGAAATCAAATTGAAAACTTACTTTTATTCTTATATTGTCTTCGCTCTTCTCCTAAGGCTCACGAATTTCTTCTCCCCGTGTTGTGATAAGTTTTTTTTATTATCTCTCGTTCTTTTAATTAATTACCATTATTCTAAAATTTAATTATTCTAACATATGGTTTGCTTATCCTTCTAGTCCTGCTCATATGGTGCTTAAGGTATGGTCTGTAATATTTTTAAATGAACTTATGTTCTGATCATTAGCTATATCTTTGCTCACTGTGATTCTTAGCGTTTATCTTTACATTAGATTTTAAGTTTATTTTAAACCATCAATACATATGTGCATCCAGTTGGATTTGTCTACTTTTCTTCTTATCTAATCGGGTTTTGGTGCTTTTTTTAATATCCAGTCATCAAAGGATGAGAATTACGAACGTCTGAGGCTTATATATGGCAAAATTTTAGTCAAAGACCTTGAATGAGTTAATTCTAGGGTCTCTCAATTTCCAGGGCATTACATTAAAGTTGAGGCCTGGGTCAAAGGTTGCGCTTGTTGGACCGAGCAGTGATGGAAAAGTAATTTCCTGATTAGTACCTAATTTGAACATTTCATAGTTTTCGCATTATTTATAGTTCAAGCCAGTTACTTTGTCCATCCTTTTCAGTTTTTCTACCTCTCGGATTGTGAGATGTTTCCTCTGATACATGTTTTCACTGCTGATGCAGACAACGATAGCAAATTTAATTGAAAGATTCTACGATCCTCGCAAGGGAAAGATCTTGCTAAATGGCGTTTCATTGGTAGAGATATCACATCGGTATCTCCACAGACAGGTAATCGCTGTTTACGTTCGAAAGCTCAATTATATTCAGGTGTTTTCGCTTGGTTTTTAGGTAAAGAATTTGCTTGTTCACGAATGAAAATATTCGACCCCATACAGAATACGGTTCTACTTCCTGTGAGTATATTTATCGTTAGATTAAAATTTGCAGGTTAGCATAGTTAGTCAAGAACCTGTTCTCTTCAATTGTTCCATCGAAGAAAATATAGAAAATGGTTACGATGGGAAAGCCACTAGCAGTGAAATAGAAAATGCTGCTGTGAGTGTAGGCATTCTTCACTTGCGTTTCTTTAAAGAGAAAAAGGTTGTTTCTGAAGCTTTTTTGTTGCGAACCCAGAAAATGGCAAATGCGCACGAGTTTATGTCCAACTTTCCTGATAAATACAAGACAGTTGTGGGCGAGCGAGGTTAAGACTCTCCGGAGGCCAGAAACAGAGAGTAGCCATTGCAAGAGCCTTGCTGATGAACCCACGAGTTCTCCTGAGAGTGAATATTTAGTGCTGGTATGTCGAAGGAAACTAATAGCACGTGCATATATAACATGCATGCCCTTCTTGATTACCTTGAGATACGCAGAAATCTTAAAGATGACCTAGAGATTTGCACATGATTTTGTATGTTTCTAGTGAAACAATTAAATCTGTATGGTGCAGGATGCCATGGATTCCCTGATGAAAGGGAGGACTGTTCTTGTAATAGCTCACTGGCTCTCGACGGTGAAGAGTGCAGACGCAGTTGCTGTAATATCTGACGGTTAGATAGCTGAGAGTGGTGCGCATGATGATCTTCTGAGCAAAAAAGGCATTTACACTGCACTCGTGAAGAGGCAACTGCAGGGAACGAGACATGCGATAGGTGAAGACGAAGAGGCGCCACAATGAAATGGAGACTAGGCTAATTTTTGCACTGATAAAAGTTGAATCTTTGGCCACCATCTTCATGAACATATCGACAGGTGAAAATTACTGTAATGTTGGTGGTACGGCAATTTGCCATCACCTGATGCTTCCTTAAGCATGGACTCCGTTGGCTTTCAAAATTTTGCCTCGGACAATGAACTGCAGCTCTAAGGATGCATTCTATTCTTATTATCCATACCACGTAAAAGTTGCAGTCATAAGATTGACGAACTACTGCCAAAAAAATGTTGCGCCTTGAATTTAAACTTCTACTTAAGCCAGCATGATCCTATCTACTCCCACACCTCCTCTTTTTTTATTTTTTTTAAAAAGTAATGGTTTAAAACTTAAATTGGACATTGAATTGGTTATCAAATCATTATTTTATTTGAAAATTTTAATATTCCTTTTGATCTATCTAAAACTATATTAGATTTAGTAACTGGTATATTATATGATGTAATATCATATAATATATATACTATGTTGCATTTAATTATAGAAAAATAAAATATTTTCTATTCACAAATTCTTTCTTTTTTTTTAAATTTGGTGAGTGCACTTAACATAACCTCCTGCGTTTTATTCAAAAGAAGATGAGGGTGCACTTTTATTTACATATTCTACTAATAAAAAAATTAACCTGTAGATATAATAATACTAAAAAATGAGAGACATTGCATTCTATGATTTTTTTTATTTAAAAAAGAACATATTCTCTTTTTTATTCTACATACCGCTTATAGTTTGCACATTTATCTCCGGTGAGCAAAGGCGATATGTCTTGATATGCTCGTATATTATCTAATACCATTTTAGATAATATTTTTTTAAAAATAAAATATTACATTCTAATGATAAAAAATAATTTGCAAATAGTATAATACTAATACTGGTGAAGAATGAGTTAGATGGGGTGGCAACCATGCATCTAAGTCAACAAACGTTAAGAAATAGGAGGAGGTGATGGGGTCAGTCATTGTATAAATTGAAAATGAGGTGGTTGCTTCTACGAGCCATCGATCGATCGAAGGAAGGGTTTAATCAATATGGCTAAAACTTCTCGTCCTTCAATAACTTGTGTGGCTAAAGACACTGCCAAAGACATCATTGACAAGTTTTGCGACTTCGTCGACTTCCACATCGGGAACATCTGGATGTTCATCTACGACGTGAGCATAGGGGTCATCGTCTTCGTGTTGGTCGCCATGACCGGATGGGTCGCCATCCTCATGGTGGGTGCCATATTCTTATGGGTCATCTACCTCCTGCAGCTGTGCTTCTACCTCACGACGAACCTCTTGTTCTTATGGATCATCTCCCTCATTGCGAGGGCCATGTTCATATGGGTCGTCTTCGATTATTTCTTCCCCAGTGTTACCTCCCAACTCAGCCACTACAACTTGAAGAAGCACTACCACTCCCGCCCCCTCTCCCTCTCCCTCTCCCTCTTTCTTCTACCCCGTCTAAGTGCAATAATTTTAGCACTTATCATCGGGATGCCGTCCTTCTACCTCAGCCAGTTTTTCGTCACGGAATAAACATGTAACCTAATTAGTTTGCTGTCGACGATATTTCCTTAAAGCCAGTTTTTCGTCACAGAATAAACATGTAACCTAATTAGTTTGCTGTCGATATTTCCTTTAAGCATACACTTTGCTGGCTTTTAAAATTCTTTACCTTTGTATACGAGCTGCAGCTCTAAGAATGCATTCTATTCTCATTATCCATATTATGTAATAATGGCACCTTGCAATTGGAATATAGCTCAGTTGGTAGAGCTCCGCTCTAGCAATTGGGTCGCCACTACGTGTTGGATGTCTAATTGTCCAAGCAGTAATGATAGTATTCTCTGCCCCCTGCCGTAGCAAGATATGACTATGATTATAATTGCTGGTCTAATAACTATAATACTAAAATGATAATTGTGTTAACTGAGCAGATAAAGCAGAGCAGTGAATTACTCTTACCTGAACATAATGCATACCACTTATCTTTGTTGGGGTACTCACCATCTCCAAAACCGATATGCCATTAGATTTTCTGAAATCAAAAGGCCTAAAGGAGCTATTTGTGGTCTCTACAAAGTTCATTGGCAGCCATCATACTCTGCTTCGGCACCACCAGCTCGTTTTCCAGGACATACCTAAATAAGTATCATCCCAAGTATAAGAAATCTAGGAGAAGAGATCCGGAGCGAATCATCGGTGGATCGACCCTGTCATGTGGGAAGCATGTGAACAATATTTTATAGTCTGGTCCACTATTTCCATAATATCACAAGTGAGTCCCTCCAACCTTAATAAAATTTTAAACTAGGTCCCTATAAACTTTATTAAATTGCAACTAGGTCCTTATTGATACAAAAATCAACTTATATCACCATCTTGGTCCTAACCTAATTTCATGGTTCCCAATTTAAGCTTAATAATTTTTTTTTCTACTTATTATTACATTATTATTTAACTGCCTAAAGATGGGGGTTTAGAAGTTCTCCCCCTCTAAAAATTTTTGGTCCTCCAAAAATTAGATCACCATACTAAGAATATAAATTTTCATTCATTTTTTTTTCCACTAAAGTAATGTAATCATATCATACTTAAAAATTCAAATGAAGTTGCAAACGATCAAAAGATATTTTCTTAGTGAATAGGAAGCTATGCATATCACTATGACCAATCAAAGTCTAGCATAACAAGGCTAGGTTAGTATGTGAACACTTAAGTCATGTAGTGAAAGGTCATATGCTTCCATATTCAATACTTGACAAGAGTATTGAAACCAAAAGGAAACATAGGTGCGTAAGTGCAACTTAGTCCCAAAGAAATGCTACAATTTATCCGACTGATAGTTGAAGCTAAATATCAAGATAAAAGTAGGGGGTATATTTTTCCTTATTCTCAAGATCATACCCTAATATATCAAAAACTCAATACAGGAGTATGTATTCATGGATGTATAATTTGAAGATACACATGGATACTCCATTTGCGTCACATCTTCCTTTTAACAATATCAATAGATTTCATAATCAAATTTAGCATCAACCTTTGCAATTCCACAGTTTATTACCTCCTTGAAGGTAATTGTAGTATTAACCCAACATCCCTTGAGAATATCCTATTTGATAGATCCGGGGATAACCCTTGTTAACACAAATCATAGGAGGATATGAATAATAATGAACTGAGTCAAAATGATTGAATGTGCATTCTCACTTTGATGTTGAGTAGAGAAGAGGGGTTTAAGATATACTCCAATTGTTAATAAATTTTTTTTTCTCTAAAGATCTCAAAATAGTATAATTGAAAATCTAGATTATAAACCTACAAGTATTATGAGGGAAGGAACGAATAAATGTAAGGAGCAATCCGATAGTTAATAGAAGTCATATGCACATAGTAAGGATATGATTGATAATCCAAAAGGAGCTAAATTCCAAATGCTCTTTACATGTATGAGTAAAAATATCAATAATGATATATGAAAATGATCTTAAGATGAAACTGGGAAAGTATCTCAAAACTTAGTCAAATATAAATACATATGAATTTATGCCCAGCAAATGATCTTCTTTCTACAATATATGAAACAAATTAAAAAAAAAGCTAATATATTGTCAATAGAAATTCATAGAGATGAAATTCGATGTACTAAGATCATAAAATGATAAGAAACAATCAAGCTAAATATTGCAAGAGATAATGAAGATGAACCATGATAAACGGCTCTCATAGTGAAGATAAAACTCACCACTGACTTTCATCATCAAGTAGAAGAGGATACAATTTTCAAGACCAATGGAAATCAATATTTTATTTCTGCTGCAAAGATTTTGATGTGCCAACTAATGCAGATACAAAAATTATTGTGGAGTAGTAGAGTATGAAGGAATTTGAGAAAATATCAAATGGTATATTATCCAACAATAACTATATCAAAGAATCTCAAGAGTAATCACATAGAGACATATCATGAATTTTTTTTTTCAAGCTATATACAAGATAAGGTTATCGTATTTGGGAATAGAAAAGAAAATTTAAGATCTTGCATCTAGATGATCAAAATGATAAGATGCACAACTAGATGCAACTATTGTAGTTATATAACAAAAAAAAAATTCATAAACATCTACATGATGAAATAAGAGTCTCAAGTTAATAAGAGATAGAAACATGTTATATCAACCTTTAACATACCCAACAAAGTAATATTGTATTCTTCAAATCCTTGGAGGATAGTAATGATCAAGAAACATGGGAAGTGAGAAAGTAGACAAAAGTAAATGAGAGTATGTTGAGTCATAGGTCAATGGATGTAGTCAACCAATAAAGTTACATATTAGAAATTTTATCAACTTTACTATTAAGAAGTAAAAGGGTATCTAATGCATTCTAGATGAAGTTTATGATTGCAAAATCAAAGGAGAGTGTTGCACGAGCTGCAATTATTGTTAAATGACCAGGGCTGGTTTCTCTCCAAATGATGGTAAACAAGTTGCAAAACATACATTTGCTTGAGGAGATTTTGATAATAAGATCCCACTTAAGAAGTTGATGAGACTCCAACAATGTGATCTCAATTTAAATATGGGTTCGAACATTTAAATCAATGAAACATTTGATCATAAAAAGATATTATTCAAAAATTCAAGACTTTGAAGAAGGAAATGAATTCTCTTGAAAATGATATTTCACAAGTTCAGTGCAACTAGAATTGACATCATAATGGGTAACAAGCTTTGATAAAATTGCAACCAATGTTTCAATTTGTTGATGCACCTCGTCAAGAGCATATAGATATTAGAACTCATTAAGAATAAAATTTATTAGGAACAAGAGTTCAAAAATACTTCTACAACCAACATGCACTACCAACAAAAGGGAAGAAATTCTTGGAATACTGAACTCACTCAAGAAAGAGAAAAAGATATAAAAGATCAATGATCTTAGGGCAATACATAGTAATGATAGTATATTTAACCACCATTGCAACAATGATCTTGGAATCGTTGAGATCTATGCACTTACTTGATCCATGATTCATATATAGAAGATGTGATAACTTATTCATAAGAAATATTCAATCACCATAACAAGAATAATTATGGAGTTAACAACCAACTCAAATCATCTATAGCATGAATTTAAATTTTTGTCAAGATATAGATCTAGTTTGTAAAAGATGCTAATAGATCATAAAAGAGATACAAGGTCAAGAAAATCAATCCAGAATGAGATATAAGTAAGGTTAAGAGTAACCCTACTCAATCAAAAGGAGTGCAGAAAATTGCCGACAATGGGTAGAATTTGACTAAGAAAATGGCTTTGCAAAAACTACAACTGTAGAAAATGACTAAGGAGAAAACTGCCAAAACATATAGCTGCACAAGAGGCTGCAAAAATATTCAACAAAATGAGCTACTGCAACATGTATAAATCTGCACTCAGAAAAATCATCAAGAAGTATTGTAGAAAATTTGCTTGACTAATAAGTTGGTTGTATCTATAAGAAATATACAACCATCTGGCAGCTGATCAAAGCTTATAGTAGATTAAGCGTGACTGAGTGAATTGCTTGAAAAAGTGCAAAGGATACTAAGTACATATCGATGGAAAGTGCAAGTATGTAGCTAATGATAGCTACATTAAGCTGCCTTGGTACACAAATATGGAATGAAGGGAAGTTATAGAATTGAAGAAGACACTTATGTAGCCAATCAACATAATTGCAGAAAATCTGAAATGAATATGAAATATAGAGAGCTACAAAAGTTGAGAAAAATTAAAATACCGTAGGCTGCAAAGTAGAAGATGCACTTATGAAATTATTCAACCTGACTGCAGAAACTATAACAGAGCAGTAAAATTTGAGGAAAAATGAATTAGTCGCTGCAAAGGTGTAACAAGCGAGCATTTAAGCTGCAGAAGTATAACAAGCAAGGAACATTAAGAAAATTGCAGTATAGGCAACTGAAAATGTCAAGCAATATGTGTAGGCTGAATATATGGAATAGAGCTGCAAAGAGTATATAATCGAATAGGGTATATGATAAAGCTATAAGCACTGTGCATGGAGTTGCAAGTGTAAAGAGCTGATACTAATAGCATAGTAAATGACAGTCAAAATATTGGTTATAGATAATCTCAAATTATTTAATAAGAATCACTCTACAGATAGATTTATGGATATAGGATAAAGTCTATAAAAGAGACCTATGTAAGTGTCAAGTCCAAATAGAACTAACCTAGATATAGGCCTAACGTGAACTTCAATATCAATAGTTCCTAAGATCAAAAAGGAATAATTAAGGCAAAGATTTGTATGGAAAAATTTTCATGATCAAAATAAGGATATAAAATGGTATATAATCGGAGACGATTTACTTGGTTTTCAATACATCCAAATCGGTCATGGATTTAACCTAAGATTCAAGATTTTGACTTCTATAAAAATTATTTATACCAACAATAATCAATATGATCATATAATCAGGTTTCACAATCTAATAAGATAATTATAACCCGCAATATAGGCAAAAATTAAACGAGATATTTAAGTAACCACGTACTCAAATAGCATATAATAGAATACGTGCTAACTCACATAGGAAAGTCCATAGAATGATGTGATAAAATACTAGTCGTTTAGCTGGATTGTGACATATGAAATGATAATAAGATCCATACTTGATCCATAATATAGTGATTCTAATAGACCACCTAACACCTCACTATCCTAACTATATCGGGACTGACTTTCCTTAACTCTTAGGACTCCAAGCATAAGCTCTAATATCTCTTAAATCCTTAGGTCATTAAACTTAAGCTCTGATACCACTTTAATTGTCACGCCCCGATCCTACTGTCGGGCATGTGGCAACTGCCGTATGAGCCCAATGGACCCATACAAGACATCAAAGTGATACATATAATCCATACACATCATTTACAAAGCGGAATATACAATTAACTTATCTAACTCAACATCTCTAACACAGTCCCGATAAACCTATTACAATTCTATGAAAATGATATCGATAAATAGAGATAATTTTATTGAAGGACTCATCTTCACTTATCATCTCGGTCAATCATCTAACCCACCTGCACACACGGGGAAAAGTGGTGTGCTCAGCCTTGCGGCCTAGTGTGAAATTACGGCTCGAAATCATAATAGGAAATCAAATACTAGGGGGAAGTACTAGGATGCCTTTGGGTTTATTAATTATCAATTAATAACTTTTTAAGGTAATATTATACATAAAAGTAAGTTCTAACCCGTAGGGTATGACTCTATATGTTCCTACTTGTCATCTATATCGTACAACATATCTGTCGCTAGTATATGTCATCTGTGTCGCGTAATATGACTGTACCTCTAGTATGTGTCAGCTAGACGTATCTCTAGTATATATGTCAACTAGACGTACCTCTAGTGTATCTCAACTAGATGTATCTCTAGTATATGAAGTGTGTCTATGTCTCTAGATTTTTATCACAAAAAATGTCATCTCATTCAAATATTGTGATCTGGGCAGCCAGCCTATGCTTAAGGAAATTCCCCCGTCGAGGAGTTCCCATAAGCCCATCAGTGTCTACTCTATCTATGTCACTACTTATGCCCGTCACACTGATGTTGGCAGAGAGGTCGGACCATCTGTCGAGCACGTGACAACCGCCGTATGAATCCTAATGGACCCATACAAGACATTTATAAATTTATACAACTCACATACATCATCAAGTTAGCGGAATATAAATTTAAATCAATTACCTTGACCTCACTAACACAGTCCCGATATACCTACTACAAATACTACGATATCAGAAGTGGTAGATAGATGAGTTGGTAAACAACTTCCTCTCTATCAATTATCTCGGTCGCTCGCTTAATGGACCTGCACACATTTGAACGTAGTGTGCTCAGCCTTGCAGCTTTGTGCTTACGACTCTAACCGCAGTAGAATATTTCAAGTAGGAAAAAGGGAGATTCTAAGGTGTCCGTAAATTGTTCAGTAAAGCAAGCAAACATGTAAAGACAATAAGTAAAGCATGAAGTATTCATAAATAAATAAAGCATGTATAAGATAAATGTAATTCAAACTATAAACAAGGTGTATGTCGATGTCTCTAAGTAACAATCATTGATAATGTGTCATGTCATTAAAATATTGTGTTTCTGGGCAGCCAGCCTATGCTTAGGAGAGCTCCTGATCAGGGAGTTCTCATAAGCCCATCAGTGTCCTTTGTCTATGTCTCTACCTATGCCCGTCACACTGATGTTGGCGAAGAGGTCGGGCGACCGTGATTCCCTCTTCATTGGTACGCTAGGCGAATCTCTTCAACGCCACGACCTAGCGACCCGTCACTCCATGCGTCTTCCCCAGACAATCCATGGAGCAACTCGTGTAGTACTATACACTGTCCCCTGGACAGGGTCACCGCACCTAAATGTATACCACGGCCACGGCTAGTCGATATTTAATTAAACCCCAGGATCCGGACTACTCTTCAGAACATCTGCAGTACGTCTGGTATAGCCGTATGGTCCATGGATCCACTGTCCAAGGCTATGCGGAAGAGGTGACCGTCCCAATTCAAAAGCAGCGATGCTTGCTAGGAGGTGAGCATTCTAGCGGCCACCAAAATACTACAACCTCGGCGACATGCTAGCAAGATCATCAGTATGATCGCACCCCCCAGCTAACCGTATTAGGACTATCACGGTGACGACTTCGCATCACACATGCGGGTATGGTGACTAAGTCATGATATTCCTTGGCGATAAGTCGATCCATATTAAATTCCATCCTTTATGTCCTTTATAAATTTTACCTTTTAGGTGGTATGATTTTCGGAGGGTCAAAACCCGTATCCGTATTTCAATATATCTGCCATGATGTATCGTTAATATTTCCTCACATATGTGTGATAGTGTCACATGACCATAGATTCTATTTTTGATTGCCCGGGTAGATGTCAAACTCTAGTGTTATCTACTTCTCTACATCATACCCATAAATGGAACACTAATGTTTTATTTATCATGATATCATGGCTGATAAGAATAAAAGGAAAATAAGAGCATTCTAGCATCCTCAAATAACAGCACATACAAGGCTATAAGTAGATCACATAAGCAAGGTTAAGGCTACCACATATCATATAAGCAAGGTTCAGACTACATATAATAAGAGCAAGATTATTTAACACACAAACAAACATTAAGATTAATTTAAATATCAGTTTTCTAAGCAGTAGTATTATCATCTCCTTAATTTTCACAATCTTGAAAGTAGTCTACTGTAGTGAACCAGCGCACCTGGATGTTGTAATTCGTCCTTCGGAACCAACTATACAATAGCTTGCGCGTCGTTAAATAATTCGAGGTGACCTACCTATTACAAATATCATTAACTTTAGAGATTATTTCTAATATTAAGTATCATCTATTTTATTTTTAATAAGTTAAACTAACCACATTTCCGTACTTTCTTTAAACTCATCTCAACCCAATTTAGTTAAATGTTGTTCAACTCAATTTAGTTTATCCAACATAATCTACCCTAATTACTTATCCACCATTACTCTACAACCTAATCACCCAAGTTCCAATACTATTGCGAGCTAATTAGAATTCTAAGTCATCAATAATTTCAACTAATGACTCTAATTTTATCTAATGATCATATCTAATAATTAGTAAGGTGGGACATTGCAACAATGTCCTAGTGTTGACTTGCGTTCGATTACCCACTAAGACGTAATTATTATATTACCTATATGTTCACAAGTAAAGGAAGAAAAGAATGCAAAAATACTACATGAGTAAAAGGTTCTTAAAAGGGTTTGATCATCTATTACAAATAACGTTACCTTTAGATTTAACCATTTAATATTATCTCCAAGATACCAAATCCACTATCTTTACTATTTTGCTTACCTAACCCATTCTAAGGTAACTAGTCTTTCAATTAGATTTACTTAATTCAATTTAATCTAATTGATCAACCTTATTTTATTTATTAACTTTAATTATAATCTCCAATTAATCAAGTCTCAATTTTCTTTAAAGTCCAATTACAATTTCACATCATCCATAATCTAGATTAATCATTTTATACTTTTCATTTACTTGCAATACATAATGACTAGATAAGTAGGAGCTAATCATTATGCCTTAGTGTTGACCTAAGTTCAAATACTCATCCCATCATAATTATCATACCACATGCATAATAATAAAAGAGATCAAGTTCAAATACCCATCCCATCATAATTATCATACCACATCAAAATAATAAAAGAGATCATAGTAGTTGAGAAGGAGGAAGAAACCAACATCAAGACAACCCACACCACTATCATTTGAAACCACATCATCTTAATTCAACATCAACATCAAACCATTCCACTATCATTTGAAACCACATCATCTTAATTCAACATCAAACCCATCATCAAAGCATCACCCCAAAACTCAGCAACAATCATCGAGAGCTTTTTAAGGGGGGGAGTACTTGTAAACCCCCAACCCTAGCGGCTTTTAGCCCTAACCTTATCCCCAAATCCCTCTTCTTCTCACCCTTCTCCCTCGATGAGATGATGGTAATATGGATCGGTTAAATTAATCTGCATGTAATGGAATACTAGTGGGTGATGTGATGAACTCATAAATTGTAAAAACAAGGTCGGTCGGTGGTCGATCCGGAGCGGCGAAGCAGCGAGATGTGAAGAGGATAAGAGATCCGGAGCGAATCATCGGTGGATTGGCCCTGTCATGTGGGAAGCATGTGAACAATATTTTATAGTCTGGTCCACTATTTCCATAATATCACAAGTGAGTCCCTCTAACCTTAATAAAATTTTAAACTAGGTCCCTATAAACTTTATTAAATTGCAACTAGGTCCTTATTGATACAAAAATCAACCCATCATCAAAGCAACATCACCCCAAAACTCAGCAACAAACCACTCATGCACATCATATATGCGGGTTTAGAATTGTAACAGAAGGGAATTAGAGTTAATTGACATCATTAGCAGAAGCAGGTCAAGAAATTGACCTTGGCGTGGATCGAATTGGAGGAGCTGCGATCAACAATGTGCAGCGAGCCGGCAGCTGCAAACCCGGAACACTCGACTTCCCATCGACGACGAGTCGTAGCAGTCGCGCGACCAGAGAGGAGGAGGAAGAAGACATCCCTTCCAGCGACGCGCTCACGATGCGCTCAATCGAGGATGCGATGGGAAGAGGCCGAGCAGCAGGGGGAAGAAAGAGGAGGGTCCATCGGCCGCCGAAGGAGGAGAAGTGGTCGGCACGCAGTGAGCGATTTGGGGCCAAGGAAGGTCCACCACCGAGCTCACAGCGATGGGTTTTGCACCGCGAGCTTGCGAAGAGGAGCGCTCGCCGGTCGTCAGCTGAAGAAGGGAGAACGAGGTCGGTCGGTGGTCGATTTGGGGGAAATAGTTTAGGGTTTTGTTCGCAGGAGCCAGTTCAGGTGGACCGGGTTGGTTCAGGCGAACCAACTCGAAAAGTCTGGTCCGGTTCGGCCCTGTCATGTGGGAAGCATGTGAACAATATTTTATAGTCTGGTCCACTATTTTCATAATATCACAAGTGAGTCCCTCTAACCTTAATAAAATTTTAAACTAGGTTCCTATAAACTTTATTAAATTGCAACTAGGTCCTTATTGATACAAAAATCAACTTATATCACCATCTTGGTCCTAACCCCATTTCATGGTTCCCAATTTAAGCTTAATAAATTTTTTTTCTACTTATTATTATATTATTATTTAACTGCCTAAAAGTGGGAGTTTACAATATCTTTCGATGTAACGAACTTTCCAAGTTAAATTTCATTTTGGTACTTTATAAGCACAATATATGATGCTACGGATGCCTGCTTGTTTTATCGTGTGTTTGAATGGCGTTGGCATCTTTGTATTTAGTAGGAGTTTGATTTTTGGGTCGACGCTATGGACTCGTACGAATTTGCAATTGATGTATTAATCTGTGTGCATAAGTCAACCACCAGATTTTGAAATCCTTAAATAACAAGAAAGATGTGCACTGATTTATTCCGGAAAATATTATTCTATGCCTGAACAAAGTCAGGATCTTTTTTCACCTAAAATCATTTTCTCACTGCCGAGGCTTCTACACGAAGCTCTTTTTACTGCAAAGCATTTTTTTTTCCTTTTTCTAATTGGAACGACAAGCTCAATCCCATAGTCATCTGATGCTCCAAAACTTCATTTCTTTGTCTAGAAGGTGAATGGGATGAATGTTCCTTGGCATTCGGTCGATGTTTATCTTGCTTTTAGCAGTCGGAGCGAGCAGAGAGAGCACTTCTTCTTTCAGTATGTGACCATTTATACTCTCTGCTGCACTCTAATGTCACGATCGTTGTTGCATGCCTGTCAATACATGTATCTTTTACTCCATAAAACTTACTGTAGGAATAGGGCCAGATTTGTTCTGGTTCTATTGTTTTATAATATATATAGAAGAAAGCAGCTATGCATCTCCTCTCTCCCGATGCAAGCGATACTGAAGACGCGAGGGGACATCGATTTCACCGATTGAAATAGGAGTGGAACCCAGTTACACTACGTGAGAGTTATTTGCTTGAGGCATCTTAGATTGCTTGAAGACCAAATGTTGGATTGCTTGAAGACCAAGTGTTGGACAGAAGTGAGCAATACTTTCCAAGATGAAAAAACTGGTTCCACAGAAGACGCACTGACATTTCATTTCTTCATGTTAATCTTTGCGTAGTAGAAATGTTTCTGAATTCTACGACTCGGCCCTTCTTCTAGAAATTGCTTCTAGGAAATGAGTTCGTTGTTGAATTTTCTTTTATTCTTCTACTTTTCCATTGGTGAATAGTGTCATTAGCTTATTGCTTTCAATTTTCAACTAAACTCACTTAGAAGTTAAAAGTATCGTTATAGTTTTTAAAAAATATATGTTCCATTGTTTTCAAAATCATAAAAAATAATCTTTATGTTAGCTACTATTAACCTTATCATTAAAATATCAAAATATGATGTTAAGAACAATCTAAATAACTAGTGCACTAGCGCATATGTAGAGAAACTATCTTTTGTTTATTAAAGAGGAACAAAAGAGCATCTCACATCAGTCGTGAAGCAACTCAAAATTTCCAATGATCATCACATAACTAAGGACCTTTAAACTAAATACTTCAATTAAGATTACAACAGAAAAAAATCAAGAAAGATGATCTTAAAGATCATCCAGTGGCAAAATGCTTCGTCTACTGTCTCCTCGCCGTCATCTACAATCTCTTTCGCCGATGAAGTGATCCAGTGCCTTGAAATCTCGGACAACAAGCTCGCCACGGCAGTGTTCTTGGATACATCGACCTCTCAAACAATCTCCTATCCGGAGGACTACCTTCCTGTATCCAATCGAATTCATCGAATCAGATGGTGCTGACTTCAGGGAACTGCTTGGACTTGCCAAAATCAGGGTTCCAGCATCCGGCTTCCTACTGCAACCAAGACACCATTGTTTTCTTGGTCGGCATGGGAGGGAAAAGGATCGTCGATTGGAAGAGTGAGAGGCTGAGAGGCACCGGACGACCGGGCAACTGGGTGGACCGATCGAGCAAGCGACGGGTGATTAGGCTTTTTTTTTAACTAATAAGTTTTGGTCACATATTCTGACGATGTAATATTGACCGGTTAGTTTTGATACAAAATTTTTTCCCTTGTCATTGATGGCATTATTAAAATAAAATTAGTTAATAAGGTTAAAAACTCCAGTAACTTTTGTATATTCATTAAGAATTTCAGTGCTTGAATCATCATTAAATTATTAATCAAGGGTTTAATAGTCTTTTGCTGCATTCTTCGTATGTAGGAAATTGCATAGAAAGTGTTTTAACGGAAAAGCAAGCACCTTTTGAGTTTGAGTTTTCTTCATACATTTAACTGATGAGACAAATATTGCAGAGGGTTGGAGCTAAAAACTTCTTAAGTGGATTGACTTCCTGATGTCAGTTTTTTGTCTCAATGAATGAATTACAATGGAAAATCTAATTTAAGCAGTTCCTACTACTGCAACAAGTTGCATAATTTCTATATTGAATCCCATAATTCTACTTTCTTTGCCTAGTGTTAGTCATCCTACATCTGTGATCATAATTTATAATTTATATAGTGGTGAGATGTGACAAGTTGTCCACTGGTTATTTGGATGGAATGTGGTGTTATTTTGGATTATTTTTCCGTAATTTATATGGCACTATTTCTTATTGCTGGAACATGGTTCCTCTCTGAAATTTACAAATGTACTGCTTTTTTTTCTTATAAAATTAAAATTGATTGCTGAGTATAACCTATTTATTTCTGAGTATTCTCAAAAGTATTAGATTCTTATTTTAATTTTCCCTTCTTCCAAGTAAAAGTTAATAAGAATTATCTTTTGTTTGTTTTTCTTGACAGCTCGGTGTTTTTTCCTCTCAAGTTCTTCAAAATCTTACCAAACTAAAATCTGGAGGAAGTGTAAGTGTTCTTTTTTCCCTTAACTTCATCACCAGCTTTCTCTATTTTTTTGATATTAAATTCCACTAACTTTACTTATGTACCTCTTCTTTTGTCAGCTCTAAATTATGATATGGAGAAACATTTGACATAGAACTAGCTGCCCAAATTTCACGAGTACCATCTGTACATAGTGGTACCAATTTCTTTATATGCACCTGTTTGTTTTTTTATTCAAATTTTCTTCTGTATATTTCTTTATGTGTCAATATACAAGGAAAGTAATATCATACAGGTGTTATCGACATCCTTGGTTCGATCGCTTAACTTTTTTCTCTTATCAGATGTGGCAATAAGATATATTCAGTTTTTCTTAGAATGTCCTGTCATAGAAACAATTTCTCATCATATCCAATTTTACTAATTTTTAAGAATTTAAATAATTAAAGATTCTCATCTTGCATGGTTCACAAAATTAACTGTATTTATGGTGTTCGCTCAGGAAGTTCTCTATGTGAAGTCATGTTGCCCCTACCATAAACTTACAAAAGAATATTAAATGGATCTGATCAGCACCAATAGGTACAGGAATGATAAATTAGGTCTATTTTAGAATATCACGTTCTACATTTGTCAATACTTTCTTTCTCAAAATTCCAAGAATAATTGTTGAAGAAATAAATTGAGAACTTAAATTCAACTAAACAGACTATTTATATGTTTTTATTTATTATTAGACTAAGCTTTTCATCTTTACAGATACTGACTAGGTTAAAATCCAACGTAATCCTCCCATATTAGTTCCATGGTTTTGACTGATGAGATCAAATATTATTCAGCCAACTGGTTTGGGTCAACCGAGTCTGCTAGATAAAATTAACGTTCGTTGCTCGATCCTTGCAACGTTCTAGTTTTTTAATTAAGCCTTTTCGTAATAACAAAACTTCAGAACTCAGTATATCTATGAAACAGAAAACTATGAGGAAAAAAAAAAGCGTAGACCACAAGGAACTCAAGGAGGTCACCAAGCAATAGAGCTTCTCCAATTCAAAATCAGAACTCCTAAAAATTGAATGAGTTGTGATTACCCTTACACTCCAGTAAAGTCCACATAATATAGAATACAACGTAGGACCATGAGTTGGTCGTTGTCATGCTATAATAATATCTTAGATTTATCATGCATCTTGTTAAAGAACTCGTAAAAATTGTCTCAGTTTACCATGAGTTGGCCATTGGTCAGTCTTATGGTGAAGGCTGGTCATCTTGAAAAATGCATTATCTTGTAATTTACCCTCAATGTAATTCTGACACTATTTCTTTGTCAACTAAACTTTCCTTTCCCACTGCCTTGATTGCTTACAATTTTTTCAATATAAATCCAGGTGAAGTATCTCGGAGAAGATAAAGATTGCACACCTGTTGCTGGTGCTGCTTCTATTTGTTCTCCATGGGATATATTGGTTTGTGACTAGACCAATTAGTGCCCACTAAATCTGTTTTCCTTGGAGAACTTTTTCTTGAAGTTCTTTTTGTTGGAGAGTTAATTTCATTTTTTGATAAAATAAAATTAATTGTCTTGTAGATTAGTTACGTTTGAATTGCTATTTGATCTTTTCCATCAGATTGTAGTTGTGCTTCAGAATTCTTTCATATCTTTCTCTTTGCATGGAAATCTAGAAGTGGTCTTTTTACTGTTCTTATGTCTTTTCTACTGCTTTTGTTTTGTACGTAATTTTGGCTGATAAATGTAGAAATTTCATCTTCTCTGGTTCCTCTTAATCTGAAAATTGTATTCTATGTGGAACTAAAGGATTCATGTACCTGAAACCACTCGTTGTAGTTTAACTGACTTTAATTGTTGTTGATATTTAATAACACGTCGTTACAACTCTGATGATATTTATTGTTCTTGTACTTGTATTTTTTTTTCTTTTCAACTAAAACTGCAATGACATCAGAAACTGAATCTGTAGGCATTATTATGATTTCTTTCACTTATCTGAAGACATTGTGACATATTATTTACATCTGGAGCCTTTTTCTTCTGTTTTAGACGCTTTCGTAGACAGTTTTGTATTACTTCCTTAGCGATTCTGCTGTTTTTCTTCTAATTTAGTATCCATCACATGCTTTATGGTATTAAGTCTCAGTTCTCTTCGTGATATCCTCTCAGTGCTATGCAGGTCTGTGACAGATTCCTGAATCGAAACCCTGTCCAAAGATTTTACAACAGAGTCCTCGCAGTAGGCTTCTAGGATTATGCAGAATTGTATGTGAGGCTACTAATTGTTTTCGTGCTTAATGCTCATTTATTTCGTATTTAATTCTTAAAAAAAATTATTGATCTTGTACATCAGACGTCAGCCTGTCTTGACTCTGCTAGCAAACTGGGAGGGCATCAGAAAGGTAATTGATTTTTTGAAGCTTCCTGATGGTGAGCATTGAGCTTGGACGATACTTGCCTAATGTTATTCTTCGAAGAAGTGAACAGAACCATGATACTTGTATTCACAAAATATAAGATGTAGGTTTTTTTTTTTTTCTCTTTACTGATTGATCCATATATCTCATTCTGACTATTGCTGTTTTACTAGTCACGCTTGGTTCGTGAATTTGACAATCATGGCACTCGTCTTGTTGGAAAATTTGAGGTAGTTTCTCCTCACTGTATAATTTTGGTTATATTTCATCATTTGCCTTTGATGCACTTTCTTGCCTCAGACTGTGGATACATTCTATCGCTGCTCTAGCAGTGTGAATTTTATCGGGAACGTAACTGTACCGCTTTTATGCATCAGTGCATTGGGTGATCCACTTTGCACAAAGGAAGCAATTCCCTGGGATGAATGCAGGTATGGCTATGAATGATAAGTTCCTCGCGTGCGAGTGTTCATCATCTTCTTGTGTTGCATTTTTGTATAGGGCCAATAAGAACGTAATCTTGGCATATTTTAGAGGCCCAACAGCACAAAGCTTGTGGTATCGCTGTCGATCCTTTTTCCTGACCTTTCTTTTAAGCGATATGAGTATTTCTATATGGTATTACTAGGAAGGAAATGAACTCTCCTCTCAACAAGAGTCAAGATTAGTGTTCTTACGTTCATCTAATTTCTTTATTGTAATATTTTAACTTATTCATCTTGTATTTGATCGAGTTTGTAGATCTTGTTGTTTGAAGAACTTTTTCATCGTTAGAATTTTGATTCCGAGCTTAACGTTCAAAGAAAGTTGTATCCTCTGCAGGTGGGTTGAAGCTGTACGTGAGTTCCTTAGTGTCCACACATGCATCAACAGAAGGTGCAGTCTTGTAACATTTTGCTTGGACTTGTTTTGTCGATGGTCTATCGTTCTTGGACTCTTAAAGTATGTTGCAGACACCCACTCCTCATGGTCCACATCCTCTTCTCGAGTCATGCATCGACAAGGGTCCATTTGTCAATGTCATGGAAGATGGCATGATGGCTGCAATGACAAATGACGGCGGCGAGTTATTTGATGAGCACGCAAATCAGAACCCGAAATCCTCGGTCGAGATCGGGCGTAAAGACCACAGTGGAGATGGGGCAGGTGCCGATACAGATCTTCAACACCGCACTGCTGTTGTTGCATCAGGACAAGAAATTAAGGAGCATGATGACAACACCCCCAACAGCACTACCAGGGAAGTAGCTGTTGCCCATCTAAAGAATTCCATGAATCAGCTCCCGCGGTTCCGTCGGACTTCGATGGGATTACTAATATACAACCATTATGACGACTTGGCCTGTGCTGTGCTCCATCTATAGGAAAAAACTCAGTAGCTTCTTCCTACCAGCAACGATAGTTCGAGGTAAGTATTTGATGAAATTAATTTTTTAGATTTTGTTTCCCAGTAGCAGAGCGTTATATTGCTTACAGCTCTGCCAACTGCCTCAATATGAATTTGCAGAACCCCCTAGAATAAGGTAAATTTATTCAGGTTTAAAGCTATTGTATTGAGACTCAAACCCGCAATGTAATTTTAGTTAATCGGCTTGTAATGTCAAAATTCACCACTTCAGTTTTCAAATTCTATTACAATGCTAGAACGAAACCTAAAACGCCCCGGACTCGATAAGAATCAAAGATTAATGTCAACAGTATGCACTTTTGTATGCTATTCCTGCTTGTCGAGGGCGAGGCGAGCTCGATGCCTGAGCTCTGCTCTTTTCAATTTTACTATGAGGTAGCAAAGTGTGAAGAGAGTGTTTACCTGAAATAAACACGGGTCAAACATAGTGAAACAATTCTGAAGAGAGATGCAACTAGAAAAGAGAGAGGCAAAGTGACTAACCGCCATGATGATAATATTTAGAATAAGTGGCCCAGACCAGACAACTGAGATGAAGAGACCGTGAGGATCAAAGTAGTTCTGTTTTGAAAAGCTCTTCCAGTTCTTTCCTAAGAAACTATTTATATTTGCTGCAAAATAAACGCCAGAAACTGGAAAAAGGAAACCCATTAATGACGAGAAAATTATAATTCTTAACATTCATATTAGACATTTTTGGGCACTGTTCTTGTTTTGTGAAGTAATCATACTTGTAGTCGTTAAAGATTTATTTGTTCATCCACAACTGGTCTTTAGATAGGTTCAACGTACATGGTAGTTTGTTATAACACCACCACAACCATAATGTTGAAATAAACTATCCATGCAAGTTGTACCAAGGTAGAAAGAACGTATGCACTTACAAGCTACAAGAGATAGATATAGTTGCACGTGGACATATTTCCTTGTAATTATGGTTGTCATCAGGAAGCAAAAGTGGAATGTTACTAAGCAAGGCAAGAGAGGTTCCTGCAAGGCAAAAAACACTATTACAGTTATCAGCAGAATCTTAATCGATGAAGTTCATCAATATTGTAAAGCAGACTTATTTGAATGCTAATTGTATAGACATGGTGTTACACCCCTAATCCGTGATATAATGCTAATTGTATAGACATGATGTCACATCCCTAATTCAGTCACGAATTAGATTGAATTATGGGTGTGACACATGGGATATAGGACATGAAACTAAAGGACATTTAATCTGATCCAGTCACCAACACAGAGCACTTAAATTTCAGTATGAAGTTGCTGTGCCTTTATGCACAGAACACTATTCTCATCGTTAGCTATGTACATAGCTATTAACTGTTCCATCTAATAATTCGTTGACAAGCATAAAACCTCAAAACTAACATATTGGTAGATTTCCTACCATCCTTATTTCCTCCTAATTGAAGTATTGGTAAACCTCAAAAACTCCATAAAAAAATTTTGTTATGTAGGCAGTCCTCACTGTGCCTCAGAGACAACAGTCTGGTGAAGGAAGAGGTGTTTGCAGTTCATGGAGTGAATATATACTTTGAAAATGAACTCAACAGCAATCAGTAACACTACTCGTTTTAACAGTGGCCACCAAAATTCAAGTGCCGAGACATCAAGGGCCAGTGAAGAATTTTTGCAGACCTCATAGTTGAACATAATCTTAGAAAACAAAGATATGCCAATAACAAATAAATATTACCAAGGGAATGCTGGCACCCGAAAAGTATGTCCAGTACAATTGCATGCCATTACAATTTCTAGATTCACAGTGTTAAAGGAATTTTGGGTACCGCCAGTGCAATTTGTATTCAGAAGGTGAAGATGCAATAAAGGAAAATACAAACGGATTTGACATTAGAACAAGATTGAAACCCTTGAATTATTTAGGGCATGGTCTGATGGTACTACGGAATACTTATGTCTGGCTCCTTTCCGCCCTAAATTTCCTAAATAATTACCATCTGCTGTTGAAGTTGGTATATACTCGCAAAGGAGAATAGTTGACAATTAACATCCAACAAGTCACAAACAAGAAGTCATAGCCCTAATAAGTTTCATTCTGACACAACCAATTAGATAATCTAATAAACATAAATGAAATCCCCTCAAGAAAATTAACTAGATGGGTTGTGAAGCACACATACCTCACTCAAATCCAATAGAAGTAACTGAAATTCTATTTCTAAATGATTGGCAGAACTAGTTTACTAAATGGCCAACTGAAGATATCCCCCACAGGAACAGAACCAAAGAATAGGAAAGCTATTACATGTAATCAAATCAGCACAAAGGCGTTGGATTTTATGCAGAAATGTATAAGTTCAAGGCTTAATCGATGCACCTCCCAATCAATCGCATGGAAGAACCCCACGAAATTGTCCACTGCAGGGCCAAATCTACTGCGAACTCCAGCAGAAACTTTCTCAATGAGATCAGACACGAGATCAACATGCTCCTTCACTGCTGCTTTCAGATCTTCCATCGCGGTGGCTGTTCCAAATGGAATAAGATAAAAGTCTCTGAGTTTTTATTCCATTCGATGTCCAAACTCAACTGCTATGTTCCACATATCAATTAGCTAATTATCCAACTTCACTGATGTGCAGTGCACAAATCAATGATGATTCACCACCACATTTTAGTTCTTAGAAACACATAATTTACTGCAAGACTATATATCTCGAGTACATCAGTTAAAAGAGCATGCTTTGCATGGTAGATCCACTATACAATGTTATGAAATTTTCTATCCTCGAAGAAAGAAACTTTTGAGCTTAGTTTCAGCTTTGCTGCGCAACAAAACTCAGCTCCTACCACAAAGCCTATAGGCCATTTCTTGTATGGAAGAATTAAAGGTTTTTAATTAATAATATGCACTTACTAAACTTGAAAATAAATCTCCAATCTTTCCATAGCAAATATGGCCATAGCGACAGACCAATCTATCGCTGCATTTCTGAGGCATCTGCTTTACAGATCAGGTTTACCAGTCCCTACAAATCATCTAGGGAGAAGAGAAGGAACAGAATCCTCCTTCAATTTCTCCTAGCAGGCCCAGGCTATCACAGATCTGACGTTGTCGACGCGCGTTCCGCTACAAATCACTCGATTGCCCAGATGACAAAATCCAGAAGAAAAGAACTGGCAGTGGCAAGGAATGAAAGCAGCAAGCGAAAGTGAGGAACTGGCGTACCTGGCGTCAGGGATGAGGCAGTATGGCAACCCCAACGGCGCTGACTGCTGAGATCTCGGCGGGCGGATGGCGGCGGTGGCGGGAGTGAAGCGGAGATGAGCAAAAGGCGAATTCAAATAACCGTAAACAACTAGAATAGAAAAAAAAAGTTCTAAAACCTAGAAAATAATAATAAAAGTATTATTCCGAACAACAGGAGAAAGGATGGAGTAGGGCTTGATCTTCTCCAAACCTTGTACCGCGTGCCAGTAATTCAACGTTAGATCATCAACGATTCGATACCCACGATGGAGTATCCCCATTGAAACCGAATTGTATGTTCTGCATTTATACGCCGATTTGGAGAAGATCTGAATATTCCGAATGAGCCTGATGATGGAGAAGATCCCCTCCAACGTTTGTACCGGGTGCTTGTAATCCAACGGTGGATCGTCGATAACCCGGATACATGAGTTTTCAACTTTTACACATAAAAATGCAATTTTACGTGAAATTTTAAGTTGTATATTTACAAGAACTGTTGGAGAAGATCCCAGAACCCTTAGGAGGCGATAAGATCCTCTCCAAGCATTTCATCCGTGCAAGTAATCGAACGGCACCAGATCATTAATTCACCGTAAATATTTCAGTAGCACCCGTTGAAATGGAATTGCACGTTGTAAATGTTCTTACAAATTTGGAAAAGATCCAAAATGATAAATGGCCCGGCCCGAGGTAGAAGAGCAAAAGGACGCGGGGGCGAGGGGGCGGGGAAGGGAGCAGAGGAGGCGCCGCCGCCGCCGGTGTATGATCGGTGAAAACGGGAAAAAAAAAATGAAGAACTAAAGGGAGGGGGAGAGGTGGCGGCGGTCGAGGAGGAAATCATGGAAGAAACTGGAGATAACAACTCAAACTTACCGACAGTGGTGCTTCCACCGGAGATGCCAGAGTTCTTCGCGTGGCAGTTCATACACCCGGTGTCGAGCTCGTTGCGCCATCCGAGGCACCGGCGCTGCGGCCGGACATAATAGTATCCCCACGGTTGGCGGAGGGTTCATCGCGGCGGCCGCCCTCGCCGCCGCCGCATTCGCCCAGAACGGCTCCGACTCCGAGGACTTTGTGGCAGCCCACAACGCCACCCGCGCCGCCGTCGGCGTCAGCCTCAGTCCGGTGCACTGGGACGACACCGTGGCCGCCTTCGCGGCGAACTACTCCAGCCAGCTCGCCGTCGACTGCCAGCTCCAGCACTCGACCGGAAGCAGCTACGGCGAGAACCTCTTCTGGGGCTGCGGCACCTCCTACACGGCCGCGGACGCCGTCAGCTCCTGGGCGTCGGAGAAAGATTACTACGACTACGACAGCAACAGCTGCGACGTGGGCTATGTGTGCGGGCACTACACGCAGGTGGTGTGGTCGTCGTCGACGGCCATCGGCTGCGCCCGCGTTCAGTGCGAGAGCGGCAACGCCGTCATCATCAGCTGCAACTACTACCCGCCGGGCAACATCGTCGGGGAACGCCCCTACTGAGATGAGACCGACGACTGCGTGGATACTGCATGCACGTGATAGATAATAAAAAGCCCTTAAGCTGATGCGTTATAATGGATATATGCATAATACTCCGGGCAAATAAAAAAACGATGGATGCTGCGTGTTTAATGTACAACTGACATCAGTGAATTCATTTGGACATGTTCACCGCACATCTTCTCTTGGAAAGATACATTTTGTTAACTTATCATGTATGCGTTTGATCCATGTGGAAAACGATATATTTGGTAAATAAATAAATTCCTCCTTATATGAATATATTTGGAAAAAAAAGAAAGATAATTTTCCAGACAAGCCGTGCGACTTCTGCACTTCCCTCGTCTTTCTATAAGTAGATGCCCATCACATTCTTCTTCTTCCGTACAATTTATTAGGTTGAATATTTAACCCAATTAAGATTTTTTAAAAAAAATCACCGAGGATTGTCTTCTTCTCGCTCTCTGCTCTCGTTCTTCTTCGCTCGGCCTTAGCCGCGCCCGGCGTCGCCAAGAACTAGCTACCCCCCGCCGCCCACAACATCGCCCGCGCCGCCGTCTCCGGCACCAACCCTCCCCCACGCTACCGTCGCCGCCGTCACGCAGGGCTACACCAACGAGTGCATCGGCCACTGCCGGCTGCAGCACTCGAGCGGCAGCGGCTACGGCGAGAACCTCTTCTTGGGCTCCGGCGCCGACTTCACGGCGTTCGGACGCGGTCAACTCCTGGGCGTTGGAGAAGCAGTACTACGACTACAGCAGCAACAGCTGCGCCTCCGGAAAGGTGTGCGGGCACGACACGCAGGTGGTGTGGCGGTCGTCGACGGCCATCGGCTGCGCCCGCGTGCGGTGCGACAGCGGCACCATCTTTATCACCTGCAACTACAACCCGCCGGGCAACTTCGTGCGCGTGCGCCCTTATATCATCCACGATGTTGCATTAGAAATATGTATAGGTATCACTAATGTCCCTGCCAATAAATCCTGTAATTATATATAACTAAAAGTTACTTCGATATAGTTTGCCATATGTATATTTTTGTTGAGGAATTTAGGTGATGTAAATTTGTATGTATGTATGTGTATATATATATCACATAAGGTAAGTTCAGCTGAAAGCAGATGACAATCTAAGATGATACTCCTAATGAACAATCAAGGTGGTAAAATACTGTTGAAAAGAAGATGCTTCTTATTTGCGTGTATCCATCAATTTCTAACTAATTTCATATGCTGTGTGGAAAATTAAGTTTGATTTTTTTTCTTCTCTTGGCATTCTCCTCATGCCGTGGAAAATAGGGTGGAAAAAGGAAGGATGAAAGAGAACAACGCTGTCGCCATGTTTCAAGTGGACGTGCGTAGTCGACTTGAATTGACCTAACAATTAATTAATTAAATCAATCAATCAATCTAGAAGGAAAAAATAAGCAATCGAATTTAGTTCATCGATCTGATCAACAACTTTGATCGACGGGCATAAATCATTTATTCGCCTACGCTGATTAGAACTATTTAATCATTTAAAAAACAAACACAAAGTTGCTCGAGAGTTCTCATTGTTATGCTTGTCTTCATTTAAAATCAGCAAATAAAGAGTTTATGTTTTATCAATCCCCTATTAGGCGATATATATATATATGGAGGGTAACTAACTCAAAAAATCAAAAAAAAAAAGATTTGTAGCTATGGAAAACAGTACTTGTAATTAAGAATAAATAGATCATTCCACATGATATATCAAATTCGGGCAAGTTCAGCACACGCCTCCTTGGGAAAACGTAAATGTTGTAAACGTATACGTGGACGATCAAAAATGAAAATAAATAATATATTGGGATTAGGGGAAGAGTACTGCATGCGGACGTGCATGATGAACGCTCAAATTAAAAATATCGTCCATTAGTCAGTTTAATCAAAATAAAAATTTCGTGGTCTATATTGAGGAAAAAGAAGATGCTCTTCGAATGTTATCTAATTTTTCCACGCAAACCATAGAAAATAATACCTTTTGCATCGCCTCCTCATCGTCTATAAATAGACATCATCTGCGTTCTTCCCCTTCCATCAACAAAATTAATAAATAATATTAGAATTCACCGAGCATGTCTTCTTCTCGCTCTCTGCTTGCGCTGCTCTTCGCCATGGCGGCGGCCCTCGCCACGGCCGCCCTCGCCCAGAACTCCCCCCAAGACCTTGTGGCCGCCCACAATGCCGCCCGCGCCGCAGTCGCCGGCGCCAACCTTCCCCCCGTGCACTGGGACGCCACCGTCGCCGCCTTCGCTCAGCGCTACGCCAACCAGCGCATCGGCGACTGCCGGCTGCAGCACTCGAGCGGGAGCGGTTACGGCGAGAACCTCTTCGGGGGCTCCGGCCGCGACTACACGGCGGCGGATGCGGTCAACCTGTGGGTGGGTGAGAAGCAGTACTACGACTACAGCAGCAACAGCTGCGCCTCGGCCAAGGTGTGCGGGCACTACACGCAGGTGGTGTGGCGGTCGTCGACGGCCATCAGTTGCGCCTTCAGGATTTGTAATTTGTTGGAGCTCTAAAATATCTGGTATCAAGTATTTTACTCTTTTTTTGAATAATGCCCCAAGAAAAGGTAAACTAGTGATTAAGATACATGTTTTACACTTCAAGGTATCAATTTACTTGAGTTCAGGTATGATTCCACTACTTCAACCCATAGTGGCACTTGAAAAGAAAAACTTTGGTGCTGAACATTGATCAAACAAATTACAACTTTTATCTAGTTCGGTCAAAATGCAGCAACTCCTACAGCCACAGGTACCATTTTATAGAGGTCAAGTTCCCACGCACGATAATGGATTCAAAATTTTAGTAGACACACTGTCATCCAGGTGTGAGCCTTAGAATAATATACACACTGTCATCCAGGTGTGAGCCTTAGAATCATATATGACACATTAGACATTGTAAACCAGCGGGCAACGGCAAGGATCTCCTGAATGATTAGACTAGCAAATAGTCAAGAAATTTTTAGAACATCAAATTCAGATTAAGATAGTTCCTTCCCTTTCTATGCGATAATCAAAATTGAACTTCTGAATAGGTTACTAATGAAAGCTTAAGGATAAGGATGCCTACTATACATCAATACCTAATGTGTAATGAGCTTCCTTTGGCAGCTAGAAGTGATGAATCCTCAGGAGGAAGAAGCATTGCACAAAGACAAGACATCTTCAGAGTATCCAGAAGCTGTTAATTGTACAATCTGTAATTCAGTTAACATAGATGAAAGGGATAACTCTAGGCGGTTATATTCAAGCAGTGATTACATTTCAAGAAGCCGAATGATGAAATGCAGCAAAAGTAGCTTTCCAGGAAGGAGCTCAACTGAGGGAAGACGAGCAACCAATGACGGAGCAATCCTCCCAGAAGGAAACATCTCTGACAATGCACCAGTTGTGTTGTTCATTATCATGTATTCCCTTTTAATTCCCACACCGGGCCATATATTTTTCCACGTCAGGAACGCCAAATTCCTTGACCTCCACAAATTCTCGACCACCTTCAAAAAGAACTTAGTTAAGTATGTCGCTGTGATGTTATCGGACAAAGAGATGTAATACTTGAAAATCATGATGCCTGGAGAAAAAAAAGCACAAGTAATGAGTTCTTTCAATGTGCTTCTCAGTGAAATTAATAAAAGAGTACGACTATGCATAATCAGCACACTTTCGATAACTCTATCTCTCTCTTAGCTTATAAGCAATTACCATCCTTAATGTAAAACATGAGCAAATAAGACAAGTCATTTATTCAGCACTTACAAAGCAGGGTTTTCAGAAAAATATAACATAATATCGCCATTATTTCAGAAGCTGGCATGTAATCAAGGACATTTTGGACATGAATCTTTGATGCCAGGTGATATATTCATAAAATTACCAACTCTATCCTCCATGATCAGAAGAGAAGTTCCTTCGTTGCATGATTGCAGATACCAAAATCAATTAGCCCGTAAATATTAAAGCGCAAAGTATGAGAAAAAAAATAAAAGAAAACATCATCGTGCAAATATTGCAAATGAAGACGCAAGTATCACGAACGAAGAGGTGGAAATAGGGTGTTGATTTAGGGAGAGGATGAAATCATCCAATCCGCACCATCAAGTCGGTAGACTGTGTCACGCCCCGACCCGTGGGTCGACACGCGGCAACCGCCGTACAAATCGCAATGACCTGTACAAGACATAAAAGGGGAAAATATAACAAACATGTGAGTTCAAGATAAGGTTAACATAAGTCTATAATAATCCCCAACTTAGGTTTCAACTCACCAAGAAGATAAAGTCTTTAAAATTTCTAGTTAGCTATCGATCCCACCTTCCCGTTCACCTACCACGTTCACCCCTATACCTGCACGCCAGGAGCCCATGCGTGCTGAGCCTTTCGGCACAGTGAACTACAGAAGGCACGTCGAGAACAAAGGGTATAGACCGAAGAATATGTTGCCTCATGTTGCCATGCATAAGCAGTTATATAACAATAAAGTAACAATCAAGATGAACATAGCATATCACATGGTTACATGAAGAAATCACTATACTAGCAAGAATTTACACATATACATGCATTATAAGATAACAAATAAATTCATAAATGGTTACAAGTATATAAATTTCAAACATGCATCAAACTAGTTCACTTTTCCCTATAAATCTGGGCTGTCTGCCTATGCTTAGGATATGCCCTGGCCGAGGACTATCCCAAGACCCATCAGTGCCACTCTAAATCTCTCCCTAAGCCCGTTGCACTGACGTTAGCAGAGAAGACGGGTGACTTTGGATCCTTCTCTATCAGCCTCGATAACCGTCAATCCTCCCGCATTATCGAGACTGCCGCTTCGTGCACTACTCCCCGTAGTACGCACGCTGCGACGACCTGTATAGTACTATACAATTGTCCCTCGACTGAAACAGTAGTCACCTCACAATTTATAATAAACCTCGCAGCCACGGCAGCTGGAGAAACTACACATGTATTATATCGCAAGGATCTGGACATGTCATCAGACTGCCTGCAGGACATCTGTAATGACGGTCGTGGTCTTCAGATCCACTATCCAAGGTTTGCATGAGGGAAATACATTCTGAGTCATACGCAATCGATGCCACCAGAATGAGCCTCCGTTAAGTGTCATTGGAGAGCTACACCCTTAGCTGCATACATGCTAGACTCATGAACGGTTTCGCTCTAGCTAACCATCTAAGGACTATCACGGTGACGACCATTCGTCACACGTGCGGGTAATACAGTGTAAATTGGACCTAGGTGTATCATGGGCTACAATGTCCCTAAGATGTGTTCGGTCCATATTTAACCTAGGTGGATGGAGAATATTTGTCCAACTTAAGTTTAGATTACAATCAAGTTGTCAATCTCTGCCACCTAGTACATGCATGTCTTCAGTATCCTCATGGGGGTACTACTAATATTGTTTATGTTCTTGTTGCCAAGTTGATGTCATAATGTCTACTGCTCCTATTATCAAGCAGGTGTAGTACAAGATATTCATATCAACAAAGCATGTAAAAAACATTTGAATAACATGCACATTGATAAACAATTGATGTAGAAAGATTTAATTTAAATGATTTAAAGTAAATAAACAATTTAAGCAACTAGCATGGGAGAGGCATCCCTCGACCTGAGGTACTTAACTGCCCATCTCGACGGCACGACGGTAGTAATCTTGCAATAAGATTTAACAACTCACCTCAGTTGAAGACTTGACCCTTTTAAAACCAACCAGGATTGATTAATAAAGATAATCACATCACCATTCAGCGTGGAACGATGTCCTACAACAATCCATATGTCTTTTTGTTAATTATTAACATTTCTTAGCTACTAAGGTTGCCACTGTCTAACTTTCCCCAAATAGCTCAGGAAAACAAGGAACAGTAAAATCATAATACAAGTTTATACTTTTATTACTCTTAGTCAAGTAAACCACATCATATCACTACTTTTAGCATAATACAGAACAATTGAATTTGTAAGAATTAAATTAAAGGATACTTGTCAACAAAGTCCATCTAAGCATGCTGCTGGAGAAAAATAAAAAGAGCAGACAAAAGAATGTAAGAGGGGGAAAGACCTCTCCCTCCTCGGCAATAATAATAAAATTTCTGCACTATTTATTTAACTCCTATTTGCTGTCATGTGAAGTATGATTCATGTTTAAGTCAAAGCTAACACACTTTTAAACAAATAATAGAATCATATTGCAGTAGCATAAAATGGGAGGAAGAGAGAAAGCATTTGCAAAGAGGAAGTCAACTTCAAATCCATTTACTATTCTGCATTTACATTTGCAGCCACTCTTCTACTTGACTTCTACACCTCTTTAACTTGGCATCCAAACCATGTACAGATTTTTCAGCAACCAAGGATTTTAACTTGCTAATTATCAACTTCCCAACAGCAAATGGAAATCTCTACAGTAACACATAGTAAGAGTGAAGAAGCATATCAGTTACTAGTAAGAGGGAAAGAAGAATCAAAAGAAGACAGGAGGGCAAAACTTCTCCATTCACAGCAGCAATTATGAAAGTCACAACCCCACTTCTCTCTTCACGTTTTGTTGCAACAACATAATTATTCAAAGCATAATTAATTTCCTTGCAAGGTTTTATTCATGGAATTAATTAAAAGGAGAGAAAAGAGAAGAAGTGGGCTCTCGGCAGTAGCAAAGGAGAAGGAAAAACAAAGGAATAAAATTCCAGTAAGTGGAGAGAGGAAGAAGGTAAAAGAAAAGGGAAGAGGAAACAGAGAATAAGAAAGAAGAGGATTTTTCCCTTCATTTCGTTGCACCAACACAAGTATTTCAAGCATAACCATTTGCTTGCAAATTTTATCAATGACAGCACTTAACAGGAAGGTAAAAGGAAGGAAGGAGATAAAAACAAAGAGGGAAAAAGAGAGGAAAAGAAGGGCTTCCCTTTCGGCAGCAAAAACTCAAAAGCAGATAATTAAGTTGGACTTAATTCTCCTTGGACAGCAGCATACACCATTTAAAAACAATCACCACACCTTGATATCTCATCTTTGGCAACAACTTGATGAAAGGAAGAGCAAAAGAAGGGCTTTACAAATTTTGGCAGCAGCAACATCAATTAACCATAAGGGAGAAGCAATCTCAATGCATCCAATATCTATGGCATGGATTCTAATCAATGTTGTCAGCCTACCCATCAATCTAATACTCAACATTCACTTAATTTAACAAGACAGCAACATCCAAATAGAGCAAAAGCAAAATACAAATTCTTTTTAACTTTAACAGCAAGCATCCCATTCATAGGGAAATTTAGAAATCATTAGGCTACTCAAACGATCATGCAAAAGAATGCAACATTGTAAGAGGATTTAGAAGCCTACCTACTTGTGGATTTAAGCACTAAAAATCTTTATGTCTACTGTCAACTTCCACGTTCCCAACAACACCCTTGGCTTCGTCCCACGGCACAATGATGCGAAGAGAGAAGGATGGAGCATATTGTTGTCATCCTCCTCGCCAAGATGTTGTCCGGGTTCAAGCAACAAAAGAGGAAGAGAGACATGTTGTCCGGGTTCAAGCAACAAAAGAGGAAGAGAGACCGGGATGGAAGTGATCGGGCGAGCGTTTTTCTTCTCATTGCAGGGTGCTTAAACCCTTGCAATAAATTGTCCTCCAAATCAAAGGGATTAATTTCTTTTCTTGAAGGTAAAATGACCGAAATTTCCCTAATTAGGAGGGACTATTTACCATTCTACCATCATGTAGAATTGGGGGTTTACAGACAGACCCTCTTCTGCCTCCCAAGGCACAGGAGCCCTCTCCTATCGTCCCAGCAGAAACTTGAGCGCCTTTCGTCTTCCCGATCGCTACGACAGTCTCCAAATTGGGGAGCCGGTGGAGGGCTACCCACTCCGAGAGGGAGAGAAGGAGGTGCCGCGAGCGGCGCACCTCCATGGCCATGGGGTGCGCTTCCAGAACCCAGAAACCGTCTCCTCCAACACGTAGGGTTCGCCCTAGATCTCGAGGCCGGAGGGCGGTGCGATCGGAGCGGCTGAGGAGGAGCTTGCAGCCGTAGGCGGCGGCCGCAACGGGCGCCCTAGAGGTGCTCCACCGAGTCGTCGGCGTTGTGCAGTGCAGTAGAGCACCATTTCTCCTCTCGCTGTACGGACGACCACACTTCCGCGAGCAACAGGAGAAAGGATGGAGTAGGGCTTGATCCTCTCCAAATCTTGTATCGGGTGCTAGTAATTCAACGCTGGATCATCAATGATTCGATACACAAGATGCAGTATTCCCCAGTGAATTCGAATTGTATGTTCTGCGTTTATACGCCGGTTTGGAGAAGATCTGCATATTCCCAATGGGCCTGACGATGGAGACGATCCCCTCCAACTTTTGTACCGGGTGTCTGTAATCCAACGGTGGATCGTGGATAACCCGGATACACGAGTTTCTAAAATTTTACACGTAAAAATGCAACATTACGTGAAATTTTAAGTTTCACATTTACAGGAAATGTAGGAGAAGATCCTGGTACCAAAAGAAGATATAAGGTTTACATCAACTGCTAGGGATACTAGTAAGAAGGATGGTTACCAATCAAAGAAAATAATGAGAAAAAAATTGCTTTCAAATTATCAGTTATGGTCAGTGATACAAGGGACTGATTCACTGAGATTTTTCACTTGCAATCTAAGTTTTCTCATTATTATGCTTGTCTTCATATTTGCTTCATTGAAATCAGCAGATAGAGTTGGACACCATACATGCTTACACTAATAGCTAGCGAATCTAAGAAAGATGAATGGTAACCAAAAAAGTAAAGCATAATTTTGCTCCGAGATTAACAGATATTATAATTCTGCTCTAAAATGAGAAATTCAATTGCAGCCTAAGCTTTTTCAATGTAATGTTTCTCATCGTCATGAAAAATTATGTGATGCAACCTTCAATTCCAACACAAGTTCATCTTGACCATCTTGCCATACCTAGCCCATAGATTTCACGACCCCACCTCCATTCTACTTAGCACCACATCTACAACCAGCCGCCACCTCTTAGCTTCAACATATGCTCCTTCGTCACGGTGAGACGCAATATTATCAGCCGGGTTTCCAGCAAGCCACTCCATCTATTTCATTTGGTATTGTGAAAATCTCAGAAATGCCTGCGTCGGGATGCTTTGTCCAAGACAAGACAAGACCCCGAAGAAGAGGGGAGAAGGTTCACGGTAGAAAAAGAACGTCAATCCGAGACTTAAAGTAAAGATTTGAGCTTTAGGTTAGCTTACAATATTACGTATCATTCATCAGCCATCAGACATAAGGGTCAGGTAACCACAGTAACAAAATTCTGATATCACATGGAACAAAAATGCGCGACATACCATCGATAAGAAGGGTGAGAATCATAACATCAAATAATAAAGTTACCACACAAAAATCTCAGTGTTTTGATGAGCAGAAAATACTTGTGTGCACTCAAAGAAAATAGTGCACTCGATCTCACCGCCATGTGCCTCTCGTTGTGCTTGCTCTTCTCGCTGCCTGCAGATTCCGATGGTCCAGGTGGCGGCGGCGGTCAATCGTCAGACGAAGACGAGGAGACCGAGAAACCGGAGTACGTCGGCTCTTCCTGCTCCATTTGTACAATAACATTCTAGTGCCCCTTGCTAACTATGTACTACCAGGCCAATAATCTAAGATCATGCATATTTACTGTACAAACAAAAAAATTATGTGACAAACTTTCATATTCTTGTGAGTTATCGCAGTATTCCATATAAGGAGGTGCAATATGAAGCTAATGCTTAAGATTTAATTTCTTATTCAACATACGAGATATAAGTCTCCTTCGACTTAAAGAAACTTTCAAATTCTAACTCTTTTACTGTCTCTAAATTGGCTGAAGTGCACAAAAATACTAGTTATGAAACTCACCAACTAGGATTCCTGCTGTCAAATGTAAAAGACACATGTACGCATCCATGATAGCTTGTTGTCCAATCATTACAATAGAAACTTTCGCGGCGCCCTGTAAGCAGAATTAGGAAGAAGCGTGACATACATTTTAGAAGAATAAAACACAGTAACAAAGTACTGATATCTAGATAAGGAAATATTTGATATTGGATGCCGTGAAAAAAAAGAAAAACTCACAGATTGGGTATTGCTATGCTCCATTTGTCTAATCAGAAGCAGAACTTGAAGAAAGGAGACCTAGAGCATTGGTACGTCAAGGCTTCCAAAAGATTTGTCAAATAAGCATTTGATAAACACATGATTGCTTGATCATAAAGGATACAAAGGTGACCATCAATGTGTAATTAACTGCTTTGTTGTAATAGACATCCATGTTCAATGAGGTGGCACTGAGAAGAATGGGGGAAAAGCACTCTCCATCATCATCCACCTTTGGACTTTCCAATAAGCCTTCTAGATGGTAATGTTGATGGTCTCCATCTACCAAACAAGAGAAGCAGTTAGTCTGTAGGTTACTATGACTTAAAACCCACTTTCCAGAAATCATGTCTTGCTACAGAAAAGCAAGCATATCCAGAAATTTGTAAACCTCAGAAGTAGTAACAAATAAAAGGTTATTCACCATAAAACACTCCAACAGCTAATCATTTATGATTGAGAACTTGTTCAGAATTAAGCATTCCTATCATTCCTTGGGGAAATCAACGATTGGAATCAAAATAACATGCAAACATAAAATACTATAGGATACATCCCGAGAAGAACAATATATGTTGTCTATGATGCTTTTGAATATACCATGACTAATGTTTTGCCATCTTCATGGAAGCCCGCGCATTTCTAGTCACCGTATTTCTGCCAATTATTTAGTTTCAGGCAAACAGCCAAGGAGGAGAAGGTGGTCAGTAGTCTGTTTAATTGAATTTAAGTTCTCACAGTTCTCAATTTATTTCTTCAACCATTATTCTTGGAATTTTGAGAAAGAAAGTATTGACAAATGGAGAACGTGATCTTCTAAAATGGACCTAATTATCATTCCTGTACCTATTAGTGTTGATCAGATCTATATTATTCTTTTGTAAGTTTATGGTAGGGGCAACATGACTTCACATATAGAACTTCCTGAGCGAAGACCATAAATGCAGTTAATCTTGTGAACCATGCAAGATGAGAATCTTTAAGTACTTAAATTCTTAAAAATTAGTAAAATTGGATATGCCTGAGGAATTGTTTCTATGCCAGGACATTCTAAGAAAAACTGAATATATCTTATTGCCACATCTGATAAGAGAAAAAAGTTAAGTGATCTAACGAAGGATGTCTATGACACCTGTATGATATTACTTTACTTGTATATTGACACAGAAAGAAATATACAGAAGAAAACTTGAATAAGAAAAAAAAAGGTGCATATACAGAAATGGATACCACTATGTGCAGATGGTACTTGTGAAACTTGGGCAGCTAGTTCTATGTTACAATGTTTCTCCATATCATAATTTAGAGCTGACAAAAGAAGAGGTACATAAGTAAAGTTAGTGGAATTTAACATCAAAAAATAGAGAAAGCAGGTGAAGAAGTTAAGGGAAAAAAAACACTTACACTTCCTCCTCCAGATTTTAGTTTGGTAAGATTCTTGAACTTGAGAGGAAAAAACACCAAGCTGTCAAGAAAAACAAACAATAGGTAATTTTTATTAACTTTTACTTGGAAGAAGGGAAAATTAAAATAAGAATCTACTACTTTTGAGAACACTCGGACATAAATAGGTTATACTCAGCAATCAATTTTAATTTTATAAGAAAAAGCAGTACATTTGTAAATTTCAGAGAGGAACCATGTTCCAGCAATAAGAAATAGTGCCATATAAATTACGAAAAAATAATCCAATATAACACCCCATTCCATTCAAGTAACCGGTGGACAACTTGTCACATCTCACCACTATATAAATTATGAATTATGATCACAGATGTAGGACGACTAACACTAGGCAAAGAAAGTAGAATTATGGGATCCAATATAGAAATGATGCAACTTGTTGCAGTAGTAGGAACTGCTTAAATTAGATTTTCCATGGTCATTCATTCATTGAGACAAAAAACCGACATCAGGAAGTCAATACACTTAAGAAGTTCTTAGCTCCAACCCTCTGCAATATTTGTCTCGTCAGTCAAATGCATGAAGAAAACTCAAGCTCAAAAGTTGCACGGAAAAACATATATATTTGCTTCTCCAATGGAGAAACCTTTCAATAACAAAACATTTTTTATGCAATTTCCTACATATGAATAATTCAACAAAAGACTATTAAAACCTTGATTAATAATTTAATGATGATCCAAGCACTGAAATTCTTAATGAATATACAAAAGTTACCAAGTGGTATGGATTGGATGAAAAATAATCCTCTTCTTGAGGTGCCTTGTTATCAGCTCCACTACATGCAGCAAAGTGAAATAACATTAGTTTCACAAAAGGCTATTAGCTAATCAAAGTGCAAAAAATTTGAAATAAGAAACTAACACATTCACTGCAGGAAAAAGTAAGTGAAAACAATAAATGAGACATGCGATTCATCATAGCAAAAATAATTACTTTACATCAAAGGCTGTGTTTGAAAGTATGTTAGAACGTGAAAACAAGATAGATATGGAAAATAACCCATAAGGAAACAAGTACGTGATTATTTTACCTGCTGGCTGATAGTCGAAGTTGCCTAAAGGGCCAAATATATACGCCTTCTAGTCTCATCTTGGCAAATCCATGATCATGTCCACCATCAAACACATCATGAAAAGTAACAGTTCCATGCCATAACAAGATATGACTATGATTATAATTGCTGGTCTAATAACTATAATACTAAAATGATAATTGTGTTAAATGAGCAGATAAAGCAAAGCAGTGAATTACTCTTACCTGAACATAATGCACACCACTTATCTTTGTTGGGGTACTCACCATCTCCACAACTGATATGCCATTAGATTTTCCAAAATCAAAAAGTCTAAAGGAGCTATTTGTGGTCTCTACAAAGTTCCATTTTCCTGCAAACCACTACAAGAGTAATCAAGATTCAAGAAGTGGTACTGAGTGGTGGAAATAACAGAATTAGCTACATCAGCTACTGATGTCTATTGAATATTCTTTCAAGATCACAATGGTAGGTCATCAAATTCATCAACTTTTACAACCAAAGGATCAGTGCTAAAGAGGTACTGAAGTATAAAAGTCTAGCATGGCAAGAAGTGCAAAAGGAACTATACTAAAAAGGAATCTTAGAAACTCGTATGGGTAATAATATAGTTATGTTGTAAGTTGCTAATACACTGCAAGTGCTATTTGCAGCATTCATTTTTGAATGCAAGTAGTAGTTGCACGCTCTATTAATTGTATGCATCTCCCAAGTCACAACGCAAGCAGTTTGACGCTTAATTGTGAAAGATACAAATGTAAACAGAACCAAAAAATTGAATGTTAGTGTAACAAATATGGAGATCTATCAAACAGTCTCAAATTTAAACAGAGCAAAAAGTTGAATGGTTCAACCTCCATGTGTAACAAACATGGAGATCCATCAAATAGTCTTACGAAACAAGAAAATACGAACCCCTATATGTTCCTGTGATGTTCCATGCGGAATAAGGGCTCAAGTCATTCTCATATCTTCTGAGAAAAAGCCTCTGCAAAGATCAAGGCAATTTGAGAATAAATAAACCAAGTAGTAGTTGCATTTGGTTTCCTAAGCACAAAAGCAGATCATGCATAAGATGAGATGGTAAATGGCATAACAAAAGAAGAAGAGCATCACAGAAAAAAGTCAGAATCATGGACGATTCAGCACAGAAATACTTTTGAAAGAACAAAGGATGTCCGAAAATCCAAAAGAAACCAAAGTTTGAACCAATCAAGATGGAGATTCTGATGTTGCACTAGAGTGAACACAGTTATGAGTTAAAGTATCTGAAGAGAGCACCGGGAATTATGCATGGCCGTAGAACAAAAACAACCAACGTGTTCAGCATAAGGTAGAATATTAACTGAATACGTAGATTAGAATACATCACTTAATGTTTCGTCAACCTGTGGCTGAATATTCACTCAGTACATTTATTGAGTTCTGAAGTTCTCGACTTTACTTGAAGTCCCAAATACTCAAGGCAAAACCCAATAACTGAGCGTGGAAGCAATTTTGCGGTTGAATCATTACTGTTCTATTAACAGAGTATAATTACGTCTCTCCATACTCAATAAACCTATCGAACAACCCATTTTTTTCAATATGGCGGAGTGGAGAGCTTATATATATTAAAATAATTATTTTATTATTATTTTAATAAAATAATTTTTTATTAAAATTATTTTGATGTTATTATTTTGATATAACATGTTATTATATAACATGCCATATATATTATTTTGATGTTATTTTCTAACTTGAATCTAGAGAGTGTCGACCGGGATGGGCATTCAAATTTTTATAAATAATAAAAAACTCTAGTTATAAATATATTAGGTTTTAGAACTCTTATTCGAGTCTAGATAAAAGTTATTTTCATCCGAAACCCTAGCTCTCCTCTTCGAGTCCTCTCTTCCTCTTCTTCTCATCTCAGAGTACTCCACTATGTGGAAGGCCCTCCTCGCCGTCCTCCTCGCCCTCATCCTCCTTTCGGCCCTGGCCATTTACTGGCTCGGGTGCTCGGGCGTCATCTCGGGCGTCATCTATCTCCTAGTGGCCGTGTTCATGGCCTTGTTCATTTTCTGGGCGAGCGCCACCGTGGACGTGTGGTGGGGGTGGGCGAGCTCCACCATCGGCGGATGGTGGGGGTGGGCGGGCAGATGGTTTCAGTGGACGAACTGGAAGCCCCTTCTCGCCATCTTTGGCCTCCCCATGGGGCTGTCCATTTACTTTCTCAAAGTCCTCCTCCTTCCCAAATTGGGTTACATCCATCGACGGTTTGATCGGCTTCTTTCCCGTGTATTTATGGAGTATTACCCTTTTATGGAATTTAGATTTCCTGAGTTTTCAGTTGATCAGTTTAATGGAGGGTGGATGCAGAACGTCGCTTACACACAGATTGAAGCCTACCTCAGTAGTAAATACTTTGGAAAAGCTTCCATCCTGACGTTCCACAATAACAGCTACACCATCATCTTCAAGGAAGACGACTATGGAATCATAGACGAGCACACTGACGATGGAATCATACACGGCAAAAAGGTCAAGGTTTGGTGGAACCTCAAAAGCACTTCCCAACAGCAAAGATTACTCGAGAAGAATAGATCCACCAACAAATTCCTTGAAATTGTGGGAATGTACGAAGGTGCTAAGGTGCTGTGGAACCTCGTTTCCCAGAAGCAGGACTTCTCCTACTACCCGACCCCCGACGCCCAGCGGTACTACCAGCTGATGTTTTACAGATGCAACAGGAGAGACATCGAAAACACCTACATCGATTGTATCCTTAACTTCCGCCAGCGCCCACACCCCCCTCCAACCCAACTCTCCAGCCCCCCTCCAACCCAACTCTCCAAGCCACTGAAGCTAGAACAACGGACACAACCACAGATAGAACAGCGGAACCTAAAACTGGAGCAGCGGAGACTTTATACAAACAATCCAAGCCAGGCGTGGTACGACTTCAAGGGAAAAGTTTGGAGCCACGTCGTCTTTAGGGACGTGTCCACCTTTGACACCATCGCCATGGATCCCATTCTCAAGAGGGAGATCATGAACGACCTCACCCAATTCAAGGCTGCCATGGATGCCAAGAAGGAGGAGGAGGAGAAGATTAAGAAGGAGGAGGAGGAGAAGATTAAGAAGAAGGGGAAGGAGAAGATTAAGAAGGAGGAGGAGGAGGAGATTAAGGAGGAGGAGGAGATTAAGGAGGAGGCGGTGGTGTGGAAGCTTGGGTACCTCATCTACGGTCCATCAGGCACTGGCAAATCCACCCTGATAGCCGCCATAGCAAACTTCCTCGACTATGATATATATTACCTTGAGCTCTCCACTGTCGAAAGTAACTTGGAGCTGCAGAAGCTATTTGTGGAGACGTCGCCTAAGTCCATCATAGTGATAGAGGACGTAGACAGCATGGACTACACTAGAATTTTCAGACTACTCAATATAATAGATGGGCTCATGTCGGTCTGCCTCCGCGAGCAGGTTATTATACTCACAGCTATTGACGGAGATAAGCTTGACCGGAGACTGTTTCGACCAGGTAGGATGAACAGGTATATCAAGATGTCTTTCTGCTCCTTCGATATGTTTAAAGTACTGATATATAATTATTGGAATATCGAAGTACTGATGTATAATTGGAATATCAAAGTCCATAAACTGTTCGACGAAGTGCAGTATTGTTTGGAGAATGGGAATTTTACGCCGGCAGAGGTGTCGGAGCACCTGATACCCAAGTCGCCTCATGATGTGTCAGTATACCTCGAGAGACTGATCGAGGCGTTGAAGGCCTCTTTGGCCTCTTTTAAAGGCAAAAGCACGATGATTGAATAATTTTTTTAGAAGTTCTTACCTTTTGTCTGTCCTATGCCAATGGGCTTTTAACTGGCAGCGAGTCCAAAATGGTGTAATATTCCATCTTTTTGTGCGACATCTGTTTTCAGGATTTTTTTATGCTTTTGTTGGATGAAAATGTCTTTGATATAGCATGTTTGAAAGGAATAGAAGGAACAATATATCTGCTAAATTTTGCATAATAGTGCTTGCACTTTTGTGGTGGCGTAAGTGTTGCTGACTTGATGAATACTGCAGAGGAGGCTTTTTAGATATGCAACTAATAGGAGCATAGCATGTTTTAGAAAATATTCAAATATCAGCTGCCCGTACTGAATACAGATTTTACATCAATATCCTTTTTCTTGTTTATATCACTGAAAACATCATCGGCTGTTGATTATTTCAGTATAATGGTATTATTTTGGTATGATTGTTATGCCATGCACCCATTTGGCGTCTCCACTACAATGGAATGTCAAATGGCCAACGTCAGCTCTCACATGGTGTTTATCTAATATTCAATATCCAATTCTTCATCCATAGATTAGTTCATTCTTGTTAATATTCAATATCCAATTCTTCATCCATAGATTATTCATGCATGGGTCTGATCTATAGCTTAATAAATAGAAGAATAAAACTCTCTGATGTTTGTCAATCACACTTTGAATGTGGGCATTCTTGATTCTTTAAACTTTCTTGATGTAGGGGCTTTCATATTTACATTCAATTTTTAAGGCCCATAGGGACATTAAAGGTGGGAATATTTTTCTCAGCAGGGAGAAGTAAAGTTGTGTGAGCACATCCTTTTGAATATTACTTTACAACATGAATTTTGAATAGTAGTTGTGAATGGCAGCGATTATTAGTTGCATGTGATGTTTTTGCATATAAATTTGGCAATACTAATTTCTGCTCTAGCTTTAGTGTCATAGGTGTTGTTTACAATATAAAGTGTTTTGTGCACTTCTCTGTACCCATTGGTGCTGTGATATGTCCCTTTAATCACCAAAAATGGCACCAATAGTTCCAAATTTTTCAGTAAAGTTTGGTCTCTGGTACAGTACTGGTCTAGTTGCACGTCAGTAGCACTGTTATCTAAAAAAGTTCATGCCAAATGTTTATATGCTTCGGCAACCAAACTAACTCCAGATCTCGTCTTGTAGGCGAGTTTGGTACTGTTGTTGTTCATAATGAAGTTGGAAATGGTGATGAAACTATCGAATCCCGTGTCTTTAAGAAACCAGAGTTCATAGCTGGGCTTGGTGGCATCAGTTCTTTTACTTATGATGCATAGTGCGACAAATATTTTGATTCTTGGTATGGACATATCTTAAACCAGAATTCATTTTCCGTGCATATGAAGGCCTAAACGAAGTTGCCAAACAGCTCGTCTTATAGTCTTCTTGTGCCGTTCTTTTTGCTTTTTCTAAAATATCCTGGATCTAGTATACGCTGAGGTGTCATCAGAGCTTAATCATGTTGGTCCACTCTTAGGGTAAAAAACTTGAGTGCTACTGTTGTTACGAAGGATGTGGAGGAAAAGCATTGTACCCAGGCAACAGCGGAAATGATATTGGAAAAGCATTAGCACTCTCAGGGTAAAAAACTTGAGTGCTGACTGTTGTTACGAAGAATGTGGAGGAAAAGCATTTGGGTTGACTGAGAAGACCCCCGATTCAAGTGCAGAATCACAGCAACATGGCCTAGGCAAAAGCAGTTCCACAACTTCTGCTAGAAATGCTAAGAGCCACTAGTGACCATAAAGCCTTTTTAATACAAGATAAGGTACTTTGTAGCTGCACCAAAAACATCTCTGTAACAGCCTTTGGTTCCTAAGTTTCCTTTTTCACCTTTTGCCTTGTTGCCTCCTAGATCCGATCCATCTATGCTGCTGGCAATACCGTACCTACCCCGCTCCTCAACCTCAAGGCAATAGACATATCTCCTCTTGCTCTAGTATCGGAGAATTTAGCTGGGAGTAGAATGCAGGAATTAAGTAACCGCAATATCTTGGAAGCAGTGAAGGACAACTTCAGTTGCTGTGGGCAATCTAAGAAAGAACGCAAAGGGCTTAGAGTACTGCGCTTTTGAGATTTTGGTTCTAATTGCTGGGCTACTACCAAACTCAGAAATGAGGACTTCATCGATTGCCATGCGATATGTTTGCTTTTCACTGCTCACACTTAATTGGGATGAAACTCCCATATACATGTAATAAATATCTAAACATCTTTCTTTCACAGTGAGAATACAGAAGTGACATGATCACCTATGGATTCAGCACAGCTGTGAGATGACTTGGAATTAACTCTATTCTGCTTTGCATGCTTGTTTTCATCTTCTTCCATTTGTCTGAAATGTAAGCTCCGAAATCTCCTGTCCTCGTACTCATGTGGCCAATGAGATTGGTGCTGGAAATATTGACGGGCCAAGAATGATGTCTCCATGATTGCAGTCTTCCTTGGGGTGGCTTGTGGTCATGATCTATGGGCAGGCTTGTTCAGCAGCAACTTTAGGTATTCTCATCAAAATGTGCATGATGAAGCAGATGAACTTTGAGAACTTTTTCCCTCAGAATTGCTAACGAGAACGACTGACTGTTTTATTCTAGGGTCTACGGGTCAGCATCCTCTTAGAGATCACTCTTCACAGCAAATGGAAAAGACTGGAGATTTCAGATGATTATGGAAAAGACTGGAGATTTCAGATGATTATGGAGAAAAGGTTGTTTTTGTATAGATGATTGCATTAGTTTTAATTTTCTCAAGCTCTTGCTAGTTCTCAAGTCAGGTTCCATGCAACCATAATTTTGGTTCTAGAATCTGATATTATGTTGATGTTGGTCTGAAATGGTAATTAACAACAGCGATAATAATACTAATAACAATAAGGAATAATTATCACAATCGGTAGGACACTCCTTTTTTACTCCCTTTTCAAAATAAAGAGTTAGTCCTATTGTTTCATCAAACTGTTTGCATTTGTTTCTCTCTTCCTGTCATGCTTCTTTGTTTATAATAAATAATATGGTAATGAAGTCCAACCTTCACTGGAGTATTTGGTATGCAGAGCACCCCCATGCCATTAAAATATTTAGAGAATCCAAGTGAAACCAAAAGAAAGCAGCAGGTTTCTTCTCTGGCTTATATACATGCATGTGAAATAGAATAAATAAATATGTTGGTAGGTACTACTACTTAATAGAAATCTAATTAAATAAAAGGTTTAATAAAATATCACCCCCTATAATTAGGAGTTCATAAATAATAGGACGCTGAAAAAATCATCATCTTTTCAATACCACGTGTCCACATTTGCATCATCCAATGCTAGTTTTTTTTTTTAAAAAAAAGAACGATGATTCAAATTGATTAGGTTATTCCAACCATATTTTTAACAAAGTCAATGAATAATAATATGTTAAAAATAAAGCTATTGCATGTGATGCACCAACCACCAAATAAATCGATTTGTTTTCTATTACCACCAACTCAATAAATTAACAGCAAAAAGCTCATTTTAAGTACGTCGGAAGAATTGCCTCAGCTGGAGTCGGTCAATATTACGCATCCGTAGGCTCGTTTACTTTGCAATTTAAGCTCGGATGTTAGGTAGAAATAAATGATAGTTTAGTGGGTAAATTAAAACTCCTCTAAGGATGCCTATCATCGTAAATTAAAAGTAGTAGACTTCACGTTAAACGTGTTTTTCTAAAACTACTCTCATGGTTAAGCAATAATAACCTGGATAAGAGTTAATAAGAATATTATGAATTCCTGATACATGTAAATAGGATGAAATTATACTTTAATATTAGTGCTATTGATTAAGTACTATCTATCTAAATTCGAACGCGTACTTTATACTAATTACATGTATTAAGAAACTTTTCGTGCGTGAAGTCAACCTATTTATTCTTCTTCATGGCCGGTCGTAGAAATCTTTTAACAGAATAAACAACTCCAGCCCAGGCCATGTCACACGCACCGCACGTTTCTACTACCAACCCACCACCCCCTCACCTGACATCCTCCATCAGATCACCTGCTGTACCCACAATAAACTCAATTCCCACACCAAACATCTTCCTGACATGTGTCATTATCACAAAACTTCGACGGCCAAGATGAGACCTCTTCGGGCGTATTCGATAATCCTTTTTGGGGAACAAAACATGCGATCCCGCACCCTCGCCAAACGCCATGGCCCCACTGGATCATATACAGCCCTCACTTTAGATTCAGTCCCCAAAACAAATAAAAACACGACACGTGTAGAGATGCGTCCTCTCTTAGTCGAATTGGACCGTCCTCGTCAGTAGGCACAACACGCGATCCCAAACACTTGCCAGCCCCGTAACAGCCAGAGAGCCGTCCCCAACGACGAATTCCACGGCAGCCGAGAAATTTCTCCGCCTTTTTTTTACAACTATTTCGGTTAAATTTTTTAATGTCTTCTTCTTCTTCGATTTAAATTTTTTGGGGGATTTGACGGGGTGATGCTTCGTCGATGGGGGGTTGTTCTTGGTAAGGTTTCGGCATCAGTTCGTTGTTGCTTCTCTTTCGCTTCTCTCATCCTACTTCTCGCAGTTGGTGGGATTGACTGCCCCTGAAGCAATCCGCCTTCCGCCTTTACTTTTTTCCCCGATTTAATTCGGTTGTTTCCGGGGCGTAATCCGTAAGATTTGCGCTTTGGGAGGTTGCATTCGGAGGCAATGGGAGGGGGGAACGGTGGGAAGTCGTTCCTCCGGAGTGCAGCGGCGCTCGTGGTTGTGCTTCTCGGCCTGGTTCGGCCTTTGCTGGCGCTGAGGCCTCTCCGGGAGAGGGATTCTGCTGCTGTTGGCTCGGGTCCTTGGGGTGATGAGGTCTCCTTCTTGCCCTTCCTTGCTTTCGATAGTTGTTGATTTGAACTTTTGGGTCAAAAAAATGGGTTGTTCGATAGGTTTATTGAGTATGGAGAGACGTAATTATACTCTGTTAATAGAACAGTAATGATTCAACTGCAAAATTGCTTCCACGCTCAGTTATTGGGTTTTTGCTCGAGTATTTGGGACTACAAGTAAAGTCGAGAACTTCAAAACTCCATAAATGTACTGCAGCAGTTATTCAGCCACGGATTTTTTTGAGTGAATATTCAGCCACAGGTTGACGAAACATTAAGTGATGTTATAATGCTAATGATTCTAATCTACATATTCAGTTAATATTTCTAGCTTATGCTGAACACTTTGGTTGTTTTTGTTCTAGTGCCATGCATAATTTCCGGTGCTCTTTTCAGTTACTTTAACTCATAACTGTGTTCACTCTAGTGCAACAAATCTCTATCTTGATTGGTTTAAACTTTGGTTTCTTTTGGATTTTAGGATATCCTTTGTTCTTTCAAATGTATTTCTATGCTGAATCACCCATGATTCTGATTTTGCTTTCTGTGATGCTGTTCTTCTTTTGTTATACCATTTACCATCACATGTTATGCACGACCTGCTTTTGAGCTTAAGAAACCAAATGCAACTACTGCTTGGTTTATTTATTCCCAAATTGCCTTGATCTTTACAGAGGCTTTTTCTTAGAAGATATGAGAATGACTTGAGCCCATATTCCGCATGGAACATCACAGGAACATATAGAGGTTTGTATTTTCTTGTTTTGTAAGACTATTTGATGGATCTCCATGTTTGTTACACATGGAGGTTGAAACATTCAACTTTTTGCTCTGTTTAAATTTGAGACTGTTTGATAGATCTCCATATTTGTTACACTAACATTCAATTTTTTGGTTCTGTTTACATTTGTTTCCTTCACAATTAAGCGTCAAACTGTTTACGTTGTGACTTGGGAGATGCATACAATTAATATAGCGTGCAACTTATACGTGCATTCAAACATGAATGCTGCAAATAGCACTGGCAGTGTATTAGCAACTTACAGCATTACTATATTATTACAAATACGAGTTACTAAGATTCCTTTTTAGTATAGTTCATTTATCAGACCACACTTTTGTAGTTGCACTTCTTGCCATGCTAGACTTTTATACTTCAGTACCTCTTTAACATGATCCTTTGGCTGTAAAAGTTGATGAATTTGATGATCTACAATTGTGATCTTGAAAGAATATTCAATTGACATCAGTAGCTGATGTAGCTAATTCTGTTATTTCCACCATTCGATACCACTTCTTGAATCTTGATTACTCTTGTAGTGGTTTGCAGGAAAATGGAACTTTGTAGAGACCACAAATAGCTCCTTTAGGCTTTTTGATTTCGGAAAATCTAATGGCATATCGGTTGTGGAGATGGTGAGTACCCCAACAAAGATAAGTGGTGTGCATTATGTTCAGGTGAGAGTAATTCACTGTTTTACTTTATTTTCCCCTTTAACACAATTATCATTTTAGCATTATAGTTATTAGACCAACAATTATAATCATAGTCATATTTTGTTATGGCAGGGAACTGTTACTTTTCATGATGTGTTTGATGGTGGACATGATCATGGATTTGCCAAGATGAGACTAGAAGGCGTATATATCTGGCCCTTTAGGCAACTTCGACTGGTAGCCAGCAGGTAAATTAATCATGTACTTGTTTCCTTATGGGTTATTTTCCATATCTATCTTGTTTTCACGTTCTAACATACTTTCAAACACAGCCTTTGATGTAAAATAATTATTTTTGCTATGATGAATTGCATGTACCATTTATTGTTTTCACTTACTTTTTCCCGAAGCGAATGTTTAGTTTCTTATTTCAAATTTTTTGCGCTTTGTTTAGCTAATAGTTATGACATCCTTTTGTGAAACTAATGTTATTTAACTTTGCTGCATGTAGTGGAGCTGATAGTAAGGCACCTCAAGAAGAGGATTATTTTTCATCCAATCCATATCACTTGGTAACTTTTGTATATTCATTAAAAATTTCAGTGCTTGAATCATCATTAAATTATTAATCAAGGTTTTAATAGTCTTTTGTTGAATTATTCATATGTAGGAAATTGCATAAAAAATGTTTTGTTGTTGAAAGGTTTCTCCATTGGAGAAGCAAATAATATATTTTTCCATGCAACTTTTGAGCTTGAGTTTTCTTCATACATTTAACTTATGAGACACATATTGCAGAGGGTTGGAGCTAAAAACTTCTTAAGTGTATTGACTTCCTGATGTCGGTTTTTTGTCTCAATGAATGAATTACCATGGAAAATCTAATTTAAGCAGTTCCTACTACTGCAACAAGTTGCATCATTTCTATATTGGATCCCATAATTCTACTTTCTTTGCCTAGTGTTAGTCATCCTACATCTGCGATCATAATTCATAATTTATATAGTGGTGAGATGTGACAAGTTGTCCACCAGTTACTTGAATGGAATGTGGTGTTATATTGGATTATTTTTTTGTAATTTATATGACACTATTTCTTATTGCTGGAACATGGTTCCTCTCTGAAATTTACAAATGTACTGCTTTTTTTCTTATAAAATAAAAATTGATTGCCGAGTATAACCTATTTATTTCTGAGTATTCTCAAAAGTAGTAGATTCTTATTTTAATTTTCCCTTCTTCCAAGTAAAAGTTAATAAAAATTACCTATTGTTTGTTTTTCTTGACAGCTTGGTGTTTTTTCCTCTCAAGTTCTTCAAGAATCTTACCAAACTAAAATCTGGAGGAGGAAGTGTAAGTGTTTTTTTCCCTTAGCTTCGTCACCTGCTTTCTCTATTTTTTGATGTTAAATTCCACTAACTTTACTTATGTACCTGTTCTTTTGTCAGCTCTAAATTATGATATGGAGAAACATTGTAACATAGAACTAGCTGCCCAAGTTTCACGAGTACCATCTGTACATAGTGGTATCCATTTCTTTATATGCACCTGTTTGTTTTCTTATTCAAATTTTCTTCTGTATATTTCTTTGTGTGTCAATATACAAGTAAAGTAATATCATACAGGTGTCATAGACATCCTTCGTTAGATCACTTAACTTTTTTCTCTTATCAGATGTGGCAATAAGATACATTCAGTTTTTCTTAGAATGTCCTGTCGTAGAGACAATTCCTCAGGCATATCCAATTTTACTAATTTTTAAGAATTTAAGTAATTAAAGATTCTCATCTTGCACGGTTCACAAGATTAACTGCATTTATGGTCTTCGCTCAGGAAGTTCTATATGTGAAGTCATGTTGCCCCTACCATAAACTTACAAAAGAATAATATAGATCTGATCAACACTAATAGGTACAGGAATGATAATTAGGTCTATTTTAGAAGATCACGTTCTCCATTTGTCAATACTTTCTTTCTCAAAATTCCAAGAATAATGGTTGAAGAAATAAATTGAGAACTGTGAGAACTTAAATTCAATTAAACAGACTACTGACCACCTTCTCCTCCTTGGCTGTTTGCCTGAAACTAAATAATTGGCAGAAATACGGTGACTAGAAATGCACGGGCTTCCATGAAGATGGCAAAACATTAGTTGTGGTATATTCAAAAGCATCATAGACAACATATATTGTTCTTCTCGGGATGTATCCTATAGTATTTTATGTTTGCATGTTATTTTGATTCCAATCGTTGATTTCCCCAAGGAATGATAGGAGTGCCTAATTCTGAACAAGTTCTTAATCATAAATGATTAGCTGTTGGAGTGTTTTATGGTGAATAACCTTTTATTTGTTACTACTTCTGAGGTTAACAAATTTCTGGATATGCTTGCTTTTCTGTAGCAAGACATGATTTCTGAAAAGTGGGTTTTAAGTCATAGTAACCTACAGGCTAACTGCTTCTCTTGTTTGGTAGATGGAGACCATCAACATTACCATCTAGAAGGCTTATTGGAAAGTCCAAAGGTTGATGACGATGGAGAGTGCTTTTCCCCCATTCTTCTCAGTGCCACCTCATTGAACATGGATGTCTATTACAACAAAGCAGTTAATTACACATTGATGGTCACCTTTGTATCCTTTATGATCAAGCAATCATGTGTTTATCAAATGCTTATTTGACTGTTCTTTTGGATGCCTTGACGTACCAATGCTCTAGGTCTCCTTTCTTCAAGTTCTGCTTCTGATTAGACAAATGGAGCATAGCAATACCCAATCTGTCAGTTTTTTTTTTTCACAGCATTCAATATCAAATATTTCCTTATCTAAATATCAGTACCTTGTTGCTGTGTTTTATTCTTCTAAAATATGTGTCATGCTTCTTCTTGATTCTGTTTACAGGGTGCCGCCAAAGTCTCTATTGTAATGATTGGACAGCAAGCTATCATGGATGCATACATGTGTCTTTTACATTTGACAGCGGGAATCCTAGTTGGTGAGGAGTTTGAAATTTTCTTAAAGTTGAAGGAGGCTTATATGTCGTATGTTGTATAAGAAATTAAATCTTAAGCATTAGCTTCATATTGCACCTCCTTATATGGAATACTGCAATAACTCGCAAGATATGAAAGTTTGTCAAAAAAAAATTTTGTTTGTACAGTAAATATGCATGATTTATTATTGGCTGGGTAGTACATAGTTAGTAAGGGGCACTAGAATGTTATTGTTAATACCTAAAGATGTTTCAGTTAGTGACAGTAGAATACTAGGAGGCTACTGGCCCTGGACTGTGTAGTTTTTAAATTTAAATTTCAGTATACTGATTTTACATGCTTCTGCCTGCAGAGTCCCTATTCAATGCTTTTGCAACAGCAGCTTTCTTCAAATTTGTTGTTTTCTCCATATTTGAGATGAGATATCTACTTGCTATATGGAAGGCAAGCAGACCTATAAATAATGGTGAAGGTTGGGAGACTATGAGGCGTGAGCTGTCAGTTCTATATAGCCGTTTCTGTAAGTTCTCAAATAGATTTATAGAATGATCGAATTCATTTTGCATGATGTGCATAAATAAAAGGATCGATCCTAATTACCCCCATGTCAAAAGAAAAGGCAAAGGCCATATTGCCATTGAGATTTAATTAATTTCTGAATGGTCATTCTCCCCATTGAACTATATTAATTCATTACGAGCCAGTTCATTACACAATGATAGACAATAGTACTCTAATTTGGATAAATTGATCTATCATGTGCTGTCAAACTATTTTGTTGCTATCTTGTTCCATGTTACCTTTAGAAAGAACATAGTGAAGTTAGCTATGATTTCTTATTTCTTAGCGGATTGTAGTTTATTCGACTGACAATGGTACTTTTAATTTCCAGATATTTCCTAATTAGCATAAGGTTTCATTTTTGTTGGTTGTAATTTAGGCTTAACTCTAATTATTCTGCTTCACAGATGGTATTCTTTTGGGTGGCATTCTGTTGATCTATGAGCTGCACAATTTACTACGGCCTCTTCTTTTTGTCATATACTCATTTTGGATACCGCAGATAGTTACTAATGTTATTCGAGATACGAGGAAACCCCTACACCCTCAGTATATAGTAGGCATGACTCTCACTCGGGTTGCAATTCCCTTGTATGTATTTGGTTGCCCAAGCAACTTCTTGCGCATTCAAGTTGATAAAAGTTGGTGCATATATTATGGATTATTTATGACATTGCAAGCAATGACTCTTCTGCTCCAGCATTATCGTGGATCGCGATGTTTTATTCCTCATCAGGTCTGCCTTTATTAGCATCTCTTCTCAAAGAAAAAATATTATTTGTTTGCTCTTGAATGACTATTCATAGATAAACGTGGTTCACTTTTTCGGGGGAAAAGGCATTGAAAAAAAGGCAGTATTATCAACACAAATTTACTTTTGGCTATATTATACTATGGGATTTAAACACTAAAGTTTATTCATATTATGTCCAGTTTATTATATTTGGGAAAGTTTTTGCAGCAGTATTTGGTGAACTATTTTAAACATTCTAATAGTTTCTAATGATATTTTGTGTTTGAAAATGATAATCTACTCACGTTGCAAGTCTCTAACATCTTTTTAGACATAGTCATAATGAGTAGATTTATACTGACGTCAACTCAGCGAACAGTATCATGAGGGAAGAGTCTTCTGTTTTCAAATTTCACTATTTTGAAGTTTGGTCCTCATATCATAGTGATGATTAGTTTTTAATGTCATGTCACTAGGTCTTACCATTTTATCTATTGGTAATCCGACTGTTGGTATGTGATTTGCAGATCCTACCCAAGAAATACAACTACTACCGGAAGCTCGAGAACGACAATAATCAAGTCGATTGTGTAATTTGTATGACCATTGTCGACATCACTCAACGTTCAAATGAGTACATGGTATTGTAGACTTCTCCTTGTCTCTCCTATACCCAACTGCTGGTGGGGAACTCAAATTATTGCGCTTTACTCTCACAGGTTACACCATGCGATCATTGCTTCCACACTGGATGCTTACAGAGATGGATGGACATTAAGATGGAATGCCCAACTTGCCGTCGCCCTCTCCCACCAGCTTAAAGGATTTAAACCTATTGACAAGATGCAATCAACAATGACATACTTGGCTCAGATCGTAGGCATTTAAAGCCTTCCGCGTTCTTTTTTGCTTTATCACATCAGCAGCATTCTTCTTCTCATTGGTTTGATTCTTTTGTTTTTAGGTAAAGACTGGGGCACTCTTGTACAAGTACAGATCGTTCATCGGGAGTAAAGACGGGAAAAAATCATTATATAGGAGTCGTACAAAAAGGATAGTAGGGCATAAATGAAAAAAAGATAGATGTCAATAGCAACACAGCAAAGATTTGTTTTCTTCATTTGTTGTCATGTTTGTGATACGGAAGCACTGCAAAACAGTCATCAGATCCTGGTATGCGTGCACGAAACATTGTCTCCTTTGTTGGAAAGATGGAAAGGTGCTTGCAAATTACAATTGCCAGGATCTGGAAAGCGCAGCCTGCAGAATAGGAAAAGAAGACAGGTTAATACGGGTGTACAGCCTTCCAATTTATAGTGTTAACGGGTTTTCTTTTTCTTTCATGTAACACTGATGCTGCAAATGATTTTTGTATTTTTACTAGTTTCCAATTAATTAATCGTAACTGTAAATTAAGCATATACATTAATTCTTACCAGGAATTTCTTATTGAGTTGGAATTATTCCATAGTTTTAATTAATTCTTCTGTGTGATTTTTTTTTTAAAATATGAGGATCAGAAGTCCATTTCCTTGTAAGCTTGGAGATTTCAAAAGTCTACAAAAAGTTGTCAGATTTTGTATTTTTCTGATTAATTGGAATCCCAAATATGTTTTTTTCGAGTATAATTTTGCAAATCAACGTGAAAAAGAAAATTTTATTTATTTATTATTATTATTTTTCGAAAGATAAGCATTCATTTCAACAATATGAAATGATACAAGCATGTAAAATAAAAGAAAACTAAACACAAGTAAATAAAATCATATAACACAAAAGTAGGAGAGTCAAAAAGATATCGGAAGATATCTCCAGTACTTCCCTGAAGTTAAAATAATAACAATATTTATTATTATTGTTACTACTAAGTTCCTTCCAAATAGAGACATGAGAATTAAAAATTGGAATTTAAATTTTTGAAAATTTAATTCTACGATGGAACTGAATGATCCTAGATAAGTTTTTATTCTCAACTAGCTTTTTCTTTACTTAAAAAAAAATATTTTATTTGACCCATAATTTTTTATTAAAAAATTCCTAAAGAATTTTTTTAATAAAAGTTGTCAACCTGACAAAATATTTGTTAATGATGCTAAAGTTCATTACTTCAAAATTAGCATATATATACACGCATATCCTACGTTTTTCTTTTGTCTTCCTAATCTGGAACAGATGATCCAGCTAGTTTAATTGAAGTGCAGTCTAATTTCCAGAGTCAACCATCCATGGAGAGCGAGCGAGCAAGTCCGTCCATCTATGCGCGTGTATATAATATTTATATATAAAGTTTGCGCAGTGCCGGCGTGAATGGAGGTAATTAATGGTTGTCGGATCCCCAGGTCAACCACGCTGCCCACCATCTGAAGGCCACCGCCACGTCTAATTCTTCATCATTTCTCTTTTAAATTCTTCATCATCTTAAAACCAACAATCCAAAGCCACACCACTAAAACACAAAAATGGAAAAAGCCTGCCTTCAATTACTCCACGAGCCTCCTTTCCTTTTTTCTTTCAATAATTCCTTGTTGCTCGATGGCCAAAGCCATCTCTTGTCCCTTCCTTGTCTCCTATGATTACATCTCACTGATCGCTATTTGCTGCATTAATCTCACGCCTGAGTTCTCCCAGTGCGGAAAGAAAGGAAGGATGCTGCAGTTTTTTCTTGTCGTCGCCATTCTGTCAGTTAATTCTCTGGGGAGTGCAGCTGCTCAGAATGAGGGTAAAGACTTCTTAGCAAATAACCTTTTCAGTGCTCAGACGTGGAACTTAGTTCATGCTTCTTCTTATATTTTCTTGTTATCAGCTTTGATCGAGGAGTTCTTCGATCCTCGGACGCATGCCAATCCTTTTGTTATGTTCTCTTGGCACTTTAATGGCCAAGAAGTTGTTCCACAAAAGTTTTGATCATCATGTCAGTCTAAAAGGTCCACAGTTTCAGATGGTCTCCCTGAGAATTGTTTTTCCCAAATTTAGATTTAGTATTCGAGTAAAACTTTTATGCTGTTTATCAAGTTATTTTAGATTCAAGAATCAAAATTCTCCTTTTCTTGTTTTCACATTTTTGCTCACCCTGCAAGGATCATTATCGAAATTTGATCCAAAACCCTCAGTTATTCTCTTTGAAACTGTTGCTGTCGGTCTTGTTAGCTCCTCATGTAATTCCAATGGTCCACTAGCTGTTCGTTAGATTGACTCGCTGAGGATTGCTTTCGTCGATGCCAAATCCATCACTCAGTTTGAAGTTCACACCAACTACGAAGAGTATCAATTCCAATTTTTGTGAAAATAATAATCTTGCATCTTGTTTTATGTGCTGTTTCATGCTTCCCATCGTTAGCTTGCTGTGCTTATGAACTTGTTTCAGGAGAACCATATGCAATGCGCATAAGCTGCGGATCACAAAAGGATGTAACTACTGCTCCTACAAACGCCTTTTGGCACAAAGACTTTGGCTACACAGCTGGAAAAACTGCAAACGCAACAATCCCCAGCTACATCGAGCCTCCCCTGAAAACTCTTCGGTACTTCCCTTACTCCGATGGCCCAGAGAACTGCTACATCATTGAAGACATCACTCGCGGCCACTACCAAGTGAGGATATTCTTCGCGCTCATCGCAGATCCAAGCTTCAGTGATGAACCCATCTTTGACATCTCCATAGAAGGCACCCAAATATACTCCTTGAAGTCTGGTTGGAGCAACACTGATGACCAGTCCTTTGTTGATGCCTTGGTGTTTGTTGCCGACACATCTTTCACTACTTGTTTCCACAGCACCGGCCACGGTGATCCATCCGTCCTCACAATTGAGATCCTTCAAGTTGATGACAATGCATACTATTTCGGGCCAGTGTGGAGCAAGGGATCCGTGCTGAGAACAGCTAAAAGATTGAACTGCGGAGTAGGGAAGTCGGCATTTGATGAAGATTATGGTGGCAACCATTGGGGTGGTGATAGATTCTGGTTAGCCACTTCATCTTTTGCAGACTCTGGTCATTCCATATCAACTGAACATAACATTAGCCAGGCATCGATCTCACCAAATTATTATCCAGAAAAGTTGTATCAGTCAGCAATTGTGGGTGATGATCTGCAGCCTGATTTGGTATTCCAAATGGAGGTGGATCCAAATAGGAACTACTCTGTGTGGCTGCATTTTTGTGAGATCGATTCAAGAATATCTAAAGCAGGGGAAAGAGCATTCGATGTATCAATAAATGGTGATGTTGCGTTTGAAAATGTTGACATTGTTCGCATGGCAGGAGAAAGTTACACAGCGCTTGTTCTCAACACAACTGTTGAAGTAATCGGGAGAACCTTGACGATTCATTTGCAGAACAGTAATGAATGTTACACCATCATAAGTGCCATTGAGGTTTTTGAGGTTATCTCAGCTGAGTTCAGAACTTCAGCAGAGGAAGGTAAGAATGCACTACATCTCCTACAAATTGAATCGCATTGGTTTGCTTTTCACAGTGATGTTTAGTCAACTTGTTTCAATATTTTTTTTCCTTTTTTGAAAAAGCTAGTAGCCTGAAGTATCATTTCACAAGTTCTTAAAACATAATGATCAAAGAGAGTTAGTTTTTACATAGAGAAACTTATGCATTAAATGCTGACTGAAAATACAAGTTAACTTACAGGATCAAATGTATTCACTGGACTACCTGCAATGTTTTATGCGTTTCTTCTATTTCTTTAAAAAATTTCATGTTTATATTGAACTAAAAAAAACCATGTCCGAATCATCACCATATGTAGAATTTTTCCTCATTCCTATCTTCCCCAGGTTCTGTTGATTTCAAGAGTGAATAATCAGCTATACTGATGATTTACGTTTTGTATTGTCGATTGTTATTTCTGCCTGTCTTCTTGTTTGCTATCAGTCGTCGATGGCTTATTTCCATCAAAGTAGTTGATGAGTTGCTAAAAGCTCACTTATGCAATTAATGCTTCATCACTGTTTACTCACAAAGCCCTTTCAATTATATGAGAAATCATTGCCATCAACCTTGCATCAAACGCAAGTGACTGATCGCTCATGCAAACTATTTTAGATCGCATTCCCTATTGTGAAAACTATGCTGTCATGTCAAACTATTTTCTGTACCATTATAGATCTTCAAACGCACAAATTTGTCCCAAATTCATGTGTTCGTCTTCCAATACCTTCTTCTGCAGTGAGTGCTCTGCAAACTTTGAGGAGCACTCTGGGTCTTCCACTTCGTTTTGGCTGGAACGGGGATCCATGTGTTCCTCAAGGACATCCTTGGATTGGTCTTGACTGCCATTTTGACAGCAGCAGTAGCAGTTGGGTCATTGATGGAATGTAAATTCTCAATCTCACTCGTAAATATACATATGTACATGCATGAGCTTTATAGTGCTCTTTTCTTCGTTTGCACCTTCTATGTCAACTTGTTTAGGGAAAGAAATGAAACCCCTAGAAACTCTCTCTTCTATCATGGCATATATTCATTATATTGAAAAGATGGCTTGCTACAACTAAATGAACTGACAACAATTCTGTGTGCAGAGGCCTTGACAACCAGGGTTTAAAAGGCTTCATCCCGGATGACATTGTTAAGCTGCAGAATCTGCAAAGCATGTAGGTCAATTGGCTTTCGAGTATTTTGTTGAGGCTTTGCTGAATGATTGAGGTTTACTTGGATCCGTGAATTGCATTGCTTCTCTCATTTATTCTCTCTGTTTCCTTAATTTCATGTGAAGAAACTTAAGCGAGAACAGCCTATTTGGGCCCATTCCGTCCTCTCTCGGCAAGATCACTGGGTTGAAAATACTGTAAGTTGGTTCATCTTTCTTGCTCATCCAGCCTGCTAATTGTTTCTGTTGACATAATCATCTCCCTCTATATGTAGGAAAATACAGATCTATACAATCAAAGCATCATTAAGCTCTTCTCTTTGATGTATTTGCTAAAAGATGGTTTATTTTTTTCCTTGTTGAATCACTTAATCGTTTAAAAGGTGGCATTTTGAGAAAATGCACTGGTAGTTCTTAATTACGTCTGCCCTGCTCTCTGTAGAGACCTCTCCTACAATGAACTGAATGGATCAATTCCAGAGAGTCTTGGCCAGCTGACACTACTGACGCTGTAAGATCTAATTACTACAAAGGATCTTTTTGTTTTTTTAATCTGATGCTGCAATGAATCTATTTATTTCTGAAATTCCATCTCATTGTAGGAATCTTAATGGAAACCATTTATCTGGAAAAGTTCCAGCAAGTCTCGGAGGTCTTCCAATTCACAGAGCGAGCTTCAAGTAAGAACCATCTTTCAAGACATATATATATATATATATAAACACCATCATGACTAGCTAAAATCAAGTAGTAAAAAGAAAGCAAAACAAGCATCCGTCATCAGGATATATGTTGTTGGCCTTTATGCAGTATGCTGCCAAAACATGAAGGCTGCTTCAAATCCATCTCCATCTGCCGTTTTCCCTTGCTCAGTTACATGCTTTTCTTCAACCTTTTTAAGAATCAAATCTTGACATTTGAAGCACTGCTCATGTTTCACGGACATTGCTTCCTCAACAACATGAAGTTAACACCCCCATCATTGTCGATGACTCGAGGATAAATGCATTAATATTAACGTGGATTGCATCAGTTTCACTGGGAATTCAGGTCTCTGTGGAATCCCTGGATTGCCTTCATGCGGCCCTCATCTCTCCGCCGCTGGTAAGGTCGGCGTTGCCTTTGGGGCGCTCTTTGGAGTTCTTCTTTTGCTCGTCATCGCCTTGATCTGCTGGAAGAGAAGAGAAAACATGCTTCGAGCCCAGAAGATGGCCGCCGGTGAGCATCTCTTAACTTAGCCAAAAGTTATTTCGTACTTCCTCTCTATCTTTCTTTTTTTTTCTTCTCTTGCAGCGAGGGAAGCACCGTATGCGAAAGCACGGACGCAGTTCACACGTGATGTTCAAATGGGTAATAAGCATCATCGAGCACAAGATCAAGCTCGAAATCACTCCGACAGCAGCGGATCCAACCTCATCTCCTCCTGATTCCACCAAACATCATGTTTTTTTTCCCTTTTCTTTGATGTTGAGTTGATTGACTTTTTTATCTTGAGGATTAGAAATTGATCTGTAGTACTGGTCATGAGTAGTATTATTTGTGTAAGGCACGGGGATCCTATTAAAATCTTTGTAACTTTGTATTATTTTAGAAGGTAAAAATCTTGTAAGAGCAATGTGGAGTAAAGTAATAAGAAAAAAAAAATGTATTTTATTATTATGTTAGATATATATAAACATAATGTACCTAATTGACCTGATTCCAGTTCTGAGAGCATACATATCGACTTCTATAATCTATAAAATGATTCTTAGCACTTCTTGACAAAATAATTATATATATATATAACTTCGTGAGTCCGTCGCGGTCGCCCGCCGTTATCTCGCATGTCGCCGTAAATAACTCTAAAGCGCACCGTTATTTACGCAGGCGTCGTCGCGGCGATCCGAGTTCCAACCGCTTCTTAAATATCTGTCTTCCCGAGGTTAACTTTTGACTTTTGACTTATCAATGAGTATCTCGCCGTTCACTCTTATATTTTGACATGTGAACTGATTAATCTTAGTTTAGCCTCTCTAGTTTCATATTTCTCTTCGGTTTAGCTGACGTTGTTCGATTCAATTTATGTTAATAAAATCCCTAGTAGATTTGAACTTAATTCGATTTGATTTTTTTATCCTAAATATCTGTTATCGACACAAATTATATTTTCCTGTCACGTATATTATGTACAGAGAGAGTAAAAATCGGGATGGAGTTTAAATTTATTTGTGAGTCCCGCCTCAAAAGAGTGTCATTATTTTATTAGATAACGAAAAGAATGGCGTACGTGCATTTAAATTAGTCACGTCGTCAGTTATATATGCAAAAAAAAGAGAAAAAAAATCTTGGAAGAAATCGCGACCGCTTGATCGACAACTGACGGCTGGCTGAAGATGAATTTTCACACTTGTTTTACTCTGCGTCATCAGTGTGATCGATCCGTATAAAAATTTAGCCCGGCGTGACGAAGCAATAGAAATATTTCAATTGCGTGACAATTAAATTAAAAGAAAAAAATCTACTCTGCGCAGAGCATAAATCAGGACAGCCACGTAATTAATTTTTTATATAAAAAAAGAGGAATTGTTGGCGGTGGCGTCGTCAAGTAATTTATACTGCGCGCACGCGGTAACGAAACCGATATTTTCGCCCGCCATCCACCCACCGTTATTTCCAGTTAAAGTGGGGCGGCAAAGTGAATATTTTCTCGTTATGAGCCACGTAGGCAGGAGACCAAACAGGGAACATCTAAGAGAGCCAATAGAAAGGGATCCTTTTCCGAGGTCCCAGGTGGCGCCGCTAGCTGATTGGCTTTCCGCAAGCGGGCCCCCCGGGTGGAGATCCAGTCGATCCGAGATAATGGGCGACGCGGAAGCGGTCGACGCGTACGTCGGTCCGCCGGCGACGTTTTCTCGGTTTACCTCATCGCCGTCCACAACTTTCCCTTTCTCTTCTCTTCCTCTCTCCTTTTTTAATTGCCAACGCGCGTCGCCTTGTTCTGGGTTGAACCGAGAGGCAGCGCGCGCGCACGCACGCACGCAGCAATAGGAAGAGAAGAAGACCCAACAATGGTGCCGCCGGTAACGGGCATCGGCGGCTGCAGCAGCGGCGGAGGAGAGAGAAGAGCGATGGAGCACTTCCGGGGAGTGCGAAAGAGGCCCTGGGGGCGATACGCGGCCGAGATCCGGGACCCGGGGAAGAAAGCCCGGGTATGGCTCGGCACGTTCGACACCGCCGAGGAGGCCGCGCAGGCGTACGACGACGCCGCCCGCAAGTTCCGCGGATCCAAAGCCAAGACCAACTTCCCGTGCCCGGACGCCCACCGCCGAGGAGGCGGAGGGGGTGGCGACGTCGTTGTCGTCGCCGCCTCCTCCTCCATGAGCAGCGGCGAGGGCAGCAGCCTGACCAGCACGATCGAGTCGTCCGGCCGCGATTCGTCTTCCGGCGCCGCACCGCCTCCCCTCGCTATCCCGCTCTCTGCTCCCATGATCGACTTCGACCTACTCCGCCGCGCCGGCGCGCGGTTCCCCTTCCACTGCTATCCGGCCGTCGCCGCCGCTGCCACTCCGCCGGCGGCTGTGCATCCTTACATCCTCTTCAACGCGAAGACGAGATCGGACAAGGCAGTGGCGACGCCATTGAGCCGCCACCACCAACGCCACCGGGGCACGTTGTGCCCACCGAAGCTGGTCGATCTGAACGTCCCGTTGGCCGGCGAGGTGTCGGAAAGCGTGGACTGGCCATCGTCGTCGGTCGTCAATCCTTGCGCATCGTCGTCGAAGCAGAAGGGCAAGCGACCGCCCTTCGACTTCGACCTCAACTTGCCGGCTGCGAAGTCGGAGATCTCATGACATCCGCATGCATGCATCATTCCAAGTACTCCATTTTTAATTTATAAAAAGATCAACAAACCAAATATTAACAAAGGGACAAAAACAATAATACTCCGTTTCTGTTTCTAAATACCTTTTTATTTCTTTCTCTCTGATCTTTTTCTTCTTCTTCTTCTTCTTCTACTTCCCATAAATTGCTTCTGTTCTCAGAGAGGAGATAGAAGAGCATGGTGAGAGAAAAATAAAAATATACCTGTAAATAATACGCTTTTTTAATTTTTTTTTCTCTCTCACCGATCGATGTTGTCATTTTTTTTTTCTCTGTAAAATTATTTTTTAATGCCATTTTACTGTATACCAGCGTTGATCTTTTTCTTCAACTCTTAGCAGTTATATATACTGCATCCTTCTTCTTCTTCTTCTATATACATAATACGTATACTCGGCAACAGAAGTTGAAGCAGAAAGAAGAGGAGGAGAAGAAGAAGCATCGGTTCATTCCTTACACAAGCGATGCGCTCAACTTTGCACGTGGAAAATATAAACCCCACATCAACCCTTTGAATTTTCAAAATATATTACATATTTGCACCAAGAAAAATTAACCTTTTCCTCCGCTAAGATGATTCATCGGATAAACTCCAAAGTAATTCTAAAAGATTAAATATAGTTTTTTTTTCAATTATTTAGATATTTTTAATCTAACATATTTATTTTTTCTGAAAGAAATGTCATTATTGCTTCCCATATACAACATCAACTAACAAGTTCCATAAAGCGTTGCGTTAGGTTGCTATTATTGGGATTTTAAATCCTAAAGAGACCAACAAAAATGAGTCAAAGAAAAATAAGAATAATGTCAACTCGCAATCATATTACAAGTATTAATTATGAGATCACAAAATTAATTGTATAATATATTTTTGGTGTGGATAGGGATTTTAAATATATTTTAAAAAGGTTAAATTTAAATCAAGCTATATATATATATCTATTTGATTAGTTTCTTAATTTATTTAAGTTTGAAAAAAATGGGACCTGATCAATTTTCAGTTGAAAATAATCCGTAGGGCAAATAAATAACGTGACAAATACGGGGAAATTATTTTTTGTTTTATTTCTCCGAGTTCCTATAAACCTGCGCGCACAAACTTTCATTTCCCCCTCCCTTTCGAGGTTGCGACCTGCGAGCGGATCGTTTCCGCCTCACGCGACCGGGCGCGACGCCCTCCTCCCCTCCTCCGCCTCGCGTCGCCCTCTCTTCGCCGATCCTCTCCGCACGCCGTCGCGCTGACCTCATCCCAGCCTCCCTCCCCTCCTCACCAACGCAGCGCGCCGACGATCCTAGATCTCGATACGGCTCGGCGGTCGATTCTCTTCTCCCGTGCACTCTTATTTATTGTTTCGTTATATTGATTAGATCGGTAGATGCCTACATAGCTATTCCGATCTCCTCGGAGAGATTTGGTGGAATTAGCTTTGAAATGTGGTAGATATCCTGGGTCTCCTCATTTTAATTCCTTCCAAACCGCTGGGAATTTGGACACAGATTTGATGCTTGTTTCTGTGGTTTCATTTGTTCTTCTTGCTCGATTGGATTTTGGTTTGGATTCTGGATCTTGGCGATTTTCGTATAGATCTAGATTTCTACCTCCTGTTTCGCCTGATCTGACTTTTCGTCAAGCCAAAATTTGAACTGCAGGTGAATCAGGGCTAACCCAGTCTACGTATGTTCCTTGTGAAGTCCTATTTTTGGCTTGCTACTTCATGGCTCATTGCTTATTTAATTTTCTTCCGACTGTTTCTAAGTGCAAGTAACTACTTTATTTGAAGCACTCATATCTAATAAACAAACATAAGTCGAACCAGAATACTCATTAGACTAGGGGTAAAGGTTTTGCTCAAGTATCACTGTTGTAGGAGTCCTATAGTTTGCATGCTTGCACAATTTCTACTAAAATCTGCGGATGGAATTGTACATGAAAGCAGAACATGTCAATGTTTATGGCTTAGGAATGTAAGCAACCTGCAAAATGGTTGTGCTACTTGTGTTTACCCCTAACTGACGGAATACCCTCGTGTTTCCAGGTCTTTCCAAGGAGTGGGAACAAGCATTGTCGATGAACTGTAGTAGTTTCACTTATGTTTGAGGGTCCTCCTGGTGGTAGTCCTCATCTTCGTCGAGCGGGCAGCCGACTAGTCGTGGCAGATATAGGTTTTAAAAAACAATCTGAGACAGCCCTTTTTCTTTACTCCAATTATGCATGTTATTTGATACACATGATACCGTATTTAACTTTGTATGTTTTAGATCCAATATAACCTGGAGTTTTCCATGACATAGGCTTAATTTTCCTGCAGAAGTAGACCAGATGAAGGGCACGAGTACCGTAGCATCTACTGTTGCAATGATGCCATCACCAATTTTCTTGTGGAGATTCAAGGTTATTTATCTACTATGCCTTCACTCCATTACCAGTTTATTTAATTTGTACAATGAAAATAAGAATTATTTGTAAATGATCAGATGATTTAGTCAACAACATATTTATATTCTCATTGTCTTCTTTCAAATAAATAATTAACTATATCCCTAATTTAGAGTAATCCTGCTGCTTTAAGTTAAAATTATAAGGAAATGTGTGGATAAAATCCACGTCATATGCGGAGGATGCATATCATCATGATTTATGCACATTCGTTACTGCCTAAGCAATGGTTGAAATGAGAAAGAATCTGTTATCCGTTTTTATTTACCCTGTGGAAGCAACCATGGTTAGTCTTTTTCTATTACTTGCTGGAATCAGCAAATTGTTAATAAGTTTTAGTTTAAAGTAACTCCTGGCATAGTGAGAACATTCTTCTTACGTTATTTATATAACCTCAAATATCTATTTTTCCTTTTTTTTAAAGATCCATGTAATAACTTAAGAAGTACAATGGATTAACTTTAACACAATGGGAACCATTACCATTTCAGAACAACTCCTTAATTAATATTTAGTCAATTATCATATTTTGTAACTATGACAATGTAGCAAACCTTTACCAAAAAAATGTCTCGCTCACAATCCTTACACATATGCTCCCCTCTAAGTGTCTAGAGCTGGAAAGTAATGTTGTGTATAAAATTGTGGAATTTGTACAGATATTTTCAAATTAAAATCATCTGAGGTTACAAGCGTCAAGAAAGGAAAAAAATGAAAAACAAACATGTTGCTCAATAGTTTCTTGATAGTAAACCTAGTGCATAATACTTGTATTTTGCAACTGAAGTTTTAGTTAATTTGTGTACTAATTAAGAGGTACGTTTCAGGTTGTATTGTTTCTGCTGTGGGGTATCTCCTGTTGCAAGGTCAGTTGTTAATCCTTACTGAATAGCTAGCAGATTAATCTGGGGGATATAAGTGGATGAAATGACAAGTCGCAGGTTTGTTGTTCACCTTTGTTACATGCAGATTGGCTGGGACTCTGTAATGCGGATGAATGCAGATAAGCGGGATTTGTTTCTTTATGAGGCTTTTTTATATTTTAATCCACTTCTTCTTGTGGTGAGTTTGTCATGGCCAAATAGCTTTAATACTAAGGAAAACAATTCTACTCTCTCTCAGTACTTATTTTCTTAACTCGATACTACAGACATTGATGGTTTGGCTTTGGGGAGTAAATCTATGGGTTTTTTCACAATCATCTGTTAATTATGCAAAAGTATTTGATCTTGATCCCACTCACCTCACACATCGGGAGATATGGAAGGTATGCTATGTGTTTTTCCTCTTGATTTGCACTCCATAATCCCCTTATCATAACTTCCCCTGCATGCTTTGGAAGTATTAGATGCAGAGGTATTTAAATCTTTGTTAATATCTGGCATAAGAATATATAAGAACCAAGTAGTTTATCTAACTGATTTATGATGTTTGCAGTGTGCAACCTGGATGACTATTGTTGTCCCTACAAGTATGTCAGCTTATCTTTATCTGTATTCGCATGGGGAAGTATCACTGGCAGCATCACAACCAGTATAATCTCAGTCCTCAATGTTATATTGCTCTATTTTTTGCTTACCAGTATTTGTTCATTTTCTGTACAGTACATTTCCCATCTATGGTGTTTGATCTGTTTCTTCATCGAACTTTTTAATTGCATATCTGCATGTTTCACTTGATTCTTGAACTTTCTTAAAAATATATGGAACTGCTATTGACAATAAAATGGACCGCTAGATTGTTATGCTTGTTAGAGATTCAGATAGATCTGATACAGTCCTTGTGTTTATTTACAAGCCAAATCAAATGAAAACTTGAACTGTTACCTTCATTTTTTAGTATATAGATGCTGATAAGAATCTTAGTGACAAGATTTTTGTTTGCAACGCTCGTGAACTTAAATGATAAGGAATGCATGTTATCCATGAGATAAACTTTCATGACCTTAAAAATTGTTGATACCGTGCAAGCACCCAAATCCTGTTTTGGCAGTATTACCATGCACTGGACCTCTTTTTTTCAGTCTTAAGTGCATATTACAGCAGCCAGCAAGTGCTGTCATAGATTTACATTGGATACATCTGAAGGACTTACAGGCCTGTTGTTGAATGTTTGTGCCTGCTCCTCGCCAGCATATTATGGGCTTGTTGTCATACGTTGGTTACATCTGTGCGCCTTTTCAAATGACATATTTGATAATTCTTAGAATGACCATTATGCTTTCTTGCCAGTTCAAGTACTTTATACATGGACCTTTTAGCTTAATTTATCGATGTGTATGTGATGTGCGATTCCATATCCAGTCACTAAAGACACATATGTTTAATTTATTCATTTCTTGTGTATCTTCTTTGAGCATCTTGCAGTGAACTGACATGTTTGTTTTGAGATCCCTTACAGTGGTTTATTCTATTTCGTCGACTGTCTTTTTGCGAAATTGTTCTAAGTTTTGGTTTTAATTGCAGGTTATCTTATATGCTGCTGTTCTAATGGTTATTATCTTCCCCTTTGAAATCTTTTACTTGCCAACCCGCTACTACTTGTTAAGAACTGTTTGGCGTATAATACTTCCATTACAGGCAAGTTTTATCTTTTTTTAAATTCTGAAGCATCCGCAGCATATTTGGCATATGATAACGCTAGCTACAAAACTTGAAAGAATATTAGTCGTTCATCCGCTTTGACCATGTGATAATTTTTTCTTTGCATCATCAGTAACTCATTGTTGGACAGGGACAAAGGTACAAGCAACTTCATTTAAATCTGTATCTTGGAAATTTTGGTTCCAGCGTCGTATTCTTTTTCCCATCAAATATTTTATCTTATTTGGGATTAATTGTTGAAGTTTGAGATATAATTATGCATACCCAAAATTTCAAATTTATGTCTCAATCATGTTAAGAGGTCTCTCGGTTCTATTTGTGGTGTCCTCAAGTTGTATTCTCTTTCAATGCAGGCTATCACATTTTCTGATTTTTTCGTGGCAGATATCATGACATCAATGTCAAAGGTGTGTGCTTTAACAGTAACATTTAATTTTTGCTCTGTATCGATAGAATTGTTCCCGAAGTTACAGGGTTCATTCTGTAAGGTGCTTTTTTGTCTTTTTATGCTGAACTGGTATTTCATCACATATGGGAATGAACGTCTTCTGACTTGCTCGATTTGACCTATAAGCTATCATCTAGAATAATGTACACAGGGTTTAAATCTTATACTTTAGTTTCATGGATGCTTCTCGCTGCATTAGGTCAAACCACCACGTTTGTGCAATGTGTATATTTGTCTTTTTAGTCCTCAATTATGGGAATATTCAGCCAAAAATACTGCACTGATTTGCTAGAATTCTGACGTTCTTGTTTCAATTCCTGGTTTCCTTCTAGGTGTTCTCTGATTTGGAGCGTTCAGTTTGTCGAATGGTTAACCGGCAGGTCAGTGTAAATACTCTTTTGTAACATTCTTTACCGATATCTCTGACTAAAAGAATTTTTTGGTTTCATAGATTACATATATGCATAGTCGCGTGAATACTTATTTTTCCGATTTAATAAATCATTGTAGAAAATGCGCACATTCTGTTCCATTCAATGTGCCAATGTCGAACGATTTGTACCTTAAGTGACTATGAATTAATAAAACAGCACTCCCATCAAAACAAGATAGGAAGTAACATTCATTTCTCATTTCTGTCGTAGTTAACCGTTAGGATCCATTCAGTTTCCTTTCTCTCTTTGTTGTTGATAGCTTCTCTATGGTCTCGTTGAATTTCAGGTAGCAACAATAGCTTGGTTTGAGGCTGATTCCGTATGCGGCGGTCACTCTGTTGCAATCCCCATCGTACTCGTCTTTCCCTACGTGTGCCGTTTTTTCCAATGCCTACGTCAATACAAGGATACTAAGGAAAGGACCTGCCTTTTTAATGGTAAATGGATCCAGTTGATGCCTTATCTTATTTTTATTCAACGTTACCATGTTGCTGATGTCTTTTAATCGAAAGATCGACTCAAATCTGAAGCATGTGGTAAAAACTCTAATCTTCTGTCTCTTTTCAGCTTTGAAGTATGCAACTGCAGTCCCTGTGATTTTTCTTTCTGCTCTCAAGTATCATGTCTTCCCAGAGAAATGGACGAACTTCTATCGTCCTTTTTGGCTCATTTCTAGCGTCGTAAACTCACTGTACTCCTTTTATTGGGACGTGACTCGGGACTGGGACTTGAGGTATGCGTTATCATCAAGATTTTGTTCGTCTTCATGAATTCTTTGAAGGGTAAAGGAATACAAGACCATCTCGAGGTCATCTACATTTTCATGTCACAAGGATTGATAGTGATCACATACCGTGAGAATTTTTTATGGTAGTTCTAATACAAAGCACCACGCCTATGCTACTTAAATTGGGTTCTAAAGATCTCATGGATGCGGTTACGTATAAGTTACCGATGATTAAGATTCAAATTTATCTTAACAATATTTCCTCCTCCGTCCTTGCAGCGTATTCACTCGTATCTTCATATTCAAAAACCCGCACATTCTCACAAACCTCTTATACGGGAGACTATGGGTAAGTCTGGCACTTCAATCGCTCCGTCTTTCTCGCACAAGCTTGTTGTTGCTGAATCTGTTCGTGAAATTTCAGGTCTATTACTGGGTGATAGGAAGCAACCTAATTCTTCGGTGCACATGGACCTACAAGCTTTCCGCTCATCTCCGGCACAACTATTTGACGGTATTTACGATCACCGCGCTCGAGATAATGCGACGGTTCCAATGGATTTTCTTCCGGGTGGAGAACGAATGGAACAAGATGAACAGCAAAACAAGCCTGGAACTCTCATCCATGGAAAACCCCAAGGAGGAGGATCGGCTACTCGGATCTCCGATCCGTGATGTGTAAAAATGTTCTCCTGGTTTGGTGAAACCAAGTAGTGGTGTGGTGTACATCTCCTCGATGAAGTTCCGGGTCCGTCCGTCGCGGTTCTCCAATGTTTTCAGCAGCAGCCAGTTTCGTGTCAACACAATTTATTCTTTTGCTTGGAGAATCAAAATGCCGTCAACACAACAGGAATCACCATTGGAAAAAAAATACACATATAAATTCTTACATTATTCTTTCTTTTTTCCCCTACAGCAGGATATATGTAATCAACCATTTGTTTCTTTTACAGAAGTGTCGGAACTTGTTCAAACTAACAAAGATTTGATCAACAATGTTCTACCTTCTTGGATTAATTCTGCTTAATACTCATAAGTATTTAGTCGTCCAAATTAGAACAACTAACTAAAAATTATTGTTTACTTTTATTAAAAATTGTTTAAAAGTAAATTACAGACTGCTGATGTGTTGCATGATAATATCTTTTGGGTGATAAATTTATAATATTTTTTGATGGTTAGTACGATAAATTTATAATATTGATCAACCAAAATAAACAAAATAAAATTTGGAAATTAAACTCTAGATTCTAGAATATACAACAGCACATCACAGGCAAATAATAAACCTTTATTTCCTAGCAAATGACACATCACACACCAATTGAAATGCCGAAGAAAAGTATTACAAACAAACTCGTCAATCGCAAAGCAAACAAGTAATAAAAACCTCTTTATTCTTCAAGACAGACGACAGCAAGGAAATAAAAATAAGAATACGGCTGCAAACTCCACCACATGGATGAGAAAACAAAGCATTCATTGAGAATTTGAACCCCCCTTCTCAGGCTCTCACATCACACGCCGCTCAGGCTTCGCAGATGAAGGCGGCGTCGGCGTAGCCGTCGCTGCAGTAGAGCCCCGGCCGCTGCGTGAAGCCCTGCTTCTCCAGCATCTTCCTCGCCCGCACCACCAGCTTCCGGTTCGTCACCTCCCCCTCCCCCTCCCGGAGGATGCTCTGTATCGCGTTGCTCAGCGCCCCGTAGGCGCCGCCTCCCCCCGGATTCGCATCCGCCGACGTCTGGTCCGACTGGCATCCGCTTATCAGTATCCCGCTGTCCTCTCCATGGCCGAGCTTGCCTCCGCTGCTCGCGTACACTTCCTCCGGCCTCACCTCCTCATTCTCCTCGTCCCCTCCGCTCAGGAGCTCCAACGCCAGGCCTCCTACAACGCTCAGCAGTCCGCCCCCGCTCGAGCCGCCTTCCTCCCCGTGGCGGTGGAACTTGCTGAGGAGGAACTTCATGAACTTCTTCACCTTGGGACTCGCGTCCTCGCCGAAGGCTTCGAAGAGGGTCGGCCGGATCTTGCCGACGTCGATGTCCTCCTTCCCGGTCTTCTGCTTCAGGAGCTCGATGAGTGTGGAGAGCGGGAGGGAGCGGCTCTTAAAGTATCCCTCACCGCCACGCTCCCGGTACTCGCGCTCGGAGTTGTCGGCGTCGGCCTCGGGGTGGCGGCGATGGTGGCTTTCGTGTGGCAGGTGGATGCCCCGGGACTCGAAGGCCTCGTGCACCGTCTGCTTCAGGAAGGATCTGAAGCCGAAGCCTGAGCCGCCGCCGGAGCTCTCCTCGCTGTCGTTGTTCTTGGTGCTCTCGCCGATCTGCTCCTTGGATCGGTCGATGAGGCCGCCGCTGTGGCAAGAGTCGGAGACGATAGTCAACCGGCAGCCTCGAGGAGCTTTATTCACAAAATCTCTGAAGTCGTCATCTGCCGCAAGAATCAACATCAAGAAAATAATGCATCAATGCGACTACTCCAACGAATCCGACCAAATCGACGGCAAACGCCTCGATCGATCCCCAAATCTCTTTCCAAAAAGTCAACTTTTGGGGAAAAAAAAAGATCGAAGAAGAAGAGGAAGAAAAAAAAGATGATGCGGTACCGGTGATGAGGTTCATGTCGCAGGGCACGATGCACTCGTCGTAGCCGGTGTCGTCATCGTCGCCGGTCTCGGCAGGGAGGCGTGTACCATGGCCGCTGTAGTGGAAGAAGAGGCAGTCGCCGGGCTGCGCGCCAGCAACGAGGTCGGAGAGGGCGCGGCGGATGTTGGCGCCGGTTGGCTGGGTGAAGGAGCGATCGGTGTCGATGAGGACGGTGATGTCCTCGTCGGCGAAACCGAAGCGCTCCACCAGCGATTGATGCATCCGGTTGACATCGTTGATGCAGCCCTTGAGCTCTGCCTTCGTACCCGGGTAATTGCAGCCCACCAAGAGCGCCCTCTTCCTGGCCATGATCGCCTCTTCCTCTTCCGCCTCGGATGCGATGAGAGATGGATGTTGCAGCAGGTAGTGAGTAGTACTACTCTTCGTGCCCCTCCTTGCTTTCTAATTGGCTGGAGGAGTTTATAGTGGGGAGGGTAAATTAATACCGATTTGGTCCATTTTCTGGTTCAACCGGCAAACCGCGTCTTCGACCGGATGGTTTTGATTTCTTTATGTATATGTATATTACAGATTATTTTTAATAATTTGTATTCATTAAGTTAATCTGAATTGAATAGTTAAATAATGCTATGAGATAAGAACTTCTATACTTTAATATGAGATTAAATTGAAGTTCCAATATTTACTCGCAGGTAATAAATTGGGTTGAAAACTTATTTACATCACCTACTTTTTTTAAAAAAAATTGGATAAAGAAGGGAGGTTGGGAATTATTAACGGGAATCAGCAATTGGAGCTTTCTATAATTTATAGGGTTGGAGAAGAACATGGGAAAGGTAGGCGTGAATGATTGATGGCAATTACCAAGGAGGAGGGGGCCTTTTTGTATATTATTATTATTATTATTAGAATTGATCTAATAATTATGTATTGGTTTAATTATTCGACTTCCTGCAAATATATATATAATATTAAATCAAAATATAATTAAGTCTAACTTAAAAAAAGAGAGTTCAATACTAACTTAATTTTTTTTTAAAAAAAATAAAATAAAAAAACAATATATATATTGCCCTGATTGCCAACTGTTATCCAGCAAACTATATATACCAAGTAACTTTTGTACTTTAAGAATTTATATTTATTTGGAATGCTATATTTTAAAACTAATTAGTGTTGAATTTTATTCTAAAACCTAATAATTCATAGTTAATTCATCCGATTGTTTCGACAGTTTCATTTTTATTCTAAAAAAAATAACTCCAGTTAAACCCATCTACAAATGAATACTTTTAGAACTTTTAATCTCTAAAGCAATAGCTCAAACTTAATAACTAGACACGTAGAAAAAAGAGTTAACGTATACTTACTACTGTTTTATCATTATTGAGTTAAATTACATTTAAAAATTATGGCATCTTCTTTCCCATTTTTAGCTCTGTCGATTTATTAATGCGTTCCCGAAAGCTAAAAAGTCGGTCAAAGTCAACCCAGCTCGCATTGACACCACGCCCTACATTTCTGCCTCAACGGCTGGCCGCGCGGCCGTCTCGCCGCGACCGAGTCGCCCGCAGCGCCCGCTTCTCCCCCGTCCTCCACCTCTTTCGTCTTCCTCCGCCATTAAATCTCTGAAACAATCATCCATCTCTCGCTCCATGCTCATCGCAATCGTCGTCATCACGTCGATTCCAAATGATGGAGCCCTCTAACCCCGATAGGAAACCGGAGCACCGGTAATGCCGGCTTCGTTCTTCGCCTTTTTTGACCCTCTGCTGCCATTAGGAACCGAAGCTTTTGCCATCTCCTCCGTAGTGGTAGTTTTTCCTGTTGATGCGCTGTTTGTGCTCGCATGGCTTCGTCGGTGGCGCGGATAGCCACCGCTGCCGATAACTGGCGCAGTCACAGTCGCGTGGGCGGCAGAGCCGCCATCTTCAGCGGCCCCCACCATGTCAGCCGCAACAACTCTTTTGCTCCTCCCGGCCTGAAGGATGCCACCGTCCGCCAGCAGCAGCGCGGCGACGTGCCTTCTACTTCGTCGTCGTCGTCCTCTGCTGCTTCTGCAAGGAACGGGAAGACCGCCGTGAGCGAGGATGATATGGTGTCGTCAGCGACCGAGCAGCACCGGCAGTCGCAGGCCCTGGACCAGTGGGCCGCGCACCAGGCGAGGGAGATGGTCACGACCATCGAGCGACAGGCGCAGCAGGCGGAGATCCCCAAGCAGCTCGCCAACTCTCAGCCCGCCTCCGCGAACGCCACCTCGTTGCTCGACGAGATGCCTCACACCAACCCCAATTCCACCGGCAGCACCCTCACCGCCGCCGCCACCCCCAACCCCAAGCCCACCGGCCGCAACAAGCGGCCCAACGTTCGGGCGTCATCTCTGATACAGATGTGGCGGGACCTGGAGGCCGAGGCGGGCATCTCGCCCAAGCAGCGCACGGTGAGTGGCGGCTTCTCCAACGGCGAGAGCTCCGCCAGCAACTCCTTCTCTATGGACGAGCCCTCCCGCGGCAACTGGGACGACGAGTGCGACGCCTTCGCGGATTGGAGCTCCGACGCGATCACGACGGCGGACAACTCCGCTGCGTCCTCGATGAACGAGAGCGAGAAAAGCCGGGTGGGGAGCATCGTGAAGAAGCTGACGACGGCGCCGAGCAATGAGAACGATGCACCGCCGAGTCCGACGGCGCAGCAGAAGTGGGGCGGCGCGATGAACACGATGCTGGGCCTGCGGCTGCTGAGAGGGCGGGGTCAGATGGAGAGATTCGTGGCGAGGATGGAGCAGGAGCGGCAGAGGGAGATCGTGGCCGTCGCCAGCCGCCAATACGTCTCGCGCTTCCCTTATCGCGGACGGATGCAGGTGAAGCTAAAGAAATTAAAAGCGTCGAGCACTCTTCATACCAACCTGCATAAATCAAGTAGAGCTAAGTTGATGCTAGATTTCACGTTGACTTTGGTGGATTACGGGTCAATATTCCACGTAAAAAACATCATATATTTAACCGTAAACATTAAAAAACTGTCGTACTAAATGAACAACAAGAGAGAGGTTTGCCTGACCTTTCACAGAAAAATAAATGCAATATGCATCTAATCTTGATTGTGGAAATTAGTGTAGTCAATGCTGAAGCTGAGGTCACTACGCCGGAAAGAAGCAGTGGAAGATCAAATGCGAGCCCCTTCTCCTCATCCAAGAAGTCAGCGGGAGAAAGGATCTGCAATCTCATCTATCAGGTAGACAAACTTAAGCATTAGCTCTATTTCAATTGCTTACAATCTGGAAAGGATATACCAACTTGAACTGCTTTAGAGAATGCTGGAATTGAAGAAAAAGGTAAAGACTTTAACTAGATAACCCAACGAATAATGACACTTCTGATAGAACATGTAACTGAGATTTTATAACTTTGCTATTGCTGTTGTTGTTGCCATAATTATCTCACAAGTTTTCCTCCATTGCAATTGACACCTTGCCGCTTGATCAAAACACCACTAGGGAGAGATTTGACCGAGGACATCACTCGAGTAGCAGTAGAAAAATGAGCCTGGGTACTTCAGCAAGTATTCAGGTTCAGTTCCCTATCAATAATGAAGCTTCAAACTTTCTCATGAGTCCTAAGCGAGAAGAAGTTTATGCATGCTCTACCGATCATTTCAATACTGATACCCTTCGATATCAAGAGATTGAACCTCCACTTACAGCACCTACCAATCATTTAATTTCTGAGACCACTCTATATCGACAAGTCGTGCCTCTACTTCCATGCTCTCCTGATCAGTTGCCTTCCGATACCTCCTCCCCTCGATTTGGAGAGATTGTGGCTTCACTTCCATGCCTTACCGATCATTTGACTTCCGACACCTCCTCCCCTCGATATCGGCAGATCGGACCTCGACTTACCTGCCCTACCAATCAATTGAGTCCTGGTACCTCCCCTCGATATCGACGAATTGCAGTTCCACCTCCGTACCCTACTGAGCACTTTAGTTCCTGTGAATCCTCCCCTCGATTTGGGGACGTTGCACCTCCACTTCCATGCACTACCAATCATTTGATTTCCAATGCCTCCCCTCGATATCGACAAATTGCATCTGCACTTCAATGTTCTACTAATCCTTTTGCTTCCGATGCCCCTCCATATCATGATATCTCACCTCCATTTCCATCCTCTATTGAACATTCTACTTCTGATGCCTCTCAACGTCGAGAGATGATGCCCCTTCATCCATGTCAAACTGACCAATTGGCTTTCAATATCTCTCAATATCAAGAGATCACAGCTTTACCTCCATACCCTGCTGATCATTTCACTTTCAATACCTCCCGATATCAAGAAATTGTGCCTCCACTTCCAAGTCATAATGATAACCCTCAATATCAAGAGACTGCAACTCCTGAAGCTCCCATGCACACCCAATCCAATCCTAACTTGCCCCATCCCACAATGACGGTCAAACATCTGCAGGAAGAGAGTCGAATTACTAGCATGGGTGGTTCTTGGGATGAGAGTAATATGTGGGTAGGAAACTCGGAAGCAATACCTTCAAAGGGGTGGCAAAATGAGGTTGTTGCAGAGGAAATGGAGTCATTCCCACAGCAAAACATGAGCATTTGGTTTGGTGAGCAGAGTTCAAGTTCATGGAGGTGTTGGAGAGTTCAGAGGAGGCCTCTGGACCAAAACTTCTCAGATAAAGCTGAGATAAGGGAACTTCTTGAGAGGTATATTCATATCCTACCCTGCTATGTATATATATACATATACATGCATGTGTATATATATATATATATATATATATAATTTTAAATGTCAAAAGTGTTTTGGGAATATATTATCAAGGAAAGGAAGAGAGGGAGTAGAATTTATATTTTTTCTTTCTACTCTGCTTTATCATCTTTTTGCAGTAGAAGAGTCTCTAAGTCCCTTGAAAGTGACTTCTGCAACAAGATGAATCAAATGCTCTTATCATTCCTCCATCAGCAAGAGAGCCAGAACAACTATGAAGAAGAAGAAAACAATGTGGATTACTCGTATTGGCAAACAGGAGTTGAAGAAGACCAGAATGTTGAATCGACCACATCATCACTCGTTCCTCTTCATAACCAAACCATGCAACAGCCGCAAACTTGGCAGCACCATGAGCCAATCGCACACCTATCTTCGCAAGATATACCTGTAAGTTCTTATTTATGTCTAGCAAATAATAATACTGCATTGGTCCAAGAACAAGTGAGTGGATGCTCAATCCCACCCATGTTTACACCCGAGTGCTTGTTTTGCATCATGATAGGACATAGATGTGATGAAGGATATGAGAAATGATATGGCAAAAATTCGTGAAGAAATTAGTGAACTGAGGGTAATGATTGAGAGTTGCATAGAGTGGAAGTCCAAGCTAAGGCAGACTATAAAGCAGGATATGCTGGAGGCAATTCAACAAACAGGTAAGAAGACTTGTTTGTTTTATGGCTCGAAAGACCAACCTAGCTTTCTACTGCAAGTCTGCAACACAGGTTTCAGAATGTGCTCTACTAACTTTTGTTGCCAAATGCGTTGCCTTCCTGCAGTGGGAACAGCAAGTAGTTCTGCTAATTTCGGTACAGGCTCTGCAAGGAAAGGCACTTGCTGCATATGCTGTGAAGTGCAAGTGGATTCCCTGCTCTACAGGTACATGTTTTGAAAGCACTCAAGCTTCTTGTGCAAATGAGCATTACCATGAACTACTGCTATTTGCACATGTTTGGGTAAAACATAAATGTTTATAGTCCACATTTTATGTTTATGTTCCCTCTTCAACTTATATTAGTAAAACACAATGCAGTTACGACTGCCAGGTTTCTCCAAATGTGCAGAATGCTAATTGCTAACTTGTATGCTATTGTCATCTACAGGTGTGGGCATATGTCTACCTGTTTCAACTGTGCCCATCAGCTAAAATGGAGCAGTGGAAAATGCCCAATCTGTCGATCCCCGATAGTGGATGTCGTGCGGATATTTCCTAACTCATAATTGTTAAGAGCACGTTGTTCAGCAAAATAAACATGTAAAGAAAGCATTGAAATTTTTGTCAGAAGAATTTATATAATTTTCCAGAAAAGAGGTAGCACTTACCTCTTTGACCACCAATGTACTATTTTTGATGGTTTCTATGAAGATATTATTCCTATATTCTTGGTATTCATGATGTTCAAGGAAGCAGCACTTACAGCCATGCCCTACCTGTTCAGCTGACAAAAAAGAGAAGCTCGACTATACTTCACAGTGGCATACGGCCTTAACTTTCAGAATTGCAAAGACCAAATCCTTTAAAATATAGTGAGCACCTCCAGTGCCTAAGCAAACTCAAGATTCCATACAAAATATGATTATTGTGTTCTCATTCGCTCATATCAGCAATGAATTGGCCCATACGCCGTTTCACTATTAACTATTATCGTCAACACAGGTTGAAACTGTGAACATTAGCCAGTTCAACATTGACGTGCACAGACGAATATAAATAATTACTTATTCTAGATTCCGGTGCAGATTAAAATAGGGAATCTCCAAGTAATTTTGGAACTTACAGGGCATTGCTTTACTACTGGACGTATACAACTTAAAGAAATTATCGTGAACAAGTGAAAGATTAATGTAACAATCTAGAATTCTTTTGTACCCAAAGAAAAATGGCTGCACATAGCAGTCAGTGGAATGTTGAAAGCATTGGCATGGTCTGCATTTTCCAACAGTAAACTAACAAAACATAAAGCATAAATAAAGATGCGAAGCGATGAACAAACTTAACTGAACATGTCTTCCAAAGTAGCCACGAATGCATTGATCCAAATGTCTGTCAAACCAGGTTAATACAGGTGCATGCAATCTTCATGCTTCTTCTCCCTGCCGTTGAAGGATGAGTATCCGATCCTCATGTGAGTGATGTCGAAAACCTGAAAGCTTGATCGATGAAAGGCCTTATAAAGGTGCTGATTTACCAGACGCACCTCTGCATTTGTTGTATTCTTCTCTATGGCAAATAGCTCTTCAACCTGAATAACTACTTGAGGGAACTTAAAAAAAGAGCACTTTTTTAGTTGTGCAAATTTACAAGTTTTTTTGGAACATTATAACAGATTTTCTGTTAGAGCCTAAAATGTAAAAGATAAAAAATTTCCATCGAATCCGGACACTGAACTGCAGGTAACACAACAAGACAGGATAAAAGAATTGATGCACAGCAAACAAAGGCATAAACTTAGACCACCTCAATTAGGAGAAAACCATTTAAAAGGTCAGCACCTTTATAAGATCCTTATAAATTCCATGTTCTTAACCACATACTAGAGTGTCTCTACAAGTTGTTTGAAGACTTTAGGAATTGAAGCTCCTAAAAGGGAGAATTATTTTTACAGCTTCACCATAACACGATGAGAAGGATCGGAACCAGAAGCTGCCCTATTTGAGAAAGCACAAGATCAGATATCATGTGACTGCTTGTCATATAGTCAAATGGTGTATATCCTATTCTATATTTCCATCATTCTAACTTCGGGCGCCTGAGCTCGTGGCCCTTGCGGAGGACATGGTCAATGTAGGACTTGATGAGGTCACGGTGACGCCGGTGGAAGCTCAACTTGTAGTACGAGGAGATGCCTTGCAGTGGGAGGGAATCCGACTCGAGGCTCCACCAGAATTTGACGCCTTGGAACTCGTCGGTGGCTACCGTGAACTCGCTGTTCATGATGTAGATGAGGCAGTTGCTGTCCTTGTCGAGCTCCGCCTTCCAAGTGCCGTTCTTCAAGCACATGCTACTAAGGTAAAACTTGACGGCAGTGTAGCTCTCGCTACGCCTCCGCTCGTAGTCAAATTCATGGATGGTAACCTCGATGTAAAGGTAGAAGAAATAAAAGATGCGATCGCAGTACCTCTTGATGCATCGGTCGATGTCGAGGTAGAAAACATCCAAAATTATGTATATGAAATACGCAATGAGGGAGCCAAAGCCTCACATCGCCATGTCCCAGCCCGAGCTTGCCATGACCCTCGTGGTGGTGCTCAAACCCTCTGCACTAACCCTCGAACCAGAAGCCCACCTGAGAGCAGAAAAAACCCCCCTGCAGTAACAGTGACCAAGTAATTTAAATAAAGACAAATAACAAAGTCAGTATGGCACAAAACGAGAAATAAGATTTGATTACATAGTACACCTGGCAAGAAAAAAAATGGAAAGCAGAAGAACAATAATATGAATATATTCCGTTAACATAAAAAAATATACTTTCAACTCTAGAATAGCGTTCCAGGCAAAAAGAAAAAGAAAACAAAAATGGTAATTACATATTTTGGTAAAACAATCTGCATATGTATTCCAAAGTTGAACATACAAAATAACAGAACATAGCTTTCTAGGTCTCACAAGGTAAAACGGAAGTGCCATTATCTATAAAGATTTACAACCGTATATATTGGTTTTCACAGATTTGGAGCATTTGAAAGCATAGATTTCAACTGTGGGTTCAAAAGAATTACATCGTAAGTAATAGAAGAAATCAGGGAAATAATAGTAAAAATAATAATCAAATCAACACTCATGAAGAAAAGAAAATTACTTTATTCAATGCGCCTAAAATGAACACCAAAGGCATGCAGGTTCACATCAGGTAATATAAGATCTCAGCAAATACCAAAATTCATTAATTCTCCACCCACCCATTTGACACTTTCAACCCAACCTTGCTATTCCTCCTAGCTGATCCAATTCATGGCAGCAACATTCACGTCAAGTAAAACTTTGAAACATTTTTACCCAGCAACAGGACGAAGTCAATTAACACCTAGAGCCCCAAGGCAAGAACAAGCATCAACTTCCCTTGCACGTGTTTACTTTCACCTTGTCCATTTAAAGTCTCCAAATTCTTTAAAATCTGATGTTGCTGCATTCCAGCAGCAACATCTATTGTTTTCTCCTCAGCCCTGCAACTCCACAGCAAAACTCCTCTACAGGCCCCTCAACATCTTACGGCAAAAATCATTTACCAGCACTCCATACCCACCACAGAGTAGATAGATGAGCAGCGTTCGAAAACAGGGGAGGCGTCAAATAGCCGCTTCTCCCACTTCTCAAATAACTCGAAACAGGGGATGAGCACCAGACTCGCGACCCAATCAATTGAATCATAAACGGAGGAAGAAGCGAAGAGATCGGAAATCCAAATACACCAAAGTTCAGCCAATCCAGACCGTATGAATCAAGACAGGGGATGCCCGGCCCATATGAATCAAAACAGGGGATGCTCTCCCCACCCAAAAAAAAAAACAGGGGATGCTCTCCCCACTCAAATCCAAAACAGGGGATGCTCAGCCCACCCAAAACCGAAACAGGGGATGCTCTCCACGAACGGATGGCAAGAGGCCTCAGCACCACTTATCTTACCCCCACGAAACAAGGGAAAGCAACAGGGGAAACTCCCGCCCCATATCAGCTGCTCCCAAAACTCGCCAACTCGAATAGAAAACAGAAACGGCGAATTGATCGAACCGCGGAGAAAAAATCAACCCAACCCTAATCCTTTCCCAGCACAGTTCGGGGTCAGAATAGAGATGGCCACGGGAGGCGACATTTCGGGAAGGTCGAGCACTTAAACTTCAACCAACCAATGCGGGATGAAGTGGTTTACCTCAGCGCCGGAGACGTCGGAAGGAGCAGTGGAAGGCGGCCTCGCTCGACGCCTATGGCCGGCGAATGCCGGGGAGGACCGAGCTTGCCGACGGAACCGGCGTCGACCTGGCGGATCCGGAAACGAGGTCGCGAGCTTACGGGGATTTGGGGCGGCGGGTTTCGATCTCGAAATGGGGACCCGGCTTCAACAATGAGGCCATGGGTTCCGGTTCACTCGGTCCGGTCCGGTTTAACCGGTCCGGTCGGGTGGAGGCAAACCTGCACATGAAGAGACGCGGAAAATTCCCTTTATACCCTCGTCATATCTGCTTCATAACGAGTCCAACCTATGGGTTCAAATATGGTTGAAGCCTAAGTCTTGGCCTAATACCAAAATTGGGCCAACCCATATGTTACCGTATCTAACATATACATTGACTAAAGGTTTAAATGGGTCTGGCCCATATTTGGTCAACCCTTAAACCAGCACTAGCCTAATAAACAATTAAATTGAGCTAAAGTAGGTAAATTAAACCTACCTTATTAGAAATTAGATCATCTAATTAGCCTAAGATTAATCATAATTAAAGGAGGTTTACATAATACAACTAATAAAAAGACATCTTAAAACCCATGAGAAATATAGCATTTCACATGAATTAAACGGGATAATCTGATTTAGGTCCACTCCCCATTTGTGCACTAATTTCTTTCATCTACACGATTCAAACAATGGTTCGGTGGGGTTTAGATATAACTGAAAAAATAAATCTACCGCTTTCGTATATCGAAATTTAGAACCAAATCAACCTATCAAATTTTAAGATAACCACCATATGAGTGTAGGAGACTTGGAAATTAGGAACATACAATTTCATGACTCCATTTTCCTCACATTATCTTCGTTTGTACTCAATACATTATGACTACAGGTCTATAATCCCAGCACAAAAAACATTAGTAATCAGCACCAATATATGATTAGAGAAGAGATCTAAGCATTTGCATTAATATGGCATCGGCAACATGACTAGTTCAAGAAGCCACAAGTGTCATTAGCATACAAACCATCAATAGAACTTGGGTGCCGGTACTAAATTGTGTGGTCTTTTCAACTTCTTGGCAAAGCTATAAATTTACTGTTGAAAGTTTCAGACTCAGCTCTAGTCCACTGACAGTGGTGCCACTAGCTGCTCTGTGGGATCAACCAGTGGTATCCTTTTGACTGTTGAGACTTGTTCAGTTCCATCAACAGATGGCTTAATGATCACATTGAATATGATGTTGTTGACAACAGTAAGTAGGACAAGCGCAACTGCGGTGTATGCTAAGTAGGACCCTGATATTTCTGGCATTTCTTCGGTTTGCCTCCCGGTAATCAGATCTCTTTCCAGAATAGGGTCTGCAATTTCATTCATTTGATATGCATGCGAATGAGAAAGTAAAAAATGCACTGCAATAGAAGGAATAGGCAAGGCAGTGAGGGAATAGAAGTAGGGAATAGCTAATTTCATTTTACTTAAAATAAATATACTAAAATAAAGGTGAATGAGAAAGTAGAAGGTTGTGGTAGAAGTAATAGGCATACTGAGGAGTAGTAGGCAAGGCAACGAGGAACTTGCATCAGGAAATAATCAATTTGCTTATTTTTACTCCAGTGTTGAGTTTTGTGTTTAGATGATCTTTTCTTTGCTAGTACAAAAAAAATACTGTTTATCCGTCTCAATAAAAAGAAAGCAACTAATGCGTCTCTACAACAAGAATTCATTTACTGACATTTTCTTTGCCAGTAAATGTCCATTCGTGATTTTCTTTTTAAGATCCTAATAAATTTCATGTTCTTAAAAACATACTAAAGTGTCTCTACAAGTTGTTTGAAGACATTAGGAATTGAACCTCCTACAAGATAGAGAATTTTTTTTACAGTTTCACGATAACACGATGAGAAGGATCAGAACCAGAAGCTGCCCTATTTGAGAAGGCACAATATCAGATATCATGCGACTGCTTGTCATATAGTCAAACTGTGTATATCCTCTTCTATATTTACATCATTCTAACTCGACAGAAAGTATCGGATACACTTATTAATTTCTTTTATATAATTTCCCGTGCACTTCATCTAATTATATTCCACCTAAGCAGATCAATTTCCTCTCCGAAACAGAAAGCACTTCATTCTCTAGGTTATCAGCTCTCAAAACATCTAGATTTGTCTCTAAAGAATTCATGCATCTTCTTAATTAATAATGCTTTTCATCTCCTTTCTTTAGGAGTAAATCTACTTCTACCCCTATCATATCCATATGCAACATCTCCTACATAGAATAAGATCGAACGGGTTATGAGCACTTTCTCATACTTCCAGAGCATGGCCAACCCAGCATATTTCTTGGAATCGAACCAAAAGGACAATCGATTGTATCCATAATTTTTCCAAGGAAAAGCACTGAAGACAGGGGGACTCAGAGAATAGGGGTAGTACCGAAAGCGGGAGGCGGCGGGGGCCTCGTGTTCTTCTTGAGGAGGGCTTCTTGCTGAGCGAGGGACTCGAGCTGCTGGTCAAGCTGCTGAAGAGATTCCCGGGCCTTGTCGCGGTCGACCTCGTACCGGGCTTCTTCACTTCCCGCGGCGCCGTTCACTCCTAGAGACGCAGTAACTCTTGTGCCGCAGCTTCTTCTGCTTCCGCTCCGGTGAAGACCACCAGCTCCAATGGCGGTGAAGCTGGCGGCAGGATCCAGTGGCGAGCGAAGGCATAAGGCTTTGTGGCCGACGAGCAGAGACGGCGATGGAAACATGAGAACTGCGACCGAGAGAGAACTGAGGCAATTGCAGATAATTCTCGTCTCCAACTTGTTTGCAGAGTTTTGATAAGAAATTATTTATTAAACGTTAAAAAAACACGACACCTTTCCACATCTTTATTTAACCAATATATCTTCCCAATATATATATATATATATATATCCAATAAATATGCATCGCGAAGAAAAAGATTACTTTAATTAAAATTAAAAAATTAATAATTTTATTAAAATGTCTAAATTTTTTGTATTTAAAAATGCATTACATTACATCTTATTATGAGAAATTAGCATTTATTTTTCATTCTCTACAGACACAATTTGATTTCATTGTTTTATTTTCAATAAAAACGAGCGCCTTATAACTTTTTAGGGGCTGCATTTTTAAAAGAAAATCTTATATTAATTTCATCTTTCAATACATAGAAAAGAACATTAGGTAGAAGATCAGACATTTAAGAGGAGAATAAAAGATATATAATAGAAATATAAATTTAAATTCTAACTCAATTTCATGAAAACTAAATGCTAGGATCATACCTAAGATAAAATCTAGCTTGTATTTATTAAGGAGGGCCTCAAGGCAGAATAATCATTGAAATTCAAATCATGAAGCTAATCAAAATTGATCAAAGGAGACTCTCAACTTAATTCAGCTATTTTGGCCTAAGTCAGTTGATCCAATTAGATATCCAAAATGACTTGATTCAGAACTGATCCAATCAACTCTATCTAATCTAAATCGGAATCCATCGTAACCCAAATCAATGCGTTAAGTCTAATTAAATTTTCAAATCCAAATCAAATCTCAATCAATTATTTCTTAATCCAATCCAACATCACAATTCTCACGCACGTATGCAGTGCCTCCACGACTAATTTAACATGGACAGCGAGTTATCTAATTAAAACAGGGTTAACCAATTGAACAGAGTACGAACACAAGAAGGAAAAATTGACCTGAATAAGGATCAAATAGGGCTTCGCACGCAGAACAGAGCAACCCAAGCCAATTGCCGAGAGCTACTCCCCTGCCCTCCAATCGCAGCCCGTCACCAGCAGTCGGCCGTAATCGCCGCCGAGATGGCGATCGAGGAGGGAGCTCGCTGGAGAGTAGGTGGAACAAGACGGTGAGTCGCGCGACGATGTCGGTGAGACGTCGAGAAAAGGGGCACGGAGGAGGCGAGATGGCGAGGAGCGGCGCTAAGGCTTGCGTCGCTTGCGGGAGAGGAAATGGGGCTGAGTTCGCAGCCCGACGGGGTAGAGAAAACGGAGTCGTGGGGAGGAACCGATGAATCGGCGTCCGCCGGCGGGGGAGGCGACTGCGACGAAGGCGCCCTTCGTCCACCGAATGCGGAAGAATTAAGGAGTGCTCGGCCAAGGGGAACGACGCGAGGGAAAGGGATAAGGGCACGTGCGGCTCGTGTGCCTAGAAAAAATTCCATTTTTGTCCTTCTTTCTTCCAGCTCTTTACGACGAGTTTACTTCCCGTTCTGCCCCTTCTTCTTCCAATTATTTACGGACGTCGACCTTTCCCAAATTACCCCTGGTACCTTAGCTCAGGCCAACCCACATGGCCCAAGAGCCATGAGCAGGCTCATTCCTACTTCCTCGGTAGTTCCCAGCCCAATTCAATTTGTTGACCGAGTCAGGTTACTGTCGTTAGCCTAAATTTTTTTTCCATTTAGAAAGTGAGGGTTTACGTAAGAAGATACATAACAGCAATAAAGATTTAAATTCTAAATTGATCTCAGCATGCAATGCATGAAAACTAAATGCAAGGATCGTACCTAAAATAAAATATAGCCTGTAATTATTAAGGAGGGCCTCAAGGCCAGGACAGGTGCCCTGCGGACATGATCCAGATCGGATCGTGTGGGCAGGTTCGTAGTCATGGGACCCGATCTCTGGACGCAGGCAAACATCTGAGACAATTAGGCGAAAAGACTTCACATGCGCACCGCTCCGCCTCTGCCCTTGAAATTGCATGCATCCATCGTTGCATTGCATGACCCGTTAATTATATATCTTATAGGAAAATGAAATTAAAATAATATAGATAAATTAATCAGTGGAGGGCTACAACGCATAAACCACATGGCCTGCGCGAGTCAAGGCGGCGTGGGGACCTCCGCATAGAGGAAGCGAACAAAGGGATGCATACCCGACATACCCACTTACGTATACAACCGATATTTTGTCTCGTAGTCCTATAAATACGTTAATGCTTCTCACTCAGCATTCAAATAAAGTAGAGGGGGGATAAGTCAGGTAACACAACATCTTAATATTAATCATATTATTTTACTTAATCAATTTTAACGTATTATTATAAATTTTGCATGGGATTTTTTAATCGTATTAAAATCATCATCACCTCCCCGTGCATTAATTACATGGATAATAGTTCAGATAGTCAGAACAAAACTACTTTATATTCCTGGCTGGTAAGGCACTCCGTAATTATTTATTTCTAGAAATCGAGACAAATTTCTCTCCTGGCCCTGGTTATTGATGAACCTATAATTAGGGACTCTCAAAGTCCAAAATAAAGGATAAAAATGACCTAGAAAACAACAAAAAAGTAATTGCACAGTATAGACAAAATGTCAACATCCAACCACCGTATTATTTTAAATTTGCTAAGTATGATGATGGCATCCTCCTTGTATAATTCTTTTGACATTAAGTCTAATTATTACCTACAAGAATCTTAGGGTGCAGATCCCGACAGAAGATGAGACTTAAACGGCGTTGATCCCGTATCTAATTTTCATTCGAAGCCCTAATTTTTTTGGACTCGGATCAAAGGAAGATCGATGGATGGGGATGCACAAAAACAATTCTATGTGTCTTTTTCAAGCAATATTAATTAAATTACTTCGGGCAGCTTAAAACTTCTACTGAGAATACTGAAAGATGAACATGTTCGCTCACTTAGAGAGAGCAGCAGCAGCACCTTTTTTTTATGTTTTTGTTCTCTCTGGTGCGAGATAATTGCAAACGTTAATTATTGCTGCACCTGCATTTCCCAGTTACATAAACTCCATCTTCTTCTTTCCGGGTGCATTATTTTGCAGAATAACATCAACTGTGTCGCCAAATCAACTGTTGATGTAAACCTTTTCTTGTTTTGGAGCAGCGTTGCTGTAATTTTAACCCGCAGCTTTTTCTTCGCCTCATTCGCATGTCTTCTTCCTCGATCGAGCATAATTGATGTCTCTTCTTCTCACTGCAGCTTCTACTGCGAGCTCCGCAGTCGGTTCACCTCCTCTGGTGCAAGCATTAATGGTGAACCCCAGCCGCCAATTAATAAACAACTTGGATTTGGACGAGAGAGAAGTCCATAGTCTACCTGTAACTGCTGTTGACGGCAGGCGCTGTCGTCTCTCACGGAATGTGCTGAATTCGATCGTCTTCTCCGTCGCCGGCGGCCGTCCGAGCTGGCTGCCAGGCGGAGGCGGTGAGCAACGAGAGGTCCTTCCACCCGAGCTTCAAGCAGCCGTTCTCTTCCACGAGGGTGTAGCCCTTCCATGGATACATGCCCAGTAGCAGGTTGGCCTGCGCCGCGGGGCTGCCGGCCAGCGACACCCGCCGGAAACCAGCTTTGCCCAGCTCTTCCCCCCACCTCTCCACCTTGACCTCGCCCGTCCGCTTTGGGCCTCCCACCGCCACGATGTTGCGGATCTCGGCCGCCAGGAGCTGCCGCTCGACGGTGTGGCGCTCGGCGCTGTCGGAGCTGGCGCCGTCGCCGAGGGCGTCGAAGAGCGCGGAGTAGTAATGCAGCGCCTCGACGAATCGGCCGAGGAAGCCGCCACGGTGGCTGAGGTCCTGCTCGACGATGGTGATCAGTTTTGGCCGGAGCGTCCTGAGGAGACGGACCGTGCCGGCGTCGGAGCCGGTCACGTCGTACAGGCAGTGGTGCATCCAGTGGACGACAGTGGCCTCGCGGTGGTGGCGCGGGGCGAGGAGGGCGGCCGGGTCTGGGAGGTTCCCGATCTTGCCTTCCAAGGGGCAGAACTCGAAGGGGAGGCCGAGCGCGCTGGCGAAGTCGTAGAGGCGGCGGCCGGTGGCGTGGAGGAGCTCGAGGGAGCAGCCGACGCCGGTGAGGCGGAGGGAGCGGAGCTTTGCCGGGCGCGAGGCGAGGATGTGGAACAACCCCGGCCACTGGAGGCCCTGCATGATGTCGAGGTCGACGACGTGGACGCGGTCCTCGCCGTCGAGGGCGTCGAAGATGGCCTGGTTGGCGGTGAAGTGGGAGAACTTGACGAGGGGGGAGATGGCGTTGTAGGAGTTGAAGGCGTGGGAGATGCGCCGCTGAGTGGCGGCCGCCGCCGCCAGCGGGGAATACGCTCCGAGGACCGAGCTCACGATGCGGGCGCGGAGGGCATCCCCGAAATACGCAGCGACGCGCTCCGGGGAGGAGCCGAAGGGGGACGCGAGCTCCGAGATCTCCGGGAGGAGGTCGCGGGCCTCTGCGAGCTGGTCGGCCGCCACGGCCTCGGCGCAGCGGAGCAGGAGGCCGAGGAGCCGGAGGCCCCGAGACTCCGCTCCTCGCTCCTCCTCCTCCTCCTCGTCCTCCCCTTCCTGCTGCCGCCGCTGCTGATCCAGCTGGGCGGAGCCGGGAGCGAGGTCAAGCTGGGGTCGTTTCTTGCGGGCGCGATCTTCGTCGTCGAGGTCGGCGGAGTCGGAGGCCGGGGCAGGGGAGGCCGAGGAGGAGGGCTCGCGGTCGGGGCGCTTTGGTCTCATGGCCGCTGCGGCGGCGGAGGAGGAGGAAGAGGAGGCATCAATGGAGGAAGGGCGATGGCGGACGCTCTGAAGCATCACGAAGCGGATCGAAGCGAGCAGATTAAGCTGAAGAGCACGGCACACGCAGTGGGTGAAGGATCGATCGACCGAGGAAGAGAGAAGAAGAAGAAGAAAAGATGAGGGAATAAGAGGGAGAGAGATGGCGGTGTCGTTGTTGTTATGGGGTCAAATCGGAGTACGCATCAGGTAGCGGCCGCCCGGGGCGGTCGCCGTCTGTTTTGTTGTACGTATTCATCCTCCACTGCCACCGCTAGGCGGCAGCTCCTACTCTTACTATACATCTCCCTCTATTTATTTATTTTACATGTTATAAAAATGATAAATCTTCCCACTCAATTTTTTTTTTTAATAAAATAAAACATACTCTTCATATTTTACAAAATAAATAGATATAAAAAATTAAATAAAATAAAATTAAAAAAATTCCGCCTAACTTTATGACGTGTATGAGACTTACTTTACAGGTGTAAAGAGTACCCACTTATCTTAATACGTGTGTATCTCTATATTCAGATTCATCAAAATACCACCGGATATTTCTATGAATATATGTATATTTAGAATATAAATAAATTATTTTAACAATATGAACCTTTTGCCTAGGTACTATTTTTTATTAAAAACAACTAAAAAATAAAATTGAAGGGCCCCTTCCACATTAAATTGCGTTGATCTTTTGTACTGGATCATCTTCGCAGGAAGAACAGCGTTGGGTTGATTGATCGACTGTCCTGTCCCCCATCCGTACTTGAAAATTTTCAGTTTCATCCTTACCCTTTTTCTAATTTAAGATACTTCTGATGTTATCCTCATACCCATGATTTAAGTCTGTACCGAGGCTGTAGGTAGAAAGTTGCAACGAGGTACATCTATTAATATTTATTTATTTTTTAAATAAAAAGTTCCTGGTAGGATACGAGTAAATATTTACGACATCCGCTATTTTATTAATCGAATTAATAAATTATTTATCTGAAGGAAAAAAAAACTTCAATGTCGGCAGCATCAATAATTGCAGATGGCTGGTAATCTTATCCACATCTGCTGGAGCTCGATCGAATATGAAGCACATAAATGTTTTAACATTTGGATTTAATTGTTCGGGGAAAATATAATTGCTGATCGAAGAAGTCAATGATTGATAATGATATTTTAAAAATATTTTTTTTAAAAAAAATGGAAAAAGTGAGATGGACTCGAGTGAGCTTTTAGCGAGTGTTGGCTTGTGTTGTGTCTTGATACGACAGCGCTATAAAGCCCGAACCTGGCTCTCCATGGACCCCCCCCCCCCCCCCCCCCAACTTCCAGCCTGGCCTCTCCATTTTTGTTTTCTATCCATCCATCCATCATCATCAATAATAACAATAATAATCCTTCTATTTAATATTTTTGATTTATATAGATAATCTGTTGATAACAATTTTTTTTTTATAGATAGATTTAATAAATAAGGAGTGATTTAGATATTGAAAATATTTATATCTTATTTTTAAAAAAATGAGAGATGATCATTTTAAAAATTATATAGCAGAAATTTTTATCACGGTGATATGCAATTTTTTAATCATCTGGGTGTTGCAGCAATTCATCCTAATCCTAGTAATAATAATTTCTATTATGGTCTCAAAGCCCATTGCAAAACGTTTGTGCCTACAAAATTAGCCCAAACCAAACTCTTATTTGCTTCATCAAGATCTAACGTCCCTTATGCTGCCACGCCATCCCTTTAAGAGTCGGGAGCCATTGGCATCGAGCGACCCGGTTTTACTTCAAATATATTGTCTTTCCTTGATCACCTGATTAATTTTACTACTCTGTTGTTAGTTAACGAGCCTAACTTTTAATTTTGATTAATATATAATTAACTAATCTATCTAAATACATAAAATTAGACTATTAAGGGTTGAACTCACAGTCTAGATATACTTATGAGAACGTGAGACGAACCGGGTCGGGTCGGTCTTAGGTAGACCGGTTCGGGTTCATTGAAAAACCAGCTTCGTATCAACGTAAGCTACACGCGTAGGATTTGTTTCCCTCTTCCGTCGCCGCGTCGGACGGACGCTCACGCTTCGAATGAAACCCTAGCGCTCAGATCTCTCTCCGTGTCCAAATCAACCTCTTCCTCTTTGCCATCTCACCCTCTCCGCCACCACCACCACCACCACCACCACCACCACCACCTCCTCCTCCTCCTCGCCTCCCACGTCCTACGTCTGCTCGGTCCACTTGGAGCAGGCGAAGAAGAGAGCTCATGGGTTCCCATAAAGCGAAGGCCGCCGCCGCGACCCACGCCAGCACCAGCAGCAGCCCCGCCAAACCGCTGCCGCCTGAAGCGCCACCACCGCCACAACCAGTGCCGCTGGCCGCCGCTTACGTCCCTTCCGAATGGTCCGCCTCCTTTCAGGCCTTCTACGGTCGTGGAGTCGCCGCTGTGATGCCACAGGCGTTCTACTCCCCTTCCCCCGTCGCCGGCGCGCAGCCGGTCGTTTGGGGGCCCCAGGTTGGTTGATTTCTTTGTCTGGGCTTGCTTCCCCATCTCCTTCGAATGATTTTCCCTTGTTTTTTTTTTGTTCGTGGTAATTGAATCTTCAGCACATGATGTCACCCTACGGGAGCCCGATCGCTTATGCTCCATTCTACGCCCACGGAGGGTTCTATGCTCAGCCCACGGTGAACGCGGTAAATGTTTTGACTCCTCCTCCTCTATTTGTGCCGTCTGCACTCTGCGGTATAAGTTGGACTTTAATTTTGGTGCTTGTTTAGGGCATGGTCTATCCCACACCTGAGACCGAAGGAAGATCGCCAGAGCAGAAAGACCAGCATCCTGAAAACGGAGAACGTTTTAAGGATGGAGAGGAATCGCCGGGAAAACTGGAGACCGACGAGGATGCCACACAGAGGTTATCTTTGTTGACGGAGTCAATATCAGTAGCTGGTTTGGTTGGGTATCAGTGCTAACTCTTTGCTCTTGTAAGCAGTGATGATACTGAAACAGAGCGATCATCAGATACCAAAGAGAATGATGAACAATTAAAGGTAGGGACATGTAGATCTTCCTTGAGTTTGCCTTGATATTTGAAGCCTCTTATGAGTTAATTTGTTCGAGTGTAATGCAAAAGCATGGGATTATTCTATTCTATCCTTTTCTCACTTGTTTCTAACCCGGTACTGCAAAAAATTACTCATTTTGGCAGCTCAAACTAGGTAGATGTTTCCAATTGGTGTTTTGTTAGCTATTACTATATCCGGAGTACTCTGGTGTCACTTAACACTAATCTTACTTGGTTGCTTAGGCACATTCCGCAACTAGAAACAGAAGTTGTGGAAGTATTGATGCAGATGGTAAGTCCCGTGGAAGTAATTAATTACTATTTTGAACAATCCTCGTATTTGTGATGGAGATGATTTCTACTGATTTTCTCAGGTGGGACTTCTCATCCCCTAAGCATTGTTGAGTATAGTGGTGCTGATGCTCAATCATCTTATAATAGAAAGGGGCGAACTGCCAAAAAACTTCCTGTCTCAGCCCCAGGAAGAGCAGCATTGCCTAGTCCTCAGGCTAATTTGAACGTTGAGATGAACCTTTTGGGTGCTTCCCATGCTGGATCAATTCCTCCGAAGGTTGGGTGGAATGGGATGAATTCTACAGTAGGACATGAGAAGGTCATATACGAACAGAAATGGACCCAGGTTATCATTCTTTGAGAGTCTATACTGTTGTGCGTTGCTGTTATTCCCTTGGATGCAAATCATTACAATCTCTCCCTACTTTGTCCAAATAAATTCTCTACTAATCAGTGTTTATTTTGCCAGGATGACCGTGAGCTGAGGAGGGAGAAACGCAAACAATCCAATAGAGAGTCAGCCAGGAGATCCAGGTTAAGGAAGCAGGTATGGCTTAGATCAGTTAGACTCAACATACTATTAGTTCATGCAAGGGGGGATGAAATACTTCCTTGACTTTTTTGTCCTAGTTGTATTTTTTATTTTTAGCACCATAAATCATCCAATTTGCTTAACATTAGACAGATAATGTGGATGCCTCTTTTTGATTACTGCAAAGGAGGGTTGAGTGTTTAGAATTGATATTCTCGAGCAGAACATGTACACAATATGCTCAATTATTTTGATAGTTATTCTCCAAAATAATTCCAGCGATGTATTTACTAGACATCTTGTGCATGCAATGATAGCTCGATGATTCTAATCGAGAATAAACTATGTCGAGCGATTTTTTTTGTAAATTTTGGTATATTTGATCATGAGTGTAGGTGGTAGGCTAGGCACTGTCGTAGTCCCTTTTCATTTTCACTTGGCATAGCAATTTGGTGAATTCAAGTGGTCATTTAGTTATTTCCTATGTCTAGAAATCTCAGTGATCCTTGAGTGGCTTATACCTGCAACAAACATAGAGGATATAATCTTTATGCTTTATCTCGAGGTGGGGTGTCGAGAATATAGTATATCTAATTGAGGGTACGAGTAGTTGATGAATGATTTTATTAAAACCAACATATTTGGTCATAAGTATAGGTGGTAGGACTAGGTGTTGCCCTACTCTGTAAGATATTTTTTCTCGGTTGAATTCTCGGCACCACCTCCATCAAAGTCAATGCTTGGAGTCGGGACGCAAAAAGGGGATTAGCCACTAGGCCAAGGCCCATTTGGCAAATATTATGCTGATGTTTTAACTGGTGCAATATTATGTCGAGTTAGATACTTGATTTTGTTATTAGGTCTTATTGATAGATCTAATCTCAGTATTCCAACTTTTAAAGTTGAGTTGAATATTATGAAGATATAATCAGCACTAAATGAACATTTTGATGTCATATTTTAACCAGAAAGAATGTGAGGACTTGGCAAGGACAGTGGCTGACCTGAGCAGTGAGAACAATTCTCTCAGACTAGAACTTGAAAGGCACAAGCAATTGTGCGGAAAACTGGAAATGGAGAATAAAAAAATCACGGTAAGTTTCTTTCCCATCCATGGCACGCTCGAATAAGATGTTCGGATGTATTTTTCTCTCTTATACTCAGCGTACGTTCATTTCTTTTGACACAAATTTATTCATTTACTCAGGAAGAGTTAGAACAAATATATAGGTCAGATTCGTTACCCATCAAAGATACGACTGGATCGACCCAGTAACTAAATCTCATGGTCGAGGCCTACTTAAATTTATAATTAGTCTAATGGGGTTTCCAGGTACATTTTTCTTCCCCTGTTCTAGCTCCATTTCTACTGGTTTTGGATCCTTCGCTCCTTTTTTTGTTGATGGGCAGGGTCTGTTTTAGGTGGTTATATATACTTAAAGAAGATCAGATCAAAAAGTGTGCTAACCCTTTTGTTACGTAGTAGCAGCAGATTGTTCTGCCAAAGTGTATGCTACTTCTTGATGTAGGAAATAGATGTCTAATTGCTGGAAGACTGTTTGTTTGCTAATGTGTAGATGAAGAGTGGAGGGAGGGAGAATTAAAGAACTCAATTTAATTGTTACTGATCAATATCACAAAAAAATTTGATGTTTGTGGCCAATTTATTACTGTGCCAGTAATTAAGTCAGTGTTGCTCTGCAACTTCAATTTTAAAGGCTTGGGCTCTGCAAAGAACCATCCAAGTGTGACATCAATTATAATTTGCTTGCTGATATTGCAAGGTCAAATTACATCTTTCATCTTAAAGCTAACTGATACTGCACTGTTACGTACGAGAATACTTATCGGTGGTAATGTGTTAGGTTTGCGAACAATAATATAAATGGCCTTTTTTTTAATAATGTGATCATGTACCCACCAATCTCATATTTATGACTGGAGTTTAGTGATAGTATGATTGTATAATGTAAGTTGTGGAACATCTGAGGCCCTATTTTTCTTTTTCTTTAAAAATAATAATTAATTACTTATTAATCAATAGCATCGAGGATAAAATTCCTACTTAATTAATATTATTAAAAAATAGAAGTCTTACCTTATCAACATCAACGGTTAGTATATTAATGGCTTCAGTGTAAAACGTAATTAATTAAAAAAAGACTAAAGCATCATCATAATAATTAATTAAAAAATAACATTCGACAAGCGTACATGATCTATAAATTTTAGATGACGTCCTTAAATGAAGCGGTTTTGGCCAGCAAAGGTTGCTGGTTACTTGCTTCGTCAACGTGTTCCCCCTCTTTCTGCCCAGTGATTTGAGATGCAGGCGTTGCAGTAGTCGTAATAGGAGGAGGAGATGCCGCCGGGGTGGGCATCGTCCTCTCTTGAGCTTTTCCCCACAACACCAGGTAAAGACCGGCAAAAATGATCACCATGCCCCCGTAGCTGCGGTTATAATCGCACAAATCAATAGATATATGCATGTGTGTGTTGAAATGTTGAGAAAAAAAAAAGCTAGGGTTTACCAGGTCCACGTGAGGTGCAGGTGGAGTAGGAAGGGCTCGAGAAAGGCGACGAGAACTGAAGAGAGGGGATTGAAGGCGGTGGTGAAGACCGGCCCTCTTTCCTTCACGCACCACATTATCATGAAGAATCCCACCCCCGTTCCCACTATGCCCTGCATTATTATTATTATTATTATTATTATTATTATTATTATATTTATACTGATACGGTTCGGGTTGGTTATTTCTCTAATCTTAATGTTACAATTTCACTCCTTTGATTTTTGGCAATACATACGCCGTAGAGGATGGTGAGAAGCTGGAAATCCCAGCGAATGATGAGCGCCGCCGGCTTCTCAAAGATGAGCGCCGCCGCCGCGCACTGCAGGCTGCCGACAAAGCTCACGTGGCCCGACAGCGTCAGCTGACTCGGATACTCATCCAATATCCACGCCTGCAATCACGTTTATCCGTATCAAATTATGATCATTTTAATTCAAACATCAAATCCAAAATAAAATTACATTTCCAGGGAGGGAGGGAGGGAGGCAGTGGATAAACCTGACAGATTAGGAAGAGGGAGACGGACCACGATCCCACGCAGGTGAGGAAGGCTCCAAAGATAAAACCATCGCCACCATCCCCACGTAGCACCAGCAGCACTCTTGAGATCATGGCCATGATGTGCGACGAATGAAGCCCTCCTCCTTCAGCTCCATTCTGATGAGTCTTGGAGAACGTCATCGCCATCGCCCCCAGCACGCACATGGCGGAGCCGAGAACTTTAGCCTGCCCAGTCCTTGTCCTTATCCTCACTTCCTCCATTCTTCCCAGATTTAAAATGCGCATATGCTAATCCCAGCATTAATTATTGTGTCAAGTGTGAGTAAAAAACGAAGAAGAAGAGGAATTGATTACCCGAGGAAGTAAGCAAGCAAGAAGGTGACGATGGGCTGGAGATTGTTCATGGAGCTGGCGAAGGTGGAGGATGTCAGAGAGAGACCGGCGTAGTATAAGTTCTGGCTTACGCTTATCCTATAAATATATAATCAGCATTTGCATTCATGCAGAGTCTTTTTTAGATAATATTATTACCCCAGTAGTGAGAGGAGGAAGATTTGTTGGATGCTTCTCCATCTAATGCTGAGTTTTCTATCTCTGCATGCAGAAATCAGTCGGACATAAATGAACAAGAAGAAAGAGAAGGAGAAGGAGGAGAAGAAGCAGTGGTAGTATAAAAAAAAAAACCTGGGATTTAGGCAGAAATATTGAGCGGAGTAGATGAGGATGGTGGCGATGGACTGGCGGTAGAAGACGAAGGCGAAGTGGCTCATCCCGCGCGTGAAGGCGATGCGGGTGAGGAGGAACATCCCGCCGTACGCCACCTGCACGTAAGCCATGCTCGCCGCCGGCCCGTACTCCTTCACCATCCTCTTCATCGTCGCCCTGGCCAACGCCATTCTGATTATTTTCCCCCTTTTTTTCCACTCAATTCCTTCCCCCCTCCCTCTATGCCTCCACAGCTCAATTATAAAATCTCCCTCCCCTCTCTCTAATCTCTATCTCCCTATTTTCTATTTTTTTAAAGTACGAGTTAGATGAGAAAGCATTATATTATACCAGATAAAAGTTCATCGGGGTAAAAAAAAATTATACTCGTAATTTTCATGTACCCCTGTCTACTGGTGGTGGGCACGTCCCTTAACATCAAAAGAGAGAGAGACAGTAAAAGAGATCCTTTGAATTTAATTCATCAGTCGCATATTGGAGTTATATAGCATGCATCCATACGGTGAGATTTGAGGACCAATTCATTTGTCCGCATTTGTACATGAAGGGATTAGGTTTCGGATAAGAATGTTAAGATCACCAACCGAGGAATAGCTGCTGCTACTCTCATACACTCAGCACCACGTGGAAACATACTAAACTAAACATTACCATTTATATTTAGAGAGATATATAAAAATAAAAATAACTAATGTTTTTTTTTACTAGTAGGACTAAATACTCTGTTTCTATTTTGAACTTGTAGCATAGATTGTAATGATACTGAATCTGACTCTATATTCCCCTGCAATAATTATAATATAATAACTAGTTTTAAATACACGGCAATACACTTTCACTAGCATGCACTACCATATGTATCCATCTACAAAATTCATATGCAGTGTAAGTTATTTCAATTTATGTGCATGCCTTTTTTTTGAAAGAACGTTGCATTCATTTTCAGAAAAAAAACGCATGCACATAAATTGAAATCACTAGTTATCAATTGAGCTTAAAATCTAAAAACCAATAACTAATCTTCATTGAATCACTACGGAAACAGCTCCTCGAAAAAATGGTGTTTTCAGAAGCTAGAATTAGAGGATATGAAGAACAACTTGGCATGCAGCATTTGGATCCTCCATACTGCAACAGGCAAGCAGGGCTCAGGAAATAAACCTTATCAATCTTTGGTTGATATATGGAAAACCCAACTTTTAGGGCAATCGACCAACAAAGAGACTTTTCAGGAACACAACATCTTGAAGGTCCAAAGCATGAGATATAATGAATGCATTGCCACAAACGTTTAGACACCTAAAGCTTATCACAATAGATAAAAGAATTTCAACAGTCCTTTTTATCTTTTGGGACACAGACAGTATCCCCAACAGTCCACACTTTTTTTAAGAAACAATACTACTTATCTTTCATCCTTTGCAAAATACTTCTAGGATTCTATTTCAGTTTTCTTCCTCCGAAAGCCAAAACTGCATAAACTAAAACTCCAAATGGATGACATGATCGAGTAAAGTTCTTTGTGCATGCTTACATTCTAAATCTGCTCCACACTTCATAAGAAAGCATATCTATCGACGAACGTATGCAGGCAGGATTCAGCTGTCTGCAAAATGGATTGCGATGAATTAGAATCTACGAGATGTAGGAAGAAATGCCGTATGGAAACAAACTACAGAGAAACGCACCACCAGACATGAGTTAGTTTACTTCAATTCTTTTCACTTGCTTAGCAATTAAACAAGTCACGAAGTAAACATTTCGGGATACACAGATAAATGGAAACTGAAACATGATGAATCATAGACAATCTTTCATTGTTTTTCTCCTCCTACTATAAAAAGTCGCCTAAAGTAGTACACTCTTCTGCATCATTACTGGGAAAGAGATGTTTAATCCATGAGATAGACTAAAGGAATAGTTCTTTTCCAAGTCAGCAATGCAGCTAGGTATATAAGGAGCAGTCAAAGCACAAGAAAACTGAAATATTGTCGTACTGATTTTGAGCAGTATGCATTCAGGTGTTTACGTTCTATCTTAGCTTTTTCAATGATTATTTGACACAGTTAATTTAAGAAGTCAAGGAAATACAGAACTGAAGTTGTCTCAGCAATAAGAGCATATCTATTACCAGCACCTATTATTCAAATGTGGATTGGTTTTCGACTGACTCCTGCAGAAGTAGTGAGGTACTTTACACAATGGAGGAAATCCTGACTGTGAAAAGCTGCACGGAGGTATGTGGTGAGCACCAAAGATTAGTTCCTTATTTAGTATATGGCTTCAGCTTATTACCATTACATCCTGTACCTTTCCACATGAGACACTTGGATTACGGCTTGATGGTTCATAAATGCTCACATGTACTTTGTAGGAGTTATGTTGGTAACCTCACAACTATGATAACTTTTTATTATCATTTCAGGTAGTAGAACTATCGACAAGTGTGCGCGATCTATAAATTTTAAATGACGTCCTTACATGAAGTGGTTTTGGGCAGCAAAGGTTGCTGATTACTTGCTTCGTCAACGTGTTCCCCCCCTCTCTGTCCCGTGATTTCAGATGCAGATACTGCAGCAGCAGCAGCAGCAGTAGTAGCAGAAGGAGAAGATGCCGCCGCGATGGGCATCGTCCTCTCTTGAGCTTTTCCCCACAGTACCAGGTACAGACCAGCAAAAATTATCACCATTCCCCCGTAGCTGCGTCGTGCGATTATATATATACATCTCAATTTTGAGACAAATAATTTGTTAGGATGTGTAATAAGCTACGCTTACCTGGTCCACGTGAGGTGCAGGTGGAGTAGGAAGGGCTCAAGAGAGGCGACGAGAACTGAAGAGAGGGGATTGAAGGCGGTGGTGAAGACCGGCCCTCTTTCCTTCACGCACCACATGATCAGGAAGAATCCCATCCCCGTTGCCACAATGCCCTGCATTATTATTATTATTATACTTAGATCGTTCGGTTTGGTTATTTCTCTTAATATTAATGTTGCAAATTTCCTCCTTTGAACTTTAGCAATACATACGCCGTAGAGGATGGTGAGAAGCAGGAAATCCCAGCGAATGATGAGCGCCGCCGGCTTCTCAAATATGAGCGCCACCGCCGCGCACTGGAGGCTGCCGACAAAGCTGACGTGCCCCGACAGCGTCAGTTGGCTCGGATACTCATCCACGATCCACGCCTGCACTCACGTTTATACGAATCAATTGTAATAATTTAATTCAAACAACAAATCCAAAAAAAATTACAATTGGGGGGGGGCAGTACACCTGACAGATCAGGAAGATGGAGAAGGACCATGATCCCACGCAGGTGAGTAAGGCTCCAGTGATAAAACCATCGCCGCCCCCGACCCTCACAAGGGCATCAGCACCACCATCCCCACCATCCCCACGTAGCACCAGCAGCACTCTTGAGATCATCATCATGATGTGTGATGAATGAAGTCCTCCTCCTCCTTCCTCAGCTCCATTCTGATGAGTCTTGGAGAACGTCATCGCCATCGCCCCCAGCACGCACATGGCGGTGCCGAGAACTTTAGCCTGCCCGGTCCTTGTCCTTATCCTCACTTCCTCCATTCTTCCCAGATTTAAAATGCGCATATGCTAATCCCAGCATTAATTATTGTGTCAAGTGTGAGTAAAAAACGAAGAAGAAGAGGAATTGATTACCCGAGGAAGTAAGCAAGCAAGAAGGTGACGATGGGCTGGAGATTGTTCATGGAGCTGGCGAAGGTGGAGGATGTCAGAGAGAGACCGGCGTAGTATAAGTTCTGGCTTACGCTTATCCTATAAACATATAATTAGCATTTGCATTCATGTAGACTCTTTTTCAGATAATATTATTACCCCAGCAGTGAGAGGAGGAAGATTTGTTGCATGCTCCTCCATCTAATGCTGAGTTTTCTATCTCTGCATGCAGAAATCAGTCGGACAATAAATGAACAAGAAGGAGAAGAAGAAGTGGTAGTATAAAAAATAAAAAATAAAAAACCTGGGATCTTGGCAGAAATATTGCGCCGAGTAGATGAAGATGGAGGCGATGCACTGGCGGTAGAAGACGAAGGCGAAGTGGCTCATCCCGCGCGTGAAGGCGATGCGGGAGAGGAGGAACATCCCGCCGTACGCCACCTGCACGTAAACCATGCCCGCCGCCGGCCCGTACTCCTTCACCATCCTCTTCATCGTCGCCCCGGCCAACGCCATTCTGATTAATTTTTCCCTCTTTTACTCAATCCCTCCCCCCCTCCCTCTATGCCTCTACAACTCAATTATAAAACCTCCCTCACCTCTCTCTAATCCTAACTCCCTATTTTCTAATTATTTTTAGGTACGAGTTAGATGAGAAAGCATTATATTATACCAGATAAAAGCTAATTGGTTCTGCAAAAAATATAATTATAATTTTTAAGCACGAGTTAATTGAGTGCACAGAGTGTGTCTTTTAGATTAAGTAATTTAACTTCCGGTCAAAGTAATTAAACTTTACACTCAAGTTGCACTAGTTAGACGAGAAACTATTACTTTATACCAGATAAATGTTCATTGTGTTAAAAAAAAATAGTTTGTAATTTTAAAGTACTACTGGAGGTGGGCACGTCCCCTGACATCAAGAGAGAGAGAGTGGGTAAAAGAGACCCTTCAAATTTAATTCATGTGTGGCATGCATGAACCGACGATGAAATTATAGCAGCGTGCATCCATGTGGTGAGATTAAGGACCAATTAATTTGTCCGCATCTGTACATGAAGGATTAGGTTTGGGATAAGAATATTAAATCACCAACAGGGGAATAGCTGCTGCTACTCTCATACACTCAGCACCACGTATAAACATACTAAACTAAACATTACCGTTTCTATTTTTAGATATATAAAAATAAAAATAATTATTTATTTTATCTTCTTACTAGTAAGGACTAAACACTCTGTTTCTATTTTGAACTTGTAGCATCGATTGTAATGATAGTGAATCTGACTATATATTCCCCTGCAATAATTATAATGTAATAACTAGTCTTAAATGCAAGGCAATACACTTTCTCTAGCATACACTACCATATATATCCATCTACAAAATTCATCTGCAGGTGAAGTCATTTCAATTCATGTGCATGTGTATTATATAGTAATCCAACAGTTAAGATATTAGTACACATGTACACCAAAAAACTAGTTATCAATTGAGCTTAAAAACTATAAACCAATGCTTAATCTTCATCAACTCACTACGGAAAAAGCTCTTCAAAAAAATGGTTTTTTCAGAAGCTAGAATTAGATGATATGAAGAACGACTGGGTATGCGGCATTTGGATCCTCCATACTTCAACATGCAAGAAGGGCTCAGGAAATCAACCTCGACAAAATACAATCAATCTTTGGTTGATATATGAAAAACCCAACTTTTAGGGCAATCAACCAAAAAAGAGACTTTTCAGGAACACAACATCTTGAACGCCCAAAGCATGAGATATAATGAATGCATTGCCACAAACGTTTAGACACATAAAGCTTATCACAATAGATTAAAGAATCACAATAGCTTTCAACAGTCCTTTTTATCTATTGGGACACAAACAGTATCCCCAACAGTCCACACTTTTAAGAAACAATTCTAATCTCGTGAAAAGCCGAGATAACAGATGTAGGAACAAATGAGAGAAGAAAAGAGCATGAAAAGGAACAGAGTAGGCATTCCTAATAAAAGAGAAAAGAAGAAGAAGAAGAAGAAGAAGAAGAAGAAGAAGAAGAAGAAGAAACAATTTATGTCGATTTTTATTGCACCTTCTTATCTTTCATTCTCTGCAAAATACTTCTAAGATTCTATTTCAACCGACCGACGCCTGCACCATGAGTCTCAAAAATTCTCCGGAGTACATCCCGCAACACCACATTTTACATCTCCGAATAAACCCAATAAACAAACCTAGGTATGTAAAAGTTGAACTCAAATCCCAAACCGGACATAAAAAGAACCTTCTATGTTTCAACTCTCTGGATATTTGAATTATTGAATCACCTTGTCAGCTATATAAAAACTAACTGATGCATCATATAATAATATGTAGGAACTCACGATCTTGCTCTTGATTTCACTGAAGTTTCCCTCGTCACAAGCTCAGAACTCGAAGAGATAAAAAAATAATAATCTCCAGTTGCAATTCCTGCACAAGAGTAACCGGTGCAGAAGTATGTTCAGGTTATTTCCTCCACAAAACAGCATAAACTAAAACTCCTAGTGGATGACATGATCGCGTAAAATTCTTTGTGCATGCTTACATTCTAAATCTGCTCCACACTTCATAAGAAAGCATATCTATCAACGAACGTATGTAGGCAGGATTCAGCTGTCTGCAAAATGGATTGCAATGCATTAGAATCTACGAGATGTGGGAAGAATGCCGTATGGAGACAAACTACGAAGAAATGCACCACTAGACATGAGTTAGTTTACTTCAATTCTTTTCACTTGCTTAGCAATTAAACAAGTCACGAAGTAAAATCTAATATTTCGGAATACACAGATAAATGGAAACTGAAACATGATGAATCATAGACAATCTTGCATTGTTTTTCTCCTCCTACTCAGCGTTGCAATTAAGTATGATCTTAGAATACTATAAAAAGTCGCCTAAAGTAGTACACTCTTCTGCATCATTACTGGGAAAGAGATGTTTAATCCACGAGATAGACTAAAAGAATAGTACTTTTCCAAGTCAGCAATGCAGCTAGGTATCTAATGAGCAGTCAAAGCACAGGAAAACTGAAACATTGTCGTACTGATTTTGAGCAGTATGCATTCAGGTGTTTACGTTCTATCTTAGCTTTTTCAATGATTATTTGACACAGTTAATATAAGAAGTCAAGGAAATACATAACTGAAGTTGTCTCAGCAATATGAGCATACTATTATCAGCACCTATCATTCAAATGTGAATTGGTTTTTTACTGACTCCTGCAGAAGTAGTGAGGTACCATTACATCCTGTACCTTTCCACATGAGACACTTGGATTAGTGCGTGATGGTTCATAGATGCTCACATGTACTTTGTAGGAGTTATGTTGGTACCTCACAGCTATGCTAACTTTTTATTATCATTTCATGTAGTAGAACTAGACTCACATAGTTCTATGTTGGTACGTCACAACTATGCTAACTTTTATTATCATTTCATGTAGTAGAACTAGACTCACATAGTTCTATGATTAACTGAGTAGAAGATTTTGTAAAGAGTTCATACATGATTAATAAGGCAAATGCTATTCATTAACTAGGGTCCAATTAGTCTGCTCAATTCAGAACTTATAGTAAGGGGAAAGATCAGACTGAAGTATCAGTGGTCTGGTATGCCACCGTATTTCACTAGAACATGTAGTGATGATTTGATAAAATTGACTACCAAAATGATCAATTTTTTTTACTCAGTTGGGACTCCGATATTGAGTGTTACGTTAACCTGATATTATAATGCCGATTTATAACAAAAGTCAGCCAAAAGCGGAGCTGAATATGAACAACAACAACTAGCTTAGGATCAAAGAGTAACTTTATACGAACATTTAAATGACAGTCAATTTTAATGAAAAAGCAAAATGTATTGGAAAGAGACAATCAAACAGAAACAGAAAGCGTTCATCTACTAATGAACTAAAATTTCCAGAACTTTGGATTTTATCCAAATAAGCATTCTTTAACTACATCTATTGGATAATCGACGGCCAAAATCCAATTAACAGGTAACTTGATTATAATGAACGGCCTAAATCTCAATCCACTCTCCCTTCACCAAAAAAAGGTCAATCCTCTCTTTTGAAGAAGAAATGGATTTCTTGTATGAAGTGGGAGAAATGTGAAGGGTGCACTCTTGGTTCTCAATGGAAGGTCAAGAAGTTAAGTGTGAAAGATGACTGCAAATTAATGCAAGGTGCTAGCAAGCCTAGCAGGAGCAGAAATAGTGGATTTTAACGCCCCTTGATTCAGCAATAGCCTTCTATAACTACGATATCATCTTCTGGGAGAATGGGGGCAGCCTACACATGAAAGAGATGATTTGCTGTTTCAAGCAAGGATTAAAATCATGATAATATATAACATTCCAACTTCTCATTGGCCCATTACAGTATCAATTCTCTGTTGGCTATGCCGATGAAGAAGCCACAAGGTTTGTAGGTGAAGGCCACAGAGATGAAGAAGCATTAGAGGTAGCAACGGTGCCCTCAATTGATTCTGCCCAAAATCATCCTTACTCCACCTGGCTAGCAGGTGATGTACCTAGCCATACCAGGACAATATGGTTTGCCACAAAATTCCTTGGTTTCAAGTGGATGGGGAAATAATTATATTGTCATTGTTCAATACTTATACAGAGTTTTGAACTATCAAAAACTGTTTTAAGATTATGTCTCAAGTTTCTTTTACCTGATAAAGGAAAGAAAAATTATTTAACCTGAAATTAATAATGTCAAAGGAACTATTTACCTCTATCTGTTTGCCTATTGTTAACATTATAACCACCCATATAATCTGCAAATCCTTTGCCTGCAATCTCTGATTCTGAATTGCCAAGCTTGTAACCAAAGGAACTGGTAGCTTCAAGTTCCGATAATGATGATGGCCAAGTATGATCTTCATAAGCTGAATTACCACCATATAGATCTGTAGCAAGATTATAACCTGAATTTGTAGTGAGATCAGTGTTTGCCACAGGAGGAGAGACTCTTCTTTCAAACCTGCTGCCACCGAAGCCAATACTTTCACCACCAACATAACCCAGATTCCCACTGCTATAGCCTGAGCCACTTCCACCAAATTGAGATGAAATAGGAGAATTACCCCAGCTCAAGCTACTATTGCCAAAGCCACCAAGCCCACCACTACCGGATGCCATGGAAGCACTTGCTGTTGCAGAATTTGCAGCATAATTTAGGCCTGTGTTTCCCCATACATTCCGAGCGATTGAACTTAGGAGGTGAGAGCTAGAATTTCGATTAAGACCACCATATTGAATGGGACTGTTATACCTACTCGAATTTCCATTGTAGTAGGGGTCCAAAGCCCGTCCATAACTTAGATTGCTGTTAAAGCTTGTATTCCCGATAATCCTTGAGCTCAAGTTTTGCTCATAATCCATTCCCATTCCAAAACTAGGGCTAAAGGAAGAGAACCCATTCCTCCCACTGGCCAATGGTCCTAATCTAGCATCCATCCTCAAAGGGTAGCCACTTATTGAGCTTGGATTGTATCCCTGAGTATAACCACCAACAAAGTTATTAACTCGATTCAAGCCGTAGTTATATCCAGTGACTGGTGAACGAATGCTGGGTCCTGGGGATAGTTCTTTAGGGACGGCCCTCTTGACCTCTACCTTCTTACCATTCAGATCATGGAAGGTATTTAGTAACGCCTTGTCCACAGCATCCTCGGAATCATAGGTAATAAAACCAAACCCCCTAGGCCGCTGGGTGTTGTGATCATACATCACAACAACATCCGTGATCGTCCCAAATTGATCAAAATAGCTCTTAAAATCACTCTCCGTTATATTAGACGGTAAGCCTCCAACAAATATCTTCTTCGTGCGCCCAGGGCTAAGAGAACCTTGGATGCTGCTGTTGTTCCTATTAATAATTTGTTGATCATCCCTGGGAACAGCCTTCTTCACATCCACCTAAGAGGTCAATCAAAAACCACCGTTTGAGCTGGAGCCTCACAAGTCGAGCATAATAGATTATAGAATTACAATGTAAACAATGCGACATACTGTTCGACCGTCAATTACGTGTTTTTCCATGACCACTCTCTCGGCGACGGCAGGGTCAGCAAACACAACGAATCCGAAGCCGCGGGCGCGACCCGTGTTCCGGTCCTTCATGATGACGGCCTCCACCACCTCCCCATACATGGAGAAATGCTCCCTAAGGCCATCCTCATGGGTGTCCCACGAGATACCACCGATGAATAACTTCCCCTGATCCATCTCCATTCCGCTTCCTGCAAATTAAGTAGCCACCACAGAAACAATCGTCGAAATCAGCATCATCATTCATCATCCACAGCACTAAAAATCAATCAATAAAACACCAAAAAAAACCCAAATTGAATCGATCTGAAAGAGGAGACGGTGAATCAGATCACATCTGGAGCTACAAATCAACGAAAGATCCAAGCTTGGTCAACAGATCGGAGAGCCAGCACGTGGACCTTCGCATACAGATCCGACCGAAACGAAAAAAAAGCATTGGGCCGCATAAAAACAACGAGAAATCGATCTGAATCGGATCAAAAGAGAGCCCTTTTGCGTGAGAATTCGAAGATGGAACTCTGGACAGAATGAGGGAGGAATCGGCTCACCGATCGGATAAAGAGGGTATTGGATGCGGAGGCGAGGAGGAGAGGAGTCGACTTCCTAGAGGCCGGAAGAGGAGGAGGCATCAAAAGAGGGAGAACAAGAAGGCATCACAAGGAAGCCTCTTTACCTCTCTCTTTCCTCCCTCCCTCTTCTCTGCTCTTCTCTTTTCTTCTTCCTTCCTATAAATAAATCAATAAATAACTATTAACATTAAATTATATGCATATAATTTTCATTCTTCAAGTTTTCTTCTTCTTCTTCTTCTTAAACTTTATTTTTAATTTTTTCATATCCCCTTTCAAAAATAAGTACATTTCAAAAATAACACGAGTAGATATTTTATCCCCTTTAACAAATAATAAATTTGACTCTAAATAAATAATTATGGCCCTGATACACAAAATAAATTTTATATACCGTATTAATTTTGCGTGTTAATTCTTTATCTATACTAATAAACTTTCAAAAAAATCTTACGTACAAAGGAATTATAATTTATTTTCTAAATAATTAAAAAATATCATATAAGTTTAGTTTGAGTAAAAACTGGGAACATTTTTTTAAAATAAATTTTTAAATTTTTTTGGTCACGTTTTTTCTTTGAGCATCCTCCTCTCTCATGAAGCTGCAAGCCATATACTGGAATTTTTAGGTTATTGTGCATGTTTTTATACCATCTGTATATTCCATAAAAGCTTGAAGGTTTGATATTTTTAATACTCCGATTTCATCCAAGATAATACCCAACTATGCACTAGCTTAATAAACACTTTATCCTATGAGTAATTTTGTTCTTTCTAGTTATTATCATATACACAGTTTCCTTAATTTTATTTTCAGAGCTCGATTAGTCTTCCTGTAAATAATGCATCGCAAGATCGATTTGAATGAGGGCTTCTTTCAGGAGGAAAACAAAAGGAAACATGAACCCCATCTCTCTCTCTCTATGTGTGTGTATATATAGTTTATTTAATAAAGAAGAAGGGATCGGTACAAGATTAAGTCGGTCATATTATTCTGTTCCAAACTGATTCTTCCTTTACAAACAACATTTAATAAAGAAAAGGTCGTTGCAAAATTAAGCCGGTTATATCATTCCGTTCCAAAATGATTCTTCCTTTACAAGCAACATTTAATTGCAGGCTTAAATTATACAGTATTTAGAAGCGAGGGGGTTGATGCGGTATGCGTAGATGTTTTTGAGTATACGAGCAAAGCTACATAACTACTCACTCAATCACTGCATATTTATAGTCCTCAATAATCAAATGGAAGCCCCCTTTTTTTTCAAGTAAAGAACTTTTTTCAAATTTACAGCTAAAGAAAAAGCAAACAATGTCTGCATTTGTATATACAGCAGTGCTGCCTCCATGGCTGGTGCAGAATATACATATATATATCTACCAAAGATCTCCAGTCACAAAGTCCTCTTCAGAAAAATCCATTGACGTCCAGCAGTAGGCCGCATCAATCTCATCATTCCAGCAACCGGATGGCTCCGGAGCCATCGGTGCCGAAGACGGCTCAGCCTCAGAAATGGAGGACGGCAGCACGACGGGCGGCTCATCCCAGTTCGGATCCAGATACTCATCGACTGAGAAGCTATCATCCACCGCCAGCTGACTCGCCGGCGATGACTTCTCTCTTCCGCTTCCCCCGGTGTCCTCATCCTCGCCTGCTAAGATGTCGGAGCAAAATTCCTCTTCGTCGTTCCATTCCAATGCCTCGGGCTCTGGTTGTGGCGCCTGGGGCAGTGAAGTTGATGAGGACGGCGGCGGTGGCAAGATCGCCGACAGAGAAGACGACGAGCTGCCATCGTCGATCACCTCGTCGATGCCCCCGATGGCTGATGGTGTTATTTGGAGCGGAGGGAGCTGCGGACTCTCCGCAAGTCTCGGCGGCGCCGGTGGCTGCTCCATGAAGGGGAGCGAAGACCAGGCCGGCAACAGCGGACTCTCCACAAGTCCTGGAGGCGTCGCTGGCTGCATCATGCAGGGCAGCGAAGACCAAGCCGGCGGCTGCTCCATGCAGGGGAGCGAAGGCCAGGCCGACAGCAGTGGACCATCCACAAGTCCTGGCGGTGTCAGTGGCTGCATCATGCAGGGCAGCGAAGACCAAGCCGGCAGCAGCGTTGACGTCGAGGGCACCGCGGGGAACCCGAGAACCATGCCGGCGGACGTGGAGGACTGGAAGGGCAGGGAAGAATACCCCGGCAGAGGTATAAAATTGACGTCTCCACGAGAAGGCAGCGTGATCGGATCAAACTGCACCGCCGTCTGAGGCTGCAGCGGCGGCCGCCGGGGACCGCGGAGCCTGGGCCTCAGGTTTCGGTACCAGAATCCTTTTACTTCATTGTCCGTACGTCCAGGAAACTGAGGAAATCAAAGAAAACGGTCAAAGTTCGACCGGAGATCAAAGACGAAGGTCGAAAAGGAAAAAACATTAGAAAGATGATCGGAAAAAAAAGAGAAGAAGACGAAGATGATCGAAAAAAAAGAAGGAAGATATATATAATAATACCGGAAAAGAGATGATCGGAGAAGCTCACGTACGCGTTTGGCAATGCCGGCCCAATTTTGTCCGAGTTCGTCGAGGAGGGAGCGAATTAGGGTTTCCTCCTCGGGGGTAAACTCCGCCGTCTTCAGACCGGGGCGGTGGTGGTTGATCCATCGCAGGCGGCACGCCTTGGAGGAGTGAGGCAGCCGGGTCTCCTCCTGCAGCGACTTCCAACTTCCCTTCCAATGCCGCTCGACCCTCTCCGCCAGGATCGCATCCTCCGCCGGCGTCCACTCTATCTTCATCTTCTTCCTCTCTCCCCCACCACCGCCGTCACGAACATCTCCTCCTCCTACTCGCCGCTTCGGAGGCGTCATTAATGGTCGGTTATCAACCCTCTTTATCTCCTCCAGTCAAACTCTCCCTCTCCGCACAAAACCCTGCCCCTGCTGACCTATTTATATAAAAGGCTGTTACTTAATTACACTTCTACCCTCCTAAGTCTTAAAATTATATAAAAAATATCATTTTTAATTTTAAAATATGTTTTTATATCTCATTTTTATTCAATCATATAGGGATATTTATAAATGGCTGCTATAGGTATCATATGAGGATGCCATGTAGTTTTTAGCTGACCTTCCATAAAGACACCTTTTTTTCAGTTAAACAAACATGTGCGAGGAACAAGGTATACTACTATAGTTCGGTGTGCGTGTATATATCTATAACTTGAGCAATTCGATCGGAGATACAAGCACAGTTCACAAATAACTAGTTCTTAATAAGCAAACGTACGACGTTATAATTAGAAAAAAAAAGAAGAAAAAAGGACGGAATTTTTTATTTCTCCTTCATCAATTTGCATAAGCAGATGCTAACACTTAATAAAATCCCAACGATGAATCAAATCAGGTTATTAGATAATAGTGTTTAGTATAGCGTAGTGAATTGGGTAAACGAGTTTTATAAATTAATTATTGTTATCCTCATGACGAGGGAACATGAACTCCCTGTATCAAATTAAAGATCATTATCTAGCCCAACAATTTGAAATTTAAGCATAAATGGGAATGGTACAATCACCAAAGTTCATAGCACAAGAGCAATGCTGTATTAAGGATGATGTATTCACGAACACAGCTCACGGCTCACAGGAACAAATCCGGAATTTAATTAATGATTCTAAACATAACAAACGAGTCATGAACAACTCACATCGTTTAACACACACAGGAACTACAGTTTTTATAAGAGATGGAAAAAAAGATTCCGCAGCACATCCTATTGAACTGATTAACATTTACTAGAATTTTTCTAACACTTCAGAATTTTGATGAGAAGAGCCGTAACAAGCATTCTTCCTGTTGTAACTAGTGAAGTCAGTATCACAATGCGGCTCTCTTTCATCTCATTGCTCTTCTTCAGCAGATGCTTCTGCAGCTGCAATCTCTGAATCAAGCAGCGGCAGCAGCTGCTCGGTGACGTGCTTTGCGACAGATATCATGTCGAGAATGACGCTTGGATCCAAGCCAGTGCCTCCTCTCTTCGTCAGCCCGCAGATGTGCCCATGCCTATTCACGGAAATAGACACTGCAGAACTCATTTGAGATTCCTCCTCTGAAGTTGCATCCACAATGTAGTGCCTACCAACCTAATATTACGACATGTTCAGTTGTTATAACATGACCAAAGCATCGTAAAATACTAAGCTACATGATAGTTTGCAGGCAATTTACAGCCATTTTGATTATGGGAGTCGTTTGGTCCGCTTCCACCAAAAATGAAAGAAACTGAATTTTGAATGTTTCTTTTTTAAGAATGCTGCTATTGTTTATAGGCTTTGTATTGCAATTAGTTCCAGAAGTAGTAGCAATAATTACACAAACTGGTTTCTTATGGACTTTGATTTGGTTTGGTTTACACAAATCCATCAATAGAACTTGGTTTTCATTTAGTTCAGTTCAGTTGGTACTCTGATTGGTTTACACAAATCAGAATTCAACTGATTAAACATCGCTTGATGGTGACTAGGATATATAGCCCCAGGGAGTTCAGATTGCAAAGATAAATCCAGTTCAGTCCTTCACCCAAAATGGAATCTACATTGGAAGATAGTTTTACTCACTTTAGTCAACGTAACTATAACAGGGACTCCGGTGGTGTCAAACTGCAAGAACTCTTCATCGCTGATGTCAACATCTAGTTGGTCATTTGGTGAAGGTCCAAGATTGACGGTAACCTTTGGGATGCCTGTATTACTCAAAGCTACCTGGCAGGGAAGTAAACATTGAAGAGTTCAGAACAATATAACAGAGATATTAATTGTGAATTGGATCGACAGCGACAAATCAATTGCTTTCATTTTTTACTTTTTTGTGTAAATCTGACAGTAAAAATCATCTGTGGCCCAAGAGATCAAGAAACATAACCTAAAAATGGCAAATATAGACTTTAGGAGGCCTTGCGAAGACTACAAGGCTGCGAATATATATCAGAGTGTGATATATGTATCACATATTCTAAAACTAGTGGGAATTATGTACAGTTGGAGGCAATTTAGAGCGTTCCCTCCTACAAATCTGAGCTTGGTGTACTGACTGCAATATTTGATCAGCAAATGATTAGTAAAAGTTTAAGTACTTATTTCTTGGGTTTTATGTATTTGAATTTAACAAGGCATGGATGCAAAGATAAAATGCAACTAGTCACACAGACATTTGTGTTCAAAATTAGTCGCACAATAAACCCAACACGAGCATGTGGGTTTCACTATATAATTGAAAAAACATGAGTGAGCGGAAAATCAGCACAATAATATCATCTAGTAAGAAACTAGAAAACAGTCTTAGAGCAGCATGATTGTGGATCATGGTTAAAAAAAGAAACTGTTTCCATAAATGTGGTGTGGTCACTGTTCTTGTACAAAGATCAATTACCTTGACAGCAGCACCTAATGCATCAAGTATATTCCCATCTGAACTGACGACTAGTCCATCAATATACAAATCCCAGCATACCTTCCCCTCAACAACGACAAGTGATGAGAGATCAATTCCAGCCCCTGTGCTCATTAGGAATAAGAAAAGAACATTACAGTCTTCCCACCTACTCAAGAATTTTTATTTTTATAGGTAACCAAACTACCAGAAAGAGTGATTATGCCATACATGAAATTATATGAAGTTTGGATTCAAATTATGGTTCAAGAAACCATTGTCAAAAAAACTCAAAAGGCAAAAATGCTGGTGAAGTTTAAATGATAGCTACAGTCGGGTAACTAAAGTCTGGAAAAGAGCAAAATAACATGTCAGGCAAGCCCTTCTTTAACAACAACAAACGTGAAACATGAGACCCGATCACTGAGATACTAGCAGAGCTATCTATATTCAGGAATCAATTTTATATCATAAAGAATGCATTTATAGGTCAACTGTTCAGTACTTAGGCAGCTAGGCAAATAGGTAAGGAAGATTTTACCCATTTCATTTAAAAATAATTACAAACCAAAAATAATAGAGACTACTCTGCAGTAGTACTCGACTAAGAAATGCTGGGAAATTAATGCCAAAGTTTTATGAATTTGCTATTTCCTTAGGTAACCCAAGGAAGTCATTGAAAGAAGCATTTTCCAACTCAACAGGATTTCCTTATATATTCAAAGTGGGATCCATGCCTACTTTCTTTTGTGAAAAACTTCAAGAAGATAAAATCTTGATAATGGTAATTTATTCCTGATAATACCTTGTTAAGAGAAGATGAGAAGACCAGAATACTAGCTCCCTTCTTAAATAACATTATATACAGTTTTTCGATGGTACAATAACTTAAATGGCCTCCACCCAATGGCTACTCGTGACTCAGCATAATCAACACAAAAGAGAGGGACTGGCCTAAGATTAATAAGATATGTTAGAAGAGCAGCTGAGAATCATAGGGTAGGAAATGTAGGAGGTGGTATATAAATTTTCACTTCTGCCAATGAGTTGTTTCAGAGCGATGGTTAGTGTACACAACCTTGCATGCAATTGCATGTAAGAAGCCTTACATGATTTTTTGAAATCTTGGATCTATAAACTACTAATCAATGAAAATTAGCATATTTTGACTCGGCACTAAAAATTAAAATGGTTTTTGAACCTTATTTATACCATGAATATTTTTCTTCACAGTCATCATTGACTATTGTTTTGTACAAAAAATCACTTCACAATAGTGTGGAAGCTATAAAACCTATCACTATTGGATCCAAAAATACATGAACGTGTAGATATAACTAGAGATAAATTATGTAGGAGATAAATCAACATTCTAGAAGTTGATTACAAAGATTAATTCACTAAAGCTACTGTGTTGATTGGAGTGTTTTGAACTTAATTCCAGCAATCAGTGTCAATCGGACCAATAACACAATTCCAAGGTAATCATACCTGCCCCACTCTTTCCACCCAGTAGACATCCTTGAAGAGCAGATGAGAGCTCCGAAGACAGTTCTTCACCTCCCCTTCCCTGTGATATTTCAATGAATAAAACTATTTAGTAACTACACAAACCCTCTAGGATACCTAGTGTAATCTTTTCAATGAAATAAAAAGTTTATCTTCATCTAATCACCATTCTATACAACCATAATCACTTTGACAAGTACTGCAAAAACAAACTCAAAATTATACTAACAAGGATAGTGTAATCTTGTATTCTGGTGCAGTATTTATCTTGAAATTAATCATTTTGTTAAAATATATATTTACTGGGAGGTTAATTTTCGAAAGGAAGCATAGTCTACACTCCATATTTAACCTACTAACCTCAAACATTGGTGATGCCGTAGAACTGCAATCAACAAAAATAAAAACTTTGCCTTTATCAGGATGAAGGGAGGTAGGCTTACCCAATTCAGCCTGCACAAACCATGAAAAAAAAACGAATTAATACTAGACAAATTCATAAAATCCAGCCTACACCAGATAATAGGCGGCCAAAAATGATGAATTTGAGATGATTGGCCTATTGGTATTAAGATTCTGAAGCTCATAATCTCAAATCAGTTCTTCAAAAGTAATTTTGAGATAACACACCTTTATGCTTACAATCACGTCCGTTGCACCCAATTTAACTCGACTAGAACCATTCGCCTAAAAATTCAGAGGTGAAAGATGAAGCAAACCTCACTGGGGGAATAAGCAACAAATTTTCAAAGCATGCTGAAATTTTTTGACCTGAGGAATGACCCCTGACTCGACAGACATGGGCCTGTAGTGTAGCCTTTGACGGCCATCTGTGCGGAGGTCCTGCGCAATCCCGCCGTAAACGAAGTGCTTCTCCCCTGCAGACAGTCCGACCATTATCCTTCCTACAAAGAAAAGATACAACAAGAACATTAGCCAGATGGGAAGAAGGAGAAGATTTTTAAAAAAGGACTATTCTGACGAACAATGAGAAATCGCGCGGTGCAGCAGCAGGAAGATACGCTGGTGGTGGAGGATCAACGAATTGGAGGGAGACCGTGAGAGAAGCAGAGAGCCCTCGTCCGATCGCGGCAAGGGCGGCGGCGGCGGCGTCGGCAGCAGAGCGAGGGAAGAGGAGCAGGTCGGCGATTCAGTGAGCGAGAAGGGAGCGGAGGGTTTGGGGCATGGCGAGGTTTTAAAAATGTTCTAAATAAATACCGTAATTCTTTTTTAAAATATCTGGAAGGAAAGCGGTCATTTTTTTTAAAAACCCAATAATTATTTTACGGAGGAATTTTTGCTAACCGGAATATTCGTATATCTATTTATTTCTTCAGATATGTAATATTATTCAACATTTTAACTTTGATAGATATATAAATAACAAATTATTAATATTTTACAATTGTGTTAATATTTTATTATATGGTTTTGTTATTCCTTTTCTGATATTATATTTATTTATAAATACAAGTAATTTTTTAATTTCTTTTTCTGATATCACTCTAATCGTCTTCGATCGGTCGACGCCGTCGGCGAGGCCATCACAGAGAGCGAGAATCCGCAATCATAATATTCATTTGTAATTTCTGGAAATGAGATGGTTAGCACCACCATTGATAGATCGATATGGGGAACAAGATAAAGAAAGAGGTGATGCAATTATGAATACTACTAACCCATTCAATCCGGTTATGTATCCGGCGTCTCCGATGGCCGAGGCGGCGGCGACGCAGTTGAGGGTCTCCCGAAGTCGATCCCCAGGATGTGTCCTCGAGGAAGAAGGATAAGCGCATGGGCGAGAACGAGGATAAGAGCTTTTGGTTCGGGCTTGCGGATATGATGATAGTGGTTTTTCGTACTTGTCACCATCGGCGGCGTGCGGCGGGGCCGATCCTCGAGCAAGGCCACCTCGCCGGAACCGCTCCTCGCACTTCACTTTGAGGAGGAAGCTGCCATCAAAGAGTTGCCCGTAGGTGCCGAACTCGCTCGTGCAGCCGACATTGGCGGCCGTAGGTGCGGTTAAGGGTGTGCAGCAGGAACTCCGGGACCCTGATGACCTTTTCGGAGACGGGGAGGAGGACGAGCAGCAAAGGACGATCGGAAGCTCCTTGGAGAAGGGCAGGGAAATGAGCAGTAGAGGACCGAGAGGACTGGCATTTTGGAGTGGTGGCCGCGGAATCCGTCGCCAACTCGGTGGTGGTGCGGCAACCGGAGGATCGTAAGCTGCTTGGGGACTGGCGGCAGGGAGTAGCGGACTGACAGGATTGGCGTTTCGGGCGAGGAGGTTTTGGGGCAGAGATGTAGGGCGGGCGGATGAGCGGGATTTGGGGAGGACGATGAAGTTGGGAGAGAGGAGCAAACGCTGCCCGAGGGGCGCCATTGGTGACTGTGAGTATTGACATTTGACAACACAGCGAAGCGAGCGATCTCAGATTTCCTATTCCTAGAGATAGTATAATAATAAGAAATTTAAAGAAAAAGTATTCCCTGTAAAAATTGATAAATTTCTGTGTCAATCACCTAAATGACAATTCGTATATTGTTTGGTTTTTAATTTTCTCAATGTTTTTAAAAACAAAAAAAATTATTCAACATTATTATTTTATTCAATACATTTTATACCCTTTTTTAAAATTCATTTTTTTACATTGAATTTTGTTAATAGAAGGTATTTATTATAAAACATAAAAATGTAAAAAAGAAATAAGTTCCGGAGCAAAGAGAAAAAAAGACTCATCGCCGATCGCAGCCGTTCGTTTCATGAACACGGCCGCCGCTCGTCCGTCTGATCCGTGCCAAGTGCCGCTGTCTCAGCGCGCACAAAGCGAGCTCGGTCGATCGCTCGATCCGATCGACCGCCCGGGCCGACGCCTCCCTGCGCCGACCGTCGTCGCTTCCCTCCTCCCCATCGATGTCGACTCTCCTCCGCGATCCGATGCCCTTCCGCCTCTGATCGAACACGAAGGAGAGGAAGAAGAAGCGCATCCGCCCCTCTCTCCCCGTCTCTCTCTCACGCCCTCCGCCGCCCGCCCTGGCGGGCGACTCCTCCTCAACGTGCGCGACTAGGGTTTTGTTCTGTTCCGTGCCTCCACCGTGGGCCCGCGATGGGGCGCTCCCGCGCCGTGCCCAACTCCGGCGACGACGAGACCAACCAGAGGTAACGGGAGATCTGCCCTCTCCGAAGGGAGTTTATTCCTTGACGCCTTCCTTTACGCATTCTACTCTAGCTAAGTCGCTTTTTTTGTTTTTTTTTCAATTCTTCGATTTAATATTAATCGGGTGGGATCAACCTGTTTTCCCCCTTCCGTTTCATTTTTTGTTTGTTTGCTTTTACGGTTTGATATTAGCTGAAGGAAAGAGGGGAATGAAATCCTTGCTGTAAAACGGTTGTGCGAGACCGGCTGTTGACTCACATGTTCTCGACTAGTTTACTTTCTTTCCCATTGTTCATGCTGATAAGATATGAATTTATCTCAAACTCTATGTGATTTTGGAGGTATTCAGGGCCCTCTATGCTAAAAAGAGTAGCATACTTGAGATATAGTTTGTTGTTTATTTAGGGAAATTGAATTCTTGATATCTGCTATTCATGATTGAGACAGAGAAAAGATGAGACGGAGATGTACATTGACGAACTATATTGCTAGTGAGAAGAGGAAGGAGAGCCCATTATAATTGAAAGTGATGGCCTTTAATGAACAAGATTTGTAAAAATTCATATTATTAGGAAATATGCTTGTTTCTTCTCACTAATTATATGTACGATGAAGGTGAGCAACACAATGAATTGGTTAGTGGATTACTGAAAATATGGTATATAGATGTTATAATTAAGCACATCAAAACAAGTATATGGAAAGTGTTTTGGCAGACAAATTTTGACAGTTGGGCTTTCTTTCACTTCCTTTTCTCTTTTGAATGCATTTAAGGTTTGAAGTTTCCATAGCTGGATTAATATTCTCATTTGACTATAAACTATTTCATAAGATTGGGAGTTCTTTCATATAACGATGAGGTGTTTCCTATCAACTCAAATGCAATTATAGAATTATACTTTCCCAAATGCTTGCTATATACTTGGTAATTTACACACTCTCTTTCACAAGTTATATGGAAAATCCTCATAAATAGTATCACAGATAAAATAAATTATTATTATGCTGACCAACTAACTTGAAAAGGTAGGTTCTCTCGGTGTTATAAGCTCAAGTTTTCTAAATAATAGAGAAGACATCATGGTCTTGTGCGACAAGTGTGCTCCAAGGCAGTGGTTATGTAGCAAATTGTAGGAGGGTATAGTAAGCACATATATGGTATCCTTTGAAAGTAGAAGTGCTTTCATGACAAGCCATCTATTGTATATTGTAATGTTATTGCTACTGAGAATTAACTGCAGATTTTGATGCACTATATGGCTGCATGTTTTGTGCACTTAGAATGTTCTTCAAAGAGTATTTCGAATAATGACAAACTTCTAACTTCAAATTTTCAAAAGGTAGCGATTTAGATATTGGAAGACATGCAACTTTAGCATGATAAATGGTAAGCAGGAATATGTGCATGATTATCACAATATTGCATACCTCGTATTGCTGGGTTTGCTGGACCTCGGATGCTGCCATATGTCTCTTCTTTAATGCATGCTCATGACAATATAGGGGCTCAAGCCCTATGCATGGTAGCCACTGACTGCATGTACATCCACTTGTACTAATTTTGTAAAACTAATCATGAATCCAGGTTATTCTTAGTAAATATGACATGTAAATAATTTGTGATGGTTGGTTCACTTTCTTGCATGTCTATATTGAGTTATTGATGGGCTGATTATCATATCTGAATTTCTGATTTCTCTTATATTGTTGGATTTTACATTTTTGTCTGTAGATCAAAGAGAAAGAGGATTGCTCCAATTGGAGAAACTTTGGAAGCCATAGCATCAGGTCTGTTTGTTCATGTGGCTTTGAATGTAGAGACAAAAGATCTTGCGACAATTGCTTCCTTAGTAGTTAACTCCTTTTTCCAGGAGATACCATTGAATTTGAAAATCAAAAAATATGGAAATTATTTTATCGTTTTTAATATATTTTAATGCCTTTTCTGAAAGATGAAATTTCTTAAACTGTTCATTTCTTATTTACTTGAAAATTTTGTGCTTATCTCATTTGGGGACTTAACTCAAGAGTCAAGTTGACTATGAAGGATGAACTAAGGGCTTGAAACTCGAAGTAAGAAAACTATAGTTAGGCAGTTTCTGTTGAGAATAAATATTTCTTCAGGGCACTTAGATTTTATTTCTCAGTAAAAAAATGTTGATTAATAGCCCAAAGCTAGGGAGTTGGTAATTCAATCTGAAATTGAAGTGCAATCTTGGACCTCCTACCAAATGAAAAAGTTTAATTTTGAAAAATATGTGATAGGAAGTGGTTTTGGGATAGAAATTTGGTCTTAGGATATGAATGATAGTGAATTTCAGCAGGGTACTAGAAGGAAATAATTGTTTCAGAAATTTGACTAGGAAGAAATTGTTGGACAATTTCAACTTGTCTGATTCTAGATGATGGAAAAGTTACTGCTATACAAATATTTCTCAACCTTGAGGGCCTGAGATTATAATATCATACAACTTTAGTAAACTTGTAAGATTCTGCAACTGCATGAGCACATTAGCTCAGTTACTCTGAAGTTGCTTGCTAAAATGTTGTAAAGAAACTAATTCTATCTCTAAATTATATAATATTCAAAAAATTTGTCAACTAACAATTCAGATTTAGGAAATTGCATGCATCCAACAAGTGTGGGGTATTGTTTTTGGATTATTCATATGATGGCTGACTTTGAACTTCAAAATTTGGGATTTTAGTGAACACTGTGAGTTGAGCTCAAATGTTCCAGCAGTGGGAAACGACCCTCTTACATTTTTCAGAATCTACGAATGCCATCTAGAAAAGGGACCAGCTAAATGATGTCATGCTCACAAGTTGAGATTTGTTGAAATGTTAAACTTCTTTCTTTCAGTTCCTTCCTCTATGATTTATTTATTTATTTTATGGACTGAACATTACTGAGGCAGGTCCTGGAGCAAATGAAGGGAAAAAGGCTTTGTATCACTGCAACTATTGCAACAAAGACATTTCAGGGAAGATTCGTATCAAGTGCACAAAATGTCCTGACTTTGATCTGTGTGTGGAATGCTTCTCTGTTGGTGCTGAAGTTACTCCACATAAAAGCAACCATGCATATCGAGTTATGGTAAGTCCAGTCACTACCATCTCAGTCTTTTCATCCTCTTTTGCCGCTTTGTAATATTTTACAGTAATTCTCAGTTCAGGATGTTGCCTCTTTCAAATTTTTTAGGTTTCATTTCTGGAACAGAAGAAGACCTCGCATGCATCTAGAATTTAGTGATTATGCTTATCTCAATGTTTATTGGTTTTGGATGTGGCATTCCTGCTTGCCACTTTGTTGCAACCTTATTGCTGATTTATTGCTGATTGTTACCTTTAATGAGTTGTCAATTTGCAATAAGATACGAACAAAGTGACAAGCAAGAAAGCCACATCCAAAAACATTAAGCATTGAGATAAATCATAATCACCAAAGTTCTAGAATATGCTGCAGGCCCTCCCTACTTTCACCACTTGATGAACAAGGAAGGAAATTTGCTTGAATAAGAAAGAAATTAAGGAAGCTGACAATGCTTCTCTTTGTTAAGGATTCCTTCTACTTAGTAAATTTTATTTGAATAGTATGCTTGAATATGATACTTGCTAGATTGTCACCGTAAGCATCAGAAAGCTAATATTGATTCTTCTTATAGTTCTAACCGTTGGTGTCATTCCATGACTAACTGTTTGAATAAAATGCTTCTAATACCAATTGTAAATTGCTTTTTATAGTTTTGATATCTGCAGAATTTTACTTATAAGCTCTGATATTTGCTATTAAAATACCAATTTCTCCAACAGGACAATTTGTCTTTCCCTCTTATATGTCCAGATTGGAATGCTGATGAGGAAATATTACTTCTGGAGGTACTACTGTTCTCTTCTCTGCTTGATACTTGGTACTTCAGACTCTTGGGCCTTACTAGAAGTTGATAGGTGATTTCAATTTTCTGGTTGACTTTAGGGGATTGAGATGTATGGACTGGGAAATTGGGCTGAAGTTGCTGAGCATGTTGGTACCAAGAGCAAGGCACAATGCATTGACCATTATACGACATCATACTTGAACTCACCTTGCTATCCTCTTCCAGTATTGCATCTGTCCAAACCATTTTCATCTTTTTATGTATCGAATTTTTGAATACTCATTGTTAAGATGTCAAAACTCATCCTCATATTCTTACTGATCCACATTATAGGACATGTCTCGAGTTAATGGTAAGAATAGAAAAGAACTCCTTGCTATGGCGAAGGTACAAGTTGATGGCAAGAAAGGTCAGTTATTATTCCTGTTGGGTAAATACAACCATCTTTCTTCTTCATAAAACTTCTTTGATAAAATTTATATGTGAAGGTTCAACTCTTTTATGCTACATATTTATATATTATCTTCTCCCTCTCATATGCTTCAATTGTCATTACTCATGGACAATCTAATATTTCTTTTATGAGATCTAGTTTTGACTTTTGGTTGCAGATTTGACTTTCCTTTTATGAGTAGCACTTGTGGTTATCCCTGTGCATTTGTATGGTCTGGTTTTTGCCTTGTTTAAGCACCAAGGATAAGCATTTGGAGAATATAGCTGATAGTACAAAAAGTGGAAATGTTGAATTGGTATTACTGAAGCAACATGATTTTTGCTAGCTTTATTAGTATGTTATGATATTATTAACTCAGTATTGAAGCTTCATTTTATTTATACAATTTACCTTTGTCTTAATATTCCTTCTTTTGTTATTTAGATATATTATTCGAGATCTGTAATCTTTCATTATTTTCTGTAATGGAAATTGGAAGAGAATCACTGCATTTGATGATTTAAACAGCAATAATCGAAATCAACAATTTCCATTTCCCCTTTGTTTTGCATTTTAGGAACAAATTCACAGAGATCTGGAACACTTTATAAACACCAACAATTTCACATTAATGTGGTTTGCCTAACATCAACCAGATGCTAATGCTTGTTGTGTCTAACCCTCTGCTTTACTATTATTATTGCAGGCTCTTCGTTGCTTGGTGATGTCACGCCTAAGGAAGAGTCTCCATTCTCACCTGCAAGGGTCAAGTATGGTGGCATATAGGAAAAGAAACAACTTTTCTTTCCTTTTTATTCTGAATGAAACTTCTCCACCAAATATATATGAACTTATATCCATGTGAATGATAGGGTTGAAGATTTAGGTGAAGGTTCAGCTAATCGGTCACCCTCAAACTTAGCTGCAGGTAGTTTTATTTATTATTTAGCAGTCAAATTTTTTCTTAGTTCTTTGTTGCTAATAGTGATAAACATGGGCAATTCTCAAAGTGTTTTGTATCTAATATTAGTCTGGTCAGTTGTAATATTAATTAATTAATCTGCAACGTTTCAGGTGCAAGTAAAATGGCTTCAAATACTGGACAATTTAAGGATAACTCTGATGGGCCTAAAGTAGAAGGTTGGACATTATTTGGGCATTCTTTATGCTTACAAGTTCCATTTGATTTTCTCATTTGACCTCCACAGACACAATGGATTCTCATGCCTCCTAGTATGAAAAGATTTTCTCATTTTGACCTCCATGGACACAATTGATTCTCATGCCTCCTAATATGAAAAGATTATTTTAGTTTCAGCTGGTCTCGAGCACCTGGAATGTTTTTGAAAATATCTGGCTGAATTTTTCTTGATATTAGCTCCATTTGTAACTTCACTAATTGAACCTTAAGGACTTCCAGTATTTCTGAGGTGTTACTAGTTGAAAGGAAACATAGTCATATACCTCTACAATTTACTTGATCTAGTAAATGCATGTTTTTTAGTTAAAATGCTCACCGATTGCTATTTCTTAAAATGTGCAATAATTAGTTTATTGTAAACTTCTTAATATTCAAGGTGATGTATGTAGTGCTTTGCTCTGAAATTCCTTATTTAATATCTTTTATTGTAGACTCTTATGTGGATCGGACTATTGGTGGCAAAAAGCCTAAACATTCAGGAGAGGAAGGGCCTACTATAACTGAGAGTGGCTTCAATTACAAGAGGCAAGAATTTGATCCTGAATATGACAATGATGCAGAGCAAGCATTGGCAGATATGGAGTTCAAGGAAAATGACTCTGAAACGGAAAGAGAACTGAAGCTGCGAGTACTGCACATTTATTTATCAAGGTAAGTGACTATAAAATTTACTGTTTTAACTGATTCGATAATGATGATGACTACAACAATCACCACCACAGCAACAACAAACAGTGATCTCTGATCTAATGGACTAAGCAAAAAAAATTCTGACAAAAGAGACTTGGCAGTGCCTGGAAACTATTAAAACATATTTTACAAGCTAAGAAAATGTCTGGTGACTTGTAGAGGAGATTGTCCAAAATGATAAAAGGAACCATTGTAGAAGCCTTCCTATGAAACTTGGGGAGTGCTTTGAAATTTGAGGGTATGATTTTTATAAGTTCTTCAAGTTCACGGCATGAGGATGATGATAAAGCTTTTTTATCTTTGATAATAATGAGAACAAAGATTTGTCTGTTGCATTTTGTTGTAAAGACTTGTGATACTGGTCTTATAAGCATAGCCTGATAGGTTTTGGATAAAAATGTTGTAGGCTGTAAGATTAGTGGCGTCCACTTAGGCCTTGTGCTTGCACCAATTCGGCTCCTGAGTACTTTCTTATTTATTAGCTTTGGAACATTTTTAGCAAATAAATGGTATCCAAATATTATTGGTTCCATTGATGCTGAAACAGCACAGATTGGTGGTCTCTATCAGAACTTATTGGTAGCTTTCTCGCCTTTGTTAAAATAGATGATAAACATCAGTTTATTGATTTAAAGCTAAAAACGTGGTTTTGGTTTGATTGCCAGTGTGCTTTAACAAGGTTTATAAGAAAGCATGTTGAATCTGACAGAGGTTCGCATGGTTAAAAACAAAGACTATTCACCATGGATGATTACCAACTTATTAGAGATATCTGGGGATTAAATAAACTTTTTTCATGTTAACTTTGTGCTTGTACTCAGAGAAAGAAAATATGCTGATTGGCATGAGTTGGCCTTCATCTGCGAATTCTTTTAAGCCTACTTCTTAGCTTCTACAATGCTAAATTTGAAAACTCCATATTACTTTTATGCAAATAAAATAAGATATGCACTTTATTTGCTGATTGGAAAATAAAGCATATTTTGTATGGAAAACCATACCTGTATTGCCATCTAAAACCTGACTGACTTAGCATATGAAGAATTTTATTGTAGTCATGTGAAATATAAAATAGTTGCCCTTTCCAGGTAGCTTCAAAAATGAGCTTTGATATGGCACATTTTGCAATGCTTGGAGAAAACTGAGCCATTTTTGTTTCAATGGATTTTGAATGCTGATTCAAGTATTTTTGATAGGTTGGATGAGAGGAAACGTAGAAAGGAATTTATTCTTGAAAGGAATTTACTTTATCCTAATCCATTAGAGAAGGACCTCACAAATGAAGACAGAGAAATATACAACCGTTTCAAGGTCTTCATGCGCTTTCTTTCTCAAGAAGAGCACGAGGACTTGGTTAAGATTGTCATCGAGGAGCGCAAAATTCGGAGAAGAATTCAAGAGCTTCAGGTACAATACCTTTTCTCCAGTTATGTTTGATTTATCGGTATTGTCCTATGTTCAAACAATATATTGTCGGTGCATGAGAGGCATGTTTTAGTTCTGCACTTATTCATGAATTTCAATTTGCAAGAACATTAAAAGAAATGTGGATTGGGAGAAAGGGTATTGTCCTATGCAAATTATAAAATAAATCTGTATCGGCAGCTATCTTGACATTTTGTCCTACCTTGCACATAAATCTTGGATCATTCTTTGAGATAAGAAACATTTCTTTTCTGTGATACATGGTGCTTTTCTGTTTGTTTATTATGCTGCCTATGACTCGGATCTATAACTTGAAATACAATCCCCAGGAATGTCGAGCTGCTGGATGCCGCACATTGGCAGAAGCAAAAGCATACACTGAACAGAAGAGAAAAAGGGAGCTAGAGGCAAGTGCACAAAACTCCAAGGAAACCTCTCAGGTGCTCAGTGGTGGAAAACTGGTGCAAAAAACAAACCGTCCTCTGAATAGAGAAAAGGGCGAAAATGATGGTAGCCCAAGGAACACTGTTGACAATCACAAAATAAAAGATTCTGGTAGCAAAGACTCACCTTCAACAACTGCAGGACAAGTTCATCTCAAGTCATTTGACGAATGGGATATCACTGGGCTCCCTGGAACCGAATTGCTTACTGATAGTGTAAGATCAAACTTTCCCTGGTTTATTACGAGTATAATAGGTTTTGTTTCCGCAGTTTGTCAGACATGGGATTATAGGTTTTACACTACAAGCTATCTTGAAAACTGAGCCACTTATAAATAATTTGCGGAACTCTCATAGTTGGAATGATTCAAAGATCTCACATTACATAGATCACTCTCAGACGTATATTACACAAAAACTCCCTCATGATCGAATTTAGAAAACTTCATGCTAACATGCGACATGTCACCACACGCAGCCAGTTTGATTCTTTCAAAGTACCAGGGGTGATAGATAGTAGCAATCTAGATCTCAGTTGAACCAAACATGTCATCAAACATTATTTTTTCATTATTGATCCTTGTCATTACAAGTGAGTAACCATCTAATGGAAGTGCAATGGAGTGTATAGATAGGTTTGCTACCTTGAGGAGATCACTCTCCATATAATTGTCATTTAATATTTTGGAACAGGATGAGTAGCCTGTGGCGGAAACTTTCGTTTCTTGAAATTAATATGGTCGGATAAAATGCCATAATAACTTACATTTCTTCTACCTGGTGATTAGTCATTGATGACTTATGTATCGTTCCTGGATGCTTCACTTCACTAATGCACACCTTTTAAATCTTATGGTACCCTCAGGAGAAGGACTTGTGCTGCCAAAACAGGTTGCTCCCCAGTCACTACCTCAAGATCCAGGAGACCTTGGTGCAGGAAATATACAAGGGCAAAATTGCCAGCAAATCCGACGCCTACGGTCTGTTCAAGGTTGACCCAGTGAAGGTGGACAGGGTGTACGACGTCGTGAAGAAGAAGCTGGGTCAGGAAGAAGAGTCGACCATCGTTTAGTTTCCTTTTTAATATAATTCCCCAAATATATATTTAGTCTGAGATAGTTGGAGATCCTGAGACTTTGTAAACCCCAGCAGCAGCGGTATATAAAACTCATTATGGCATTTGTTCACCTCCTGTAACAAAGATCACATGACATGAATGACCTTGGAATAATACCGGTGTACCTTTATGCGAAGGGAACTATCGATTATGTAAAAACCTTTAATTGATACGGTCATTGAAAATAGCAAGAATTTATTTGGTTCATGATTTACTACTGCATGTCAAAAAAAAATGCAGTCTTGAACTTGAGAAAGCATTCGTTCCTGTATTAATAGACTTCTTGTTCTCAACAGCAACTCTATTCCATGTTCGATGACGGTTGTGTTGTGCTTACGTCACTTACATGGAGTTAATGGACTTCTATTGTTGGGTTTAGTAAAACTAATTGAATCCATTTGGATTTTATAGTCGACATACATACATCATAAACATCTGTTTTTTACATCATGAACACGTAAATTTAAAGCATATGGAACAAGTTTATGCTCATGTAGCCATGTCCAAGCAATAATGATGATAAGGCCTAAACAATCCACGTCCAAGAGTTTACACAGAATTCAAAACACACTCGATTTCATCTGAAAATGAATGCCAAAGACAAAGCGACTATAACGATGATTACGCCCTGGAAACCAAAACCCTCCTCATCCTACCCTACTAAACACACATTGCATGCCTGCATTACAAATTAATTAATTAATTAATCTCAAACCCCAAGCCTATCAATCTATTCATCATAACTTAAATATCCTTAATCCACCCTCCCCTCCACATTTAAATAGTAATAATAATAGCAGCAACTAAATTTCATCCTAAGTCGTCACATACTTCTCCTGTCATCTAATTCACCCGCCTGATTAATTATAACTATATACTGATTGATTAATTGATTCATGTATTTATAACTACCATCTTCTTCTTCTCGACTTCTTCCTCTTCACTCTCTTTGATGAAATAATCCTTGCCACTACATTAAGGCTCCGTAATCCCACAGGTGCAATCCCGTATCGTTGCCCCATGCAGCCACGTAGCGATCGCTGGCTGCCGCCGCCGCCACCTCCCCCACCCTCTCCCTGAAGCTGTACAAGTACTCACCGCTCCTCGCGTCCCAAACCCTAACACCGGCGGCAGCAGAGCACACCACCACGTATCCCCAGTTCATGCATGCCTCTATCTCACCCATCTCCTCCTGCTGCTGCTGCTGCTGCGGCTGCTGCTCCCCTCTCCTCATCGTGCTGAAGCTGCAGATCTCCCCCAACTTGGGTATGCTGAGCACCTTCGCGATGCCTCGTCTGTCGACCACCACGGCCCGCCCATCGCTGGCATCGACCGACCCCACCACCGTCCCGTGCCGGAGCTCTGTGCGGTTCAATCTAACCCCGGGTACCACTTCCACGTCCATCACCTCCATGGTCGACGCGGTGCAGCCCACGGCCAACCCCGGCAGCGCCAGCCTCACTCGGCCGACTGCTGGTACCGACGCGTCCGTCAGCATGTGCCATCCTGTGACGGCGTCCGCATCCGTTAACGTCCCCCCTCTGTACAACACCTGCTCCGTGGCGGCGTCCCACACGTGCCACGCCCACCCCGGCGGCCCCGCGAAGAGGCCCACCCACCGGCGCCCATCGCCTACGAAGTCGACGAGGATGCCGAACTCCATCAGGTTCCCGAGGTGCGCTCGCCGGACGGCTCCACCAGGGTCGCCGCCGAGGGGAGCTACGTGGACGTCCCCGTCCTGGGAGGCGTAAGCCAAGCGACGCGCGGGCTCGTCGAGGACGATGCCGGCGACGGCGATGGAGAAGGGGCCGAGCCGGTCACGGTGGAGGTCGACCGGGAAAGTGGCGATGGGGTGGCCGCCGGGGAGGTCAAAGAGGCGCACGGAGCCGTCGAGAAAGCCGGCAGCGAGGTGATGCTCGGAGATGGTGAGGCAGCGGCAAAAGTGGGCGGCGGGGGAGGGGGGAAGCAGGCGGGCGTGGGTGGAGCGGCGGGAGCGGAAGTTGGCTGCGGTGCGGTGGAGGAAGATGAACTCGTCGCGCCACGAGGGGAGCGAGGAGCGGCGTCGATTCCAGACGCGGTCCGCGAGGCCCTGCCACAGCAGCTCTGACCCCGAAATGGCTCGCCAGCTCGAGCATACCTGCACTTTTTTTAAGCATCCATTATTCCCCATCCAACTTATAATAATATACAAACTTATACTAAATTGATGGTGAGAATAAAATTGTTCTTCAATTAACTATCTAAGGTAGATTTTGGTCTCTTTCTTGCTTTTATATATAACATATTTGAAAATATAAACGATAACCTTCTACTTATTATGATAGATATATGAGTAAAATCCTTCTTATGTTTACATGTTTACCAGCACATATGCAGACATCATGAAAAATGTTGTGTAATATCCATTTCTCGTGCAGGTAAAAAGAGAAAATAGTATAAAAGAAATTTGCTTTTATTATTTCAAAGGAATGATTAATATCATATGCATATATCATTTCTTTTCAAAATATCTATATATATATATATGTACTAGCCATTTCAAAGGACTATGTATCTATATGTGATTGTAAAGAAGAAAATGAGAAATGCTTGCCAAAATAACAAAACATGATTCAATAATGTAGTAGACTTGTTGATAAATTTGGAACCTAAAATTTAGGTTCAGAGATGTACATATAGATACATAGTCCCAGCTTATCAAAATCAAGTCTAACTGAACGTAGATGTTTTGAATAAAAAAAATAATCAAAGTTTGTTAAAGAAAAAATAACTAAAATAAATAAACATATTTAGAACAAGTTAAATTTAGATCCAAAAGGTATGACTAGAACAAAATATAATATTATAAAAATTCATTTGGCATAACAAAACGATGACCAAAATATTTTTGACTGCATTGTTAATGGAAAATAAGGAAGAACGAGCTCTTAATACCAAGAAAAAAAGGGCAAAGTAATTTTTACGCATACAATAAAAGTTCAAGCATTTTCTCTAAAAAATTAAAAGTTCAACCAGCATAAATTAAATGTCAGTTAAAAAATAGCTGGCGTGGCAGTAAGAGATAATAGTTATCGTAGTAGCTATTTTTTATTAATTATCCTGACGTATAGACATATATCACATTTATTCAAACAATTTTTTTTCCTCTAAGAAGTTTATATTTGCCTCCAGATGGTATGGACTGAAGACCATAACATAAAAAAACTTGTTGAATAATGAAGATTAACTACACATGCTCTAAATATAGGCTTAAGAAGACTAAACTTTTCCTACATTGTTAATTTTCTTGAAATCTTGATAAGTATCTACAGTAGTCCGAAAATAATAGTTAATCCTTAACAAAAAAGAAGAAACATCTTTAACATTAGATAATTATCTTCAACAAAGGTGGATTATTTCGACAGAGTGTATGGGCTCAATTATTTAGTTAAATTCAAGTTGATTGGTTTTAGTCAGTGTTTCAGGAAGGCTACCCTTGCAATTTAGATGAGGCACATGATCCTTTCTGAGATCTCATCATATCAAGAAAAATAGAAAGGATCACAATTATATTCATGAATATGAATTTACTAAAAAAAAGGAGTCGAGCAATGTAGTCTAATTGAGATTCATATGTGTATACACATTTGTTTATAACAGTATTATGTGCTTAGGTTCCTAATAATTATTTTTCTACTATTTTATTAAAATCAAATCAAGTTAACGTTTTCTTTCAAGTCAAGCTAAACTAAAACTATTCAATGTTCCTTAAACTGAAATTATATAAAAACTATTCATTACTTATTCAAATTAAATTTAGACCTCCCTACTAAAGCAAAACTAACAACAAAAAAGGAGTTGTCACATGTGTGATAACCCTACCATGCTTTCCCAGAGGCCAAAGCACATAAAATATCTTCCATGAAATAAACTCTATGGAGTAAATGTGAGCAAAATTAAGTATGCTATAACATCCTATAAGATTGTGACTTCCTGTATCCAACGAGTTCAATCATTAAACCCTCTCTATATATTAGCCTATATGAAAATAATTTTAAAAATTAAGAACACTCCACCACTAACCATTATAACTTGCCTTAATTAAACACCTTCCGGAACTTCTATGTATACACCGTATATCATATATCAAGCAATTGAAAATGGTTTTAAACGATAAAATAATTGCAGGCACTGCAATTTTTTTAAAAAAATGAATGAAAGAAAGATTCAAGACTCTGTACAATGCAATGCAATGCATGCTCCCATTAATCTCTTAAAAGCAAATATATATTTGATCCTCTATCACTCTCGTTGAGAAATAAAAGTATGTGTGTGTCTGTATATATCGTGTAAAAAAGATTAATTAAGGACATTGCAATATATTATTCAGGTTAAAGGACATTCTAGTGCTCCACTATATCCGATGCGTGCTGCCATTAAACCCTCGGATATAAATCTCTACTTCCTCTCTCTCTCTCTCTCTCTCTCTCTCTCTCTCAGAGTCTCCACAAATAGCCAAAAAATAACTGGAGCTCATGATTCAAAGCGGCAGCTTTTATGACAAATCTCTCCGATCAGTGAATAATAAAAAAAGCCAAAAATTAAAAGCATGCAGATGGCATGAAGAATCAACATATAATAACTTTATATACACACACACACACTAAGTTTTTAAATTTCTACCAGGAATCCACGAGCTGCAAATTATCAACTCGTTACTGTTATAATGGGATCCCGTGAATCCCCCCTCCCCCTTCCTCCTCTTTGCCATGCGCAACTCTGCATGTCAGATACCCTCCCCCTCATGCCCACGTGATCTTCATTATATTTCTCAGTGTATTAATACTCGTTTATATATATATATAGTTTTAATGTGGGCAAGGTGTTTGATGATTTGCTCCTCAGATCATAAATTCTTCCCTGTGCAGTAGACAGTAGTAAAAGCAGAAGCAAACTAAGTCGTTTGATGATTTGCTACAGAGACCCTATATTTCTAGTAATTACTAAAGAGATACAAATGTATGCGCATACACACATAGGAAAGGAATGCAGGGAAAGGTAGACGGTTGTTTGATGATTTCCTGATCCGTAGCTCATACATGTACATGACTGATGTGCTAATTAGTGATATGCACGTACAGCGACGCAGATGCAGAAAAGGTGTTGGATGATATACTCCTTAGGAGGAGAGCTGGTTGAGAGAAAGATGGAGCAGGCTCGAGGGATCGCTGGGTGTATAGTAGCATGCAGGTCCTAAGGAAACCTAAAAGGAGAAGGATGAACAGTCGGAAGTAAGGCCACAAAAATAGTGGCGGTACCACGTGATGCCTTCCATTATTATGGGCTGTGTCACACATAAGGATATGAATGCAGCGGGCAGGGAAGGCGTCCGATGAAATGGTTCGCTCCAGAGGAGCAGCGTGGCAGCAGATAGCTGCTAGTGCTGGGTGAGAGGTAGAGAAGCAAGCTAGTAAGAAAACCTAGAGAGCACGCTCACCCCCGGGGGCGAGGGCCTGGAAGAGCAACAAAAATGGTGGCGGTACCACGCTACAGCGCGTCCGAAAAGGTAGCCTTTGCCGCTTCGGTGGTGGAGAAACCGAAGAAGGGAGGAAGGAAGGAAAGAGTACTGATGATGATGGTGCGGGAATGGGGGCGATCGATCGAGATGTGTGCTCATTGAACCTTCTCTCTCTACTGCAAGTGTAAAAAGTGTTTAGTGGCCGGGGAAGGGGGAGCGAGTACTTTGAATAATTCTGATTTGGCTGGATACTTACATCCCATCAACAAAAAGGGAGAAGTGTGGGCTAAAAGACAAGGGTCATCCCTCTGCGTCGGACTTTGCAGGGAAGACCATGTGCGTAGGACTTTGGCAGCTTGGAACTCTACTTTGACCTCCTTCTATAACACAACCACCACCACCACCATCAACCTTCCTTCCTTGCTTTTATTTATTCTAATATATATATATATATATATATATGGGGACAGAGAGAGGGAGAGAGAGTTTTTTTTTCCTCCTTAAAGCTATTTAAGATATGCGCTTTTGCTAAATTATCATAGTTAATCCTCTGACTCTATCTAGATATATTAGGAAGTACTTAAATTTACGTGCGCCACACATGATATGTAAATAAATATTAAGCAATCTAAAGAACTTTCAAAACCCCTAAATAATAAACATGAATTTATATGATTGACTGAATTTGCCTATGCTATACATGATATGTAAATAAACCTCAAACAAACTAAATAACTTTTAAAACTCTTAAATAATAAACATGAACTTGCATGCTAGATCTAGTGAATCCTTATCAAGAAATAATGATATCTATAAAATTAAAATGTTCTCTTTTTTTGTAAAATTAAACTGTTCTGGTTAACCTAAGCCTGGTTGGTAAAAGAACCTTTTTTTTTATGATGTTTTCAATTTTTGAATTGGTTATGTATAGTTCATGGTGTTAACAAGTCTGAGATGAATGGAGATTAAATGAAATCTAAAAATCAAAAAACTAAGAAGCAGAAACTAAGTAGGGAAGATAATTAAGCTCTATAAATCTATAAAATGAGGATACAAAGAATTAGGAAGAATTAATTAAAAGCCACAGTCAACGCATCTGCCTAACCTAATTCCTTCAGGTCGCTGCCGTACTTAACCCCTATAACATCATCTAAATATTTAGTACTTATTTATATATAATATTAAATTAAATTCTGACATCTCGACCAATCCCCCGCTCATCCGTCAAGCAAAGAAAAAAAATAAAGAAACAAACAAACAATTTCCCGCTCATTATGCGTCGGGCAGAGACCAGAGAGAATAGAGGTAGTCATCCCCGCACCCGTCCTGCCTTATTGACGCACATCTAAAGCTGATGCATTTTGGATATAGATCGTAATAAAATATGCCCATTGCGTGTGTGTGTTATAAAAACATTAATTTATTAATATAATTGATATTTTTTCGAAGATAGGTTCCAAGAATGAACTGTGCATGTGCTGGAAAAGAACTGTCACCCACCAGAAGGAGGCATGGATTTGGATAAAAACCAGGGGTTTGATGCTGCTTCTATCTATGCCAAGGACGGACTGAAGCTTTTATCAATTTCACTATCTAAAATATTATTTAATTATTCTTTAGAGTTTTACTTTCAGATTTCTAGTTTTACAGTTTACAATAGAATCATCATAATATTGCAACTCAGAATAACATTTTTTTAACGTTTTGTGAGGGCAAAACAAATGTTTGAAAACTGCAATCTGATAAGTCTTTCAACTAAGGATTTCCTAATGAACTTGTTTAGGTTGAATTACTCAAGAATTGGTCAGATTTGAAGCAGATTTTTCTCTCATCCCCATATTTTTGAGCTGAAAAAGAATTAGCTCATCTCTGGAACTGGGAAAAACGTTGAGAACTCAAGTTCTATTTTTTTTTTCTCACAAGATAGACTGGGTCAGGAGGGATTGAGTTTTTGGATCACTTATACCTAATTTCCCTAGAATTTAATGAATTATTTCATGTGTCTGTTAAATATTTATCTGTCAGTTTGTTTTTATTTGATATTGAATGGTGCCCGTAATAGTTGTAATATATTATTATTTTGATTTGATAATTTCAACTGTTACATAAAATTTTATGTTAAACACTTTTGTCACTTTTTCTGAATTAGAAATGAAATTTTAGAACCAGGTCAACTCTAGAGATTTGAATCGGATTAGATTCTTTTTTTTTTAACACTCCAAGTCCTAGATAGGGGGAGAGGGAGAGAGAACGAGAAAGGAATGGGGAGGGCAATAAGCAGAAGGTTGGGAGCAGCGAAGGCTGTGCCGTTTCTTTACCCCACACTTTCATTTCCAAGGAGAAGGCCACTAAGAAAAAACACACTCCCTCACCCATCACCATTACTTGTTTCTTAATTACCTTTTCTAATTATTTTAGATCATTACTGCATTACTTGACCAGTTCCTTACTCTATAGTTTGGTTCGATAAAGTAATTATCATAAATATCAATAAAATTAGCCTTTGTTCCCAGATGAAATAAATCCTTTTATCTGTCAACAAGCATTAGAATTAAATGAAATTATGTTTTCCCAAAAAAAATAAATCCGAAGCTAAATTTATGATTTATATTTCAAAATATTGAAGTGAAATTTGTGGTTTTATATTCTTATTTTGAGAAACATAAAACTTATATTTAATTTAAACAGTAAAGTTTTGAAAAACTTCTTTGAGGGTTTTCTTATGTATGTACATTTTATGATTAGGGTTTTTCTTATATTTGGTTTTGAGAAAGCTATATATAGAATTATAAAAGCAAATTTTCGAGGAAGTTTTTACACTACAGTCACAGGTCCTAAACTGATTGATAGTAGTTCACGATTTAATCTATTGTAGGAAGATCTTATATAGAATTAAAAGAAAGCTTTTTGAGAAAGTACAGTGTTTTTTAAGTTGTGACAACAATAATTAAAATATTTTCATTTTAAGAAAAAAGTTAAAAGCGAAAGCAACAATCCTTTTTTTTTTCCTTCTCTCGGTTGCACAGGGAGCAAGCAAGATAACTCCAAAGAGACCGAACTCCCTTTTTGGCACCTTCCTACGTGTTCATCCCAAGTAGAGGCAAAGAACAACAACGATAACACAATGTGTGTGCCCCCCTAACTCCCAGTCTTCTCACCCTCGACAAGCAACCAAAATAAAAACCACTCCCCCTCCCATTTGTTCCCTTCCTTCTCCCCAGGAAAAAAGGACCCCAAACCGAACTGAAAGGGACGCGCGATGTTGCAGGTGCGCTCTGCACTGTACACGCTCCCCCCTCGAAAGAGAGACGAAAGAGGAGGAGGAGGAGGAGAGAGCCAGCAAGCAGCAGCAGGAAGAAGAAGAAAGAAAGGGATGTGTCGAAGAAGAAGAAGAAGAGAGAGCAAATAAAACCGGAGTAGCTGCTGCCGCGCCCAAGCAAGAAGAGAAGGGTCAAAGCAACAGGAGTACCACCTCCACCACCACCCACCCACCCCCCTCGTCAGAAGAAGAACCGCCCAACAAAAACAAAAAAGACTCCGAAATAATCAATGAGTGAAGGGTACCTCTGCAGCAGAGGAAGCGTGTTCTCGCTGTGCCTGTGGTGATTAAACAACATACCAAATCCCCCTCTCCCGTAAGGCAAGAAAAAGTAATGGCGAAGAGGAACAACTCGCAGCTATTTATTGATAGCAGTGTAGTGGCTCGTCAGAGTTGTTGCAGAAAGTAAAATAAATAAAAATACCTTCTGCCTTCTTCTTCTTCTTCTCCTCCTCCTACTACCCTTCTTTTTCCCTCCGTAGCCACACTCTCTAGTTATTAAATACGCTTGCTAAAAGGATCGAATTATTGGTACGATTCTAGGGTTTTTCTAATGTATGTTTGGCTATGTGTGGATGATTCGGTAGATTGTTGCTGCGTGCAAAGCAAAGACAGGAATCGCGATCCAGAGAGATGCATGCGGTTGGTTGGTTTGTATGCATAATGAGGGGAGGAGTGAGAAGGAGAGGAACCTGGAAGACTGCGACGATGGCTGGGGCGGCGGCGAGGCGGCCGCCGTCGCGGGCCGCGGAGACGGCGATCTGCGCGGCGACGGACTCGACGAAGTGCTCCGGCCAGACCGCCTCCGCCGATCTGACGCGCGAGGAGGAGGGGCCGCGGCGGCCGAGTAGGCGGGCTGCGCCGCCCGAGGCGGCCCCGGCGGACGGCTCGTTCCTGGCATCGCCGCCACCGCCTCTGCCGCCGCTGGCTCCCCTTTGATCCGGCGGCGATCTCGACATCGATCGACTGAAGCGCAGGCCGAAGAGAATTAGTGAAGAAGCGAGGACGGGAGGAGGGAGAGAGATGGCGAGAGCGAGGAGGAAGTGGTGGTGCTGCAGACAACGTAGCGTTATATAGGCAGTGTTACACTGTTACGTCCTTTTTCGGCTTCTGTTATAAATTTACCAACTGGCTTCCGTTTTATTTGAGAGACTCATTTACCAAATTCTCGGTTTCTTGCAGTTTTATTTATCTATTTTTGTCCTTTAATAAATAATATTTTATGATTCGATTTCATTTACAAAAATTTAAAAGAAATATCATCTGTTACTACCGCAGTAAACTGGGTTGAACGCAGAAGTATAGGATAATATCAATTTATTCTTCATAATATCAAGATAATTCCTAGCTATATGATTACATTAAATTATATAATTTTAAGTCTATTTTGAATTTTACGGTCTAACCAAAACTGATTTCATTATCATTTATAATTACCCCGAGCTTACTATTTAGGTTGGTAACTTGACTCCTATAAATGGCAAACGGTGAAAAGTGAATGTTGCACGTGATCGTGATGTCTCGCGGCGTAGGATCGGCTCAGCCCAGCAAAAGAGTTATTGAAAAAAAAAAAAGGATTAAAAGAGAGAGAGAGAAAAAAAAAGATAGTAATGATTAGTTGGGCCGGAAAAGGGCATCGTATGACCCACAAATCAGGGGTCTCCAATGGACCACACTGAGTGGGTCCATTGGCAGGGTTAAAAGATGGCCTTTGTTTTATGGAGGGAAATTTTTTTTTTTTAAAAAAAGGATAGACTAAAAAACTTATTAATAGATAAGCATTCGTAAGGCCATTAGAATAAATATTTATATTTAAGACCCACAGTGGTCATGAAAAAAATATAATTAGTATATTTATATTTATAAATATTTTCCGAGTTCGATCAATTCAGCGCCTAACTCTCGTAATTTAAGAATAGTAAAAAAAAATCTCTTGTATTTTAAAGTTACATGCATCTCTCATTTGTCCAATCAATTGTGATCTATATTTTTTATAATTAGTTACAGGGATATTGCTATAATTAATCCTAAACTAATTTATAGAAAATAAATTAATAAGAGAAAACAAAAAATCTATATTATTACCACTAGAGTGAAAGTGAAGACAGTAATATGCTTATATAAGTTTATCTTTCTTCAATATATGAGAAATATTTATCTATCGCCATATATAATTTAAGCGCTTAATAGGAAGGGTTAGGTAACTCAGTTGATAAGAATCTTGAGGTATAAACCTCGGAGACCCCAAAGTATGACTTTTAATAAATTTGATTCATGTCTTCGTACATTTATCTTTTCTCTGGAAACGAGGATATATTTTGAGATGTTAGGGCTTTCATGCGTGCCCTGGTTTTTCATGCCTGATGAGTGAATATGCATGAACTGTGGTGTGTGCTGACACCTAGAAAACATGGAACTTGTTTCAGTATATCCGAATAGCGCATGAGTGAAGCTTTAAAACATATCAGTGATGTTATTTCTCATGGTGTACTTTCTCCGTATATGATTTAATAATGCTGGAAAAATAATCTTCTTTCTTTTCCTGACTTGTGAGAAGGGTAAACATTCTGAGATGTGGAAGTAAGAAGTTAAAACACTCATTTCATTCACATCTACAAAACCATAGTACAAGACTTTTGCATTCACCTACTACACTCTACATAATCTACTCCTTTCACCACCACAGCATGATCCACTGCAGCACACTTCCTCTTCAAGTCTCCCGTATCCTTATATGCCATATTTATATGAAAAACATGGCACCTGAGAAAAAGAATCACCTTGCCTCACTCCATAGATAAAATCCTGAGTTATCAGCTCCAGCTTCATCCTCCCCTCATGCCGTCTGACCTGATCACAAGTCCAAGGTCCTAATTTATATCAACCTCTCTTTAGGCGACAAGCTTTATTAAACTCACACGTTAATAAATTTTAGTTTGGTTGGACTCTGATAACTCTTGATGTCACGCCCCGACCCGCAGGACGACACGTGGCAACCGCCGTATGAGCCCGACAAGCCCATACAAGGCATAAATACAAATACTAAACTACATACACCCACATTTCCAAATAACATCTTAAATACAGTCCCGATATCTCCTAATACAAATCTAAGACCGGCATACGAAAACTCATAACAGCAGTCGTATACCTCCCGCGACGAACCCTCCGTTATCGATCTCGTCTCGTGCATCGACACCTGCACACACATTGAACGCGGTGTGCTCAGCCTTGCGGCCTAATGCGAAATTACGGCTCTACCGAATAAGGAAATCAAAGGCTAGGAGGAGTATTCTAGGATGTCTTTGGTAATTAAACATCATCTTTCATGCCATTTCGTTTTAACAATTCATATAGAAATAGACAGCATAAACAAACACTTAAATAAATATTTAAATGTGTACATGTCACTAGATGTCACCCTAATCATATCTAGTGTCCATATCAATAGTATGTCACCTCATCATAGTGAGACTTTTTAGGTTTCATAAACTCGGGCTGCCAGCCTGTGCTTAATGACTACCCTAGCTAAGAGTATCAGTAAGCCCATCAGTGCCTTTCTGTCTCTGTCTCTACCTATGCCCGCTGCACTGATGTTGGCAGAGAGGACGGATGACCCAGAGTCCCTCTCCTGTTGTTTCACTAGTCGCCAACCATGCCTCCCCTAGCGAAACCGTCGTGCCCTTACATCCTCCCCGGATACCGTAGGGGTCACGACACCCATGTAGTACTACACACTGCCCGCAGACAGGGTCACCTCTCTTAAATATCATCGGCCACGGCTAGCCGGAATAACCACCCTAGGATCCGGACTACTCATCCGATCGTCTGCAGACGTCAAGGGTGATAGCCGTGTGGTCTACGGATCCACTGTCCAAGGCGTCGCATGTGGAATCACCTTTCCAGTCCAATAGCCGTCAACGTCTATCGAGATTGGCGCACATCCACACGATGGGATGTGGCCCTCGACTTCGTCGGTGCCAAGTCCATGGTAGGGTTCATCCTAGCTAACCATCTCAGGACTATCACGAGGCCGCCTACAACGACACTCGCGCGGGTGAAGATTTCGGGTAAGGACTTGCTCCATATTTCCAGTCTAACATGACCATGGAGTGTGTACAGTCCCTTACCCTACCAGCTCCCAGTATATGAGCTATGCATAACGTCAGGAGTGGTGCTCCCAGTGCTCCGCTATGCATCAACCTCGGGAGTGGCGCCTAACGGAAACGTCACCGTTTGACCACCGTCGGGTCGCGGCGGTCAACCGGGGCATATGGAAAAAAAAGGGCCCCTTTTTCTCTAAGTGGCGGTGACGTCGCCAAGGATCTAACATGTCGCATATATTATCTATGTCCGCATGGTAGTTATTTAGCATATCGCACCGAAGAAATTTAGCATGCACGACATGATTATAAAGCATGTTAGATACCTAGCAGATCAAACATGTTAGATAAGACAACTATGCTAGCATGCATACAATTTAAATCTTATCAAACATTATGGTTTATCATATTGAAGACATCCAAGAATTTTTCCTAAGAAAACCCCAGCGGGTATTCCCTAGCGTGAATAAATCCTACCAACGGAGAACCAACGCACCTGGGATAGCGATCTGCTTCTGGGAACCAAGTCGCGCGGAGAATATCACCCGCCGAGCTTCTCGGATCGCGTACCCAAAATAATCCTATTTAATAAGATTTATTTAAAATAGATTTAATTTATTTCCCTTAAGATAAATAAATTAAAATCTATCAATTAAATAATTATTTCATTAAATTAATCCTATGCATGTTTAGGATTAATCTCACCTAATGAATTATGAATTTATCATATTTTTGCATTTTTATCTAATAACTTCAATGAATTTTTATTCAATTTCTACTCATCAAACTCACCCATAACTTGGCCCAAGTCATCCAGGAGCCCAAGTAGAACCCATAGAAATTTTTATTATTTTTTTGATTTTTTTAATATTTTAATATTATTTTATTATTTTAATATTATTTTATTATTTTAATATTATTTTATTATTTTATATTTTTCTGACCCGGTCAACGGTCAACGTTGACTGGTCAACGGTCAACGTTGACTGGTCAACGCTGACTGGGTCAGCTGTTGACTGGTCAACGCTGACTGGGTCAGCGGTGGGCCCGGTCAATGCTGACTGGGTCAGCTGTTGACTCGGTCAACGGTTCGAGTTACTGTTCACCCGGTTCGGTTCGGTTCGGTTCGATTGGGTTCGGTTCGGGTCCGGTTCAGCTAAATTAAATTCAATCTAATTTGACTCGAGCTCGAACCAGGTTCAACCTATTTGATTCGGCTCACCCAACCCAACTTGACTCGAACCCAAACTTAACTCAAACCCAACCGATTTAACCCACTTGATTCGACCCAACCGTTTCATTAAAGAATTAATTTCTTATACACTAAGCTTAGTTAATTAACGCTAATCATGCTTTTAATTAAACTAAGCATACAATAACATAATTTCTCACTAATTATATTTTATTTACACTAAGCACACTTAATTAGCGCTAATCGCGATTAAGCCCTAATTAAGCACCTTCGCCGGAAAACTCTGCGCCGCCGGAAAACTCTGCGCCGCCGCCGGAACCCTAGCCGCCACCTCGCCGGAACTCGCGAAAATGAAGGCGAAACGGCCGGCGAGCTTCGTTGCTCCTCGCTCGATGCGGAGACTACGCCGATCTGCGAGAAGGACGTCCATCAGCGCCTATACGGCGATCTTTCCGGCATCGTCTCCGGCGAACTCACGGCGTCTCCACCGGAGGGTGAAAACCACCCCTTTTCATGGGGAAAACGCGGCTGCTCACCTCGCGGACGTCTGGAGAAGGTAGGAGCGGGGTTTGCGGCCGGCGAAGCGACTGGATCGCGATTTGCAGCCGCCGCCGGTAGGGTTCGATCGCTCGAACAGAGGCGGCGAGCTCAGCCGCCCGCCGAGGGGTCTTCGAACTCCTCGAAGGCCCGTGGAGACGCGGAGACGGCCGACGTCTCCAACCGCGGCGGAGAAGACGTCCGCCGGGGGGGGTTGCGACTGCTGGGCGGCGATCGATCGGCAGCAGCTCCTCTGCTGCGGTGGTCGCGCGAACGGGAGGGGAAAAGAAGGCGTCGCCGAGTCGCCCTCTCCGCCGGGAGTAGCTCGCTGGGGGTGGACGAGGGCAGACGGTCGTCGACGGCGACGTGCAGCGGTCGACGGCGGAAGGCGGAGCGTCGACGCTGCTCGGTGCGGGAGAAGACGAAGCGACGTTGCTTCGTTGCGTGCTCGAGGCGACGGCTCGAGTGGGAAGGGCGTTTGCTCTTCTCGCTCGCCCCGTCTCGCTTCCTCGCCCGGTCCAAGCCGGTTCAGCTGGACCGGCCGGCTCTCCGGCCGGTTCACCTGAACCGGTCCATTTTTTTTTTTTTTTTTTTTTTTTTTTGATGGGGGTTTACACTTGACCTTTTGAATCAATTGGACTATTTTTGTTTGATTTTAAATACAAGGGATATTTGTGACTGTTTGGGTGAAAAAAACTCTTTTTATGATGAGACTTTGTAGGTTATATTAGGATTTCAGTCGTTGAACCTTCATATTAGATTGTAAAATTTTGATTGTCTTTAGTATTATTTTTATATTCAGAAAATAACATGCATCGCTGAACGTATTTCTGGAAGCGTAAAACTTCCTAATTACTTTAATTGTTCAACTTTGTTTTGTGCTAATAGATAGATGCTTCTGATCAAACTGATCAAAGCCTCAAGCAGTTAGAAATAAATAAATATAATAATAATTCGATGTTTTAGTATGGTCGAACTAAACCTACTCCAAAATGAGAACTTATGATCTATTATAAGCTTATATACTCAAAAAACAAGAGAAACCTGCTCAAATCTCCAATCATACATTTGAAATTATAGAATTCTATGAGCACGTTCATCAATAAGACCTCTATGCTAATATTCTTAGAAGGGTTCTTCACCATTTATTTTATTCTCATCTTATGCTAATTCAAAATAGATGATTTTGTCAGATTTGATAACTTTATTGATATTTTTTTATCTTGACAACTTAATCACGGTTTATTCAAGCCAAACCCAAACAAGAACTTGTCAGTTTCAATGCACAAAACAATAATTCAACTCATTTACTTGAGTCATTTCTTATATATTTCTCATATTACTATAAAGATATACGTCTGCTTCCATGTGCATGCATTTGAAGGCAATTGGTCAGCTGCTTCTGCAAAGGTTTGACCTTTTGGGTTTCTGATTGAAGGATCATGGCTTCGCCAGTAGTACATTTTACCAAATATTGATATCCTACCAAGGAAAAGGCAATTTACACTGGAGAATAGATGAGCATATTACATCCTTACTAGAAACACTTCAAGCAGAAATATATAATAATTGTCAGTAAAAGCGTTGCCTGACAAGATATTGGAAATACATTTGAGTGCTGGTTGACCACTTCGAGCTGGCTTAAGCCAGTCGATGATGATTACTTGTTTGAGGTGAGGCAACCACTTGTGGCTACTTGATCGGCATGAGGAAAAAAAAACAAAAGAGCAGCCTTTGAGAGAGTACTCTTTCTGGGAGGCAACATGCTCCTTCAAGAAGCAGTGGCCAATGCAAGCGACTCAGCAATGTCCCCCCTTTAGGTGGATTAGATTTTTTTTTTTAACTGGGCGCATCAGTGCATGGTTTGATACGCTTCTTTGCTCCTTTAATCATGACCTCCCCTTTTTTTTTATTGGGTTGGGACGTAGGAGAGCTCAAGACTTCGCACTTGTTATTAAACGATTGGCTGATGAAATCACTCACACTTTTGGGTCTATCAACTGACTTCTCTATAAAAGACAGACCAGTTTGCTCTCCCCCCCTTGCTCTCTCTCTCTCTCTCTCTCTCTCTGTGTTCAGGTTCGCAGAGCTTCCTTGTGATGTCAAGTGAGAAGAAGAAGAAGGTAACCCTGACCTTCCTTCTTTCCTTCGGCACTGCTGACTACTTCTCGTTTCAGACACTTTTTCTTCGATTTGCGCAGGTGACTGTTATCATATCGGTTGACTTGGGATGTTCCTGCTGCTGCAGGAAGATTAAGAATGCTCTCTGCCAGCTGCAAAGTAACATATAAGATAATTAAACTATACGTTCCTTGTTCTTCTTCTTTGTGCTTGATTTCGCGTCATCTGCTTCAGGGTGCTTCGACATCGAAACCATCGACTATGAAATCAAGAAGAACTTAGTCAACGTCTCCGGCCCCTTCGACCCTCACGCCTTCATCCGGCAGATTCGCTGCCTCGCCTCCAGGTGCATTAAGGACATCAAAATCAAGGAAGAGAAGCCTCCACCGCCCCCGCCGCCCCCGCCAACCCCGCCAACCCCGCCAACCCCGCCGCCTCCACCGCCATGCCCTTGTTCGCGGCCCTGCCACTGTCCCCCGCCCCCGCCGCCTCCATGTCATTCCCCTTGCCCTTCGCCATGCCCATGCCAATGCCCCTGGCCATGGCCATGCCAGTGTCCACCGCCGCCGCCGCCGCCGCCGCCACCTCCACCTCCACCTCCACCTCCACCACCCCCGCCAAAGCCATGCCCCTCTCCGTGCCAATGTCAGCCGTGCCCACCATGCCCGCCATGCCCGCCATGCCCGCCATGTCCGCCATGCCCAACATGCCCGCCATTCCCGCCATTCCCGCCACGCCCGCCGGGTTCGTGGGTCATCTGCGAACCGGCGCCTCCAGCTTCGTGCTCCATCATGTAATCTAATTGCTATATATGTAAACTGGTGTCTGTGCGCATTAATCAAGCTTGTAAGCTTTAGTTTCATAAGGTATTTTCTGATACCTGCTTGCACTTCGTTGGTTCTGATGATGTTGCGGAATAAAGTTATTGATGTAACCGTGGATTGTGATGTTTGTAAAATTGCAGTGGATGTTCAATTGCTGCATTTGTATAATAAAATTCTGTTTCTATTGTCTTTAATTCTTGAATACGTGCTTGAGCATGTAATATAGACGATAATTTAGATGATTAGTGCCAGTTAATTAAGTTTCGTATTACATTTATATGGATAAAATAAGAACCCAGACTTCCTTTGGGAATGGATAACTCCGCATGCATGCTTATAATTAATATATGGCATAAAACTAAACTGTGTTATAGATTAGGTAAGCATAATTCTCATGCCTATTGCCCCTATTTATGAGTAAAGGCATGATCTAATAAATTTAAACGAGAGGCTTTGTGGTAGGAATTGGAAGCGTACGTGGAAGAATCCATCTGTTTCTAACTTTTGTCTCTCTTGGGACTTGCGATTAAGACGGAGGAGGAGGACGTGCTACCTGCACTATCGATATTAAATTTACTTGGAACTAAATGAATCATGCGACTATAAATAACCTATACATTATGAACTCCAAACTCTGAGCCTAATAATAACCAAGCGATCAATAAAATACTTATCCATATATATATATATAAATTAATGAAGTGGTTTCTGAAGGAGAAGGTGACGAAGAACGCTGCCTACTCTTTTCCTCTCTTATCAACGCGTCGTCTTCGTCGCCGTCGGTCGGTCGGTTAGGATATGGAGAGGAGATGTACGTCCTACCTACCGACGTGATGGCGGCGGCCGCCGGTACTTGGCGGAGATAACCAACGAGTGGTGACCGTGAATTGAAGCGTTGTTATTAGTGAAGGAGAGGAGGACGCGGATGCGGATGCGGATGCGGATGAGGATGATGATAATATGATATTTTAATTTTGTTTTTATAAACCGATAATTTTTTTAAAAGATGTGGTTAATTCAGTTGAATTCTAACCGAAGCCTAATTAAATAATAACGACTATTAAAATAAAGAAAGAAACGCAACGTCGTTTGTGCGACGAATTAAAGGCCGGAGAACCATAACTGATGCATCCACTGTTTTTTTTCGGCTTCCTGCATGTTTAAATTGCAACAGTCTTTGTTTCTTTCTTCTTCCTCTCGTTCTCTGTCTTTATTGTCTTTTTTGAGTTTTGTTGGGAGGCAAGAAGTAGCTGCTGCGTCAAACTTTCCCAATCCTTTTTCTCATGCCACAAGTTTAGAAGGGGGAGTTTATCCAACCCACAATTCAAATCCATCTTGGCTTCTCATCATTTGGATTTTCTTCAGCAGAATAAATGCAACTTTACTACTTATGTGCATATAATCTATATTTAATGAATGGTTTTTGCCCCCCTTCGTCTTCTCCCTCAAGAGAATAAAACATGTAGAAATATGCTTTTCTTGCACCCCCTAACCAGCCCATGCTGGAAGAATATTTTTGGGCCGCTGATCACCACCGTAGGACGAATGATCGCCATTGGATCCATATCGGACGACCTAGATGGGAGATACGTTTCCCCACCTCAAATGCGATCCAAAAAGTGGCCCGCAAGCCGAAGGGATCATGTTTTGTAATTTACTCATTTTACCCCTCACCCATTCTTGTCACGACTGTTTATACCGAAGAATTGTTCCGAACGATAAGGGCATTTTCGCAACGCGAAACTTCTCCTGCTCCACCTTGTTCCTCATCCTCAAGCACAGAGCAAGCAGAAGAAAACAAAACATTTCTTAGCTGAAGCGAATCCCCGCTGCAAGGGACAACCGATTCCTTTGCTTCTCTTCTTCTTCTTCTTCTTCTTCTTCTTCTTCTTCTTCTTAACCGTTGAAAAATCCTTGATCTCGATCGCGATCTGTTCGACTACATGGCCATGGGGGTCCTGCGGAGCAAGCTCACGGAGGCGGTGATGCAGCACCGCCTCCATCTGGGAGCCACCGCCGCCCTCGTCGCCGCCATATTCACCTTCTTCAGCCTCGGCCCCAGTTTCTCAGCCGTCGCCGGTTTCTTCCGGCCGCTCCTCCTCTCCACCGGCTTTCTCCTCCTGGCCGTCGCCGTCATCCTCCGCCTCTCCCCCGTCCCTTCGGACGATGCCTCCGGTGAGGGCCTCATCGACTTCGTCGCAGGCCGCCCCACCACCCCAGACTACACCGAGCCGCCGGACCGGCTGGAGGAGCGCGATGAGGCGGCGGCGGGGGCGGCGGAGCAGCACCCCCAAGTCGCAGTGAAGTCGATCGATTCGCAGAGCAGGGAGTAAAGGGAATAGCGAGCTTGCAAGTGTTCCGCTAGAGCTGTTTAAGGCAAGGGGGTTTCGCTTTCGTGGCTTCTTCTAATTGGTTGTTGGAGTGGGATCCGCGAATGTAGGGTGGTGCGTTGTAGAATGACGTAGGGGAATAAAAATTAATGTGAATAAAACTTTTTATTATTTTTTAATTTTTTATAATTCCTTTTCTCATTAGCGTTTAAGCAATGTGATCTTTTTTTTTTACAAACCAAAGTTAAAATATGAAAAAACGGTCGCATGAAAAGTAATGTATATTTTTTTTATGAATCCACCTAATGTATGAAATTACTATTATTATTTGTCTAGGCAGATTAAATCCCTCGTCATTTTATGTTTTTTTTTAAAAAAAAACATGTCGCTCCAATGGCTAAAAAACTTCAATTTCAACGGGTCAGAACTCACATTAAATATTTATTAGATCTAAAATTTAAAGCCTGCTAATGTAATGGCGAGGGTTGAAGTTTAAGTTTTAGGGAACAAAATTGAAAATTATAAATCACGAGGACGAAGCAGCAAGTGGCCCGAAAAAGTGTTCGCGCATGATGACATCCGGGCTTTACCCGGGAGCTACGTCATTGCACGAGCGAGAGGGTCCGTATGTGGGTCCCACATAAATAATCCAATCATTGGGAAGGTATTTCTACGTTGGACGAGACAAAAGCGAGCGGATGCGCTTCCTTTTTCCCCTCAAATGAATCTCCTCACCACGTGGCAGTTTTCTGCATGACGGCGGAGTGGGCTCCCAGTTGAGTTTCCTCAGGTTCGCAGGATCTGCTCCAAGACAAATAGGATGCTTTATTTTACTCTTCACCGAAAACGTCGACACGTTCACTGCGCCCGCCTAGGCTTGGCCCCATCCTGCTGTACGATCAGGAAAAGGACTACTTGAACGAATCCCATTTGCGGCGCGTATTGGAGCGCATCCTCGCATTCTTGCCGCTGGAAACCTGGGCCTAAAGACCGCGGCGACAAAAGCACGTTGAAATCGGGTTTGGGGTCCGAGTTAAGGATCGGCTGTCCCGGACGAATACAAAACGCGGTAAGGAACCACAAGATTCAATCTTCTAGCTGTTTGTCCACCGTCCTGTGCCCTTTCTGGTGGCCGATTAGGGTGTTTTCTGTATTGATGACAACGGGCGAGTCGAAGTACCGCGATCCCAACCCTTATGTCGGGGGGCGGGGGAAGAGGGCGGAGGACGACCTCTTGCAAATTTCGGGAACGGGGATTTTCCTCGTCCTCCCTCAGTTTCGCTCTCAGGGAGACGACGGAATCAAGCAGCCGCCCCGTAGAATCGCGCATGCTCCGATCGCTTCAATTTGCTATCTCTCACAGGTACGCCTCTTACTATCTGTTCGTGGCTTCGAGTTCCTCCTCCTGCGCGAGGTAGAATTCGTTTGATCTAGCTAGGGTTCCGTGAATTTGTCCCTCGAATTGTGTATATTTTTTTATTGTTTCTTTGTACTTTGGGTTTGTTGCTTCTTCCGAAGCCTTTGGTTTGTTGCTTCTTCCGAAGCCTTTGGGTCAATCGGGAAGGTAAAAATAGGTGCTGGGATTGTGGGACTGGGTATTAGATGTTTGATGACGTAAAGTTGCTTCCTTTAGGATTCTTATAAACAGGTTTTTGTTCTCTTTAGTGGGATTTTCATTCTCCTCCTTATTTTGTTGGTTTCGAGACCCCTCTCCAGCTCACCGTTAAGTAGTAGGTATCGAACTTCAACTTTCTTAATTTCTCTAAAAAAGAATTCAGCTTTCTTAGTACATTCTTCGAGTTAGTAAAGACTTCCGAGCTAGTAGAAACTTCTCGTTGAAGATCATTTTTCCTTATATATATATTTTTCCTCTGTTCAGACTTTTTTTTTTTGCTTTGGTGGTTGATTATCATTCTAATTGTTTTCTGATTTCTTTTTTAAATTTTGTTTTAAGAGTGCTGTTTAGGTATTTCGTCGCTTCGGTTTGAAGATTATTAGTTGATGATTTCTCTTTGTTTGGGTTCTTTCAGCTTTCTACATTTCCTAGGAGTTTTTATTTCCATGCCTTATTGACGACATACAGCTTCCAAGTTTGTTGAGATGACTGAACCAGATCCAGTATCTGAAGCAAAGGGAACTGTGACCGTAAACATAGGTAATCCGCCATCGGAGGACAACACTAAGTGGGGTACGGGGAAAGGTGAAGATGAAAAAAAATTGGGTACAGCTGGACAGGAGGCCAAAGAAGAGAAGGGCACTGATGGAAAGGTGGAAATTGAAGACAAGAACATTTTAAACAAAAAGAACGATGAGGAGGAAATGGATGGAGGCGGAAAAAAGGAAGTTGATGTAGTAGTTGCAGATGAAAAGGAAGAAGATGGAGCTGAAGTCACTGTTGAAAAGAAAGAATGTGAAGTAAAAGAGAATATAGACGAAACAGAGGGAGGTAATGCAATAAAGGACGACGAAGAAAAGGATGGTGAGCATCAAAATGGCCTAACAAAGCTAGAAAATATTGAAAGTGTAAAAGATGACTTTCAGACTGTGAATACAGGAGGGATTGTGAACATGAAAGTAGAGAAAGAAGAGTATGTGAAGGACAATGATGCAGAGGATGTGAAAATCAAAGATGCAGATGATGTTGAGGATGAAGAAAAAGGAATTGGAATTGAGAAAGCAGAAAATGTGAAAGACAATGATGCAGAGGGTGTGAAAATGGAAGATGCAGACGATGTTAAGGAAGAAGAAAAAGGAACTGGGAAAGACAATGATGCGGAGGATGTGAAAATGGAAGATGTAGATGGTGCTAAGGAAGAAGAAAAAGGAACAGAAATAGATGAACAAGGAAAACAGGGAAGGACCGAAAATGATGTGAATAAGAATGCAGATGGTGAGGTCATTATGGAGAAGATTAATGAGTATGTGGCTGAGGGGCCAAGGAGGAAAAGGCCAAGGAGTAAGAAGGCTAGTCAAAAAGGAGAAAGAGTAGATACAAAGGAGGGTGAGACAAGGTCCAAGGAATTGTTGCGTTCTCCTTCATCCATTGATCGCCCTGTGAGGGAGAGAAAAACTGTGGAGAGGTTAGTGGAAGTTATTGAAAAAGAGCCAAATAGAGAATTTCAAGTGGAGAAGGTGCCTTCTTTTTCATTGTAGTTACCCTTTCCTTTCTAGTTGATCTTATTAGAACTTGTCTTCATTGACAACCTCTCAAAGTCCTTTTTTGCAGGGTCGTGGTACTCCTTTGAAGGATATACCAAACGGTATGATAACACTGTTCAAAGTTTTCATTGACAACTTTTTAAAGTCTTTTTTTATGGATAGTTTGACCAAAATTCTCCCAAATTATTATTTCAGTTTTAAATGATTTACCTAGTTGTTGCTCAATATTTTCAGGAATTACTCATGGTAATTTGAGGATTTTGCCTAATCTTCTATCTGTATTGATATTTTATCTTGATCATTGTAACTAGTCACTATCTCCAATCTTTCTGCTTCTGTAGCTCCATGAGCATATATATTTCTATAATTAATTCCCCCATGGTTTTTGCATGCACATATCTGAATATAAACTTTTTCCAGTGCCATGAGCCTAGAGTGTGGTTTGCTGCCTAAGGGATATACACATTTTTCCTTAAATTATGCTGTTTGTCCTAGAAGACTTCAAAAGATTGAATTTAATTTTTTTAAATAAAAAAATAGCTATCTTTCCCAAAGTTTTGTTAGGAAGCAATATTATTCATGCAACACGCTTGAACAGTTGCAGAGGATGGAACATTCTTTTCCTTACAGTCACTTGAATGCTTGCCTTTTAAATTTAAAAATATCAAATTAATGGAGTTCATTTTTTTACCCAATCTAGACTGGGGGAACTTATGGAATCCTGTTATAAATTGTTTCGTTTTAAAAAAAAATCTTTTTGTTGAAGTATATATCTTAGTATGGTGCTAGTACATGAATTCTGTGTTCTCAAAATCCCATTTCCTTTTCTTTTCTGTTATTGTCAATTTTTTCTTTACTCCGTTTATGTTTTGTCATGCCTTGTAATATTGTCTCAGTGGTCTACAAATTATCAAGGAAGAAACCTGCAGATATTAAGTTGATTCATCAGACTCTTTTTGGACGAAGAGGAAAGGTACTTAAAAATATTACTTAGGTTTAAGCTATGCTATGAGGTTGCTAGTTTCAATTTGTGGCTGTCATGGTTTCAGATGCTGTCAAGGTAGAATATTCAGTATAGTCTAGAGACAGTATACATTTGTTTGTGTTGTAAATATCAAAGTAGTTTGAAGAACCAAATGGTAAGTGCTGGTGTTGTACCATGAGATAACATAAGTTGACGAGCAATTCAAAGTATTTATTCTTTGCCGATCTTGCTTCTAGGATGAGAAGTCTGGTCATAAATCCTTGGCCATAAATCCTGAAGAAGCTTCATGGTTTTGCATTCTTTTTGTCTCTTAAACATTGCCCTTGTAATCAATATCTGTGGATTTTGGCTGAAGGAATTTGCAGAATTGACAATGTTGGTATATTGTTGTCATTATTTATCTCTTTATCTTTTCTGTCCTCTTTTTCATGTTTGTGATGCATGCTTTTATTGTTAGTTAGTGGATTTTGCAACTTAGATTTTTCTTCTATTGCCATTACCTATTACGTCTGCAAAAGAGCAGCAGCTGAAATAAATCTGATTGCATTGAACAAATGGATTTTTTTGTAGTTCAAGTATTTGTACTTCTGTGGAGTGTCTGGATTTTTTGTAGCGTTATTTTGAGCCAAGTTTGTGGTAGTTCAAATGCAAAGTACGAAATGTGGATGCCATTCATAACAGATTTTTTTAGAATTTAGTTTATTTTCTAATGCTACAGCAACGGATGTTTGTAACTTTATAAACACTAAATTGATTAGAAGATTCAAGGCCTATTAGTACTTTGCAATATCCAGTGGATTTGCTTGCTGCTGTCATAGTTCATGTGACATAAATACTGTTGTAAAGTGCTACTTGCTACTCCGTATCTTAACAATACGATAGTGTACTGCTCTGCAGTTAACTGTGTACCTTTCCTATTACAGGCAATCAACTTCAAAAGTCATATTCTTCAATTTTCTGGATTTGTATGGCATGAAAGTGATGTAAGCTGTTCTCCGCTTGTAGAAACAATGCAATTCGACAATTCTTCTTTTTCATCAACTTCTATTCTTAATTGCTGCAGGAAAAGCAGAAAGCTAAGATGAAGGAGAAGCTTGATAAATATGTAAAAGATACACTTTTGGATCTTTGTGATTTGTTTGACTTACCCGTTTCCAGAGCAAATAGTAGAAAGGTTAGTTACTTTTTTTTTTCATGGTCATGATTTACACTTAGCCAGTATCAATGGGTCTAGTTTGTAGGGAAATCTTTTTTGGATAACATGTAATAATTTAAATAACAATTGTGTTCTACAGGAAGATCTTGTGGCAAAGATATTAGACTTTATGGTTGCTCCTCATCCTATAACTGATGCCATACTTGCTGAGGGCCAGGTTGGCTTTATTTGTGAGACTAATTTCATAGCACCTTTTTTTCCCTCTTTTTGCACATGTATGATGTGATTGTTAATGATGTTTATCTAGATCTTCATCTTGTTTCTTAACCATTCACCATCCTGATATAATACCTTTACTCTCTCATCTTTCCTCTGGAATTCTCTCTCTTCTTACAGAAATCCAGAAAGCGCAAAAGAATGGCTAGAGGGAGTTCATCAAAGGGCAGGGGATGGGTGCTTACCAAGCATTCAAGTGTTTGTATCAGATTTATTACAGCATCTTTAGAGTACTAGTGTCTTAATATTTTTTCCTGTGGTTATAAATGTCTGTATATTTTGTCTGTTTTTCTTTTTGAGAGATAAGCAGTCTGGTGTCCAACTTCTACCAAACTAATTTCTATTTTTTCTGCAGAAGCGAACTAAAAATGAGGACACCACTGCAAAAGAGAGTAGTGCACAAGAAACAGATGAGGAGGAGGAAGAGGAGGAAGAGGAGAAAGATGAGAATGATAACAAGGGTGAGAAAGATGACAAAGAGAATGATCTTTCTGACGAAGAAAAAGTAGACAAGCATTCTGAGAATGAAGTAAAGCAAAGTGAATCTGAAGAATCAGCAGAGCAAGATGATGATGAAGATGAATATGAACAGAAAGCGGGAAAAGGCAAAAATAATAAGAAAAGGGCTATCAAGAAACGTGGTAATGCTTCAAAGGAAAAGTTGAAGGTGGCTTCTAGTCCAAAGAGCTCGCCATCCACAAGAACAAAAAGTCCCACCAAAAGGTCATACTCCAAGCGTGCAAAGGCTCAGGAGGACATAGATGCTGGTGCCAAGGTTTTAACCACGAAGAACTTGAACTCTCCTAAGAAAAAGTCAACTCCCAAGTCAAATACAAAACAAAAAACTGCTGGTATGTCTTTGTTAGTGCAATTCATAGAGATTGAGTGGTAGAGTTTGCTATATCATTCAGTGATTTTAATGATATTGGAACATCTTCTGTTGGATATGTAGTTAATGAGCCATGAATTGTTGCGTGCAAGCATCATTATGTTAATTTGACAGAGGGATTGTGGTCAACTAGAACCCTCGTCTCTTGGGTTTATGACTTTAACTGCTTTTTTGGAGGTCATGTCTGACAATATTAGGTAGCTGACTAGGGCTGATCTTTCTATCCGAATTCATTACCAATCTACGAATGTTAGTTTCCTATCAGTATTGAATTAGTGCGGTGCTAAATTCTGCATTATTAACATCAAATACCTTTTCTTCTATTTTTTGGTTGGTTCCTAATGATCAATAACATAGAATTTGCAAATGCTTTATGATTTGTGAGTACTCTTTGGCTCTTTGGACAACATATGTTCCAAGGGTAGGAGCTTCAAGCTCTTCCCTTCTCTTTTTATGTTTCCTTCTCTGTTTAAGAATGGTGTTCATGTTCTTAGCTGCTATTATGTCAATCTTAATGTGATTTATCCTTTCATTAAAGATAAGAAAAGAGCAGGTAGAGAAAAGGCTAAACAACTCGACGCTGAGCAACCAAGTAAGGAAGAGCTGCGGAAGAAAATATGTGAAATTCTGAAGGAAGTGGATTTCAACACGGTGGGTCTATGAAGTTGTCTGGAAGTGTGCTAGTACATGATCATGTATAATAATATTCTCACTGTTTTTTTCTGGGTCATTTTTGCTTCAGGCTACATTCACTGACATACTCAAACAGCTTGGTAGGTCCTTTCTCAACTAATTGTTTACTTTTATTCTTTGATTGATATTTAATATGTGATATGGAATTGCGCAAAATGCAGCTACACACTACAAAGCCGACCTGACACCTAGAAAAGCAACTTTGAAGCTCATGATCCAAGAAGAGCTGACCAAATTAGCTGAGGAGGCTGATGAGGATGAAGAAGATGAAGATGATGATAACAAGGATGAGAAGGAAGGAAAGACACAGACCAAGGGTAAAGAGGTGGAAGTTTGAGTAGATAAAAGGTTGGAGCATATGGTACATAACTATTAAGCTTCTACAATCCAGCTTTAATTTATCGCATTACCTCTAATACGTAGCTCCAGAACTGCTTTTGACATCACCTCTTTTGTACATTTATATCATAGAGCTGTAACATGTAATCATCTTTCCATCTAGAAGCTTATATTAACCTTCGTATATGATGACAATTTGAATTCTCTGTTGTGTCTATGCTTCTGACAGTATAACCCCAGACAGAAAATTGCTAGAGATTCTCTGTTGTATTCGTTTTAGACTAATTTAGAGGATTAGTATAATCTCTTTATCCTTTTTTTTTTAAATTATCGAAATCTCTAGGATGCATCTCTAGACTTGACTTCTTATAAAAAAAATCCTCAAGGTTGGACTGATTGCTGTTGTTTCCATGAATAAATTGTGTTCTCTGTTGATTTTACACAATTACTTGGCTCTAGACCATAGTTTGCAGGCATGTGACATAATGTAGCCAGACCACGCCTGTTGTGATCAAGAGAAAAGCTTCTGCATGTGTTGTCCCTGATAGAGCTGAGTGCTGGAAGAAGCTACCTTATCATTTTTAGGGGGTTGAAGACCTTTGTTAATGATTGCTATTCTGCAAATGATTTTTTGTCTTTGCTGAGCTGTTCGACACTGCATTTAGCTGTGTACAAAATTACTCTGCAGTTGCGGCTCCCTTTCAAAGTAGGAAGAAGGAACAGAGCCATCTGTTTGCAGGCTTTTCATTCTTGAGAACTCATTTCTCTTGAGTGTGATTTGCAAGTCTTCCTTTCTTTATTGGTTACCCTCCTATGTGATTGATATTCATTGGAGCTGCAGTTCTTCAGTTCCTTTTTGTTTGTGATGTACTTGGATGCTGACATGATGTTGAGCGCTGATGTTGAATTCATTTAAAACTTTTTACTTGATCATATTTTTCAAAGTTCAAACTTAAACTTGATTGGTTATCTATTTTCCACTCACACGGAGAAGAGCTTCTTGTCTCACATATGCTCCGGTAGCACGAATCAAAATTTTGGGGGATCCTCTATGCCAATCTACTCCGTAACTTCATTTTGGTATCGTATACTCTTGTTTAACTTTAAGTGTTTAGCAAGTTTAACTCTACTTTTAATTACACTTAAACAGAAAATGGCCCGTCGTCGTTTCCCTTTCGATGTACAATTCACACACACACAAAAAAATTGATAAATAGGAATGATTGCACAAGTAAATTTGTGTCTCCTCATGCCAAAAGCCAGAAGTTCTTGTGATGCTTGGTGGTGATCAAGTAGCCGCCGCCGCCTCTTTTGCTCTTCCTCATCACCGCAAGCGTCATGCAGGAAGCGTTTTGAATGCAGTAGTCCACCACGCCGCCGCCGCCGTGGCCCGTGCCATTGCCGGCACACGCTGCGAGCGAACTCCATGAGAGTGACCTTGTGTTTTTCTGGCCGAGAACGAGAAGCGAAGCCATACGTTTCCTCGCCTCGGCGACGATCGCCGGACCTCGCTCTCCTCCTCCAACTAGCGATAGCTCTACTTTTATCTGTAAAGTTCAAGCCTTTCAGAGATGTCACCTTAAATTCCACTAAATAGTCCAAAATAAAAGAGAGAAGAAATTGAATGTGTTAATTAAAAATCTTCAATTACCTCCGGCCTCATCGAATGGCAGATATTTTGCAAAGCGTGGAGCATTTGGTATCTTCTTGCATTCTTCTCCTTCGCACACTTCTCACCTGCAGCAACGAAGTGCGCTAACTTTCAATTAAATTAATCAACATGCAGCCAACATTTTTAATCACCACTTACAGCATCTTGTTGGCTCAACGACGTTGAGTAGAATGATGGTGTCGTTGCGACCGTGAATCGAATGAGATAAAGCCCATTCCAGGGCGCCCTTCCCCTCCGCCGCCTCCGACGCCACCGCCACCATTATCCTCCGCAGCCCCCACGACTCCTTTCTGGCGGAGGGTAGCTCGTGATCGACTGCCGTCGCAGTTGGTGGTGGAGGCGACCTCGGCTGCTGCGCCGGCGATCCAAGTCGGATGGGAGCTGCGCCGGACTTCTTAATCGGACAAAGACATGAAAGCCTTGCGCCACCCTTCGTTTCCATATTGAGGGAGACAGCAGCAGCAGAAGAAGAACGCAATTGGATTTATTGCTCATATTTGCATCGCTCCCGTATTTATATATACACATAACACAGATTGTCATGTTTCAAAGTTTTGACCAAATTATAAGTTCAATTAATCAAACTTGAACAAGTTGATGTAATATTAATATTTATGAGAAATTGTTAGGTGGATAACATATAATTACTCAATGCTAATAAATTAGGTTTTAAGAATAATCTTCAGTAACTAGGTGTAATCACCAAATTTATATTTTATGTCACATGAATTTAACTTAATCTAAAAATGAAAAGGAACAAAATATTTTTTTAACTAAATAGAAAGATTACAAAATTTGGGTTTCTCATCCAGACTAATGCGAGATATTAGGTCTACTAATGCCCGATATTAGTTTTTTTGGTAGGATAAAGATGGGTTCAAATTTAAAAAATATTGGACGTGATTGATGCAAAAGGGATAAACAAAAATAATTGCCAACGTGGGGTTCGAACCTCAACGTGCAGATCATTTAAGAGAGATGACCTGATTCTTATTTTGTTTTATTAGGGTAAAGGAATAAAGAAAGGTCAACGTGTTGATGTGTCACAATCCAACACAATATTCTCTCTAATTAATTATCTCCTATTTTGACTTCTTGTCAGGCTCCCTCACCACTTCCACGCCATCTTCTTTTTTATTTTATAACCGAAGGCAACGCAATCATCACAGCACATTTTGCAAAGCTTCATAGAGTTTTCCTTTTGGCACATAAACCTTTCATTTACATTATTTCATGCACACAAACAAACATGATAATATATAGTACAAAGTTCATCAAGTTTCAGAAACATTTTGATGCCTAAAAGCAGGCATTTGGAGTGCAGAAGTTTCTGAAACTTCAACAATACTGTGGCTGGAAATCTAAACAGCAGCAATCAAGCATTTTGTAGCTGCAACTTGAGCAATACTTAGCGAATCATTGGTGAGAACCAGCACTGGCAATTGCTTCAAATGCTCTCAGGAACACCTCAGGAGGTTGTCCCCCACTGATCCTGTACTTTCCATCAATCTGAGAAGAGAAACAATTAGATAAAAATAATGGAGAGAGAAAACAGAGGTCAAGTACAACAGTCTGCTCCAGTACAGCTTGGAAACAAAATTTGTTAAGGTATTTTATCATAGTTTGTTTGAGGATTATGGTGAGGTTAGGGTTAGGGTTGAGGTTATCTTGACTTGAAATAAACACTACTGATGTTTTTGAACTGCTAATTTAGTTTACGCAGATTGATGGAGAGGACAAGTTTCATCCTGAAGGATACTTCATAGAGTTCTCTGTGCAACAAACCTCAACTTTTTATATATCTTCATGTCAACTGTTTGATTCCAATTCCAAGATCATAGCAAAGTTCAGGTTGCAGAAATGGCCTCTTTGCTAGATAAGGATAAGGCTACATACGTTGACTTCCTCAAATACCTCATTGGGTAGGAGTCCTTGGGATTGCCCCCATTTTTAGTGAGGATAAGTGAAAAGAGAAAGCCAAGACGTCCAGAAACAAAAAGAAATCAGGGTTGTTCGGTGAAAATATATTACCAGAAAGTGTGGAACTCCACTGATCCTTGTAGAGTACTTTTCAAATTCTTCATTGACCTTTGAAAATATGAGAGCATAGCATCAGACAAGTAGATTTTGATAATAAAGATAACAAACTGCAGTGGTAACAAACCTCGTCGATACACTTTCTAGGGTCTTCAAACAATGCTTCTGCTCCTACTATGCCAACCTTTTGAGCAGCATCCAAAAGAACTTGCCTGCGTGTTATTTTATAAACTAATTATGTAGATAAAAAAGTTAACTCTATAAAAACTTTACCTAACAAGTACTATAGGTCAACCACAGTAACAAATCTGGGTCCCAATTATTTGGGATCTGATTTCATGAATCTTTTTCAGCCATTGAGCTCTATAGCGGTTTGCATAAGAAGGGCCCAGATTTGTTACTATTTCTCCTAGTCCATTGTCAGTTTGGCCCAACATACTATTACCTTGAGACCATGGTTAATGCTAATGGCATAATGTTGAGTTTGCAGTATTTAAATTCATTCATACAACAATAGAAAAGAAATGCCCTTAAATGCCCACTTGCATAATAGTTTTCTCATTTCTCAATTAATTTCTTACTTGTCACCAAGGTACTTCCCTTGACAGAAATAATTGAGATGCAATTCATCAACAAGAGCATTTTGTTTGTCAAGGCCTTGACTTGCAGCATATGCTATCAGCCTGTGGCTGTCCATCGTATTTCCCCTGAATCAACCATGCATATGTAAACCTTCTTAACGGTTAAAGTTAATGATTCCTAAACAGTTATGTTGTTCACTTACGTCAATCCAGAGTGATTGTACTCATATCCAAGTCTGTGAAAAATCTGCAAGACATAGAATATATTCTACTGATCATATTGAATAATATTCAGATATCAACTAAAATCCAGATATGCAAACTGAAATGGGACCTCTGTCATCTGAGCCTTCATCGTCTCATATCGAGTAGCACCAAATTTTTTCTCATAAAACTCATCCTTGTTTTCTCCTTCTTTGGGTGCATCAGGTTCCAGAAAAAATGGATGCCACCTTACCTGGAAGTGAGAAGAGAGACAGGAAAGAGAAGTCAAAGAATAAGTAAACAAGTAGCAAATCAAATGAGGATAAGAACTAAATTAGGTGAAAATACCTCAAAGTCAAATCGATCCTTCACAGAATCTATGGCTTTTTGAAGATTCAGCTTGCCCACAAAACACCAAGGGCACACTGTGTCAGAGCTAATATCAATTTTCATTAGTTTCTTTTCACCTACTGAGTGTGCCATGGATCTGAGATATCTGCGTGGTTGAGAAATTTGAAGGGGAAAGTTCAGCTAACAATTTTAACTTTAGGTGAACTAAAACAAACATATTGGCCGTATGTTACAGATTAACTAAGTTTTGGACTATCGACTAATTCATTCCCCAAGATCTATTCAATGCACCACCATCTTTCTTTCCCAAATAGTAATCAAATTTTCATAATTAATATGATGTCAAGCACTTCATAATTAATATATAGACTAAAAATATTTAATAGCATAATCAAAGTGATCTAGAACTACTTTAGCCCCAAAGCCATGCAGAATAAATGCATGGTTCTCATGAGAATGAAAACACTAGCGAAAGCAGAATACCTCATGTTAGGTGAATCGGAGTGTAGTGGAGCAATTTATAACTAACGAAAGCCCTATCATGCAGAATTGGCCACTTTTTTAACTAATAAAAAGTTAATTTACACTCGGACCGATCAGACAGAGTTTGCATGCCGGACAATAATTATTTGCGGAAAAGCATCACTTAGAAATTCTAAGCAAGAGGTAAAAATCCAACACGTCCTCATTCATCCCCAACTGAATGTGCAGCATATGCTTTCTTCTACAGCCAAAAAAAAAAGAGGGAAACTTTTCTGCTTTCTTCCTTGATCCTAGAAAAAGAATGGTTACCATGACATAAAATTGCAGTTTTACACAATAATTTTGCACAAAATGCTTAAGCCAGGAATTCTAAACAGGAAAGAAGTCCTTGTGTAGGCATTCGATCGAACATGCCCAAGTGGGAAAAGGGAAAAAAAAAACAAAAATTGCTCCAAAGGCTAGAACTCAAAGAGAGGGAGGGGGGGTGGAGGAAAACCTGAGATAGCGAAGCCGGCCGTGCGCCAGGAAGAGAGGGATGCAAGCTCCGTGTTCCGTTCGCCTGCTCGAGGCAGGAGGCAGGAAATAAGAAACGGGTGCGCCTGCAGAGGAGGTCAAAAAATTCGGTAGGTAAGGGGTAGGTGCTCGATGGTTCCGCAAGTGCGATGGATGCCGTTGATCTACATGTACGGATGGAAATGAACGGGTGATATGATTCCAAGATTCGTGAAATGGGATCCTCCACATGAAACATTAAAAAAATTATAGTAGTAAGTAGTACGGTCACGCTAAAATCATTTATAACTTAAAAGAGGTGGGCTATTTTATTCTTTTTATGTGGGTTATTTTTCATTGAGCCTCACGGCAACGGAAGTTTTGTTTTTTCTTCTTCTTCTTCCCTCGAGACTCCTCGGTGATTATTTCGTCCTTAAACTCAAGGGGAGGGGGGAGAGTCCTCTGGGAGCCGAGCCCTCTCTGGTTCCCGAGGTCACATCATTCGACGATTCGCCGCCCTTTCCGGGTGACGATCTCCACCGCCCGGCCGCCGACCTTGAGAAAGCTCCGGTAAGCATCCCCACGCTGCACCGAGTGGCGATCTGTTCCAATAACCTCGATTCTGTTCCCAAAAAAAAAAAAAAACCTCCTCAGTTGTCATCCTCGTTCTCTTTCTTTTCTATCTGTACGAGGATTTAAGATGATCGTGTAACCACATGATGTGAATCCTATTTGCCATCCCAGTAAGTTTCTTTCGATCCAAATCGTCTCGCCTCAACTCTCTTTGAGCATCCGATGCCTGTTGGTGCAGCATTAACTATATAGATCTCTCTCATTAGCACTTGAAAACTATATGTGAGCAGGTCACAAAATGTTTCCAAATGAATAGTTGGAAATCAAAACTTTTTTGTGCTGATCTTGTCGAGCCTTCATTTTGGATCAAGTTGATAGCTAGATAGATAGAGTTATGAAGTAAAGGAAAAATAGCCGAAAGATGATGATGTAATCCGAACCATTTAATAAATCGCTATTTTACTCAGTAGAATACTCAGAAGAAGAAATTTTTTCACAAAAAAAATCTTTAATTTTATTTCTTTTAATGAATCTTTAACTTATGATCTCAGATCATAATGATCAATTGAAGCAATTAGGCTATATAATTTGCGCCAATTGGCAATAATTAATTTTACTCATCGGCACTGCTTGTGTATATTTCATTTTGCCCCAGCAAGATACACTGGAGTGGTATATTATTACCCATTCACAATTTTAAGGGATTAGCTTTATAATATGTTTTCATCCCCCAAAAAACAAACTTGAAATTTTTATCAAGTACAAAACGCAAACTAACATCCCATTAGTTGATCATCCAATATCACCCAACCTAAAAACCAGCCGATCCTGTGCGGTTTTTAATGGAAATAAAAATAAAAAATCTCATCTGAAGGAAACTGAAACATAAGCACGTTGGATTCGACGTGACTGCATCATGACAAGCATCTCATCTCATCTTAACAACCTCATGTGAAAAAGGAAAATGAAAGAACCATGTGATGTGCATAAATACCCTATTGAAGTGCTTTCAATTGGTTGCCATATATCTCGAAGATATATATATATATATATATATATAGAAACTGGCTTGGATGTGTTGTAGTTAACTAATTAATGAGAGATCAAATGACTGCTCGCACAGATTACAAATATTCCAACAGTAGATGATGGAAGTACAAAATAAATATACATTTTTAGGGGGTACTCTTTCTTCAAAATGCGAATAATTTATTGCAGATACAGACGGCGCACGCAAACAAAAGTAATTAACTTAATATATATAGCAAACGTACCTGGAGACTTATATACTCCATATAACTTCACAACTAGCTAGCTAGAACAAGGAATATTAATTGCGTCACCTTCATCTTCACATCATATATGTTATATGTGAATCCACGCATGCATCGCTCATTTGTTCTCAGCCATTTAAATGGCTGAGCATCCATGGCGGCAACATGCTGCTGCTCATGCGCACCTGCGCCTCTGAGGCTTCCTCACCCTCCACTGTTGCCCTCCCTGGGAAACATCTGCTTCATTGGAAACATTTCGATCGTTAGGGTTAATCTGCAAGTGTACATATAAACATCTAACAATACCACGATCTTAAACTTCTTGAAGAAAAATGATACTATATATACAAATCCAATTTAGTTGATACATTACACGGCCATTCGTTTTCTTCTGCTAGCTCCTGTTCATTCTTCTTTCAAGTTATAGTACTAATTCGTGTATGAGTAGCTCTCCACTGTAACAATCACTAAGAAGAAGTAATGCCAATCGTACTATCATACTACTAACAAGCTTCACAAGCGCAACTTCACAGGAGCAACTACATTATCTCTATCCATTTTACTTTGTTACATATGATCCAAATACTATCTCTCATCACTTGAAAGAATTAGGAAGCAGTGGAAAATTAGATGCTTTGTTCATTCCATTAGTGATATCCTTCCTATAAGAAAAAGACATCTACCTCGCATCTCATTCTTCTTCTTTACTTTTAGGAATAAAATAAAAAAGAGGAGACTTTTCTGATATCTTGTTTCTGATTTTTTGGGAGCGGAAGGAGAATAATCCCCTTTTTTTCATTGTATAAGACTCTCAACCCCCTTCCAATACTAAAAGAATTGGGAGGAGATAGTAGATAGTAAAAGTTTGATGCTTTGAACATTTTCAAAATAGCAAATGAGACCTCTTCCCTTCTGTTCATATAATAAAAGTCATGTAAACAAGGAAAAACTCCTACCCTTCCTATCCCTTACTAGAAAGACTCCCAAACAAGCTCTAAAGGATACGCAATAATTGGTGAAGTTGCCTTAATGTAATTTATTTGGTTATGTTGTTCTGATAGCTATACATATATAAGAACATTACTTCTTGAATTCTGTTTACAGGAATAACACAGACATAATTTTTCATAGATAATATCAATATAGCCATGTGACATCAGCAGTAAGCACACGCAGATATAAGTTCAGAATCACACTGATATAGCTACTCAGAGTGAACAAATTTAAATCTAAACAACAGGAATATAATAACAGGCATGCAACGGAAATGTACACGTATTTTATAAAACCATACCTGCATAGGTATGCCACAACATCACGATCTTGTGCTACGGAGTGTTATCATGCATACTTTTTTTACTTGTGTATTTAAGCAAATATACCCAATTGATATATAAAGCTAGAAAGCTCACGTAGTTGTTAATATATACCCGATATTTAGGGTAGGATGAGCTTCGGCCATCAAAAAGGAGGGTGATGAGGAATTTGCTTGGGCTTGTTGCCAGTGTGCTTGTTGAGTGATAGCCTTAGCTTTCTGCTTCTCCATAACCTGATTCAGATATATTCAATAGATTTACAAGTCTTTATCACTTGTCTGAAAATGATAGCCACTGCTAGTTTCTCTAAAACTTGATTGATTAATTCAATGAAAATTGATCTCGAATTTGACTAAAAAAAGTCATTTATGTCATTATCGTGCATATTCAATCCAGTTAAACTAAACAAGCAAAATTCTAAAAATATCCAATTGTCTAAAGTTTTCCTATTTTTCATTTCCTAGCTATATATATTTTGAGCCACCAATCATGTTATAAAAAAAAGAAAGTGGTAAAAAGGAAGGAGAACCATCTAGCATATGTAGTAGTACAGAAGAACTACATTTAGTTGAGAAACAGATAAGAGCTTACCTGCTTCTGCAAGCTTTTGTTTTGCTCCTGTAGTGCCTTTTCCTGCGTTTAAAAAAAAATGATGTCAGGAGCAGCTTTTGCTTCAAGTATACTTTTAAAGAGAGGGAAAATGCAGGGAATGTCAATGTCAGAAGCACTGAAGTGGTAAAGATGCTCTAATTTTGTCAAGCAGCAACGACAGCAAAAGAGAGGATTCATCAGTGGGCCCGGGCTGCCTGTACAAACACGTGGCAAAGTTCGTCCACAAGTGAAGCTTCTTACCAAAAAACTACCGAACTCTCTACGAGCTGAATGAAGTAGGGACATCTTTTTTTCCTCCCTACTTGACAAGGAACTAGTCGTAGTTTTTGTCAATAAAAACATAAGAAAGAAGAAAGCATGAGATCATAACTATGGAGCCCTGAATCAGTGGGCCGGGGCTGCCCGTACAAGCACGTGGCAAAATTCGTGCTATAAAAAATTTACTACACTTTCTACGTACTGAATGAAGTAGGGACATCTTTTTTTTCCCTCCTTGACAAGGAGCATGTTTTTGACAATAAAAACATAAGAATGAAGAAATCATGAGATCATAACTGTGGAGTTTCAACTTGCAAGGTCAATAAAATCAAATTGAGTCCAGATTTTTAGCTATCATATGAAAGCTATAAAGAGTTTGACAAAATTTCATGTAAAATATAAATAAAGTTCAGTTTTATGCTCAACAAAAACAGCTATATCTTCTGGGTTCAAATCTTTAGCACTTCCAAAATAAACAAATTACAGTTGAAATTTTATTTTTGTGGGTATTTTATCGGTTAATGACGTTTATTTTAATTTATTTCTCCAATCATGCAAATTTCTTTTGCAGCAGTTCTTGGATTGACATGAACATTGAAGAGCTTCTTTTTTTTAATTATATCCTAATGCTTCTTATAACAAGTCAATCCATGATGCATTAAGTGAGGCTATGGTGCATCAATATGCAGCACTGTAAAGTAAATTACAGTTCAATCCTTTTACCTTCCTCTGAAGCTCAGCAATGGTGTCAAACATTACTTGACTCTGAAAATTGGAAAAAATACTGAAAGAATAAGAACTCATGCTGGATAAATAGCAACCCGAATTCCAAGTTTGGCAAGGAAACAAAGAGGTTTACCTTTCTTGACCTAATATGCTTCAAAGACATGTCAAGCTGATTCTCCAGTTGTTGGAGCTCCTTAACATTTAAGGAGTCAAGTTGTTCCCCCATTAGATGCCTGAAGTTATGAATCATAACAAGTCATTGGTAGGACGCATGTTGTGAGACCCAATTGTAGTCGACTGCAATCATAACTGATGTACCTTTGACTTTTACTTAAAGCCTCCACCTTAGCCTTAAGTTTGCCATATTCGTGGCACCAGTTTCCCTGTATGATGTCCATCAAAAGATAAGTTTGTTTAATCTGGATTGCTTGTTGCTCGGATTAGTGTTCCCACTTACTTATGTTAGGAGTAATTATATAAGTTAATATAATACTCCTAACAATTTCTAGCAAGACCAAGACCCGTGCGGAACAACAAAGATTGAAGCAATTAGTAGAAGATAAATATACAAGAAACCATTTAAGTTTTTATCTTTTTACAAAAGCACTTGATGCAAATGGTTATGGATGATTGATTGTACGGTCAGCAGAGTCCGAAGGATCCATTGATGAATAGCAGTAGATACATAGATCAAAAACATGATAACTAGAATACGTCGAACAATACACTAGTAATGCACTCAGAAATAAAACAGGTTTGCAATTCACAATCAACGGTTGGCCACCTGAATAAGAAATCAAATTTGCCGAAGATCCTTCTCAATTAAGAACACATAATTAATGGACAAAAGGGATTAAGTGAACAATAATTGAGTTTTTTATCAGGAAGTGCCATTTTGGAGAGATAAAAATTATGAGTCTAAATCAAACAATACCTCAACGACCCAGCCAACGTAGCAAGGTTCCGGAAATACCCAGCAACAATCTAGTGTTAGCTTCTTTTTCGTAACAATCAATTCAATATTTATATGAAGGTAGGCCCTATTTCTTATGTCCATGTATTAAATTGTACAAAGGGTAACACATATTGGTAGAAGTGGGGTCTCAGCAGTGAGATATAATGGAAATACCACAGTTTTGTAGAATATGGAAGGGCATATATCCTTCCTGTTCCATAACTGAGAGCATTTTCGATTTAACTCTCCCTCCTCTTCTCTAATTAGTTTCTTTCCTTTCTCTAATATTTAAGTCTTAGATGCTAGACTTCTCATAATTAAATAGGAATTAATAATTTGAACAATTTTGGGGAAGAATGAAACAGGAGGATCTCCCAAACTAATCTTCTAGGTCAGTGTGTTAAGGCCCTTAGGCTCAAACTAATCAAGTTCCTAACTTTTTTTGTTTAACCTATTGTGCAACCATGTATAACCTTCTATTATGCTCTCAATTATGTATAATTTATTGGGTAGTTATTGTAAATAATGTTTTTTTTCAACAGATAATTTTCGAGAGGATCATTAATGATAAAATAATATACAAATTGAAGGAAATAAGAAAGTTTTATGTGCATTTCAGGTATCACATTATGGAGTCAGATATAAATGATATTACAGGTTACATATTATGAAAATCTAGATTTTCATTAAAGATTGATTTCTTTAACCGGTTAACAACGAAAAAAAATTGCATATCAAAATAAGATTGATATATAGGTAATCATGGTCGACGAAGCTTGTAACTTATCTAAGGGAAAAGTTGAGACAATAAATCATCTTTTCAATCGATCTCATGGACTAAGAAGGAAGATGAGAAATTAAAAAAGATCAAATAGTTAGTTATATGACATTAAAGTGCATAGGAAGAGAAAAATACTAGAGTAACTCAATATCAAAAAGGGCTTTAGTTATATAAGTTGTTAAACTCTAGCATTCTTTACTACTTATAAACCATGTTAAAGAAGCTTAGAGATTATTGGTTCACTTAAATTTTCTTTAAAAAATATATTATATTATTTTAGATTAGTAAAATAAATAAAATATTATCTTTTAAAAAAAATTTATACAACCCTGATCCTAAACCGATCTTATTTAATGGAGGTAGAAAAGGTGCATGTCTGGTGGGTATCCACCCTTGGATCCATTGTTCTTGAGTAGGAAGCTCTTAGCTTTATATTCTTCATGGGGTTTAACTAACTTTTTACTCTATAATTTCACATGAAATTAATACAGTTTTGCCATTTCAAAAAACTCAGATATAATCAAGATAACTTAAGTAGAACAAGTACATAGGTATAACCTATTATCATCACTGACTTAATAATTTGCTCTAATTGGAATCATGCACATATAACTCTCGTTACCCTCAGTTATTTACTTCACAGCTCCATCCAACACTAATATATTTGACTCATAATCTGTAAAGGTATAAGTCTGTGGATCAAAGAGTCCTCCTCCATAATTATATGGATGGCTAGAGAAAAATAAATTTATAAAAGTATAGTCATTGGTTTAATCACCCTTTTTTTATGTTTGACTTAGTCGGGAAAAAAAAAGACGTACCACCTCGTATATGAAATTTCTCTCCTGATAAAATGTTAGAAATATTAAAAAAAGAATTTAAAATATTTTTTTAGATTTTTGTTTGAGGGAGAGAAGGATGTCTGGATGTAAATATTTAGGGTTGCATTATATAATTCTCAAAAGATGAATATTCATACATGGAGGAAGGAGTAACATATAAATATAAATGAAATATTTCATAACTCAGTTTAGTGAACCGGTTAGATAAGTGCCACAGGTGCACTCTTGTGCTTACGCGAGGCACCTAGTGGAGTGATCCCAGCAACCAATCTCTTAGAGAAGGCCGTGAATAGCATATCTATTACTCGTCTAAATCATCGGTCTAAACATAGTGCTTCAAAGTAATTTTCAAGCATCCATTCTGCCTCTTCATCCCCTTCCATCAGACCAGCCATTTTAATCTTTGAAGTCCTTAGTGGGTTTTGTGTTCAATTATAAAAATCACGCACAAACTATAGAGTTTGTTGGATCCCTATGGGATTGTATACCTTAAAATTATACGATCTTAAATAGTTTAGTTATTTCCACTACACTTAACTTTGTATATATTTTCTACTCATTTTTTATACTCGTTCACTCCTACAACATCTTCATCTAAATTATACTGACAAATTTTTTCTATCCTTCGACAACCCAACAAGTAGACTAGTCTTACTAATTGCTACAGAGTCAATAGATCTAATTGATATGTGATCATAAAAATATGCTTGTAAACTTAAGAGTACATGGTTTAGATGTGTACTAGCTAGGATAATAATGGAAGATAAGCATGATCACCTGAGATTCAAGGTCCGAAGATACAAGTGCCTTCTCTGCATAGCAGTATTGTTCATAGCGCTCAAGAATCTTCTCCATACTGCATGAAAAATATGTTACTTAGTAAATACATATAGAAAATATAGTATTTTTTGATACAACTATGCATGTGGATTTTGAAAATTGAGACATTTTTTTATCAGTCTTCTACGTAAAAGTGAGATTAAAAAAATACCAACGCATTTCCTGATTATTTTTGGTATGTCCCACTTCTTTGGCAAGTTCGTACTAATTAAATTGCTAGATTAAAGAGATACAGTAATTATCTCGGTCTTTTTATTTGTTGTGGTGAGACTGCTTGTCCAGATATCCTATGACGATATAAAATGGAAATGTGCTTATGAGCAGAGCTATCTCCCGACCTCTATACCTGGCTAACGAGCGATTCCTCATGAGGCAAAAGCATAAAATTTCTTTAACATAAATAAAGTTGGTCTGAAACTTTTATGCTTCAACTAATCAAGTTGTAGTTAAGCAAAAAATGAATCATATCTCATCCAAGACTTGGTCGAGAAAATATGAAGCATATCATATCTGAATATTATAAAATATTTGCGACAAGATCTTTGAGTCATGAACTTTCTTGGAGGAAATATTTTCAGGGAAACAATTTTGTCAAGAAAAATAATTGACTTCCTTTATTAGTTGAGCATTTGAAAATGCGAAGAAGGAAAAAAAAATCCCAACAGAGAAGACGTCCGTAAGCGGAAGAATCAAACTTCAATCAAGTAATTTATATCTCAAAAATAAAAAAATTAAATTTGATTATTTCTGTAATATTTTAAAAGGACAGAGTGAATATTTGAAAATATTAATAATTTATCATGTTAAATACCATAACATTATTTCTTTGCTCACAGTATCAGTCCACGATATATTAAATAATTAAATAAAAGAGTCCTTTAAACATTATTATTATATTTCCAGTATTATAATTATTGTGATATAAATTTGTAGTCTACGTTATTATGACAATCGTACAATATGAAGCTTAATACTTTTAAAAACAACTTCCCTACTCCGTGGAAAATTATCTTCCCTAGTTGCACATTGTTTTTTATAATAGAGTTGAAATATTTTAGACCTTCACTTCTCACGTACCAAATAGCAAAATTCAAAAAATATATTTTAGAAAATAATTTTGTGAAATAAGAGGAGTGAAAATTAAACATAGCCGATAAAAACTTCTAAATCATACACTCAAAATTAAGTAACTTGGGTTTGCATCTTCATTTGGATCATTTACCAGCATTTTAACCAACTGTACCCAAAGAATTAAAGCTATTCCATTTTCCTAATTGTATCCTATGGTCTGTTTTTTACCAATCAAGAGCGAGTAAACATTTGTTATTAATCTGCTAGATTTTTCACTTTTTTCTTAATTAAGTATTCGACACTGCATATGCTAACATCTTTTATATCATCTACGTATTATCTATTCTCCTAGATTTACTTATTTTTTACAATAACAGTTAGTTTCACAAAGTATAAGAATTTTAATTACCTTGTTAAATATATTGCCTCACTATTCACCTAAGTAGTATTAAATTCTATATTTGGCTTCATTTACTCCAAAAAATAATAACGTAGGAGAAGGGAGAACTTTTCTTCCAGTCCATAATATATGTGTATATATATTCTGAATGAAGAGAAACCTAGACTGACAAAAATGTGGCTTGCATTTTGATTAAGTTTCTAAAAGATTTTAAAAGACAGAAATTAAAAAGGATCGAGGTGACAAGGTGTATTATTCCCTTCCTGTTGTACTAAGTAGAGGAGGAGGATGTAAACTAAACAAATAAAATTGACATATGTATAGCAAAATCATAATTTTTAGGCCAATCATAATAGAGATGGCAGAGAGAGATACATAAATAAATATAGCTAAAAGGTACAAAGGCGAACTAAACCGACATGTAATATTCCAGATTATGACTGACAACATGGATAATATATCATCAACTATAGCATGATATCTAGGAGTATAACTTAAAAAAAACAAAATAAGGTAGAAAGAAAAAAATCGGTGAAGATGGGAAAGCGAAATTTTCAAGGCAACACGTTTTTTAATCTCACAGCTATTGTTGCAAAATAGATCATGAATCCTCAGTGAACTGTGACCATCTTCGGTAGGCTTTTGATAGATTTCAAATTGGTGTCGACAAAGTAGACGGCTGATCATGGATTTATAACCTCACATTTTCTTATGATCCTTTCACTTAAATCAGAAATTAAATAATGCATATTCCGGGAATTTTTCTCAAAAATATCAGGTGAGAATATTTATAAAATACAATAAGCGAATTAAATTTGTACATAAAGAGTTGATGAATATAAAAATTAATTAATATACTAAGATCAGAGAAACTAAACTCTAATTTAATATAGTAATACGTTTGACTTTTCTCGAAAGAAACGATGAGTTTCTCAAGAAAACTATTGATAGGCAGCAGTGGCTTCAACATTAATTTCTTTTTGGGGGCATACAGAGGAGAAGGTATGTAATTATTGTTCCTCTATAAAAGAGATAAGATGAACAAGAAAAACAGAAGGGGGAGGATGAAAGTACAGAAGCGGAGAGGAAGGAAGAGATAAAACTTATACATAACAAACAACACAATAATTTTCTAGAGTAGCTCAAAGGATAAGGAAAGAAAGAAAGAAAGACACCGAGGAATCAGAAACCCTAACTGAAGTGGGAGAAAAAATAGTGGGAAACATCCTTAAAGAAGAGGACATATCTAATTCACCGCAATAGGGTAGGGAAATGTAGATAATACTGTTCGAGAGCAGGAGCCACATGAACGAAACGGTAAAAAAATGTCCCATTCAAATGGATAAGGTGTACAACCTCACTGTGTGCATAGAACTGAGAGTATATAGACATCAAATCGAGAAGGTGATGTGTCGCCTGAAACTTCGCTAAGTATTTCTGCAAGCAACAGGAGCAAGGCTGGCGTTGAAGCCAGACCTGATAGCATCAGGTTTGACGTACGTACCTCGACCTTACTTATGCTGTCTAGCAGAGCTCAGTTTATGCTAGATTAAATAGTTGATTAATAAAATAGGAAATAAATAAATAAATAAATAAATATATGTGCTTAATCATCGAAGCAAAGGGCATGATTTGCCAAACGGTGGGCGGAGTGATCAGAAGGTCGAGAAATTTTGCGGTGACTGGTTGGAAATAAATGTTCAGTCGTCGAAAAAAAGGATATCATTTTCACAAAAACGGTGGGTGTGAAGTGATTGATGAAGGGCCAAGAAAGCTAACGAAGAAAAAGACTTCGAAGAAGTTCTTTTTGAAAATTTTGTAAGAAATCATTCGAGAATACTGCATGTATGCTTCTAAAGCCAGCACAGACTGAAGACGAAGAAGAAGAAAGGAAGGAGAAGAAGAGCAGCCAAACTGAGGACTACGAGAACATTAATTCAACGACATGGGATGCTTTGAGCATTTCAACAGCCGCATCGCTGAACTCGAGGCAAAAAAAAGGAAAACCCTAAATACTGCAAGATATTGGTTTCCTCGTGGGAAGGCAGGAAAAAAATGGATGGAGTCAATCGTCGTAAACACCAAGGAGAAGCCTTTCTTTCTGGTTGAAATAGTAATGGATAAGAACCGTTTTCTCTCTAGAGTAGTATCAATATGCACCTAGCGGTGTACGACAGCGGTGGCTCCCTCCCTTCTTTATTACTACCCAAAGTATAATAGTGGCCTTTAGCTAGGAGATAGATTTCGAACACGGTGATGCACTCCATTCTAGATCGGGAAAGAAACCTCCTTAGAATCCCAGATAAGAACCAACTTGCGCCCGATCCGAAAGATATGAACAAACAAAACAAAAAAGGAAAAAAAAAATTCTACTCTCTTCTGACAAAAAGTGTGGAAAGAAGCAACAGAAAAAACACATGGGTAGGTTAATATTACTAATGTTCCCCGGAGAGATCATTTGACTTCATCGAAAAAAGTAAGGAAAGATGTCAATTTTTTCCCAGAAGATCTACTGAAAAAAGACACGGATAAGGATGAGTATTTTTGATGTTCCTGGAGAGATCACTTTGACTTATTATGAGAATTTTTTCCCAAAAGAACTTAGAAACACACGGACAAGAGATCGATAATGTTTCATGAAGTATAATTCGAGTTCCTCAAAAAGGAAAATAAAGAAAAGTCTAGGAAAGAAGGAAAATTTTTCCAAGATAAACAACTTCCTATTTTGATTTATCCATGTTTTTTCCTTGCAAGAGGACGACTTTGAATGAAAATGAGAGAGATGTAAACCAGGTGGATGTATTTCCAGAAATCCAGGACGTCGCGTACGAAAATATTAAAGCACGGAAAGCCCGTGAGGAGACGAGGAGGGGGGATGGAGAGGAAGGCGAACCTGGAGTCGGTAGAGTACTCGTAGAGTTTGCCCTTGGCGGAGAAGATGATGAGCGCGACCTCGGCATCGCAGAGGACGGAGATCTCGTGCGCCTTCTTCAGCAGCCCCGATCGGCGCTTGGAGAAGGTCACCTGCCGATTGATCTTGTTCTCGATCCTCTTCAGCTGCACCCTTCCCCTCCCCATCGCGCCCACCCGATCTCTCCCTCCTCCCTCCCTCCTCGACCACCGAGCAACAGCCGGCGATCTCAGAACCACTGAAGGAGCGCCTCGAGCAGCAACCAACCAGAGCAATCAATCGAGCAAGCGAAACGAGGTAGAGAGAGAGAGAGAGAGGAAGAGAAGGCGGCGTTGAGAGGAGGAGGGGATGGGGGGGAAGCATGGCGTCGGCTGTTTAATAGAAACCAGGGCGGTATCGGGGACGACTGCGTTGTCGAGCGTTTACTGGCCGGGTGGGGTGTGTTTGCTGTATCCCTGCACACAGTAAACCACGAGCGTATCATCGTACGGATCGAAGACGGCTTTTAGATATGAATGGAACAAGATAATAATTATAATTATTTAAATAACTTAATAATATATGTGCATATTACATATATTTATTTCTTTTGCGATTCAGTCCTTCCAGAGATTGGAAATATCTCACTCCATATTTATGTTTTACTGTTCCATAGTTTTTTTTTTTACTGTCCAAGGATCAGAAAATATCCATCTATTTTTTGAAAAATCTAAACAAAGGTTTTGGATCTTTCTACAATGTTCTCAAAATCCGACGTGATAATGTTTTATATTTGTTTTTTTATAAGAAAAAATTAAAAACACAGTAATTTAAAATTCTTAGATCGGGATAACTCTATTATCATGCATACGAGAATACATTGTGTACGTACTTGTCATATTGATTCATTTAAAGATTAAAATATGCAGGCAGGTCGTCGGATGGACCCATTCACGAACGGTCATCGTTGTTCATGTGTGAGAGGGTGCATGCATGCATCATTTTGGCAGATGTCTCTTTAGTTGACGCGGGTGAATTGTTCCATCTAGAACGATACTTAAACGCATTCTCCGATCTTTTTCTTTCAACGTGAGATCGATCGGTGGATGCATGTGGACAAATTCTGAAAAAAGGTGTTTTCGTACCTTTTTTGCAATTTTAGTAGCTCAAATTTTTTTGGATTATTTTTTTATGTATGTGCATAATAATTGATAGAGATGATAAGATTTACTCGGCTTTTAATAATTGTATTCTTATAACACTCGCACAGTAAACTAATTATTCCACGCATTACGTGCATGCACGGTCAAGTAGAGGGAAAGATAAATCATCGCGTACGATGAGCGATGCATCCAAGTAATCGGTTACGGTTAACCGACCTCTTCCTCCGCAGCGCCGTGATATAATTCGGTTTGCCTCTCCGTCGACGTTAATGCTATCCACACCCTCCTCGACCGCTAACCGATCTCGACGACGATGATCAAATGATGGCGGGTATCGACTATTTTTCTCGTAATCTTTATTAATTCATCGTTTGAAATTTAATTTCTCATCTCTCTCGTAATAAACGTATATATTTTGTAGATTTAATCGTCCCACCGTAGAAGTGGTTATTATATAAGCTAAATAAATGTATGGCTGCCGGTTGATGCCGTAGATGTTTTGTTTATATGCTCTCGTTATCGGTGGATGCGGCAGAGATCATGAAAACTCGTGGTTAAGTCCCATACGATTATTTCTCCAACAGTCCCCATGATCGTGAAATGGTTAGAGACAGCAACAACTCATGCTCGCAAATATAACAAACAGTGCTGTTTATTTTTAAAAATATATATATATACAGTACGCATGGGAAAACAAAATTTAAGAAAAAGAGAGAGCCTTCCTCCTCCTCCTCCATCATCCATTGACTTGGGAGCATAATTAATTTTATAACCCGTGAAGAGAAACGTGAATGGCTTTTGTAAATTGGCGCAATCGAGGAAGGCCCTACAGCTGTCCTGCTAAAATGATTTCCCCCTCCCCCTCTGATAAAGCCAAGGGGGGGGGGGGGGGTGGTGTCCTCATCAAAGGCTGGCATCAATTAATCTAATGGGACTTGTCCCGATGAATGAACGGACCGATGCAGACAATGAACCCTCGTCCTTGCCCTTACCGGCTTCCTGGGGAGTCAAATGTTCTGAGAGCCAGCATTGACCCTTTTTGATCAAGACCAACTCCTATATCAAAATTTAAAGTCAACTATATGAAATGAAATGGTCTTTGAAATTTATAAGCAAACTGATATTATTTCTTTATATGATTTTTCTCTTTTTGGTTTTGGGATTTACTATCTCTATTTCATTACGGAGTCTTAATCCTAAACAGAAAGTAACCAACGAATGCCAGGACAGACGGATGAGAGGAAAAAAAAAAAAAGTGAATCGGAGGAGGAGGAGCAGTAAATTATTTAGGGGTCAAGTCAGACAGGAGCATGCTGAGGATATATATCTTCCTTCCTCCTTCATCATGCATGCACTATTTCTATCTCTCTCTTACGTTGGAGGCTTCCTTCCCGTGCGGAACATGCCATTTGAGGGTTTGAGGATTTGATTCACGTTCACGTTCATATACGCAGGAGGAGGAACGAATGGGACGGATGGAACAAAAGAAGAAGAGAGGAACGGGAAAGATCAAAAGTAGAGGAAGGGAGGGCCCCTCCTTCCCCCCCCTCCTCCTCGCTTGATTTTTTTTTTTTAAAAAGAAGAAAAGTCACCAGCTTACCCAACACCACATGGTGCAATCTGCTGCATGCCTGCGGTGCTTCCTGGTCTCTCTTCAGGCTTCAGTTAGCTGTACCCACAGCCGGAGGGTGGGAGGAGGGGGAGGGGCCTCCTCTCGCCCAAGGAGAAGAGAGAGTAGAGAGCAGGGGTTGTCTCTTCCCTGCTCCTCCTGCCCTTCTCTATCTATCTATCTATCTATTTACTGATTACTGATTACTATACCTGTTCATTGCTGTTGCTAGCTGTGCGGCACATCACATGCGAAGCGCTTGCTTTCCTCTTCTCTCCTTTGGTTTTTAGTGAAAGGATTATACGATGCCTAGAAAAAAACACAAACAAAAAAAAACTACTATTATATCTCATCCAGTCATCTTTCCATCAATCAATCACTTGCCTTATCTTAGGATTCCTTCTGTGCTCTGTGTATATTTCCCCCTGCAAATGCATCGACCCGACGACCCAATTTTTACTCTCTATTTATTATTTACCATATAAATTAGGAGGTCATTAGATTGGAGATTAATCTATTTTGGAAAGTAGGTTAATGTTAAAAAGTAAGTATCGTTATTTAAAATTTTCAAGCGATCTGGTTTTATTATAATAAAAAAACATATTTTTTATCCCTCCGACTCCAAAGGCAGAGAACAATATTTAGTATCGGAGATAGATAAGAATCAAATCGACATAATTATGGACCTGGAGCCCCCCCTGTCCATTTAATTCGGTCCAAATCAATCGCATCACGAACTCGCGTTCGATCTTTTTAAATAATAATATCAATAAACACGACCCTAACACACACCCAGGTTACGATTAAATCAAAAGTGGTTCGCAGATTTTTTTCAATCAATTATTATTTATTTCTTTCGAGGGTATAGCATGAATCGTACGATCGTTAAAAGCACGAACAAGGAAATCAATAAATCAATTTGTTCTTGTATGTAGAAACTAAAGACGTAATAAATAACAAGCAGTCTCTTAAATAAACAAGGTACGTAGGACACGGAATAAATATGTCGCATAATGATTGTATAATAGAAGCCCCACGTTAAGCATAATTAATTGGTTCATTTATAATAAAAAATATTTTTAGTGAATCTTTAACTTTGAATTTAGTAAATCTTAAACCCACCCGTATTGAGATTTATTATTTTTAGTATTTATGATTATTAATATTTTTAAATTCAGCTTTGACCGACATCATTCAGTATTAAAATTTGCTGATGTATAGTAAATATGTGAAAATATTTTAAAGCTTTATTTTTTAAATTAATTTATGTTTAAAAAATCTTAAACTCAACGCTGTTATTAATATTTAGTCCTACCAGTGTCAGTCAACGTACTGTACCTGATTAACTTTAAAACTACATGCTGTGTCAAATTAAAAATTCTAACCAGGAACAAACACTCCGTAGATATCTTACGAACCTTTAATTAGAGAGGTTTATGTTAAAATAACAGCATCAGGAGTCAAACCCTTCGATAATGACCCCAAAAAGTGCCAAAAATTCAGGCTAAAATCAAAACGTGCCCTCAAATGTTTCAAGCATAAGCCGCACGAATAATAATAATGATTCTAATCTCAGCATAATGAATGATTCATCGTCAACATGACAACATCTCATCTAAAGTTTCAGCTGACCTTCCATCTCATCCCCATGCGACTTTTGTCTCATATGCTGCCCAAACAAAAAGGGCAACCTATTGACCACTAAAAACTGCTGCTCCATGTATTCTACCCGCCCATTTATGGAACAAAGAGGCATATGGTAGAAAAATACCAGTAAAATATTTCACTATACATATTAAGTTCTTTATTTCAGTCAATCATAAATCTATCGAACCACATATGCAGAATAAAAGGGAAAAATGTTTAAAGAAGAAGAAGAGGGTGCCGGTTCTGATTCCAATCACCCTCTTTTTTCTAGTGCAAAATTAAACTCGCAGGGACGCGGAGAGAGCATGCAGTTAAAAGCGGATCCACGCCATGCACAGACGCCATCTTCCAATTTAAATAGTATTTAACGATGCCCCCCTTAAAGTCTATGATGCCAATTTCATGTTAAATCTGTGGACGTGCATCCATCGCAGGTTGATTTATGGCACTCTTTTACGCGCACGTTGTCGGTGATATGGTCAACGCTAGATTCATTTTTAAAATTTTTAAAAATAATAAAAAGCTTACTAATAATATTTTTTCCTTATTATTATGGAAAAACAAAACAAACAAACCTGGGGTCACCTTTTTTACTCACCGTGTCGCATGATATTAAAGTTGGACTTCTTTGGAGGAGGCCCAATATCGCGCGCCAAAGTCCGGATCGGTTTCCGCGCGGAAACAGCAAATCCGCGAAGCCCAGGTTAAACAATAAGAAAGAGAAACGAGTGCCACCCGGGGAATACCAACGAGCTCCGCGCGTCAGCTTTGCCAACCGAGAGGGGAGGAGTCGGAAATGGGTAACCTTCTTGGGGATCGGTTCTGAGGATGGGATTTGCGGGTGCGTCGCAGCTCCGGCACGAGTTAAGTGGCGACGCTCGCTCTTCTCTCGCCGTTTTGTTTTTTTGGTTTTTTCCCTCCAAGACGAAACGATCGCCCGCCACCCGCTTCGGGCGATCGATTCAGGCAGCGATCCGCTCCCCGCCGCTGCGGAGCTTCCTCCCGATCCGTCGATGGAGGACGGAAGCCCTCGCAGCAGAGGCTGGGACGACCTCGAGATCGCCTCCGTCGGCTCTCTCTACAGCGGGACGTGGGATAAGAAGTACTGGAGCTCCTCTAGGGTTCGATTTCTCTATACCTCTTCCTCCGCCCAGATCTTCTCTTCAAGTGATTACGTTAGTGATATTTTGCGCTCCTATTACTCGTACTTCGTCGGCAATCTGAGCGAAGGAGGTATTGTTATCTGACTAATTGAGTGTATCCAGAATAACGCAAAGTTCATCGGCGCGTATAACCTTAGACAGGACGCCCGTTCTAGAGATTGCCTGACATGTTCCGGTGAAGCAGGATTTGGCATGGAGGAATTCCATGTCTATTGCGAATGGGAGTCGGATGAGCTTGTCGTCGAAGTGCATTTTGCTTCGGATGTTTGCTTTGAGTGTACGGATCGTTGCTACACTAACACCTGACCTAATAGATTGCCCTTTTACAGAATTTGTAGCACACAAATAGGACAGAGTAGGCTGTTGATTGTACAGCTTTGAATATGGAATCCTCCGAACAATATTAAACGGAGTCCTAAGTCAGGTACAAAACTCTTGGAACAGATGCCCCGGAAGCTCACATGTTGAGCCAATACGTACCTGCTTAGGCTCGACTACTTCCGTTCTGATTGTTTCGTGCAGTGCTACTAATTATGTGGATTCAATGAAGTTCCATGTGGTTGCTTTTCAATTGAAGCAAATTCTACAGCCAAACACTTTTTGACACGGTCCAACGGACTCTAAAACTGTTTTTTTTTATCCTGTATTTCCCACATTGCATGTGGTCCTCATGCACAGCTACTGCTGGTAATTTTGATAGGGCAAAGATAGATATCCTTACCCAGTTGGTTATCGTGCTGTTCGAACACATGGTGGAAGCACATATCAGATGGAAATACATGAAGGTGCCAAAGGGCCTATATTTGAGGTCTGCGAACAAGTTACATTCTTTTTTATACTGTTTAGTACCCTTTCCAACTTCTATATAAACTGAATACGTGGTCAATCAATTTTGACAACCTTCAACTTTGGTAACAATATTATTTGCAGGTAACATCAGCTGATGGAGACTCGTCTACCGGACAAACACCTGAAATTGCATGGGAACATTTCCAGAAGAAGAATGGTCCGAGGGTAAAAAGTGGGAATGGAAAGCGATTTTCATCAAAGGTTGACGGGGCTGAGGTAAGTTTCTTACACCACATTAAAAGACAAGTTTTTTTTGCCTTGAAAAACTTCTTTTGTGCATCACTTAACTTTTTAGGATTATCTTATTCTAGAATATCATGTTTGCGAACAGGTTCTCCCATCATTAGTTACGTAATGAATTGTTATCTTTAACGGTTGAGACTGTTATAGAAATATTGAATTTAATTTGTTAATAAAAATATCTCATTATTTGAACGTACCTGCTTCATTTTTCGCTTTTAGTTGTAGGCAAACATGAAATTTTGTTTTTTCGTCCTGTCATCATAGGATCATGCCATTCACCATACATACTATATTCATGCTACAAGATAAGTTCTTGCATCCTACCCTTGCTCAATGGTTTGGCCTTTTGATATAATGCAGCTTTTTGGCTTTAGAAATCCGTATGTTCAGCGATTACTCCGTGAGCTCGTCTCCAATGTATATAAAGTTGCAGAATCTGATGTTTTGTCTGCTCCACTGGGCAATGAAGTTCCAAGACTGGATAGTAAGAATCAGGCTCAAGGCTCTTTTGCTCATAGCACTTTGCCTTTGTACACGGAACAAGATCAGTCTTCAAGAAAAAGGGCAACAACGAATAAAATTTATAAAGTCAACAACAGGGCAGCTAAAACTAAAAGGTCACGGTGCAAATATGTTCTAAATGATTCTGAAGCTGCACATCCGCATCAAGAAAATGTGATTTTCTCCCATTCTGAAAGTAAGAAAAGAAAGGTCCTTAAGGAAAATAGTATACCCTTATCAATAAACCAGACATTTCAGATTCAGTGCCCTCAAGATCAAATTAGCTATTTACCAAAGGGTAATAATCCTGCTGCAGCTGAAGACAATTGCTTTCAAGCAGGTGTAAATTGTAAAACTGATGGTAACTTTGGAAACAAAGATGCAGAGGATCTTGAAGTTTCATCAGGACAAGTATCTGCAGTTCCTGAAAAGTTTCATCACTTTTCTGCTAGGGATCCTGACATTTCAATTGAAAAACGTGTTGTCTATGTCAAAAACAAATCAGAAAGGCAAGCGCCAAATCTCACTTGCGTGAACAATACTTGTGATGTGGCTGAAGGCATGGTAATATATTACTAAATTTTGATTAAATTATTTTTTGTTCTCATTGCGTGCTTGTGAAGTGCAAAGGTTTTGTTCTAATTTTTTCCCTTTGATTTTCGAAATGCCTATTTTTGTACATGTCTCTTATGAAAGATCATGTTGCACAAGCAAAAAACCTATTAATAGCTACTTATTATATCGATACATCTTATTTGTTCATAGTTTATCAAGTTTTTATGATAATTGATACTTTTTGGATTTTGGTATTGAAGTAAGTTTACTCAGACTTCACCTGAATAACAATGTTAAAACTGTTTTCCCTTTATCCACCTTTGATCTTACAGAAATACAATTTTTTATTTGCTATTAGCATGTTTTACTGATATCATGATCAACCTTAAATCATCTCTTTGCTTCATCATTTTCCAATACCTAAAAAGTGAAGGACAATATAATATGTGTTTTTGACATTAATATTTTATTCATGCAATAGTGGAATGGGATATATATTTATAAGGTGTTGCATTTTCTTATCATGTATGGTAAAAAAGTTTTATAATTTATTTATTTATTGGCTTTGATATAATGCATAGCTCGAACAAAATGCTATCTACATCTGGTTAGCCACATCTTGGACTTGTATTCAATTAGTATCTACTTGCTTATATATTCTGTAAATTATTTTTATGTACCCAAAATTATCTTCTATCATCAATCTATCTTAACTGGAATTTTACAGCTTGATCGATCACCAAACGCTAGATTAAATCCTTTGGGTGCTTCATCTGAAACAACAGAGACGAATTCAAATGCATGTGTTTTTCATACGTGTGATACATCAAAATGTAAGTACTGTTAAGACTTTGAATTTTTGGTTATCTTCTGGCTGTATTTCTGCCTATCTTTGGTCTTAAAGGTATTGCTTGTTAGGTGCTGGTGCTGATTTTGTTTCAGTGACAGAAAACCCCTGCGACACTTTAGAAACCACCTCAACACGCTTGCAACCTGCACCAAGACATTCAAGTATGCCAGATACTACTGCTTCAAATGAACTTATCAAGGATTCTCTTCCGGAAACTGTCTCATCATCAGGTTCTTCAAATCCGAGTTCTGAAAAGATAGATTTGAGTATAGCTGGTCAGGAACTGGCAAAATCTATGATGTATTTTCTGCTTCCTCGAGCCGTTCCTCTTCTCAAGAAAACTTATGTGAAAAGGAAGTCGAGACGTGAGCGGCAAGAAGTGCAACTTGGTCCACGTTCAACTTTGACCGGAAATGCTGCAGAAGAAAAAGTTGGAAGTGAACAACACTCTGCTGGCAACACATGTCATGGTATTGTGAAATTTAATATATATTAGATGAAGTTGGCTGTTATAATCCACATTCTTCACTGTTCAGAAACCATTCTGTTATACGATCTTTCTCTTGTCTGGGGAAAGTTATTTTTGCTAACTTTATCTCTTACTTTCTCAGGGGAGTTTGAAGCTGATAGGCTTATGAATAAACCAAAAGTGAAAATTCCTGAGATGTACAATGACCCTTTGTCAATGTCACATCAACAAACAAAATTGGAGCACTCTAATGATGGTTGTGTGATGTATAAGCCATTTGATCAGAGTGAGTACATGGAAGATGCAAAGCATATGATTCCTGACAGCTTTGAGGATGATAAATACGTTTGCAATGTCCATATAGAGAAACCCACAAGCAATGTTACCTATGAAATTGATGGGATGGCTTGTGATAAAACCACAGAAAATAATATCAGATCAAAACCTGCTATTGTTCAAGCAGAGAGGCTTCATCCTTCTGATTCAGATATAGTGCTGCCTAAAGAAACCGAGAAGAGTGAATATTTATTAACAGACTCCCTTGTTCACTGTTTGGAAGAAGCACTAAATGATGACCTTTTTCTTGGAAAAGAAAATGTTTCAGATGCTATCTGCAGTTTGGATGCTTGTGCCAATAACAGTATGTCATATTTGAAACCCACTGTGGTCAAGAATGATGTTCCTGAGATCCTAAACACTGAACAAGGGGAAGATGCCCTAGAAGAAATGGTCATACCTGAATATATGCTGGATCATGATAATTACAGATATGGTAATAATGCCAAATGTCTTGAGGAATACTTTCCTGCTGCAAATACTAGCTCTAACAATTTGGGGACGAGAGAAACTTTTGTGTTTGATACAAAAAAATCTACTTGCATGAATGCCAATCCTGGAGAGGAACTTCGAAATTCAACATTGGATAATCTGGCTGAGTTTGAAATTCATGATACCACTGAACAAAAAGATAGTAAACTTAGAGATCAAATAGGTGCTATTCATACTTCAACAGCTGGTCTTAATGATGAGACAATGGTTAAAAGGAAGGGAGATTCTGTGTCTTTCTCTCAAATGCGAAGTATATTAACTTCGAATGATAAACAGCAGCATACTGATGCTATTAAGATGAGGAATCTTTCATATACACCTCATTTTCCTAGTCAATGTGATGTTCCTCTTTCAGAAAGTATAATCTGTAGAAATTGTTTTGATGTTGATACCAGTGAGAAAAACCATGCTTCAAAGAAATCAGAAACTGCCAGGAATGATCAAGCCAGGCCAATAAGTGGGAAATCAAATCCAAGGGTTGCTTCCGAACCCCAATACTTGGCTATAAATGTTGATGCCAAGGTGGAATGCTCCAACTTTGACGATCATTTTGTAGATTATGTGAAGAAGAACTGTGCAGATTCCATGAAGAAAATGAAGTCATTAAACCAATCCTGCATACCCCCATTGCAGGAATCCTTAAAACAGTCGAAGGATGTGCCTGATCAAAACATAAATGTTCTAGAAGATTTATCCTTTTTAGTTAAACAACACACCATCAGGGCAACTATAGAAGAAAATGTAACCAACCTTTTTCATGAACAGCTCGACAATCAATTAGATGGGTCTTCATGCAAGCATGTCAAGTCAAATAAAGAGTTGGGTGGACCTTTTCAGCTTGCTGGATGCTACATGCATCCAAACCAAGTGCTCTCTGTGTGGTTAAGATCAAAGGATGATTACTTACAAATTTCTGTAATTTGTGGTCTCCAGGAGAGCCATGAAAGGTATCTTTTCATATACAGGGCTCCTCTGAAGGAAAAAGGTGAAATATCCCCTTTTTTTATCGGTTACACTTTACTTGTGTTGCCTTTATTTCCCGAACCCTCAAATGGAAATGTAAGACATCTTTCAACAATATTTTCTGGCCAATGTTTGTTCTGCATATCTTTGGTTGACAGTAGTTTGTGTTTCATTTTGTAGACAACATTTGAAAGATCTGGTTTGCAATTCACACCTGATGGGCAGTCACTTGTTTTTCTTAATACTATCAAGGCACCTCTTTGCAGGTTAAAAAGGTTTCTTGATTTTGATTGTTATATTAGTGGCACGAATCTTGACTGAATAGTCAATTCTATTTTGTCTGAACTTGGGCAGGGCAGGAAGGATAGATTGTATGTGCTCAGTGTGCGCATTTGATCATGAAGAAAATGTGGTGCAAGTTGGTCGAGTTAATTATGGATTTGTTTTTCCATTGGCTAAATTGAAAACAACAGAGAGACTCTCCTGCATTTTAGTTTCTGAGCCTAATTGTCTCATAGCTGCTGGAGTGGGTGGGACATTGCATGTCTGGTTGATGATCTGCAACTGGAGGTACATATTGCCTCATAATAGATATTCTAAATTTTTCTCTACTTTCATCTTTCTGGCTCAAGTCAGCTAAAATTTTCCAAGCCGATTGTTTGAGAATGCTTAACATTATATCATATGCTTAAGGCTTTGACATATCTTTTAACTTCCTTTGATATTTTATACGTTAAATTAATTTTCATTGATTTGCTTGCAGTGGAGCTTCAGAGGAGTTTGTACTGCCCAGCTTCAATTATTTAACACCAGTAATAGAGCTCAAAAAAATTCCAAAGGCTGACTACCTTATCATTGGTCACAATGGTGTTGGCAGCTTTTGCTTATGGTAAGTTGTCCAGTGCATCACTTGTTTTTAGTCCCTTGGACCATGTCAATTACTGTGCTCTCTTTTTTATGCCTTTTTGTGGTGCTTCAATTTTGTTATGGGCACTATCCTTTTGTGGTGCTTTCAACTTTGTTGTGGGCACTAACTTTTGAGCATTTTGTACTAGTATCTAGTACTGCCCTATATTTGTCGATAATCCTTTATATCATTTGTTCAAAGAAGTTATGATCACTAGGTTTAGATGTGTTACCCTCCAACTTTGTTTTTGTCCTTTATGTTTTTTTGGGGATGAGTGGTCACTGGTCATCCAACTAAGTTCAACATTAGGTGTGTCTAATTTGTTCAAATTTAGCAGTCATGTATTTAAAAATATCCACCATATTTAAATTAACAAAGCATGTGTTAAGCTAGGGCTGGTTGAGTTCACCCGCTTGCACATGAGGGGGATTGTTAAGGATATAAATCTGCAGATTGCAACCTTTTTCTAATATCTTATTTGTTTGTCTTAAGTAGTCACTCGTTCAAACTTAACATTATCATCTGGAGAAGTTTTTTATCCTTTTCCTTTCAATAATTGACATGCACTCAATCTGCCAATATTGTGTTTGAATATCTAATATGCTAGGGACATATCGAAGAGGGTTCTCTTGGCTACGTATTCAATCCCAAGCAATCTGATCTTTCAGATTCTTCCAATTGGGTTCTTCAGTTTCAAGAATGAGACCGTTCATTCAGTTTCCCAGGAGATGAAGCTCATGCAAGAGACATTGAAACCCAATGATTGTGTTATTGAAGCTGCTTCAGGTCCCTTGCAACTAAGAGAAGATACAGCTGCTGTTTGGCTACTAGTTTATACCACTTCAGATTTAGAGGAACAAGAGGATCATCAGTTGAAAGGACTAGACAGAGATTCAAAGAGATGTTGGAGGCTTGCTCTTTTGGTGAAGAATATAGTGGTCATGGGGAGTGTGTTGGATTACAGGTACTTCATATTTCCATCATCTAGCATCTGTTGAAGTTCCCTTGCATTTTGGTTGCTCTTTATAGCACCCTACTTATACATTTTTTTAAAAGAAATGTTACATTAACTCCAATGGTTGAAAAGGGAGATTATTTATGAATTGTTCTTGATATATAATGTCTTATGAATTATTAGTGATATATTTGAATTGCTCATAATTTAAAATGTACTTTTAAACAATGTTTCTTGTGCTTGAGATACCGAAGTGATGACATGTTATTTTAGTATTATTTTAATAGTTTCAAAAGATCTTTGACATGGTACATTCAACTGGTGCAAAGTCTAGATTCTGTGACAAACAACGTTTTATAAGAAACAAGGAGGTTGCAATGTCACAAGAAAGGATTAGAAAGAAAAAATTGCAAGATGGACAGTTGACCAAGCCAAAAGCACAAACCAACAACCAGAGACGTACGTCTCACATGGTTATAATGACAGCACTTCTTTTCCTACGGCACCTCAACTATGAATGATGTCCTTACCTAATGTAGGGATTGTCTTATATTTTTTGCGACCCTTTGCAAATTAAGGTGTTTAGTCTTCTTGACGTGCCATCAAGCTTTTTAGTACAACCAACTAACCTCCTGCACTTGAAGGATCTTCTGGCCATGCAGATGCCATATACAACAATATGTAACTGCCACTTTTTTGCTTATCAAAATGCGTTGTTGGATTTTGTTTTATAGAGTTGCAAGAAAAATGTAATCCATCTCACAAAAGTACAACAGACACCTAGCTAGTTCAGTTACTCTGCTCCTATTCATTAATTCCTTGATTGTTCAGTGACAGATTCTAAAATACTCAACACTTGTACCCTTCTTGATAATTTTTCTGTCATGTATTCCATGATTGCATCTTCATTTGTATCCTTTAAAATCACTAGTGTTGTCACCAACCTACATAATACTTTCAGAGGATACATGCTCATTTACCATACCTGTGAATACTTACCAACTATCTATTGTTATTGCAGTGCTTCTTCTGTGGATGCATCTGCTGATTACGGAATTATTGGCACATACGATGGCTTGCTTTACAAGTGGGAATTATCAACTGGGAAGAGATTAGCCAATTTGTTTCGTCTCAATAGTAAGTCGGTGATTATTTTTCTCTTTACCATGACTTTTATGTTTTATTACATCACTATAACCTATAACGATCTATGAACTTTTTGCGGGAAGTTTCTTAATATCTTACGGTTCTTAAGCTTGAGACACTGAATTGCCTGAATTTCTATATTCATTTTATTACCAAATCCTAGTAGTCTGGTATCTCTCTTATAGTATGCAAGAGTAAGTTAATACGACATTCTTCATAACCTCTGTTTACTATATTTGATAGAAGTACGAAATGGGATGAGGAAATTATCTTCTTCACTAACTTGTTGGATGGGCATTGTATACAACAAGATCCTTTGCGAAAACCCAGAATTAAATCTGATAATCAAATGTCATTTGCATACAGTATCTATAGATGTACTTGTTTTCATGTTTGATTTGTGTGGTGTGACCTTGTGATGAATAATCGAAAACCAGTATTCAAGACCAGTCGTTGATAAAAGTATAAAGCAAAATTATAACTTCCACTCGTACCAACCTGGAGTAACTATTGCTCGAAGTATTCCAGTACTCATCGATGGTGTGAGTTAAATGGTTTTTTGCTATGCTTGATATGTCTATCAGTTAAGATTGGTGGCGAAGTTGATTTCAGCTGATCAGTTGCATTGAGTTGGGTTTTGAAATTATGGCAACCAAGAGAGTTTTGACTATATATATATATATATATATTTAGAACTTAGCAAATCTTAAACCTAAGACCTCCCGTATGGAGCTCAATTACTCTAATCAGAAGAAAAGTTCTGACTATATTGCATCGAATCCTAGTTAACTGTTGGTTCTAGTTTTAACTAGTCAAATCCTATAGAACATAATTCATTGAAATGCTCTAGTACTCAAGAAGTGCAAACTGCATTCTTCGGATTAGCCAATACCTTGAACTTAACGTCTTCCATTCACCTGTTTTGACAGGGGGAAGCATCCTCTGCACTGCAATGGATGCCGAATCTGGCGCATTGGCAGTTGCAGATGACGAATGCCGGTTGCTGATTTTTAAACAAGCATGATTTGAGATTCATCCATCAAAATACATTCATTCTTCAATCCAAGAGATCGATGGTATTCTACCATGTACTTTCTGACTCGGAACAGGAGATACCAAGTTGCACTGAGATAGCTTCGTTTTGACTGTCAAATCCGTGGTATCCTTTGTCGTGGATTCAACTATTCTATCTCTACTTCTAGTTTTTGAAGTTGATCTTATGATTCGAAGGGCGGATGCTATGGACCATGCATTTTGCCGCTGCTCATCTGTATATAAAGGGCCTTCTTAATTGTGCCTGCATGTCATGTACCTGGGACCTTCTTGCCTTCCTGACCTGTTGTACATAACACCTTTTGGTTTTCTGCAAAAGAGGGTAAAATTGTATATGTACATTTCTCTGTCCACACCCACTTCTTTTTATTCCAAATGCAGATAAAGCTATTCAGTATCTCAATCACTCCTGCCTAGTGAGTTCAACAGATTGGTATCGCAAGTCGGCTCTGCTCCATGATCTGAGGCCTGAGTATTTATATCACTATACTTGCCTAACCTTGTCTAAGCCAAGCAGAAGGTATGACATATCATTCAATTTGACAGACCACTGATTTAGCATCCATTATTAATTACACTAATTTATGTTTGTACTTCTAGATCTACCCACCGCTCCGCTGCTGCTGATCACCTGCATCTTTAATTCTCTCAATCAATTCTCCGGTCAACCAGGTAAATCATCTATGAACTTCTCTCTTGGGTAGTTTGCTTAAGCTGCCTCGATGCTGCTGTTCTTTTGTAGATTGAACATGGTAATTGACCTCTAGGATTAAGTTTCATTTACACACTTTTTTAAGCTTAAAACCTACATATCTAGCCGTGCTGTTATTTGTCCCGCATACTTGGCACACTATATCTTGCCTACGTGGCACATTTGGATGATTGAAATTATATCTCACCTTGACTGACTAGAGTTGTTTCACTTGCGTTGCTGATCCACCGACCCCTTCATCCTCAAGTGTAAATGTCAAATCAATCAGCAAGTGATACGACAACACAATGTTAATAGTGATGATATGCCAATTTTATTCGAATCAAACAAATGTATCACATGCGTGAGAGAAAACACTGGTTGGAACTTGTAGTTGTAGAGGATACACAGTGAATCCTTGGTAACCAGCACATAACTTTTGGAAACCGTCGGCATAATTGAACCATTATGTTAGTCAACTTTGATGCATTGCATGTAGCTCTGGCTCCATTCATTTTGTAAGGATATCTACTTATTTCGTTGCCTTCCATCATCAAATATCCCTCAGGATTTAGGAACAATGGTCACATTCACTACAACAGATACAACTTATGCAAATAGAGCAAAAGAGAATACCTAAATAATTAAACGCAAACCAAAAATGTATTAGGACAACTTGAGTGAAAAAATATACGTTTTGGTAAAAAAAGCTATATCAAGTTGAACCATAGAGCACGAAATAACCATCAAATGGGTACCTGAAGAATTATTGTATCAACCAAACTAAAAAAAAATTAAGATAGCCAATGTTGAAACAAATTTGAGGGGAAAAGAAAAGAATACAAACTTTTGGTGAAGAAAAGCTATATCAGGCTGAAAACACAACATGAAATAACCATCGTGCAGAACACTAACAAGGCGGCAAACTTTAGGACTCAAACGAGCTAATCTACTTTCCCTTGGCCGGTCCATTGGGTACCTCAGCTGCTACTTTTGTTGCGTTGAGCTCATCCCATGCGTCAATCCATGTAACCATGGCGTCGGCAAGCTTGGCGAAGTAAGGATCGACCTTGCTGAGCTTTTCTTTCACCTGCTTGGCCAGCTCAATGTAGCACTGCTGGACGGTGACGCAGTCCTTGGAAAGGACAGCAGACTGGAAGAATGGAATGATCTCCTCCTGCCAGAAGATGCCCTTGTACTCTTTCTTCAGGTTCACAAAAGGGTTGCTGGCCTTGCTGTGCCAGATGTAAGGCAGCCCGGTCTTTACTCCCAGTCCCAGGTGGTCACAGATTACCTAAAGACAAAAACATCCCACATTTGAGTTGCATTGAAAGCTTGATCCTCCGAAGTTTACACTTGTAACGGATACACATATCTAAGATAATTAAACAGGTAGAGAGTATCCTAACCTTGACGCACCATCCAGCCCACATGTCGTCGTAACGCCCGATAGGTTGGCCATCGCCCATAAGACCAAAGTACATTGCCGGGCCGATGAGCTCACGGTCAAAGGCAAGGTTCATTCCGCACATAGGAAACAAAGTTCCCTTTGGAATCGTAAGCACAGCATCAACGTACCTGGCAAGAAATTTCTAGTTGTGAACAAAAGTCTACAGTTGTGCGCTGACATCTTGGCAAGGGAATGGTGTTGGTACCTTTGGTTCCTCTCGAGAGGCTTGACAAGCTGGGTGGGAGCATCGTAGTCCGGGATGTTGAGCCAGAGACCATGAGAGACGGCAGTCTTCGCACCCTCACGGAGGCTGAAAGGATACCCACGCACGAAGTCTGCGCCTTCGCGGTAGGGATCGTACAGGGTGTTGAAGAAATGGGGAGTAGAAGGGGACAGGAGGTTCTTGATGTGCTGCTGAAGAGCGTTGATCTCCTTGCCCGAAGGATCTTTGGCGACCTGGTTGAAGAAATAGAAGATGATTTGGTTGCATGTAAACGAGGTATGCATTTTAAAACACTTCTATTCTCCTGAAAGGGACGTAAAAGCTCCATTATTTTAGGGTGTCCCCACAAGTTTGAAATTTTAATTCTCGAGATGCAAGATCCGGAAGGCAACTCTTCTCCCAACATTTAAAATTCAGGTTCAGTCATTAGATTTCTATTTGATCATGAAACTAGACGATCATCTGGCGAATTTGCAGCAGCAACAGATGCACGATGGATACACTCAAAACCATTCGTGATCTGTGAACTTATTTTTGAGAGTTGATCTGTTCTCCGGATCAGGATCTGGTGAAATCTATTGAAAATTATGAAAAAACTACTGAGATCTGACAGAAGCGCCCGTGTTTACTGTCACATAAAGGAGATCCGACACACATAGACCGTAAAAACTGCAATGTGCAAGATTATAAGTTCAAATACGAGAAAGAAAAGGGATCCTTCTCGGCTAAACCAAGTACCAAATAGAAAACCCCTAGATCTGAACGTAAAGGAAAATGGGAAGAGAAACCGAAGAAAAAGAAAGCAGAAGAGGAGGGAAGGGAGGGGGGTTACTCACGAAGCAGTCGTCGTCGATGGTGTAGATGTACTTCTTCTTGGAGACCATGTAGCCGAAGCAGCGGCAGGCGGAGTCCTTGAAGGAGATGCAGGAGGCCTTGGGGCCGAGGATGCGGTTGATGTCATTCCGGTTGTAGAGGTCGTAGTCAAACCCCTCCGGCACCTTGATCGTCTTGCTCGGGTCGCCGTCCTGCACGATGATGAGGTGGTACGGCTGGAAGAAAGGCCGCCACATCTCCAGGAAGTCGAGGTTCCTTATCGTCGGGATCACGATGTCGAGCTCATCCTTCAGCAATGGCGTGACCGGAACCGCCGCCGCCGACTCCTTCGCCATTCCTCCTCCCCCTTTCTATCTCGCCTCTCCCCTCCCTCAAACCCAAATCAAAGAGAGAAGACGAAGACGCTCTTTTCTTCTCCTCTGGCAAGGGAGGACTCCCCGCACTCCCCCAATATAAAGGCCAATCGTCACGTGCGAGATCGTCGGTGGCGACAACTGCGCGTGGGACGGAGAACGGACGGCGGATTTCTCGCTCGGCGACTTCAAGAGTCGTGCTCCGGTCCTCCCTCGCTTCCCCTCAGCCAAGATGGACGGCTCTGATGCGTCGATGCGGGAGCGGAAGGCCATCAATGGATGACGATATCGGATCCGACCCGCTCTGGGAATCACCGGACCACTCCCTCCGTGGAAACAAAGGAATCGATCCCAAATGGATCCGGATTCAGTAGATCTACTTCGACTCAGATCTGAACTGAACTAAGTAGCTACCGGAATTGGATGATACAGTTGAAAATTCTGGTTACTTCGATCGACGGAGAATAAAATATAAAATGAATTAAGGGGAATCCGAAAATAGCCTAAATAATAATAATAAAGCACAAAAATGGTTTAAGAGAAATAGTTATTTGTATTAGCCAAGGGAGTGCTTTGACTGAAGAATAATTATATCACCCAGTGGCGGTGGCGGTGGCGGTTGTTGTAGTAGCAGTAGTACTTTTAAGAATAGATGTAACCAATTACACAGATGATTGATTGTGGTAAGATCCATACAGAACATTGGTCTACTAATCTCATGCTGCATATGATTGTGAGAGGTTAACAATTTACCAAGAAAGGAAGCAGTAAAAAAAAAGAAATATTGCATCTAACTCTTTATACTTTTAATTAATTAATGATGGTCACGTCACACATCACATGGCTCGGAAATGGAGAGGTTAACAATAAGAACATCATGTGTTCGGTAGGAGGGAGGGGGGATTTGAATTTAATTTGTGGATGTGATGGTAGGCACGCTGTATCCTTTTAATTTCCTTATCAGTCCCCCTCACTTTCTCCACTTTATTTAATTGTTTTCTACTATTCAATTCAACCTACCGTATGGCGGTATGGGGGGAGAAAAATAATGATAGTTTGAAGAAGAAGAAGAAGAAAGAAAGAAGAAGAGGGCGATGCATAATCTGCATGTTGACATCACTTTGTCCACCGGCAGAGTTAAAATTACAGCATCTGCAAAAGCAGATGGGACTGCTACCATCCATGCAACTAAACTAAACAGCTGGTGAGAATTGATTGATATATTTATAGGTGTATTAAGCATTGGGGTATGCAAGTGTTTGTTAGGTGGATATAACTTAATACTCTTTGCTATACAGTTGAAGAAGAGCTTCATTACCCCCATATCACTGTGATTATATCAATTCTAGATGCCTCTGTTTGAACCTTGACATTCAATTATTTGTCTGATTATTATTGGTCTCTTATCTCATGCTTCCTTTGCCTTATAGTCTTTCCATACAGTCATTTTGGACAATCTTGATAAAAGAAGCTTTACTGTTTGCTTCATATCTATAACTTAACTAAGTGGTTTCTGGAGCATATTTGACTATTCTAGTATGAAAGTAAGTTGCTTTACAAAGCTCATAATAATGTCTAAGAAGAATGCAATAAAAAGATCAGGCGATAATAATCATTGACCTGTACTTCTTGTGGTGCTTCATTACCTTGGAAAGTAAGAAGCAAATATGAAGACTGTAATTTGAGACGGGTCCAAAAACTGGTAGGTGGTTGATGTCTTAAGTTCTTGGTTCCCCATTACCATGCATTCCTACAACTAGTTCATGGGCTAAATATTTCCCTTATCAGGATGCGGCAGATCTTAGTACATTATGGCATTGCAGGTAATTGTGCAATTAATTTGGAATCTTGGTCGAACAATTGTTCTTGAGCCAGGTGTTTAAACAGAGCTAGAGCGAAGATTGCAAAGTACAAGTGGAAGTATTTCTGACTAATGAAAACAGAAAAAGATCCTTTAGACAATCACATTTAGGATTTCTTTGTCTATCTGCTGATAAATCCCATTTGTTTCTCTTAAAAATGCTTGGGAGTGTAAAAGCACCATGGAAGGCATCCCCAAACACAGCCTATAAATCCTAACAAAATGCTTATCAATTCAGGTCCTCAAATGAATTTCTTTTCTTGTTTTAGTTAAAATAAGTAAGCGAGCATGTTCTCAACAGCCACTCTGGTGGTTAAAAGCAGGTTGTACCCCGTTTGCATGCGTTGCATTCCAGTTTCTATTATGTCAAGATGGTCTCCTGTTATATCTATCATGATTAGACACAAATATTCGTGATTCTAATATGGATTACATTTTTGTTCTCTGACATCCCTTTGATGCTTGATAATTTTTACTCTTTAGGAGTTGCTTCTATAGGAATGCTATCCTTCTCAGAGCAATTCCGTTTTAGTTTCTGGCATATCAACATGAAATTAACAAGTTTTCAAATTGTAGAGGCATAAATGCATCTTCACTGATGTATTCACATTACAGCAACGAGTAGTGCTCTTGGGCCTGATCTCTTTAGTTGGGAGTTTGATCCCTCTTCAGGGCATCTAGGAAAGCATGTCACTCTATGGTATATGTTGTATGATTTTGCATCTGGTAAAGAGATATAATCATGCGTGTGCATCATTAGCATGACTTGTATAAATACTGCAAGAGAGGTTTGTTTTGATCTAAAATGTGCTTGTCTTCATTTGTTTTGTGTGTGGTTTGGGCTGATGCCGACACATGGTTTGAGAGGAAACAACAAGAGGAAGAAATGCAGCGGTTTCAGGTGGAACACCAGGCTGCCATGCGAGCTGCTGAGGAGCTTCCCAGGAAGAAACTGGCTGAGGAGAGAGAAGTGGAGAAAAAGAAGATGATGCAGAAAAGAACTCCGACCCAATGACTGCAGCCGAAGCCGAGGCACTCGAAGAGAGCAGATGAGACCTGCACATCTCTGAAGCTAATTGTATCAATGTGGATAACAGTTGTATACTCAAACCAGCAGTTTAACATTTGACATTAAACAATTCGATCTGTGGGTTTCTTTGATCTCATCGTAGATGCTTTTTGTTCTTCTGCAAAGGGAGTTCTTTTTTTATGGAAATTTGGTAAAGAACCTCGAGAAAGTATTGAGAAGTTTGATAAGACGGTATTATGCTTTATAAAATACTAGGGAATCAAGGAATTCGAATCCCCTTCTTCTTTATCCTTTCCAGTGGAATTCTCTGCTGCTCTGCGCCCTCCGTTCTAACTCAAGAATGATTCTTTTACCATCCATGCCTGCGCCTTTCCAGCAGATTTGTCAATCCTTATTCATGAAATGATTCTACCACCATCCATGCTTTTCCAGTGGAACCCAACGTTGCTATTCGAACTCGGTTCTAAGCCCGAGGATGAATAATATTCTAAAACTCCGATGCCTTGTACGCTTCCGGTGGCTTGTTCCCGAATCAGAATGCAGTCAACGGCCTCATGTCGGCGATTGGTCAACGCACGCCTCCTTTTCCAGGGCAATTTCTAGGCGCATGAAGGGAAATCAATTAATGGGTTTGTATTTTATGCGAATGTCCTTGTAGAATAGATCGTGCAATTCCCTAGCAACGTTGTGGATTCAATCTCCACGTTTCATCCAACTACCATCATGATATAGAATTCGCTTGGTGCGAAAACGTTTGGAGTTGTACGGTTATTGGATAGGATCCCGCATTTGGGAGGCCGCAAATTATATTATGCTGGACTCGGGCGCCCTCCCATTTCTTCGCCGCCGCCGTCCATTCTCGAGGAAAGCGTGAAGGCTTCTCCCCGTGGTTTCTTCGATCTATCGACCGGAGTCGGTGGGAATTCGTAGCGGCCGTGAATGGATTCCGGAGAGATCGCCCGCCCTAATGTTCCATCTTTCTACCAGACGGAGATTAACTGGGACAGGCGAGCGTCTTTGCTTACATTTCCCCTCCCCGATCAAGCTCTTCTCCTGTGTTTGTTCTTGATTGATTATTGATCATGAATTCCTTCATTTTATTATATGTTTTTGCTAGATCCACATATAATTTGGACGCCAACTTGTTATTGTTGTTGTTGTTCGTTTGCTAGTTCGCTATCAAGATCTGGTAACTTTTTACGTTGTTGGACTTCGAAATTACCATACTTTTCCAAGGTTTACTTGCCTCTGCAATTTCGGTGATTCATATTTGCTACAATTCTTCCTCAAGCTACGGGCTTGTGAATGGAGTTGTTATTGGATTTCGCTCTCTTGAGATTTTGCAGGCTCAACAAAACAAAAATCTATTAGTTACTAACATTCCTTTTTTGCAGGCTCAACAAAACAAAATTCTATGTTACAGGAGCTGGAATTTTTAGTGGTGTTACTGTGGCTCTATATCCGCTCTCTGTCATAAAGACCAGGATGCAGGTTGCTTCAAAAGATGCTGTGCAGAAGAATGCATTTTCAGCTTTCAGAAATATTCTTAAAGTTGATGGGATAACTGGTCTTTATAGGGGATTTGGTACAGTTATTACTGGAGCTATTCCTACAAGGATCGTTTTCCTTACTTCTTTGGAAACAACCAAAGTGGCTTCACTGAAATTGGTCGAACCCTTCAAGTTATCTGAACCTGTTCAAGCTGCCATAGCAAACGGAATTGCTGGCATGTCAGCATCTCTAATGTCCCAAGCTGTCTTTGTTCCTGTTGACGTGGTATGAAGTTGGTTTTCAACATTCTCTTATTCTACTTCAATTCCTGAAATTAAGTAAACATGGTCTTTTATATGTAGTTCATCATGATTCTTGTCTCTTCCCTTGTTTGTCCTTGCGCTTCTTGTTCTAACCTTATGATTTGATGGTATTTGTGAACAATTTCATTGGCTAGATTTTAGGAAGGGAGAATGTTTTTGAGTGCCCTTTTTTCATGGAGGATTCACAAAGATACGTTTTTTCCTATAATTCAACCTGTTGAACTTGCTATCCTTCCCCTGCAAGGAAAGAGATTGTCATTACCTCTGGATACAGGTCTCAAAAGGAGTAAACATTCTCACCCAAAGAAACATTTTTTTTGTTTAGAACCTTCTATTGGCTGCTTTTTTGGAAAATTAACCGTCCAAATACTGGGCCTCAGCCTCTTTTAGATGTTCCAATATTTTAGTGCCTTTTATTGGCATGCCACTATGAACTGCTTCTTTTTTCTGTCAAGTAAAAGAAAAACACTCCCAGAAGTGTTTTGTCAGAAAAGACTGCAACAAGAAGCCCATATATTTTTTGAAGGTTTTCTATTGTTCTGTTGGACCATTTTGGTTGTTGTCATGTTCGGTATTGTTCATTTGTTGCATGATTTAGAAGAGTGAGAACTCAGATATAAAAGTTCCAGTTCACAGGAGGTTCTCCAAGCTTATATGATTTTATAAGTCTGGAGCTTGTGCTTTATCTTTGGGTTTCAGTGTAAGATGGTCTTTCTGTATAGTCTATTCAATTTTCGATGCTTTGTTCATTAGATGAATATGCCTATAAAATGGAGAAGAGCGTGTTTTGTTCTTGTACATGATAAGGTGGTTTTCTGTTAGGTTAGCCAAAAGTTGATGGTACAAGGATATTCTGGTTTTGCAAAGTATAATGGTGGATTTGATGCTGCTCGACACATTATCAAGTCTGATGGAATCCGAGGACTCTATAGAGGCTTTGGCCTGTCCGTTCTTACATATTCTCCATCTAGTGCTGTATGGTGGGCGAGTTACGGATCAAGTCAACATATCATCTGGAAGTAAGATACTGACTTCCATGTGAACTATAAAAGCTTGTCTTATTTTGACTAACATCAATACAAGGTGCTTGCTGTAATCAGTATAGTTTACATCTTTCCGTTGAGTCTTGTTTATATCAATTTCAAATGCAAAGACTCTAAAATCTGGTGTTGCATGTATCTGCAAATATACATATTACCATTTTTGTAAGTCAGCCAATGCTTGTGAAACTCGAGATGGATTGGGTTAGTTGAAATCAGATGAGATCTTGATGTTATTTGGTTAACCACTGGTGTATACATACACAGATACAATCACCCTTACACTTTTAAGTTCTCCACACTTCATGTATGCCTATGATTATTTCTTCAACTCTGGACTTAGCATGGAATCATGTGCACATTTTTTAGAGGGAGAATAAATGCAGAAATTAATTGTTGTCTAGCAGGTTCCTAGGTCACGGCAATGACAGTACAAGTGTTCCTAGCCAGTGGAAGGTAGTCTGTGTTCAAGCAACCGGTGGTATCCTTGCAGGTGCTTTGACATCTTGTATCACAACCCCTTTAGACACAATCAAGACACGGTTGCAAGTACGTCTCCATCTTTATCTTTACTTGGCCATGTCATTGTTTCTGCTTGAAGTTTCTTCACTACATTGACATTTTTGATAATGAGAATGCGTTTTTTGCTTCTTTATAGGTTATAGACAATACAGAGAAACAAAATGTTAGGCAAGTTATCAAAAGGTTGATAGCTGAAGATGGATGGAAAGGGTTTTATAGAGGATTAAGTCCAAGAGTCCTCACCATGTCAGCATGGGGCACCACAATGATTGTAGCATATGAATATTTGAGTAAGGAGATTTTTTTTTGCATACTCGTGTTTTTAGGTGATTTTTTTTATTTGACATTTAGCCATAACCTTTCCGCTAGCATAGTTAGTATTATGGTATTTGGACGTGTTCATCTAATTTTTTTGGATACCAGTACCCCAGCAAAATTTTTGCAGTGTCAGAATAATAAAGAGGATCTACACATTCAAGTTTTTGGTTGCTATATACAGCCATGAAAGTTACATCTGTATGCAGTGGGAATCTATTAGCATATATTTTAGTTGACATATATTTGGGTGGATGGAAGATGTCATCTTGTGAATCTATTTAGTGCTTACATAAACAGCATTCATCATATTAATCATATTATTATAATCTTCTGATTTAGATAATAGAATATTATTCATTAAATATTTTGAGTCGTAGTAGCAAGAAAATTGTGGCTGTGTGCCAACTTGCTCCACAAACGCCGTCTTTTCCTCTCGTTCATGATGTTTATTCTTTTGCTGATCTTGTATTTCTTGTTGTTTCAGAGAGGATTTGTCTTATAAGCGAAGACATATAAATCCAATTATCTCATTCAAGATAGCAAGTCGTCCTATCTTCATCAGAGACGTCCAAAAGAATCCTGACAGTCGCCGAAGCAGATGGATTCTCTCAGTTCAATCATATACCTTATTATTCATCTTCCGTAGAACCGTATCATCATTCAAGATTATTATTATATACAACCATTATGCAGCATGGGGTCGTAATCCTTTTGTTTGAAAGATCCCAGTTGCTTGACTGACTACAAATCATACAAGTGATCCCTTTTCCCTGGGAAAGCTTTACCTACATTCTTTATAAGGATTTAATTCTTTCTAAACACAATGCGATTCTTTTGCTATATTATTTCTTATTTCATGAAGTGTGCAACGCAATCGACAATGTATAAGACGGAAATCTGTTGTACTACAACCTTGTAACAGACGCAGAACAGTGTATCGTGTTTCTAACAAAGCTTATAATGAACAAACTATAAGAGGATGTTATGGAAAGTTCCGCCTTGTAAAGTACATATTCCAACCTAATTGTAAGGATATGCCAATCGACATACCTCTTAAGCATCAGTGGCGAAATTGATCAAACACAACGTAATTACTAAGGACATGACCAAACAGGTGCAGTTTTAGAACTCAAATAGGGTACACGTCAGAGATGTTCGTGCAATTGAATAAGTGTACATATTTAGCAAGATAAGAAATTATACGATCCCGATATAGAGATGAACGATTACTTTTCTGTCACAAATGGAAGTAGCTATTCTTTACATAGATTTATTCAGATACAGTAATGACAATGATTGATTACATTACACAAACTACAACTTGGATGGCATAACTTAGCTGTCAAAATTGCCATGCTCATTTTTTGGATCGAGCAACTCGGCACACGCGCTTCATTGTAAAAGCCGATCTGAGATCATCACCAATAGGAAGAGAAAAGAAAAAAAAATGATGAAGTGGAAGGTCTAGGTCTAACAAAGATGAAACCTATCAACGAATACACACAGCAAAGCTGACATAGGGTTGGTTATCCGGGGCGAAATCTGGGTAAACTAGCCACGTAACGTGGATGATGCTTTTCCAAGTGGCGGTGCCGCAACTTATCTCCGAGAAGACGCTTCAGAGGAATGCTTCTTTTCATAGTCCCAGAAGCTCTATCGTCTCCTAGAAATGGCTGTCGACTAACCTGATATCCTGCTGCATCTGTACCTGTTCTTCATGCCGACTGGATCTCGAGGCTGCTAACTATAACCTTAGAATAGTACGGAGTGTATCACAAAGGTTTTGGATAGTCTGCTTCTCTTGCGCTGCTTGAAGCTCTTGGAGAGGCATATCCTCATAGCACCTGGATCAAAGGGAAAGAATTATCGACACCAGCAAATAGTGAAGATCAAATAAGCTGTGGAGAAACCTTTACGTTTTATGATAAGATAAAGCCTGAGCTAGATTCATCAAAGTCGGAGATGTAGTCAATCTCTGATTCACTCCTGGAGGAAGCTGGATCTGGACCAACAAACAGCAGATAGTGAATCCAAACATTAAAAGAGCATTTGACAGATGCAATGACAAATGAAGAATGAGATGTTCCAAGGTAAACCTCATTTGGCCCTTTACGTCCTTTCTTAGATTGCCCATCGCAACTGAAGAGGTCCTTCACTGCTTCCAAGGCATTGTGGTTACTTAATTCCTGCATTCTACTCCCAGATAAATTCTCCGAGACTAGAGCAAGAGGAGATATGTCTATTGCCTTGAGGAGCGGGATAGGTACGGTATTGCCAGCAGCATAGATGGATCGGATCTAGGAGGCAACAGGGCAAAAGGTGAAAAAGGAAACTTAGGAACCAAAGGCTGTTACTTATAGATTTTCTGGTGCAGCTAAAAGAGTACCTTATCTTGAACTAAAAAGGCTTTACGGTTACTGGTGGCACTTTTCAAAGTGCCACTCTTAGCATTTCTAGCAGAACTGGTGGAAATGCTTTTGCCTAGGCCATGTTGCTGTGAGACTGCACTTGAAGCGGGGGTCTTCTCAGTGAACCCAAATGAAGACAATATTGGTTCCGGTGTTGCCTGGGTATCATGCTTTTCCTCCACGTCCTTCGTAACAACAGTCGCACTCAAGTTTTCTACCCTGAGCGGACCAACAAAATTAAGCTCTGATGACACCAGTGTAGACTTAGAATATTTTAGGAAAGATGAATGGCAATAAAGACTAAGAAAAAATAAAAAGAACGGCACACGAAGACAATAAGACGCGAGCTGTTTGGCAACTTCGTTGAGGGCTTCATATGCACTGAAAAATAATTCTGGTTTAAGATATGTCCATACCAAGAATCAAAAGATTTGTCACACTGTGAATCATGAGTAAAAGAACTGATGTCACCAAGCCCAGGTATGAACTCTGGTTTCTTAAAGACAGGGGATTCGGTAGCTTCATCACCATTTCCAACTTCATTGTGAACAATAACAGTACCAAACTCACCTATAAGAGAAAAGATCTGGAGTTAATTAGGCTGCCGAAGCATATCAACATTGGACATGAACTTTTTTAGCTTCAATAGTTTATCACATGAGATGCTTGAATAAAAACTAATAGTTATGAAAAACATCTTCCCTACCACAATTTAGAAGTTCAAATAATACCAACACTATGATTAACTTCGATACAAAAATGCCAAGATGTATTAAATTTCCACTTTACTTGGACTAGAAGTCAACATTGAGTAAACAATAATCTAACATCAGGTTCTAATTAAAGAAATAACTAACAACCTACCTCTGTTGCATTTACTATGGAATAAAAAAAAGAAGGAGATCAGGATATGATGCATTAAATGGAATAACTTACGAGATAACTGAGGTGGTTGACTGCGTACAATTAGGTTTTAGGAGAATGCTCAATCAACAAATCACTGTGTGGGTAGTTATACTCTATTGTATTTTCCATGGCAGACTTGGAAGATTCTCTCCCAACTCAAACCAAAACCGACTGTATCGTTGCTTTTTTTAGAACAGTCTACGGGCAACACAGTTATGTGCTAAAACAGTACTCAAAACTGACCCTCAACTAGGCCAGTACTGTACCACATACAAAATTTTAATAAAAAAAATACTATATTAACTTTATAAAGAAGAACTCTGGAACCCTTGGTGCCATTTTGGTGACTAAAGGGACATAACACAATGCCAATAGGTGTGTATCACTTGGTAGCACCTGTGCACTGCGTGGCAACTGATTTCTTTTGATCAGTTCACATACCAGTCCCCACAGAGAACAGTATTTACCATCCAAATAGATGAATCTGGGTAGTACATAAACCTTGGTTGTATGAGTCACAATTTTATATTTTGATTGACAAGATGCCTTCAGCATATATGAATGACATCAATAATCCAATATTCAAATAGCTGGAAATCATTGTTGAGACAACCTAAAGTTGGCTTCAAGTTTCGACTCTAACTATAGGTCAAGTCCATTCCTTCTTAGAAAGAGGAAATCATCATGTGACCCTTATGGCATGGAAAGAATTTGCTAAAGAATGAGCAGAGCTGAAAAGAGTTGACATGCCGTTACATTGTGTAACAAAGTTCATTTAAAAAACAAGTGCTTAGTTACATGCATCACCTTCAGCAACACGACCTACATCATCATTGATTGGATAACCCTTTGGTCTCGAAGGAACAGTATCTGCATAGGTTTCATTAATCCGTGTAGTTCTTCCATGCACTAACTGCTAAAATCATTGAAGTTTGGAATGATAAAAAGGAAAAAAAATTAAAATTAATTCAGTATACTGGTCACAGCAAGCATACAGTTTCACTGCCTGATTGCTGACTTTGTGCCTGTGCAGCCATTGATGCTCTAATCTGCCTTGCTTTTTTAATCTTTGGAAGCATCTTTGAAGCTCCCCAATTACACTTTTCAATAAACTTATGCTGCAGAAAATATTAATTACAAAGTTAACACAAAATGATTGAACTCATCAACATTCTTGGGATAAATCTATAAGAAAAGAACACCATTGGATGCCACGACTAACATGTGGATAAGCAAAATATATGTTTTGTCAAATTAACACAATCTCAATTTAAAGAACCTACTTATGCTAACAATCTTTCCTTCTGTATTAATAATATTTAATACCTTCAACATCTCAGTTGCTGTAGGACGTAATCTTGGATCCTTTGTCAAGCACTTAGCAATAAAATCATGGAAAAGAAGTGACCTACGGAAGAGAATGATTGCATGGATCACTGAATAAATAGCATAAGTATCAAATATGTATAGAGAGGAGTATACAAAACATACCATTTTTCTTTATCCTCCAGCATTGGAGCAGGTTCACTTGATATCATAAACAACACCTATACAAAAGGGGTAAATCAATCATAGATAAATGTAAATCAACATATTTGAACATTGATAGAACATAAAAAAGAAGAGGAATTAGAATAAGATGTCCTAAATAAGGAGTGCAATGTTACAAAGATTATGCATCCTGTTCCCTTAAAGACATATATCTCCACGATTTCTAAATACGGATGAAGATCAACCTGCTGATGCGTTTAAGTTAAAAAAGACTGTATATTTCAATATCTTAACTACCATATCTGGATGGTAAGGAATGTGTCCATGGACTAAATTGAGCATGAATTGTCTACAATAATGAAGATACTATATTGAGCACAACATTATTGATACATGGTCAGGAACATATATGGAACATCAAAAATGACAAGTTTCACCCTACAAAAGGCATATATGCCCTCAATGTATGGAAGTAGAATTACTGCAAGGACATGAAAGAAAGAAAGATCATTGAACATACGGATCATGGTACAAATACAAGAACCAGTACTTCAAGATGACTCAAGGATATATATACTCACTCTCATAGGATGCACCGCATATCTTGGAGGTAATCCCTGAAATCAACAGATCCAAAGAGAAAGAGTTAGTAGTCTGACAATGTGAATAAGCATGATCGAGGAGATTGCCAAGCCAAGATAGTAGTTAGCAATATGTTAAAAAAATATAGGAGAACCAAAAGGATATAACTAAATTTAAATATGATAATGTAGCATGGGTGTTTCCCAAGAGAACATACCTCTGCCATTTCAATGGCTGTCACACCAAGAGCCCAAACATCTACCTGAAAATGCACTAATTATAGTTTTAACAGGTCACCATGGAGGGGAGGTAAGTATCTCATAATAGATATGGTATGCAAGAAGATATCATAATCAAAAGAGAAAACCATGAAAAATGAGTAAAAGGTTATCCAAACCACTTTGGTTGGCTGCATGGTTATTCGCCATTATTTAGCTCTAGGTCAACATCAATAGCCAAAATAAGAGTGATCAACTCCTTATTTTTGCAGATAAGGTTTTCTTAGGTCTCCTCCTTGCACCACTAATTCTCAATGAACTTATCTCCACTAACTGGGACAACATAATCTACTTTGAACAAATTCAAACAATCTTAAATAGTTCCATCATCTTATTTTGTAATCCAGGACAGGTTTACACACATGACAAAACAAACTCAACCAATCAAAATCCTCAAGCTGACAGTCATCACCATTCAGAATATACACTGTAGGTATTGTGAGAATCTAAAGCACTGAATATAATTATCATTTATGAACAAAGACTCTTTTTCCCACCTTAGACTTTTATGAAACAATTAGATTCAAACTTGAATTCCTATTATGAGACTGTCTAGAATTAAATGCTACACTCTTCATTCGAAAGCTCCATCTTAGGAATATTTAAATCCAACATGCGACTACTTATAAATTCATAGAATGCAGAACACAGAACTGTTGTCATCTAAAGGGCTTCTGTATTACACATTGTTCTGAAATACCTAGAAAGGTTATTATAAAGGCAATAAAAACCATATTACCTTTCCATCATAGCGACTTTCTTGAATAACTTCTGGAGCCATCCAATGTGGAGTTCCAATAATCTGAAAAGGACAACAAAAAACATTATAGGAAAATGCTCTTAGGACCTTAAGACCAACTCCACAAAAAATTGAGATTTTCAGCAAGATTCTATTTTTTTATGTTTTAAGCAAGAATCTAATTTTTTTGTACTATGAAGGGGGAATTGATCAAATGTGCTATAGTTGTTTTCAATTATTCTGTCAGTTCAAAAAACATTTACAAATTGTGAAGTCCATGTACCGTGTTGCGCTTTGACATGGTTCTTGTGAGCTGCGCGGCTACACCAAAATCACCTATTCAAGTAACATAAACATGAAGATGAGAGTAAAGCTAGAGAAGAAAACTAGAGTTGACAAAATTATATGCATACAAACATCAAAATGGATAATTTAATAAAAAACTTTAAGTGCAACTAATAATTGCCACCACTTATATCTACTATCCAATTTATGTTGTAGAGTAATATTCTCAAGGACGTGCTCACCCAACTTTACTTCTCCCTGCTCTGTAAGTAAAATATTCCCACCTTTAATGTCCCTATGGACCTTAAAAATTGAGTGTAGGTATGAAAGCCCCTACATCAAGAAAGTTTAAAGATTCAAGTTAGGAAGAAGACAAAGAAGTCAATTAACCAAATAATTGAATCAGGAATGCCCACATTCAAAGTTTGATTAACAAACATCAAAGAGTTTTATTCTTCTATTTATTACACTATAGATCAGACCCATGCATGATTAACAAGAATGAACTAATCTATGGATGAAGAATTGGATATTCAATATTAGAAAGACACAATATGAGAGTTGACCTTGGCCATTTGATATTAGATTGCAATGGAGATTCCAACAAATGCAAGCATTTAATGGGCCTAAAGTGGGCATTCTCCTGGGAGTTTGCAGTGGATAGGTTTACTGAAGTTTTATATTGCTTGGTATTTACAGTGATACGACAAACACTTGCAGTATCAATTATTTGAGTTGAATGCAAAAGAATACTATGTACGTATCCTGTCAGTCTGGTACACAATAAAAAATGATACCTTTAAAGCTTCTCTACATATATATGCAATTTGGTTCTCATCTAAAGCCTCCTCTGTAGTATTCATCAAGTCAGCAACACTTCCACCACCACAGTACTCCATTATTATCTGCCACATGCAAATGAAGAGGTGGGAAACCAAAATTCGTGAATCACCTAAAAGTACAGAGAAAATTTCAAAAAACTATTCTAATAGGTTAATACTCTCATATTCAATTTTCTGATCTACATCCTATATGTTTCCTATCAATATATGGCCAGATATTTACAGCAAAAAAGTAGATACACATATAAGCAGCTTCCATTGGGCACTACCATGCAAAATTTAGCAGATATATCGATCCTTCTAATTTCGTTCAAACAAATGCAATCGAAGATAATTTCATCCCACAAAAGCATGAAATAAGCCCTGAAGGAAATAGATTTCACACAAAAACTTGGAATATCACACCATTTTGGACTTGCTACCAGTTAGAAGCCCATAGGCATAGGATATGGCTATTTGAAGATAGACAATAGTAAGAACTTTTTTTAAAAAAGAAAAAGATTTTATTCGTACTAGTGTTATTCTAGTACACTTATACAAAGCATCTGAAGATCATTTGACTAACCCATAGGTATTCCTCTCCCTGGAAGCTCCCAAAGTATCGCACGACATTTGGATGGCTGCACTGCTGCAGCATTTCAATTTCTCCACGAATATCTTCATATCCTTCTTCCTGATGGAAAAATTTACGTTCAGAGAAAAGCTAATCAGTTACAACTATCTTACAGTCTACTGATCTTTTTTAAGATTTCTAGTAAAAAAGTGGCTATCAAGTAACATGGAGAAAAAGAAAATACCCCCTCTGTCAAGGATATCACTTTGACAGCAACAAGCTCAGAAGTTTTTACATCCCTAGCTTTGTACACCGCACCATAAGAACCTTTCCCTGCCAATGCTCAATTACCAAGCCAATTAATTACAAGAAAAAATCAGTCAATCAACCAAACAATTGAATGTTTTATTCATTCAAATAGGAAGATTAGTAATTACACCTCTGATACCTTTAGCTTATAACAAGTTATAAAAATATCTGAACATAAGCCAATGCAAGGGACTCAATCGTCAACAGCTACAACCTACCGTGAGTTCACCAACAAATTTAAGGACAGGTTCTCTAAAGCATCTCCAAGAAGAAAGTGCTTTGCAGAAAGATTGAGAACTCAGGAAGGAAACAATTTCTAGGACGAGTATGTTCTTCAAGTAGCACCGAACATTAGCATTGGAAGCTTAAGAAATGCCAGTGATAGCATTTATTCGTTTTCCGCTGTACGATCCTAAAAATTCATTTATTTTCTACAAAGATTCGACTTTCTTTTCGAGAGTCAATCCCAGAAGTTGTCAAACAGAGGTAGGTAAGCAATAGAGCTTATAAGGACTTTACCGAGCTCATGGAGCAATTCGTACTTGGATGAAGGATCCTCTCGTGCAACGCTGTCAGGAACGGAACTCACTGATGCCTTCCTCCTCTGCTGCTGCTGCTGCTGCTGCTGCCTCCCCTCTCCCCATTGCGGTTGCCCAAACCCTCCTCCCTCCTCCACCGCCCCGCTCGTAAACGGCGATCCGAACCCCCACGCATCACCTACGCCCGTCTTGCGGACGAACGTCCCGGACACGGACTCACCCACGTTCGACCCACGCACCGTGGAATGGATCAGGAATGTGGAGTAGGGGTCGTCCTGATCGCCTCCTCTGCCCCTGGGGCTCCCACGCTGCAGATCCATGAACGGGGACCGCACAGGGGGACGGCGACCAGTAAAGGAGGTCAAGGGGCGGTCATCACGCTTAATGATGACCGTTCCAGAGTAGTCCCCGTCTTCATCGTCCTCGTCATCCTCCTCGTCGGCGGCGGCACCGAAGTCCTTGGGGACACGCTTGAGGAGGGGAGGGAGGGACGAGTCCTCGTCGTCGTACCCGGCGTCCTCCGGGTCGGATCCGCTTTCGTCATCGCCATGGATGACCACGGTGGAGTACAGATCGGAGCGCTGGCCGCGACGGCCGTGGGAGGAAGAGGAGCTCGGCGAGGACGCCATTGGCGAGCGAGCGAGGGAGGGAACGAACGAGTTTGGGCTTAAAGGGACCGAATCGCTGACTCGGGCCGAGAATTTTAAGAAGCTGACTTTAACGAGTCTTCTGGGTCCACAAGGCCGAGTCTGGATCGGACTCGTTTGCTGGCCTTTCCATTTGCATCGAATATTCAATAAAGTTTACGGTTTATATTATTTATAAATACTTTTTAATAAGAAAATAAATGATGAATCTAAATTTTTAATCCTTATACTAATGTTTGATTATATTTCAATTAATATCGTTTTTATAATTTAAGATAGAATATAAATTTTGTTACGTGTAAAACATAGCCTAGATTTAATAAATAATTAATGCATGACTCGTTTGATCCAATTCTAAAATATTTCTGTGCTCATGATCTCACAAGGCACAAGTCAAAACAATTTTTTTCTCTCCCTCTTTTTAAAAAGTAAGATGAAAATGGATCGACTTTTAATGCTTGAGGTTGACTCATATCCAACCTAACGGGAGCTGGCGTGAACCTTCTTTTTTCTCTCATGAGAAAAAAAGAAGTAACATGAGGACAACAAAACCTTACACTAGATTTTAAAAAATTACTCGACGACGAAAAAAAGCTCGACCTTTTCGATGTGCTAACTATAATTAACATTTTTTTTATCGTTACCTTTTTCTATAATATATAATTTTTTTGCCAAAAAAGATTATTTTACCCAGTCACTTTTTTTATTTATTATTTATAGCTGAGGGAAGAGGACCCTTTCTTATCTTCTATTTATTTATTTATAAAAATACGCGGAGCCAGCCATTCATTAGTGCTGCACCGAATTTTTTTTTTATTAAAAAAGATAGAAGTCACATGATATAAAAAATAATTAATCCTAATGACAAAAGTCACCTCCCTCACACAATACCTACTTTTTCTACGCATGAAATTTTTATCTTTTTTAATATATATAAATATATACTTTTTCACTCCAGCCCTCCAAGTTTATTATGATTCATTTTTTAGAAACAATGATCTCGTACATGATTCGGTAATTTGTAAATATTTTATTTTTAAAAAATTAATAACAAGTTATAATTATGCCTCTTATTGACTCCTCTGATCTCACGCACACAGTTGATTAAAAAAGAAGATGGTTAATAACAAAGAGTATTATATTAATATTGTTCCTTTTCGACAAGGTAATATTCCATTCCCTCACTGTCCTCCCCTCCCTCCCTCAGATGATGCCTTCGCCCACCCCTCTATTCTGCGTTCCCTCCCTCAGATGATGCCCTCCTTTTCATCCTGAACTATATAATTTATAGCATATATCCTCCTTTAATCTATACTTCGTTTATAATTTGAGCTCATGACCCATCCATGCTCAGTGCTCTGAATGATATTTTACATTAAATTTTGGGATGTTTTACGCTGGCATTTTTTTTTAAATAAAATTGAGCCACAAAAATAAATTACGGGTGTGCGAGCGTGTGCGTGTATATGTGTGTGTGTGTGTGGCTGAAGGGCTCGCTGGAGGACTAAATATTTGTTATTTTCTTGCGCCTCTTCTCTTTTTCTTCCACCTCGGAGTCTCCCCCCACCATGGTGGAGATTCTCCGCGCAGTCCGAGAAGTCTCCTTCCTGTTCGGATCCGTAACTGCTCTCGGCGACGACCAGTAGCGCCGCCGTGCTGCGCGATTCTACGTTATTTCGACGGTCTGGTGGGCGAATCCGTCGCCGAGTTCGTAATACATTTGTTTCAGTTACCTATCTGGCCAGTGGAGCACCAAGTTCTCCGCTTTAACGGTGCGATTTCTCGGTCGAGAAACGGCCGTTCTGCTCAGTTCTGCTGCTGATTCTTAGCTCTGTTGTCCCTTTTCTATTTCGAACGGGTAAGCAGGTACTTCTTCGGTTTTGCTCCTTAAATCGTCAAATACCCGATCGAGGTCTGCGACCTTGATCGAGTGACAGGGAGTAGTGCCCGATGGGGAAGAATCTGAGGATCAAGACGGCGACGAGTAACAGGAAGCCGCTGCTGGATGGAGAGGTATCATCTCTTTCTTTTGGTAGCATCTGGATATTCCTGGCTCAGAGTGTTTCAGGGGCTTTGAAGATATGGCTGCTATGCAGTATGGATTTGTAAAATGCCTTCTTATCCAATTTTTGTACTCTTTTACATTCAACTTGGACGGATTCTTTGTACGAAGGATTTTTTTTCCCCATTTTAGGAAAAAAATATGGCATGAATTATTTTGTTATGTATGTCATTATTTGAATAAACCAATTTAGATTATCTAACCAAATCAATAAAGTGAAGAATCTCAGCCTCTTTCACTTTGAAGATTTCTCAGAAAGCTTCTTCTTGCTTGTTGAAGCGAAGCCTCCTTTATCCAAAATATTTTTTTAGGAATAACAGGTGCCTGATACCAAATTCTACGTGCAAACTGAGAAGGATCTCGATTCGCCATGATATTTAATGGTCATTAATATCATGATTATGGAATGGAATGCATCTAGATCTTCTATTGAACTGTTGTGGTTGATTAATAGTGATATTTAATGGTCACTAATAGTGCCATCCTGAAAATAATATGTTGCTTTCTTTTTTTTATAGAATTCTCCTTGTTTTGTCTAGAGAATTTAGTTAATTCTGTTTCTTCACTTTAGGAGACGAGTAATGTTTCGTCGGATCTTGAACACGGTGATGCAGTTCAGGTAATTAGAGCTCTATTACTTTTTTTTTCTTTCTACCATGTTCTATTGTTTCTATGAATGACACTAACACTACCATTCTCTGTTCAGCCAGTCAATGTTACTTTCTGTAGGATTTTCCGTTTGGTAAGTAAAGAATTCCTTTCTTTCTCATTTCTAAATGCAAACTGATTTTTGAGTTTATTGACTTTCTGTTCATCTGTAGGCGAAACCTGATTCTGGGAAACTTATTCTTGCCACGATAGCACTACTGATAGCATCTACAACAAGTATTCTAATCGTATGTACTTGCTTACCCTTTCCATTAAAACAATGTCGGTTGATTATGCACCAAATATCTCAGAACTTGTTAAAAGGACAAGCCACATACTGTAAACTTCAATATTAGAATCACTAGGTCTTTCAACAAGTTTACTTAAACATCTGAGAAAGCCTTTTCCAACATTCTCAGGATAAAACAACAATGGGAAAGGCAAAGAAACAACCAATAATATTAGGGACTTATTACGAATTGCTTTTCTCTTAGATCTAGGTGCCCATCGTCATAATTTTCACTCAACAAATATCATGTGGCTCACCTTACGGATTAGGTATGTTCATTCAAATGTCATGCACTTGCCTCTTGGGATCATCTGTGGTACAGTGAAAGCTGGATGGTGTCGTGCTGGCAGCATTTATCTTCTGGCTTTGGCCAATATCATCTGCCATAAGATTTTGTAGAGTTAAGAGCCCAAGGGCTTAAATGTTAAACAAGACGCAGCATATTTTTTAAAAAAGTTTGTCAAGAAAATTTGTGAACTACACCATGCTTTATTCTAAGCTTTTCTCTGTTATGTTGCAGCCAAAATTTGGTGGGAAGATAATAGACATTGTCTCAAGAGAGATCCAAGAACCTGAACAGAAAGCCGAAGCTTTAGAAGCTGTTAAAAATACCATATTACAAATTGTGATGATAGTTGTTGTAGGGTAAGTTTGGTTGGATCTCAAAATTTTAGTTTCTTCTGCTTATTGTGGTTATGTTGTGATGTCAAGGCTTCAATGCTCTTCCATACAATTTGTATTTGCTTTTCATTTCATTATTTTTAGAAAGTTTTCATGTCAAAAAAAAGATATTCTGTTAGAAATTTTCTACTGTGATTTTTTTTTCCTTCTATTTTCTGTTCTTAGTCTTGAATTAATGATATTCTTCGAACAAATATTAGAGCTGATAATGCCCTCACTTTGGTTTGATCTTGTAGTTCAATATGCACTTGTTTGCGGGCATGGTTGTTCAATTCTGCCAGTGAAAGGGTAGTTGCTCGTCTGAGAAAGGATTTGTTTAGTCATCTTATCACCCAAGTGAGTTTCAATTTTCATATCATGCATAGTACCATATCCATCAAGTGAATGCTTGATTGATGTTCTGTATGTATTTGTTAGGAAATAGCATTTTATGATGTAACTCGAACTGGGGAGCTTCTAAGCAGATTATCTGAAGATACTCAAATTATAAAAAATGCTGCAACAACAAATCTTTCAGAGGCATTGCGCAATGTTACTACCACATTTATAGGTCTCGGATTTATGTTTTCCACATCATGGAAATTAACATGTAAGTTGTGAATTTACATGAAGATCATGAATTGCTGTCCTTTATCTGGATATTCAGTTCCTAATATCTTATCTTTTTTTTTCCCTTTCCACATTCTTTAACTCATGGCATATTGTTGGTTAGATCCCTCTCCTTTCCTATCTCAACATGCCACTGTATTAATCAACTTTGTCGACTTCCTACTGAAATATAAATTGAGATTATTGTCAACTGTTTTATATGGTTGTTTTCCTCATAGATAAACGAAGCTTATCTATGTCCTCGTAGTTGTTGTCATTTAATTATTTAATGAGATAAATGTTTTTTACATGAACATGAAATTCTAATGGTATCTTTCTTGGAGCAGTATTGGCACTTATTATAGTTCCAGCCATTTCTGTTGCGGTGAGAAAGTTTGGTCGTTATCTTCGCGATCTCTCCCACCAGACTCAAGCTGCAGCAGCTGTTGCAGCATCCATTGCGGAGGTATGCTAGATTTATATTTACACTATTTGTTTATATAAAAGTGTAAAAAAGGGCATCATAATCTTAGAAAGCTCTCCTTTTCAAGTTGACATACTTGGGCTACTAAGCCTACTGTTGATATCTATCATGTTTTTATCTAGATTTTCCTGCAAAAATTACTCTTGCAAAGTATTTTTCTTTGAATCAGAAGTCTTGAATTTTTGAATATTTTGTATCTGTAGTACTAAACTAATATGTATAATGTGATTCATTTCATAGTTTCCCAAACAAATTAGGAAAGGATATACACAAGCTAGAAAGGAGGCGTAGCTGTGAGATTTTTATAGTGAGAGATATTACAGAATATCTATAGGCTTATTGAAAGAGAGGGACGGAAGCAGCATGTTTAGCTGATGACTTATGGAAGGACAAAGATTGATGGTTGCTTGTTATCGGAATAGAGTACTAGAAAATATTTTTACCAAACATTTTATCCAAAATTTGGTCATGAAAATAGAGAATAGTTATTACAATATTAGAATATATAGTTTTGTCTAGAATGATGATTCTTTTATTATATCCTATTTGAATTAGGAAGGAGTTAGGAAAGAATGGCTCGTCTGTCCAGTCTTTTTCTTATCTATTTTTAATGCTAGGTGAAGTCCTTATTGTAATAGTTTGTAAGAATAAGAGAGATACTATGAGAATTAATTTAACATGACCTGCATTTCTGTAGTGGCACATACATGTGAATTTATTTAGAAGAAGATTTTGTTCGTCATGTCTTTCTTTTATTTATGAAGTGGACCTAAAGTTAGATATGGTGCAGTCTTAATCTTAATATGTGATGTCATGTACTTTCTCTTGTGTTTGATGAGCAAAAGATTGAATTTCTGATACAGGAATCTTTTGGTGCCATACGCACTGTAAGGTCCTTTGCTCAGGAAGATTATGAAATATCACGTTACTCTGAAAAAGTTGATGAAACTTTGAAGCTTGGACTCAAGCAAGCTGTACGTTCTTTTTCTTTGTTTTGTTTATTAGTTGTATGAAAGTGAAATAAGCATTTATTGATTGATGAGCTCTGCATGACTTAACAGAAAGTTGTTGGTCTCTTTTCTGGAGGGCTAAATGCAGCATCGACATTATCAGTTGTCACTGTGGTGATATATGGAGCTAACCTAACTATTAATGGGTTCATGACAACTGGTGCACTTACATCTTTCATTCTTTACAGTCTCACAGGTACCTCTTCAAATTGTTATTCGTCTAGTATTTTCCAATCTTCAGGAATATCTCATGAATTTTTTTGAGTATTCGGATCTATTTATATAGAATATTTAATGCAAATAATATTCTGTAGCTAGTAATAAAGGTGTAAACGAGCCGTGCTTGGGCCGACCTAAGCACGGCCAGACCAGGCACGACCCTTCGGCGGGCTAGGTTAGGCACAACACGCCCCAAGGTTGTGTCGTGCCTGGCACGGGGCACATCCCGCATCAGCCAGCTTGGTCCGGCATATGGCATGCCCTAGCAGTATGTTGGGCTGAGCCCGTCATGGGCCCAAGCGGGCCAACACGGACCCAACACATGCTACCGTTGGAACTCGAATTCAGGGAAGCAGTACCTTTTTACTGCCACACCAATTTAAATTAATAATTATATATATATATATATATATATATATATAGTGCCTCGTGCCGTGCCGCCCCAGGCCCGTGGGCCACAAAAGAGCAGCCCGGCACGGCCCCCCCATTTATCGGGTTGGGCTCAGGTCGCTCGTGGGCGGCCCAGCTAGCTAGTAATCATCGGTCAATTAGGATAGTTGATTATATTATTGATAATTTGATATCGCTGTCCAAAGTTATTATCTAATCCTTGCTCATTTGCAGTTGGTTCGTCGGTGTCAGCACTTTCGGGGTTATATACAACAGCTATGAAAGCTACTGGAGCAAGCAAAAGAGTCTTTCAGCTTTTGGATCGTGTCTCCTCCATGCCAAAATCGGGGGACGCCTGCCCTGTCAGGTTGGCTATAGATCAACAAAACCTGTCTGTGTTTTTTTTAGGGAAAACAACTTATTTTATAGATCAATCAAGCTTGGGAATATTCTAATAGCATGTAACTTTGGGTAGTGAGCGAGATGGAGATGTTGAGATAGATGATGTATGGTTTGCTTATCCTTCTCGTCCTGCTCATATGGTGCTTAAGGTATGGCCTGTAATATTTTTAAATGAACTTAGGTTTTGATCCTTAGCTGTATCTTTATTCACTGTCATTCTTAGCATTTATCTTTACATTAGATTTTAAGTTTATTTTAAACCATCAATACATATGTGTATCCAATTGGGTTTGTCTACTTTTCTTCTTCTCTAATCGGGTTTTGGTGCTTTTTTCAATATCTAGTCATCAAAGGATGAGAATTACGAACATCTGCAAAAAATGCTTATGTATGGCAAAATTTTAGTCAAAGACATTGAATGAGCTAATTCGAGGGTCTCTCAATTTCCAGGGCATTACATTAAAGTTGAGGCCTGGGTCAAAGGTTGCGCTTGTTGGACCGAGCGGTGGTGGAAAAGTAATTTTCTGATTAGCACCTAATTTGAACATTTCATTGTTTTCACATTATTTATAGTTCAAACCAGTTACTTTGTCCATCCTTTTCAGTCTTCTACCTCTTGGATTGTGAGTTGTTTCCTCTGATACATGTTTTCATTGCTGATGCAGACAACGATAGCAAATTTAATTGAAAGATTCTACGATCCTCTTAAGGGAAAGATCTTGCTAAATGGCGTTTCATTGGTAGAGATATCACATCGGTATCTCCACAGACAGGTAATCGCTGTTTACATTCGATAGCTCAATTAGATTCAGGTGTTTTCACCTGGTTTTTGGAGAAAGAATTTGTTCTTGAATAAAAATCTTTGACCCCATACAGAATACGGTACTACTTCTTGTGAGTATATTTATCGTTAGATTAAAAATTGCAGGTCAGCATAGTTAGTCAAGAACCTGTTCTCTTCAATTGTTCCATCGAAGAAAATATTGCTTATGGTTACGATGGGAAAGCCACTAGCAGTGAAATAGAAAATGCTGCTGTAAGTGTAGGCATTCTTCAATTGCGTTTCTTTAAAGAGAAAAAAGTTGTTTCTGAAGCTTTTTGATGCAAACCCAGAAAATGGCAAATGCACACGAGTTTATATCCAACTTTCCTGATAAATACAAGACAGTTGTGGGCGAGCGAGGTATAAGACTCTCTGGAGGCCAGAAACAGAGAGTAGCCATTGCAAGAGCCTTGCTGATGAACCCACGAGTTCTCCTGTTGGATGAGGCCACAAGTGCTTTAGATGCTGAGAGTGAATATTTAGTGCAGGTATGTCAAGGGCAACTCCTCTCTTTCATTTTTCTCCGACTAATAGCATGTGCATATATAAAATGTTATATACCCTTCTTGATTACCTTGAGCTACGCAGAAATCTCAAAGATGACCTAGAGATATGCACGTGGTTTTGAAAGTTTCTAGTGAAACAATTAAATCTGTATGGTGCAGGATGCCATGGATTCCCTGATGAAAGGGAGGACTGTTCTTGTAATAGCTCACCGGCTCTCAACGGTGAAGAGTGCAGACACAGTTGCTGTAATATCTGATGGTCAGATATCTGAGAGTGGTACGCATGATGATCTTCTCAGCAAAAATGGCATTTACACTGCACTTGTGAAGAGGCAACTGCAGGGATCCAGACCTGCAATAAGTGAAGAAGAAGAGGCGCCTCAGTGAAATGGATCCCAGGCCAATTTTTGCACTGATAAAAGTTCTCTGTCCACCATCTTCACGCAATGAACATGTCGATAGATGAAAATTACTGTAATGTTGGTGGTATGGCAATATTGTCACCTGATGTTTCCTTAAGCATAGACTTTGTTGGCTTTCAAAATTTTGCCTCGTATAATGAACTGCAACTCTAAGAATGCATTCTATTCTCATCATCCAGACCATGTAATAGTTGCAGCTGTAAGATTAACGAACTACTGCCAAAAACGTTGGGCCTTGAATTTAAACTTCTACTTAAGCCAGCATGATCCTGTCTACTTTATATTAGTAATGATTTAAAACTTAAATAGGTCATTGAATTGGTTATCAAATCATTATTTTATTTGAAAAGTCGAATATTCTTTTTGATCTATCTAATACAATATATTTTACATTTAATAATACAAAATATATATTTTTCATTCATATGTTTTTTTTATAGAACCTCCTGTGTTTTAACCAAAAGAGGAGGGTGCGCGGGTACTTTTATTTATATATTATAGTAATAAAAAATTTAATTTATAAATATAATAATACTGAAGAATGAGAGCCATTGTATGATATAATATTCTTTTAAAAAATACGAACATCATTTTAATTTTAATACGTATGAGGAACTCAAGCTATTATATTCTCTTTGTCTGCACATTTATCACTAGTCAGCAATCACGATATGTTTTGACGTGCTCATATATTATCTAATACCATATCAGATAATATATTTAAAAAATAAAATATTACATTCTAATGATAACAAATTTAACTTGGATGGTGAGATGTTTTATCTGATGCATGTTTTCATTGCTGATGGATAGCAAATTTAATTGAAAGATTCTACGATCCTCGCAAGGGAAAGATCTTGCTAAATGACGTTTCATTGGCAGAGATATCACATCGGTATCTCCACAGACCGGTAATCGCTGTTTACGTTTGATAGGTCAATTATATTCAGGTGTTTTCGCTTGGTTTTTGGAGAAAGAATTTGCTCGTTCATGAATAAAAGTATTTGAACCCATACAGAATACGGTACTATTTATTGCGAGTAGAGGTATCGCTAGATTAAAAATTGCAGGTTAGCATGGTTAGTCAAGAACCTGTTCTCTTCAATTGTTCCATCGAAGAAAATATTGCTTATGGTTACGATGAGAAAGCCACTAGCTGTGAAATAGAAAATGCTGCTGTGAGTGTAGCCATTCTTCGATTGTGTTTCTTTAAAGAGAAAAAGGTTGTTTCTGAAGCTTTTTGTTGCAAACCCAGAAAATGGCAAATGCGCATGAGTTTTATCCAACTTTCCTGATAAATACAGGACAGCTGTGGGCGAGCAAGGTATAGGACTCTCTGGAGGCCAGAAACAGAGAGTAGCCAAGAGCCTTGCTGATGAACCCACGAGTTCTCCTGTCGGATGGGGCCACAAATGCTTTAGATGCTGAGAGTGAATATTTTGTGCAGGGATGTCAAAGGAAACTCCTCTCTTTCCTAATATTTAGATGCTCACCACATCCCTAGTAATGTTGGGCAAAGGTACCTTCAAAGGTAAAGATAATTAGGGTGTGTCCAGCAATATTAGTAATGAGAAAAGGTAATCAGGATTGAAGAAGAAGAAAGTTATTAAGGATAATAATAAGAAATCTTATATTTAATTGAGGATGTGTTATATTATAGTACACTTTTTTTAAAAAAAACAAGAAGATCAACTTAAGTTATTATTGTAATTTTTTAAAGTATTATATTTTTTTTAAAAGTAAGAAGATCATTTTAATACAGACTTAAGGTATTGTATTTTTTTTTTAAAGTTATGGTATTCTTTTTTTAACATATTTCAATATACTAAAATACTAAAATTTATAGGTTTAAATTTTATCAAATTAAAAAAAATAACAATATGTTTAATTTTTAATTTTCATATAATAAAAAGTACACACCCGATTAGGTCTACCAGGGAAGGTAGGTTTAATCTCTATCTATTGGATAGTCAAATCTATCGAAAACAATAACGATATCGGATTAAGTTCTAAAAAAAAAATAACGATATCGGATTCCTTTAAAGATCCGAATCCGGAACTCCCATGGGCGGCTCCGTCATTAATGGGCGAAGATGAAGAGTCGTTTGGGCGTGGCTCGTTATAAGGGTGTAACACATCGGCTGCCCCACGAAGAAGAATAAAAAGGAGGGCGAGCGGCGGCGACGAGGAGGAGGCGAGAGGCGCCGAAAGGAACCGTTTCTTCCTCAGCAGGCAAAGCATGGTCCAGAAGCGCAAAAGCCTCGACTCAGGTGCGTCGTTCTTCTCTTCTTCCACCCTCTGGAGGGGTACCCTGTACATTACCCCCGCCGCACCCCCATTCCCGAGTAGATCCGCCGCTCGCGCATTTATTTGTTTTTTATTCCTTCTGTTAGGAGCCGGTGTTTGGCTGTTTCGCGCATTTGCGCTGCTGATTCAGGTTCTTTTTCGGTAGCGTACGTAGATGGCGGAAGAAATTGAATTTATCTTTGTTTCGTCGCTCTATTCGTGGTTTTGAGCTTCTGAATTGGTAATCTGTTGACGTGATTCTCTTTTTATTTGATTCTGAGTTGCAATTAGGGTGAGATAATCTTTCTTAGCTTTTTAGGAAAAAAGTTTCTGAGTGCCTGTGACGAATGTAGCATATGAAGTACCGACATCAGCAAGTGAGAGGATTTTCGTTTTCAATCGCCACACGTATCACTAGCCTCTCTGACATGACCAATGCTAACCTACATTTGTATTAGCAGGAAAATTATATTTTTTCTTATGTTTCCAATGGATGGTCTCACTTGCTGAACATTTACCTACTCGTCACATACACGAACAAGCTATTTTGATCGAAGAATTAAGTTCAATCTGTCTCTTCATTGGCATAAAGGGCTGAGCCCTAAGATCTTTCTTTTCTCTTCTTAGAGGCAAGCAAAACTCCGAGAACATCCCATGGAATATTTAGCAGATAATTGGGCCTTGTTAGAGTGACTATTTTCATAACTAGCTTCAAAATATCCTTCGATGAATTAAATAAGTCTACCAAGTTTCTTCTGAGATAATCTGGAATGACTGAATTGCGTCCATGGTAACGGTTCCTTTTCACTATTTTGTCTTTTCTAGTACTTCTGTCATTTGGAAATGCTTCGCCATTAACGAAAGAGAAATCCAAAGAATCATTAGTTTTTCTGCTATCATAAATGAATATTTTATCTTACCATATTTTTTTGTGTGAAATGGACAACGCCTCCTAGCTAATTATTTTATGCCAAGATGGTGGACATGGTTTATCACCTGATTGTATATGCTAGAACTAATTTTTGACTGAAGGCCACATCGTCGGTCTGTCTACATATATATTTCTATTTCTATTTCATGCTATTGTCAAAACTTCTGCTAAATGCTTGAAATTATCCTTTCATTCATTCATATAGGAGCTTTCGGAGCTGAAAAATAGACTGCATACCGACCTAGATCAGTTAAGAAACGCAAGTCTTTATCAACTTTTATTTTCTCTCGGATTTTTTCACATTTTAGGCAACATAAATTTATCTAGGACTTCAAAGATTTGAAGATTATCCTTCAGAAGCAACAAGATGATGTCAATGCTAGCTTAAGGAATTTGGGGGTATTTAACTACCTGTTTTCTCTTTTCTCTTTCATACTATGTGTGTGTTTGTATTGTATAGGTATTGTGGTATAAAAGTATAAAGATATGTGGAAAAGTATGAGATATTCTCAAACGGCTGGGTTGACGATGGGATTGACTGTCAACGAATCAAAGATTATGTTTTCCCTTTACATGCTAACTACTGTTGCTAATAACGCTAGCCTTACGAACCAAATTGCATTGATGAGTTTCATCTACAATAATCAGCTTCATATTATTTTGGTTACTAAAGTTATGATTGCCTTTTCAGTTGACTGATGCCACTGAAAGCGAATGCTACAGCGAGAATGGCAGAGATAAACCACAAAAGTCATCACCGGATGGCACGGAGGGAATGAAACTTCGGGATGCTGTTGTTGACAAATTTCCTCCGGAGAAAAGCGATGCTCTTTAGATTAAAAAAAACCCCGTGGTCAAAGGGAAGTTCTAAGCATCGCAACTGATGATGAGGTGAGGTCAATCGAACTCTTAAACGGGAAGTCGTGGTCCTTCAGGACCTCGCGGCCGGCGGCTGCGGTGGAGATACTACGAAGAGAAAGTAAGTGGGGTTTACCGAGTCCGGTTTAATTCTATCATCTGCCTAATTTGATCATCTCGGCTGAGCCAGTTGGGCCCAGAATTGGATCGAGCCCAACTTGATCTGTGGGGCGAACTTATAATCCAAATTCCAGAATACCCGCGTCGCGCCGTCTCGGATACCGACGAATTAGGGTTTGGGCGGTCGAGCCTCCGCAGCCTCGCTCTTTCTCTCCCATTGCCGGCCGCACGACGGGCCATTAGATTTCGCCGGCGCCCGTCAGAATGGACTCGCTCAGGGTGGCTCATTTGAAGCTTCTGGCTGTAGACCTCCTCTCCCTCACCGTCCACGGCGCCTCCAATCCTATCTCTTTTTCTAGGAAGGGGAAGCTCGTATCGCGAGTTGAAGCTGTTGGGGTGGTGGTGAGCTATGATCGCGGGGAAAAGTATCTCGCCTTCCTGCTGGATGACGGCAGTGCGTGCGTTCGTTGTATTCTTTGGTTGAACAGCCAATCTGACAGCTTATCGGGCCTCAGTGTGGCAGCGGAGATGGCTCTTGAGGAGGCGGCGGCAGTCCAGCTGGGGAAGCTGGTTCGGGTGAGAGGGAGGATCACTCTGTACAGGGGAATGTTGCAAATAACGGTAGGGGATGTTGTAGTGGAACGAGATCCCAATGCGGAGGTGCTGCATTGGTTAGAATGCATCAGGCTGGCTAAACACTGCTACGATCTACCACCTCGATCATAGGTAAAGAAAATAGTAATTTTAAACCATGGCTATCATTTTTTCTTCTGATTGAATTATCCATTCAGAATCCAGACATAATTGTTTGCCTCCGGTTACCCTGTTGTTCAGTGGGACGTTGAGCTAAGATCATTTTATCTTTTGGTTTCCCCAAATTTCATGAGCTAATGATCTTAATCTGTCATTAGTCTATAATTATCTTGTCTGTTCTGCAGCAACTTCAACTTGCACTGGGGCGTTCTTCACTAGTGATGCTTTGATGGCACTGCTGACAGTGAGGTTGAGACCTATCCAACTAGATGAATGTCCTTAGCAGTTGGCTTCGAGCTCGAGTCGGTACTGAGCTGGTTCAGCCTTGGGCCTCATAATGCTGTGACAAGCAAATACCTGCTGGATTGGCGTGGAAAGTGCGAGCAATACCCACGTTGAGGAGTTGAATGCCTTCTTCTTTGAGGATAACTCTGCATGTAAGTTTCTGAATTCCTACTATAGACATACAATTAATGTGAGATAGGAAAATATTGGGAATGACCTGTCCCTTATCCTTGACCTTTGTGTGTGCCCTTTTTTTCTTATGAGTAATGGCATCATTATTAGGGATATTTTGTGCGAATAAGGCATGCGACCTACAAAAGAAGGGTCTTATCACAGGAAAAGGTGAAAGTGAAAAGAAAGAGGAAAACCAAAGGCCTTTTTCCAATCTACACACCACAACTGTATCAGCTAGGAGATAAGGTTTTGCACCATGAGATAACACCTTTTTCTTCTTATAAAATTTTCTCATTCTGCGCATATTCACGGTAGATAGTAAACTTTTTAATCCTTGTTGTAGAACTTAAATTGAGACAGAAGTGGAGATAAGATAGTGAGGCCATGGTCCTAAATCCATGAACCCTAGATATGAGAGCTCTGCTCTAATTATCTTTTCTCTATACCTAATCCATACTAATAATGACCCACTTAGACTCAGTCCTACTACATTAAATTAAAAGAAAAAAAAATCTACTTGGGACACTCGAAAGGGATGGACACGAGGATTATTAAAAAAAAAAATTCTTTCTGCGACAGCTGAATCGAATCGTATGGAAGTCAGCAGAAGGAATCTTGTCAACCTGCCATTACCTCCTCCTTCCCCCTCCGCTCTCTCAAGTGTTCCTAGATTTTATATATCACAATCAAATCATTGACTTAATTATCATCCCATCCAATCCAGGAGTTAATATTATTGTGTCATTTTTAGTAAAAAAAAGGAATATGAATGTAATTAGCCCTTTTATATTTTCTATCTCATATTGTGCAACAGCAAGATACTTATCACCTTTTTTTTCATTATAATAAGGCAGCACTTGCCAGATTAGCATCTGATGCGATGAATAAATAATACAAAGTACGTACGTGGAGGAAACAGAGAGAGAGAGAGAGATTTAAATCGGAGCAGCTGCTGCTGCGTTGGCTACGTATCGCTATCAATTGAGATACGCTGCTTCCTTCCATTTATCTATCCCAAGCTTTTTTTTATCCATTATTTGGCAGGGAGGGGGGGCCATCGAGAAATCAGAGGTCCCGAGACTGTCTCCCCGACTGTTCCCGGTCCACAGGACAACTTTCCTGATAAGTACAAATACAAGACAGTTGTGGGTGAGCGAGGCATAAGACTCTCTGGAGGCCAGAAACAGAGAGTAGCCATTGCCAGAGCCTTGCTGGTGAACCCACGAGTTCTGTTGGATGTGGCCACAAGTAATAGCATGTACATATATAACATGTATACCCTTCTTGATTACCTTGAGATAAGCAGAAATCTTAAGGATGACCTAGAGATATGCACATGGCTTTGTAAGTTTCTGTGAAACAATTAAATCTGTATGGTGCAGGATGCCATGGATTCCCTGATGAAAAGGAGGACTGTTCTTGAAATAGCTCACCGGCTCTCAACGGTGCAGACACAGTTGCTGTAATATCTGATGGTCAGATAGCTGAGAGTGATACGCATGATGATCTTCTCAGCAAACATGGCATTTACACTGCACTTGTGAAGAGGCAACCTGCAGGGATCCAGAGCTGCAATAAGTGAAGAAGAGAGGTGCCACAGTGAATGGAGCCCATGGCTAATTTTTGCACTGATAAAAGCTGAATCTTTATCATGTTAATAGATGAAAATTACTGTAATGTTGGTGGTGATGGTAGTTTGTCACAGATGTTTTCTTAAGCATAGACTTTGTTGGCTTTCAAAATTTTACCTTTGTATAATGAATTGCAACTCTAAGAATGCATTCTATTCTCATTATCCATATCATGTAATAATAGCAGCTATAAGATTAACCAACTACTGCCAAAAATGTTGTGCCTATAATTTAAAACTATGAGTTGGATACAAATTTTTCCTATGCCAACGTGCTTCTGTTTCATACTTTTTCTTCTCCCCTTTTTGATTAGTAATGATTTAAGACTTAAATAGGATATTGAATTGGCTATGAGATCATTATTTTGCTTGAGAAGTTGAATATTCTTTTTGATCTATCCAATACTATATTATTTTTGGTATATGATATTATATCATATAATATAAATACTACGTTACATGCAGTATATAATATTAGATAAAATTACCTTTATACAAAAGTACCTTTATTAAACAACAAAATATTTTTTATTCATATATTCTAATTAATATTTAAAATAATAAGAAGATCTAATAATAGTACAAAATATTTTAATTTTTTATACAATAGAAGGGGTATTAGGTCTACCAGGTAGGTCCAATATCTATCTATTGGATAGCCAAATCAATTGAAAACAATAACGATATCGGATTCCTTTAAAGATCCGAATCCGGAACTCCCTCGGGCGGCTCCATTAATGGGCGAAGATGAAGAGTCGTTTGGGCGCGGCTCGTTACAAGGGCGTAACACATCGGCTGGCCAACGAAGAAAAAGAAGAATAAAAAGAGGGCGAGCCGGCGACGAGGAGGCGAGAGGCGCCGAACGGAACCGTTTCTTCCTCAGCAGGCAAAGTATGGGCCAGAAGCGCAAAAACCTCGACTCAGGTGCGTCGTTCTCCTCCCCTTCCGCCCTCTGGAGGGGTACCCTGTCTCATTAACCCTGCCGCACCAAATTCTCGAGTGGATCTGCCTCTCGCCCATTTATTTATTTTTTCTTCCTTCTGTTGGGAGCCGGTGTTTGGCTGTTTCGCGTATTTACGCTGCTGGTTCAGGTTCTTTCTCGGTAGTGTACGCATTTGGTGGAAGAAATTGAATTTATCTTTGTTTCGTCGCTCTATTTGTGGTTTTGAGCTTCTGAATTTGTAATCTGTTGACGTGATCCTCTTTTTATTTGCTACTGAGTTGCAATTAGGATGAGATGGTCTTTCTTAGCTTTATAGGAAAAAAAAATTCTGTGCGTATGTGATGAACGTAGCTTATGAAGTACCGGAATCAGCAAGTGAGAGGATTTTCTTTTTCAGTCGCCGCACGTATCACTAGCCTCTTTGATATGACCAATCCTAACCTACATTTGTATTAGCAGGAAAATTACTTTTTTTTTAATGTTTACAATGGATGGTCTCACTTGCTGAATATTTACCTACTCGTTACATACACGAACAAGCTATTTTGATTGAAGAATTAAGTTCAATCTGTCTCTTCATTGGCATAAAGGGCTTAGCCCTAAAAGATCTTTCTTTTCTCTTCTTAGAGGCAAGCAAAACGCCAAGAACATCCCATGGAATATTTAGCAGATGATTGAGCCTTGTTAGGGTGACTATTTTCATAACTAGCTTCAAAATATCCTTCAATGAGTTAAATAAGTATTCCAAGTTTCTTCTGAGATAATCTGGTGCGACTTAATTGCATTCACGGTAATGGTTCCTTTTCACTATTTTGTCTTTTCTAGTCTTCCCATGTACTTCTGTCATATGGAAATGCTTCGCTAATGATATAATTTTGTGCACCTGTTCCCGTCGACTGTACAACCTGTTCAGGGATCAGTCAAAATTACAAGGGTAAAGAGTTGAATAGTATGCCGGTTGACAATTTTATGGAGGAGAGGCAGTGCGTGATGAAAAATTCTGGAGCACAGGATCTTCAGATAACTGGTACTATCTCAATAGAGAAAAATAATCTGAAAAACAAGCATTTGAGCGAGAACCTTAATGCAGTGAATTATGCTGATGATAAAGCTTCAGAACTCTCTGAGCAAGATGTTAAGAATCACCAAAGTTTGTGTGATATTAAAACCTGTAATAGTATAAACAATGGTACTGTTATGAATCATGAAGACAGCTCTTTCCCCTCAAGAGTTAATCCAGATACTCCGATTTCCCCAAGTATACCTTCTGCTGGCATTTCTTCTTCAGTTGAAACTGCTGAAGTAGGCATAATGATTAAGAAGAATTTTGAAGCACCTGCTAACGGTGATGTACTTTTGGTAGCTAACAATAAAACGGGCTTTATGCTTCAACAGGAAAATTTAGCACCTAGCGTGCTTGGTAACTCTCAGTCTGTTGACACTCTCAAGAACAACATGACACTTGAGGATTGTGATGCCAATAAAGATGCTTGTAGAGATTTATCAAATAAAAGTAACTTATCCTCTCAGATAGCATCAAACTCAATCCAGCTACAAGCCACCAGTTCTATTCATAATGAGAAGAATGAAGAAACAGAAAGCATAAGTGGCTTTGCCTATGTCGTCCAACAAACATGCTCAAATGCAGCATGCACCTTGCAGCCAGTAGCCACATCCATTGATGTTAATGATTCTAGTAGGATGTTTCTTTCAGATGAATCCAACAGTAGAACTACCAGTTTGAAATGCAACATCGATGAAAGGGTTTCTAATGTTGCAGTACTACACCAGACAGGGAGTTTGCTGACTAACTTGGGTGAGGTTCAGCAGTGTGATGTTCCTAATGTAGAAGGAAGCTTAAAATTGCCTCCTGCTGTCCTGAAAGAAGGAGCTAGTGTGCCTCAATCACCAATTAGAGGTTTAGTTGATGAATTATGTTCTCCAAATTTACTCCTAAAGCAACATAATCAACTACATTCATGTAGTGAAGAATGTGCTAATTTCTCATTCCGAATGGAGAACAAGTTTCTCAGGGATGACTTATTAATAAATAACTCTAAGGAGACACCTAAGCTAGGATCTCGAGATAAATCTGTAGTATGTATGAATCCAGCTTTTCATGAAAACAATGCTATAGCATATAAGTACAAACATACGGATGAATCTATCATTCAAGAGAAAGAGCTCATCTCAACAAGTCATGTCACATCTTCTGATATGACCAAGGACCACTTTGTGGGTTCAAGTTTAGCAGTCTTTCCCACTACTGTTACATTGCCCATTTGTCAAAGGAAAAAGCTAATTGTTCTTGATTTGAATGGCTTACTTGTTGATATCAAACCAGATTTTTATAATCATCATCTATCACAAAAGAGAGTTGGAGGAAAATCAGGTGAAACATCTTATTTAAGATTATATGTGATAATTCTCTAAGCTATAATTCCAAGTTACGGTTGCTAATGAATATTGTTCTTCACTTTTTATCAGTTTTTGTGAGGCCCTTCTGTGATGAATTTCTGAAGTTCTGTTTTGAGAAATTTCATGTAGGTGTCTGGTCATCAAGAAGAAGGTGTGACTACCATTGCTTTTCTTTAACTTTGAATTTTCCAATTATTTTGAGTTCGTGTGTCCTTTGAATTTATGCATTAATGGGAATTCTTCTGCTTTACCATCTGCAGATATAATGTTGATGCTGCTGTTGACTATCTCATGGGAAATCTGAGACATAAGCTGTTATTTTGTTGGGCAAGTTTTAAAATACCAGTCTTGGACCAAACTGATACTATACTTATCTGTAACAACACCTGCTGAGATATTGTTTTAGAAATTGGAAATGTTAACCTCATTTTACATTGTACTAGGAAGAATCATGGAGAGAGTTATAGATAGTGGGAAAAAAATGTTAACTTGATGATAATAGGTAAATTGAGACTTCCAAATTTGATTTAAGAGAGTTTGAGATCCTAAGAATTGAGATTAAGAAAATATAAAAATATGAAGAACGAGTGAGAATAATAGTTGAAATGGAACGAGGGATGGGGATGAATTTCTATAGGGAGAATGAACGGAAGGGGGACAAGGTGAATTAATAAGTTTAACTAAAATACCCGCTATTAGCAATTTTGTAAAATTTTTGAAGATGACCAATGAGCGTGTAGAACCTCTTTCTACAGCACTGAGCAATACCATGTTTTTGGCTAAAATCTAGTGTCCGACATGAATTTTGTGCTTAGATATATGAATTGGTAATTCTATATTTTTCCTTTAGGCGATCCTGTATATTAAAAATTAATTTGATACACACACACACACATGATTCTTCCTTTGATAATGGTCACTTTATATTGGTATCTAATTATTGATGTGAAGATGGCTGCAAATTTTCCATGGAATATGTTAAATTTCTAACGTGACATCCTTGTGTTGATGCACCTTGTTTCAGGACCAATCAAAATGTACTTATACTGGGTGTCGGACCTTAGAGAACATTCATAAACCACTAGTTCTCAAGGAACTAAAGAAATTGTGGAACAAAGAGGAACATGATCTTCCATGGCAAAAGGGCGAATATTCACCATCTAACACATTGCTTATAGACGATTCTCCTTACAAAGCCATTTGCAACCCTGTATGGATGCCTTCTTATCCCTCCTTTCACATTTGTCTTCATAAGATGAATTATTAGCTTTCCTGCATCTTATTTCATAACTTGATGCTTTGTAGCCACACACTGCCATTTTTCCATATCCGTATAGTTTCACCAAGGAAAATGATAATTCCTTAGGTAAGATTTAAACTTGTGCAACTTTCTTTTTAATATTTACTTGGTTGTGTTCATATCTCATTGTTTTAACTTATTCAGGCCCAGGAGGAGATATTCGTGCTTATTTGGAAGGGCTAGCAATGGCTGATGATGTTCAACTCTATGTTCAACGAAATTCTTTTGGTCAGAAAGCAATATCAGAGAATGATCCATCGTGGAATTTCTACCTCCAGATTATTGATAAAGTTCAGAGATATTCAAACTGACCACTTGAAGGTGATGATGTTTGAATATTCTTCCTATATAGATAGTCGATACCTTGTACAGTTAAATTTGTCATCTTCTTGTTTGATAAGTTGTCTCGAACCAGTGAATCCTTAGTGTATGAAGTGTGTTATTGACTGATAATAAGGAACATATTTCCATAATCTTTATATTGTCTTTATAAATGCCTTTTTTTGGAGGTGCTGTTTTTTAACAAACTTTTTTGATTATCCGAGCACTTAACATTGTCATAATAACAGATTCTCTGCCACCAGGGACGTACAATTATGCAAATGCCACTTGGATTCAAATACAACTTGTACTACTGTTGTATGTAACTCTGGTTTGTTTCTTGAAGGTTAAAACAAATTTTAGCATTTGTTAAGAGCTCGTACATTTCTCGTCCTGGCAGCACTCCGTTCTTGGGCAATGTGCTGTAAGGAATAGTTCTTGTTCTCCGTCACGGTGTATATTGTCTTATCAGATGCTTGCACAAGTCTTTCACTATTCTCTTAATAGTGGAAGGGTTAAAGTTGATGTCAAGAGCTTTGCGATCCACAACAAAGGCCCTTCCCAAGGCCAAAAAATTATATGCAGCGCCTATCAGAATCTCATGTTATGCTACCTAATTAGTTTTGCTTATGCCTGTGATGCTACTTTAACCATTTCTAAAATAGCACAATCGAGGAACTCTGTTTGGACAGGTGAAGAACTAAATTGGTCGATCGCTGAGTATAGTCATGGATACAATATTATTCCATACTTTGCATGAGAGCAAATTGGAGATATGACTTCAACTTTATTTTGTATAACTATTTTTTCCTAACACAGTTGGATTGGTTTTCATTATTTGTTTGGACCATAAAAGCACTAGGTTCACTGCTCTTTTATTATGTTATTAATACTTTGACCGTATTAGGACCCTCATCAGCAATTAAGACCAGACCTTGTTGGTTCATACTCCCTTGCAAGGACCACCAGCTACCTTAAGTTGTGCTAAAAGAACAGATTGCAGGCAAAACAAGCAATGATGGATAATGTTATTTGTTAGGTCTCAATTTTAGGTGGCAAAGCATGGTCCAAGACAATTACTTTGTCTGAAATGTGACAAGGAATTAGTACCTAATAATTAAAAGTAATTCCATATATGTAAGGAACTGCCTTGAGAAGATTGCTCGGGCATTAGGCATATGATTAATGCCATTATTTTTAGTCCATCGGAATAGCAATTTTTGTAGGCTCTTTGCTCAAGGTGGCCGATGAAAGTGATATATTAGCTACTCTGATTTTGACTTTGCTAAGTTTTTGACTTTTTGCCACATATATGTTTGCTGTGATCATTTTTTCAGATAGAGTTGGAAGTCTGATCTCTTTCTTAGGCCTAATAGTTTAACTTATACACTGATCGATTGGTGTTGACTCTTCAAACCTAAACAGGCAGTCCCGCCCTGAAGGCAAAGCAGTAGTTCACGGAAGATCCCATGAACCATGGAGACAAAATCCATAATGCTTTTAATGCCCACTCAATGGATGTTTAATTGAAACTTCACTAATTCATCCCCCCTATATCCACGTATTGTATATATCCCAATTAAAACTAGAAGTGCAGTGGATGCTGTTGGCCTAGAAGAATAGAGAGCTTATACATCTTCCTTTATTCACGTCAACGTTTTTATTTATTTATTATCTTTTAATTGGTTGGGTCATTACTAATCCTACTAAGCTATTCCTACATCATCATAATTAATCCTACTAAGCTAAGCTAAACCCCTTCGTCACTTGGGACTATGAAGAGTGTCCAGTGGATTGGATTGTCTTTTGTTAATGTATACGGCAAGCACACAAACTCTGGATCAATTAGTAGGAACTGAAATTTTTTTATATCTTCTTTCTTTGTTCTTCTAATTTGTATTCTTTCACCTTTCTTTTTTTTATAATTTTTTTTAAAAGGATAATTAGTTGTACTCTGGAGGACAATACGACCTTATAGTAATCATGCAAACATTGAATCAAACATTATGAATTGAGTTGTCCCTTCTCCCCCTTCTTTCTCTTATATATTATCCTTCTTTTTAAAAAAAAAATGATTGGATGTGCTTTATAATTGCTATATAATCATAGCAAGAGCACAAGTTTTTGAATCAACTAGTTTTAATTTGTGTTGCCGTTCTCCCTTTCCTTTTCCTATGTGCTGTCTTTCTATTTTTCTCTTTTCCTACTTTGAGTTATTGCGCCTCTTGAACTGTCCTTCTTACATGACAAGATAAAGATACATGATTGTTTTTTCTTTAGATGCTTTGAATACTTATGCTCTACCCTTCTGAAACCACAATACAAAGATATATCAATAAATGATAAAATTTAACAATGCTAGAAGCTTTCATTTTTCTTTTTAAAAAAAATCAAACATCAAAACTTTCAGTTAATTATAGCAAGCTGTTCGGTGTAATTATTTGATATATAGACATATATATATCAACAATTATTTGAATATATATATACATACGTAGAGAGAGTTTATTTATATTAAATTGGTTCTGATTAAGTAAATATGGTGCCCATGTGATTATCCACGTGGCCATGCAATTCAAGTTAATGGTCATCCTTTCAGGTCTCATCAATCGACATCACCAGCTCACTCCTTCACAGATCAGATCAGACCAGATTGATAGTTTTTTAAGATCAAAACGAAAGTATATATTAACAATTAGTTAGCATCTTCTTTATGCAACAGTTTTTTTTTTTTTTTGGAAGAAAAAGAATTGAATTCTTCTTTCGTGTTTTTGTTTTCTGATGTTTGTCATCTTGCTATATCAAAATTAAACCCTTTGCAGAAGAGCTGGATATAATGTGGAGTGATCTCCCAAAAGACTTGAGAGGGGACTTAAATTGGTGGTCCATATCAGGAGAAGAGACGGACAACACCCTTTTGCTCACTTGCTTCCCTCTTCATTCCCAGCTCTCCTTTCCTTTGCCTGCCTTCCATCAATTCATTGGGAACACCTCCACGTTCTCCCTCTACTCTCACTATGACCCTCTGTCATGTGGATTGAAGACCGAGCATGCATCTTTTTCGCAGGTCAACCATTATAAAAAGAAAACACCAATTTAAATGCTATTCAATTCATACATTTAGAGATTTAGATGGGAATGCATTTCATTCCTAGCAATATTATTCAAGTTATGACTCAATAAATGGTAGCAGTGGACTAACTAATTCATTTCCCTTTCCTTAAAAATAATAATAACTCCATCATACTGACTATTGCTATTTATTAAACAAATAATTCCTTAGATATTCTTGACATATATTACTTTGATTATTCAAGATATGACGGTCAGTTAAGAGTCTTTGATTAAATGATTCTGACTTGAGCAGCTATTTTTACTGATAAACTATGAGCAGCATTCTGAAAAAAAAAAATCAACCTAAACTGCCATGTATCAGAAATGAACTCCCTTTCCTGGGGTTACACAGTTGGAGCCACAGCTTTGTAATCTACAGTATCCTAACACAGAGATGATGAATGGAATGGAGAAGATTCCTTGGAGATGAGCTAAGATGAGGTCACTGAGTTGGAAGACTGGAGTTAGCACTGGGGAAGCCTGTGGGATTCCTCTGGCACATCATGATTGCCCACCACGGACAAATGCACCCTCCCTCTGCCTCCTCCCCTCTTCCTCCTCCTGCCACCACCTGACATTTTTTTTTTCATCATCATCTTCATCACCTACTACTTCTGCTAACCACGCTCATCTTTCATGCGTCGCTTTGGATGACACTAATATTGTTCAGATTTTTTATTTACTCGCATCTAAAAACTATCTCAATATCAACCATCTTTACATTTAAAGAAAATAGAACAAAAAAACTGATCTCATTACAAGTAATCTCTTCCGTTTGACAATGATGCCATCAATTAGATTAAATGATGGAGTTTTGTTGAAATATCTTGAACATACTTTTGTTTGAATCATATTCTCCTACTCCCTTGGACTTTTGGGGCACCCATATTTTTATACTAAAATTCAATTGGTTGATCCATCAATTCCCACATCTAGCTGATTGAATCAAACTTAGTCAATCTAGATTGCAGACTTACTTTTAAAATTTTAAAAGTTCGATTCTGTTGGATCACTATTTCTTAATAAAGCAAAATCCGTTTGCTTAACTCATGTATATTATGTTAGCAAAATCTGTTTGCTAGCAAGAAACATCTGAGGAAGGAACTAATCCTTGATTAATTCTAGAGATCATAAATGGCTAACTTTTCAGAATCCACACATAAAATAATTAACTTTCACTATTATTTTTGAAATATTTTAATTATCAAACATTAGAGCATACTTGTTAGTAGTTATTGATTACACCAATATATATATAAGATTATTTACCTACAATGTCATATATTTGAGTTTATTGTATTTTTTTTAAAAAAAATTCTTCGATGCTGAAGCTACCAAATTAGCTCTCTGTCCTCTCCCTCTATATATACATAGCTTCACTACTGCATTCCCATGGCAATCCTTTGAACTCATCTACCTCTCCTTCTTCTTCTTCTTCTCTGAATAAAACCATTATTTGAGCGTTCTCAAAGACCAACAAACTAACCATCAACCAATACCGGCACCTCACTCTTCCTCCTCTGTTTGCAGCTGCTGTTGATGCACTTGAGCTGCTTCAATTTCCTCTTCGTTGATCCCCGCCACCGCAATTCTTGAGCCCACTGCTGCAACCTTGAGAGTTTCCCTGGAAGCTTCAGAGCCCCTGATTGAAATGATTGGCTCATCCTGCCCCATCTCTGTACCATGTGCTCTTTGAGAGGCAGAAATCTACGGGAGGGGCGTACTGGTCGTCGTGGCCGAGCAACCTGAGATTGGTTAGTGCGAGGCAAAATGGGTTGTCTCCTTCAGCTACAGGATGCGAACGCCAGCAAAGGGACAAGCGCCGCCCGCCGCAAGGCCGATGATTGATCGGTGGTGGGAGGTAGAGCCTTGAAGGTGGTGGTGTGCCTCTTTGGAGAACCAAAGGTAGAAGGATCCGCCGCCATCGAACCCTTGGCTTCGGGGTCGGTTCGATCTAGGGGTTTCGCGATATGGAGAATGCGGAGTTGCAGAGGCAAATGGGTTGCATGAGCCGCATCCTGCAGATGCTCGATCGGCGGCGTCTACTGACCTCGGGGCGGAAGAAGGTTGCTGCTTCAGGTAATCTTCCACTCCTCCTTTTCCATTTTTCCCTAAATATATGTACAAATTAATTGGAACGAATCAGAAAACTCCATAGAGAAAGGATTCTGATTTGTAGGCTTCATTTGCATCGTTTAAATTGAATGTTTCTGGTTTCTCCCGTTGAGATTTGAACGGAAATGTCGATAATTTCCTGCAACATATAGATAGGCAAAACTAGCAACTTGCTGAATGAAAAAAAAGGAAAAAGTAATCGTACTTTATTTTATTTGTGAATCTTCTGAAAGCTAAATGTGTGCTCCGAAATCTATTTGATGTGCTTCTTTCCTGATATGCAGATATATTTATTTTAAACTATCAGCTTTGCCTAAGATTATGAGCCTTAGGTTCGAAGCCATCAGAATTGGGAATTTAATTTGTTCTGCTTGCTGCATGATATCAGCTCATCCTCATGAATATGATTGATATCAGAGGATTTTCCTGCAAGATTTTTTTTTTCTTGTTTGGGTCATCAAGAGAAATAGTCCTAGTGCTATCATATGTTCTCTTACAGATTTTGTTGTGTTTGTGTAGGAAATGCACTTACAAATTGCAACTCAGAAGAAGTTGAGAAGACTGATGCATCTTCTCTACGTATTGTTCTGGTAAGTTTCATCCGTGTTCATAGAATGGTCTTGAAAGATCCAGTGTATGGTAGGATGTTTGTTACATTTTATCCTTGTCCTCAGGAAAAAAGTTCCAGCAAGAGCTTGCACGAGAATAATAGAACTTCTGTGGATTTGTCAAGAACTTCGTTCTCGTCCTCGTCCTGCTCATCGTTCTCTTCCTTGGACTGCAACAGATCAATGCAAGAAGAGCATCCTTCCATCGGACCGATGGTATACACGGAGAAGTCTACGAAGGATTCACCGAGATTGAAGAACCATGTAGCTGATACAAAAACTGCCTGCTCGGAGCCACAAGCTGATCTATCAAAAGAACTTACAAAAACTGCCTTCTTGGATTCTATATATAAGGATGCTCAGCCCCTATCAGTAGGAACTTCAGCAAAAGAGGAAATGAAGAACCATGTGTTGGAGCACAAGAATTCCCCAAGGCACATTCAGCAGTCAAAATCGGCCGATGGCTTGCATGTTACTGGAATCGACGGAAGATCGAGGATGCAGGTTGATCTTGCCGAATCCCTTCGAGTCCTGGTCAAACTCAAGGAAGCACCTCGGTACTTCTCTGAATTGAATGGACCACCAAGAAAGCCATCATTGAAGGAATCTCCTCGGTTCTCATATGATGGAAGAGGTTCACGCCTTTCACTGGATCCTCAAGAACCGGGCAATGTCGCTTCCAAATTCAGAGAACTCCCGAGGTTATCATTAGATAGCAGGGAAGGATCACTTAAGAGTTCTAAGTTTGGTTTCAAAACTGAAACTGCATCAAAGATTCCTGAAAGTGGCAGCGTCAAGGGAAGGACCGATATGACTTTGCTGCGTCCAGAAGAACAAGAAAGTTGCAAGTGGCTTCCAAGTGTGGTTGTGAAGCTCATGGGCCTGGAAGCAATGCCCAACTTGTGCCAAGAGCAGACTGTTGTTCTGGAGGATACTACGATGAATAAGAAGTTTAATTCTTTCAACCCGCGGAAGAGTGTCAACGGAACCACTAGAAGATCAACGGCTGCTAATCAAGATTGGAAGGGCGATCATCTTTCATACTCCCCAAAGAGATCCACCAAGGACCATCCTACTCCACGGCGGAAAAATCCTGGCTCGGTCGTCAAACCCATCTCTCATTCAAGGGTCCCGATCGAGCCAGCTCCTTGGAGGCATCGTGATAAGTCCCTCATTCCCCAGAAGATGAAACTTGGATCCAGGGAATCTTACATGAAGCAGCAATCAGAGTCTGTCTGTAGCGAGATAGAGAAAAAGTTGAGAGAATTTGAGTCCGAGCAAAGTAACAAAGACCGGGCTCTCAAGCACATACTAGATTCTATGCATGCAAAGGGATTTTTAAAGACCAAAAAGGATGAAGACCAACCTTCTGAGACGCTGATTAGAAGCACTTTACCTCGAAGCAGTCAGAAATCAGGATCATTTGACGATCCAGATACATCTGTCTCTCGTCCTATGCTGATGAAAGGGGACCAAAGTCCAAAAGCTTTTGAGTCTCCTATCATAATCATGAAGCCTGCAAAATACGTCAACAGGTCAGATATTCCTCCGTGTTCAGCTGTTCCCTTAGACGGCTTATCAGATCTTAGAAGGTTAAAGTTAGACAAAAAGAAGGATGCAATTAGCATGAAATTGCTAAAGGAACAAACTCCTGAAGCTGGGAACAATAGGGTGCCTTCTTGTCGACCTCCTTCCCCTTCAGAGAAGAAATGTCGAAAAGAAGAAAATGGCATGCACAAAAATCTTGCAAGGATGTCTCAGGTTTCACCAAGGGCTCAGGTGGCACCAAGAGTTGACGACTCAAGTACAGTGCAAGCATCGAATTCTGTCAGCCCAAGATTACAACAGAAAAAGGTTGAAACAGAAAGGATATCCTGCTCTTCACATCCATCCTCTCAGTTAAGCAAACCCCCCAAACAGCCTGCTAATCGACATTCTTCAGAATCAATGTCTCCAAGAAGCAGGCTCAGACAGAAACCAACTGAAGCACAACTGAATTGTGACCAACAGAGTGAAGCTGGTAGCAGAATGAGAAGAAGTCCCAAACGCCAGGTTGATGGGTGTGTAAGCTTGGTGTCACAGGAAGAACCAAAAGTAAGAAACTTCAACGGCCCTACTGAACTCAAACCCTCAAACACTCTCTGTAAATTCTGTGCTGAAGCATGTAATAATAGACTAATTGAATAGTTTTAACATGCTGATTGTAAGTTTTATTTCTTGTTGTTCTTTGCATATTGTGTCTACGAGAATATTGACACTTTTTTTCTTATACAGAAGTCACACATCTCAAAAGAAGAAATTTCAGTAATGGATCTTACAGTAGCTGCCAACGAGCAACCAAGTCCAGTTTCTGCCTTAGATGCTTCACCTTACCAGGATGATTCACCATCCTCGAGAATAACTTCAAATACATTCAAAGGTATTGAACTTACACTTGTTTCACTGAATTCATGCTTGCCTTATAATTCTCATGCGTTACCATGCAATTCAACCTTAAAATACTCTCGTCAGTCATTGCAGTAGGATCATATGAGCTACATTTTTATTGGCAACTCCATCCTAATTCTCTGTGTGAATTTATATGATGCTTTTGATGCTAATAACGTGCGAAACCTACAGCTTACATTTAAATCTTTATAGAACATACACAAAAAAAATGCAAATTATATTTCCCACCCAATCATGCGATGGAAAAGACTAGCAGCAGGTGTAGTAGTACATGAGGTGGAGTACCTTTGTCTCTGGCCCTTATACATGTTTAGAAGGACAGACATCCTTACCTGTCTCTAGCCATCATGGAAAGATACAATCAGCAGACAACTAGACATGACAATGTGGTCCAATTTTCATAACACTAAAAAGAACACGGCTTCAGATTCCACGGTGAATCATCTGCCGTGTTGTCAAGCTCTTCATATTCCATGAGACCTGTACATGACGATGCAAACATTCAGCCTACATTTTTTGCTATTTTATCGGTAGGTGGGCGTCAGTTTCTGCCTTGGAGGAACATCCAATGAAATTGTTGTCCAGAATGAAGAATAGAAAACATGCTTTTCTGTTCAAAAGAATGGGGAGGCATGTAAATTGTTTTTTAAGTAAATTACATGGATACCCCCCCCCCCCCCACTTAGGGTTAGTTCCGTGTACCCCCCCAAACTCCCCTTCTCATTTTTAGAAATGCAAGTCCACCCCTTTTATTTCTTACTTCTAGGATTAGGTCTTAATTAGACACCACCCATCTGCAGGTTAGTTCTGACCTATTGACCGATCTTCTGTTGGGTGAGCTCAACAGATGCTGAATCAATCTATAAGTGAATGGACTCTGAGTCACCTGGTTTAAGGGGTGATGTTTGAAGCTGAGGTCAAGAGAGAGAGATATAGTGTGTTATGAAGAATACTATGCTTTGCACTTTTGAACATTCATATATAGATTATTCTCTTATTGAACAGACTTGTGAGGAAAAATCCAGCCGGCAAAGTTATTTTAAACACACAATTTTATCATGGAAATGATAGTTGCCTTCACAGATCAGTTAGCAAGCTGATCGTACAAACTTGTGGAATAATTAGACTCGGATAAATTACCAGATGACGAGACTCCACTCAAATTAAGCTCGGGATTGCAGCGAAGGAAATTTGCGAACCTTGATCACCTGATCGACAGGCTGAGGCAGCTACACACCAACAATAATGAAGCACCAGCAGCCGATGACCATATCACCTTGTTGTGCGAAGACCATCAGTATGTGTTGGAGATACTCCTGGCTTCTGGCCTGCTTATGAGAAACCAAAAATCCAACCAAACAACCAGAATGCCGATCCAGCTTCACCCTTCAGGTCATCCTATCAATCCCGACTTATTCCTTGTTCTGGAGCAAACAAAGTCTAGCTGTCTTGCAAAACCAGAGAAGCTTCATCGCAAGCTGGTGTTCGATGTAGTGAATGAGCTTCTACTACAGAAGATGGAGCTGGCTAGTCCCTGCCCTCATCCCAATCTATCACTCCAAGTCAGGAAGGGCACGATCCCCATTGGGCAATGCCTACTAAAAGAGTTGTGTTCGGATATCAAACACCTCAAAGCTGAGAACTTGGATGCTGGAGACTGCAGTGGCGATCACAATGTGATGCCAGGCAAAGATATGCTGCAGCAATCAAGGGGTTGGATCGATTCCTGTAAGGCGCTGCAACCAATAGGGTTGGAGATTGAGAGATTAATATTCAAAGATTTGATAAATGAAATTGTTAGTTGAGAGGATGCATTTGGTCTGAAGGTAAAGGCAAATGCAGAAGGCATACAACATGATGCGAAACAACTATCGCCCGTTATCTATTTCCTTCCGTTAGTCCTAGCTGTGCATATTGGCACAGAAGACTAACTGTTGTATGTATTGTAAATATGTATTTGTGTGTGTCAAAAAACTCAGAAAGCCATTGAGGGAGCTAACATGAGATATTTGCAATTCCACTTCAATTGTAATAGTATCTATTTTTAAAAGTGAACTTCTCGTTCTTTTTTGGAGTTGCAATCTATCGTAGGACCGCTACTTTCTCATGAAAGACATAGTATGATATTTCTCTCATCGTTTAACTTAGAATTTTAATGCAGTTGTCTATTTGGAATACCACCTACTTATATCACCAAATAAATTGATGAGCTTTAGTATCACTCTTAGCAAAAGCCAGGAATAGAAATTGCTGACCTCATAAACAGGCTCTGATAGGAAATATGGGAAGGAAACTGATGAACAATATGGATAACTACAGCTGATAGTGGTATCACAAGATCACAATTAGTTGCATTTGAAATACCTTGGGGCTTTAACCAACTGCCTAGTGTCACATCATTATATCAGGCAATTCCACGGCAAGACATAGTTCGGAAAATATGATTAGCTTTTGATGATTTCCATCCAAGAAATATGACGGCCCAAAAGTACTTACAGAACCCTTTTTGATTCACTTATGCACTAACTAGTTCTTCCCGTCTTGTATTCCATTCATCACAACTCTAGTTCTTCCCGTAACTGTTTTCATGCAGAAGAATCTCATTCATGCTTCAACAACCTACATAACACTGAGATCCAAAAAGAAAAAAGGCTGTTATATTTCAACAAAAGACCGTACCCATGTTCAATAGCTTTGGGTTTTTGATAATTGAAAAGAGGTCAAGCTCATGTTATTGTAATTGCAGATATATCTTAGTTACTGTGTTGCAAATAAATTCTGGATTTTGGAGACTAAAAGTACTTAGTAGCATCAGGTAGTTAACAACAAAAAACCAAGCCTAGATATTAAACACGAGACAAATTACATACGTCATAGAGCATAAACAGAACTAGGAATGAGACTTGAGTCGAGAAAGTTAAAAGGTACCTGTTTTATGACTTGTAAAGTATCATCCCGTTCTTATGTATATGTACAATTCTCAACCAATAGAAGTCTATTGATGATTACCACTTCATTTCACACTTGAATTTCAGTAATTCAAATTCACATTCCTGGAATATTCATCTCTCCCTATACAAATGGAAATTTTTTCAGTCAAGAGATATTCCCAGTACAGACTCCATATACATACATGAAGTTAGATACAAATATCATTCTTACGATACATTAGCACATGGCAAATTAGCGACACAGCATTGGCATGATGTTGCTTGGATGGCCTCAACTAATGTTCAATAATGCCATGAACCTTAAAGATTTACTGTTGAATTCTTCTTCATTCAACTTCCAACAGTGAGGAGTACATTAAATAAATACAAAGAATTTGCATCTTCAACATCCTAACTAGGAGTACCAAATTCGATTTGACTTAGACCAGGCTCCCTACCAACACCTTGCTTCCTCCACTCCTCTCTCACTTTATAAACCTCATCCCACATCTCCGAAGCTGCATAAATGTTGGACAGCGCAACATATGAGTCAGAAACTTGTTTCTTGCTTTCTAGCATCTTCTTAAACACTTTGTTGGCTGTATCCACTTCCCCAGACACACTGCATGCTGCAAGCAATGCACCTAACATGGAGGTACTCACACCTTTGTCCAAATCAGCAGCTCTGTCATCATTTTCTCTACCATCTAGCTCCTCTAGCAACTTCCAAGCTTCCTTTAGTTTCCCTGCTCGACCTAACATATCTATAATGCATGTATAGTGAATTTCGGTTGGTAAAATATTGTATCTTTCAATCATTAATTTCAAGAAGTATATCGCTCTATCTACCAAACCACAACGACTACAAGCAGTTAAAGTGGCTACAAAAGTAACCTCGTTGGGTTCTAATCCTGTGCTTATCATTTGATCAAAAACTGCAAAAGCATCTAGGCTTAATCCATGAATTGCATACCCATTGATCATTGTTGTCCAAGACACTACGTTCTTTTTTCTCATACTATCAAATACTCTTCGTGCATACTTCAAGTTGCCCGACTTAGAATACATGTCGATAAGAGTTGTTTGTAGGACCACAGCATTACAATCAAATTGAATCCCTGTTCTCAATGCTTGAGCATGGATCTGCTTGCCAGCAGCCAATGCTGCAAGACAGCTACAAGCATCTAATGCAATGGCAAAGGTGAAGCAATTGCCTTGAACAGATCGACCCTCAGCATACAGACTTGCCAATAATCTCAGCCCCTCCTCTGGTAAACCCTGCTGGACATAACCGGCGATCATAGCTGTCCAAGAGATTACATTCTTATTTGGCATGGTTTCAAAGAGCGCACGAGCATCCTCTAACAGTTCATTATGAATGTAGCCGGTGATCAAGGAATTCCAACTAGCAACGTGCCTTTCCTGTAAACTGTCAAACAGAGCCCGGGCATCTGGGATATTGGAGCATTTGCAGTACATATCAATAAGAGCACTATTAAGAATTGCATTGCCACCATTAGCACCAAGTTCAATGACATGAGCATGAACTTGCTTCCCCATCCTTAGCAACCCGAGATGAGCACATACTGTCGAGATAGAGATCAGAATGCTACAGTCGATCATGATCAGTTTGCAAAGATGATTGCGGGCATGTCGAACAATAAAGTCAAGAGCATCAAAATACCTTGAATTGGAAACGAAACCCGAAATCATCATGAGTTCTGAAGTCAAGGACCAATTCTCTCTCCCCTCCATTGCGCTCTTTGCACTGTCAACATCCCCGCACCTAAAATACATGTTCGCCGCTGCATTCAATACCGCGTAGTCTGCTTCAAATCCGGCTCTGACGGCGTAGCCATGGATCTGAGAACCAGCCAACAGATCGCTCAGCCCCGCGCAAGCGGTCAGGCCGCTGGACACAGCGTACTCGTCAGCGTCCAAGTGCAGCTCAGTGCACCTGACAAGGCGGAAGAGCTCCAGCGCGGAGATACCCATTCCCGCGTTGGCGTAGCCGGCGATCATGGCGTTCCAAGAGACCACGTTCCGGAGGGGCATATCATCGAACAACTTGCGGGCCGAGCACAAGTCGCCGCACTTGGAGTAGGCATCGAGGATGGCTGTGGCGACGACAACGTCGGCGTCGAGGCCATAGAGGACAGCGGCAGCGTGGAGGGAGCCGACAATGCGGGGGTCATCGCCGGAGACTGCGACGCGGGCGGCCGAGGAGAGGGCGAACGGGTCACAGAGCGGGGAGGCTGCGGAAGGGAGCCTGGCGTGGTGCGCCCGGGCGGCGACCGAGAGGGTGAGCCGGCTAAGAAATGAACGCATTTGATTCCAATGCGATTGGAGTTCGAGGGCGCTTAAGTTGCGCCGCCAGGTCGGGTCGGTCACGGGTCCGAATCAGTTAACCCGATAACCAAATGGATTCCAGTGGAGCACCCTCTAGCAAATCAATTTAGCATTCATAGTATTTCTAGGTGCTGCCTATTTGAGATTCAATATTAAAGTCATAAATTTAAAATTTATTGATATTTTTTTAAGATTTAAATAGGAATAATTATGTGTATTTTATCGAATCTCATACGTAAAGCAGAATTTGAAAGCACTGTAAACACAACTTTGATAAACAACATATATGTCACTCACCTTGCAAGAAAAAGAAGAAAAAAATGTTACCGCGAGGAACACCCAATTTGGCAGTAAATATCCACGCATTGCATATCCTTGAATTGATATTTCTGCGACAACACATCGTGATAATTTTACCCACCCACACCCCCCCCCCCACACAAGGGAAAAAATAAATCACCAAAACTACGGTCAAATAGAATTATTCAACACATGTACAAACTTTCACTTGAATGAGACCCATGTCCCCGTTTCCAATCGACGCTTGCTGCAGGGTTTGTTCAGATATATAAAGCCGAGACCTCCCGTGAGCAAAGTGGAGCTTCCATAGCCATGGTTGGGTGGTTGGGTTTGTGCCTTGCGTAAGCCATGCAAAGCTTAAGGCCATGGCTGGTTACGGATTTGCAGAGAAGCATGAAGGGCTCGATTCCTCCAAAATTCCAAGCTGAGAAACCATCACGGGCAGAGTCGATGGTCGTGAATGGATATCCATCCTCCCCCGCCTTAGGCATACAAGGAAAACATAGTCGGTACAGCGAACTCAAGATATACCGGAGAGTTGCTCTTATTAACAAGCAACAAGATACAGGTGAGTCAGCACATTTGTCATTTCAGGAGAACTCAAATCATCTACAAGAGAAGGGACAAAGGTTCATGTTACCAATTAAAAAGGAGTGTTGCCGCTAACGGCTACACACACAATAATAATACAAGTATAGGGCTTGAGAAAAGAAACGACCACTGTGAGTTATTAAATATCCAATTTGGAACTTTGCCTCGCTTATCCCAAAATAAAAATAAAACATCGTTAACAATGCGGTCTTTTTAGTGTTCATCAAAGCAAGAAGTCTGGAAGAGCAGTCAACAATTTAGCTTGCTCGTTTATCTACGATTTGGTGAAAGTAGAGTTAATTCCAGGATGTTGGATGGGAGGTAAATGCATGATGATGGGCATGAGGGGCAATAACAAATCTAGAAAGGATAAGCATACCTGAGGATTACTAGCATTTCTTAATTTGAAGAACTCAAATCCCATATATAGTTGAAAGAAGGGAAAAAAGCAGTTGACCGTACATGTCTACAGACTGACTTATGAATAATCAATTACAAAAATGACCATTGATGGGCAGGCTAAATTCACCAAGCCAGGCACAAAACAAAGAAATGGAATTAGAACTAATGTTGGAAATATCATAAATTTGCAAAAAGAGTGTAATCTTAGTCATCTTGATATTCCAAGTGATTGAGTTGGAAGAGAGCAATTTAATTAGCAGATCTTTAGTAAAATGCAAATACGAGAATTAAATTCCATATTGAATCCAGGTAAGCCCAATTTCCATGTGCACCCTTCAGAAGGCTTGAAAATAAGCAATAACCTTGGAGATGGAACACAAATTCTACCAGAACCTAATTCTACAATGATTGGAGGGAAATCATTAGCTTAAATAGAAAGCGATAATGTTGATAGAGACAAGAAATTATAGTGCATTGATAAGGCAGCAGAAGATTCGTTAATTACGATGCTACCTTGTGGCAACCTTGTCCATATTATTTTAATAGGTTAAGATAACCTAAATAAATAATAAAAGTGCACACTGATCTAGTTAGAACAGTAAGGTCAGTAAGGTTCGAGACACGGGAGGTTATGGATTCACAACTCTAAAAATCTCGAGTTTTGTAATGTGCTTCGGAAGATGTTTAGTTCCAAAAGCCCAACATGACTCGTAAGATTTGGAACAGAAAAAAAAAATCAGGATCTGCCTGCCAAGGAACTAGGATTCCTCAACGAACTATCTAGTAGAGAATGGGAAAATTGGACTCACCAAAAAAACCTAAATTTGATGCTTCAAGCATGGGTGGTACTGTTGATGAATATACAAGGATAAATGCTAGCAATGTCCTTTCTATGTTTTCATACCTAATTAAGAGCTCCTGAGTTGAACAATATAATGTTCCAGAAATTTACAAATTATAAAAAGCAATTAAGCAGCTCCTCTTATCAGGCAAATTAAAGAGAAGAAAGTTGTGCCGTACCAGATGGATCTCATCGAGAAACAAAAGTGGACAAAACACAAGGGCTCTGCAACCCCAGAGTAGCTCTGGCACTCGGTATCAACTACCACAGCAGTTCACATGTGTACCATCCATCATACCACCTGTTAATCAAATTTTTAACCTCTTTTATAATTTGAACGTAATGGCAACCAACTGCTGCACAAAATACGAAGAATATGACAAATGATTACCTTCTTTACTTCTGACCTGTCTTTGAAGTAGAGGCTGAAAATGAAGAATTGCTCAACATGGAGGATGTCATCAAACTGAAGTAAAAGTGATCGTGAATTAATATATTGCAACATAAATGACTTCTTTTGCTCTAGTGAGAATTTGCCTGGTACCATATAGGGTTGGTCTCATTAAAACTTAAAGTAAAATTCCTAATTAGTCATCGTCAAACTGTGTCCCCTATAAGATGAGCAATACCAGATGTAAAAGTTCTTCAGGTGTTATATAAAAAATATTATATCATGTGTAATCATCTAGCCTCTCGTGTACCATTTTGAAATTTGATTTTCACTGAAAATTAGTTCGCATTCTCTAAATTCACTAGCATAATTTGTCTGTGCTTCCCAGGGAAGAGTTAAAGAAGGGGGACTTATTCAACGTCAAGAACAAAGAGAGTATGATCTCTAAACTTGCACAAATTGAACATGAGCTTTAGCAAATTTGTTAAGATACCTACTTAGTACATGATCCTTTTTAGTACTCGAAGATGGAACAGAGTAGCACAGAATCAACAAACAAGATGCAACAAGAAATGTTTCACTCTAGGATGCAAATAGGAAAAAAAAGTTGAAGAATTTATAGCACACCTCTCCAACTGAGATATGTTAGCCATGCCCGAAATTTGGAGGCTGGAGTTCCTTTAACCGTTGAACAACTTGCTTCATTGAGGGCCGAATAGAAAGTGAGTCAACAGTACACTTGACACCCAAGTGCAAAGTCTCTACTAAATCATCACGGGGAGCTACATCCCACAGCCCCTCGGTGAAGAACTCACGAGCCCGGCCTTTCTGCAGAAGCATGCATGCCCAGGTAACTATGTTGAAGCCATTCCCATATGGAGAGAAGGAAGGATCCAATGCCTTCTTGTCTGAGATTAGCTCCAATAGCACTACCCCATAGCTATATACATCTGCTTTATCAGAAACACGACAAGTCATGGCATATTCAGGGGCAACATAACCAAATGTTCCAGCCACACCAGTAGTTGCATGGGTCTCAGAGTTTCCTAGAAGCCTCGCCAACCCAAAGTCTGAGAGATAGGCATTGAATTCATTGTCCAGCAATATATTGCTAGGTTTAACATCCCTATGAAGGATACGGGGCACACAATGGTCATGCAGATAAGCAAGTGCACATGCAATGTCTAAGGCAATCTTGTGAAGCATCCTCCAACTTACAGGTCTTCTCGACCTTTCTTGTATAAATCTTTCTAAGTTACCACCTGGAAGATAATTATATATCAAAAACATCTCAGAGTCACTAAGATGGTAACCTATTAAAGTCACAAGGTTAGGATGCCGCAATCTTCCGAGTGTCTTAATCTCTGCATGAAACTGTTGAACGCCTTGAATCCTTCCTACTGCAAGTCTCTTTATAGCCACCAGAACGCCTGGTGAAATCTCAGCTTTGTACGTAGCCCCAAAACCCCCACTTCCAATGCAGTTGCTCGTATTGAAACTCCCAGTTGCTCTTGCAACATTCTCATAAGTCAGTCGAACCCCAATGTCCACAAATACAGTCACTTCCTTTCTACCAGAAGAACGGATAGAGGACCTAGGTGCACACTTCCTTGTGAAAATATAGAGGACAATCAGGGCCAATAGGACTGAAACTATGGCTGCCGCTGAAGCAATTGAAGCAATTTCAATAGAACTAAAACCATTACCACTACTATCACTTGGCGGAGTTCCTGATGATGAATCCATGTATGTCTGAGTGTACTGGCTGCTCCCTTGCAAATCAGATTGTGGAACAGAAAGAGAGTATATAGGAGGACATGAATGAAGCAAAGGGTTTCCAGCAATGGTATTACATCTCAGTGTACTGGCATTCAAAGGTAACGGCCCAGACAAATTATTAAAAGAAACATTGAACACAGAAAGTGACATTAAATTAGCAAAACCAGACGGAATAACCCCAGAAAGCTTGTTGTTGTTAAGTAAAAGGACCTTGAGATTTTTTAGCTTCACAAGATCACTAGGAATAACACCTTCCATGGAATTTGATGACAGATCTATGACCTGGAGGGACTGCAATTGATTCATGCCACAAGGAATGTCGCCACTCAAATTGTTACCAGCTAAGGAGAGATACTTCAAGCTTTCTAGCTGTTTAATACTGGCAGGTAATGCACCGTTTAGCCGATTCCAACTCAAATTCAGACTAACAAGATTAAACAATGATCCAAAACTTGCAGGAATTGTTCCTGAAATTTGATTGCTGGCAACATCCAAAACCACAAGAGAACTGCATGTGCTGCCTACTTCTGATGTAAACGGTCCCGATAACATGTTGTTGCTCGAGTCAATGATCAAACGGTAAATTTTTTTACACTTGTCCAAAATGACAGCATTCAATGACCCAGAAAGACTGTTTCCATTAGCGATGAATGCATACACAGTATGGTTACCATATTTATCAGAAGCCAGTGGAAAGTAAGACAGAGCACCTGTAAAATTATTCTTTCCAAAATTGTGATAAATAGTTACTTCATTGACAGATTTGGAAGTAGGCAAGTTAAGTCTTGTGCGACACTTTGAAGCAAGGAATGAAGCATAAGCTGAAGAGAGCTCATCAAATGGAAAATGAGACGAAGGGCACTCTTTGCAAGTAAACCTAGGGATTGAGGCAGATAAATGATTACCACTGACATCAAAGACATCCATACAAGGGACACAGAGCTCCTTGTCAAGCCAACCAGTCATACTGTTTGAGCTCAGATTCAGAAATCTAAGATTTTTGCACTTGCTAAATGCTCGAGGTATTTGTCCACTGAAAAGATTCTGACCCAAATTAACAATTTCCAAGCTCTCACAGGAACCCCAATTGCTAGGAATCTCTCCTTGAAACATTGCTCTTGGGGCCCAAAGCACCTTGAGCTTGGGAAGCGCCGTGATGCTTTCAGCAAGTCCTCCTTGGAAATAGTTGAATTCATCGATATAAACAGAGCTCGATACTTCATCATCAATCATTGGATCCACCAGGTTCAGTAAAACAATGACAGACAATTCTAAGCAGTTTCCAAGTTCGGCAGGTACAAACCCACTAAGATTGTTTCTAGACACATCCAAAACTTGAAGCTTGTTCAATCGCCCGAGATCAGAAGGAATAAAACCATCCAAAAGGTTGGAAAACAGCAGCAGAACTCGCAGCTCCATGCAGTTGCCTAAATTGGACGGAATTCTTCCAGCCAATAAATTTCCAGACAAGTCCAAGACATGCAGATTCCGGCACCAATATCCAATCTCCTCAGGAATTGATCCACTGAGCCCATTATATGAGAGAAATAGTTCCTTGAGTTTGGAGAAACGACCAACAGATTCCGGAATCGTTCCGTTAAGCTGGTTGCCGGAGAGGTCTAGGGTTTCTAAATCCGAACATCTCGAGAGGGAGGGCGGGATCACACCTTTGATAAAATTAGAGCCTAGATTTAGCACACGCAACCGGCGAGGAAAACGCGAGGGCAAGCTACCCGAGAGCGAGCTACCCTCGAGATCCAGCACTTCCAACTTCTCCAACCCCCAGATATCATCCGGGATCTCGCCATCAAAGCCATGAAACGGCAAGGAGAGCACCCTAAGCTCCGACAAGCTCCCCAGGACGGAGCTCAATCTTCCCACCAACTTCCGCCCAGGATCGCCGCATCTGCGCCTGTACGGACCGGATCGGGAGCAAGGGAGCGGAAAGGGGCCTCCCTCTGCGGAGATGGCGAGCGAGACGACCCGCGACCGGCCGTCGCAGGTGACACCGGGCCAGGTGCAGTGGTCGGCGTCGGAGCCCCAGAGGCGGAGAAGCCGGGCGGGGTCGGTAGAGAAACAGCTCTTGAACTGGAGCAGCGCGGATCTCTCCGTCCCGTGCGCGTCCGGCCTCCCGGCGGCGCCGCCGCCGCCGACCGCTGCAGAGGAGATCGCCGCCGCCAAGACGACGAAGACGAAGAAGCAGAGGGACTCGGCGGGAGATCTCCGCCGGCGGCTCATCGGCGATGCTCAGCTGGCAAATCCTGGAGAGAAAGGAAGAGAGAAGCAGAGAGCGAGAGAGAGGAGAAGGGCGTCGAGGTCTCTCACAACCCCAAACCCTAACTCTTACATGGAACAAGCAAAAGGAGGAGGAAGAGAAGAAGAAGTAGCAGCAGCAGTAGCAGTAGAAGAAGGCGCAGATGAGGAAGAAGAAGAGGGCGAGGGCGGAGACGGTAATAAAACTGTAATCGTAGAAATGTGAAAGAGTTCACAAATATCACGAAGAAGAGGGAGAAGCAGCAGCGGCAGAAGACGACAATATTTTTTTTCCTCCCTCTTTTCTTTAGCTTTTTCAAAAATTATTTCTCCCTCGTTTTTTAAATTAATTAACTTCTACTGCTGACACATACTTTATTATCCAAAAAAATTTACTTATTTCCGCCATTTATTCACTTATTTATCTCATTCAATAACCCTCGGAGTTCTTCCACCACCTTTCTCCGTCTCCCTGCTCCCGTCGTCGTCGGCTGTACTCCACCCGACACCGGGCACGAAACGCTGCAGGAGAAAAGAATAAGAAAGCGGGACCCACTGGTGATGTGTATGGCAATCGATGGTGGAGGACGGTGGAAGGTGGTTGATTAGAGACATAGGTGGGGACCACGAGGAGATGAGCACACACGTGTTCGCGGGGCCGGAGAGGGCCGCGGTTTCCGATGTGAGCCGTGTGGGGACCTTCGCTTCACCCAAAACTAATTTATTTGATACTTTTAGTTTGGTACTGAAATAAAATAATATCTATTGTTATTTGCTGGTGATATGACATGTGCAGCAAAAAAAAAAATCTTATAACCTCAGTGTCGTTAAAATCCTTAACGACATCAACACCGCATGAACCGTCGTAGCAATAATAGATATAGAAAAATATTAATAAATACTTAAGGTACGGTTAATATATATAAAAATTAAACAATACTTATTGAATTCATCTTTCTAATAGAACTAGATTATTTGAATAAAAGGAATACACACTGCACTAGCTGATTAAAAAAAAATTAAGCAGAATGATAGCTCTGTAAATTTTAAATTAGATGAAACACTGAGCCATCAATCCGTAATAGTGAGTTAGGTGTTTTTATTTAGTTAACTAAAGATGCTATGATATTTTTTAATTATTTTATTATTTATTTTTTAAAAAAAATCATTCGTATTACTCTCAGGGAATTAATTTTAATTTATTATATAATAAAGATGCCACCTAGCAGCACTGTGTCCAATCTGAAACATATACTTATTTTAATCGGTCCTCATTTCTCATGTTGGATTATTTTAGTCCCTCACTGGAATGTGGAGGGAGAGAGAGGACTGGTTTTTTATTGTGCAACAATAATTATGTGCTGCTGTTTTTTATTAATATATGTAGGATTAACCTGACAGTTAAAATTTTAGAGCTATTTTTAGCGTCGAGCAATGGGGAAGAAGTAAGATAATAAAATTATCGTAGATTAAAGCAATTAGGTAAAGTTATAAATTTAAAAAATAAAAATTATCATATTAAATCCAGAGTAAAGTAGGGGAGTGTATGAATCATTAATAGGCAGTAGGTTTGTTAACTACATTTATAGAAATCACAGATGATGAGTAGCTTACTTATCCCCATGGAATTAATAAGTGGGTTAATTAATTCATTAAGAAGGAGCAGGAAAACACCCCCCCCCCCCTAATTAAGTATATCTGAGTAGGTTGCTCTTCCAAGAACAACTTTTTCCCAGTCAATTCATCCCCCCATGATTATTAAACATGGAGGGTCCAGATAATTAATTATCAGGGGGACAATAACAGAGTTGGTGGTGTGGGGGAGGAAAAAGTACTCTTTCAATAAAATTAAAATGCGTACAAAAATTAAATATCTTTCGAGGAATATGCTCCTCGACAATAGTTAAGTAGATAAAATTATTCAATCATTAGGGTGAATTAATTGGACTAGATATGAGATACAATATACTCAGAACTAAATATAGCAGCACTAGAGAAAATAAAATTGAACTAACTTTGGTTAAAAGAGAGGTATTAATTATCAGTGAATATACACAGATTCAAAACCTATTTTTGTTCCTTACCTTATAAATAAAAAAATGTAATTTAATAATATAGATCTATAGAATCTTCCATCAACATTCAACAGGGCATGGCATGGGGGATAAGTCCTACACATCACCGTCGATTAGATGACACGTGAATATACCCACCTCAAAAAGATCGTATATAGATGTGAAAATTGTTGGAAATAAAAAGCATAACGAGTAAATAAAAAGGGGTTGAAAAAGCCGGTCTTTTAATTGGACTCCTTGCTATCCAATTAGGTCAACATGGACTTGAACTCGAGTCGGGTCAAGCTGTAACGGCGGCTCCGGGATAGAGATTCGGACCCGCAGCTCGTCCAATCGGTAGATAGAGATTCGGACGGGTATTCGACAGCATCGTGCGATTTAGCTGTGAAAGATTAGCAAGTCCAGGTCTAAGTCAAACTTTCCGCGTCGAATCGTACGGCCCAGATGCGGTGTTACAACGAAACCGTGTTTTCGGCTCCGGGATCGGACGTCGCATCTCGCCCTCTCGTCTGGCCAACGGCTGAGATGGGAAGCCCTCGTCACCCGGTCAACACCGCGACTCTTCCCCACAAGTAATCAGTACATGCCCAAAACCTAGACATCGTCTAATTGGATGATTCAAGTAGGCCCCAAAAATATTTGCCAATCACAGAGCCGGTAGTTACGCCAATACTGAGTTTCTTGTACTCCTCGGTGTGAAAATACACGAAAGGTGAGGCATTTGGAACTTCGCAAGGAGAAGAAGAAGAAGAAGACGACGAGGAAGAGGAAGAAGGGGGGAGAAGAGGGAGGAGGGAAGGGGAGAGAGAGCGCACCTGGGCAGCTTCGCATCACCTTCTCCAGCTCGTCCAAGCTCGAAAGTTCCTACTTTGGAGAGTTTTTTTTTTCGGTTTGTTTTTCTGTCAGTTCGAGGAAGAGCGATTTGAGTCTCCCAGCAGCTTCCTCGATCCGTTCGTCCATCCTCCTCGATTGTTCTTCAATTTTTTATAGAATCATTGAAGTCGAAGCTGCTCTCCTCTTCTGGTCTTGTTTGCGGATTGACCGCCTGGTATTTGTCTCATCTGCTCCGTTCTGGCCTCCGTGAAGTGAGGCTGGGGGCAGACGAGTGCTAGGAAAGCTGAGGTTTTGATTTCGAAGAAGTCGGCTTGGCCCCTTCTCTTGCCCAATCGTGTTGTTCCTGTTGATTCTCTTTGTTGCCAAGTTGCAGTTTTTTTGCTTGATCGTATGCCCCTTGAGCTGCAATTTCCATAAGCCTTCCTCCTTTTTTCGATTAATTATGTGGCAGTTAGGGTTACTGTCTTTGTAAGATTAGGTCAAGAACTTCTCTCCGTGATCTTGACCTCTTGACTTGTACTTCTGCAACCCGTCGTCCTGCCTGATCTCATCCACCCTTTTTTGGTCAAATTTTATCCTGGCAGATCATTTGGTACTATACTTAATACCTCTTGTTCGGTTCTACACTTGACATCTCATTCTTTGCTGTTACTCTCCGGGTTTGTGTTATTGTTGTGCAGTCGGGATCATCATACCGATATCATTCGATGGCAGGTTGTGTGTATGTAGGAGCTGCTCAGGTGGAAGGTAGGCATGTTGTGGTGGAGGAAGACACCGAAAGCCTATCAACTGAAATGGTGGGAATGATTACAGATCTTGGTGTTCAACTCTCAAACTTAACAACTGCAGAAGAAGTAAGAATCTGTGATATTGAAGAGCAGCTGAAGGAGTTGCAGCGGAAGATCCTCATCTGGGATGCTGATAAGTCATCGATATGGGAAAGGATTCCATCCCAAGTACCTGAGTTTTTACAGGATGTGAGTGAAATCCGGGAGCTCAATGAAGTCCTGGGAATATTGCATTCAAGCAATAAAGATGAAAAGCATATTGAGATCCTGGATTTTGCCCATAGCATTCTTCAGACAGTCATGGCCAGGCTCGAGGATGAACTTGTTGAACTGCTCCGCCGATGCTTCCAGCCTTTCGAGCCTGACAGCATGTTTATTCATTCTGCAGAAGATGAGACGATGGACTTCTCAAGCAGCTCCTTTGGAGAGGAAGCAGTCGATCAGGGTGCACCACAGGCTGCCGTTCTTACAGTGTCACACAGTGTTGTTATTGATCCGATCCAAGAAAGTTTGATTGCGGATATTGCATCTATTGCCAATCTAATGTTTCTGGCCAACTACGACCACGAATTTTGTCAGGCTTACGTAACAATCAGGAAAGATGCTCTTGACGAGTGCCTGTCAGTTCTCCAGATAGAGAAGATCTTCATGGATGAAGTGTGCCAAATGGAGTCGGAGGTCTTGAATGGTATGATAAAAAAGTGGAACCAGGCATTTCATGTTTTCATTCAGGTCTGTGTTGCAAGGGAAAGGCACCTCTGTGATATCGTCTTTCAGGAAGCTCCAAGACGAATTAAAGAATGTTGCTTTCTTGACGTCTCAAAGAGTGCTGTTCTTGAACTTCTCAGTGTTGCTATGGCCATAGCCCTTGCACCTCGAAAGCCAGAGAAACTATTTCTTATACTCAATACATATGAGCTTTTAGATGACCTTCATGCGGAGATGGAACATTTATTCCCTGAAGACTATGGGCCGAGCATTCTGACAGAATGCTGCGAAGTTTTGCTGCAACTGAAAAAATCCATTATCGGGACTATAGAGGAGTTCAAATACATGATTCAAACAAACATGTCATCTAACGCGTTTGCTGGAGGTGGAGTCCATCATCTCACCAAGTATGTGATGAACTATATCAAAACTCTTTCAGCTTTCAGTGAGACGCTTGATTCAATTCTGGAGGGCCAACATGCATTGAACGAATCTTCTCTGGATCAGTCTCCTCTAGCATGGCATCTGAAGTCGTTGACTTCGATTCTGGAAGCAAACCTTGCACATAAATCCGAGCTCTATAATGATCCCTCACTGAAAATTATTTTTATGATGAATAATGTCTGCTACATGGTGGACAAAGTTAAAGATTCTGAACTCAGAAACTTCTTCGGCGATGAATGGATTCGTGCACACATTTGGAAGTTCCAAACGAATGCGCGGAGCTACGAGAGGACCTCATGGTCTTCCGTCATTGCTTTCCTGAGGGAAGAGGGGCATGGCAGGCCAAATGGTGGCACTCCTTCCTTGACAGTTCTCAAGGACAGATTCAAAGGCTTCAACCATGCTTTCGAGGAGGTTTACCGAGTACAAACAGCATGGGTGGTTCACAATGATTTACTTAGAGAAGATCTGCGCATTGCTGTATCCAACCATTTGATCCAAGCATATCGGATATTCCATGGCAGGTACGCCAGCCTTCTTGTTGGCGAGAAGAATCAAGAAAAGTACATCAAGTACTCTCCGGATGACTTAGAGGAATTCTTGCTAGATCTTTTTGAAGGTTCCCCAAAATCATTGCCAACCCAGCGCAGATGGTGATGTAGGTAGCAGAGCTCACAATTGCTGAAGCTGTTCAACTTCTGTGATCAAGTTCCAATATTTGTTGTTGATGATACTCTCACTAGTTGTCATCCAGATCTTTGGTTTTCCTGTAATGTAAATATGTGTTGATTTGTAACTTGGAAAAAATCTTTCTAAGCAGATCTATTCTCCAGTTATAAATCATTGACATAAAATATTAATGCAGTAATACTTTACTTATACAGTGTTTTTATGCGTTTGCGAAGTTTCTGGCACCAGTCATTTATAAGAGAATTACGGCTTCATTGATTCTTCATTGATTCATCTTGTCCATCAACTGTATTCTGTATAATGAGCTAGAAGTTGCGGGCACCTAAGTAACTGAAAGAGAAAAAACAATTAGCTTTTACTTTGTTATTATAACTTACAAGTGAGGCAGTAAAGTGATTTCACGAGAATTTTAGCAGTTATGAAGGACCTAAATTTAGTTGATTAAAATGCAAGGTAGGTATTAAAATCATGCTATTTAATTGGCGCATGAAGGTGCCACTGAGAGGGACTCTGCTGTCGTTTGATACCAAAAGGTCAAGGTCAAGTTTGCATTTAGCTGGCAGCAACTCTCAGGAGATGGATATGAAAGAAGGATAAGAAGCCGGTTAGGTTATCTTTGTTGTTTGGACCTCTTGTCCACCTATCACTCAATTTTGTCTTCCTCGTAACGGTTTCCAAATCACAAACATAAAAACCAGTCAAAGTCATACAAAGCATAGCAGATATCAATCCATCTGGCTAATTCAGCATTGTTTAACATATGGACGACATGTTCATTTTTTTAATAGTTGCTAGAATTAGATGAACAAACGAAAAAAATTTAATCTAAAAAAGGTCAAAAAGTTATTCCAAAAGCAAAGAAGATAAATCTTGAGTGCTATACAAGTTCATGTATTTGAATGGAGTATAGATTATGAAATATTATTTTAAATTTTTTAATAAAATTAATCCATTTTACTGGCTTGATTACATTGGACTCAATCATCTAGCATGATAAGAGAGAAATAATTAAATAGAGTAAAGATGAATTAAATTTTCAAGAATTTATTTTTATTTTAACTAGACCTATTTAACAAGTAATATTTGAAATTCTTTTTTTCTAGAACTTATGAGTAGACATCATGAACCTCCCGTGTAGAGGTGCAAACAGGCCGTGCTCGGACGAGCCCGGCACGATCTAAGACCGTGTCGTGTCCGACACGTCTTCTTCGTGCTTTGCCTCCGTCCGGCACGGCACGGGGCACGGTTAATTGGCGTGCCGGGCCAAATCCGGCACGGCCTGTGACGTGCCGGTCCGCCTCCGTGTCGGCCGTCGCTCCCGCCGGAAAGAACCGAAGAAGACAAGGAGGATGGGAAAAACTCGGCTGCCCTCCCGCTCCGAGCCTTCGAGCTCTGAACACCGCCTTCCGGCTGCACTCCCGCTCGCGCCCTCCACCTCCGCTAGCCGCTCGGCCTCCGAGCGCCGCCTTCCGGCTGCCTTCCCGCTCACGCCCTTCACCTTCGCTGGCCGCTGGGCCTCCGAGCGCCAAGCGCCGCGAGCGGCTGTCCTCCTGGGGTCAGAGCGGCTATCCTCCCACTAGCATGGGGATTCTGCGTCTTCGCTTCCTCTAGGAAGGGGGGAGAGAAGGAAGGGGTGTTGGCGTCTTCACTTTCGAAGAGAGAAGGAAGGGGGGAAGAGGGGGGTTGGGTCGTCTTCACTTTCGAAGAGATAAGGAAGGGGGGAAGAGGGGGGGTTGGGTCTGCGTCTTCACTTTAGAAGAGAGAAGGAAGGGGAAAGGGGGGGGGGTCACTTTCGAAGAGAGAAGAAAGGGGGAAGGGGGGATTTGGGTTTTATTATGGGATGGAGAATCTGCAGCTCTTAAACCTCAGCCCCCAAAATCAAAACACATCTTTTCTTTCTTATCTGCCATTAAATGCATCAAGTGCCGCCCCCTCTTCCCTATACGCTATACGCCATTGTAGAGCTCGAGACTCTTCTTCTTCTTCTTTTTTCCCTTTCCTCCGCTTCGGCCTCTTCTTCTTTTTTTTCCCTTTCTTTTTTACTCTTCCTCCGCTTCGACCTCTTCAGGAGGGGAGAAGAGGACGAAGAAGAGAGGAGGAGAAGATGATCAGAGCAAGGGTCGCCCTCCTCCCCGACGCTAGCAGAAGTGCTCGTGCCGTCGTGCGCCTCGCCTTGGACCCAGCGGCGACTGCTCCCTGGAGTCGGCGGCGACTACTCCGTCTCCGGTGGTGCTCGTGTCGGGCCGTTGACCGGTCGTGCTCGTGCCGGACCGTTGCCCCAGTCGTGCTCGTGCCGGGCTCGTGCTGTGGGCGGCGGAGGTGCCGCCCAACACGAGCACGCGAAAGAAGCGGGCACGGCCCGACTAATTATCGGGCCGTGCCCAGCACGACCCGAGTCGTGCCGGGTGCGGGCTGCCCATGGGCGATCCGGCCCGAATTACACCTCTACTCCCGTGTAGAAGTAATATTTGAAATTCTATGGTCTAATCTATCCAAAAAGTTAATTTGAGTAGATGAGTGGAAGGATCCATGAACATACTTTAATAATTTTCCCAATCAAAGAAAATATGCCCACGATAAGTTACTCATATTGGGTGTTTAAAGCAAACTGAAAGTTCAGAATCTCTTATCTTAAAGAATTAGAGCAACCTGATGGTAGTTAGCCATTCTCAAAGGTTGCCTGCAGAGAGATACCTTGCAGGTCCAAAAGGTTTAAAGTCTTTGTGTCAGAACAAGCTTTGCACATATGAAGGTGGTTGATGAAATGATAACATGATCCAATAATTGCAGCAAATTAGACTCCAAAGAAATAGAATCATCGACAAAATTTAGTGATATATCAGATACATACTGAAATGTCTTTGTACAACCAAATGGTACCAAGTGATAAAAAGGAGAGAGAAATTAATCTCTTTGTACAACCCAGTGTCCAGATACTGCTACAGCTTTAAAATGTCTAATCACTGCTGCAGATTTTAAGATGTCGAAACACAACTAACCATTAAAATATTCACAAAACAAGTTGAAAGTGCGAAGAAATAAGAGTTTTTGGCAAAATACTCACTTGGACTGAGAGTATAATTAAAAATGTGAATCTCACTGTAGAAACAACACGATTGCAAAGGTTGGGAAATTAAACATTCTTTCTAAATAAAAGGAAGTAGGAATCACCTGGATCTGACCCTAATTCCACCATCATCCGAAGAAGAGATAATAGCACCAGAGCTATAAGAAAAATGACGACCAAATAAACAGTGGTTTTACAAGTGTCCAACCATCTTCACATTTAGATTGCACTCCAGTAAATTAAACTTTTTGCAAAAAATATACTCTACAGACAAATAAGTAGAAAGTTAAAGATAAAAATGTCTCTAAATCTGATGTCTATAACGATTGTAGTCAGTCTCTTTCAATTATCAAAACCCAAATGATATAAAAAAATCAAGTATTGCCAACATTGATTCTATTTGAAGGCTGGAAGTATTCAACTGCTAAAGTATTCACCAAGCATAAAAATAATGATCCTAGAATCATTAAAGAGTTAGATAACTGGAGAAAAGTCTCTAATTCACTTCCAGTGAAGAACTTGTCTAGAAAAATACATATTTGAAAAGCTTAAGGATTGGTGAAATCAACTGGTAGCTAAGGTAAAATAGGAAGCCAATTATATATATTCGCAAAGACATCTTACCGACTAATAAGGTTGCACATACAAAACGCATAAACTGGTAAAATCATAATTGTTTGTGTTTCTTGATCAAACCTATACAAGATGAGCACACATATTAGGAAGATGCTGGAGAATTAGAATTGTGTCGATATATAAATTGATATCATTATCCAACCGCATAGACTTCACAACAGCACCTTGTGGCAATAAGCACATGCTATGTTGAACAAAATACTTATGCCAATTATAACCTCAATTTGTGAGCAAAAGGATTCATTGTTTCCCCATTAAGTCACCAAAAGAACTAGCAGGAAAGCTCAACGCAAGGAAGAGCAAAGAGCTCAATATCTACTATAAGCGCAAACGCGGTAAGACTGAAGAAAGATGAGAATGAGTGAAAGGAAGACCTTTATCCTAAAAACTATAATTTACAGAGCCTTTGACGCGCCGTCTCATATTTGCATTTCAGAATAATGTTACAGACATCACTAAAAGCGAATATATTTTTAATTTCTTTCTTCCCAAAAATATATTATGCTAAAACATCAATAGATTTGTGGAACATTGGAGGATGAACACTTCTAATGAAGCTCTCGTCAAGATATAAAAAATTATACCAAGTGCAATGGACACTGGAAGAGCCGGTAATGCTCTGCGATAAACTGCCAAGAGCAACAAAGTGACACCAAGCCCAGCAATGATCGCAAGATAACAAGCATACACAGTCATGAAATCATATAGTGCTGCCCTACCAACCAAGACACCGTAAAATATGAAATCCCCCAGCCCCAGCTTGATTGCTCCCGATGATCCCAAACCGATTCCTTCAGGATCGTCTACCACATGTCTCACCGGTTGCTGCTGGAGCAACGGATCTGTCACAGCTGAAACAGAGGGCGTTTCTTCAGCAACAGCCAAACTTGTGTTCTGTAGTGTCGTGTTTCCAGCTTCCAGACCATTTGGGTTTGGACTACTATTAACAGCAAGATCCCTCCTTTCTCTCCACAACCTCCTCGATATCATCGGGCGATGCTGCTCCACAGGCCTCGCTTCATAAACCAATGCCGGTAACTCTTCGTCTCTGGAGACTGCAAGCTCCACAAGCAACCTCAAGGGTCCAACCGGCAACAGAACAGCAGCTAAGTCGTACAAAGACATGGCAATCAGAAGCGCCCAAGTGGTCCACTCAGGAAGAAGGGTGAACCAGTAGGCAACAAGGACACCAATGATCACCAGGTACCCCTGGTTGACCAAGATCGGAACTTTCGAGAGAAACACTGCCATAACTCCAACAACGGAGAAATTGAGCAAGAGGACCGAGGACGTGACGACGTCAATGGGGATATAGAAGCGTGAAATGAGCATCAGGAAGACCTGGCCACCGAGGAAGCCAAGGACAATGAAGGAGGAGAAGGCCATGTACGACTTGAGGAACCAGGTACAGCGGAGGTAGAAGAGGAGGACGAGGAGGAAGGTGAGGAGGGTGATGAGAACGACAAAGGCGAGGGAGTAGCCGAGGGCGCCCATGAGCTTATCCCACAGGGAACCAGAGGTGTCGCCGGAATAGGCGATTGCGACGATGGAGGCGAGGTTGCTGCCGCCGCCGCCAACGTCGGAGGAGAGGGCGGTCACGAGGAGGACGACGAGGAGCATGCAGGCGGAGACGGGGGCGACGATGCGGACGATCTCCTCGCCCAGGATTTCCAGGACGCTCGGCGTAGAATTAGGGTTTCCTTCGGCCATTGTTTGGGGCAGAGACGGAGCGAAGTGGGGCAAGGAGCCTCTTTTGTTTGGCTCAAATCGTTTAGGGGAGACCCAAAAATTAATTAGATAATAATTTTGACTTAAATTAACCAGCTTAAAAGGAGCAGAAGAAGAGATGAAGAAACAAAGATGAGAGCAGACCTTTCAATTAGGCATTAGGAATAAAAGGAGTTAACTACAATATTATGAATAAAAATTTACAAAACTTAACTACAACATCATGAATAAAAATTTACAAATTTTTTAAGAATAAAATAAAAATATTGAAAAATTCACGCCACCTATTTGTCTTTATCAGCCCTAGCCCTGAATTACTTTATCTAGTGCACCTTTTTTCCACTAGGTGGGCTTAGCTCTTATGGACCCATTTTCCTAGCATCATACATCTAAGCGAAGCATATGGATTATAGCCAAGTATGATAGGTGTTATGGATGCATGATATAGTATTTAGTTTGAACACTATACCACAATTTTGTTTAAACAAAAGACAAAGAAGGAAACAGTAGCAAAACAAACTTGAGCAGAACAAGTAAATAATAAATCTGAGACGTTAGAAAGGGAAGAATTTGAGGTAAAAGAAAGAGATCAATAAAAATTGCAACTTTTCATTTTATATATTAAAAAATAAACAAAGATCCCGAGAGCAAATATGGGCATCGGATTAATCATCCATAAAGAGCATCCTTTGAGCATCTTGTACAAAAGAGGATCCTTGTCTGGTTCTCTCTAAAATTTGCTCAATTAGCATCTTCATCTCGTCATCTTCTTCTTCGTCATCGCCATTGTGCTTGTCCTCCTCCATCAAATACATCTTTTGAGCATTGATGGATCGCTTACTTTTCAAGTTCGGCTCCCACAATGACTCCTTCCCGCAGTGTTTCAGCCCTTCAATGCCCCACAGCAAACTCTGATCCGATGAAATGGAGCTATATCCGAGCTCATTGCTCAGGTCAGTTGTTGATGGTGGGTTCTCCTCCATGTTGGCCACCCGCAAGAACTCTGCATATGCTTCGTCATAGGCATCAAGGGCATCTCCACCGAGGTTCAAGCAAAATGGCTGAGACAAGACAATTTCTCCAGCAGTTCTAGGGCTGTCAAGGTTGGAGGAAGATCCCATATCGCTGCATGAGAAGGCTCTTTGCGAGAGAAGGCGGTCAGATTCCAGCGACTGAAGTTGCCTCCGTGTCTGCTGAAGTTCTCTTTCTAGCTCCTTCACTCGTTCCTCTAGCCTGCGTTGAATCACTTCATGCAGGCGTACACTAAGCTCTCGCGGTGAAACTGGATAATTGAGATTGTGCATGTGGTTGGAGGAGCTTTGGCTGTCAGTCGCATTATTAGCCTGGTCCTCGGAATCCTCAACAGGGAGCATATCTGCTTTTAGTTCCCCGTGCACAACATCAGCTATTAGGTCCGGATCAAGCTGCAATGAGAAACTCATCAGGATCCAGGCCAAATAATCATGCAAGTATTGGCAGAAAAACAACTCGCTGGTTGGCCATGTGGCTGTTATTAAAAATGAGAAAAATATCATTGAACATGAGCTATGAGAGATAATGAAACGAGGTAGTACATTGTTCGACATGAAATACATTGTAATAGTTATATTTGGCACATTTAAAGCCCAACCTCAATTTTCATCTACAATGAATTTAAAGTAATCAGATGAGAATTGCATTTTGATAGAAGTGGAGTGAATCAGTGAATAACGTTTCTCTTAGTTAAAGCAGCATAAGTGCATGAAAGAAACTCAATGTGCGGAAAGCCAATTGAAAGAATCGCTCAAGGATACAACAGCTCAACTGATGGCTAACATAAATTAAATACAAAATGTGAGCATTCTGGGTTGCGTGATATGAAAAATTCATCGTTCTAAAATGTAAGTTTATATTAATTTTTGCTTTTATTTACAAAAATGACGAGCCTCAGAGTATAAGTACATCGGTCTTACCTCGTTAAGTGCTGGCATTCCTCCATTCACAGTGGAAATATCCATGCTGAGTTCTAGTTTCTCCAGTTCAATCTCTAGTTCTGCTTCAATTTGACTCCTTGAATCTTCCATAGGCATGTTTGGTTGTTTATGGTCATTATCCTTCTCCATAGAAGAATAACATAATTGCACTTGATCCCCTGCAGATCCAGCAGTGTTATCACTTGGTTTCTCGTGCCCACAAGCTTCATTTGCCAGTTCTTTTACAGTCAAAGTATCTTTCATCTCCAACTCCTCTTGCAAATCTTGGACCAGATTCTCAGAACGCTTCAACATGTTGTTTAGATTTTCTATTTCTTTTTTATTTGATAATACAGTGCATATGATTCCAATGCTGACTCCAACAGAGAAGATTTGTATTCTATCAAGCGGTTCTGGAAACAAAACAGGTAATGCTTAATAATGAATAAAAGATAAAAAAGACTTCTAAATTCAATAAATTTCTAACAACTTCAAATATCAAAATTTAGACAACAATTCAACCATATAAAACTACATGTGCATAGTTGAAACACCAATCCATTGATGATGAATCTGCATGGTATCTAATATAGTGTTGATATGACACAGGATGGGCATCCATACGGATAACAACGTTGGTGCACCACATCAAAGACTGAAGTTGGTCTCATCTATATCTTATGTAGCACTCACATGGCTTTAGGTGTAATCCATATGGATGTCATGCCATTGTATACATTAATGAATGAGTATGTGTACTGTGTCTATGTAGCAGCAAAACTGCAAAAAAAAGGAGTTAATGAACTATGGTGGAACCCAATGATAGAGGAAAAAACTTTCCATAAGATACCTCAACCATAAAAGGCAACAAGGGGAGGCTTGCAGCAAAAAGGATTATTAAGAAAATTGATAGTAACTGTCAGTTTGCCTACCAAATTTTACCTGTCAGTCAGTTATCCATTACTCATCTCAAGTTTTGATTACATCATAAATTATATGCATTTTGATAATAATTTGGCATTGCATATCCATAGGCCACCAGCCCATTATCAATTTTCATACAGTAATTTATGCCTTGCAATATAGAGGTTGCACATCCCTATGAAACATCACTTAGAAAGACAAAAAATCAGTTTATTTAAGACTCAGAATCAGGATGAATGATAGATTAACTATATTTTAGGTCAAGAATAACAGTTAATCAGTTAATTTAACAAGAATAAAGAACTAGAATTCCCTATGCTAGGCGTTGCGATTTCTGATATGATGCAATCTGGAAACTAACCAGACAGATTAATGAAGGAATCAACTAATTACATCCAATTTCTTTTCTAGCAAGATTTACCTTTCTTTAGCTAATTCAGCAGAAAGTGTCAAATAAAAGTTGGGAACACCATGGAGCAGGCATCTAGAGGTCATAAAGCATAGGAAGAAATAATACCTCTGTGATGGGCGATTTTTTGTGATCTTTGAATGTTGGGAGAAACTAATTTTTCATAGTGTGTCTCCCTATTTCTTTTTGGCGTTCTCAGACCAGGAAGAGGAGAAACTCCGGATAAGTTATCCATCTTCACCTTGTCTACGGCACTTCCAGAAGTTACATCAGTTCCATAACAAGATTTGCTAATTATCATACCCCCATCCGTTACAACAAATGGCCTCAAGCCTGGTGTGCTAGAAGAAGGAGATGTATTAAAAACAAACTCTTCAATTTCAAAATTTCTGTAAAGCTGAGGGATGAGGCAGTTCTCCACTGAAGGAGGAGTTGCAACTGCATTTCGACAGCCTCGCTTAGTTCTAAGGAAGTTTCGACCTCTCCCCCGTGAATGACCCATATGAACACTAAGGGGAGAGATCTGAGCAAGTGTGTTAGGCATGAAACCATCCAATTCATACTCACATTTCTCTGGACATTCACCATTCACCTTCAATGTTTCTTCATTTCTTGGGTGATTTTCTTTTCTGAAAACCCAAGGCTGTAAACTCAGAAGAGAACCATGGTCCCTCATATAATTATCCGAGTTCATGAAGGCATCTCCAGTGACACTGCTGGCATTCATTCTCTCAAGCGAAGTATCGGTTGCTGATTCAATAGACCTTGTAGAGGACGGAACTCTGTCACCATTGGTAGGAGAATCTTCCGAAGCTTGTTTGCATGTTACGCTACTAAAAATATTGCCCCTAGATTTAACACCCTTCATTTAAAAAAGAACTACCTTTTTTTTTCCAGAGAACTCAAAAATCCCTTCTAATAAGATTTACTCCGTCTAGTCGTGAATGGAAATGCTCACCTAAATTGCGGGACGAAGACGAGCTGCCGCATCTATCTAACTATTACTGATCCTCGCTTGCATGTAGAAGCAAAATTTTATCTTTTTTCCCCATTAAATCAGATCTCCTATGCCAAAAACTGAGTAAATGCTGGCAGCCCATGATTTAAAGCCAAGATACCGACCCGACGAACTCAAAACCACTGGAGAACACGCATACCTCAAGCAACAAACAGGAAGGCGCGACAAAGGCCTAAACCCCAGATTGCTGTTAGAAGGACAACAAAGGGCGCCAAAACAAAAACATCAGATCTTTAGGGTGGAAAACCAAACCAACCGATCCAGCGCCAACCCTCCCGCTATTGCCACCAAAAGACCCAATCTTTCCGCCGAAAACAAACCGAGAAATAGCAACAAAAAAAACAAGAGTCGATCTTGCCGTGGAAGGAAGCCGCGTCAACAGGGAAGACCAATAACAGGCAATACAAATCGAGCACAGCCAGAGGAGGTGGGAGAGGTTTGGGCATCCGCCGATACAAGGGGACGAGAATCCAACTCCAGCATCGCCATGGCGGAAGGAGCCCTCGAGCGCAATGCCCCAGCCCTTCTTCTCCGCATCCAAACCTAAAAACGACAACGCCGAGAAGGATTTCATTTTTTCCTCTTTACCCCCTCCTTATTCAATTAATAAACGCGTATCTTCCCTCCGCCGTTATAAGATGATGTTACCAGTGACCCACGGTGGACTCCTCCTCTTCCTCCAGTAACCTCCCAAGTATGCCAGCGGGTAGAATCAAGTAGCTACGACTGTCATTTGAATGGCTGTGATCTTTTGGCTACTGTTCTTTTTATTTGTCACAATAAATTAAGATGGCCGTTCATCTGCAAGCCTCATGTTTTTTTTTTGGATGTAAAAAAAAAGGGTTTTTTTTGGGGGCATTTGAACTGTAATATTAAATTCCATAATTTTGAAATTTGAACTCTTTCTAAAAATATAACACATTTATTAAAGAACGAATCAAATATAATTAATTAATTAGTTGTCCTTTTCAGCTGAAATTTTATAACTAAATAATAACATTAAAAATGGCTTTTTTTATAATCCGTAATATGCATAAAATATCTGTAATAAGTTGATTCTTTGCTATCACAGTTTAGCAATGTAATATAAAAAAATATTACTGAGGGAGAAAACTAAGCCTGTTTTACCTAATGGAATCTTAAACTAGTCTACATGCCACCTAACTTGCACCAAACAAAATTGTCAAAATCTTTGTTACAAGAAAAGAAAATAGTAATACCTTCTGTATTTGTGTATACTTATTTTTTTTTAAAAAAAAACTGTGTATTCTACATAATCCATAGTAGATTGTTTATGAGATTCCATATGTCGGAAGAAGAACCCATGCGGATCAAGTCAAATGTTGTCAACCCTAATTTAAATACCCTTCAGGGCCTCTTCCCCCAGAAGAGTAGATCCCCTGGAAGCTCCTACAACTCAGGAGAAGCCCCCCACAATTATCTCATTTGGGTTCCCTCTCCCTCAAATCTGTTCTTCCTCTTCCTTAACTTTCCTCTCAGCATTCCGGCGTTTGGAGAAGGGTCATTCGGAGGCCCTCTCGCCCCTCTCTCCTTCTCTCTTCCAATTCTCCCTCTCCCTCTCCTCTCATTCCTGCAACAAGACAAAACCAGTAGGAAGAGGAAGAAGGGTCGAGCGGAGGGAAGCGCTCTCTCTCTCTCTCTATCCATCCATCCACACATGCCTAATTGATTAGAACTCGAGAGGATTGGTTGATTAATCTACTTCCGTCATCATCGATGAGAAAATTGTGTCCTAACGTCGACAGAGAAGATGGACTGGAGACGATCCTGGAGGTGCCGATTCCGAAGGAGATGGTCACGGACGTCGAGCCAGACGGCAGCAGCACGGTCTGCCAGCCGTGGTCGAACCTGAGCGCCTGGGTCAAGGCGCAGCCCTTCAGCCGGCCGAACGCCGACGCCGCGCTGAACCCCGAGATGCAGTTCGTCCTCAACATGGTCGCCGCTCAGCTCACGCCCTGCCCCATCCCCGTCGACCAAGCCTTCAACCGCCCCGTGCGCGATACCTCCTTCGTAAGCTTACAATGAACGTTTTTGATCGTATCGCTCTAAATATATATACCTTTCGTGTGTTTTCTCAAATGCGCACATATATAAGCAAGCGTCGACGGCCAAGTACATCATCCAACAGTACATCGCGGCGACCGGAGGGCAGGCGGTGCTGACGTCGGTGAACAGCATGTACGCGGTGGGAAAGGTGAGGATGACGCCGCCGTCGGGCTTCCATATTGGGGAGCAGGGCGCGGCGAAGGCCGACAGCGGCGAGATCGGCGGCTTCGTGCTGTGGCAGAAGGGCCCCGAGGTGTGGTACTTCGAGCTCATCATGGGCGGCTCCAAGATGAGCGCCGGCAGCGACGGCAAGGTCTCCTGGCGCCAGTCCATGGGCTCCGACCACTCCGTCGCCTCCAAGGGCCCGCCGCGGCCGCTGCGCCGAATTCTCCAGGTGAGCCGCCGCCGATGCATCGAACACTAAAACAAACTCTCGAGTGATTTAATTCGATTTGATTGTATGATATAAATAAATATATGGCAGGGTTTGGATCCGCGGTCGACGGCGAACCTGTTCGCCGACGCGGTGTGCATCGGCGAAAAGATCATCAACGAGGAGGAGTGCTTCATCCTGAAGCTGGAGGCATTACCTGCCGTCCTCAAGGAGCGAAGCGCCGTCAACTTCGAGCTCATCCACCACAAGATCTGGGGCTACTTCAGCCAGCGCACCGGTCTCCTCGTCCAGGTCGAGGACACGCACCTCCTCCGCATGAAGGCCTGCGGCAGCGGAGAGGGTAACATCTTCTGGGAGAAGACCATGGTGACGTCCATCGAGGACTACCGCTGCGTCAACGGCGTCAACGTTGCCCACGTCGGCCGCACCACCCTCTCCCTCTTCCGCTACGGCGAGGGCGCTGCCAGCCACCGGCGGAAGATGGAGGAGACGTGGAGCATCGAGGACGTGGACTTCAACATCCAGGGACTCTCCATGGACTGCTTCCTGCCGCCGGCCGACCTCAAGATCAAGGAGCAGGATGACACCCAAGGAGCAGAATGGTGATCACAATTAATTGCTTGAGGTTAAATTTTTTTTCGTCCCTCACCTCAAGTTCAATTGATCGATTAATTATTTATTTATTTATGTTAGGAAACTAATTGGGCAATTAAACTAATCGTGGGGGAGTGTACTCTAAATTGATAGGGAGAAGAAAGAACTGAGCATATAAAGAAGAAAAAAAATATCTTTGGGGTCGTATATATTCTGCATGAGGAGAGGAAATTGTAAAGCATTAACAAATTAATGCATGGAGGATTATTTCTTAATTGATCTCTGCACACCGCCGCCACGGTGACCTATGAGTTTTAATTAATTTAGCTAAGTTTTTAATTATAATTCTCATTAGTAAAAAATGACTCCAATGATTTGACCATCATCATCAACCGCCCTCAGATCACATGTCAATACTTTTTATTATTTTTAAATAAAAAAGAATAAAAAATATAATTAAGAAATAAATAAAATTAGTAAAATAATCTTAAATCTTCATCCTTTAATATCTAACCTTATATTAACCAAATGAGCATACCTTCCTAATAAAATACCATTTGGTATATAAAAATAATGATTCTGATCAAATCATCTCACTGTTAAGTGTGATTTTATTAGATCAAGCTTATTATCTTTTTCTTTTTCACTCATGTCATGCACACAGAAGAACACTAAGAAGATTCATCGTTTTAACCTGACATTGGCGCATGTGTTGATATTCAAGTACACTCCAAAAAGAAATATCGTAAAAAGCATGTTGATAGTGCTGCAGCCCGGAAGAGAACATGACAATTCATCACAACTCATCAGCAATGACAAGACAAAAAGAAACCCCCTATTCTAACGTGGATTTAGCAAATGACAAGCGAAAAGGGCAATGGAATCAAGTTGCCAAAGTCTTTTCTCTTCAGGTTTCTCCTCTCTTCATCTACTATCCCCATGTATATACACAAGAAAGTCAAATGGTCTATGGATCTTCCACTCATTTATGATTCTTTAGCACCTTCCCTTCATTATTTTGGTTTCTACCAGACACTTCACTTTTGATTTGTTACAGTGAAGGAATCATGCAATTCAAAATGTTTATGATGCCCCTTTGTGTAGGAGTTCGAGGACCATCAGAAAATTCAAAAGATCACCAAAAGCATGTGCTCCTTTACGGTAAATTTGCCCCCTTTAGGACAAACCATAATTTGGCACTCAGAAAACAACACGAACCCACAATTCAAAGCACAGCTCATCAATACTCATCAGTGGCAGATGACAAAAGCAAGACCTCATGTTTCTAACTATCACTCAATTATTTTAACCTGTCCACCCTGTCTCACAAAAAGAGAAGGAAACAAAGAAATAAAGAAAAAGAGATGACAAGAAGAAGAACAAAGAAGCATGTGGAATCAATTCCTCTTGCCATTAGAGAAAGAAATGAGAAGAAAAAGACAGAAGAAGACTACATCAGAAACGTTTTCTGTGTTTGCAACAACTACAACAGCAGCGTCACTCCCACCTCCCTCTTTGCACAAAATACTCACTGAGAAGTAGTACTCTAAAGGCCTCTCATCAAACCAGCAAGGCAATTATCATCATCATCCCTGAGCAAATGACAGCAAGGAGAGAGCCATTGAGCAGGAAACCGCCATGGCTTGAGTCAGTGGAGAGGCTGCTTGAGGGTCCTAATCCTGCTCCCAATACTCCATTAGGGGGAGAGAACCCGGGCATGGTTGTCCCTGTGCTTGTTGTCGATGGTGTAGAGCTTGTTCCTGCAGCACTGGAGGAAAAAAAGAAAGCACAGGGTTTCAAATGTTGGCTTTACTTGGCAATTCACCTAAAGGAGACCCCACTTACAGGTACATGCCGATGCACCCTAGAAAGCTCTGGGCACATCTCTAATTACCTTGACACCTTTGCTATGTACTTTAAAATTTAGAACAAATATTTAGAAAATGTAAAATTGTTGTAAGGCGCCTGCATTTTTGATACTGCAGAGGAATTTATTTCAATTTGCTACTCCTAATTCCTTTTTGTTCCTAGTTAGCATAGCCATCTAACGTAGAAACTGAAAATAGGAACTCGTTTCTGGAATATTGTCTCTTAAGAGTTACAAGAGACAACAGGAGAATGTGTATACCTAGGGGATGAAGGGAAAGTGCAGCCAGTGTAACCTGTAAGCAAACAGCCAAAACATTAATTCTTCACTATAGGGATATATATAATGGTATAGTATGATAGGGATTGAGTAAAAATTTGATAGAAAGACTTACTTGGATCTGTTGTAGTGAGAGTTGCAGTGCCAGAGAAATTACAAGCAGTTGCAGCCTGCCCGTTTCTCTGATAGTAGCTATTGGCAGCATAAGAGCAGTGGGATCTCACTGTGTTAGGGTTGTAGCAACCTCCATTTTGGAGAATAGGGCTGCAGTCAGCTCCAGCGCCACAAGCATAGTCCAGTGACTTCTGGAGATAAGGATCACCAACATCAGACCTGCAGACACACCAGGCAGCATCTGCCCCCAAGAAAGAGAATAGTCTTCATTCTTCAGATCATTTGACATAACTTTGTGCATTGACAAGAAAGAAACCCCCAAAAAAACCAGAAACAAGACTAGATTGTAAATTTTGGAAAGAAAAAAGTAGTAATCCTTTGAAAAGAGGGAAAACAAAAGACTAAAAACCAAATTTTGGAAAGGCGAAACCCCAATCCTTCACAAAGACAGAAACACGACTGAAAACTAATTTTTGGGAAGAGAGAGAAGGCCCAATACTTTCAAAAAATATCAGGCACTAAGCTATACATCTTCATTTTGACACTAAAGAAGATCCTTGTCTTCCCATTCATAACGGAACTATGTGTATGTGGAAGAAAAAAGAAGGGAGTTTTACAGATTTAACATCTTCTTGCAACATCTCTAGCAAACGGATTTCCTCCAGTAAAAACGTTATTTAAAATAAGTATTAAGAAAGACCAGAAAAACCATAAATAGTATTTGGGGGAAATGGAGTAGTGCCGGGAAAAAGAAATGCCAGTCCTCCAGAAAGATCCGAGGAAGGAGAAAAAAAACCATAATTTTCTCTAAGGTAGAAGCAGAAATTACAATCAAGAAAAAAAAAATCTTCCATTATCAGCTAGCTTCAGCTCATTTCATCCGTTGAAACCCTAAAATTCCAAAACTTTCCACATATAGTTCGTTATTAAATGGGAAATGACGCACATTGGTTCTGACAATGTCGATGGATCATGTAATTCATATAAAAGAAGCATTAAGAAAAAGGAAATTAGATGGAAGTCTTTTTCATCTTTTATAGTCTGTAAAGGAGATTTCTGAAAGACAACATTATAATAGCATTTATGCAAAATATATTATGGAAATAAAAATAGTTGGAAGAAATTGCAGAGCGAGAACAAAAAAAAAATCATTTTTGCTCAAGAAGAAGAAAACAAACCAAAACCTAATAGCATTTTTGCACAATAGAAAAAAAAAGTAGTAGTTTGAAACTGAAGACATTGGGACTGAGAATGAAAACAAGCAATAAAAATAACTAGGTCAACATCAAAAGCCACCATTTCCTCGACGAGAGGAAAACAACCCAGAAATCCCTCACAACAAACCCCAGAAGAAACGAAAAACGTTCAAAACCTAAAGAAAAATCGAGGTGAAAGTGACCTTAATAGCTCACCTGATGCACCAATCATCATCAGAACGAGCACAACAGGAACAAGAGCAGCCATGAGAGCTCGACGAGAGTGAGCGTGAGAGTGAGAGCGATGGAAGAGCAGAGGAAGAGAGAGAGGGAGGACGGTGAAGCGTGCTGTACCGCTGCGCTGCGAGGGCAAGTGGAAGGAGGCTTTTTGATGAACTCTTGAGGCAGTGCGTAGTTTATAGGCGGCCATCGGGAAGCGAGCTGTCCTCGCTCTTTGTTCCAAGTCCTCCACCATAAACAACGGTCAAAAAAGAACAAGAGCCTTCAAAGCCGAACCGAACTGGTCAGAAAAAGTCAACCGAACCCGGTTCAAGTTAAAAACATACACACACACACATTTGTTTTATATTAAAGCTTCTCAGTTTCATTCAGCACTACCAAATAAAAAAATTATGAATTAAAAATTATATTTATAGAAAATTTATTTATACTAATTCAAAATGAACAAAACCATCAACCAGGCCGGCCGGTCCGGTAGATTTGAACCGGAGGAGGAAAACCCGGTTTAGTTGGATTCTCTTGGTCCCAGCACCGCTTGTTTATTTGCCCGTTGGCGTCTGCTGTCTCCATGCGCCGACAGGCGACAGGGGAGAATTAGCAAATACAAAAGCTAAAAATTATTAAAATTTTAAATCTATAATTTTATATAAACAAAAAAAAATATTTTTATATTTATAGATTTTTATTAAATTTTTAAAGAAAATTGAAAAGTATTGCATGTAAAATTTAATTTTAAGAGCTCAACTTACCTAGTCAGAAATTAATAGAAATAATTAATTTGGATCACATACTCAAATTAAATTATAATAAATTCAACTACTGGTTGGAATAGTCCTTTAAGAAAAAACTACAAGTTGGAACAAAAATAATAATCATTAAATTATTTAAGAGGGTTTCGGTGAAAAAACCGGTTCGAATTTTAGTGGTGAACCGGCCCTGTCTGAATCCCCGGCGTAAGTAGACCAAAACAAAGCAAAGGCGGGCCACGCCGTCGCCCTCTCGCCGCCGCTTGCTGCCTTACTACCTCCCCCCCTCCGCCTCCCTCCGTCGCTCTCCGACCGGCTCCGGAACTCGTCGGACATAGCGGAACGAAGGAAGGGAGTGAAAGGGCAGATTTTTATCTGTCTTGGTTCTCTGTTTTGGAGGGGATCTCAGCCTAGGGTTTTGTGGAAGGCGGACGAGGATGGAGGCCGCCGGCGAGGAGGAGCAGGAAGGGCTGTCGGTTCACTCTCCTGGACAGGCGCCGCCATCTTCTGCTTCCTCTCTGCCCAAGGTTCTGCCTTTTCCGTTTCTCTGTTTTTCTCTCTGTCTGCCTGCCGTTCTCATGGGTTGATTTTTCTATCGCTATTGCATGTTAGAGGCATCGAATAAAAAGTTGATCCTTAGGGTTTTTTTTTTTTGTTATTATGTTGCATTCCCGGTTTCATTCAGGAGCAATCGCAGGTTGAGTTGGAACTGAAGGTTTTGGAAGCTCTGGAAATTTATCCTCCATCTCGGCTGCAAGGTGAGTTAATGTCGATCAAATATTTTGTGGTTGCGAAAACACTTCTTCTTTTCTGTACATGTAGTTTGTCATATAGAAGTTGAAAATTTTAACTGTTTATCAAATCTAAATTGAGGAAAGAAGGTGCCTCACGAGAAGCATGGCTTTTGAATAAACACTGAAATGCAGCGTTTTTTTTCTTCAGATATGCAATCTCTGAATCCTTATACGAGGTTGGTGTTAGGGATGAAATTGCACACCAACTATAACCTAGTTTTGCTGATACGAACTTCCACATTTATATCCCTGATCTTATTAACTTAATTTGACCCTAAATAAATATAAATTAGTAAAAAAGTTGGGAACTCCTAGGTAAGTTCCACGAACAATTTAAGTTGGAATCAGAACCCTTTATTTATTGCAAATTTAATCTTGTTTAACTTCCATGATGGTATTGGTAGCTATTGCCTGTTTTCTCATTAAAAGGAAAAAAACATCCTACTTGTAAAAATAACATCAATATCTTTCTATGAATTAGTAACCCAGATTCGTTAACTTAAATTTCAACAAACCTCGACAAAGATAATATACTGCCGATGTCTTATCTAAAACGCTACAAACATTTTACTGATGAACAGTGATAATCTAAGTTCTTCTACTATGATGACTATAATACCATTTCTGTTGTTCCTGGTAGCATACCCATTACGATATAGTTAAATGATTAACTGCCAACTTGTGAATCTCTCAAATTCTGTTAGATGATGATATGGTTTTTTATGAAAAATAACTGTGCAGGCATCCATCGTCATTTTGTCCTTTATGGCCTGATGGAATATCTGCGGAGAAGGCTAGTATTCCAGTAATTTGCTCATGTGTGCTAAAACATAATCTTATTATGAATCGACACAAATAGATACAAATTTCTAGATGCTTAAAGTTTTATAGCTTACTCTTGCAGCTTTGACAGACAGTTCTCTGCGGAGGAGGTGTTGCGGTTGTTAGATAGCTTTTATAATTTAGAAATGCTGGTGAGGGGAAGCCCCTTTCTTTTATTGTTTCCATTCTTGTGCTCATATTTTTTTATGATTAAAGAACCATCTGTTAGATTATTTTAAATGTTTTTCATTGGCACGCATACAAGATTTAAGAATGGACTGTACCTTGCTGCTTTAGATGTGTTTTGGTACGTATCATCTAGGTGAGGATTACCAAATGCATACATGCTGGCATGTTTATGCTAGCTGAGGTCGTAGCTGTATCATCTATTACCTGTTTTCCCCTGATAGTTGGAGAGTATTTGTTTGAGTGATATCAAGATGCAGTCGGAGGCCTAAAATGATAATTTTTATAATACTTGGGTTATATATTTGTAGGTAGGTGCTATCGGTGAAGATCGAGTATAATTGACTACTGATGTAAATTCAGTAGAGTCCGTTCGTGCATTGCTTGCCTTGCATGTTAAACATAGAGGGTGGAACTGCCTTAAAGATTGCTTACTATTGCTTAGCTTAAGATTGGTTATTATTGCTTCTCTTCGAAGAAGTTTACAAAAGAAGAATTTGTGTTGCTCCCATTCTTTGTTTATACTTTTTGGGTAATCAGTAAAGGAAAAGAAAATTCAGGCAGAATTTTATGGGCATCAAGGTTTAGTTCGTATAGTAGTTTTGACATTTTCAGATGGCACTAGAAGATTAGTGAAAATAGATGTAAAATTACTGTTGCTTTTGGTGGACACTTTCCCTGTTGCTACATAACTTTTTTCTTGATGAAATTGTTGCTATATAAACCTCATTAGTGTACGACGACTTGACTAGCTTAGTGATGTATACCTGTAATGGATAGTGTTTTAAGTACTAAAAATTGAATGCTCTACACCAGAAACCAGATGATGAGGAGGCAGAGACCTTAAGCAAAGAAGACTTCTCATTACCACAGAGCTTTTTCATTAAGGATGAATAACAACTTGCGGAGGCAGCAAGTTCCTTTTTGCTCCTGACCTTTGGTTGCCATCAGCAGATTATTTATAATCATGAGAAAGAGGCATCACCAGGGTTCACTGGCTAACTGGATCATCACATGATCATTATCCCTTTATTTTGCAGAACCATAATGCCTTTTGAATTGAAATCATATGTTGGCATTTCTGACTTAATGAAAATGATGGTTTTCATCTTCTGAGAATTGATGGCAAAGATGCTGCCGTTTGCATATGATTGCTGCCACTGATGAAGTGCAGTTATCTCCTACGATGTTCTAAAGAAAGAGAAAGAGAAGTAGGACCCTCATCAATGTAACTAAATACAATAAAGCAATCCCTGGGTGTGTGGTGTCTCTCCTCTATCTCCAGTTCTGATCTAAACTTTATTCGCTCTTCCATTTTGACAAAATCAATTTATCCTAGGATCAGTACACCATTTGGATTTCGTTTGATTAACGCCAGATTAGTCCGTATTTATTATAACATTTGATCGATTCAATTATGACTTTATTCAACTTGCTGAAGTTGAAATGTTTAGTAAAACATTGAACTTTTGCTTTGTATGCACACACACACATATATTACATAGATTTTAGTCACTTTTAAGTTTGATTCGTTCGGAGATCATCGCTTAATTGAACGAAATAAAGTAATACGAAAGAGATATATATGCAACAAAAAAATTTATAAATACATATATAGTGTAGTAAAAAACTGATGTAATATATAAAAAAATATAATATTTGTTATATTACACTTCAACGGATTTGAACTCGTTTGGATTTGGATGCGGCTTAGCTTAAACTACGGGACCAAGCTGGGTTTTGGCAGTACGACTCTTATCGGCGCCAGATAAAAGTGGATCACGGAGGAAGGAAGGCTTATAAATCTCTAGTAGTGCTGTATTTTTTTTCCAAAAGAAAAAGAAGATGGTGCTCTAGTATCTTATAAATCTCCAAGCAATGCACAAAGTCATCATCCTTACATATATTAAGATTACAACGACAATATATTTCTTGGTATAAAGTTACAATGCTGATTACAATGGAGAGATGGTCGTGCTATATTACTTGGGTTGCATGTTCAATTGAAACAAATGGCTTAATTGTGAGCAATAAGCATGATCCACAAGTTGCAGATCCGTTTGCAATTTGGATTTTTATAGGATTGCAGATGTTCTAAATGAGCAAACACAAGTTGGTGGCTTGTAAGTAGCTAAAAATTTACAAAATATTATGTAGCTCAAGTAATAATGTACTCCATTTGTAGCATCCAAGCTTATCTACATGCTACTTGTGGTATTTACATTTACATAATACATGATTGCTCCTTATCAATTTTCTTTACGGTTTCTTTTTCCGTAGGTTGTAAATATATCACAAGTGATGAAAGTATGGGAGCAAGATTTGGCTCAGTTACTTGCAAGAGGTAACATCAGATGGCAATAATGGCACAGAACAAGGTAACATGTTCAGGAGAACCTCAACCAGAATCTCCTTAACATGTCGCTTGGTGCTAAAAGTTCACAAGAACCTATTCAAGTTTTCATGAAGTCAACTTACAGAAGAAACCATCAAATTCTTCCAAGTTTCAATGAAGTCAACTTACAGAAGAAACTCAACTCTATAGTTTCGTATTTTTTTCAAAAGAAAAAGAAAATGGTGCTCTAGTATCTTATAAATCTCCAAGCAATGCACAATGTCATCATCCTCACATATATTAAGTTTACAACGACAACATATTTCTTGATATAAAATTACAATGCTGATTACAATGGAGAGATTTCTAGATTGCTTCAAATACGAAGAAAAATAGTAGTGATAAATCAACAAAGGCGAGATCGATAATGAAATAATGCATCAAGAGCAGTCTCCTCTTCAAAAATTTGCAGATGGCTGCAAATGTCGCAAGGGATGAGACCGCAGCAATTACAGTGCAGTCTACCACTGCATGAACTAAAAAGTCACTGCTGCTCATGGTGGTAATTAACTTCACTCGGTCCTCTGTGCTTCTTTCTCGGACTCGGAAGGTGCTTCTTTCATCTCCTCACTCTTCATTACACCATCACCTGAGATTTTTTTTTTTGAAGTTTGATATTTACAATGTGCTGATAACAGCACATTCAAGCTTGTCTCAATGTGCTAAAAGCTCAAACACAGTTGTTTGGTTATCTTTAAGAGCATTATTTTTTATATCAGGTAATTTTTTGTTGGATTCACGTTACAATCAAACTTTATTTATAATTACAACTAATTTTGATAGGAATCACTTTCCAACCAAATATTATACCAACCTGCCCTAAAAGTAAGTTGCCGTTAGATTACTTGAGTTTGAATATTTAAAACAAAGATTGGCTTACTAAGGTATGAACACCTGATTTAGTTTGCATATTTGATTCAAATATCCGTTAATCTTAGTGGGAGGGATAACTAAATTAAATTGTCCTCAGCTCAATATGTGGACTAGTTTAATTTGAGATATATACTGCCAAACCATCCTACTTTAGATTCAGTAGTAGGAAATACAGAGTGCAGAAACAATATGATTTGGTTAAGTTTCTAACATTTTACTTTACTCTTAGGATTCCTGTCAAAAATGTACATATCAGCATGGTAGAACAATAATGCAAGAGATCAATGTTCATGATAAATATATCACCTCCTTCCTCAGGTAATTCAGAAGTCCACAAAGTGAGATTATCCCTCAGCAACTGCATTATCAGAGTACTATCCTTGTAGGACTCCTCACTCAAGGTGTCTAGCTCGGCAATTGCCTCATCAAAAGCTTGTTTTGCCAATTGGCACGCCCTTAAATATGGCCCGCAAATTCTTAGATGGAACAAGTTGGAAGAAATAGTAAATGAAACATTACTGATGGAAAGAACAACTATACCTCTCAGGGGAATTCATGATTTCATAAAAGAAAACTGAAAAGTTAAGAGCAAGGCCAAGTCTAATTGGATGAGTTGGGGGCATTTCAGTCCTGGCCTTGTCGCAGGCTTCCTACAAGGATGAAGAAAGCTAAGAATTAATATAAACAAATAAGTAAAGAGTCCTTAATGATTTCAGTTTTTATTAGCTAAACTTTTCAGGGATTAATAGCTTATAGGCTAAATTGAGCATCCTAAAAGTATTACAGTAGGAGATAGTAGAATGATGAAAATTAGCCATGCCTGATAGCCCTTCATAGATAGATCAGCTGCTTCGTTCTTCGCTTCATCATTCTTGAACTCTGCAAGGTAACGATAGTAATCGCCCTTCCTACAAACAGAAGAATGGGAAAGTTTGATCAGACAGTCTTGCATGTCAATGTGTCAAAAGTAATACTGAAACTGAGACTTCTTTAGAGCTTTCAATTTTTGCATAGTATGCTGATTGAAAGACAAATGCTTTATAGGATCGTTCAAATAGATGATACGAGCGTGCCAGTGCATCATAGATTGGATTAGGAATCTAAATAAACCAAGCCAGTAAGAACTAATTTATGTTTAGCTCATATGAACAAAAACATACTCACATTTTGGCATAGAAAACTTATTTATGTTTGGTTCTATACGAACAAAAGCATCACTTACATTTTGCCATAGAAAACTATGGATTCCGCACCGCTGGAGTTTGGGATCAGATGCTGATCAATAATGGCCAAGATATCATCACACAGTTTGGTGAGCTCCTCTTCTATCTTCATTCGGTATTCCTTGATCATTTTGACATTCTCTTCATTTCCCTTTGACTCTTCCTTCTGCTCGATGGACGAAGTGATGCGCCATGACGCTCGGCGAGCACCGATAGCATTCTTATAACCCACTGAGAGGAGATTTCTTTCCTCGGTTGTCAAGTCCACATTGAGCATAGAAACTTGCTTCATGCATTCAGACATTTCTGAGTTGATAGATCATGACGAGAAGCAAATTATTTAATAGGATTCTGATCAATAATATTGTTTTAAGCAATCAAAAGCACAAAGAAAACAAACAAGGAAGAAAAAAGAATCAATGTTAGGTGCCAAAAAAAGAAAAGATAAATCACGGACAGCTAAAGGGCACATTGGGCTTAAAAAAATTATTCATTTTAGATAATTCTGGAGTTGAGAGATGAGAGATCGTAACAAGCACCACTAATAAAAAATTTATTAGATAGATTCATGCCTAAAAAATATCAATTACATCTATATTGGAAGATATCAAAAAACGAGGATTCCTGGCAGGGGCTGTGATCATGATCAAATTAATTACAAAGTACAATAAGAAGAAAGTTAGACTGAAAGCTAGATAAATCCAAAAAACAAAGAAACTAGAACTACATTTATTAAGAAAATTATTCAGAATGATGGCTGAATATTGTGTGATTGATATATATATATAACAAATGAAGATGAAAACAAGATAATCTAACGGCAATGATTGTAATATATTATCTAATTTAATGATTTTAAAATTATTAATGAAGATGAAAAAATTAAGTGCCTGACCTTCGTAGCGCTCGGCTTGCTCGGAGAGCTTGGCGATGTAGACATGCCTTTCCCTCTCCTTTTCCGACGACGACATTGGGGGAGACAGACAGCGGAAAGGAGGAACGAGGAAAAGATCCGATCAAAATCTGGAGCGGGGAGAAAAGAAAGAAAAACGAAGAAAGAGAGGGGAGAGAAAGAGGGCGCGAGGTGTAGGCGGGTATTTATTGGCATGGATCGAGCGGGGTGGCGATAAAGGCGGAATTCATTTTTCTTTTCTTTTTTTTCCTTTTCTGTTCTTTTCTTCCTTACGATGATGGAGGGAGAGGATCAATTTTAATTAGATGCTAATTTAAAAAGAATAATTTGAACTGAGTCAGTAAATACTGGATTGAATTATAATGAACAACTGTGTTAGCACTCATCTATTTGAAATGGAAACAGCATCACCATCCGGGCACTTTATTCATCTGTAAAACTTGATGGGATTATAATTAATGGACGATCAGGATTGGGTACTCATCAAGTATCCACTCACTACGAACCAAATCTAATTCAGATTCTACTTCGACTAAACAATTTCTAATCCAAGTTTTATAATGAAATACCTGAACTCTTAGCTCAAAAATGATGACAGATTAAATGCCCAACTAAAACATGATATTAGAAGCAAAACTATGAATAGAGAAAAGGAGTTCAACTTGCTGGCAGGAGTTCGATCGACTCAATAATCGCTAGGCTTAGAATTCATGCTCCGTGGAAGCAAAAATATACATGAACAACCGCCAAATTGATTGCTCCTAAACAAAATTTACAACTCGATGATCTAAAAACATGGAGCACCAATCTGTTCAAGGTGCCTGCCGTTCGCAGAGCATGAATTCTGAGGACCCAAATCCTCATTGAGATTAGGTGAAGTTGGAACAAGCTGAATAGCTCCCAAAAAATTGGATTGTTGTACCTGACATTTATTATTTAACATGATTTTGGAATGTTACATAATATAATGCATGTCGAGGAAGAGCAAAAGCCATCACAGGCATTTGAAATTTTCATAGTGATAATAATCACTACGTGAAACAGAAAGGGCCAAAGGAAAACACACTCCAAAGATCTAAAAAATAATTAGAAATCAGGGTACAATTTAGTAAAAGAGCTTGTAGGTGCGGCGCCTGAACCAGTTATAATCGGGGAGGCCCTGGATCGGTCCCAGGGCTGCAATCGCAACATCCTGAAAGGCCATGGCGGCAGACGAGTAAGCAAATCCTCAGTATACATGATAATAACGCACAGAAATCAGCAAAAGAAGAACGTGAAGTTGTAGAATACTGTTGTATGATCGTGTGCTAATTTGATGACCTGTGCTACAAATCGGGTGAGTGCATCGAATCATATTTCTTCGTAAATAATAAAAGTAACGCTTTACCTGATCAAAAATGAAGCGGTTTGCAACACGCTTAACGGTCTTTGCATCAACAGCATCTATCCTAGCAAAGAGTTCAGAAACCGAGATTCTACGCCCATATGTAAGCAGCTGCAATCAGGAAATAGTTGATAGTTGAAGAATTTGAGATGAGCATGACCAATCATCTTTGTTTTATTTTTGTGTAAATGTGCTTTGCTCAAAACCACCGAATAGAAAAATATTACCTGACGGCCAATGTCCTCAGCAATTGGACTCGTGCCATCAATGTGAAGTTGAAGAGAGGACTTGAGCTGCAGAAATGACTAATTAGTTGTGCCTTGCACAAAATACGCACCGACTATTAAATTCAATGAAAATGCTTTTTCAATACGTAAAATTATAGTTTTAGAATGCTGCTTTATTAGAAGTTCGGGAATCGTTCCCAGGTTGCAAAGATCCACCGCTACAATAAGTACAACTTCAAAATGAACTAAATTAAGAAATTTAGACAATTACGAAGAGGTTACAGAGTAAATGTGCTGCTAGGTGCTTTAGTCTCAGCTAGCCTAATGCTGCTGTTTCCTATTTAACCTCTGAGAACCATTTAAAACTATCTCAAAGGCAAGGCCATTGCACCATATATCAAACTCTTTCAATCTTCAGCAGATAGTTTACAATTGGCCACATGTCAAGAACATCATATGGAGAACAAAATATTGCAGCATGATCATCCAAACTAATCGGCTGCAATCAAAAGTTCTCCATGTGATATGCTATAAAACTGATAAGGAGCATATGTTCAGATTTGAAACCTTTTGTTATTTTCAGAATTTGCTATAATCCTAGTGTTCTTTTTCATTGATATCAGAGAAGAGTAAGAATTAAGGCTTATATATGAATCCAATATACTATTGTGTAAGTTCATGATAAGGATGGTTGGGGAAACCTCCTCACATGAGTTATCTTAGTTTACTACGTATATGGTGGACAGTAAAGCATAGAAGCTACATCTTGAAATGATGGCTTTGCGCAATAGATTTCTCACATTTCAGTCGATCCTCTACAGACTCTTTTATTAGAGGTTAATTCTCCTACTGCAATCAGATATCACCTTGATAAAAGGGACCTATCCTATCAATCATGATGGCATCTTCAATATTTAAGAGAACTCTCTCGAGATTCAACTTGTCATAATAGAACAGACAAGGCATTCTAGAACACCTAATTACCTGATTGCAAGCACGAGTAACATCAGCTTCAGAAACTCTGTATGGCAGCTTGCTCATCTCATTCATAATTGCAAATGCCAAATCATCCAAGTGGTCAGGCTGTTTAACAAATGTAAAAACTGTTAGCTCACAAGAAAGATGTAATTGACAAGAGCAAAAAGCAAGCTTGCTATAAAAAAACCATAGAAAAAAATTCCATATCGCTTCTGCATCAAAGTAACTACAACCGAGCACCCCTTCAAGTAAATTTCACGTATATTGCAAATTATTAGCCGATTCTCATAAATACAGCAAATATAAAATAAGAGGAATGACATTAGAAAATAGTCAATATCTTTGAAGCATAACCAAAAGAATTATGCCCCAGTATATCATGAAGGATTCAACCAAGCGGTGCTTAGGTTGGATGAAGCAGGCTTGTTGTTTCACAGATATTGCAATCAAATGGTAGGAGACCACAAGAAGATACTTTACTATCATTATCATTTGATGCTCATAGTAAATGAAGTTATAAAATACAGTCATATCAAATATGCATTGGAAACAAGTAGAAAGAACACAATCCAGCTCATTCATCAAAGTATCATTGTCTGAAGAATCAACCCATCTTAATAAGAACACAATGACTGACCTTAGCAACCGCATAAACACCAAAGAGACCAGCATCTTTGTAATTTGTATTGAAGGCCATAACACTTTCAGCGATGTCATTGATGGCAACCCTTTGGACCAGCTCTGAACTGTTAAAGTTGCAATAGGCAATTAACACCAGGTCAAAGCTTGGAATTTAGGTTAAGTAGTGATAACATCAGGTATAGATGACTGCAGCAACCCACCCCATGTGCTTTCCACCACCTGCATTTTTGTTCCAAGAACCCAGCATAGATTGCATGACCATCAATGCAATTGAATCTGGGTCTGTCCAAGATGCTCCATTAAATGCAACCGCAAATTGTGCAAGTGGAATATCATCATCAATCATCCTAACCTGGATATGGCAGAATTGGAATCGTTGAATAATCAAGAGCGAATATATCATGCCTCAGACAAGAATTTCAATCAGTTAATGGTATATCGACCTCAGAACCAGTGAAGTAAGCAGGTTCTTTCTGAACCAACTGGGATGCAGTTGTAGGGTCATCTGATAGCTTTGTGAACAACTTCTTGACCTGCTCAACTATATCCTCATGCTTAACAGCACCAGCAGCTGAGATGACCTAGAAAATCATAAACAGAAAACAATAACCACCAGTTAAAAAATAAGAGCAGAAGCATATATTGGTCCAGTAACAACAGAATAAGGAATATTTTCATTAGCATGGGATTTGGGTTAACAGGAACAGACCATTCTAGGGGCTGTATAATGAGATGATATGTAGTTCTTAAGATGCTCCTTGGTAATTGTCTTGATGTTCTGAGCGGGTCCCAGAATGGTTCTTCCAAGTGGAGTATATTGGAATGCAGTTGCATGCAAATGGTCAAAAATAACCTCTTCAGTTTGGCCCTCCACCTGCATAACAGAGCATGGATCAATTATTGTACAGAAATATCTAGCAACAATAAACAAAGATTGTCATGTACTGATAAAACACACATAAGCAATGCTCCACTGAACTTTATACCACTAAAAACATGTTAACCTAATAAAAGTTTTTAAAAAATATGAAAGATTTGAAAGAGTACTTAGAAGAACAGCAATAAGGACCATAGATTACATCATGTAGATAAGAAATCCTTGTTACTTGCTAATAAAAAGGTAAAATACACATCCTGCCTGAAAAGGAACATCACAGAAGAAGGAAAAAAACATAGTGTCTGCATAGATTCAAGATCACTCTTTAAATAATATAATGACAACAACTACAAGAACATGATAAGTTACCAATGCAAACCAGGAAATACAGATAGACAAATATAAACCATGCTGCTCAAATGCAGGTGGATAGACCATATAATAATTACCACAATGGTGAAAAGTTTGTATTGTAATATTTTATTGCAAAGAAAACCCAATGTTAGAATTAGACCCTATTAGTGTTAAAGCAATAAATCAACCAAATGTAAGATTTTGTGTTTCCCATGAGCTGACTACCAACCAATAGATTTTAGAAAGATAAAAAGGAAATACTTTTTATAAATGGCAAATAAGAATCCAGACAACGTATATTAGAAATTTATTAACATAGATGATATCATTAAATTAACACGAACAGCAATGCAATTTTTTTATTGATCATATCCAATGATATCAACAAGACTTCCCTCCACTCGTCTACATCCATGCATATGTTGCAAGTGATAAAAGATAAAAACAAAGGATGCAGATCTAATAATGCAATCCTGAGCTCAAGGTCTCTTAGATCTTTTCCCAATTCTTCTCACATCTAAATTATACATTATGTGCGCTGAGGGCAGAACTATACAACAATCACAACCCCAGAAGTGATTTTCATAAAATCTTTATTAGACTTGTGACTGCTGATTTATTTTTGACAGAAAGCTAGAAACGTTAAAAAGGGACTAGTTTGCAATGAAATTTATACGAGGTAAAAGATGCTAAAAAATTCTAGTTTGTACCTCTTCCATCTCTCTAAGAATGACATCCCGTTCCCTCTCGATGCGGTTCTCATCGAAGGACGAGTTCTGAAGTATGTCAGCAAGGATCTCTAACGCCTTGGGCACATCCTTATCCAACACCTTGGCGTAGTAGGTGGTCTGCTCCCTGGAAGTGTAAGCATTCAGGTGGCCGCCCATGTTCTCAATCTCCTCCTCCAGCTGCCGCACTGTCCGGGACTCAGTGCCCTTAAAGATCATATGCTCTAAGAAATGGGCTGTCCCATTCGTCTCATCGGTCTCGAACCGGCTGCCGGCGTCGATCCACACACCGACAGTAGCACTGCGGGAGGCGAGGGTGGACTCGGTAGCGATGCGGAGGCCGTTGGGGAGGGTGGTAACGCGGGTCTCCGGTGCAGCGAGGATCGGTGTGTGGTCCGCAAGGGCGGGGTGGGGGGAAGCGTAGCGAAGGAAGCGGGGGTCGGGATCATCGAGACGCTTGATTTTGGATCGGGCAACCTCGGCAAGGCGGTCATAGATCATCACGGGAGGCTTGGCCGGAGAGAGGGAGCCGGCATCGTGCGAGGCGATCGCAGCGGCCGTCGAAGCGGCTCGGCCGGCGATGAGGAGGGGGCGGCGGGAGAGGGAGAGGAGCTTGCGGATCGCCATGGTTAGGGTTGAACGATAGAGACAGAACGCAGACGACTCTGCCTCTCTATTTCACTGCCAAATTGGGCCGACTAAACACAAAAGATATATAATTTGACCGGCCCAATATAAAAGGCGTTGAAGTCATTTCATACGGTGAATAGAGCTAAATGGATAATAAAATTTAGGTTAGGAAATTTCCGTTAATATTTAACACTTTTCCATTGTTCAAAATGTGCACAAATCATGCTTTGAAAACTCTCAGATTGTGAATTTTCTTTCTACTATCAATTTATTTATCAAAAAAATTATCCAAAAGGTTTGATTTTTTTTATATACAACTTGTAAACGTATATCTTTGCATATTGTAATTTTCTTAAAATTTTATATGGAGGTGTTATTGAAATAAAGCAAAGATTAAGAGGTAAATTGATAAACAAATGGCATAAGGGTATTTAAGGCTCTTCAGGGGTGGAGTGAGCCCACTATTTATTCGCCTTGCGTGCCGGCTGCTCGTTCAAAACCCTAGAGAAGGCCTGTGGAGGCTTGGCCTTGAGAGATGGAGGCGGCGCCGGCAGCTGTCGCGAAGACCGTGAAGGATGTGTCGCCGCTCGAGTTTGTCAAGGCTTACTCCGCGCACCTCAAGAGGTCCGGAAAGGTATGTCTGGGAATCACCATTGGTTCACTCCCCCTTCTTTCTTAACATCTATCAAAACCGTGTTTTGCCTCCACTGCTGTTTCTTCTTTGTGATATGAATTCGTTTTGTTTTGAGGTGGTTTATTATCGGATATGTTTCTAATTTTGATCTTCCGCTTTCTTCCATAAAGCTCGTTCTTTTAATATGGAATATCGTTCGAGCTAAAATTTGTTTTTGCATGTTTGCTGCATTATGCTTACTTACATAGTTGGATCGAGGGAATCTGATGCCTTGATGAGAATTCTCTAAGAACATTGGAGTTTTTAAATACTTGTCTTCGTCCTCTTTCACGAATCCTTTTCATGATAACTCCTTTTTCTCCAATATAATCTAACTAGGGATCAAACGATGAGCAAACTGCTCTAGTTTTATTTTTATTTTGCACTTTCCTTTCGTTATGTTGAACCCCGTTCCTAAAATTTAGGGACATTTCCGAGATGACAAAAATAACTAGTCCATGTTTCTGATTGTATGTGATTGAAACATTTTTAATAACGTGTGATACCTGGTAAGTAGATGTTTCGACACTTATTTTTACGTGGCATCCGTGACGGTATTGCTACCAATTGCATTCTGTATTATCCTCTCAGCTATTTTTTTGCTTATGCCATATGCTATATGTTTCCTGACGTCTGGTGGGATTTTTTACTATTCTTTATTTCAAATTTTTGTATTTCTAGTAAATTCTGGTAAAGGAAAGAGAAATTTGAAACAATTGTTAAAATAAGTGGTTTAAGACTGCTGGAGAAAATTATTATGTTACTTTGTATAATTTTTTGTTGTTTGCCTATTCTTTTCTGCGTGTATAACTATTAGTAACTGAACTTTATTTTGTCATTAATAGATGGAGCTTCCGGAATGGACGGATCTTGTGAAGACAGGAAAGTTCAAGGAGCTTGCTCCATATGATCCTGATTGGTACTACATCAGGGCTGGTATGGCATGCTGAAATATTTCATTTCGGTATATGATCTGTTGCATTACCTATGTATTCCTTGATCTTGGTATTGCAGCATCAATGGCACGCAAGATATACTTGAGGCAGGGCATTGGAGTAGGTGGTTTTCAGAAGATTTATGGAGGCCGCAAAAGAAACGGAAGTAGGCCACCACATTTCTGCAAGAGCAGTGGAGCAATTGCCCGGCACATACTGCAGCAATTGCAGACCATGAATATCATCGAGATTGACCCCAAGGGGTGAGTATCCCCTCATTATCAATTGACTACTTTCCTTCACATATTCACAACTTGACACTATAGTCAAAATAAGTCATTGAAGAAACAATTCATCGAATTAATGATGGTACCTAAATTGATTTGTGCAACAAAATTTGATGGTATGTTCTGATTGAATTACCTAGTTGGTTATAAGTTATGTTGATTAGAAAGACCATGTATTAAGTAAGGCAACTTGGAAATTATGAGAAAAAATAAAGAAAGTTGAAAATGATAGTCGTTGAACAGATTGGAAAGGACTTCACTTTATCATTTCCCTTGTGCTCATATGTAGTGCCAAGTTACTGTTATATTTCATAATGCAACTAATACTCATCAATTCTGTTCTTTACTTAACAGTGGCAGGAAAATCACTTCTCAGGGGCAGCGTGATCTTGACCAGGTTGCTGGACGTGTGTAACTGATGCTCCGCATAATGAATTCTCTCATCATTCAGTTTTCTTTTCTTAGGATTTTGTCAACGGATTCTGTACCATTTATGAATGGAAGGAAATATAATGCTTTCGCAGGTTTGAGTTAATGATGTATGACAAACAAATGACATAAGTTTCGCTATATAGCTTTTGTTAGCTTTGCTTGTGAGATGATCTTTGTTCGACCTTCCAAGTTAATGTAACGGTTTTTAGAGTTGTTATTTTCCTATGCTAAATTTTGCTAGTGAGACTGCAAAACAAATTTTGGTATATGCTATTAACCATGAAAATCTATTACAAGGAAACTATTTATTTGGTTCCTCGTGAAGATGTAGGTTATCAAGTATTCTGTCGAATGAACATTCTGCATCAAAGCTGCTGCAGACTGGAACAGTTGTCAAGAAAATAATATGTAAATTTAATGTTCATTACAAGCACGATGCTAATGGGAAAAAAACATTGTAAAACCAATATTTATAAATCCTAAAATGAGCGGAATGTGATTGTGTCGGTGAAATTGAACTGGTTAACTGGATTCTCTATAAACTAACTTTAGCAGCTTTGAAACGTAACAATCAACGCATATCGAACTATCACACCTAGCTCTTGTTTTCTTGGATTTTATCGCGACAAATTTCACTCGCCCACAAAGGTAATGGTGTCTGAATGCGAATCGGCACACCTGTGATAGGGTGATCAAATGACAGACTTTCTGCATGCAATGCATGAGTATCACATGTTCTCCCCTTCCATTCATGAACCCCACCATACTTGACATCACCTTTGATCGATAATCCAAGATACTGGCAGTGAAGGCGAATTTGATGTGTCCTTCCACTCTGAGGGTATGCTCTAATCAAAACTTCATTGCTATTCTCACCGGCATGTATTTTCGTTTCGGCTTCCTTATGGACTACCAATGAGTCTACTCCATTCAGTTCCCAATCAACAGGTTCTCTAAACTGCCCCTTTCTGTTAATCAATAGTACTTCGAATGATGTGACCATACTTTTAACCAGGGATCCGCCTGGAAGTGCTCGACCAATGTCCTCTTCGGAGTACACACGCCATGCACCGAATTTTGATCTTCCATGGCCAGAACTAATCTTGATCTTGTCCCAATTGGGAATACTGCCAACACAGAGTGCCAGGTAAGTTTTCCTGACTTTGTGATCAGTAAATGCTTTCACCAATCTTGTAGCAGCTTTATGGGATTTGGTTATGATCATAAGACCACTAGTATCACGGTCCAGTCGATTGGCGAGATGAAGTTCAAGTTTACTGGTACCGGAACCTGTCAACTCGAGATATTAAAATCTGAAAAGAGAACTTTGCATGATATGTATAAGAATCCAACACTACAGATGGGAACTGGACCAGGTCATAATTACGTTTTACACAAATTCACATCCTTTACGAGATTCAGGAAAGCTCCGGAATCCGGATTCAAATACTGGCCATTAGTTCATCTGTTCACTTGATGGGAACTGGACCAGAACTATAATATACAGAAACAAGCAATTTGTAAGCCTGATATGCACCTTCTTATGTTATGAATTGCTACCCCAAAGACATCCTGATGCCAAATGTGCACTTTGCATAGATAAAGAACTAAACTTTACTGGAATTGAAGGCTGTTACAGTCACACAAGCTTTATGTCAACAGATAGATATCATATTAGGCTCTCATGTTAATCCTATCACATTAATTAAAGAAAGCAAGATAAAATTATCTCCGGTTCTTTATCACACAAGCTTTCTTCTACTCATTTTGTACGAATGATTTTCATCCAAATAAATTGCTATTCTACAAGTAGAAGAGAGATAAAGAAATTATCAGATGTCATGGATACAACTAATCTGCAACTCTAATACAATATATCACATGATGATTTATCTTCATTCTACACATATTTTTTAGTTCAGATAAGCCTAGTGCTCTCTGTGTTTTATCATTGATTTCGTGAGCTTGTTATTACACATTAAACATTCGCTGTTCTTTATAATTGATTTCGTGAGCTTTAATATGTTGTTATGTCATATTAGCATTCGTTGTTATATTACTGAATCATAATCCATTTGATCATGCACATCTGAGGGGTTTTTTTCCTTATAAATTTGCCTATTAGCCACTGAAGTTTCACGTATAGATTGTAAAGTGTAGAACTTAAAACTTCCAATGATTCAACAAACTAGGAGATCTGGAACTTACTTGAAGCCAGAAAGGAAGGAAGCGAAGAGAGGAGGGCTTCGCAGTACACTCCAGAGGGCTTGTTGGCGACCACCAGATACTGGTCCTCGAAGACGACATCAGCGGGAGCGAGGACGTAGCTCCCGGACCGTGCGGACGCGGACATCGCCCGGTGGAGCTCCACCTCCTTCGACAGTAGCGGGTACGTCGGTGACAGGGGAGTGGGGTAGCGCCGGCCATAGTCCGGAGTCTTGTCAGTGCCCTCCGCTGATCCGCATGCTGCCTCCAGGTTTGCCACCGGCTGCATGGGCGGATGCCGGACGGAGGAGGGCGGGCGGGCGAGGAGGAGGAGGGCTTTCGATGGGGATGCGAGGAGGAGAGGGGAAGGCAAAAGGAACACCTTCATTAGGCTTTCGGATTTTTTGGGTTTCGGATTCGGACTATAAAACAGCCTTGTTGTTGTGTTGGGCCGGCTTTGAAACCCGCATCCGAAACAAAAACTTTAAAAAAATATATAGACTGAGGTGATAAATAAATAAATAAGCTAATTTTACTTCCTTTTAATTAAAAAGAGATAATTAATGGTTTGAGATGCAAAATTTATATGAATTTTTATATTACTGATAAATATATTTATTGTAAAAGAACAGAACGGTATTGCCTCAGAAAAAAGTATATTAATTAGTTACTGATTAATTCAATCCATGCACCAATATGAATTCTTTCATTTTTCTAGTGCATACATACAGTGTCTGATCGCCAGTTGATGCGATGTTTACAGGTAACACCCAAATTTAACAATAACCATTTCGCCACAAAAGCTGCTCCTGTCTGTAAGAAAACAATCCGTAAAATTAATGTCTATTGTAAGTAAAATGTCGAAGGGGGGAAAAGATTACATTGTTAGTAGCATCAGCATTTTTACATCCCCAGATACCACAATTTTTAAACTATCCAACGATTGCGTCGACATATCGAGGACAGTAACTGGGTTCTCTGCGTTCTAAAAGGTCTTAAACTCGGTATAACTTGTGCAGCACTGAAACTTAATCATCAGTCTGTTGTACACCATAGAGATCATTAGGGCTTTGCATTGTGCAAGACCATCGCAATTTGTCCGCAGTATGATTTTGAGATTAGTATGTACAAAAACAGGTATTTACTCTTATGATAACAACTTTGTAGCCCATTCGCGTGCCAAGTCACACTCCACATCTTGTTCTTTTGTTCTCAAGGCCCAACGCGAACTCGAGGAAACACTGCGTAAAAGTTGGGTTTCCCTTTGTTCCACAGCTCAAAACCACAGCAATTCAATCTCCTGCCCTTCCTTTTCCACGGGGCAATTTCTTTGAAGCAGCTGCGGCAATAGATGTTCCAGTTTAACAACTTATCAAGGAAAATGTTGCGAGAATTTAATACATGCAATAGCTCGGAAAGAAGCAAAAGGGACTAACCATCTTCAACGTCCTTCAGTTGGTAGTAGTGAGGTGCAATTTCTACCAACCACTCGGGTTTCAGTTCTGTGACCTGAATCATTAAAAATGAATTGATATCATTTCCTACATACAACCAAGTATGTCTAGTCATAAAGAGGAAGGAAACCAGTTGTACCTGTCTCATGTATTCCTTGGTTGTAAGAACAAGTTCATGGTAAATGACCCAACGTGGTAGCACCTATAAAATACGAGTCAAGAAATTAAAAAATATCAGATCATCCATCAGGAAAAGTGTATACTTATTATACTGGTAACCAACCTCAGCTAGGCCAGAGCTTGGATGGATGTACACTGTCTGAGGATTTTTGATTGTTTTGTAGGCACCAGTCTTTTGCAGCTTTGCTGAATGGTGGAAGAAACCTGAAAGGAAAAAAGAAAAGGCCATAAAGATAACATCAACAATATCAATAGAATGATAGAATTATGCCATATTACATTTTACCTGATGTTATGGCTTTCTTTACTGCATCCAAATCATTTAAGCTAGAAGTTGGTTCTATCTCAACCCTTTCTAACAGTCCTTCCAATTGATCTCTGATATCTCTAGCACGTTTCATGCTGCGGACCTGAACAAATAAAAGTGCTTATAGATAGAACCACGGGACTACATAATAAATTATAAAAAAAATAAATCCACGGAAAATTTTACTTTTTTAGAAACTAAGGTGACCAGTCAAATTAGTACAAACTAGTAAAGTGCTGTAGTTAAGTTGACATGAGATTTTTTACTATCATCATCAGCACTGGATGCAACCGCAACAGCAATCCTGGGCTTTATTAAGCTAATGGTTTTTGGAGGACGTTAACTTATTGTCCTCCAACCTATTTCAATATCTTTTGCTTGTATATGAAAACATCCAATTTGTTCACTACCTTGTTTTATATTCCTGAGACCATGTTTAGTTAACAACTGAGCATACTGGAAAAGTACCACATGCAACAGGTTCATTTACTGTGAAATTCTAAATATGTCAGGTATATCCCAATAAAGTTCCTTCTTGAATTATCTTCCAAAATTTCCACAAGTTCACAACCGTCGACAGATGATTAAACATAAAGCTGCCCAGATTACCTGGATATAATTCTCATAGCACCACTGAGTTGAGTAGTTGGTTTCCTTCCATGAATTATATACCTGAAACAACAAAATCAATTATGCTCCAAGCCTATAGTCACAACATAGAAATCATTGTATACAAGCCAATTGAGAAAAGATCATGTGAAAGTACATTAAGCAGAGCGATATGGTCCCCAACATTGCCGGTGTGAAAATTCATCCTTGCATTATCTGCATGCACTTGTTTATCCTTAGGACGATAAAATATTGAATTACCAACAGACAGCATTGCAGCAATGGATATAGCCTCTTCAGAGCACTTGTACTTTTCTGAAGCAACTATTGTTTTAGAGAGCATAGGATCAAGTGGAAATTCTGCCATCTTTCTTCCGGTCTTAGTTAATTCACCTCGGCTGTTCAATGCATTAAGAGCATAAAGTTGTTCAAGTGCCTTTAGTAATGCTTCTGAGGGTGGAGGATCCATGAAGTCAAAATTAACCAAATCATTGATGCCTAGACTCTTCAGTGAAAGCACAACATTAGCAAGGTTTGTTCTCTGTATTTCTGGTACAGCATTTTCTTCAAGATCATTCTGATAATTATAAGCAGTATAAAGACGAAAACACATTCCAGGCCCAGTACGTCCAGACCTTCCAGCCCTTTGATTTGCTGATGCTTTTGAAATTGGATTCACTAACAATGATTCCATACCAGTTCGGGGATTATAGGACTTTATCTTACAAAATCCAGGATCAACTACATACTTTATCCCATCAATCGTTAGTGATGTTTCAGCTATGTTTGTAGCCAAGACTACTTTGCGAGCACCTTCTGGAGTAGGTTCAAATATTTTTGCTTGAAGCTCAGTTGGAAGGTTTGCATAGATGGGGCATATTATTAGTTCTGCAATCTTAGTACCTAAACCCCTTGTCCTGTGTTTAAGTATTTCATCAATTGTTTCAATTTCCTCCTGACCAGTGAGGAAGACAAGAATATCCCCAGGTGGTTGAGTCACATGTATCTGGAGAACTGTAACAATGGCAGCATCAATATAATCAGCTTCTGGTGCTTTTGTGAAGTGTATTGCAACAGGATAACGTCTCCCTGGTATTTTGAAAATTGGAGCCGAATCGAAGTAATCACTGAACTTCTCGGCATCAAGTGTTGCACTTGATATAAGGAGTTTAAGATCTTTCCGAAAACGAGCTATATCCTGGACGATACAGTTACCAGTTATATACAATATCCACAAAGAAAGATATTGTTATTTCATTTACCTAAACTTACTTTTACTAAGCCAAACAGGATGTCTGTCGACAGTGTTCTCTCATGTGCCTCATCCACCATGATAACACTGTATTTATCATGAAAAAGATAAATCATTAAAAACAAACATCACAGTAAAAATTTGGCTGTAACAAATTCATTTGAACAGCTACCTATAGCTAGCCAGGTCAGGTTCACTAAGAAATTCACGGAGCAACATTCCATCAGTCATATATTTGATGATCGTCTTCTCGGATGTGCAATCTTCAAAACGGATGGAATAGCCAACCTGTACGTTGAGATAAATTGATAAAAAACATATGACAATAAGAAACTAGTAGCAATCAATGGAAAAGTTTAGATGCAACAAGAGGAGGGTTCATGGAAATCAATGGTTTAACCAGAAGACATAACAACAGACAAACCTCATGTCCAAGCTTGACACCCATCTCCTCAGAAACCCTAGCAGCTACACTCATAGCTGCAACACGGCGTGGTTGTGTACAACCGACCTAAATCAAGTGTAAATTGTCGGTAGGATGTCATACTGTCATTAGCATGAAAATGAGAAAAAACTTGGGAAGAAACAAACAAATCAACTAGGGCAGAAAACAAGAAAAACAAAATCAAACGATCAGTTAGAAAGCCTTATGAATCTGACACCTCCAGTTTTGCTTGTAGTTCACTTGTGATATAATCTTTATTGCTGAAGTAAAAAAATCATGGATAACTTATAGGACAATTAATTTTTTATAGGATTGGGAATGTAACCCCATAAGTCACTCAATAACACAACATTAGATGGATAAAGAATTACCATAGAATGATGTTCTATGGAATGTCTAAATAATAAATATGATGGATAATTAAACAAATGAAAAAACAAAGTAACCGCATATGTGCTGTAGAAGCACATGATCTATAAACATAGTAAGAGTAAGTAATACGAGACCTGATGAACAACATACCAGCCCACGTTTTGTATATCCAGCCTCATGTAAATATTGTGGTATCTGTGTTGTTTTGCCAGAACCTGTTTCTCCAACAATGACAAGAACCTGTTAAGAAAAAGGAATAATGATGTCGGTAGAGAACGTATGGTGGTAAATCACTGAAATTCATAACACAGTAAAATACAACATTAAAAGAGATACTAGCTGAAAAAGAAAATGGCAAATGCAGGAACAATATGTTTAGCTGCACAAGAATATATATATATACATATATATGAATGTGTGTGTGTGTATATATAATCAGATCAGTACGGAAGAATATGAATGCATAATGGGACATTTTCTCGTCATTAAATAAGTAATACTAGAAGTTTCACTTATTACTATGTGGATGAAACCAGTTGACAAATTTGCTCAGTTCCTTACCACAAACTTTAATTGCATAAGAACTTAAGGCAGCTTTTTAATTTTTTATGGAATATTCCTTTCTGTCTACCAAAATGACAACACTGTCACTTGCCTATTGGAACATAAAAATCTAGATAAATTTCCACCAAAACTTAAATGAAGAATTGGTTACTGAAAACCATAAACAATATTTTTCAGGCTCATATGTGTTTCTAAACCAAAAGCAGATTTATCCTATGGATAAATTGACAAAGAAAACATATTGGTAAATCGTGTAAATCCAATGTACCAAAAAAAATTCATGGAATATTCCTTTTTATCTAATAAATCGTAGCATTATCACTTTCTACTGGCAAATGCAGGTCATAGATAGGTTTTCAGACTTTCCGCCAAAACTGAAAACCAGAATTGGTTACTCAAAGCCGACTTTTGCAATCATATGAAGCAAATTGATCATAAGGATAAATTGATTTTTTTTTAATTGGAATATTGGGCAAATCCAACACAACACAAGTGGATTAATTGGTTTTAAGAACAAACATAATAGAATATTGGGCAAATCCAACACAACATATATGGATAAATCAATTTAAAAAAAACATATTCGTATATTGGGCAAATCGAATGCAACATAACTAATTCATTTGAGAAGGCTCAGAAAGGAACCTGATGGTCCTCAACAGCTTTAAGCAATTCTTCCCGGTAAGGATAAATTGGCAGTGTCTTTCTGTCTTCCTGACCAGAAGTAAGGACAAGCAAGCTAATTAAGACATTTACATTTTACCGCTGCATATAATGATGTATTCAAAAAATGAGGTAAGAATCTTGCAAATCCTATTTGATATTGTTGAAACAATAAAGAACATCTAATTTGGAATAAAGTTACACACCTGAAGTTTTTGCAATGCAGTTTTTGCAAGTGAATCATCATTCGCAGAAGTCATATTTTCTTCATACTGCTCAAAAGAAAAAAAAAGGACAAACAAAGGAAATAGAATTTAGAACCATATGTTTCCACCTTTGAACAGATATTGAAGCAAAGAACATTTTACACATACATTCTCACCATCCATAATAGACTCCTTGATGAAATCAATTCCATCTTCAAAGACAAACCTAATTGGAAAATATAAAGAATCTATTTGAATGAGTACCCACATAAAATATTTTTCTGCTATGTAGTGATGCAATATGTTTAGTATATAGCTGAAATATGATCCAACAACAATTTGACAACTAGAGATAACAAAGAATGAAAAAGAATAAGACTTACTCATAGTCAGCAGAAGCTTGCTTTTTGTCCCTGGAACCATAATGCAAACTTGCCTTTCCTGCATAAGAAGGAAATGTAGGTTGGAAATACTACAATAACAGGATTTACATAGCTCACAGCATAAAGGATGCCTATTGAAGCTACATTTTTCAAACAGTATCTTACATTAGAGTGTCTTTTGCAAGAAATTACACCTATTATAGTGTGTAGGCCCATCCCAGGCCGTTGTAATTATTTGAGCGAGTCAATCAAATTCCTCTATTCCTCAAAAACACCAGTTTGCAAAAGGGTAAAGAGAAAATATCAATTTAAGTAGTAGTCTTACCACTTTGATAATTTTCCCATGCTTCCTGTTCAGCAAAAGGGTCCATTTTATCTCCAACACCAGTATCCCTATTTAGGACCAAAAAATCATGGAAATATTGGCTGAGAACATCAAAGTAAGACCACCACCATACAAGTTACTAGGCAGTCAGAAATTAGTATAAATATTGAAATAGATGATGACATCAATGAAGTAAACAGCCTACCTGTATCGCTGCATTGCTGCAGCAAATCTTTTCTCTTGATTAACACCTCCTTCTTGATCATATGCCTCGGGCATCCTATACTGCAAGAAGTTTGATAGAAAAGGATAATAAACAGAACTGCCAAAGCCATAGTAATAGTACCTGATCAATCCTATAAAACATGATACGAATGGTATTTATTTTGTTAACAATCATTGGGAATTGCATCAATCTACATAATAAACTGACCCTCTTGTTCTTCCTTAGAAAATAGAATTAGAATATACTTGTGTGACAAAACAGAACAAATATCTCAATAGATGCATCAATTTCATGGCCTGACTAAAATCAGACTTAATTGTTTAATAAAACTAGCTGAAAGAAATCTAAGAATCAGGTGGTTCGAACAAGTTTTCAACATCATGCTTCCTTTTCATACTTAGTTGTGATAGTTAACAGCAAACATGAGGATAGCAAGAACGATATGAACTTGGGTTCAGGCAGAATCAAGTGATAATCCTAGGAAAGAAATGACATTGGAGAAACAATGAAGGAAAGAAATTCAAATATTCTCAATGTTAAAGTAAAAGGAAAAGAAGAGAAATTTTAACAAGAAAACAATGAGATGTGAAATATATACTTTTTCATGGTCACTGGGAGATCTGTTACCTCATTGATATTGTCGACATCCTCCATATGCTCTGATGCAAGCTCATAAATTTTCTTCTTGTACCTACCAAAAAGAGTTGCATCATAGAAACATATGTAAAAGCAGTTTTACCATAAAGTTAGGTGACCAAACAAGCAATTTCTAGGAACACACTCGAAGTGCTTGAGAACAGCATAAAGTTTAAGTCATTGTGAAGGCTACCTGGAGCAACTAAGAAAAAATTTCATTGCAACAAAGCACAAATCATATCCAAAACCTCATCAGGATCCTCTTACAAGGTGCTTTGGGTGGTGATTAAGATCAACACTATAATCTCCATATTGTTATCTGATGGATCCATATTTTATAACTGAATATGTATCGTTGTTTAACAAATGCATAAACTTCACATGTTGAGCAAACAATGTTGGGGCAGTTTCATTGTATAAACCTTGTTTTGCTTGATGTGAATGTTGTCATTTTATTACTAAAAATGTACTTTTCACCTTGAAGCTAACTCTGAGGCAGCTTACACATGAAAGAAAATATTTAGTATGCTTTATGATAGAAGGTCCCTTGTCCAAAAATGTGTCAGAAAATGGCATGTGTCTATATGTCTCAGAGATAGTGCATGGGCCAAAAGAGAAAATTTGCATTCTAATAACCATGCAAAAGGACAATCATTCTAGGAAATGCTATAATCAAAATTTAATTATATCCACTAAGGTTTTCTAATCAGTGCTCCACATTAGTAACTATGACAAAGCACAATGGCATTTACATCCAAAAGGCGGTTGAACCATCCAGCTCAGCAATTAACCATGGGAAGGTTACAACTATAATCTAGAGGACTATAAAAATATTAGATGGAGCAGCAATGCAATTGATGGAAAAAAATAACATGTATTTACATCTCATAAATTATAGGCATGAACCACATTACCTGAGTTCCCGTTCTTCTGCTTCGGTCAACTTAACACCCTCAAAAATATAATTGTGGTCAATAATCTCATCCCTAGGATTGACATCACACCAAATAAGTTCAGCTTGAATTTAAACTTATTAAGTATAAACTAAATGAAAAATTAAGTATCAGAAATTCAAAAACAAGTGATATGAATGCTTTTTGCGTACCTAAGTTCCAGAAGCTTCTGGTCCCTCCTTTTCTGCAGATATACTTGCCTTGAAACTTTCCTGGTACAAGGGAGTATAAGCATTAAATTTAAAAGAAAATCAGTTTCCCGAAATGCCAAAATAAAAACTTCATATAGTGGAAATTTATGATATGAGATTGTTCTCTTTTTGAACTTCCCTTGTAAGTTTGTAAGGGATATCAAGAGTCTATCACTTCTAAGGTGACCACAGGAACAAACTCAGCTCATACTACGTACTAGGATCATACTCACTTTCACATTCCTTCAGAAGATACTCATGAAGCAAACAACGGATTTCCTCCAAGTTTTGCATCAGTGTTCATTGAGCTATAGAAAACTCTCTTCCCAGATAATGAACTGAGATTATCTCTTAACAGACATTCCAAGAAAGGACTTTTTCATGCCATTGTATACAGGTTTCGAATAATTTGATACTACCATCCCTTTATAATGAAAAGTTACTAGCATCCATCAATAATGATTAGTCGATTAATTGTTTACAGACTTTAGTAATCTGTTAGTTTGATAATTTTTCTCAAAAAGCTAAATTCCTAAATGCAAAATTTCGGTCACATAAGAATAAATGAAGATAAGTGAATAAGAACCTTAATTCTGAAGTGTCATCATCATCAAGAGCCTCAGACCTTCGAATCTGCTCCTCTATAATAAAATATGCAGATTAGCAAAGAGGCAATTGTTTTGGGACCAGAAGTAAAAAGTCAATAAAAGTACTTAATAGTACCTTCCTCCTTCTTGGTCAACTTTGGCTCTGTCAACTGTTATCAAAAAAGGAAAATAAACAATCAAAGAATAATTATTGGAGGGAATGGAGGTTTCTAGGTACTGTAACATGGCCACTGGAAAATATACAAAAACCCAGAACACTAATTTATTAAATTAATAGTAAAATAGGCATTTGTCAGCAGAAGAAATTTTTCATCATAACAGACCACTCAATCTTTCAGTACATTTGCTTCTATAAGTTCATAAAAATCATGCCAGCCTTATCTTCCAAGCAGATCCAGAAACTCCACCCTATCAGGTTGAGTCAATTTTTAGGTTATTTTGGAAAGTTTAGCTCATGCCAATCAGGTTTGGATTTTATTTCAAAACCTAAATAGACTAACCAGATTGACTGAGCTTACATAGTTGAGGGAAAAAAATTATCTCACTCCTCTCTCCCATTTTCCCATCTGCTTACATGCTCCTTGGTTCAACAGTCCGAACATCCTCATCCCTACTGTCAATTCCCTTCTACAGATGCACTCACCACTGATACCATTTCTCACTCTAAACAAACTTAGAAAGTAGGATTTATTGCTTATGGAATAAGAAAGGGAAATGGGACAACAGAAGGATCATTTAAATTAAATCACATTACATCTTGGGTTTAAAAGGTATGCTTAAAAAAATTAGGTCAGCATCTATTTTGGAGCAGTAAAGAAGAAAAACAACCTAATGCAACACATTAACACTCTCAATGGAGTGAGTCTTTGGCTATTAACTCAACAAAAATGACTTGCATGATATTTCAAAGTACTTCCAATTGATCTCATTGTTCTTCAATTTGAATGGATACTAATGAAAAAGAAAAAGAAAAACTGACTCATAATAAAATGAGAAAAATATAACATTAATAGAATGATGGAAAAGTTAAGATATCTGGTTTCATCCTTTAATAAAATCTTCAGAGTGGAAGCTTCCAGATTGTGAATGAAATAAAAGAGCTGATAACGAGTTTGCAAATGAGATTAAGATCCAGAATATTAAGTTGCAAGCACAAGGGCATAACATAAACATCATATATATGGGTTTTCACATATAAAATTGCATCTAGGAAGAGAGATTGTCAAACATTGAATTTCATTACTTTTCGAGTTCCAGCTGCATCTCTCTCCCTGATATTCCTCTCCAATTGTGCCCTCTCTTCTTGATCTCGCCTCCTCTCTTCTTCTGACTGCAAAGAAATAATAATCCACAATAAAGTTTGCACCACAGTATCATATTGAACAAGATAACCAACAGATCAATAAAAGGAAAATTTCTCACAAATAACGGAAATGCTAGATACAATGATAAGTTAGCATCAATTCACCACTGTGATTACAGCCCCTTGACACTGCAATCCATCAAGTTCAACAATTAATGAGAAAGAACATATGTTTGCATGAGAGTCCAGGCACATAGTTAATGGTTGATTACCGGTCAAAATTATACCTCAAGTCCTACTGACCTAGCCCAGGACACCACGAAATAGAGGGATGAAAAGTAAACAGAAAAGAAGACAGGAAAACATGCAAGGCTTGGTTTCGATTAGGGAAAATACCATGGTTTAGTTCACTTTACACAGGATCAAGAAAATTTTAGTTTTGGTCAGTTCAGAACAAAAAGTTGGACAATATAATCCCTAAAAAGAAGGATGTCTCCTATGAGACTAGTTTGCTCCATTCTTCTTTCAGCAGTATCCAACTATAAAACTACTATTCTGACATAAAAATTCTTATTGAAAGTATGATAGTTATTTTGAGAGAAAAAGAATTATCCTATAGAGAATATAGAGAATCAAAACTGAATCATATATAAAAGCATACCTCAACGTCGTCGTCGTCTTCATCAACCTTTGATGAACGACTTCGAACATGTCTTTCGTCTTTTTCATGTCTGATGACCTGCAGTGCAGGATTAAGTAAAAAGACAATAAGAAATCATTAGAAAAGGTATCAAGACTCATAGCTTACCATATGAAACTAAATCAAGAAAAGCAAAAATATAATGCCTCATCATCTTCACCATCATCGATCTCACTCTTCTTTCTAAAACGCTTCCGCTGAGAACCCACTTTCCCCATCTGAGAAGAAGCATGACTATCTGATGCATTGTTTTCTACAACCTCATCATCATCATCCAGAAGTCTATAGCTACTTTGTTTCCTTGCAAATTGGGCTGCTTCTTTCTCAGCTTTCTGATAATTCTGAAATGTACAAGTACGAGCGATTATGGAAATAGAATTCTGTTTAGAATAGCCAAAGCAGAATATGTCCATTCATCTCAATAGATAATGGAAGCATTAATGTACAACAGTCAGAAAAGAATTCATATGTGCTGATGTTAACATAATCACAATGAGCCCTAATCTATCAACTGTGTTAAGTGAAGCTCTAAGACACTATCTGAAGTTTGAGAAGCGAAGGCTTTATCAAAAGAATTGGTGAACAGAGAGTATAATTAGATATCATATCTTTAGTTTCTTCAAGTTGAAGCCATTAGAGGAAACATGGCCTAATAATTTATATTAATACCACTTCCTCTTATGTCTGAACTTGATGGATAGAACTAGAACAAGCGCCACAAAAGGATCTTTGATTTACTAGGAGTATATACTACTTTAATACATAGCTTGGACAAAATTCAAAAGCAAGGATCATATTTACGCTCCCTCCAAAAGCATCTTAAATTTTCTTTTGCCAACATAATTTCACTTAAAAGCTATATGAGATGTGATGATCCATTAATTTGGCATTAGAGAATAAGCAGGGATGGGGAAGAAGAGAACACCCCTAACAGCCATAACAGCATGAAATCAAATTCAATTGCTGTTGTCTGATTGTGTCACGAGAACTTACACTGGGACCAGTGTGTTTATGAGGAACCTTGGCATATATCTCTTCCGCAAAGGAACGAGTTTCTGTTGATTGTGAACACCCATAGTCTACAAGCTTACGCATGAGATCATCAGGTGAAGGCGATTCTTTAGCTGCCATTGCATGAAAATTGCATTAGTCTCTTTGAAAAGAGGAGAAAACGGAAGCTCTCAAGGAACAAACAGCATATTCATGCATACATAGTCGAATTACATATTGCACGACTAGGTTGTTCGAGTACCCCATCAGCGATATCAGCTTGTCCGAGACCCATGTCCTTATGTAGCCGTCATCCGCCATCTTCTTCCGCTTCTGCAAAAACGCGTTCACGATAGCATGCGCTTAGTCATTGTTAACATTGTAGTTCAACTGAAGAGTAAGGGAGGGAAATTTCACAAAAAATATATTAGATTTTTTTTTCTGAGCAGATCCGAGTAGGTTTTTTAAGCATTTCACAAGGAAAGAACTGAGAAGACCAAGCTACGGCGGAAAGGATGTCAAGGACCCAGGATGAATAATATAGGAAGGAATCCACCTAATAGCCTAATAGAGGATGGCCGACCACAGACCTGCGAGGATTACGGCGCAGGGACAACGCTGCAGCCAGCAGGCGGAGAAGGGAGTGTCGGGAGGAGATGCTGGAGCCGGTGAACACCAACCAGAGGGACCGCGCAGGGCAGCGGTCAGTCAGAGGAAATCAAGCATCTCCGCGAACAGGAGGTGCTCCTTCTCGGGAGCGCAGAGTATCCCGAGGAAGGCGGCGCAGCAATTGAGGTGGAAGAACTACCGCCCTAGCTTTAGGTCGCACCGCGGGGGCCAGCGCCGCCGTGGGAGGGGCGGTAGAAGAAGACGGATAAAGGTTGCAGAGGCGGCGGGGCGGAGGAAAGGGAGGAACGCATGGCATGACTTCTTCCCCTTCGCATCTTTTTAACTCGGACCGGTTCGGTTCATGTCGGATCGGAAATTACTCCCGCGATTCGGCTGGTTCCCCGACCGGTTCTGTCCAAATAGATGATCCTTAAAAAATTAGGTCAAAATTTTTTTATTCAACCTTATCTCAGACAAAAAAAAATGTTTATATAATAATTTAAATTGTTCTAATATGACCAAAAATTTCGAGTACTCTGAATTATTTACTATATAATTGGCATTCATTTCAAAATATCAAAAATGCTACGATTATAAGATCTTAGAATTGTTTGGAAGTATATAAGAGGTAAAATGGTTTATATTACTTGCATCTTCTCTCCCCTCGCTCGGATCCTCCCGTTCAAAATATTTGCCTACCTGTCGTGCTTTCTCGAAGATTCAACAACCATGAATTATAATTAGGATGATAAGTCCCGAGCCATTCCACTTATAAGAGTGCCCGAGCCTTCTTCCTGCGTAAAGGCACAATTTTAGAAGGGATTCTTCCAATCTTCCTCCCCCCATCACCCATTATGCGAGTTTTATCAGTCAAAATACCTTCACGTGCAAGGTCGGTGATATGCACACGAGTCCTCATCAGTCGGTCCATCGTTGGCAGGCCATCTTTCTCCATAATCCGACGAAAAAACTTCATCTCCGGAGGAAGTTTTACCTGCCAAATGAATGAGCTTGTATTAGCGGTTCCCTCTCACTCCTCTCCTGTGCGCAGACAACAAGCTTCACATTAACTTATGCTATTTTGAGTCGAGTAGAATTAATTGGATCATGGAATTTGAATGGTACTACGGATCATTTGAATTGAGTCAATTTCCTTGTCTTTTCTTTTTTGATATTAAACCATCTTATCGCTTTCTGAATGAAATAATTAATACGTAGCATTTTTTATATAAGATAGTCGGATAAAAAATAAAAGATAGAGTAATTAACTTCAGGTTTTTAAAGGAGTGACAGAAAACTTTCCAAATTTTTATAAATATACTTAATTATATGCATGTATAATTATTTAAATACAACGACGATCGAAATAAACACGAGTTCGAGTCAACGTTGATGGAAGATCTAATGCTTCAATTAACCTGCACAACAAATTTTGATGCGAAATTAAAAGGTTCCAGTGGACTTTTTTTTTCAACGATAGCATGATTATAGAAATTATGAAAAAGAAATCTTAATAATTTGTTTCACTATATGTTATAACTTATGAAAACAGATCATAAATAAAATTATAATCAGTGAATCAACATATAAAGAATAAAGAAATCTATATAGATATACTATATAAATTATTTGAATTTAATTAAAAAAATATAGTTCAGTCGCTATATTCAACCAAACACATACAGTCCTCCATAAGTGGCCCGGCCATAACATGTACAAGTCGTTCTTAACAAGTGGAAGCTACCTTCGTACCCAAGTAATTAACAAGATTCTATATTATATGTATTACCACGAACCTTAATTTATATCATAATTAAATGGTTACGCTTGTATGTAACAATCATCTCCTTATTATTCCAGAAGGCACAATGTCATCAAGCAGACCGTCTTGCAAGCTCGTAGAGAACGATGAGGACGATCTCCCCGGCAGCAACGAAGCAGTACTATTATTCTCATCATTATTCATAACTTGGCCTGCTGGAATAATCACGGTAGGGTTGGTAGTACTGAGATGAAACCGCGACATCGCCGTCGCTGTTGGATGAAACTGCGGCAGCGACAAGGAGGAGGAGGAGGCGGCCATCAGCTGCCGCCGTTTGGATAATATTGAGCTAGGATCGTTAAGGTACAGTGTGTGGCCGGTGGAGAAATGGGAGACGGAGTGATGGCAGTGCTGGCCTTCGTAGGTGGTGATAACAATGCCGGGATCTTGTGAAGAACGCTCGACTCTTTTCTTCACAGTGCATTTGGTGTTTGTGCACCGGTAGTAGCTCCTGCAACAACAAAGTTAAACAACACTGCAATATATATATATATATATGAAGAGAGAGAGAGAGTGTGTGTATGTGTTCATACTGATGATATACTGGTAATAGAACGCATTTTTAAGGTTTAGATTGGCGAAGGGGTAAATAGTATTAGTATTCTCATTGAAGAATAAATTATAGTTTCTGCAATTAATTTATCCAAAGTGCAATGACTTCGTAATGATATATATTTATGATCACGTATGGTTTTTTTTCCTATTTCTGATGGGTCATTCTTTTTCTTTCCGCAATTTAAGTTATGACATATACTAGCTAGCTTTACGATGCACAAATTAGATAATATCACATTCAATGCTTTAACATTAATCCCAAAGCCTAATGCAAAATTCCTAAGTTACATTCTTTAGTGTTATCCCGTTCGTTAATAAGATAACCTGGAAAAAGTTGGATTATTCTCTGGATGATTTGTGTAAAAGCATCTAGTCTATTCTTTATGCTGCAATAATTCATCCATCTTGGCATTATACGGGTAAATAAAGTCCATTATCTCGGATAAGGAAAAATACACTGAGCTTCTATTAGATCAGATCAATTGTGTACGTATATAGGTATAAAGTTGACTCCATATATATAGCGAGCAGAAGGAGAAGGACGACTAACCTTGGAAAAGGGCTGTTCTTGACCGATTTCTGCCCATATTTTCTCCAGCGATAGCCATCTTCCAGATGATCTATTTCGCTCTTAGTCATAAATGCAAACCGTGGCTGACGGCTTCTCTTTTCTGTGTTCTTTCCACTGGATGATCCATTTTTCCTGCACCATATCACATCAATTAATCAACGTCAACACAACTTATATACTCATATACATTAATGCAAAACCTTGACCAACTATTCATGGAAAATTAATTGAGTAATCACTCTATATATGTAGATGTTTAGAGGATCTATAATCATTTCCAGTGAAATATTAGTAAAGGAAGAAATATCTGCATGCATATTAATGATTTCCATGGATAAAATCAGTTCCAAACTGCTTTATATCCAAAACCACCACTTGATTATTTTTTATTATTTATTTTAATAGATTCGTTAGAGAAAAGATAGAGATGGAGAGGAAAAATTATTTAGAATTCGGAAAAAATAAATGTAAGAAAAGCGCGTAATCTCGGAAAGGAAAAAGATACTGAAACGCGGAATTCCCGCCGCAATATGGCGGCTGCGTTCCGCTCTCTGCCATGCCCCTGGCGATCTCTGTTATTTACGCGATTGCCCCTCACTGTCGCCCGGCTTCGCCCTTTGCTTTTTCCCTGGTCTGAAACGAACCCTAAAAAAGCGCCACGATTTCGCCGTCCTTGGACGGCGATCGATACGACGACCCGGCCACTCGCCGGAGCGACATGAAGGAGAGGGAGACGAAACCGACACGTCTACATGACGGAGGAGAAGATGACTCACGCTTTCTCCGCCGCCGTCCGGCCAAGATCCGCCGCGGGAGGCTCCTCGCTCGAGGTCGACGCTGCCGCCCTTGCCGCCACCACGGCGCAACCGGATCTCGCTTCCGGCTGCGGATCCATCGATCCATCTTCCTCCACTTCGTCATCCTCCTCCTCGTCCTCCTCATCTCCGTCTGCTGACGCCGTCGGCGGCGCCAGATCGCTCCCGATCACGCCGCTGGGATCCAGCGGCAGGCACCACTCGAGGCCCTCCTCCCCGCCGCAGAGGTCGTGGAGGGAGGGAACCGAGGCGGCGGCGCCACGGCCAGCGGGGAAGTTCCAGCTGGCGGACTCGTCGGACAGCGGCGGGAGCCACGCCGCCGCCTCATCGTTCTCCTCCTCCATCGTCTGCGGAGGCAGTGGCGGTGATCGGAGTGCCCTTAGGGTTCAGTTCAGGCTTTCGATCTCTCTTCCTCTGCTTGAACCTTCTCTGCTTCTATCACTACACCGCGTCAGGTCCTCCCAACGAAGCTGCTGCTTCCTCGTCTTCCTCTTTTATTCATTTCAATTTTTAATTTTGAGATAATTTCAATGTGCCCCTTTAATTTTTTTACACCTTACAATTCATCTCTTTCCATTTAACTCCTGGTCCTTTTTAATTTGCTCTCTCGATATAAGCTACTTTTTTATCGGATTAACGAGTTATTTTTAGTAGAAACAGTTCATGATCAGCCTTAAGATGCTTATATTGAGGTAGATAAAAAAAAAAAAAAGGGTCAAAATGATATAAAATGAATTATAGGGGCAAAAAGGAAAGTAAACCCTTTTTTTAATATTTGGACGCGTAATTGGCTTTTGTACGTTTAGGAAGCTTCTCCTACGTCAGCTATTCATCTCATCATTGGCTTTTTATTCACGACTACGCGTTAACCCAACGCGTACCTGCTTTGTGATTCGTTGTTAGGATCTGGGCCCATGTAGGCACCGGAGAGTACGGGAAATAATAAATGTGGTATTATTGGACTTGGTACGACTGTGGGTGTCAACGATAAGCGTACGACTTGATTCATCATGCGGACGTGATTAGGAGGGGAATGGACGACCGTGATTGGTTTCTTCTTCACTGTTTGAAAATAATATATTTTGGATCTTCCAAAAATAATTGTTTCGTCTTTGCAGAATTTTGAATTAATCTGCCCATTAAACACGAGCTGAAAAATATCAGTATCGTTTATTTATCTACACTAGTAGTATACGCACATTAATTAATATAGGTGTTTATGATAGTTAGACATTTTTAAAAAATTGTAAACATATTTTTTATTTTAAAATTATATAATTTTTATATTTTAGAAAACTTTTCTTTGAAACATGATCGTATATATAATATGCGTTGATATGATAGCCCCTGATAGGACTTCCTACATGATCTTCTTGTCCCTGATGGGTATATGATTCTGCTACCCCGGAGTACAATCATCGACCATGCATGCACGCAGCACCGTCACTTGTCACAACGAGGGGAACTTTTCTTCCTCGTATCGAATATAGATATTTGCTCCTACCGGTCTAACCTAATTACATCCTCTTATCAGGGTTGTTTTATAAATGTCTGTATAATAAATAAACCTGTAGATATATATATACACCCGATAGTTAAATTAAAAGGTCAGGGCGCGCACTCACTTATCGATGCTGCTGTTTAAGCGGATCGCTTTATTGTTTCGTGCCATTCTTTTTTTCCACACATTAAATGCAGCACATGCACTGATATTTGCTGATCAAAATTATCTCTGCTGTACGATCGCTGAAATTGATGCAGTTAGGTAATGATCAGATCATGCTATTTTAAATACTCTCGTGTCTGGCTAATTCGAATATAGATTCGATCCATGTTCGCAGATGATAGTGCGATGAACGTAGGATCACTGTCTGTCAAATTTGATCGAGTTTATCGGATTAATTTTTTTCTCTCGTTGTTATCCAGTTTTAAAAGGAAAAAAGTGTAGATTCAAGTTTGGAAAGATTGAGGGTTTGGTAGCAATATCTGCCGATTAGATTCGCAGGTTTAGTTGGACTTTGGAGAGGAGGGGACGGCGGAGGATTAAGTTGAGGACCCAGCACGAATCTTTTGATATCTAACTCTGCCCTACATGAAATCTAATACGTCTCTTTCGATGCCGCTGCAAATTCTTTTATCCAACCAAATCAGTAACTTTTTCATAACTTTATTTACTTTGGGATTATTTTTTATTGTTTTTTGGTTATAAAAAATAGTTTAGGAGTTAAAGTGACTCGATTTAATTTAGTCGCACGATGCGTGGCCGTCGATGTCGTATTCTTGACCGAGGCCATGATTTCATGCGCATGCTTAATTCTTTATCTCTAGTTATTTGAATTCCTTCTCCTCGCTGATATCGACGTAGTATAATTTAAACGGTTGAGTGGAGCCCGTGTGATTCAAATCAATGCTCCTTTTGAGCTAGGAATGGAACGGAATGGTGATGATAAAATTAAATGCGAGAAGGTCCGGTTGCTGTAAAAGTAAATAAAATTACGTCTTCCGGCCACTGCTCCCTTCTCCAGGACTTCTCTGAAGAAGAATAATATAACTGCAGCGGAGGAGTCTACTTATGCTCCGTATTAATAAGGTTTTTTTTTTCTAAAAAAAGTATTTTATTATTTCGATCGTGAACTAATATAATATACGACCAGAACATAAGCCAATAACTTGTTATATCTGGAAAATACATGTTGACATTCGTAGACAGCTGAGCAAACTAAATTAATCGGTTGACTGACCCATTCAAGTCAACCAATATCACCCCTGACTGGCCACCTTAATTTTTTTGCCTCTTATTTAAAACTGTATTAATTGTCTGAAGCCTGGGCCACGTTTTAAGGTATCCGATAATAAATATGATTCTGATATAACCAGCTTATTAGTGGGAGAAAGGATCAACTGCGCATTTTATTCTTCTTATATAGGATAACCGTAAAGTTTATTATTTATAGTTATTAAAAATAATAAAAATATTCCGCATACGATTCTAAAATTTCAAAATTTATTATTTATAATTTTTAAAATAAGAAAAATTTATATAATATAAAATTCAAAAATACCTACTTTTAAGAAACATAAAATTAAGTTTTATTTAATTTTAAAACATCGATATAGATTGGAGATTTTAATTATTTAGAGTAATTTTTATAATTTTAAAAATCTAGAGAGAGGGAATGTTTTATCTAAATTATAATAAATTATAAGATGGCAGTGGCCGTAATTATTCTGGAGTGTTGATGTAATAAATCATTAAAAAAATTATGAAAGCTGAAACAGCTCTGAAAATATATAAACCCGAAACTATATAATTAATTAGTTTATATATATATATATAACGTTCTCTTGACTGAAGGAGTATTTTGATTACATCGCATGGCATTGATCGATTCCAAGAGCAAAGTCTCCGTGTGTGTGTGTTCTTGGGAGACTCCGCCCCCCCTCCCTTGCCTTCCTGCCGCTTTCCGCCTTCCCCCACCGCGGTTTCTTTGACGCGGTGGCTTCCTCCCTCACGGACCCTAATCTTCTTCCTCTTGGCCTCCTCCTCCTCCCCCCCTCCTCTTCACCCGTTTGCTTCAATCGCTGCTGTTCATTCCTGTGATCGCACTCCAAATCGATCCCAAAGGTATGCTCCTGTCCTTTTAGTTATTTTGATTCAGTTACTTTGGTACCTTGTCGTTCGTTGCCTCCCCTTTTCTTTTTCTTGTAAAGTTTGTAGCTTTAAGCGTCTCCGAGTATATTCTTAGAATTTTTGGATGTGAAGCGATTCTGGCGAGCTTACTGTGCGATTCGATTTACTGTGCGAGCAGAGCAAGCCCTTGTTAACTTCTTCTGTTTGAGGAATTTTCGCAAAGAGGTAGCTTTTTGGATCACGGCAGCCCCTTCTTGCTCTTCATTTTCCTGTCTTGCGAGGAAAAAAAACACTTTCTTTGATCCAATTATTCTTGTCGTCTTCCCTGATTGGCGAATCAGTCGAGGGCTTGCTCTGCTCTGCGGATAAGTATTTTGTAGTTGTCCGTTCGTTCATTCTTAGGTTTAATTTCTTTTTGGTTCATCAAGGTCCCGTGATACTTTTTTTACTCTTGTTAAAATGATTTGGCTTCTCGAATTGTTTTCTCCGTTTTTCTCCCCACCGTTTGTCTTGTTGTTAGTTTTCAGATGTAGAGGTTTTCTCTTGCTTGCTTTAACTCGGTTTAATGAAATGATATTATTCCACCACTACCTTTTGGCTTTTGTAACTATTCTAGATCTTCTGCTCATAATCATCTGTGGTACTGGTATTTTCTTCCTAGTCCATGGCACTTTGTAGAATTTACTGTACTGATTCCATTGAATTTGTCACCATCAGTTGCTTTTGCATTAAGAAGATGAACTATAGAAGGACTCCTGCATCGACCAATAAGCAGCAGCGTGCACGGCCAGGAATTTCTAGCTCCCACCCTTTTGATTCAATTTCTGACTCAGAAGTTGATTTTAACAGCAAGCCTGCTAAAACTTCACCCTCTCCTGCTGTCAGCAAGACAAAATTGAAAAGTGATCAATACAGTTATAACGAAGATCAAGAAATAGGGGCATCATCCACTTCATCCTCATATTTTGGGTTTTCAGATCCGAGAAATAAATACAAGAATGACTTCCGTGATTCAGGGGGTATCCAGAACCAATCTGTACAGGAACTGGAACACTATGCTGTCTACAAGGCTGAGGAGACTACAACCAAACTCAATGGTTGTCTAAAAATAGCTGAAGAGATTAGAGAAGATGCTTCAAAGACTCTTGTGAATTTGCACCAACAGGGCCAGCAGATTACTAGGACACATGAAACTGCTGCAGACATCGAGCATGATCTTAGCAGGGTATGGATCTTATCTCAAATTTTACTTCAAATATGCTATTTTTCTATGCATATTTTTAGGAAAATTTAATGGTATTTACTTCAGCTAATTTATAGTTCAACTTCAACTTTCTGGTTCTGTGAAAGAGAAGCCTTCATCTTTCTGGTTATGCTATTCATCCTCTATGCCACATTTTTTTAAATCTCTGAAGCAAAACTAGTTTTAGTGAAGATAGTGACATTCTGCATAAATGACTGCTGAAGTTGTATATCAAATGATCCTTTGGCCTTTTGTACTCCAATTTTGTAGCGAGTTACTAAGTAGTAGGTCTTTTGTAGTAGTTCACATAATTGATTGGAGCAGTCATTATGGTGTTTGATTTTCTGTTGGTTATTTCATTACAATGTACTAACATTATTTTGTGCTGCTAGTAAATTTTATGGTTTAACCTTTTCTATATTATAACATCAATAAACACAAGGATGAATAATACTTTACCACATAATTCATAGACACTAATTTCAGATATTTATTTCAGTTGGCCTATATTTATTATCTTTTGGACTTTTGATTATGCCTCTTCTAATCGTTAATGGCAATCATCAAGATATTCAGTTAACTGTGGAGCATGATGCTAATAATTCCTTGAGTGATGCCATAATTGCCGTTGTTGGAGTACTATATGCATTTGTGCATAAGATGATGTAGGGACACAGTTGGACTTGTTTATTTACTCGTGTAGAAGAGAGTTAGCAGATGTTATTGAAAACGTTCTCAGCTACCTCGCCCTTCAGTTTTCTGTTGTACGCTTTGAAGATATCTTGTAGGTGACTTTTTCACTGGGGAGATCTTAAATCTATTTGGTTTTTCTTACAAGCAGCTAGGTGTCTCATTTGAGGTCACATACTTTATTTTAGCAAGTTAATTGCTTTAGTTATAATTAAAGATGACTTAAACTACATATGATTTGCATCAAAATAATTTTTTTGGGTTTGTCTTTTATGTTGTGATAGTGGATATCCTACCTAATAATTTGTTGCATATTCATTCAGGGCGAAAAGCTTTTAGGAAGTCTTGGGGGTTTGTTTTCAAAAACATGGAAGCCAAAGAAAACTCGAGAAATAAAAGGACCTCTTCTGACAAGAGGTAACTTGAAACTATGTGCAGCAAAATTATTAGGAAATTATGTATTTATCTAGTGCTTATCCTATTACTGTCAAAACCTCTTAGATGATTCTTTTATAAAAAAGAGTAATCATCTGGAGCAGAGACAAAGATTGGGGTTATCAGCTCCCCTTCCCCGGTCAGAACCTCGACAATTTCCTTCTGAACCTGAATCTGCACTTCAAAAAGTGGAGGTACATTTGATGTTGCAGTAAAATATAATCTCTTTTGACAGTGACATAATTTGTTAGTTTTACTGAATACGTTGACAGATTGAGAAGGCAAAACAAGATGATGCCCTTTCTGATTTGAGCAACTTGTTAGGTGAGCTGAAGAATATGGCTCTCGATATGGGTTCTGAGATTGAGAGGTTAGTTAATTCTTCGCTTTCTTAATGTTTTCTGAAATAGAAAAGTTTGTGATGGAGTTGGGCCTTTTTCCCTTTTTTCCTGTTTTGAAACAAAAATGGAGCTATTTGTTGTTCTACTATCAAATCATCATATCGACAAAACAATCGTGGCTCCCTCTAGAAAAACAAAGCAATGGCCATAATGAAAGGAACTGTTTCCCCACTAATAAAACAGTTGACTTGGTAGAGTACTTCATTCAGAAAGAAAAATAGATTAGAGAATGGATTACGCAACTGTAGCTGAAATCCGATTTGGTCCTTTAGTTTAATGGCATCCTTTGTTGCTGCCAGAGTGACATTATATGTTTCTCAATTTGTCAGCTTGATGGCATGATCTCCATGGATATAGTTAAAAACATAAAGCAGACATGGAGTGGGCATTCTTTGCATCTCGTCACATGCATTTGTTGCTTACAACATCCAGACAAAATCTATCTAACCCTGCTTCTAAACAGTTGTGCAGTATAATTAATCTATAACATCAAACCAATGGATTGTCATATTTACACACGGCATCTTAAGCTCAAATAAAGAGTAAATATGAATCAGCATTTTGCCCTGTAATCTTCTTTACTCTGCTTTCTAAACCCTAATTTGCTGACTCCAAACATCATTCTCCCCTCATTCTGGGATCTGCAGGCAGACCGTGGCTTTGGATCATATGCAGGATGATGTGGAAGAGGTAAACATAAGAGTTAAAGGAGCAAACATTCGGGGACGCCGACTACTAGGAAAGTAGGATCATGTCTTACCGAAGGTTCTGGTATGGTTCGATACGATCTCTGAAATGATAAACCATAAATAGGGCCATACTGTAAACACATTTGATATCGAACTGTGTACTTGAATCAAGCTCTTGCTTCCGGACTTGTGGTAGTAAAAAGATTTGTCACGTCTTCTTTGTTTTTGCCTGCACCACACTATTGTCCTTCCATCTCTTTTAAACAATGCAGTAATTGCAGTTGAGCTTGTGGTCACGATAAAACATCTGTGCATAGTGGGCCAACATTGCATTCCTACACTTCATGAATTTGAATGACCAAGAGTACTGCCTTTGGACACCAATAAATTGATTTCAAGGTTAAAGTAAGCTACTTCTTCTGTTCTGGTTTATATTTTTCAAAGATAAAATTACATTTCCACGGGGGAATATGTGCAGGGGATGATCGGATAATCAATGATGTTAGCAGTAAGATGGAAACTAAATTGTTTTTACGAAAAGTAAATTAACCTATCTTCTTAATGTATATTGATCAATGCCTACTTTATGCGTAGATTGCAACGTGATATGTTATATATGTCGATTAAGTTATTATTACCAATAAAAAAGTTGGATTATGCGATTTAATCAGTCATATTAGACAACGGATGAACGATAAGATAAAGTAGAGCTTAATCTGAGATCCTCCTAAAGCCAGAAGTTGACGGATGCGCGAGCTTCATTTGCTCACTAAACAGCCTTTCATTGAGCCATTTGATCAAACACAAACACAAATACAAGGGGCCCCAGAAAGTGGCCCCACTTCTCTCATTAACGTGATGCAATGCAGAGTTCATTGTCATACTTGCGTGTGAAATTTTATGAACCAATAGAGTCCATATGTTGGTGTCTTTTAACTGTTGCCCCCCCCCCCCCCCCCGGATCTCTTATCGTTGTGTTTAAAGTCCCTTTCCCCTCTCTTCTTCTTCTTCCCACTTCTTTTACTTCAACGGAGTCTTGGCACTGACAACCATGAAGTTTCCATCCCCTTTTGCAACTCTCTGCACTCTTGCCCTCGTCGCCCTCTTCCTCTCCTTGTCTGCATGGATTGATCTCTCCAAGGCATCATCAACACATGAGTTCTCTCGACATCAACACCACCACAGCCGCCACCATGTTGCAGGTCTTTCATCCCCGCCAGTCACGCTCCAGCAGTCGCCGGTTGAGGTGGTGATCGATCCAAAGTATGGAGCTGAGAAGCGGCTCATCCCCACAGGACCTAACCCACTCCACAACTGAAGAGGCCAAGCTACTTCCTTGCTTCTCAGCAGCATACTAACCTTCCATGCCACATCATCTCTTGTGCCTTTCCTTCCTTTACCTTTTTGTGCTTTCTAGAGTTCTTACTTCAAGGCGAAAGAAGTCACAATGATCCATTTCTTCCTCACAAATGAGAACACAAACCCAGCTGCTCTGTACCTTGTAAAATGAAAACCGGTTCATTCTTGAGCGCTTGAGAGCATGAGAGCTTTCTGTTTTATGAATAGATTTCTGAAACCGGAGATAGAGCTTTGGAATGTAATACATCAGCAGTATTCAGATTACTTTATCAAAATCCATCAAAGCTCCGTGAAAAACCATGATAGATCAAGGGAGACCAAGACAGAAGCTCAAGGTTGTATTAAATGAAGATATTCAAAATGCTAAAGCCACTGGATGAAGATTAAGAAATACATGTTAAGAAAACAAATCTCAGTTGAAAAGGGACAAAGCTCAACCAAATCAGTACTGTATAGAAAAGGTAACAACTACAGATACTTCATGGTTGGCTTTGACAAAAAAAAAATTAAGTTTATCTTGTTGATGGCACGCACATCAAATTCTCGATCAAGTAGCAAAGGTGGAGTATCTAATCTGCTGCTGTCACGTGCTTGAATTCTTCTTCATTTCCAGAATGCTCAGTTGACGTCATGAAAACAAGATGGGCTAACCTGCCAAAGCCAAAACTTTTAGCACAAAGCCAGATAAAGTATCAAAGTACATATAGAAAGTTCATTTACTCATTCAGAAGATTTAACTATTTAATCAGCAGCATATGATCACAAAAAGTCTTAAACTGTTAGTCCATTGACACGGTAAGCCAATAACTTTCAGAACAGCTACGTCTAATAACTATTTGGTATATATGGCTCATCAATTCTGTTCAAAATGCATCTTTCAAAAAAAAAAAAAAATTCTGTTCAAAATGCATCAAATGTCCAAACAATTGTATTAAAGATCTTAAGGTTCTACTTAACGCTACTTAGACGTATACAACTGCTTCTGAATAACAAAATCCAGATCAGTAACCTTGCAAACTTACTTTTTTATGGAAAAAATTAATGATGAAGGCAGATTCTGAATTCAAAACCTTTACTATAAGGACAAAGAACAAAGGCAGATTCTGATTACTACATCCATCTTTCATATACTTGAGAGTCACAAATATGCTATTAAAATATGAACTTCAAGCTGTTTGCTCAGAAACAAATTCCAATTTTGAAAATAATACCTATCGACCACTATTTTCAACCATTCATGAGATGATTTGAGGTCGACTGTGTTGTAACATAAAGCATTTTGAAACACACTTTGATGTCATTACTTCCTCTTCATTTGCAAAATTTTTATGAAAACATCCATTGAGGCAGAGGTGTAGTACAGTTATTATTACCATTTTAGAATATTTTAGCAACTCATGTTTCATGAAACTTTATGGGCATGTTGGTATATGATAATATCAGTTGGAATATGATTTCAACCAAATTATAATGATAACTATATTCTGGTCGGAAACACATTACAATAAAAAATTAACCCATTCCAAACATGCACTAAATCACATGTAATTCCTCTGAGCCGGCTCAACAACTATGTGAGCACTAGATCCATCAAATTATATAGCATGTTGAGGTTCAATCATGTTCCAAGTAAGAACCATAAGCAAGTGTAACCAATGATTCTGGCCAATGTCACAAGAAGGCAACGATTCTTATGCAACAAATAAAATGGTAATGCTTATACCAGATTAAGTAACAACTTAGACGTCAAACACGAGCATAGATTCAATCTAATGAATCACATAACTTGTCCCTGATGAGATAATTGATGGAACTTCAAGCACATAGAATGTACACGTTTCAATTGATTTGTTCAAAATATGCATTTGCGAACTAAAACCAAGCATTCAAGAAATTGAGAGTTCAAAGCCGAATTTTTTTCGCAAATACCCAGTCCAAATCAATGAAAACCCCAGAATACGCTGCAAAATCTCATACCTTTAGACTGAGGACAATCACAGGCTCGGATCCTCCATGACGCTCTTCAGCTTAGGGGTGTAGAGAGTGTACACCACCACCTGCCTCTTGATCACCTCGAACTGGGCCTTCCCGTCGGCAAAGGCCGCAGCAACGGATGACGGGTCGGCGAGAGCGCTACCGTCGCGGAACCCGTCGATCGTCCGCCTCTTGGCGTACTCTCTGATGTTGTAATCGGCGAACTTTCTCCCCGCGCGGAGGAGCGACCGGAACAGCGTGAGCACCTCCGCCCGTGAAGGAGACGAAGCCATCGCCGTCGAAATCGATCCCTTCTCTCAACAAATCAAAACCCTCAAATCCTCGATCTGCTTAATCCTGTTCGAAGGCGTTTCCTCGGGCCCCATTTTCCCGTTTCTCGTTTCCCACGTTTCACGAGCTCGAACATTCTGGATGCTGACAGAATCTTTAATTGTAAAATTGTTCATCCTCATCAATCGATCTCCGAGAAGTGTTGGGTGATCGTCTCCAGGACGTCATATGCATCCTTCGTCCCCGGGTGCATCTGCTCGCTTGCTACGAATTCATGGACGCGACCACCGAGCTGCAGAGAGCTGCAGCCGGGCACTTTGTGCACTCCCCTCTCCTCCATCCAATCCCTCGCCCTCCTCGCATCCCTGCGCCTCCCGTGTGCCCCGTAGATGTTCGACAGAAGAACATAAGCCCCACTGTGGGCTTCCAGCTCCATCAGACGCCCGGCTGCAACTTCCGCCATTTTAGCCTCTCCCTGATTCCACCAGCAAGCGCTCAGCAACGCCCTCCATGCAATGGCCCTCTCTCCGGGACGGATACTGCTTGGCATCCGCTCGATCATCTCTTTAGCTTCTCGGAAGTGCCCGGAGCGGCAGAGGGCGTCCACCACGCACACCAAGTGCTCGCCCCTTGGCTCAACGCGGTGCGAAGAACCCATGCTGTTGAAAACTTCCATACCGTCTTCCACCAGTCCCGAATGGCTGCATGCAGTCAGTACTGCGACGAATGTGGCGTCGTCCGGCTCGAGGCCTTCCTTGCTTATGCGAGAGAATAACTCGAGCGCCCCCTCGCCATCGCCGTGCATGGCCAGCCCGAAAATCATGACGTTCCAGCAGATGATGTCTCTCGCTGGCATTTCGTCGAACAGCTTCTTGGCGAGGTTTAAATTACCGCATTTTAGGTACATGTCGACCAGCGCAGTGCCCAATCTTACGCTCATTGCGAGGCCGATCCGACGAAGGTAATGGTGAATCCATGTCCCGATGTCCAATGCCCCTATCTGTGCGCAGGCGGAGAGCGCGCTCACTAGGGTTCCCTCATCTGGCTCCAAACCTTCGGCTTGCATCAGCCGAAACATTAGCAGGCCTTCTTTGGAGCAACTGTTCTGCACGTAGCCGGAAATCATGGCGCCCCAGATTCCTCGGTCCTTCGTTGGCGATTCGTCGAACATCATCCGCGCGGCCTGGACGTCGCCCAGCTGAGCGTACCCGGAAATCATGACGGTCCATGTCACGGCATCTCGCTGGAGAATTTCGTCGAACGCCTCTCGTGCGGAAGCCGCATCGCCGCAGGCGAAGTACATCAGCGCCGCCGTGTTGCCGACGAAGGTGTCGGAGCAAAATCCAAGCTTCACGACGTGGGCGTGGATCTGCGCTCCGGCGGCGGCATTCCGCAGGCCGGCGCAGGCCTTGAGGACGTAGGGGAAGGTGTAGTTGTCCGGGGGGAGGCCGTCGCGCACCAGCCGGCGGTATATCTCCAAGGGCTCCGCGTAGTGCTGCCGCAGCAGGAGGACCTTGATCATGGTGTTCCGGACGCAGAGGGTCGGGCAGGAGGCGCAGTCGAAGAGGAGCCGCGCGTGGCGCAGGCAGCCGCGGGCCGGGTGGGAGCAGAAGGCCAGAAGTCGGCTGAGGAAGAAGGCGTCGCCCGCGAGGCCGGCGGTAATTAGCTGGGCTTGCGTTTGCTGCAGCTGCCGCATGGAGCTGCAGCTCTCCAGCAGGAAACGAAGGCGGCTTCTGCTGGTGCTCGACATTGGACTCGCGCTCGATTCCGTTCATGTCACTTCGTGCTTTGCTGCTCCCCTGCACTTCTCCATCACCCTTCCTTCGTGCCCATCTACCTTATATATATATAGTCCATGGGCTTGCTTTTAAATTTAATAAGTCGAGAATAATATATTTCTATAGTGGAAAATTAAATTTATTATTGTTATTTTTTAAAACAACAAAACGAGTAATTTAGTCAATTTTAATTACTCATTTATTGAATGGTCTAACTAAAAAACCCATCCAATTTAATTCTGGAGTTTTATTAGGTAAAAGGCAGGACCTTCATTTCCTATTTTGTAAGTATATCTAAATTCTCTTCTTTTGTAATTTAAAAATACCATAAAATTTATTAGAAAAATACTATATTTTCTTTCCTAGAGCTCGAGCGTTGACCGGAGGTTGTGCTGCAGTGAATCAAATTATTAATCGTGTTAAAGAAATGAGCTTGTTCCGCTCAACAAAAGGACAGGAGAGCCAAGTAGATGAGGACCGAGCTCGGGCTCGATTGAGGTAGGAACCATCATGCATCAATTGACCCAACATAAAAGATAAAAAGATTGATGTGATGTTAGAATATTATTTGGTATGCGGTAAGTAAAAGATTATATCGTGATTTGTGTATGCGAATGCAACAACTTGAAGGGGGCTGAAAATGATGTAAATGTAATTATCTTTTTTTTTATAAAAAATAAAAAATAGTAATTACTCTTCCATGCAAATAGAAAATTATCCTTTTCATGAGGTGAGATGTAGAAGGGGGTTGAAAATGATGTAAATGTAAGCTGTGGATGCAGCATCATTCAGTGTTCAAATCATTCATTTGTTCTGTTTGTTTTTTTAATAAGTCGAGAGGTAGTCGGTCGGTCACATGGCATGGCATGACCATGCATTTAATCATTCCTCTTGTTAAGCAATAGTCGTCGTGGAAAACATTTTATTAGGCAATTTACCTCAATGACTTTTTCTTTTGAAAAAGAGAGGTTTGGCCTGCTTTTCAAAATTATAATTCTGACCTATTACATGTATATATACACGAACTCATGTTTATTTATTAATGTATATATGTATGCATGCTATTATTTTTTTACAAAACAGCATTGGCTCACCAAAATTAACGTATTTTAGATAAATGATATTTTCGTTAGTCCCAAAACGTGTCATTATTTTTATGTTAGTGATATATTTCTAAAAAAAACTTTGATATAGTAGTTGAAGATTCAATGACATGAATAATTATCTATTAGGTTTGGTGAGATGATGCATGCACATGCATTACTTACTCTGCTGTGACTAAAATATCGATATATAGATTAATAAACGCATGCAAACCAAGAATCAATCAAAGTCAATGAGGTCTTAAATTAAATACCTTCACTAGATTGCTAATTAAGCTACTAGTACGCTCAAATAAAAAGAATCAATCACCTCCCCCTTAGAGGTAAATATCAAAATAAAAGAATCCTAATGATATTTGCAATTAATACATATATTTTTAAAATTTATATTGGCTCGAGATCTTGACTGGAACTTTTTTTTTTAAAAAAAAAAAATTTCCACTCTCAGCGAGGTAATTCATCATGTTATATGTCCATTTTTATAAGAAATTTACCATAAAATTAAATGATTACCTTTTCAATCACCTACTTATTTTTTTAATAAAAATATTATTTAAGAAATTTTACTAATACTGAATTCTATTAATTTAAAATTATACGCTTTTTAGATTTGTTTAAAAATTTTGTCTAAGGGAGGAGTTTTTTAGAAAGTTTCATTATAATATTGTACGCTACTTATTAAAAAATATTTCGCTGTATACAGTTTTGGTTTTGCCGAACAAATTATTAACTTCATCTAAATAATCTGAAAAGATAGCTGCCACCGTTAATTTATTTATTAGATGAGGTTGTATTTTGTAAGATGTCATTAATAAGAAATTTATTTTCCTTCCAAATAATGATAATTTATATATTACAGGTGTAATTTTGCTAAAAATGAGATGGCATGCAAAAATCCCAAATATTAAAATATAATAATAATAAAGTATATATCATATATTTTATTTTTAATAATTCATCATAAGACCCAAAAATTTCTGACCTGTTTTCTTTGCCCCCCCTCCCTTTCTCCTTCCCCTCTCTCCCTCTCTCCCTCTCTGGAGATCTCGGAGCGAAACACCTGCCCGCAATATCATGAGAGATCGAAGCCAAGAGCAACGCGAATTCTCACCTCATATCCCGGATTCCGATCGGAGTCCCAATGCCGCCTCCTGAAAGGCTTCCGAAATCGGATTTTGCAGCTGTCGGCGCCCGGATCTCCGCCTCCCAATCGTCTCCTCATGCATTGCGCGGCGTCGTCGGTGATTTGGTAGATTGCCTTCTTGCCTAGAGGCGGCCGGGTCTCGGAATCTCGTGCCTGCCGGCGGCCTCGCCACGGCGACGGCTTCATCTGCGAGGGCCGGCGGCGCGCAGCAGCTGCCGCGGCGGCCACGATGCAGATTAGGTTCTCGCCTAGCATGAGAAGCATCACGATATCAAGCAGCAATGGGTTCCTGGACTTGATGAAGGTTAAGGTCGCCGCCCGTCACTTCTCCTACCGGACCCTCTTCCACACGATCCTCATCCTCGCCTTCCTCTTGCCCTTCGTCTTCATCCTCACCGCGGTCGTCACCCTCGAGGGGGTCAACAAGTGTTCCTCCTTCGGTACGATTCGGAGGCCCCTCTTCGTTTGGATCTTGAATTGGTTGCTATTTGTTATGGAAGATTAGCCGTGTCGGTGCTGATGGATCTGGCTTCACAAGATTTAGTCTTTGGTTTTTGAATTACTAAAATATGTCATTCTTATGGATCTTAACTTGCAGTTGCTTCTTACGCTGATATGTCACGGTGATCTTTTATTTTTTTTCTTTTTCTTTTTCCTGTTTTGCGTGCTCGATTCGATTGATTTTGTAATCTGATTGCCTGGTATTCCTTTGATTATTCTGGATCCTGGATGCACTATAATTATACTGGTGCTTCATACCTCACCTTTTAGATCGAGCATTTAGCTTATATGTTGTAAATCTTGTTTTTTATCCCCTTAATCGTCTTAAACGAATCGCGATAGCATTTTTCATCTAATCTAGATAGAGATTACTTAACTTTTCTCATTGCAGGGATTAAACAAATCTTGAATCATTGCTCAGGCTTTCTTATTTTCTGGTTTCTAGATAGTTGAAACTCTACTAGTTAGGTAGCTGTGAATAGGGCATAGTTTCATTATTTAACCCTTCAATTATGCAGTATACTCACTCCTTTTTTTTTCCCCAACCGTACAGCTGTGATAGTGCCATATCATTCTCCTTCCCCATCTTTTTCCTTATGTATGTAGGATTAGTTGCAGTCTCACTTTGATATTAGTAGTAGCTACTTACATCTATGAGCTACAAGTTCACTTTTATATGTATTGAACCTGCCTTTTTTTCCTTTTGGCTTCAGTTATCTTGTCAGGCATGATATATGGAAGTATATGACCTTTCAATATATGACTTAGGTTGTTCTTATTTGATCCTAGCTATCTTATTTAAGATTCTGATTGATCATAGTTATCTAAGAAAATATTTTTAGACCACTTGCAGCTACATTTGAATTTCTGTTTATGATGTAATTTTTGTGTCTTGGTCATCGAACCTTTGCATGCTATTTTTTTTAGTTGAAATGCGATTTCACTGTTGCTTGGTAGCAATGTTAAAAATGAGTCTTTTCTGACTTGTCAGATGCTTTCGACCACTTGATTTTTCAAGCTATCTTTGTCCTTACTTCAACCACCTGTCCTTTATCTAGCACTTAATAGTCTTGAAAATAGTAATTCAACATTGATGCAACTGGGTGTTGCTTGGCTATACATGTCTCTTTTATCTGCCAGTTGCAACATCTATACTATAACTTCTGCAGCTAGATATCTTCGATATCTTTCTCAATCATGTCATTGTAGTAAATGAATGCAAATCTTTAAGAAGATTATACTAAACATCTAATTAGATCTACTTTGCTGCACCTAACTTCGTCGTGTTGGGAACATAATTTAAATGCAAAACATGTAGGTTTGGGAGTGACATTGACCGAATTTCTTACTTTTTCAGATTGTTTGGGCAGACGATTAGGTCCAAGGTTTCTTGGTCGGGGTACTGATGGTTCAGTGGTAATGTTTTTTGTTATCTCTACTTAAGTGTACCATTTGTGGATCAGTTATCTCTCTCCATCTCACTTTGAATCACATGAATGCATATTCAGAAGCTTGTTAAGGACTTGTACAAGATACTTGACCAAGTAAACTCTGAGGAAATTCCAGATGGTCTGAAATTGCCAGAATCTTTTAGTGAGTTTCTTTCTGACATGAAGAATAGCCAGTATGATGCCAAGACATTTGCTGTAAGGTTGAAAGCGACGGTATGCCATTCATTAATATTCTATGTCCTTATCTAGTGCATTTAATTCTAGAGAAATTATGGATGTTCAGCAAATTACATCTTACCTGGTATATTTAGGATTTACAATGTTTCTTTAATGCTTGGTAAGTTGAGATCTTCTAACTCTAGTGCTTGTTCTTTGGATGATTTTCTAAATATTGGTGTCATTCTTGTCTAATCTTTGTTAGTTAATATTCTCCTTGCTTATTTCATTCTGACCAATTTCCATCCGATTAAATATTTTCTTGTCAATTTCACATAGAGTTGGTACTTCAGGTGCTATTGTTTATCCAGCCAATATAGATGGGGATTTATTGTTTTACTTGATTCTATGCAGATGGAAAACATGGATAGAGAGGTAAAAAGATCAAGATTGTCTGAGCAACTGCACAAACATTATGCAGCAACTTCTATTCCGAAGGGCATACATTGTCTCTCATTACGCTTGACTGATGAGTATTCGTCCAATGCCCAAGCACGTAGACAGTTGCCATCACCAGAGTTGCTACCTTTGCTTTCTGATAACTCTTATTATCATTATGTTGTAGCCACTGATAACATTCTTGCAGCTTCTGTTGTGGTCACATCAGTTGTGAGATCCGCATTAAAACCAGGAAAGATTGTCTTCCATGTTATAACTGACAAGAAGACTTATCCAGGAATGCATTCATGGTTTGCACTGAATCCTCTTTCCCCTGCTATAATTGAGGTGAAAAGTGTTCACCAATTTGACTGGTTAACAAGAGAAAACGTACCTGTACTTGAAGCTATTGAAAATCACAATGGTGTTAGAAATCACTATCATGGAAATCATATAATGGGAACCAATGTTAATGACAATCCAAGGGTTTTTGCTTCTAAACTGCAGGCAAGGAGTCCAAAATATATTTCTTTGCTCAACCATCTGCGGATATACCTGCCGGAGGTAAAATAATCAGTATGGTTCTTTTGGTTTATAATACCTTTTTAACAATAAATGAAATGATCCCAGAACAGCACGATTTCCAACAACTTAAAAAAGAAAAAAAAATTACAATACTTACAAACTTTACAAACTTTCCAGTTTATGCTTCCTGTGGACTATGACCAAAGAAATGGTAGATAGGTTCAGGCATTTACTATGCACTTTAGCTCCAGAGATGCGGGTAGATAGATTCAGGCATATACTATGCACTTTAGCTGGCTCAAGCCTGGTATATAATCTTCATGCTAACTGACTGCATCATCTATGTTGAACACTTATCTCTTCTATTTCTAAATATCCTTATAGATTTACATGTTGATTGCTCAACACTTATGGATGAATATAATTGTAGCAATCTTTAAGAAATTTACTAACATGTTAAAAAAGACAGATTAATAAGATAGAATCTGTTGATAATTTGTTGTTTAGTTTTGCTTACAGCCTAGTTTCAGATATTCATGTTAAAAACTGGAATTACTTATCTGACATTTACTTTTTAAAGTTTAGGACACATACTGAACTAAAATCTGCTTTCTGCATGTTAAGCATGAAGACTTGAAATAAATGCATTGTGGAATGTCTATGTATCAGATGCTTAGCAAATTTGTCGGTGCTTTAAATCATGTTAATAGGTGGTATCGATGTATCATCTGCATAAATCTATGAATGCATGCAGTCTTTCTCTCGCACAGCATTACTGTAAGGATACAAAATTTATTTGTCTGTCTAGTACATATATCATAATCCAGAAACCTGATTATACAAAATTTATTTGTCTCTAGTACATCTATCATTATCCAGATTGATTGTATTTATCTCTTGTTGACAAAAGTGATTTCCTGAAAAATGATGTCAATGTGCTCTCTTTGACTTCTATACAGCTATTCCCAAACCTCCACAAACTGGTGTTTTTTGATGATGATGTTGTTATTCAGCGTGACTTGACAGCATTATGGGATATTGATCTTGCTGGAAAAGTAATTGGTGCTGTAGAAACATGCAAAGGTGAAGATACTTGGGTGATGGGTAAGCGGTTCAAGATTTACTTCAACTTCTCGCATCCCCTCATAGCCAGCAAATTGGACCCCAATGAGTGTGCATGGGCATATGGGATGAATGTTTTTGACTTAAATGCCTGGAGGAAGACGAACATTAGAGAAACATTCCATTACTGGGTGAAGGAGGTAGTATTCACTGATTTTTCCACCCTGTTGTTTTCTTCATATCGTGACTTTTTCAGCAGCAATGAACAAGGGAACTTTTTTTGTGCATTCTTAATGAAGTTGACTCTAATTTGCGGCTTATATAAGTTGCTGATTGAGTCCAACTCTCTCCCCACCTCTTGTTTGCTTCTGGATCAAAGATGAAATTCTTAGTGATAGTTGGTTGCATTCACCAAATTTTGCAATAATAGCTTGTTTCACAGCAGGATTAACAGCATTTATATGCTTCAGGTGTATTTACTTGCCTTTGATGGACATTTCATCTTCGTAATTACAGTAGCACCAAAAATACAAAAATATCCCTGTGGTACTAGCGTAGAGAAATAATGACTTCTATATTTTTGTGAGTAGAAAAGATGGACTTCTGACGTAGCATTGTGAGAACCTGGATTTGCGACAGGTGGTTTATCATTATCTTTATTATTAGGATCCAGTTAAACCTGGCTTAGATGCTATTCTTCAATAAAACCTCTGTTCGCATCTTCCAATGTTCAATTGTGATTGCTGGCCATAATCATTGTTAACATGCTTAATTTGCCTCAGAAGTAGTATATTGTTGGCACTTCACAGTATGGTCTCGAACAACAAGATAAATAGCATGTAAGTCACATGTTTTAATCTTCCACCAGTATAGATGCTTGATGATTGTACTTCGAACCTGGAACTTTGCTGTCAGTAGAGTATATAGATCTCATGTTAGTGGCACTAATTGATAAATATCTTAGTCTTACTCACTATACACAGCAGTGAGGATTACATTAATATACAGTACTGTAGCCAGGGAATTTTCAGATCCGTGCTGCTTCATTAACCAGTTTGAAGAACCATCAGTGAGGAGATTTCTACCATACTTGTAGTAATAGCGAATGACCAACTGAACTATATTGATGATGGCAATAATTCCATACAGTTGCAACAACCAAAACTACAGCAGAATTAAGCGGTGTGGCATATCCAACAGCTGTTCATCATGATTCATGAGTTTAGTCTTCAGGTCCTTCGCTAATCAGTATATTCCCCAGTCAGCAATTTTTGCTTTCTTCTAGTGGCTTCATTATAGGACATGATTATTTTTCCTTATGTTGTTTGCTACTGTTTTTGTTATCGTTATGTTGCAATAACAGGGAAAATAACTCTAGCTACATATTTTTACTAATGTTTCACTTATCACTTTAATTGCAGAATTTGAAGTCAAATCTGACACTATGGAAGCTTGGAACACTGCCACCAGCCCTGATAGCATTCAGAGGTTACGTGCATCCTATCGATCAGTCATGGCATCTGCTAGGTTTGGGCTATCAGGAAAAGACAGACGTTGACACTGTGAGAAAATCCGCCGTGATCCACTACAACGGGCAGTGCAAACCGTGGCTGGAGATCGGATTCAAGCACCTCCAGCCTTTTTGGACGAAGCATGTAAACTACTCCAATGACTTCATAAAGAATTGCCATATCATGGACCCTCAATAATGAGCAGGCCACTGGGATAAAGATAGGTGTAGAGAGATTAGAGGGCAGAACTCCTATGATGATGCATTTTTTGCTCAAGATATGAGCAACCCACCTACATGAAGAATTAGGTTGTTCACGGCAGTGCAGTCAAAAATGTGGCGGCGGATTGTTTCTTTGATTGACAGTTCTGGTAATGGGGGAAATTCTATTCATTCTGTAAGATAGTATTCAGTATTCATCGTATTCGATCGTATCTCTTCGAAGTATTCTGGAGGGTGTATCACGGATGTGCTCCTTCTTGCTAAAGAGGTAGAGCATCAGACTGCACACAACCAGTACATACTGAGTCAGTCCAGGATGGATCATCTTGCGAGGCATGGAGCTCTTCTGTCTTTTCCTTTCTTTTTTCCTTTTTAATTTTCGGTTTATTGATTAATTTACTCAAGCCTCTTCTGGTTCTTCATTGGACCTCTAAATTTAGAGGCCGTGGACAATTTACCTTCGACAGTTACCCCCCGCTTTGAATACTGGGGAACTTTAGGATATACCTTAATTCATAAGATATTGAAATGTGCAGTTAATTCTTTTTTACTCGTATATATAATTGCCTGCTCATCACATGATCTCGTATTTTATTTCTCTTTTTTATTTTCTCCATTGATTTATTAGGAAATGAAAGGTTTTGATGGATTTAGGAGACAAATATTTCTTCCTCGCCCGTGTGAAGAAGTGTGATCAAACATTTTTTATTGAAAAATACTCTAAATGGTGCAGAAAAGTCTTGCTGGTCTTTTGATACAGTTCCTGCCAAAACGGAGCACTTGATGCTAAAACCTTAATCATGCATCTTATCGAACTTGTATTAATAATTATGACAACTTATTTCATCGCACTCCCACATCTCACACCTCGCATCAATAATACAACACCAATTGATAACTTTATTCACTCCCTCCCCCTGCCTGCTGCAAGCATATATTACGACGCAGATGACCCCATCGTCTGCAAGCTGGAGCTTCAAAGCTGGGGAAGACAACAAATGCGATGGACAAGGGATCCACACTGCCGGGGAAGCGCACCGGGTTCAACTGCGGAATGTCGCCTTCGTCGATGAGCTGAAGCGGAGCACCGTTCAACAGCACGGTTTGGCTTAAATGATTGCCGTCCTTCCCGGTCAGGTGATACTCTTCGCAACTCTCCGATGCCCCCCCTGAAGCTTTCTCATTGCCCGCCGGCGCTGGGAAGGATACCCGCTCGAGATCGTCGATGACAGAACCATCCTCCTGACCGCCGGCGAGAACGACGTTGAGATCACTGTGAACGGCCCCGGTGAACCATTCCTCATCGGTGAGATCCTCGTTCTCATGTTATCGTTTGATTGGAGGCTTTGGAGGTAGGCTTGGACAATGGTGTGGTTCTAGCTGTGCTTCTACTGGCTAGAGAACTTAGAGAAAATAATTTCGATGTAAGGTGTTAAACCAACTGCGTCGAGTGAGGGAGAAGAGTACGGAGTGTACGTTGGTGGAGTTTACGAAGAAGGTGGCACCTAAGTTGAGGGCCCTGCCAATGGCCTTCTTGGAAATTATCAACCGACTAAATGAGACAGCAAAGAGGGAGGAAGACCGAGCATCATCATCGCGATGACTACATTTTGTGTACTATGATCCTCTCTCATCAAAAGAAGCATATTTGCTAAAACATTCGCTTGAAACTGCTCAAGACCCAAAAAGATGATGTTAGGATGAATTGTGTGGGTTGGCATTGAACCTTTATCGATCTGTTATCTTAGTTATAGCGTAATAGTTTCTCCTTTTATTGTTTTCTTCTGTAGTACGAGTTATTATATATTCCTATTTAATTTACAGATGATCTGGGACTCCACGAAACTACTACATAGTAATTCACATAGGATCCGTTTGGTTAAAGGCATGTAACTAATTTTATGAGCTTTGGCTCCATGCCATTACTTGTCAACGATCACAATCATGATAAAATCATTACACATTTGAATATAAACAATCTGGCATGGCCACACACTTGTGCGGTGATTGCCTTTCAATTTAAAGGCATATTTATCACCTCCGTTGTGGTTCTTTTTGTTTTTAAAAGACTCTTTGTTATTTAACCATCCTTTGCAGACAATATGCATCGTTAGAATCAGCTGACTGACACAGGATGAAGTCTCTTCTGTACATGCCCTGCTTGATTGTACTTGCTGCCTGCCATACCAAAATGTGGTAGTGAGATGATAGGCCTCCTTGCCTACAAACATAGACTTAAGGAAGTTGTGTTACATATGTTCCGACGCACACCACTAAGGTATACTGCTAGTTAGGCAATTTTTATCCTACATATTTTTGTCAAGAGAAGAGGAGTGCAATTTTGGAAAACTTCACATTCTTCGCTTTAGCATATTAGTAAAATATTGGATTCTCCACTTCTTTTGCATCTGAAGAGCAATGAATTGCAGGTTAAGGTTATGAATCTCATATTATTGCTACTTGGTGCATGACGTCTTAAATTCCATCAAATGCCATTTGCTTTCAATTGATTTCTTATTTCAGATGTTCCCTCAGAAGGGAGTCTTTGAGAAATTTTTTCAAAACGACCAAACTGGTGGTTTGGACAGAGAAATGGATAAGCTGATGAAGGGAGATTGCACAATTCTGGTTTCGAATCTTGTTGATTTGTTTGCTGATGCTGTTAAAGGTCCTCTGCTTTCTTCAGATACCAAACTGCAAACTAGCACCTTAGAATTAATCATTCATATTCTACCATCTGGTGTTTGTTTGAAACAAATTCAAGCTCTTATTGAGAAAGGCATTACTGATTATGTTTTGGAAATTCCCAGATTGTCAGGTACCAGAAATATTTATATTTTGTTTTCTTAGAAATGTATCGAGACACAACTCACTGAAATGTATCAATAAGAACGCTCACTGCAGGAAATAAAGATTCCCTGGTCATTTCCTGCCTTACGTTTCTAAATATTTTAGCAACTACTGAGGAAGTCATTATACATAGGTTTGCAGTAGGTTTTCATACACTTGTATCAGTTTTACGGTATGTAACTGAAATACCTCTTCATCCAGCTCAAAATGATGTGCTAAAACTTGCTTGGACTTGCATCACAAATTTCCCAGGAATCATGTCAGTTTCTCAAGTAGAAGAAGTAACTGCCATTTAGGCACTTCAGAAGGCAAGGTGCAGTGGAGATAGCAATAACTTATGGAACTTTTACCTTGTCATGCTTAACATTTGTTGAACTTTTAAGACTGCCATCTGCCTGCAATATGCAGCAACTAGTACCCTTTATTCAAGAGACATCTCGAAATTCCACCTGTATCTTTTGCAGCAATTTCCCTTCTTTGTCCGGACAACTAATGGTGATTCCTATCGGATGGCAGCATTGGCAGATCTTGTAGATTGTTTTGGATGGAGACGGGTCATTGCAGTTTATGCAGATGATGATATGATTATGGAAGGAACGGAATATACTATCTAGATGATGAGCTTTGCCGATCCATCCATCATTGCAACTTATCGAACTTGTATTAATAACTATGACAACTTATTTCATTCCACACCTCACACCTCGCATTAATAATACAACATCAGTTGGAGAGGAGGAAAAAAAAAAACAACACCAATTGATAACTTTATTCACTTCCTCGCCCTGCCTGCTGCAAGCATATATTACGACGACGCAGATGACCTCATCGTCTGCATGCTGGAGCTTCAAAGCTGGGAAAGACGACAAATGCGATGGACAAGGGAGCCACACTGATGGGGGAGCGCACCTGAACACGCACTGGGTTCAACTGCGGAATGTCGCCTTCGGCGGTGAGCTGAAGCGGAGCACCGTTCAACAGCACGGTTTGGCTTAAATGATTGCCGTCCTTCCCGGTCAGGTGATACTCTTCGCGACTCTCCGATGCCCCCACTGAAGCTTTCTCATTGCCCGCCGGCGCTGGGAAGGATACTCGCTCGATATCGTCGATGACAGAACCATCCTCCTGACCGCCGGCGAGAACGACGTTTAGATCACTGTGAACGGCCACGGTGAACCTGGTGGATTTGCTCAGGTTGATCAGTAGAAGAGAGACGCCTCCCTGATGTAGCATTTGATGATCAGATTCAGAATTACATCTGATGATCAAAATGATCTCCTTGGGAAACAACAGAGAGGCGCGCCTGCTAGCGGAAATCTCTACCTTTCCCTTCGTGCAATGAGCGTAGGCTCGCAAGTACGGTGAGCCACGAACGTCGACCGCAAAAACTCCTTTCCCCATCAGCCGATGCCACAGCAGCGCACTGGTAAGAGGACTCAGCTAGCAGGATCAGTACAGGTCATGGTTCTAAAGCATACATATAGAATGAGCAAGAACCTCTAGTCGTATTGCTGCTTCTTTTTTTTTTTCAATATCTTGCCTGTAGTAATCAGGATTTGGTATGAAAGTGTCCGTATTGAGTAGACCGTAGTTTCCCCCGATCAATGTCTGCCTGCAGTAAACTTTGGTGTTGTACTTGGATGCCATACCGAGCTGATCCAAGTACCTGAAATGCGGCGTGAGTCGGACACAAGCAGTAGGTCGGTAATCCTACCTGAAGCAGGAGATGAACAAGGAAAGCAGATTACCAGAAGCTGTTGAGGAATTTGTTCGACACAGCGCGACTGCCGCTGTTGAATGCACCTCCAGCTTCACCGACCCAAGCAGTGGACCACGGTCCATGCTGCTGTATGGTGAGTTGGAGATTTCTGAATGTAGTTGTTATCTGACTCAAGTACTGAGGATCTGTTATCTTCGATTCGATATGAGAGTCATCTCCTGCAGAACAATCAGCTTCAATCACTCGAGGCAGTCGGACGTAACGCTAACAATGAGATGATACTATGCGGCATGGATGTTTTCGGAGGTTTATTACTTGAAGCACTTACCACCACCTAGGTTGTATATGTGATGTGTCATGGCATTCACAATCCCCAATCCCGAATCTTGTAGGAGTTGACTGTACCATTGCTGATCGTAGAATCCTCCGGGAGCAACGATCAAGGGCTGTGAATGTGAATCTTTGTAGAGTTCCTTGAGCAGCGCTTTAAGGTGAATCAAATCTTTTGCATATTGATCAGCACTGACACTTGCTCCAATACCCTTTCCGCTCAACTCATTTCCTGATTGATCGATGCTAAAGTTTGGATGATATGTTCGGTTTACATATTTGGGAAGATGCAAGTCCAGAGAAAGAATCACTAACCGAATTCCCAGGAATCAACCTTATATCCCTTCGAAATGGTGTACTCGACGAAGGCTCGAGCATTCGTGGAGTTCCAATTACCAAACCACATGCCATTGTGAGCACGGCTCCTCCCGCGCAGTGCGTTCAAACCGAAGGTGACAATGGCCCTACAACCAGAAGAGAAGAGATTGAATTCACATATTCGACATTTCAGAATGGAATTCAACAGCTTTAGCTCACCCTGTCTTCTGAAACAGACGGTTTAGCTCGTCCCACCGAGCCATGCTCAAGCAACCTTTTGAAAAGCCAAACAGACCACCGTTCATCTTGGAGAAAGGAAGGCATGGATGCCCCAAATTTGGCACACCATACACAACTTGATCTTGCAAGGAGCCCCCAACTCTTATCCGCAAAGGACTAAAAGCTGATTGTTTTGTTTTTTACAAAGAAAAACACACAGACGGACACAGCAATAAGGTCCAAGATTAGTCGGCAAATCACACATGAAACACACTCCCTAGCTGATAAACCTGAAAATTTTGATTCCAAATTTTAGGAAAAATAAAAGGCATAGCATAAGTGTGAGATGAAGGGTTTGTGGCACATTGAAATAACATTCTATTCGATGAAGAGCAAAGACTGAAAATAAGCAAGAAGTTTGTTACCTCCGATGGCTTTCGCGAGGAATGGATGGGTTAGGTCCTGAACAAAGAGAGCATCGACCGAAACAGTTGTTAATATCTTCAGTCTCTGGCCTAATAAGATGTTCTTGCAAAACTAGCACCACATTGGGAGACTTACCAAGTTCAGAATGGATGAATGCTCCCATGGGCATTGATTGTAGTTGCACTTCTCAGGAGGCCACCAATCAAGAGTAGCACAAATGAAAGAGTTAGCTGTTTCAGCCAACAGATGAGATCCGTTGACTACAATTGTAGCATCGAGAGATTCTTGCGATAAAGTTGGAGCAATGAGGCAGAGGAGTATGGACAGCAGAAGCTGCGAATTCATACCTCCAGCCACAACTGAGCAAGCTGAATGGGGCAATGAAGAGGGAGAGCAATCAAACTGTTTGCTTGAAACATAGCAAGGTTCAGTTTCTTCTTCCCCAAAAAAGAATTAAAAGTAAAAGCATTGTTCATAATGGTGCCGAAAAGGGATAGTTTTGATTCCTTGTTTCAGGATTAAGACAGACAAGAACAAATAGAAAGAGGACATGTGGAGTGTGCCTTAAGTTACAGGAAGTAAGTAGAACTCTTCAAAAGGTTGAGTTCTTTGTTGTTTGATGTTGAAGGCAATCTAAGAACATTTCATCAATAACAGATTCACCAGGTGAAATTTGGTTTCTAAGAAGAGTCATTTTGGTTATGAAAGTTTTGAACTTTGAAAAGCTAAAACTATCACCTTACCATTTAGTAATAGAAGCAAAGTCCTTTTTTTTTTTATTCTCTCTTTTTTGGGGGAAAAAAATGAAAGTAGAAAACACTCATCAGGTGAACTGGGTTTCCAGAAAGATTCAATTTTGGCAATGTAAACTAAAAATGCAGTGCTGAGTCTGAAAACCTTAATATTCAGTAATGGGAACATACCCCTCCCTTTTTTTCTAGTTTTTTACTGTTTTGTGGAAAAAATGTGTGTTTTATAAGCTAAAATTTCTTAGACCCAATCCACAAAAATGAAAGTTCGCAAGAAAGAAATTAGAAAAAAAATTACTGTATTCTAAAAGGACAGTGTGAAGTCTGAAAACTTAAAGTTTCTTATAGATTCAACAATTGAAGTATGCCCCTTTTTCATTGTATTCTTTTCAGGAAGGAAAGAAGTATTGTAATGTGTGGATGCTATAGTCTAAAGTTTTTCAGGCCGGATAGCAAAAGATGGAATCTTACAAGAAAACTCATAAAATTCGATCTAAAAAGCCACAACGGAGAAGAACAAGGACCATCAAGAACTTCCACCTTTTTAATCACAGGAGAAGAAGAGCTTGGAGGTGCCAAGAACCCAAATCCACCGCCCACAACAAGATGCAAACATGTCCCATCCACACCCTAATAAATCGACCAAATAAAAAGCGCAAAAGTGGCTGTGAAGAACTACGGGACAAAGGACAGAAAATAATAAGCAGCCAAAAGAGAGAAAAAGACTTCTCACCCAACCAGGAAGCCCAACTATTGCAGGGATTTCAATCCTCCCCTTCAACAGGAAGAAGAAGAAGAGGAGGAGGAGGAAGAAGAAGAAGAAGAAGAGTTCGACCTTGAGTCCCTGTTCTCCTCCTTTTGATGATCGATCCGGCGTGGATTCTGTCAAATCGAATTAGATTCGAGCAATTTAGCAGCAGATTCTGGAGGTGTGCATCTTCTTCGGCTGCCTCAGTGGAAATGAGGAATGGTTGTCTCCATGACATCTCATTCCTCAGATTAACGCATGTGTTTCTACTGGTTTCACTGAGAGTTGTATCTTAACGATCAAAGTGAAGCCCACCGGCGTTTCATTACTAACGCAGGGCTTCATGGTTCATTGAAAATGTAACTTTTCTTTTTGCTGAAACAGTGAGCTAAAATGAATGAATTAATTAAGATATGTCAGAATGTTAAAATCTTTTTTATTGGAGGAAAATGAACAATTGCGTGGGTGGCATGTGGCAGCATCTGAAGCTCTTAAAACTGGAAAGAAGGCTTCAACAAACTTTTATATTGTTGTTTTATCTTGGAAGGTGAGAAAGGAGCTAAAGTGGGCTTTAATTGATTTAGGAGGGGTTGAGATGGAGCAGCAAATCAGACCTAATCCTTATCCCCACCTTCCCGTTTCATTTGTTTGTTGATGGATTAGATGAGGAGGTATGGCCTTCTTTTAGGGATTGCATTCTCATCCCATCGCATCATCTGCTTCCTTTCATTTGACTTTGTCCTGTTCGGTGGAGCAGATACAGCCTTCACTGCCCCAAAAAAAACAAGAATCATGCAGAAAGGCGGATCAGGGTAAAGTCTGCTACTGCAGTCGCAGCTAATTGGTGGGGATGCTTAAAGCAAAAGGTAATATCTCCTATGAGTAAGATAAAAGTTTACAGGACAAACTACAAGAAAATATACAGTGAAAATAAAAGAGGATAATATTTAATATGAGGTTAGACCACCTAGAGCTTTATTATAATTATTCTTAAGTGTTCTCACATAAGATGATGCCACATAGAATCTTATTTTAATAATAATTAAAAATATATTTTCGTCTTGATTTTTAGTTAAATTTGCATTTACTTCCCACACTATATTATATTATTAACTTATATATTTCTCATTTATAATTACACAAGTCCAATTCACCCCTCTTTTTTCACCGTATATGCTTTTTTTAGAACTTGAGTTTTGAACCCAAGATACATGTACTCATATATGTTGTTGTAATATATTTTTAAAAACTACTTATGCAGTTTTGTCAAATATAATTTTATATTACTTGTCTAGAATAGAATAAAGTTCATTTCTTCTCACAATATTAAATTAGATATTATTAAGGGATATATATAAAGTAACAAAAAAAAGTTTTACATTTTAAATATTCATCAAAAGGAGGGATATGTATCCCGATACAATACTTTTATATCATTTTACCATAAAGTAAATGAAAATATAACATTATAAAATAATAATTGGATATGATTGTAATTAGAAAATAATAGAAAAACAGAATTGTGCCAGTGAAATTATTTCTAAAAAAATTATAAAAGTATATCTATTTTATTTTAAAATGTTAGTAGTGCTGAAGGGTATTATTCTTATATAAATAATTGAAAACTTTTGGAAATACTAAATTATATAGTATAATATTTATATAAGAAATAAATAGAATCTATCACGTTGTTGGTATATAAATAAATTGACAAGTCAAAGTAAGTAACTATTTATTATTCTGACTCATGGAATTATTATTTTTTAATATGATATAGAGCGACATCATCGATCCCCCTCCCTACATGAGCGCGAAGAACGAAGCGACGGCGGCGATCCATGAGACGGTGCGAGGGAAGCGACCGGACAGTGCAGAGAAGACGGCGGCGGCGGCATGCTCAGACTGCGCGGGGGACGGCGGCGGGGGCAGCGGCTGGGCGACGACGGCCAGCTTCATCCCGCCGTAGCAGTAGCCGCGGCTGCAGATGAAGTAGTGCTCGCCGGTCCGGTTGAACTGGTAGGCGAAGGAGCGGCCGCGGCTCCAGTTGACAATGGGGGCGTCGGCGGTGCAGCCCTCGTATGCCGTGGCGTTCACCTCCAGCACGTCGTATAAGCCCTTCTCGTAGTTGAAGACTGCGTCCGAAGCGGCCACCGAGGACATATAACGATCAGAGATCAATTAAACATGGTGAAGAGAATGATTTGTTTTCTAACAAAACGAGGAGGAGGAGGAGGGAGGAGGAACCGAGCCAGTCGCGGACGTGGAACTGGTGCTTCCCGGCCCAATCGGTGTAGTTTACGCCGGGGGCCCAGCTGACGGTGATCTTATCGGCGGAGACGAGGAGCGGCGCCGCTGTGACGAAGAAGAAGAGGAGGAGGAGGAGATGAGGCGAAGGCGAAGAGTTCTCCATCGTAATTTTCTTCACTTACGGTTCTCCTGTCACCGCAATTGTTAATCTAACAAATACTCTAACCCGAACCGGCCGGCCTGATGAATCGCAGCTGTCTAGGTTATTTTGGTTTAAGCCCAAATTATTCGGTCCAGTTCGCCTAAAGCCCACAAAAGCTGGAGACTGCTCACTATTGTGTGTGCGTGTGCGTATTATAATGATCATAATAAAAAAAAAATTACATACAAAATAAGGCATTTATTAGCCGACAAAAATAGGTTAAATGGGATGGAACGAAATATAAAATAAAAAGTGGGTCCTGAAAAGAGCAAATGCAAATTGGACAGGCTGGAGACTGCTCATCTACGGCCAGATTTACACGTCAGCCCACATGCATGCGTGCTCCCAAATCTCACGTGCTACGCGTCCTCCCCTCATATATATATATATACATACACTTCACGCCTCTGCCGTCTCTCCGTTTCCAATAAAAATATCTTTTTTATAAAAAAAACACAAAAGTTCTTGTCACAACGAGTAGCACAAGAATTATGGAAAAGTTTGAGAGTTCACAGCAAGAATCAAACTAGGAATTAGAATGGACATTAATCGACGAGCTCAGCATCACACGCGGTTGCAGATCCACAGATTAAAAATGGCTGGGAGAACAAAAAAGAGGAGGGAGGAACCAATATGCAGATCCCTCGAGCGCTACGGCAGCAGCTAGCTGAAGAGGGCGGCGGCGGCGGAGAGGAGGAAGGCGGCGAGGGCGGGGAGGAGGGAGCAGCGCGGGGGGGCGGCGGAGTGGTTGAGGGAGGAGGAAGGAGGCGGTGAGGGCGGGGGGAGGTGGTGGGCGACGATGGCGAGGCGCATGCCGCCGAAGCAGGAGCCTCGGCTGCAGATGAAGTAGTAGTTGCCGGTGTGGTTGAGCTGGAAGGCGTAGCTCCGCCCCTTGCTGTAGTTGGAGATGGGGTTGGAGGCGTCGCACTTGTTGTAGCCGGCCTCGTCCACCTGGATCACGTCCGCCATTCCCGACTGGTAGTAGAACACTGCGAGCACGCTGAATCAGAGGAAGAACAGTACTAAAAAGATCAAGAGGAAGAACAAGAACTGACCGAGCCAGTCGCCGATATGGAAGGGCTTGTGCTTCTCCACCCACACGGTGTAGTTGACGTTGGGGTTCCAGCCCTGGCTGTCGCCGACGGTGAACCTATCGAAGGAGGCGACGAGGCGAACGTGACCGGACAGGAAGACGAAGAAGAGGAGGAGGAGGAGGAAGGAGGAGGCTCCTCCTCCTCTGAGCTGTGCAGTGGTCGCCATTGCCGATCCTTCTTTCTCTCTCCCTCTTGCGCCTTCCCGGACTGTGAAGAAGTGGAAGACAACTGGGCGCAGAATGGGGCTGTGTTTGTTTGTGCTTTTATCGTTGATGGGATTGGATTGGATCGGAGTTGGATTCCGGAGGCAGAAAGCAGCAGCACATGGAAGGGTCAGACTGCGTCAGATAGAGATTATAGAATAGAGAGAGGGGGGAGAGAAACGGGTAAGTAAAAAAAGAAAAGAAAAGAAAGCTCCGGGAGGGCACATGGTTCAAATCTGAGCTACAACTCCATGTTTCTGGGCCCAACCACATTGAGCCAAGCCCGATAATATTTGGACCCAAACAAAACATGCTTTACTGATTAAATTTGGGCCTTCTGAAGTTAAATATTGAAGCCCTATTTTTGAGGATCCTCGTTTTGAGGGTTTGATCCTCGAATATTTCCTTTCCTTAGTCACGCTTATTTTAAGTGAAAATAAATAGGCATCTGGTCAACCAACCAAATGTTCACTCTTGATATGTTTTGACTTTTAATTTCCGTATAGAGAAATTATACACTTATAGATCGTTTCTGGTAGCTAGAAGAAGATGAATGTTAATCCACACTTAAACTTTTCCAAACTTCTCTGGTATACCTGCAAATCTTACATGGGATGTGGTATCTCAGGTCATCTCACTGTTTTCCTCATAATTCTTTATGATCACTTTGAATATTCTGTTACGAAACATACTATTAAAGTTTAATGCTTGATGGACACACATAATGCTTGATATAAGTAGGTAGGTGATCCACAAAACTTAAGTGCTAAGTCTTGAGAGAGGTTATTCACCCAGACAAGGGAAAATACAGTTTTTTGAGGAAAAAAGTAAAAAGAAATAGAAACAACAGTTATAGAACTATTATTATTCAGCTAAAAAAGTAGCATCGAGCAATGAGAAGTTTCTCTTTCATCAGTGGAGGAAGAAGGAAAAAAAAAAGGAAAAGAGAGAGGAGGGGATGGGGGGAAGCGTGGTGATTCCTTTTTTATCTTATTGTGTGTGTCTTATCTCCCAGCCTCATCATCAACTTTTACTTTCTTCACATTCTTTTGCTGTGGTGATGCCTCCTTAAATCTGGTCCAAATTTTGACAATGCAAATGCATGCATTCACCGTGCTTTCCGCTTGCTACTCTTTTCAAGACCAGCTGCAGCTTTCTTTTTCTTCCTCTTCTCTCTTTTCTTTTTCATTTTTTCCCCCTATCTAATCGTCTGCATCTTTCTCTACACCCTCATCGGTATTTCATGCATTAATTACACATCGACCCCCTCCAAAAAAAGTTGTCGTAATTAATCGGAAGATTCATATACCTGCAACGGCGCCCTCCTCTTAATTTCCTTTTTTCACTTTTTTACAGACCAAAGCCATGCTGCTGCTGCTGCTGCTGCATGGTGAAAAATTTGAATGCAGCAGCAAGTACATGCAGTTCCTTGAAGATGATCTGACTTGAAGAGCACTCCAACTTAAAAGGGGGGAGAGAGAGAGAGTATGGGCCTTGTTTGTTGCAGCACTTCCACTCCAAGTATCACAGAAAAAAGTAACTAAGACACTGTTCACCAACAGTAAACACACATATCATGCATCATATGTTCACTTCTAGCTACTGGATTTCAAGCTTCTTCTTTTTTTAAGAAAAATGAACTTGTACTCTTATGGATAGGATAGAGTTGGAAAACTCAGATACTTTTGCAATCTTGTTTCAACGATTAATTAAGATGTATAGACACATACATCATGCATGCATCATATGGTCGATGATCAGTTTTCAATAAAAATAGGAAAAGCCCCAAAACATGATCTTTCTTTTTTAAAAAAAATAACGAAATATATTAAGTACTTAGTCTGGTATATTAATTTATACATGGAAAAAAAAACAGATTCCATTTGATTCTATTAGGATCCATTTGTTTGGACAGCCCTATTTGATTAAGTACGCACATACCTTCCCCCTGTACTTTTTTTTTCCTTTTCTTCCTCGACAGTGTCGTCTCTATCGGTGATTCTGAGGCAGAGCGGTACAGCGGAAGAGCAACCCTAAATGAAGTGAAAGATGGTGAGTGAGGTCACCGCAGCAACAATAATAACACGAGTTAAATAAAGGGAGGGTGGTAGAGTTGTGTGCGGAGGAGCATGATATCGAACTTCTAATTCCCGCCCCACCTGACCTAATCAAGGGGGCATGTGCTTGGAAAAAGGAAGAAGAAGGAGAAGGAAGGGGAAGAAGGATGAGCCATGGATGGTCCATAACGTGGTGTTCTTCCGTGCGTTGCATTTTAAAAGGTTTAACAGTGATCTCTCTCCCTTTCCAATCGTTGTAAAGGGTAAAAAAAGGTGACAATGAATCGTGTAGGGTAGGGATGGAGAGTTAGTTGGCAATCGAGCATGTGGAGTTTTTTTTTCTCCCTTTTTTATTTTTATAACAAAAACTAGATAATATATTATTTACTTTGATACAATTCACTGACCATCGTAATGTATAGACTTAGCATGACTGTGCTTTAACAATTAAGTAAGTTTGATATGTATGGGGGAGGGGGGGCCAAATTGGCATTGGAGGTGGATGGCTGGTAGCTGCATAATTCTTGAAATATAATGGAGATGTTGAGGTGATGATTACTACTACTAGCTTCTACTGTTCACTCAATGAATCAGCCCTCCCCACCTTAAAAAAAAAATATAAAAAAAGAGCTTCTAGCCATTCGTTGATCTCGCATGAAAGCCCGACAATAAAAAATATTATCATCGAAATCAATTGCATTTAATATGCAAGCAAGTCATGAAATAGCAGTCCAGAGAAAACTTTGATGCGACGTAATTGTCCTCTACTCTTTGTTGTGCTCTGTTGGCTGTACACGCTTCCGCTTCATGTCTCTCTATCCATATGTCTCAGAAATTAAAAAAAGTACTCGATCGATTCGATCGGTTTGACCTGAAATTAAATGGCATCATCTGTGAATCTTTCGCCTTAAATATATATATTTATACAATCATTTTTTACTATTTAAATGTTGAATTTATGATCAAATATACGGTTGGCAGATACTTATTAATGGCTAAGCATAGATCGTAGTATAAAAATAAAATGAAATATCATATGAAAGGCACCGGACACCAAGAAAAAACTTGAAATGATGATCAATGCATGGATGTGTAAGTATTAGCCGATGTGGGATTTATATGGAAAAAAGAACATATGACCTCGCTCTCTCCAAAACAACTCCTCGGTGCAGAGAGTGGAATAAATCCACGCCATGTTCGCCAACACGAGTGATCGATGGGTCCAACATTCGCTCACCCCGTCCTGTTTTCTATAAAAAAATGAATGCAACGTCTCAACGCACATCTCACTCGAATCTACCCTTCATTTTTATTTTCCAGTTTTATCATAAGGAAGTGAATCAACTTCCATCGACATTATATCTCCATGCCCTGGCTTTTCCTTCCTCCGCTCCTATAATTTTTTTAATACATATACTCGGTCTAATTGGCTCGACGTTCGACCAAATACGGCACACGTTTGACTCGCTGTGGAGCCAACAGGAGCACGTGCATGCAGCTGTGCTCGTAAATTTCGATTCATCTGATTTGAAATCTATCTATCTATCTGCTAATTTATGTGCAGTTTTCATCCTGTTTTTTTCTTTGCAGAGAAATAGATATTCTAATTTTTCTGTATTAAAATTTTAAAATAAAAATGAAAATAAAAGTGTTGTCGAACGAAGAATGATACATATTGGGGTCAGAGTTAATTGGCTGACCACGCCGAGGTGATCGACCGAGCAAAATGCTAGCACGAGTGCACTCGATCTCGTGGACCCGAACTGTTCGATGGCACATCCCATCATGCCTCATTATTAAGCTGCCTAATTAATTGGTTCCACCCCCCATTTCTTTTATCATCCTGTATTGTTATTATTAATGCTGGGTTATATATATAATCTGATCTTATAGATAAATAATAATTCGATATCTTGGAGCAGCAGTTGAATCCTTGTCACGTGACGTATCCTGCATCAAAGTCCGCACGTACTTTTTTTTTTCCCTCGACAAATAAGCCTTCCCTCACGTGACCTGCATGCTAATTAGATGAGTAATAAATAAATAATCTCGAGGAATTTTTTTCCCTTTTTACAAATTCCATTTCTGAAGACTGAAGCGTAATATTTCTTCTATATATTATTATTAACATGACCTAATTTTTAAAATATATAAATATTTATGTCGTTTCCCTTTTCCTTCTTCTCCGTAATAAATCATAATAACTCGGACACTCGACTGCAGCACGCAGTCGCAGTCCCTCTCCTCCTCCTCCTCCTCCTTCCAATTTGCAACTCTTCTTATGGCGTACTGATCGATGTATTCTCGCCTTTAATCGTTCATAAACGTCGTATCCTTCTTGCTCCGGTTGCTGCTGTCGTCGCTCTCTGTGTCCAGAGAGTTTGAGGAGGAGGAGATGGAGAAGAAGCAAGGGTTCTTCTCGGCGCTGAGGGTTGAGGTTGCAAGGGGGTTGACGCCCGGGCGGAGGTCCAGGTCGGAGAGCCCCCGGCGGGGGTCGTCCCCGATGGCGGAGCTGCTGCTCCTGCGGCGGCGATGGAAGCGGCTCGGTCCGCCCGCCGTGCCGCTGGTTCCGAGGTCCGGTAGCCTGGCGCCGCTCATGGAGGGTCCGGACCCCGAGGAGGTGGCTGAGAAGCAGGCTGCGCGGAAGGAGCGCCGGTGGGGGCAGTGGGTGAAGGGCCAGCTCTCTCGGGGGCAGTCGGTTTCCGCCATCGCCTGCCGGCGGTCCGACCTCCGGCTGCTTCTTGGAGTCATGGGGGCGCCCCTCGCCCCTGTTCACGTCTGCTCCGCCGAGCCGCTTCCTCACCTCAGTATTAAGGATACCCCTATTGTGAGCCCACCCTTCTCCTTCCCTATCTTTGGCATTATCTTTCTTCACATTTCCCCCATGATTTCTGTCGTTTATTCGCGTTGCTTGTGATCCAGACTGTGAAAATGTGGTCTTTTATAGATTTTGTGGAATCTGGGTGATGGAGCGAATGTGCTCGATGAAATGCTGGACTTGTTTCCATGAGCTGAATACCCAATTCAGTTACAATTTCTTTAGTTGGAAACTTGACGTGTGATTTGCTCATCTCATTTTTTGCTCTAGATCTTTGCTGTGAATCAAGTTTCCCCCCAAAGATTGCGCTTTTTTCCTTGGCTCGTGAGTCACACCTAGTCGTTCTTATTGCAGGAAACATCGTCTGCTCGGTATATACTGCAGCAGTACATAGCTGCATCGGGAGGTCTGAAGCTGTTAAGCTCCATCAGGAATGCTTATGCAATGGGGAAGGTGAGGATGGTGGCTACTGAGTTTGAGACGGCCACTAGGGTTGTCAGGAGCAGGAATTCGTCCAGAGATGTAGAGTCCGGCAGCTTTGTGCTCTGGCAGATGGCACCTGAGATGTGGTACATGGAGCTCGCCGTCGGTGGCAGTAAGATCCATGCTGGTTGCAACGGCAAGCTCATCTGGCGCCACACACCATGGCTTGGTGCCCATGCTGCAAAAGGCCCTGTCCGACCTCTTCGTCGGGCTCTTCAGGTATACAGGGACTGTTTTATGGGGCATCACTCTTGACGTTGCTTTCTGCCTCCTTAGATTCCTGAGTTGCATCCATCAAGGATAAGTTCTGTTTTAGGTGGTGTAGTTTTTGCATATTAGGGTCGTGATCCATTTTATGGAGCATGACGTTTCCTTTTCCCTAAGCCTCACTTACGTTCATGGTATGCTTCGGTTTGAGATGGTGTGGTTTTTCTATGCGTAGGGTCTTGACCCGCTGACCACAGCGAGCATGTTCACGGATGCGCGGTGCATTGGGGAGAAGAAGGTGAATGGTGAAGATTGCTTCATCCTCAAGCTCTGTGCAGACCCTCAGATGCTCAAGGCAAAGAGTGAAGGACCTGCTGAAGTCATTAGGCATGTCTTGTTCGGTTACTTCAGCCAGAGAACTGGGCTCCTCATCCACATGGAGGACTCACATCTGACTCGAATCCAGTCGAGCACCGGTGGTGAATCAGTCTACTGGGAAACCTCAATCAACTCTTCCATCGGTGATTACCGCCCGGTAGACAGTATGATGATCGCCCACTCCGGTCATTCAGTTGTCACACTGTTCCGGTTTGGAGAAGTGGCCATGAGCCACACAAAAACCAGAATGGAGGAGGCCTGGACAGTTGAAGAGGTGGCTTTTAACGTCCGTGGCCTCTCTGTGGACTGCTTTATCCCTCCAGCTGATATAAAGTTTGGTTCCATCAGTGAAACTTGTGAGCTGCCCCAAGGGGAGAGGGGCGAGAACACCATGCTGGGGAGTCAGCGGCCTAAGGTAGCAATCCTAGAGAAGCCATATGACAACGGCGATGGCAGTAGCATCATGTGGAGGGTGGAAGTCTGATGCTAATACTACATAAGAACTCAACTGAATTGAACTGCCAATTCCCGGACCTGGTCGTTCTTCATCTCGCTAATCGACTGACTGCAAAAAGTAGACCTACAGAAGCTAATTTTTGGGAGCTTTGGAATTTGCTTTTTGATATGTCCCTGTAAATAGGGCAATAATGGTTCGCTGCTGTTTTAATCTGGAAGCAGGGTTCTTAATCATAGTGACTGGTTTGGTTCTTTTGATTTGGGTTCTTCCCTTTCTTCTGTTCACAGGGAGGGAGCTGCTTCAGTTCTTGAAAGGAGGATTATATCAGCGCTGATAACTCTCTCCTTCAACCGACAAGAACTACTACATATTAGAGGGCTTGCCTTGGTGGAACAGTAAGGTTGCTCCAATACAAGGAGCTTCTCATGTGTATTTTGCTTGCTTATTTGTTGACACAAAAGTTGTTTAAGTTATAGCCATATCTGTACATGGAAGGGGAGTGGTGCTTGGATTTTAGTTTCAGAGCCTACTCCATCCATGCGTGAGTTTGCTTCTCCCTAAAGAAACTTGATGTAAACTAAACTTATTCTCTGCTTGTTATTAGTCATTGTCTAGTAAGAGACGTTGTTTCTCTTCTTTTAACATGTTGGAGGGTGAGCCTCGGCACAATAGTAAGATCTTTGCTTTGCACTCTGATTGGCCTCTTTTGCCCATGCCTCAGATAAAATTAATATCCTTCATGTGACTACAAAGGGTGATTAATCCAAGCCCATCACCAAATTCAATGAGAAGGTGCTGAATGGAGCTTGACAAGGCATCAGGACAGGAGAGATAAAGATACCAGGAAGGAGGATATCCTTCCCAATTAGGCACTGGAGCATTTTATTCTTTATAAACTTTTTGTCTTGATGTTTTGTGCTCATCGGTTTATCATTTATTGGATTTTGTCAGTTACAGTTTTGTATTTTTCTCTATTGTACTTGATGTTTGAAGTTTGGTGTGTTTTTTTTACAGATTGTGGTCATTTGGAATTAATTCCAAGCCTAACATTGGTAGGAGTTAAATGTCCGTGATCTGTTTGTTTTCTTGGCATCCATGTTGTTAATAGATGCAACTTCACATGGACTGGAAGTGGTGCTTGGATTTTGCTTTCAGAGCCTTCTCCATCCATAGAGAAACTTGATGCGAACTGGGAAGTTAATGCTCTACCAGAGCATCAATACTTGGAAAAAAATTGATGCCTTGGATGAGATGTGCACTCGGAAAAGTTCACTGCTTAAATTAGAGAAGCTGCCACAAAAGTTGGGATGCCCAATTTTTCAATAGCAGTAGCTTTTCCAGCTTTCTTATTTTTTAAGTGCTCTATTATTTTTTCTTTTTCCTCTCCTGCGAATGACTGCAACTTGAGTGCATTGATGTGGGTGGGTCCAAAACTCATCCTCAATTGGAAAAGAATAAATTAATAGAAGAGTTGTGCTGTTCTCCCTACCCTGGTGATGCCAAGTTGCATCTCGTTGCTGTTTTCACAGAGGAAGTTAGATACAGTGTGGTAAATAAATTAGGCTTAGGTTGTCCTTCATTGGAGTTGAAATATACCTGTGAATGTAAATTCATTCTTTCTGATATTACTTTACACAAAACATACTCTTGTTTGTGAGGCTGTGCATAGATTTGAAGCTTTTGAAAGAAACCCTTTAGCAAAATTTTGTTCAAAAGTAGCTTTCTTTCCCTTAGAAGTTTAGTTTATAAATGAAGAAGATAACACCAAGTTGATGAGAAGCAACGAATAAAAAGGGGGGGGCAACAACAACAGAAGTAGTAACTCAGATTTAATATTAAAATGAATGCATGCCATCAAGTGAAAGTACTTGCTGATTAATTAGCAGCATGTTGTAGGTCATCATTTTTTTTTCTTGCTCCTCCATGCTCATTCATTGATGTATGGAGGAAGAGGCCCGAGAGCCCATGTCCTAGTTTAAAAGAAAAAAAAAGACGGGCTGTGTACTTTGTGTCCTAAGATTAGGTTTCAGTCTCCTTGTAACCAGGAAGATGCCACACAACCCTCGTGCAAAGGTTTTCTTCTGCTGATAAAAACTAACTATTTCTGTACATATATACTGGGCTTGGGCTATCTTCCTAGCCATCTATATCTATTTATCGACCTTCTAATATCGTCAATGTGAGGTTGTCTTTCGCTGATATGCTATCTTTTTTGCTTGTTGATGAATCAGTCTCATCAATTATTATCCCTTGCAAACCGATAAAGCCTGGCTGCTTAGGTTCCGGCACTTGAGCAATGTTATTGCCCAGCAGTTTTACCACCGAAGACATTGTTGGTCTGTCACTCGGTTGCTCTTGCACGCACAAAAGGCCGACCTTTATGCAGCTTAATACCTCAACCACACTGAATGAATGTCTAATTGATCTGTCCACCAGCTCTAAAGGTTTGTCTTCTTTCCAAAGATTCCATATCTGAGTAAAACATAAGTTGTAATAAGTACTAATATTAAAGAGAATACAAAGAGAAGAGATATAATGTACTAAATAGTTAATACTTACATGTCCTATAAGATTTAGATGATTTGTGGTATGATACAGTCCTCGATTCTTTTTACCCGTTATGATCTCCAAAACTAATACGCCAAAACTGAATACATCAGATTTTACTGAAAAAATTCCATCCATCGCATACTCAGGAGACATGTATCCACTGCATCGATCAATGTCAACATGTAAACAATACAACTTACTCAAATAGGTATTGATACTCATAATAAAAATATTAATACTTACTATGTTCCAACGACTTTTCTAGTATTTACTTCAATATCATCTCCTCCAAATATTCTCGCCATGCCAAAGTCAGATATCCTGGGATTCATATCTTTATCGAGAAGGATATTAGCAGCTTTTAGATCCCTATGAATGATCCTAAATCTAGAATCTTGATGAAGATAAAGAAGACCACGGGCGATCCCATTTATGATATTGTATCTTATTGGCCAAATCAATGATGCATTCTTAGTTTCATCTGCTTAAGAAAAAAAGAAACAATATTACCCTTTTGTATCTTTATTTATAACGAGAATAGCATCAGATTCAATCATGACATCAGAACTCACCAAACAAAAGAGAATCCAAACTACCATTCGGCATGTACTCATAAATCAACATCCTTTCTCCTCCTTGCACACAGTATCCATACAGTCTGACAAGATTTCGGTGCTGTAGCTTAGCAATCAGTGATACCTCATTTTTAAACTCCTCCACACCTTGAGCCGATGTCTTGGAGAGCCTCTTTACAGCTATTTCTTTTTCATCTTCCAAATTACCCTACGTTTAGTTAGGTGATGATGTAATACTTATGATTGGAAATAAAACGAGTTCCAAGCTTCATCAGAAAAGTTTATCACTGACGATGCCTAGAAAAAAAGAAACTTAGATCCAAGTAAATATGCAGCTGGATTGAGACCATCACTATACCTTGTACACTGGGCCAAATCCACCTTGGCCGAGCTTGTTGTCCATGGAGAAGTTGTTGGTGGCGTCAACGATTGCGGCCAAGTCATACAGTGGCAGGTCCATGCCTCTGACTTCTTTTTCTTCATCCACTCCATCCTGCTGACCTATGTGCACAGAGAGCAATTAAAAAACCCCACATTTAGCGGACTCAAAAGGCAATGTCAAGGTCAAAGAAGAAGGAACGAAAGAGTTTTTTTTACTTGTCTTCTTCCTCCTCCGTGCCCAGCAAATTCCACAGGCCACGAGGAGAAGTGTCACCAGAGAAGCAGCCAAAATGATGGCCACCAGGTGGCTCTTGCGAGAATGCCCTCCTTCCACCACTGAAAGATGGATAAAAAATATGAACTTTTAGATAAATTGATGAATGAAAATAACTGAAGCGGCAGATCGAACACACCGAGATCGGCGGCGGCGACCCTGATGTAGAGATCTTGTCCGATCTCGCTATCGAAGGTTCTGAGATCAGTGAGGTCGGAGGTCCACATGATGCAACCGCTGCCGCTCCCGCCGGTGCTCAGATTGGCGGCGGCGTAGGCAGTGCAGGAGCAATTCTTCAGGCACGTCGTCCTGCACTCGTCCAGGGTCACGCTCTGCCTCCAGTCCACCGTCGACTGGGACGTGTCCGGCAGCTTCACGTTGCTCTGCTTCACGAACCCGTCAGTGCCGTTGCGGCAGTCGAGCGGCGTACGCCGGAGGCAGCCGTTCGCCCAGTCGCGAAGGTCCTTGACGGCACCGTTCTGGGCGGAAAACCCCTGGATGCAGGCGCAGGTGATTGTGTCCCTGTTGGGGTAGCAGAGCCCGTTGGGGCCGCAGGGCGAGATGGTGTCGCACTCGTCCCTCGGCGTGAAGCCGTAGACCATCCACGACTGCTTGTCCTGCACCCACAGCAGGTGCTGCAGCGTGCCCTGGTACGTCATGGTGAACCTGGAGAGCATGGACGGGTCGAGGACGCGGTAGGAGTAGCTGAGTGCGCTGTGGGCAGGGTCGAGGACGAAGTCGTAGTGAAGGATGTTCACCTTCATCTCCGGGAGGCCGCTGAAGACGAAGCCGTTCCACGGCCCGCCGCGCCAGTACCTCTGCGTCCCGGCCCACAGGAACAACTGCGGGTCGCCGCCCATGTCGTAGCTCGAGACGTAGTCGCCCGGCGACGGGTCGCCGCCGCTCCGCCACGACGTGATGTTCCGGTTCAGCCCGGTCGTCAGGTTCACCCCCACCTTCATGCCCGGGAGGATCGTGTCAGTCGGGAAGTCGAAGCTCTCCCACGCCGGATGGCTGCTGGATCCATCCCCGGCCTCAGCGACGACGAAGTTGCCGTCGTTGAGGAGCCGGGCGACGGGGGTGGCGAGCGGGGCGGCCGGCGGGCCGGAGGACCATACGGGCGTGGGATCGTTCTGCGCGGCGGTGATGACGAGCGTTCCGTTGGGCGTCAAGGAGAAGCGACCCGAGCGACCGGCGATGGGGCGGTCGCGGTTGGCGACCCACACCACGGTCTGCTGCGAGATGTTGTGGTACCAGACGCCGATGTAGCGGTTGGTGGAGCCGGCGGGGCTGAAGAACCCCAGCGCGAATCTCGATCCGTTGGAGATCAAGGTTGCGCCGCCGCCGGCGTCGTCAGTGAGGGGCTGGGAGGGACTGAGAGCGTCGCCTCCGAGTGAGGGGGAGAAGCAGGTGGCGGCGGCAGTGAGGAGGAAGATGAGGACCGTCATCGTCATGGTGATCGATCTACTACTGCACACTCTCCACTGCGTACATGAAGTGGTTTCGAGATTTAGGCTACGAGGTAATTAATCAAGCTTTAAACTCAACGCTGCGCCGGAGAGATCGATCGATGGAATTGAAGACGAAGTAGATGTCAACTGCAATCCATCTGGTGATGAGGAATTGTCGCGATTGACCACATGCTCGTCAAAGTCAACAAATCATGTAGAGAGCAGGCGGAGATAGATAGGGGGAGGTGTCCTGCATTCTCTTCGTTAATTGGTATGAAGGTCAAAGTCAACAATTTCATTCCCTGAAGGAACATTTAAAAAATCTTCATAAATTACAATCACTCCCCTATACTATTCCCTAACTATATTTAGGCCCTTATAGATTTTAAGAATATAAAAAAATTCAATCTATTTAAAACCTATTCTTACCCTCATTTGTGATTTTTTAGACCCTTATAGAATAGGATTAAATAAATTTTAAGCATAACATAATTTATACTTTTTAACAATTTATTTAAAATTAAGTATCTTCTTTGCTATTATTATTGGATATAACACAATAATTAATTGTTGTATATTGTGTGATGTATTCGGTTTTGACAAAAATGGAACCCATCCAAATGAATTGCTACCTTGGATTTTTGACTTTGAGTTTAAAAATGAAGTGATATGTATAGTCAATAAATTTCTAGAAGATTTGCTGATCTAAATTAAAACTTTTTTTTGAAGGCTATCCATTTGTACAAAATTTTGTCTTTATTCTAAATTAATAAATCAGAAGAAACAAATTAAGATCTCAAAGTTAATTAGAAATTGACTGATTATATAATGTTCGATTCAAGATAAACCATATGAGTTGATGACGTCAGGTGCCACTAGATGAATTATTTTAATTTATCATTTATGCGTTATTTTCTAATATATGTATATATACACGCGTGAATAAAAATAGATATTTATTAGGCATATGCCTTTTGATTGTGTCTCTAGGATACATATATATATATATATATATATACTTCACTTATACTTCAAAGTGCCAATATAGAAAAACTTGTACCCTGCAAAATATCACTTGATGATTCACTTTTTTATCGACCTTCCAATACAGTCGTTGAAATATTCCTTTTCGATGTTGATGTATCACTATCAGTGCCCAACGCAGCTCTTAAAGCAATAAAGCCAGGTTGTTTAGGTTCGGGTAGTTCAGCACTGTCATTACCTAATAATTTTACTATTGAAGACATTGTCGGTCTGTCGTTGGGTTGCTCTTGAACGCATAAAAGACCAACCTTTATACAACTTAAGACTTCCTGTACAGGATATGAATTTTTGAGTGATTTGTCAACTATTTCCAAGGATCTTTCTTCTTTCCAAAGATTCCATACCTGAGAGAAGATACAATTAGAGCAGCAGATAATAATTATATATATAAGACTGCTTAATACTTCTCAACTTACATGTGTTATGAGATTCCGGTGCATAGTATGATATAATCCTATGTTCTTCTTGCCGCTTATGATCTCTAGAATTAATACCCCGAAACTAAATACATCGGATTTTACCGAGAAGATTCCATCCATAGCATATTCAGGAGACATATATCCACTGTATTTATTGTAGAACACTATAAGTTATTGAGAAATATCAATGCATATAATAGACATATGATTATAATTAAGAAGTAATACTCACTATGTACCGACGACTCTTTTTGTATTAACTTCTGTATCGTCTCCTCTAAATATTCTTGCCATGCCAAAATCAGATATTTTAGGATTCATATCTTTATCGAGAAGAATGTTAGCAGCTTTTAGATCTCTGTGAATGATTCTGAATCTAGAATCTTGATGGAGGTAAAGAAGACCTCGAGCAATCCCACTTATGATATTATACCTTGTTTGCCAATCCAACATCCTGCTTTTATCTTCATCTCCAAACATACATTAATCATTTTCAATCTCTCAACATCAGCGAATCAAGTAAAAATTCTCATATAAAAAAGGGGAAGACTTTCCTACTTACCAAATAAGATGGCATCCAAGCTACCATTCTGCAAGTACTCATACACCAGCATTCTTTCCTCTCCCTGAATGCAGCACCCAAGTAGTCTGACGAGGTTTCGATGTTGTAGTTTGGCAATTAAGATTACTTCATTTTTGAACTCATCGGCACCTTGCACCGATGTCTTGGAGAGCCTCTTTACAGCTATTTCTTTATCATCTCCTAACTTACCCTGCATTTAGTTATTAAGTAAACATTAAAAATCAGTGAACTAAATCACATATTTCTATTCCTAGTTGACTGGGAATGCCGGCACAGCACACCTTGTAGACTGGGCCAAAACCTCCCTGGCCGAGCTTGTTATCCTCAGAGAAGTTGTTGGTGGCTTCCACCATGACGGCAATGTCATACAGTGGCAAGTCCATGTCTTTGACTTCGTTTTCTTCATCAACATTATTATTATTATACCCACCTGCGCACGCGTTGAAATCAAGGACTGACTTAATCTTCGCTGACTTTATAAAACGAAGAGTAGCAGTAAGTAAAGAGGATAATTAATAAGTAGCTAAATCTGATGGCATACTCTTATTCTTCCTTCTCCACACCCATCCACTTACTGCGCAAACCATAAGGCAAATCGCCGCAAGAGATGGAGCCAAAATGATGGCGAGTACACGCTTCCGAGAACTCCCCTTCTCCTCCACTGATCGAAAAGAGATAGATAAACAAACATTTGATCGAACTAATTTATTCGTCAGATCAAAAATTTGATTACGTTTTTAGATCGAAGGGAATAAATCGGTAGATAGCAGTCACCTAGATCGGCTGCTGCAACCCGGACGTAGAGATCTTGTCCCAGCTCACTGTCGAAGGTCCTGAGATCGGTGATGCCGGTGGTCCAAAAGATGCAGCCGCCGCCGCCTCCGCCGGTGCTCAGATTGGCGGTGGCGTAGGCGGTGCAGGAGCAGTTATTCAGGCACCTCGCCCTGCACTGATCCAGCGTCACGCTCGGACTCCAGTCCACCGTCGTCCTCGACGTGTCCGGCAGCTTCACACTGCCCTGCTTCACGAACCCGTCGGTCCCGTTCCGGCAGTCCAGTGGCGTCCTCCTCACGCAGCCGTTAGCCCAGTCCCGGAGGTCCTCCACCTTGCCGTTCTTGGGCTCGAAACCCTGAAGGCACGCGCACTGTATCGTGTCGCGCTCCGGGTTGCAGACACCGTTGGCGCCGCACGGGGAAAGGCCGTCGCACTCGTCCCTCGGCGTGAAACCGTAGACCATCCACGACCTCTTGGCCTCGATCCAGACATGGTGCTGAAGCAGGCCGAGGTAGGTGGTGGTGAACCTGGATATCAACGAGGGGTCGTTGACGTGGTACATGAAGAAGGCGGAGCGGCCGGGGTCGAGGTCGAACTCGTATTGCAGTATGTCGACTTTCATCTCCGGGATGCCGCTCCAGGTGAGGCCGTTCCACGGCCCGCCGCGCCAGTACTTCCGCTTCCCCGACCACATGAACAGCTGCGGGTCGCCGGCCATGTCGAAGCTCGTGACGTAGTCGCCCGGCGACGGGTCGCTGGCGCTCGTCCATGCCGTCATGTTGATGCTTACCCCGCTTGTGAGATTTATCCCCAGCTTCATGCCCGGGAGAAGCGTGTCCGTCATAAGACCAAAGCTCTCCCATGCGAAGCGGTTCGTCGAGCCACGGTCGACGTCGTCGGCCTCCGCGACCACCAAGTTCCCGTCGTCGAGGAGTCGAGCGACCGGGCTCGTGAGCGGGACGGCAGGCGAGGCGGAGGACCATACTACGGCGGCGGAGTGATTCCCGCCGGCGGCGATGACGAGCGTTCCGTTGGGCGTCAGGGAGAGCCGGCCGGAACGGTCGGTGACGGGGCTCTGGCGGTTGGCGACCCACACCACGATCTGGGGTGAGATGTTGTGGTACCATATGCCGATGTAGCGGCCGCCGGAGCCGGCGGGGCTGAAGAAGCCCAACTCAAACCTCGCGTTGGAGGAGATCAAGACCCCGTCGCTGTGGCCGTTGCCGTCGGCGTCGGAGAGGGGCTGGGAGGGGGCGAGGGTGTCGCCTCCAAGGGAAGGAGAAAAACGAGGAACAGCGAGGAGGAAGAGCAAGAGGAGGAACCTCATCATTTTCGCTGCTGATTCATGGTGGGGGTGGATTTAAAATTGAGATCGAAGAACAGACGAATGCGCACCTGAAAACAAACCAGTATTGAACAGTATTTTAGCCTCTACAATTCTAATGCTCTGTTTCTTCTCTTTGTTAACAGCCTCAGAGCGATAAAATATTGCCAGTGAAGTCAATGTTTTTAACAATTCTGCTGGCTTTCTATCAAATGCAGACAACACTTGAACATGAAAGCTTTAACTTTTTTAAAATAAAAATCTCATGAGACTGAGAACCGCATTCCTCTTCAATTCGACTTCCACCACCTCTAGACCTTAAAATACTCTAAATTTTAAAACAGCACTAAGTTAGAATGAACGGAACTTATTTTCTGCAGATTCTGCAACTGATGGTTCAATCATGAGCAGTACTGGCTTGAGCCTCCAGTCAAAAGGACAGCGGCCTCAATTGGTCTGAATATGACAGCACTTTGGTCACAAAATTTGACCTCACTGCCTTGGATAGATAGAGTAGATCGGTGATTGGAATACTCCAAATCGATGATAAAGATGATGATGGCCTGCCTGGAGTCAACAATTGTGGGAAGCCTCCACCGAACCACATATCTCTGATTCTCTGCAACTTGGAATATTTTCTGATGTTGTTGGCTGTGCCCCACGTAGTGGAGGCTAAATGGGAGTGTTAGTTAGTCCACCATCTTTCTCTAGAAAAAAAAAAAATCCAAATGCATTTAAACATTTTCAAATTTTGTTGAACTTAATACAGAATATGCCCACAAACAAATGAAAAGATAAATCTTCTCATCTAATTTTCCCACATAGGTTGACTTTAATAGTTCATCATGCAGCTTCCCTGCATTTTGTCCACAGTTAAAATGGAAGACTCTGATTAAAAACAAAACATACATTTTAACTGATTACCAGTCGTTCACATGAAACATCTCAGTTATTAGTTTATCGACCTTCTATCACTGTGGCTGATATGTTGTTTATAGAAAGGAGCTTTTTGCTTGTTGATGAGTCTGATTCATCAACCAGTTTATCTTTTGCAGTAAGAAATCCTGGTTGCTTTGGCTCGGGCAAGAGAGCAACATCATTCCCTAGTAATTTTATTACCGACGACATCGTTGGTCTATCGCTTGGTCTCTCTTGCACACACAGAAGGCCAACCTTCACACAACTTAACACTTCGGCCTCTGGAAATGAACATCCAATCGATTTGTCAACCATTTCCAAAGCTCTATCATCATTCCAAAGACTCCATACCTGAAAGAAAGGAGCCCATGAATTATTGCAAAATACAGAAAACACTTACGGGGAAGTATTTCCTTAAGTACACTTACATGTCCTATAAGATTCAAGTGTTCATGTGCAGATTGATAAATCCCTCTATTCCTTCTTCCGGTTATGATCTCAAGAACCAACACTCCAAAACTAAATACATCGGATTTCACCGAAAAGATTCCATCCATAGCATACTCAGGAGCCATGTATCCACTGCATGATAAGTTCATAAATAACACTTGATGAGATGTAAATGCTAATGTAAACTATAGAAACATGATCATGAATATATACTCACTACGTCCCAACAACTCTCTTTGTATTCACTTCTGATTCTTCTCCTCCAAATATTCTTGCCATACCAAAGTCTGATATCTTAGGTTTCATATCTTTATCGAGAAGAACATTAGCGGCTTTTAGATCCCGATGAATGATTCTAAATCTAGAATCATGATGAAGATATAGGAGACCTCGAGCAATCCCAACTATGATGTTATATCGAGTTGGCCAATCGAGTAACATACTTTTCTTTTCATCTGCTTGAACAAAAACTTTCTTTACTTGTACATAGATAATGTAAATTCTAATTTATATTAAAATAACAAGAAAAAAGTTTGAAAATTAAATTAGGGGTTTAAACTTCAACGAAATTTGTAATGAACTTACCAAATAATAAGGCATCCAAGCTTCCATTTTGCATGCACTCATAGATCAGTATCCTCTCCCCTCCTTGTATGCAACACCCAAGTAATCTAACAAGATTTCGATGTTGCAGTTTAGCAATCAGCACCATCTCATTCTTGAACTCTTCCACTCCTTGTTTTGATGTTTTAGAAAGTCTCTTTACAGCTATCTCCTTTTCATCTGCTAACTTTCCCTACAATAATAATAAATGATTATTGCGTATCTACAGCGATAATAACATACTTGATTAACCCACTTAGGTACAATTTTTTTTTCATATTCTAAAATATATTATACATGTTTTTTAATATTTTTTTTGGAAGAGTCTCTGTTCTTAGTATGCAAAATGCCTCTATTAACATCAATCGCACTTGGCCATTAGTGGGCGGTGCATGATTTGATTGATCGAATTCGATGGATTGAGGCAGCACTGGCAAGGCATACCTTATAGACGGGACCAAACCCCCCTTGGCCGAGCTTGTTATCTTCGGAGAAGTTGCCGGTGGCATCTACGACTGTGCCCAAGTCATACAAGGGCAGGTCCATCATCGTGACTTCCCTCTCTTCCTCTATAGCAGTATTTTTGTCCCGTCCTGAGAAGGAAAAAAGACGCCACTTATTGACTTGACTTTACTTGCTCTGGAAATTAAGATGCCCACGCCAATGAATAGGAAAATGATCACCGAGATATATATATATCACGCAGTTACGTATCATACTTGTTTTGTTCCGTCTTCTGCAGGCGAAGACGACGGCGCAGGCGACGAGCATCATTGCCGTCACAGCAGTTGGGACCAAAATGATGACCGTCTTCTTTGAACCCTTGGCTTCTCCTGAGGAGGGAGGAGGAGGAGGAGGTTAATTTGATTGCCCTCAGTCTGAGAAAATTAAGGATAATGTATGTATATATTACTCACTCAGATCGATCGCTGCTACTCGAACGTAGAGATCCTGCCCCAGATTGTTGTCATATGTTCTGATGTCGGTGAGATCGGTAGTCCACATGATGCATCCGCTGCCGGGGGCGGTGCTGATGTTGGCGCTCGCGTAGGCTGTGCAGGAGCAGTTCCTCAGGCACCGCTCCCTGCACTGCTCCAGCGTCAAGTTCGCCCGCCTATCCACCGTCGACCTCGACGTGTCCGGCAGCTTCACGCTGGTCTGCCACACGAACCCGTCGGTCCCGTTCCGGCAGTCGAGCGGCGTCTTCCGAACGCACCCGTTCGCCCAGTCCCTCAAGTCCCGGTTCGTCCCGTTCTTCGGGACGAATCCCCGCAGGCACTCGCAGGATATCGACTGCCGGCCGGGGTAGCAGAGGCGATTGGGGCCGCACGAGGAGATGCCGTCGCACTCGTCCCCCGGCGTGAACCCTAAGACCATCCACGTCTTTGTCTCATCGATCCACACGAGATGCTGCATGGCGCCCGAGGACGTCACGGTTAACCGCGAAAGCATCGACGGGTCGCGGATGCGGTAAGAGTAGACGATCGCGCGGCCGGGGTCGACTTCGACGTCGTACTCCAGGATGTCCGACGTCATCTTCGGGATGCCGGTGAAGAGGAGGCCGTTCCACGGCCCGCCGCGCCAGTACTTCTTCGCCCCGACCCAGGTGAACAGCTGCGGGTCGCCGTCCAGCTCGAAGCCCGTCACGTAGTCTCCCCGCGAAGGGTTGCTCGCGCTCGCCCACGCCGTCATGTTGCGGTTCACTCCTGTGGTGAGGTTCTTCACCATTCTCATGCCCGGGAGGACGGAGTCGGTCGGGTGGTCGAAGCTCTCCCACGCCGGGGAGCGGCCGAGCTCATCGCCGGCCTCCACGATCACCAGGTTTCCGCTGTCGAGGAGCCGCGCCACGGGGTCAGCGAGGGGGGCGAGCGGCTGGTCGGAGGACCACACGACGGCGGAGGAGCCCTGCTTGGTGATGACGAGCGTTCCGTTGGCGGTGACGCTGAGCCGGCCGGTGCGACCGACGATCGGGCTATCCCGGTTGGCCACCCACACCACGGTTTTCTCCGAGATGTTGTGGAACCGTATGCCGACGAAGCGGTTGCCGGAGCTGCTGTCGGGGCTGAAGAAGCACAGCTCGAATCTGGAGCCAGGGGAGATCAGCGTTCCACCGCCGGCGTCGTCGTCGGCGAGAGGTTGAGAGAGCGTCAGGATGCTGCCCCCCAGTGAGGAAGAGAAGCGAGTTGCCGTGAGAAGGAAGAAGAGGTGGAGGAAACTCATCATCATCGTCATCGTTACCATCATTTATTGCAGCAATGTAAGAGGCGAGTCGGGGGATTAAAATTTCTTGCTCATATGCTTCCGCGATCAACACTTATTTCAACATCAAGTGAAGAAGAAATTGAGGGGCGTTGGTCGACGGTCGACCTCCTTATATTTTTCCATATTTTTTTTCTTCCGAGAAAAGCAAGTGCATGCACAGTTATCTACACGTGTGCATAAAAATAACGAGGAGTTTTGAACCAGCAATGCAATCGATTTACCTAATTAAGGGTTTTTGTGTAATTATAGTTACTAAAAACGAGAATAATTTATATGAGAATTAAATACTCTCTCACCAGGTAAAAGAAATGAATTTAAAAAATTCATAAAATATATTTTTTAATAAAAAACAAAAGTTTTTTTTATTTAAAATTAACTCTAGTCATATTTTGATGTGATGATTTTAATTAAATTATATTATATAGTTATAAATATTTTTAAAATTAAATGTGATGGTAAATAATATGAAAGGTAGGCGTAGCAGTATTGCCCTAATGTGAGAATAATTGTTTTCCCCTTTCCCATTGGAAGGGGAAGTATCAAGTTGCAATTTTTAGCTTCCAAGTAGACTTATTCAAGGGTTCTATCAACCTCTATTACTTGTCCGCCAAAGAAAAATCTGATTGACCAAAATGGGATGTTTCTGGAAAACAAGATTTATTAGTCGAAATTTCAAATTAAGAATATATTACAAATTTAATTAAGAACATGTGTAATTTCCTAGGATTGTAGTAATCAGACGACAAGTATCATCATCCTTGCGTAAAAAAGAGCCGAATTCTTTTTAACAAAAAAAAGAAGAACATGTGTCGATCATAACAAACATTTTCATCAGAGTGGTACTTCACTCAGCATCATAGATCATCTTCAATTTTCTTTTTTTTTTCAAAGAAAAAAAGAAAGGTAACAAAAAAGAAAAAAAGGGCGGTGGATGTCACGCCCCGACCCGCAGGACGACACGTGGCAACCGCCGTATGAGCCCGACAAGCCCATACAAGGCATAAATACAAATACTAAACTACATACACCCACATTTTCAAATAACATATTAAATACAGTCCCGATATCTCCTAATACAAATCTAAGACCGGCATACGAAAACTCATAACAGCAGTCGTATACCTTCCGCGACGAACCCTCCGTCATCGATCTCGTCTCGTGCAACGACACCTGCACACACATTGAACGCGGTGTGCTCAGCCTTGCGGCCTAATGCGAAATTACGGTCCTACCGAATAAGGAAATCAAAGGCTAGGAGGAGTATTCTAGGATGTCTTTGGTAATTAGTCATCATCTTTCATGCCATTTCGTTTTAAACAATTCGTATAAAAATAGACAGCATAAACAAACAATTAAATAAACAATTAAATGTGTACATGTCACTAGATGTCACCCTAGTCATGTCTAGTGTCCATATTAATAGTATGTCACCTACGTCATAGTGAGACTTTTTAGGTTTCATAAACTCGGGCTGCCAGCCTACGCTTAATGACTACCCTAGCTAAGAGTATCAGTAAGCCCATCAGTGCCTTTCTGTCTCTGTCTCTACCTATGCCCGCTGCACTGATGTTGGCAGAGAGGACGGATGACCCAGAGTCCCTCTCCTGTTGTTTCACTAGTCGCCAACCATGCCTCCCCTAGCGAAACCGTCGTGCCCTTACATCCTCCCCGGATACCGTAGGGGTCACGACACCCATGTAGTACTACACACTGCCCGTAGACAGGGTCACCTCTCTTAAATATCATCGGCCACGGCTAGCCGGAATAACCACCCTAGGATCCGGACTACTCATCCGATCGTCTGCAGACGTCAAGGGTGATAGCCGTGCGGTCTACGGATCCACTGTCCAAGGCGTCGCATGTGGAATCACCTTTCCAGTCCAATAGCCGTCAACGTCTATCGAGATTGGCGCACATCCACACGATGAGATGTGGCCCTCGACTTCGTCGGTGCCAAGTCCATGGTAGGGTTCATCCTAGCTAACCATCTCAGGACTATCACGAGGCCGCCTACAACGACACTCGCGCGGGTGAAGGTTTCGGGTAAGGACTTGCTCCATATTTCCAGTCTAACATAACCATAGAGTGTGTACAGTCCCTTACCCTACCAGCTCCCAGTATATGAGCTATGCATAACGTCGGGAGTGGTGCTCCCAGTGCTCCGCTATGCATCAACCTCGGGAGTGGCGCCTAACGGAAACGTCACCGTTTGACCACCGTCGGGACGCGGCGGTCAACCGGGGCAAATGGAAAAAGGCCCCTTTTTCTCTAAGTGGCGGTGACGTCGCCAAGGTTCTAACATGTCACATGTATTATCTATGTCCGCATGGTAGTCATTTAACATATCATAGAAAGCAATAGCATGCCGGGCAAGAATGTAGAACATGTTAGATACATAGTAGATAAACATGTTAGATAAGATAACTATGCTAGCATGCATACAATTTAAATCTTATCAAAACATTATGGTTTATCATATTGAAGACATCCAAGAATTTTTCCTAAGAAAACCCCAGCGGGTATTCCCTAGCGTGAATAAATCCTACCAACGGAGAACCAACGCACCTTGGATAGCGATCTGCTTCTGGGAACCAAGTCGCGCGGAGAATATCACCCGCCGAGCTTCTCGGATCGCGTACCCAAAATAATCCTATTTAATAAAATTTATTTAAAATAGATTTAATTTATTTCCCTTAAGATAAATAAATTAAAATCTATCAATTAAATAATTATTACATTAAATTAATCCTATGCATGTTTAGGATTAATCTCACCTAATGAATTATGAATTTATCATATTTTTGCATTTTTATCTAATAAATTTAATGAATTTTTATTCAATTTCTACTCATCAAACTCACCCATAACTTGGCCCAAGTCATCCAGGAGCCCAAGTAGAACCCATAGAAATTTTTATTATTTTTTTGATTTTTTTAATATTTTAATATTATTTTTATTATTTTAATATTATTTTATTATTTTAATATTATTTTATTATTTTATATTTTTCTGACCCGGTCAACGGTCAACGTTGACTGGTCAACGCTGACTGGGTCAGCAGTGGGCCCAGTCAACGCTGACTGGGTCAGCTGTTGACCGGTCAACGCTGACTGGGTCAGCGGTTGACTCGGTCAACGCTGACTGGGTCGGCAGTGGGCCCGGTCAATGCTGACTGGGTCAGCTGTTGACTTGGTCAACGGTTCGAGTTACTGTTCACCCGGTTCGGTTCGGTTCGGTTCGATTTGGTTCGGTTCGGGTCCGGTTCAGCTAAATTAAATTCAATCTAATTTGACTCAAGCTCGAACGAGGTTCAACTTATTTGATTCGGCTCACCCAACCCAACTTGACTCGAACCCAACCGATTTAGCCCCACTTGATTCGACCCAACCGTTTCATTAAAGAAATAATTTCTTATACACTAAGCTTAGTTAATTAACGCTAATCATGCTTTTAATTAAACTAAGCATACAATAACATAATTTTCCACTAATTTTATTTATTTACACTAAGCACAATTTATTAGCGCTAATCGTGATTAAGGAAATCCTTAATCACGATTACGAAAAGGGGCGAAATAACACCTTCGCCGCTTCCTTCGCCGATCGCGCCTTCGTCGACTCCTTCGCCGACGCCCTCGCCGGCCCTTCCGCTGTCAACGCCCGAGCGCAGACTCCGGCCGACGACCCCCGGCGTCCTCGCGCGCGAGATGGCCGGAAGCACTCTGCATCAAATCCGGCCGTGAGAACGAACCCTCGAAGGGTTTGAAGGTCGACGGACCTTCTGCGGACGGCGGGCGCGAATTCGTAGCAACGAGGGACGAAGGAGGTAGATTGGGACGGGATCCCTCACCTCCAACTCGCGCAGAGCTCGTGGAACGCCGACAGCTTCACTGTCGAGGAGGTGGGGCGAGGCGGCACTCGTGGACGCAGCCACCGATCGGAGTCGAGGTGGAGGCGTCGACTCCTCTGTGCGGGCGCGGTGGAGAGGCTTGCAGGTGGCGTTCCTCCGGCTGACGCCGCTGCCAAGCTCCCCTCCGATTCGACTCCCGGCGACGGGGACGAGGACCCGCGGATAGAGCGCCGACGAGCACGGGGGCGCTCGAGCGAGCCGCGTACAGGGGAAGCAGGGGAGATGGTAACGAAGGGGGGGGGGGGGGGGCTCGACCGAAACTGCTGCGGATTTCTTCGACGGTCCTCCTCTCGACGATGGCGACGGGGCTGGGTCGGAGCAGCAGCAGCTCGCCGGCGATGCCCTCGTCGGTCGCCGCTGCTGTGGAGGGGGTGAAGAGACGAAGGAGACGCCGCGCGATTAGGGCGAGCTCCTTCGCCCTCTTCGCGTCTCGACTTGACGGGGTCGCTTCCACCGAACCGGTCGTGTGGGTCGGTTTGGGTGGACCGGTCGACCAGGCCGGTCTAACCGAACCGGCCGGTCTAAACTTTTTTTTTTTTTTTTTGATGGGGGTTTACAGTGGAAGTTAACACTCAGCAAAAAGAACCACCTATATATTATGTACACCAGCTTCTCACACTTATTCCACATGAAGGCCTGTCTACCTCAGCTGCATTCCCTTACGGCTTAACTCCCCAAATCACTTGGAGCAGCAACTCTTTCACTGTTAGGGGAAGAGGTCAGCATTAAGAGCATTTCATTCAGATGACTGCCCGAAGAGGATCCTCTGACTCCTCCAAATTGTAGGAGTAGATGTCAAGTGGTGCGCTGGTGCAGTCGTAAGAGCTGCTGCTGAATCTTACATGACCTCCTTGTTGGTGGTTGTGGTGCCGATCGAGATATATAACGATGACCGTTATGTCATCATGGAAATGCCGTTAAAGTTGTAACTTTGACGAAGGGGAGGCTAACCACGATCTAAGAACGCGACCAGCAACCTCGTAATCGCTAAATCACTCATCAGTTGGTTATCAATCATGTCAAATACTATTGACCTGTTCATGAAGAACGACACGAACAATTCAAGAGAATTGAAAGAACAATAGCGGAAGGATTGCTCAAGAAATTGGACTTCAAATTTTGTAGCAAAAATATTACAAAAGTGGTGGCTAAAATAAAAATCAAAGTCCCCTTTCAATAAAGCATGCTCCACCAAATATATAGACAAAATATGACACATTTTTTCACATTTTGTTTCACTAAAATAGAAAAAATAAATATATAAATCTTCTCCTCTTGTATCGAATTTGGAAAATAAATATCTCTTGATAAGGATTTGAATAAATATTTGATGAAGATTTGATCTTAAATAAATCTTCCTTGATTTGCTCTTGAGTAAATATTTGATGAAAATTTGATTTTTGAATAAATATTCTTTCTTGATTTGCTCTTGAAAAAATATTTGATGAAGATTTGATTCTTGAATAAATCTTCTTCCTTCAATTACTCATGCAACTTCCATATGAGTAATTCCTCCATGTGTTTCCTTGCATGTAGTGATAAGTAAACAATAACAATTAGGCAATATCATTTGTTCTATAATTAAGTAATTAATTTGCCCAAGAAAAGAATTCACTTGTTATCCTAAGCGTCGTGCACAGGCTTGTGTTATTGGGCCTTGTATGCTAATCGAGTATTGCAAGGGTGAACCTGTGATGTCCTCATCATACTCTCCTTCTTGAAAAGGAGTCGTCCTTGACTCTAGTTCATCTTCATCACCCAAGTATAGAGAGAAATCAGCCACATTAAATGTATTACTCACTCCATAATCCTTAGGTAGTTCCAGCTTGTAGGCATTATCATTGATCTTTGCAAGAATCTTGAATGGACCGTCACCTCGTGGCATTAGTTTCGACTTGTGCTGTTCTGGAAATCGATCTTTGCGCAAATGCAACCAAACTAAATCACCTTCTTCAAAAATAATTTTTTTTCTACCTTTGTGTGCATGCTTCTTATATTGTATTTGCATCTCCTCAATATTTATTTTGGTCATCTGATGTATCTTACGAATCATCTCAACACGCTTCTCCTCATCAAGATTACTTCTTTCTGATGGTGGTAGAGGTAGTAAATCAATTGGAGCAACAGACTTAAAGTCATAGACGACCTCGAATGGGTAGAACTTGGTAGTAGAATGCACAACTCGGTTGTAGGCAAACTCAATATGTGGTAAGCACTCCTCCCATATCTTAAGGTTCTTTTTGAGTATCGTCCGTAGCATTGTACCAAGTATGCGGTTGACGACCTTGGTTTGTCCGTCCGTTTGGGGATGACATGTAGTTGAAAATAGCAGCTTTGTCCCGAGCTTACCCTAATGCGTCCTCCAAAAGTGGCTTAAAAATTTTGCATCACGATCTGAAATAATTATCTTCGGCACTCCATGTAGGCGCACGACCTCCCTAAAAAATAAATCGGGAACATGAGTAGTATCATCGCTCTTATGACAAGGTATGAAATGAACCATCTTAGAAAACCTATCAACAACAACAAATATACTATCTCTCCCCTTCTTAGTCCTTGGTAAACCCAACACAAAATCCATTGAAATATCTTCCCAAGGTACTTTTGGAATAAGAAGAGGCGTATATAAACCATGTGAGTTTAAGCGAGACTTAGCGGTTTGACAAGTGGTGCATCTTCCCATGTAACGCTCGACGTCGCGCCTCATCTTTGGCCAATAAAAGTGTGTTGCCAATATGTCCTCAATCTTACGTATCCCAAAATGTCCCATCAAACCACCTCCATGCGCTTCTTGCAACAATGAAAGACGAACAGAACTTGCAGGAATACAAAGCTTGTTAGCTCTAAATAAATAGCCATCATTCAACACATACTTATCCCAACATCTCCCTTCTTTACATTTTATGAAAATGTCTTTGAAATCTAAGTCAGTGGCATATAATTCTTTTAACATTTTCAAACCAAGAATTTTATAATTAAGTTGGGACAATAACAAGTAACGTCTAGACAAAGCATCGACAACTAGATTATCTTTTCCCTTCTTATATTTCACAACATATGGAAAAGTTTCAATAAATTCGATCCACTTAGCATGTCTACGATTCAATTTACTTTGGCTATGAATATGCTTCAAAGATTCATGGTCTGAATGTATGAAGAATTTTTTTGGCCAGAGATAATGTTGCCATGTTTCTAATACTGTAACCAATGCATATAATTTATTGTCATACGTTGAGTAGTTTAAAGATGGACCACTAAGCTTTTCACTAAAATAAGCAATAAGTTTCCTATCTTGCATAATAACACCTTCAATTCCAATACCACTAGCATCACATTCTATCTCAAAAGTTTTATTAAAATCAGGAAGTTGTAAAAGTGATCATTGGTTAACTTATCTTTTAGCAAATTGAAGGTATCTTCTTGCATTTTTTCCCACTTAAAAGGTATGTTCTTTTTTGTCAACGCCTTAAGGGGTGCGGCGAGTGAGCTGAAATCCTTTACGAATCGACGATAAAAGTTTGTCAGTCCATAAAAACTCCGTACTTGGGTGACTAATGTAGGTGTTAGCCAAGCTCGAATAACTTTCACCTTTTCCTCATCCACCTCAATATCCTGTGCAGTGACAACAAAACCGAGAAATACAACTCGATCCGTGCAAAAGGTGCACTTCTCGAGGTTAGCAAACTAACGTGCATCTCTCAAAGCCATCAAAACTTGACGCATATGTGCTAAATGTTCATCCAAAGACTTGCTATAGATTAATATGTTATTAAAATAAACTACAACAAATTTTCCAATAAAAGCTCTCAACACTTCATTCATTAAGCGCATAAATATACTAGGTGCATTAGTAAGACCAAATGGTATAACTAACCACTCATATAATCCAAATTTAGTCTTAAAAATAGTTTTCTATTCATCACCTAACTTCATTCTAATTTGGTGGTAACCACTACGCAAATCAACCTTAGAAAAGATAGTAGAACCACACAATTCATCAAGTATATCATCTAATCGAGGAATATGATGATGATAACGTACCGTAATTTTGTTGATAGCTCGACAATCTATGCACATCCTCCATGATTCATCTTTCTTTCGCACAAATAAAACAAGAATAACACATGGACTTAAGCTTTCACGCACATATCCTTTATCTAGAAGTTCTTGCACTTGGCACTGAATTTTCTTTGTCTCATCGGGATTTGTACGGTATAGGGGACAGTTAGGCAGAGATGCTCCAGGAATCAAATCAATTTGATGCTCAATCCCCCGCAATAGTGGTAACTCTACAAGTATCTCATCTAGGAACACATCAGCAAACTCCTGCATCAAAGAAACAATCGAAACAGGTAAAGAAGAGGGTAAGGAGTTAGTGGAAAATAGAGCGTCCTTGCATACAAGTGCAAAACACTCTTGGGGATTGGTTTCTAACTCTCGCATCTCACTTTTGGTGGCTAATAGAATTTGTCCCTTGATTGGTATCTCTCTTTTCTTCTCATATTTTTCTTTCTTTTTTCTCATTTTGGGTTGATGACTCTTACTTTCTATTTTGTGAATGTCACTCATCTCTTTTTCTTTTCTCTCGTACTCAGCCCTATCTAAATTGTCTTTGAGAAGTTTTTCAGGTGTCATTGAAACCAACACAATCTTCTTATCTTTGTACATAAATGAGTACTTGTTGGAACGTCATAATGTGTAGTATCTTTATCATATTGTCATGGTCTTCCAAGTAGTAATGCACAAGCTTGCATTGGCACCACATCACAGTCCACAAAGTGAGAATAGATACCAACAGAAAAATGAACACGTACCATCATTGTTACCTTCAACTTTCCACAAGAATTGAGCCATTGAATGTAGTATGGCTGCGGGTGTAATCTTGTGGTTAGGCCAAGCTTTCGAACCATATCTGAACTTGCAATATTATTGCAGCTTCCACCATCAATTATGATCTTACAAGAATGCTCCTTGATCATAAATTTGGATTGGAACAAATTGTGACACTGCCCGTTTTCTGTATCATTTCTTCTTTCTTCGTTATGGTGACGTGCATGACCTCCGTCAACTCCCACTCCTCGTGCGGGGCGACGTTGATACAATTCCAAGGCAACTTCATCATCAACAACATAATTATCATTTAACTCTTCATCAGCAGCTTCTTGAAATGCAGCGTTCAGATTTCCTCTTGGTTCGAATGAAGCAACAGCAGCAGCATTATTATTAGCTTCAAATCGTCCTCGAGGAACTCGAGGTGGTGGGTATCGTCGTGGAGGAGCTTCAATTCCACCGAGATGATTCTCCAACCCGTTCAAGCGCACAAGCACTTGATTAGATAATATTTGCTCGAATGTGTTTGTAACATGGGCCATCAAAGCTTGAGAACGTGGAGACAATAATATCATTGATGAGTGGGACCCATCATCCCCGTCATAAGAAACATCATGAGGACTTCTCGATCCACACATTGTTAGTAAGACAAAAGAGAAATTCCACCAAACTAGTAAATTATTTATGAAAAACTCACAATCCTCACAAACCTTACCACCTGAAGCTCTAACCCTTCTCAAAAATTGCTCGCGTGTTTGCTGGTTCGTGATAACTTTCAATACGAAGTGAATAAAGCGATTGCAAAGTGCTAGAACACGGTGATCAAGGCTAATTTATGAAGATCTAGATGGGGATATATTTGTAGCAAAGAGAAGAAAATAATAATTCAAGAAATTGCAAAGTTGATTCAATCAAGCAAGGTAGAAGGTGTCAAAAGGAAGAATAAGAACAAGAATAAATATAATTAAAATTCAGATTGCAAAATCTACTCAATCAAGCAAGGTATAAGGTGTCAAAAGAAGAATAAGTGCAAGGATAATTAAAATTCGGATAAAAAATATTTTTTTTTTGTTTTTATATTTTTTTTTCTCCTTGGCGGAATCTTCCTCTCACCCCTTTTTTTTTCCACCCAACACTTCTTCCTCTTTTTTCTCCTTTCTTTCTTGCAAAACACTTCATCCTCCTTTTTCTCTTCTTTTCTCTCTCTCTCTTTTCTTGCAAAACACTTCCTCCTCTTTCTACTCTTTTCTCTCTCTCTTTTTTCCCAAGATTTCAGCTGACTTTCCTTCTTTTTTTTCTAGCAACATTTCCTCCTTTTTTTCTCTACCTCTCCTTTTTTTTTTCAAAAAATTTCGGCCCAACACTCTTTGGCCGAACAACAATTCTTTTTTTTTCAAGGATAAAATTCAACAAACGGGAATTAGGAGATAACAAAAAAAAAGGAATAGAATAAAAGATGGCAAAACAATGATGATAGGTACGAAATAGAAGTTCAAGAAAAAGACTAAAGAATTTTTTTTAATGTATGGAAAATAAAAGAAAATCTAATAAGAGATAGATGAATTCCTACTAGTAACGAAGGCTCTGATACCACCTGATATGCACACGCCTCGACTTAAGATAAGTGCAAGCAAGTTGGTCTCGATCTTCCATCGTATCAGAAATCCTTAAGGCGGGGAGTTGTGACTTTGACGAAAGGGAGGCTAACCACGATCTAACAACGCGACCAGCAACCTCGTAATCGCTAAACCACTCCTTAGTTGGTTATCAACCGTGTCAAACACGACTGACCTGTTTACGAAGAACAACACGAACAATTTAAGAGAATTGAAAGAGCAACAGCGGAAGAATCACTCAAGAAATTGGACTTCAAGTTTTGTAGCAAAAGCATTACAAAAGCAGTGGCTAAATCAAAAATCAAACCCTTTCAATAGAGCATGCTCCACCAAATATATAGATAAAATATGGCACGTTTTTCCATATTTTATTTCACTAAAATATGAAAAATAAATATATAAATCTCCTCCTCTTGTAAGCCACGAATTTAGAAAATAAATATTTCTTGATAAAGATTTGAATAAATATTTGATTAAGATTTGATCTTAAATAAATCTTCCTTGATTTACTCTTGAATAAATATTTGATGAAGATTTGATTCTTGAATACTCATTCAACTTCCATATGAGTAATTCCTCCAATTGTTTCCTTGCATGCAGTGACAAGTAAACAATAACAATTAGGCAATATCATTTGATCTATAATTAAGTAATTAATTTGTCCAAGAAAAGAATTCACCTGTTATCCTAAGCGTCGTGCACGGGCTCGTGTTATTGGGCCTTGTATGCTAACCGGGTCCTGCAAGGTTGAACCTGTGAAGTCCTCATCAACTGCACGCTTCAAGGGAATAGGGGAAACAAACTGCTGGAACAATGGGTCGACACTGAAGTCAGGCTTCTTTCAGGTAGATATCCACAATTGATCTTGATACCTGAAAGTTGCAAGGCAAGAGTTAGGAATAACAATTTGATCATAAACAGACAAAGTGTTCCGCAAGGCAAGAGTTTGGTGTCCCAAATATGGTTGAAATTACTCCAGCAAACAAAAATGATAAGGTATACATAGGGAATGCATGCATGATTCAGTAGAGTTCACAGATGGAAGGGTAGCCTATCCTCCCTGCATTCTTTCATGCCGATGCAACAAATATGGTTGTAAATCCGAGGGACAAATGACAAAGTTACTTTTAAGTAAATGAATAATAAAGGAGAGAAGCCCAAAAAAGTACAGGTGCTGCTCATTAAAATGGATTTTACTGCTTCAGTCAGTGATTATATAAATGTAAAATCTAACCTGAAGTAAAACTTGTAGAACACATTAAATAGAAGAACATCATGCTACGAACAGCATACCTCAAAATGTCAAGGAATTATGGTATGGTCAAGTAACAATTCTAAATAAGAAATCCATAAAGCACAGCACACCTTGTAGACTGGGCCAAAACCTCCTTGGCCGAGCTTGTTATCCTCAGAGAAGTTGTTGGTGGCTTCCACCATGACGGCAAAGTCATACAGTGGCAAGTCCATGTCTTTGACTTCGTTTCCTTCATCAACATTATTATTATTATACCCACCTGCGCACGCGTTGAAATCAAGGACTGACTTAATCTTCGCTGACTTTATAAAACGAAGAGTAAAAGTAACTAAAGAGGAAAATTAATAAGTAGCTAAATCTGATGGCATACTCTTATTCTTCCTTCTCCACACCCATCCACTTAATGCGCAAACCATAAGGCAAATCGCCGCAAGAGATGGAGCCAAAATGATGGCGAGTACACGCTTCCGAGAACTCCCCTTCTCCTCCACTGATCGAAAAGAGAAAGATAAACAAACATTTGATCGAACTAATTTATTCGTCAGATCAAAAATTTGATTACGTTTTTAGATCGAAGGGATTAAATCGGTAGATAGCAGTCACCTAGATCGGCTGCTGCAACCCGGACGTAGAGATCTTGTCCCAGCTCACTGTCGAAGGTCCTGAGATCGGTGATGCCGGTGGTCCAAAAGATGCAGCCGCCGCCGCCTCCGCCGGTGCTCAGATTGGCGGTGGCGTAGGCGGTGCAGGAGCAGTTATTCAGGCACCTCGCCCTGCACTGATCCAGCGTCACGCTCGGACTCCAGTCCACCGTCGTCCTCGACGTGTCCGGCAGTTTCACACTGCCCTGCTTCACGAACCCGTCGGTCCCGTTCCGGCAGTCCAGCGGCGTCCTCCTCACGCAGCCGTTAGCCCAGTCCCGGAGGTCCTCCGCCTTGCCGTTCTTGGGCTCCAAACCCTGAAGGCACGCGCACTGTATCGTGTCGCACTCCGGGTTGCAGACACCGTTGGCGCCGCACGGGGAAAGGCCGTCGCACTCGTCCCTCGGCGTGAAACCGTAGACCATCCACGACCTCTTGGCCTCGATCCAGACATGGTGCTGAAGCAGGCCGAGGTAGGTGGTGGTGAACCTGGATATCAGCCGGGGTCGAGGTCGAACTCGTATTGCAGTATGTCGACTTTCATCTCCGGGATGCCGCTCCAGGTGAGGCCGTTCCACGGCCCGCCGCGCCAGTACTTCCGCTTCCCCGACCACATGAACAGCTGCGGGTCGCCGGCCATGTCGAAGCTCGTGACGTAGTCGCCCGGCGACGGGTCGCTGGCGCTCGTCCATGCCGTCATGTTGATGCTTACCCCGCTTGTGAGATTTATCCCCAGCTTCATGCCCGGGAGAAGCGTGTCCGTCATAAGACCAAAGCTCTCCCATGCGAAGCGGTTCGTCGAGCCACGGTCGACGTCGTCGGCCTCCGCGACCACCAAGTTCCCGTCGTCGAGGAGTCGAGCGACCGGGCTCGTGAGCGGGACGGCAGGCGAGGCGGAGGACCATACTACGGCGGCGGAGTGATTCCCGCCGGCGGCGATGACGAGCGTTCCGTTGGGCGTCAGGGAGAGCCGGCCGGAACGGTCGGTGACGGGGCTCTGGCGGTTGGCGACCCACACCACGATCTGGGGTGAGATGTTGTGGTACCATATGCCGATGTAGCGGCCGCCGGAGCCGGCGGGGCTGAAGAAGCCCAACTCAAACCTCGCGTTGGAGGAGATCAAGACCCCGTCGCTGTGGCCGTTGCCGTCGGCGTCGGAGAGGGGCTGGGAGGGGGCGAGGGTGTCGCCTCCAAGGGAAGGAGAAAAACGAGGAACAGCGAGGAGGAAGAGCAAGAGGAGGAACCTCATCATTTTCGCTGCTGATTCATGGTGGGGGTGGATTTAAAATTGAGATCGAAGAACAGACGAATGCGCACCTGAAAACAAACCAGTATTGAACAGTATTTTAGCCTCTACAATTCTAATGCTCTGTTTCTTCTCTTTGTTAACAGCCTCAGAGCGATAAAATATTGCCAGTGAAGTCAATGTTTTTAACAATTCTGCTGGCTTTCTATCAAATGCAGACAACACTTGAACATGAAAGCTTTAACTTTTTTAAAATAAAAATCTCATGAGACTGAGAACCGCATTCCTCTTCAATTCGACTTCCACCACCTCTAGACCTTAAAATACTCTAAATTTTAAAACAGCACTAAGTTAGAATGAACGGAACTTATTTTCTGCAGATTCTGCAACTGATGGTTCAATCATGAGCAGTACTGGCTTGAGCCTCCAGTCAAAAGGACAGCGGCCTCAATTGGTCTGAATATGACAGCACTTTGGTCACAAAATTTGACCTCACTGCCTTGGATAGATAGAGTAGATCGGTGATTGGAATACTCCAAATCGATGATAAAGATGATGATGGCCTGCCTGGAGTCAACAATTGTGGGAAGCCTCCACCGAACCACATATCTCTGATTCTCTGCAACTTGGAATATTTTCTGATGTTGTTGGCTGTGCCCCACGTAGTGGAGGCTAAATGGGAGTGTTAGTTAGTCCACCATCTTTCTCTAGAAAAAAAAAAAATCCAAATGCATTTAAACATTTTCAAATTTTGTTGAACTTAATACAGAATATGCCCACAAACAAATGAAAAGATAAATCTTCTCATCTAATTTTCCCACATAGGTTGACTTTAATAGTTCATCATGCAGCTTCCCTGCATTTTGTCCACAGTTAAAATGGAAGACTCTGATTAAAAACAAAACATACATTTTAACTGATTACCAGTCGTTCACATGAAACATCTCAGTTATTAGTTTATCGACCTTCTATCACTGTGGCTGATATGTTGTTTATAGAAAGGAGCTTTTTGCTTGTTGATGAGTCTGATTCATCAACCAGTTTATCTTTTGCAGTAAGAAATCCTGGTTGCTTTGGCTCGGGCAAGAGAGCAACATCATTCCCTAGTAATTTTATTACCGACGACATCGTTGGTCTATCGCTTGGTCTCTCTTGCACACACAGAAGGCCAACCTTCACACAACTTAACACTTCGGCCTCTGGAAATGAACATCCAATCGATTTGTCAACCATTTCCAAAGCTCTATCATCATTCCAAAGACTCCATACCTGAAAGAAAGGAGCCCATGAATTATTGCAAAATACAGAAAACACTTACGGGGAAGTATTTCCTTAAGTACACTTACATGTCCTATAAGATTCAAGTGTTCATGTGCAGATTGATAAATCCCTCTATTCCTTCTTCCGGTTATGATCTCAAGAACCAACACTCCAAAACTAAATACATCGGATTTCACCGAAAAGATTCCATCCATAGCATACTCAGGAGCCATGTATCCACTGCATGATAAGTTCATAAATAACACTTGATGAGATGTAAATGCTAATGTAAACTATAGAAACATGATCATGAATATATACTCACTACGTCCCAACAACTCTCTTTGTATTCACTTCTGATTCTTCTCCTCCAAATATTCTTGCCATACCAAAGTCTGATATCTTAGGTTTCATATCTTTATCGAGAAGAACATTAGCGGCTTTTAGATCCCGATGAATGATTCTAAATCTAGAATCATGATGAAGATATAGGAGACCTCGAGCAATCCCAACGGTGATGTTATATCGAGTTGGCCAATCGAGTAACATACTTTTCTTTTCATCTGCTTGAACAAAAACTTTCTTTACTTCTACGTAGATAATGTAAATTCTTCTAATCTGTAGCTAATTATGGATTTAACATATTAAAAAAATCAGAAAGTTTGAAAATTAAATTAGGGGTTAAACTTCAACTAAATTAGTAATGAACTCACCAAATAATAAGGCATCCAAACTTCCATTTTGCATGTACTCATAGATCAGCATCCTCTCCCCTCCTTGTATGCAACACCCAAGTAATCTAACAAGATTTCGATGCTGCAGTTTAGCAATCAGCACCATCTCATTCTTGAACTCTTCCACTCCTTGTTTTGATGTTTTAGAAAGTCTCTTTACAGCTATCTCCTTTTCATCTGCTAACTTACCCTACAATAATAATAAATGATCATTGCGTATCTACAAAGACAATAACATACTTGATTAGCCCACTGACGTACAAATTTTTTTCATATTCTAAAATATATTATACATGTTTTTTTATATTTTTTTTGGAAGAGTCTCTGTTCTTAGTATGCAAAATGCCTCTATCAACATTAATCCCACTTGGCCGTTGGTGGGCGGTGCATGATTTGATTGATGGAATTCGATGGATTGAGACAGCACTGGGAAGCCATACCTTATAGACGGGACCGAACCCCCCTTGGCCGAGCTTGTTATCTTCGGAGAAGTTGCCGGTGGCATCTACGACTGTGCCCAAGTCATACAAGGGCAGGTCCATCATCGTGACTTCCCTCTCTTCCTCGGCAGTAGTATGTTTGTCCCGTCCTGAGAAGGAAAAAGGACGCCACTTATTGACTTTACTACTTATTCTGGAAATTAAGATGCCCACGCCAATGTATCGGAAAATGATCGCTGTGATGTACATATATATATACAACGCAGTTACGTATCATACTTGTTTTGTTCCGTCTTCTGCAGGCGAAGACGACGCCGCAGGCGACGAGCATCGTTGCCGTCAAAGCAGTTGGGACCAAAATGATGACCATCTTCTTTGAACCCTTGGCTTCTCCTGAGGAGGGAGGAGGAGGAGGAGGTTAATTTGATTGCCCATTCTGATCAGTCTCAGAAAATTAAGGATATAGATATAGATAGATGTGTATGTGTGCATATATTACTCACTTAGATCGATTGCTGCTACTCGAACGTAGAGATCCTGCCCCAGATTGTTGTCGTATGTTCTGATGTCGGTGAGATCGGTAGTCCACATGATGCATCCGCTGCCGCGGGCGGTGCTGATGTTGGCGCTCGCGTAGGCTGTGCAGGAGCAGTTCCTCAGGCACCGCTCCTTGCACTGCTCCAGCGTCACGTTCGGCCGCCGGTCCACCGTCGACCTCGACGTGTCCGGCAGCTTCACGCTGGTCTGCCACACGAACCCGTCGGTCCCGTTCCGGCAGTCAAGCGGCGTCTTCCGAACGCACCCATTCGCCCAGTCCCTCACGTCCCGGTTCGTCCCGTTCTTCGGGACGAATCCCCGCAGGCACTGGCAGGATATCGACTGCCGGCCGGGGTAGCAGACGCCATTGGGGCCGCACGGGGAGATGCTGTCGCACTCGTCCCTCGGCGTGAACCCGAAGACCATCCACGTCTTTGTCTCGTCGATCCAGACGAGATGCTGCAGGGAGCCCGAGTACGTCACGGCAAACCGCGAAAGCATCGACGGATCGCGGACGCGGTACGAGAAGACGATCGCGCGGCCGGGGTCGACTTCGACGTCGTACTCCAGGATGTCCGACGTCATCTCCGGGACGCCGGTGAAGAGGAGGCCGTTCCACGGCCCGCCGCGCCAGTACTTCTTCGCCCCGACCCAGGTGAACAGCTGCGGGTCGCCGTCCAGCTCGAAGGCCGTCGCGTAGTCTCCCCGCGACGGGTTGCTCGCGCCCGCCCACGCCGTCATGTTGCGGTTCACTCCGGTGGTGAGGTTCTTCACCATTCTCATGCCCGGGAGGACGGAGTCGGTGGGGTGGTCGAAGCTCTCCCACGCCGGGGAGCGACCTTGCTCATCGCTGGCCTCCACGATCACCAGGTTTCCGCTGTCGAGGAGCCGCGCCACGGGGTCAGCGAGGGGGGTGAGCGGCTGGTCGGAGGACCACACGATGGCGGAGGAGCCCTGCTTGGTGATGACGAGCGTTCCGTTGGCGGTGACGCTGAGCCGGCCGGTGCGACCGACGATCGGGCTATCCCGGTTGGCCACCCACACCACGGTTTTCTCCGAGATGTTGTGGAACCGTATGCCGACGAAGCGGTTGCCGGAGCTGCTGTCGGGGCTGAAGAAGCACAGCTCGAATCTGGAGCCAGGGGAGATCAGCGTTCCACCGCCGGCGTCGTCGTCGGCGAGAGGTTGAGAGAGCGTCAGGATGCTGCCCCCCAGTGAGGAAGAGAAGCGTGTTGCAGTGAGAAGGAAGAAGAGGTGGAGGAAACTCATCATCATCGTCATCGTTACCATCAATTATTGCAACAATGTAAGAGGCGAGTCGGGGGATTAAAATTTCTTGCTCATATGCTTCCGCGATCAACACTTATTTCAACATCCAGTCAAGATAGAAATTGAGGGGTGTCGGTCGATGGTCTTGCTCATATTTTTTCCATCTTTTTTCTCTTCCGAGAAAACCATGTGCATGCACATTTATCTACACATGTTCATAAAAATAACGAGGAGTTTTGAACCACCAATACACTCGATTTACCTAATTAAGGGTTTTTGTGTAATTATAGTCACTAAAAGCGAGAATAATTTATATGAGAATTAAATACTTTCTCACTGGGTAAAAGAAATGAATTTTAAAAAAATCATAAAAATCTATTTTTTATAAAAAATAAAAAAGTTTTTTTTTTAACTCTAGTCGCATTTGATGTGATGATTTTAATTAAATGTGATGGTAAATAATATGAAAAAGGTAGGCATAGCAGTATTGCCCTGATGTGAGAATATTTGTTTTCCCCTTTCCCATTAGAAGGGGAAGTACGAAGTTTCCTCCTAGTAGACTTAGTCAAAACATTATTCTCGAAGGGTTCTGTCAACTTTAATTCCCTTGTCCGCCAAAGAAAAATCTGATTGACCAAAATGGGATGTTTCTGGACAACAAGATTTATTAGTCGAAATTTTAAATTAAGAATATATTACAAATTTAATCAAGAAATTAAATACATGCATTAAATTCTCGACTAACCAGTCACAATTATACATGCATTAAAAAAATAAAATCAACCAATCAGGAATACAGAGGAAGAATTCTGCATCTGTCATCAGGTTTTTATTGGATTGTTATGTTCTCGTTGTTGTGCATGATTTCAGCAACACTTTACAAGTTAAGTGTAATTTGCTAGGATTGTAGTAATCGGAAAATAAGTATCATCATTAAGTAAAAAAGAGCCGAATTCTTTTTAACAAAAAAAAGAACATATGTCGATCATAACAAACATTTTCATCAGAGAGCTACTTCACTCAGCATCAGAGAGCATCTTCAATTTTCTTTTTCTCAAAAAAAGGAAAGGTAACAAAAAGAAAAAAAGGGTGGTAAAGTTAACACACAGCAAAAAAACCTCCTATATATTATGTACACCAGCTTCTCACACTTATTCCCCATGAAGGCCTATCTACCTCAGCTGCATTCCCTTACGGGCTTAAATCCCCAAATCACTTGGAGCAGCAACTCTTTCATTGTTAGGAGAAGAGGTCAGCATGAGAAGCATTTCATTCAGATGACTGCACGAAGAGGATCCTCCGACTCATCCGAATTGTAGGAGTAGATGTCAAGTGGTGCGCTGGTGCAGTCATAAGAGCTGCTGCTGAATCTTACATGACCTCCTTGTTGGTGGTTGTGGTGCTGATCGAGATATATAACGATGACCGTAATGTCATCATGGAAATGCCGTCTTACACCCTTCCCGATCCGTTTTATATCTTCATATCTCATCTCCCTCTTCTTTGCGGCCTCATCGAGTGCAGCTCTAACCAGCCGCTTCGCTATCCCCTGCAAGATCATCGAGGGACATCGTATGTTGGTAAAGATGTGGAAACTAAACTGCATGCTACTTGGTTTGTCAGCAAAAATGTTAGAATCATTGGAAGCTTACTGCTCTGGGGTTCTTGAACACTATATCAACTGCAGCTTCATCGGTCAACTGCTCCCAGAGGCCATCTGATGCAAAGATCAAGAACAGGTCTTGTGGTTTGAGTTTATGCGTCCGAATAGATGGCTCAGCAGTGATGACTGCACGCTTCAAGGGAATAGGGGAAACAAACTGCTGGAACAATGGGTCGACACTGAAGTCAGGCTTTTTCAGGTAGATATCCCCAATCGATCTTGATACCTGAAAGTTGCAAGGCAAGAGTTAGGAATAACAATTTGATCATAAACAGACAAAGTGTTCCGCAAGGCAAGAGTTTTGTGTCCCAAATATGGTTGAAATTACTCCAGCAAACAAGAATGATAAGGTATACAGAGTGAATGCATGCATGATTCAGTAGAGTTCACAGATGGAAGGGTAGCATATCCTCCCTGCATTCTTTCATGCCGATACAACACATATGGTTGCAAATTCGAGGGACAAATGACAAAGTTACCATTAAGTAAATGAACAATAAAGGAGAGAGGCCCAAAAAAGTACAGGTGCTGCTCATGAAAATGGATTTTACTGCTTCAGTCAGTGATTATATAAATGTAAAATCTAATACGAAGTAAAACTTGTAGAACACATTAAATAGAAGAACATCATGCTACGAACAGCATACCTCAAAATGTCAAGGAATTATGGTAAGTTCAAGCAACTATTCTAAATATGAAATCCATAAAGCACAGTGCAATCCAGACTGCAAAAGCTTACAACAATCGAACTTCCAGAGACCATTATATTTCCCCAATCAATACAGACACAATAAACCAAGCTGCAACTATCTGTATCTAAGAGAATCAAAAACAATTGCATCTTTAAACATCTCAGACTAACCCCAAATCAGGCCCGAATTATTAAGTTATCTGATCCAAAGAGCAAGAATAATTGAAGATGTTTAAGCATTTCTTCAATAGGATCTAGATGCATTTGGAATAGTTCTTTTACTTAACACCTTCATATCCAGATTATGGTTCCAACTTCCAATAATTATTAGAATATGCCACCACAAAAATAAAATGCACAACTTGTTAAATGTACTTTTAGAAGGAATATATATATATTAAAAAAGCACATGTTGCTTTTTTTGAAAGGAATACTCCATTACATACATCGACTATAAACGGAACAACACATATGTATGCAAGCACATAAGATAAAACTTGGAAAAATAATTAGACTCTATCCTGGAAAGAGAATATTACTTTTGGTGCAGAAAAAGGCAAGGCATCTTTCCCAGGTCCCACACGTTGAACAAGGTAACAAGGTAGAAGTCATTGCTTGGACAAATATTTCTAAGGGCTATGTTAAGCAACAAAACAAATCACTTCTTTATCTGCTTTATTCTAACACTACCATGTATTCATGATCAGTTAAACCCAGAAGACAAAGAGGTTAAAAAAGCGCCACCAAATCTAGCAATTTGTAGACGAAAACTTAAAAATAGATAGCAGCAAGATCACAGAGAAATTTCTCGAAGTACATGGCAGTTATTAAAAACCATCATTGAAGGGACTTCTGAAAGATCATTGAAAACAAGTCGATAGGTCTTCATAAATCGAACAAAAGATAAATCTAGAGAGTAACTGATGCTGAAGCGAGGAGCAATCTTTACATTATAAATTATTAAACTCCACTTGGTTCATATGAAATTTGATATGCCGAATAATAGCAAATCATATAGTACAAAAATGTATTCCAAATTGCATAAATAAGTATCACGACAATATCTGAGCTTGAGAATATCTGATAACAGAAAGAATAAGGAAATTTTATTTTGAAATAAAAACAGTAGTAACCTCATACAACAACACGTATATAGTCGTGGAGTTAGTTCCACGTCAAGCACTCATTTTGGCATATCGACAATTGCTTCGATATATCACCACATTGGTAACGGACAAACAGGCGATTGTTAGGCTTTATACTTTAAGCTACCACATAATGCACATTAGTTGCAGAAATGAACAATCGCTTCACTGAACTATGATAAGTAATAATCAAACGAACAACCTTCTTGTATATTGGTTACTACAAGGGATTGATCATGAGGTCTTGGGTTCAAGACTCATTAAGTTCTAAAAAAACCTTCTTGTATATAGAGATGAACTGCTTTGGCATCATTCCCCTTATCACAATCCATTGGATCAAAAGGGATCCAAGTTGGTTCATTCATCACCCCTGTTATCACAATCTATAGCTAACTCATGCTCAGTAGAAACTTAACTTCACCATCACTTGCAATTTCAGAAAAAGATCCCAGCCAGATCAAAATTCATTCATCGAAAAAGCACTCGAACGTGTAAAGCATTAGGTCAAAACTCCGTGATCAAGAAACGAACTAGATACATCCACTTTGAACTATGCTTAAAACTCCGTGATCAAGAAACACAAGGTGGATCAGTAGTTGGCTTTAACAAATCTCTTGGATTCATAGCTTATTTGGCAAATTCTATTATAGAAAAAAAAAATATTTAAATTGTTGTCTCACCTGAATGATCCCCTTAATTCGCCATACACCTCGCGTGTAGACAACGATGTGGGAGTCATCGGGGTGCAGCTCGGCAACCTCCTTCCTGACCTCCTCAGCGGAGACGTTGTGATCGGTCGAGAGCCGTTCCGCCACCACGGCCCTCCCGTCCAGGCCCCGGCGGCCGAGCACAGCCCTCGAGTCCCCCAAATTGGCCACATAGAGAGTATCATCAGTAATCGCGCCCACGAGGCAGCACGAACCCACCGATGCGATCTGCGGCCGGGACAGCCACGATCTCTTCACCAGGTGCAGGAATTCCTCCTCCGTCGCGTTGAACGCCTTCCTTATCACGTCCGCAGATAGGCCGCCCTGCTCCGAAGCGAACCCTGCCGGGAAAGGAAGAAAAAAAATCGAAAGTTTGATCAATCATCCTGCACATGGAATGTAAAAATAAATAAACGAACTACAATCACGGAGCAGATTGGAGGGAAAGTGAAGGTGAGCATACGATCGAGGTAGGGGAAGAGGCGGCTATTGACGAATCGGGATGCCTCAGGGCCACCGTGGCCGTCATAGACGCCGACGTAGGTGGCGGAGGGGGAGGTGATCACCTGACCCTGGTCTTCGAGGGAGTGATTTGCCTGGACCACGGCGATGGAGAAGTCACCGGAGGCGTGGGGCTTGAGGTCCATGTGCCACAGGAGGCCATCTCCGCCACCGAACCGGCCGAAGCACCGCTCCAGCGGTCTGAAGAACGGCCGCAACATCACCGTCCCAGCCGCAGCCGCCGGTACCGAGGAGGAGGAGGAGGAGGAGGCAGCGGAGGTTGCTAAAGTTGAGATCTTTAGCGGCCGTAAGGCGCAAAGCGGGCACTTCGCTGCCGAACGAGGGCTTTAATTTGTTGGTTGCTTCGTATTATAATTTATAACGCGTTAATCACGCAGGGAACGGAGAAATGTGAAATGGGGTGCAATTTTGTTTTGAATTTTTTTATTATAAAAAATTACTAAAAAACCTTATATTTTTAATTCAAAATATTGCATATCAATTCTTGACTCATGAGCGAATAAGTTTGATCTGGTAATTGATTTGGTCAACCCTTAGTGTGTAAGTTCGCATGACTTTTGGGTCAAGATGTGGACGACTGTGGAGGAAAAAAAAAGACCGAACTTTTAATGGTCATGGGGTCCACGGCAAAAGTACACACACATATATATATATATATATGTTGACTCGTTGACTTTCAAATTCCAAGTCAAAAGTTTGTGCCGTGCAGAGCAATTCATATGACCCGGGCAAACTAAAATTTTAGTTAAATTTTGTTTTCATTGCAGGAGTGATGAGCGAGCCGCTTCACACTTGTTGGGGGACTTGCCCTGCAAGCAAATTAGGTATCTGCGAATAAGATTTTTTTTTTGTTTTTTTAAAAGTAAATAATAAGTACGTATAATAATATAAAATAAGATTTAATGAAATTTTAAAATGAATAAATATTATTATTACTTTCGAAATTAAAAATAAATATCATATTTATTGTTTAATTAAACTACCGTATAAGAAAAATATTAACAATTACGCCACCAGACAGATCAAATTTTATCCTACCTAACGACCTAATTGGCAGTACGAGGTCATATTTATTTATTTCTTAAGTTTAAAAAATAGATGTTATTTGGAAATGCAATAGTGATATATATAATTTTTAAATAAGTAGGTGCATTAAAGGTGAATAAAAGGATATTAAATATATTTATCTTAAAATTTTAATTAAGTGATGCTTTCATCATATTTTTCTCTTTAGAAGATACTGAGAAATCACCACCAACCTTATGAAGACTATCGATAGTGTAGTCAAAAAACATGTCCTTTTAAGTCTAATTAAATTCATTATCATAAACCTAACACACGATTAGACAATTAAATAATGTTAGTCAGGTGATTACTCTGTCTTGTTGTAATCTTTGATTCAATTCCATGAGACTATACCAGTAATCCAATTTTATAGGATGTCTCCGAGGGGACGAGCGTGCACCGATCTCATTTCAGAAAAAATAAGTTATTGACGATATAAAATAAATATATATATATATAGACATACCCTCTTCTTTCTCCAACAAAAGATCACGTGTAAATATGCCTTTCCAAAGCAGCATTGAGAACAAGGGAATTTGTTCACCAAGCAAGTTGCTTAATAATAGGTCAAAATCTAATGCCTCTCTCCATGATCGGAACATTATGATGATGCTGTGGATGTGTGTGGGTTGTGCAAGTTGGAAAATATTTTTTTGTAAAAAGGTAGGATGATGGGTGGCTTTCACATGCCTTTTTAAAGATGCAGCAGCGGCGGCTGGTTCTTCAGCTCCTACTTTATGTTTTGCAGCAACCAGATGCATATGATCCGCAGGCAATTAATTAGCACCTCTTTTATTATGGAATATATCTAAGCAGACACTAAATCTAAATCAGCCTTTTGTTGTACTGGTTTTGATAAACTAATTCATCTTACAATCTTTAAGCCCTGCGTTGTTGAGCTTAACTCGAAAGCAATCATCTAATTTGACATGAAGATTTGATTGAGATTGGTGGTAGATATCAACCATTCCTATTACTTTTTAATAGCTCCAGAACTTTAATATATATGTATATATAGCCTTTCAATGGCTGATGAGCAACTTTACGTATATTTTTTCAAACACATGAAAGTAATTATAATCAATTCATATGATAATTTTATCCAACTTTTGGGCACACGGACACTAAAATTGAGGGACAAAATTGAGAGGAGGAACAAACTGTAGTTTGCATTATAAAACATAATAATCAAAAGAAACCCAATTGCAAGGCATCCAATGGTTTAAATGTGACAGAGTACACATCCAGAACTGTATGTGTAGATTAGTAGCAGTAGGCATTCAGAGGTGCGACCAGCAAGTTCAGAAGTAATGTGAGGAAGGAAACAAACCTTCATGTACAGATTACGAGTGAGCAAGATGACAACTTGGCGTGAAAAGCACGCCACAAATGTCATAATCATCCGGAATAGCTTCTTTTTTTTTTTACATTCTGGCTGGAATAGCAGTGGTAAATACACATCAGTTATGTCATCACACATAGCAGTGCTGACGTTATTGTGGGCGAGTCCTGCTGTTCTCTGCGGCTCTAACTTGAACAAAATATGGATGTGCCTGCATGCAGATCATGCCACAAGTCAAACTAGCATGGGATGATCAATGATGTTAAGAATCAACAATTATTTGATCCAAGAAAAGGCATAGCAAGGATTCTGATCCAGACAACCTACTCCGTTGAATATTCTAATATCCTTAAATAAAAGTTTGAAGTGAGGTGCAGCTGCTTGTAGTCTACTTTAAGTTATATAACTTGCAAGCTGGTAGAAATCATCATAAAGTGAATAGACAACGTTAGCATCCTAGATTTTCTTACAAAAATGGCCTGAAACCAAATAACTGAACAAAATTGTTTTGAGTTAACCTCATGATGCCCTAGAAATTACATATATGCCTAATTCATTTAGTATAGAGGAATTAGGTGGCGGTCTCTCAATCCACCCTCCAATGGAATACAATTTGTACTCAATTACAGAGTGGATTGGAAGACCACTCCATAATTCCCCCATATCAAACAGGAAATAAGAGAATCAAGAATAGAATTCTGGTCATCCGAGTAGAATAAAATGTGATATATACTTTAATGGTGAGAAGGTCACTTAAACTAGCGCCTATGCAGAATGAAAAGCCATAGATGAAATCAACCCGAATTATCAAGATGACATCAAAAGTCTGTCAATAGTCACAAGGCTATAAGCAAAATAGATGTATATATACATAAAGGCTAACTAATACAAGTTCAACCCTTTCAGAAAATTGATAAAACTAGAAACCAGGTTACCATAGCCTCTCGTGCAGTAAGTCTCTCTTGGTGATCATAACGAAGAAGTTTGTCAAGGAAATCGATTGCCTGCATGCCATATATGAAAAGAATACTATCATCAAACAAAGTTGACTGTGATGACCTATGTACTTGGAGAGCAATTCTAAAAAAAAATACGTATTTAGAAAGAAAATCATGGTACCATCCTAATATTGTTCATTTTTTAGGCAAGAATAATTATGCTCAATACACAAGTGTTCGTGAAGAGCCATTGTCATACTTCGTTGGTGGAAGGCCCATGCACTAGGTCATCCTCTCTCTTATCTTATTTATTTGAACTTTTGAATACTGGTAAATAGTATCTACCTCTGGAGAAACTAGGTGTTGATTGTCTGCATTGATGAATTTAGACCAAGGCTTCCTGCTATGCCTGTCAAATACGTTTAGAAAATCAATAATGAGCTTATCATTTAGAATTGTTACCAAGCTTCACACAATTTTTTTGTTCAAATTCATTTGAATAAGACAGCAAAGAGGCAACGCAAACCTTCCAACAAGAGCTTCAAGCTGTGGATCAAGCTCAAGCCGGTACTTGTTTAGATAAGCATTTAATTCATCCGTACCAAGTACCTGAAAGGAATACCACCGTATAAGTTAGTTAAAGTGCCTGGAAAGTTACTTGACTTCAAGGAACCAGCATAAAGAAAAAACACACACTCCAGCATTGCCTAAATATCTAGATCTGTGCTTGTATGCACTGTTGGACCATGAGGAATGACATGAATATAACAAGGTAAAGCAGGAACTATACAAAAACACTCAAATCAACAAGATCTGAGACTCATTAGTACCTTGGCAATTTTGACCAGTTGATCATGATTATCATGCCCATAAAAGAAAGGTTCCTTGCGGAATATCTGCAACCATGGAAGACTGCACAGCTCACAATCATGATAAATAACAAAATCTGTGACCAGACACGAAAGAACTCTGCTACATTATGATCAATATAAGGTATATTTGGTTCGGTATATTCTCTTTATAAATTATGGACTGTTTGCAGCCCAACAAGATGGGTCATAGCACAATACTAGGAGAAGATTAATCTCAAAATATATGGTGGAAAATAACATACCATTCCAGCAAACATGCATCCAAGACTCCACATGTCCAAGGAGTAGTCATAATCCTGTAGATCAACAAGCAGCTCTGGCCCCTTAAAGTACCTATGTGATAGGGCACCAATAGATGTCTTACATGTTTAATATATCGAAATAATAAGTTCCCAAGCAAATCTTTCAGGTGTTTTAGATCATTCCAATATTTATTATATATCATTTCATGGAGCAGAAAAAAATGTTTATTTAGGAGTATTATGTGAACATTCCAACAATATGCATATAGTCAATGCAGCATCTAAATCTGTATATACTCAGCCCAACCTTGAAGCAACACGAACATTATACTCCTTCCCTGGATGGTAGAACTCGGCGAGGCCCCAATCAATCAGACGAAGCTTGCGAAGCTCATGATCTATCATAACATTGTGAGGCTTGACATCTCGATGCATGATACCCTGTGAATGGCAGTAATCTAGTGCCTACAATAATCAAAGAAGAAACACATTGATAACCAATGAGCACTAGAAATGTAAAGTAAGATTAAATCAAATAATATTGTGGATACTCTTTGAGGTATGTAGCATAAGTGCCTAACTACTGGATGAATATTACAGCCAATTAGAACATCTGCTCCAAGTCAGGTACCAAATTTGAGAAGTAAATATCAAATGAAAAATGAAAAAGAACATGAAATTTTGGTAGACACAGCCACCATTTGAGACCACTATCTTTTTGTGGACTTGCACAAACCATGGACCACTGACATGGACAAGATCATAAGTTGGATATATCTAAACCTACACAATTTTATAGATGTCTAAACAAGAAAATTCAAGCTAACTCGATATATAAATAGCATAACTAATATCATCAAACATAGCAGAAAGAGCTTTGCAGTACTACCAATGTGATGAAGGAACAAATGTCAAAAATTAACTATCAAGCTTAATAACACTGCACACCAAAGCAGGCGATTTAGAACAAAAGGAAAGAGAAGAACCTTCAGAAGCTCATAGATATAGAAACGAATGTCATAGTCAGTTAATGTAGGGTACAGGATTTTGAAATCAGTGCTGTTCACGTATTCAAATATCAGGCTAGGAGTTTTTGAATGCTGATCCCTAACAATGTCAAGCAGTTTCACAATATTTGGACCGCCACACAGGTTCTGAAGAATCTTTATCTCCCTCTTAATCTGCAGAAGTAGAAAAGTACAGACATTTGAGCAAAAGATAAAACCAATTGCTTGAAGAAACAAAGAACAAATATGACCATATGCACTAAATAAGATTCTTATCTTCTAATTGGAAAAAATACAGCTGAGATTTTATTTTCTCCCCACATTTGCTTACTTCTATGAATTGAAGTCAATGGCACAAGATCATTCTAGACAATGCCATATTTAATAGGGTATAATGATTACCTTATATGCATCATCATTCTCCATTGGTAAAACCATTTACTTTGCAAGAGACTTAACTATATAGGGTTTGTTCCCATGCATTCTTTTCCAATTGAAATTAAAATAATTTTCCTATCTCAATAGCTTGGAGTGCATCATAACATGCAAGAACTACATAAGAGGAACTTTCAGTTCAAAATTGTAATCACTCATGTACTAGATATCTCACGAATACTGAAATTAAATAGACACCTAAAGTATGTTTTAACTTGTAGCTGATTTATGCTTCTATTATCTTGCATCAAATGGTGTGGAACCATGGCACTGAAAAAAAAAATTTATTTCATCAGATATTTCACATGCAACAGTATGTTCATTAATATGAAGAAGCAGCTTTAGGAACTCTTGTAAGCTACTTAGTATTGACAGTTAGACCAAACTTTCTGTTGCTGCTTTCTTATGCATTATGGAGTGATATACACAGTATGTCTTCTAGAATCTTGTGAAAGAAATGAGATAAAAAGGTGAAAAGTTATTAGGATTAAACAGAGGCTTCTAGGTGTTCAATTACATGTTTCCCTTTGCTTTCTGCAATTTATTCTACACATAACCAAAAAAGCAGTTCTCTCCGAGTCACAAACTTAGATGAAGCTAACACAGACAGATTGATTTATTCCTTATAATAAAACCAAAGGTTTCTTCCTAACAGAGTAAGCATTAACCACTGCATCACAATTTGGAACCATTCTGCACAACTATTAATTGCAAACATCCAGACTTCCTACTCATTGGATATATTAGGGTATAATACCTTTTTTTTCTTAACAGGCTTGAGGATTTTGATGATACAACGTTCATTGTTGGAAACATTTACACCCTCAAAAACCTCACTATATTTTCCTCGACCAACTTTTCTAACAACCTCATAGTCATCTTGATCCCTGAGATAACATAGAAGATAACAAAAATCAAGATCGGGAGAGAGCTGTATAATTTTGTATGATCCTAAAAACAAATAGCAAGAAGAAAAACAACAGCTAATCATGAGAAGAACGCAAAAATACACCATGTTATGGGGTAACCAGCAAAGAATTTGTTTTGTTTGGATTCACATTCAACCCCATATAATCTTGCCTTCGTATTTTACATTCTTTCACAACAGCCCAAAACTTAGAGAAGAACACCAGCGGTAAAAGAAATAACCTCATCTTGAAATGAAACTTGTTAGCCACTGACCAAAATTGACCTACTTCATCATACCGTTCTACTGTAAAACCAATAATCAGAACCATATGCCAAATAAAAATTCGACGATTTGTCTCTGGTACATGTGGCAGCATGCTCGGTCTACATTTGTATATCTGAATGACCTTATTGAGCAATGCAGTTCAGATCCTTTTGTACCTCAGAAAGATGTGCTATTTATACATGGCTTGCTTTCTATGATATTTCTAAACAATGGTATTTGGTGAGCATTTTCGTTCAACTTTGACAAATAGACGCCAAAAAATTTGCCATGTATTCGTCTAGCCTATTTCTAAAAGTTAAACCTTTGAAACTATTTTCCAGCCACTATAAACTATAACTAGCTCAGACAGAATTTACCTGTTAAATTCACTTTCAAATGGTCATACTGATCATTAAACCAAGAGCTAACGTACTGTAGAAAATGATTCGAGTGCGAATATTTGCGGCCAAGAGTGCAAGCTTTAGATTCCTGAATAAAATAGCCCAGAGAATCCTAATGCTACAGATAAAGGATGAGATGGAAAATAACAGCATTTTCATGACTTATGAACATCAAAATGAGTTTGAAAAACATTAAATGTTGTAGTTGCAACAGTTAATTTTGTGCATCACTCAAAAAGCAACCAAACTAAAAACTTCATATCAGCATAATTTACTAGATTACTAAATGACAACTGATAAAGCAATCTGTGGTCACCATATCTAGAAAAGAACAACTTTGTCGAGTAATATATCAAGCTCAAACAAAAGCATAAGTATTAGGGCTAGGGTTTCCGAGTCCCGTTTAGTCGCTTACCCCCACTGCACGGTGAGGGCCTCATAATCCCAGTACTCCTTGGGGCGGTGGACATTGACGTCAGCGTAAACTCGCGCCTTGGACATGCTCGACTGGTTGCCGAGCTCACAGATCTCGATATTGGCCCCGGGATCGACCGCCGACGACGGAGGAGGAGGTGGACGAGGCGGAGGAAAGACAGCCGGAGGCGCCGGAAGGGACGCAAGAGCGATCGCTACGAGGATGGCGAAGAGGAAACTACGATTCGAAGCATCAATCATCCACCCTCCCGCATCCCTTCTCTCCCCGCTTGCCCGCTCTGCCCCCAATACGATTGCTTATCAATTAAGCGTCTTCAAATCTCTTCTTTTATAGGTTGGGATGTTCTTTTGCATATGGACCCTTGGAAAGATTAAAATTAGTACATAATACCAATTATTATTTATTTTTTCAGGAATATCTTAGTCTTTAAAGTGTTGAATATAAATATAAATAATAAAATTATTGTTGCACCTTTCATAATACATCCAGTTACTCAACCAAATGACGGACAACTGTTATAATAAAATTTTAAAAAACATAACTACTTGAAGACTTTTGCCCCTATCACTAATAAATAAATTCATTTTAAAAATATGATTTGCTAATTATACTATTGTTTAAATTGTTTAACGTATTATTTGTGTAAGAATAAAAAATATGACTTAGTCATATTAATAAGTCAAGATGGATGTGCACCTTTGTATTTTGCAATTATATATAACAGTATGATACATACCATTCATTGTATCAGGAAATGAGAATGGCAATTACATAGTTGACGTATGAGAAACTAAGTAAGGAAAAGTATACGAATTGGTTATAGTCATATGAACGGCGCCCTTATTGCTTAATTCAGGAGAATATCTTGAGAACAAAAAATATTAGTCATGCCTTTACCTCATCCTGTTTAAAGCAAAGAAAGCATAAAAGTTTCTGATATAGAGCAAGTGAAAAGATTCTTGCACCACTCCGATCAAGCGTGATAAAAGCACATTGGAGTGTAACTGCATGTAAAATATTGGAGCTTTTGAGCATAAGTTAAGAACAGATCATGGAAAGCTAAACAAAAAAACAGAAACAACAAGGCATCAATGTGGCTGTTGAGGTGCAAGTAAAACAATAAGGTATGACGTATACTATTACTGTGATGAGAATATAGTTTACAGTAATTTGTTGGTACTGCAAGCTTAAATATCTCAACTGCAAATAGTTTCTATAAGCAATAATAATATTAACAAGAGTCGACAGTCATAAAGACGCCTATCCACAAGGACAACTTGGCAGGTATACAAATAGTTTGACATAATCAAAGTTTAGTTTCCTTCTATTGCATTTTCAAGATGCTCTCCGAATTAATCTCAAGGTCTTGAAGACCCTCCCTGATACTTGAATGATCTGGCAAGAGGCTTAGAGAAGCTTCATCAATGGCATCCTGACTTTGCACTGGAATACTGTCGGAACAACCATCAGGTGCCATTTTTGTGTCTATAAATTTAACCCACTTCTTGTTCCTTATATGCCCGATGGCAGGATAAAGAAGGAACCCGACAAGCATAACACTTCCGCTTACAATGAATGTCCTCGATGAAGCTAAACACATAACCAGAATAAGTAGAATAGTAGGAGGCACGCAAATGAGAGCTGCGCCGAAGTTTTCTACTGGAATCTTATATGGTCTGTGGAGATCTGGCTTCTTGATTCTGAGTTTTATGAATGCAGCAAACTCGACGAGCATACCCAGGGAGTACAAGAAATTAAGGAATTCCACGATTTCCTGAAAGCTCATCCATGAAAGTAGTATGACTCCAGTTGCAGAGAACAAGATGCTAATGGTCGGTGTTCCATACTTTGATCTACAAAAATATCAAAATTTTAGGATCGTTATGTGATCACCTTTATTGTCTGCAATGTGTTCTAAATAATTAGTCACAGAGCAACCTCAGAGTAAAAGCTTTCTCCAGTCAATCCCTTTTTTCTTTTTAATCTCTAAGAACATATTCCAACCCTGTAAAGAACACTACTTGTGGTAATAGCAAGCGAGAATCTTGATGCATGAATTCAAAAGCATCGGTAGTCTTGAACTATGTCTATCCCTCAGAGTCTTGCACTTTTAACATGATAATTATCTTCCCGATCAAACTAGACACTTCGCAATGGAGAAAGAAAAGGGGTGGAACTCATTGGAGCTTAGTGCTAACCTTTTTGCAAAAGCTGCCGGCAACATTCCCATCTCGCTCATTCCCAGCAACTGGAAAGAATCGCTGCTCATCTCGGCCTCGAACAGTCCCATGTTCGACATCGCCGAAGCGGCCTGGATCCACCACCTAAGCCACGCTCCGCCGATCACCATCCCGACCTGGGCAAAGTAGCCGTCTTTCCACTCATCGGTGGTGGACGTATCGAGAACGCCCGTCCCGGCAAGCAGTGGGATAAGATAAGAGGCCATCACGAGGGCGACGGCCCCGAAGATGGCCTTGGGGAAGGACCGACTCGGGTCCTCGACCTCGCCGGCGAGCGTGCTGGCCTTGTCCCAGTAGTTGAGGTTCCAGAACATGCTATTGAAGTAGCCCCTGAAGTTGGCTTTTTTAAGGTCGAAGGCGAGCCAGTGGCTGGGGCGGAGCCGGGGGACGGCGAGCAAGGTCATAACGACGAAGGGGGAGAGGGAGAAAGCGGTGAGAGCGACGGCGGCGAGGCCGACGATGTGGAGCCCGCGGTAGTTGAGGAAGGTGAGGGCAGCGGTGAGGACGAGGAGGGAGGGGACGCGGGCGACGGGCCGGGCGAAGAGAGGGAGGGAATGGCGGAGGTAATCGAGGAAGAGGACGGGGTAGAGGGCGTTGTCCATGTTGCCGCTGACCCATTTCCAGAAGCCTTCCTGGAAGCCCCAAAAGGGGCCGAAGGCAGCGGCGATCCAGACGACGTACCCGCCGTTCTCCGGGAAGCTGGCAGCGAGCTCGGCGGTGATCAGGGCCTCCGGGAGGCTCCAGAAGAGAGGGAAGACGAGGAATCCGAGGAGGGACAGGAGGGGCCCGCCTCCGCAGGACACGGAGTCCTCGACGCCGAAGGGCCCGCCGGAGACGTTGTAGAAGATGAGGGCGATGAGGGGGAGGACCGTCAGTTTCTTCGGGTTCCGACGAGGATGAGCGGGGTTGGAGGAGTCGGCCTTCTCGGCGGAGGAGACCTCGCCCATCGGAGAGGCCGGCGACCTCCCTCCCTCTCTCGCTTTCAACTATTCTAATCGTCAGGTCATCACTTAATTCGACACGGATCGCTCACGGCTGTCGTGCGAAGAAGATGAGTAGGCGTTACAATTTTGTAACGCTTGCCTTCCGGAACACGTGGCCTAAATAATATCTTGCCTTCTTCTGAAGAAAAATTAAAACAAACCATTCACTTCTCTATCCAATAAATGATAGATAAAAAAAAGATCATATAGAAAGAACATGATGTTACTGTTAAGTTTTATTATTTTGGTTAACCGTTAAAATTCTACTGAGAACTGAGAAGTAGAACTGAAATATCTCATCCAATTAATGCAATCATAAATTATTTATAAAAAAAAACAATTCGACCGGGCAAGCAGAAGGAAAAGATTCGCCATTCGTGACTTAAGTGGCTCCTCATGTCGTGGGTGAGCAGTGGCAGTCGACCGGTCTCGAACGATCATTAAGTAATGGATCGTGACTTAACTATTTGTTTATTGCTCCCGGAGGTGCGGAGGTTGCGACTCGCGCGGAGATCATCGGATCGCACCCGCAGCACGCATCTCGAGGAAATCGAAAAGGCTCATCGCGACTTTGCGAGAGCCGATATAATTATGGGCCTGTTAAATTAGTTCAGAAGTTACTTCATGGGCCGCCCAATTAGGATGAGGTTTGAAAAATAAAATTACATATATATATATATATATATATATAAGGAAAATGGGTATGGATACGAATAGAAGTGTTGAAAGGTGTTATTTTCGCCGAGCAGAAGCGCGATGGATGATGATGAGATGTCCCTTTCTTCTTATTCAATCTTGACGTGATGGATATCCATCTCATCCTCCTGCACCCCGTCCATATCCATCATCGACATAAATGTTTGCTCGGATCAACTGAGTTACCCTAACTATGAACCTAATCACGATAAAAATGGCGTGCTTTTTTAACGCTCTTTTTTTTATTTGACCACGTCAGATTATAATAGATTAGGCCTGATAAAGCCTATCGCCCTCATAATTATTATATTTTTGGAAGTATTACGCGATAAAAGTCAACAGCACGTAGATAGATAGTTGCAATAAGACAGCAGTTGGAGGACAGGGGTTGAAAAATAATAAGACAGCAGCTGCAAATTAAGTCGAGGTAATAGTGTGTGTGTGTGATTCCTGCGTTGGTCGTGATTTAATTGGGACAATAATGAAGATGCAGGATGCATGAGTTTGAGAATTCCACGAACAAATCTACGGAGGACCGAAGGAAGGAGGGGGGGCCGAGTGTCCGCTCTGATGCAGAGGAGTCACTGTAATGGAGGGACAACGAAAGGGATGTCCTGCCCATGATTAGGGTTTGAGAATTCAGATGGCCGTGATCGACTTGAGACGAGGTTTGCATCTCCGATCCCTCATTTCCCACTGCACACTTGTCCATCCGACTGCTTTACTGACCCAACCCCAATTTGGTCCCCAAGTTACGTTTTATTTTATTTTATTTTTTCACGAACCAGTTTATAAGTCCACATTAAAAATTTAAAAATCTCTTACTATAAAACTTAGGATTGTTTGATCAGATAGATCAGTTTCAAATAAAAATAAATTATAAACTTTGAGTGGATTATATCAATGCGTTATATAAAATATGAGGACAAAAATTAAAACTCAAAAGCAGAACGGAGAGGTCATGGTGAAGGCTGCGAATACTCACCGGTGGTTCTCACACCCCATGGCAGCAGTAAGGATATATTACGTCGCGTCCATGGATAACACAGCATCACCATAGCATGACGTGATATGATACGACACGTATATTCTTATATCAAATACGTACGTTGCGTTATATTATTCTTGAGATTCAAAGTTTGAGCCGGAGAATATTCATTATTCCCCGATTAAATTACATTCTTTCAAAAAAATTAAGCCTGCGTTTGTAAACGATGATTTATTAAATAAATTATATGGATTAAAAATACATACAATTGACCCAAAGATATGGCTAAAAGTACGTGATTATTTCAAGATGTAAAAAATAATTAATAGTAATTAATTTTAATATGCACGGGTAAATTATTAAGTTCCGAACTTATTATCGTCGGTGAAAGAGTATCACTTTTTTTTTAACTTTAATGAGGCTTGAATCTTTGAGTATCACTTGATAATATATGAAAATTTTCACTGAATTATATTTAATAAGAGGTTAGAACAAGGGAGACGATGAATCGGAGACAGAGAATAATAAATATAGAAGGGCATGCATGCAACCCCCTTCGCTGGGGCCAAAAATGCAGACCGCCACCAAAAACTAAGTTACTCTAACTAAATGCCTCTTTAATTCCCACCATGCCTCCATGAATTTATCTACGATGCATCTCCTATTCGAAAACGAAGAGGAGGAGGAGGAGGAGGAGGGGAAGGGGGGGGGGGCCGTGAATTAAAAAAGAGGGCTCGCAAAGTCCTTTCTGTAGGCTCTCCTGCCGTCCAATATCGATTCATCAAATACGTTCGCCGTCGAAAGATAATTAAAAAAACACCCAATCTCGTACCTCCTCATCCCCCAATTAATGGCATAATCGTGAAGGGTGAGAAAATAATGATAAAAAGAGCTGCCCTTCCGACAACCGCATCGAGCTACAAAGTCCGTGCTTTGAGGAGCGTGCATTAATTAATCGGGTGGTCCGGAAACTTCATTGATTTTAAATCAACGCATTTTTCCTCAACACGCCGATTAATTACCTGTAAAATTACAACCTCGATAAATGATATTGATGGCAGTTGCATCGGTAGTAGGTAGGTACCCAACAACCCTTTTTTATTTTTATACATACGGTTGAGTCCCGATCCAATCTCATCCGTTTAGATTTTTTATGCTGCTAATGTGGATAATATCCAATCACTTCCTTTATATATATATATATATTTATTTATTTACCTAATTGAATTTGAGATCTTGACCCGGCGACGCATCTCCTCCCGTAATCTTAAAAACAGCACTAACAGCGGTGCAATTAAATTAAAAAATAACCTCGAGCCCCACCACCACCGTCCTCCCTCTTCGATTACTTAATTTAATCATCCTGTTTTGACCTTGCTGGTCGAACGCGATCGGTTCTAAATCTCCAATCCCCAACTCGTTTAATCCTGTCCGTGCCTTGGATTCGTTCGCCGCGACATCAAAACTAAACGTCTCCGCTTAATCCATCCATCCGGGATCAAAAATTCCACCCTACCCCTCGGACTCCTCCCATTTCATCTCCCCTCGTACGGCGGAGTATAATTAATTCGCGCTGAACGAATACGTGGATTCGAGGGAGCAAATTATATATATATATATATAAAGCAATCGCGCGATTCGAGCACGTGGATGCTGTCGCCCTCCCCGGGCGCAGCCCAGCACGGCGGCACCGGCGCCCGCCGTGGTCTCGGACGGCAGACCGAGAGATCGGCCGTCGTCCCGCGTGCGTCCCGACCGACCGGCCAGCCAGCGACGCCTGCCGCGAGGCGAAGCCGGCGGCTGTCTCGCGGTGGGAGGGCACGGCAGGCAATTGGAAGCAGATCTATAAGAATAATCGCCGCGTGGGATTGGCCTGCCGGCGTCGCCGCGAGCACGTCGGAGTAAATTAGGGTTTGCAGGATGCCGGATGAAGGGCGCGGGGATGGCAAAAGCACCCAAGTACGCAGACAGCTAATATGGACGATGAAGGCCTGATTAATTAATTAAAATGATTGTGAATGAATATATTCCTCTTGCCCTAAATCTGGAGGGTGCCCCTCCCCCCTCCTCCTCCATTAAATGGGCGACGGGGAGGGGCTACCGAGCTAAGTTGGTGAACTCGCCATTAATGGGGGGTTCACGAGTAGCTAGACATGCCTAGGTGGCCACCTAGAAGCGGTCTTTTAAGATCCTTATAAAAGTGATCCAACATCCATTCTATGTTTTTGTTGCCTGCTCCCTCGCACTCGCACGCATAAGAATCGGAGAACGCTCGCTCCCCCTAATAAATAAAGGGTTGGATTTGAAAGCTCGAGCTCGATTCCTCCCCCTCCCCTTCCCCCTTCTCTCGAGGGCCATCCGATCTTAATTAACCTTTTGGATGGAAATTAATACGTACCAACTCACCATTGATGATGAAAAAATAACAGAAGAATTACGCTATAAATCATTATAATAATAAAACGACTTATTGAGCTATGGGATAATTAGCATGTGGATCTTGATTTTAAAATCGTAGGATCGTACTAAAAGATGCGACACTTGTCATTTTGTTTGCTTTCCACATGTAGCATAACTTGGTTCGTGCCGAACCCCGCGCAAATCAAACATCTAAATTTATTAGATTTATATATTTTTAACTAAAAATAAGACATTTCAATCCCTGTATCTACTTTCTTTTTTTTATATTATTCTTCCTTTAAAAGGAGTTCAATTTATTTCCTAAAAATAGAGTTATATAACCCAACAACCCACGATAAGCGAATTATGCAAGCATTGATTAGTCCCAAAAAGTGGGTTTATATTGAAAAAAAGCACCCAAAAAAGGAGAGTTATTTCCCTGTCGACGTAGTCACGTAGATTAATGAGAAGACAAGCAACTCTGTCTGCGAATTTTATTTTATTTTTAAAAGTTCTTAAAATAATACTCAACTTTCCAACATGCACAGCGAAAGGAAGATATATATACACACACAAAAAGAGTAATTAAAATAAAAAAAACTATTGACCGTAGATTCGATATGATTTTAAAAATACCGGCCGTGGATTGATTAATTGACGGTGGAAATATTCAGACACGCTGCGATATATTTATTTGCATGGGAGGAAAGTAGAAGATAGAAAGGCAGATCAAATGGACAGAAGAAGAAGAAGAAGGAAGAGGAGATGGAAAGCCGCATCCATAAATAAACAAAATAAATGGACAAAAGCGGATGATATGAAAGTAGAAGACGATGAAGACGAAGAGGACGCCTCGCCTCCGATTCCATCCACCAACGGCTACGAATGAAGCCTCACGCCCATGTCTCGGCCGAGGCAGCGTACGCGGAAGGTAGCCCTTCTATTGGCTCCTCGACGTGGGATCCGCAACCTTACTGGCGGCACCGCGCTGTTCGGTGCTCTATCCGCGGCACGTACGTCGTCGACCGGGAGCGGCGCCGGGGGAGGGGGAGATGATATTTTCTCCGTTTGGCCCTCGGAGTCGTTCTCGTTTTATCTTCGAGGCTCGTGGTTTACGGTTTTACGAAGATTTAAATAAAGACCGACGAAGATTAAAAAGTAAAATAAATGGAGGGCGTAAAAAGAAATATTATCCCTGACGATAATAAAGTACGAGGAGACGAGTCGCGCCGTTAGCCGCCGCCTCGTTCTCCACGTGGCGGTCGACCCGTGGCTCTTCGCTCAAGCCGTGGCGCCCTTCGCGCCACGCCCTCGCCTTCTCCCTCGTCCGTTAAATTATAAAATCATCATCCATCGATCCACGACGACGATAAATTATGATGATGGATGGTAATAAAAAAAGTACCTGCACCGCAGCCGCCATTTCTATTCTCGACCTCGCTGCTCCGCTCTCTCTCCTTAACCTTATACTACTTATTTGCTCGTCGCTACCGCTGCCCTCTTTCTCTCTCCCTCCCCCTATAAATGTAGGACGACGAAGGAGCGACGGACGCACTCGACCTCATCACCTCGCCTTCTTCTTCTTCCCTCTCTCCCCCTCGCTCTCCCTCGATTCCTCGCAAAAGCCAAATCTCTAGCTCTATACGTGCATATTTACCCGTGAGAGGAGGAGGAGGAGAACAGAGCGCAGCAGCAGTGTCGAACAGAGGAAGCTCGCTCCGTTGCTTGCTCCTCATCCTTTCCGTGATTGAATTCCCTGTTCGCGAGAAAGAGGGGATAGGGAAAGGTAGCGACCGAATCCTGTATCTCTGTCGCTTTCGCGATCATTAGTCGACCTGTGATTTCTGGTGTTCCGTGGGGAGAAGGGAAGTGTGCCGAGAGATGGCCGTGGCGGCGACGGCGGCCGACGAGGAGCTGCAGAAGAAAGTGATGATGGTGGTGATAAGAGAGTACGAACCCGAGAGAGACCGGGACGGCGTGGAGGCGGTCGAGCAGACGTGCGAGGTCGGCCCGAGCGATGGCGCGATGTCGCTCTTCACCGACCTCCTCGGCGACCCTCTCTGCCGCGTCCGCCGTTCACCTCCCTTCCTCATGCTCGTCCGTGCCGATTCTTCGTCCTTCTTCTGCTCGTTTGTATTTCGACCCTGCCGTTAATTGTTTGATTGAATCTTTCTTTGCTCGTCGATGCAGGTGGCGGAGATAGTAAACGGGCCGGAGGGCAGGGAAATCGTCGGCCTCATCCGCGGCTGCATCAAGACCGTGGCCTGCGGTACCAAGAAGCAGCCCCACCGCACGGCCGCCGGCGGCGGCGATGATGGCCCTTCAGCTTCTCCCATCTACGCCAAGGTCGCCTACCTCCTCGGCCTCCGCGTCTCCCCCTTCCACCGGTAACTCCCGCCGCCCGTCGTCCCTCCTCTATCATTAAACCATCCAATCCTCCTATTACGTGCATTAATTGCCGTCGTTATCGCCATTGATTGCGTTGTCTATCGATCGATCGCAGGCGAAGAGGGATCGGGTTGAAGCTGGTGATGAGAATGGAGGACTGGTTCAAGGAGAAGGGAGCGGAGTACGCGTACATGGCGACGGAGATGGACAACGAGGCCTCCATCCGGCTGTTCACCGGGCGGTGCGGGTACTCCAAGTTCCGAACGCCGGCCATCCTCGTGCACCCGGTGTTCGCGCACCGCCTACCTCTCCCCGGCGCCGTCACCGTCATCCGTCTTCCCCCCGCCGACGCGGAGGCCCTCTACCGCCGCTGCTTCGCCGGCACCGAGTTCTTCCCCCGCGACATCGACGCCGTCCTCGGAAATCCGCTCTCCCTCGGCACCTTCCTCGCCCTCCCCGCGGGCTGCCCCGCGGCCGCTCGCTGGAAGGGGTCGGACGCCTTCCTCGCCGATCCGCCGGCGTCGTGGGCGGTGGCGAGCGTGTGGAACTCGAAGGAGGTGTTCCGGCTGGAGGTGCGGGGCGCGGGGCGGTGGCGGCGGGCCCTGGCGAAGGCGAGCCGCGCGGTCGACCGGGCCCTGCCGTGGCTGCGGATCCCCTCGGTGCCGGACCTCTTCCGGCCGTTCGGCATGTACCTGGTGTACGGCCTGTGCGGGGAGGGGCCGGAGGCGGCGGAGCACGCGCGGGCGCTCTGCCGGCACGTCCACAACATGGCGCGGGGGGACGCGGGGTGCCGGGTGGTGGCGGCGGAGGTGGCGGCCTGCGAGCCTCTCCGCGAGGGGATACCCCACTGGCGGCGGCTCTCCTGCGCGGAGGATCTCTGGTGCGTGAAGCGCCTGGCCGAGGGGTACGGGGAGGGAGGGGCTCTCGGAGACTGGTGCAAAGCGCCGCCGCCGGCGTCCATCTTCGTCGATCCCCGGGAATTCTAACGAGCTGCGACGGTCGCATGGAGAGAGCGAGGACGAAAGCGCATTATTTTTAACGGTGGGACCGGCACACGGGGGATATCGGTTATGTGAAGCGACACGGCCCTCCTCCTTGATATAACGCTTTTTGTTCTCTTTTTAGATTTTGGTAACGCCCTGGACTTTTGATATGAAAAATAAAAATATATGGGGAAGAAGCTTCTCATTTTGATATCTTTTGAATAAATAAATAGATAGGCGGGGGCGATGTAATTAATTGTAATGCGAGATGTACTAATCTCTTCTTCTTTTAAAAATTATTTATTTTCCTCCTCCTTCCTTTGAATCTATCCTTTTGCTCTCTCTCTTTTATCATAATCTTCCATGCCGAGATCTCTTTATTTTTCACGGCCCTCTTTTTTGGGATGGAGATATGGTGCTTGTTCTATTCTCTTTCCAATTCCTCTGGGTGTGTTCTAGGTGTCTTTAGTTTGGATTTAAAGTTGGAACAAGATTTGATGTTGGGATTGATATTGTCCTGCCTATAATCTAACATTAGATCCACTTTCTTTCTATTCCTCCCCCTTTTTTACACCTTTTGTTTGAGTCAGGCAAAAGTTATCAAAATCAAATCTAATATATCTCGATCTACTTTAAAATAGAATCACTTCCGAGAAAGACATATAATAAATAGTAGATTTTAAACTCATGATAAAATTAAATCAGGTCTTATTATTATTGAACTTAAGTTATATATTTAGTTAGGGGGTTCAATCTCCTTCATTTTGATCGGACCAAATTAAATTATTTAGATATGAGATTGTGACCTTTTCAATTCATACCACCGCAGTATATTGACTGGCTTTGCGCACCTTCTATCCATGCAGATCTTTTTTTCCTAGAAAAAAAAAAACATAATTTATAGGGTTGAGTTTGGAGTAAAATAAAAGAATCGTGATAAATACTATCTTTTATTAATTAATTATTTTATAATAATAGAAAATTTCATAGTAGGAATCAATATTTTGACTCCTGAGAATATATATGGATGATGAATTGAGGACCTATCAAATAAAAACTTTTAAGAGTTATTTTTTCATAAAAAATCATAACACCGCCGTAAAAGAGACATACGTAACACAACCAAGACAGTGATGTGATGATACCAACACCGCACCATCATTCGTGAAAAAAAAAATCATATTAAAAAAAAGGTCTAATTAGATATTAAAATTTGCGATGAAGGATGAGCAGGAGAGAAAGATGGCATGGATAGAACACAATATGCAACTACAAATCCAGAATTATTGTTATCAATCTCAATCAGCACTCGGGGGACATCGACATGTTCCGTTCCTTCCTCATATCAACGACAAATAATAATAACCCTGGGAGAAGAGAAGATGCGGTGGATCATCTCAAAATCTCCCTGCCCTTCCTCGAATTATTATTATTTTCTGCCCCCATAATTAATGGGACTTTTTAAGCTCCTCCGTGTCTGCCTACATCTGCTGAATAAATCTTAATAACCAGAGACATCTCAATCCACAACCCTTTTCCCAGCCTTTTTTTGCGCTTCCTCAGCCCCCTTATCTTTATCCTCTTCCATTAATATTTTTTATTTCAACTTGGCCCGGACCTGTATTTAATCCGATGACTGATGTTCTCTTTATTTTTTAAAATTTTTATTTCAACTTACCTGCGAGACATGGGATTCGAGACATGAGCGAGGTAATTTTTAATTGAGATTTTGGTGAGAAAAAAAATAAAAGCTACAAGTTAAGCTTCACAATATTTTACTTTCTCCATACAAGGTATATTAAAAAAAAAAAATTGGAAGGAGCAAAATGGTATTGATAATCGTGTGCACCCATCGACCAACGCCTAGATGTATAGTTTTTTTTTTAATGTCTTATAAAATCACTCTAAATCGTTCCTCTTTTTGGGTGGAATCAAGAATATTTTAGCAGGCTATATATATGCTTATGCTTGGCTAGTGGTGTTTGGTGACGGCATGTGCTCGTGTTTAATTAGAACTTTCTCGTAGGCATCAGATTTATATCATCGCTTTAACTCAGCCTTATTTATTTATGTACGTATATGATATTATTTTGGATCCTTAAAGTTCTTATGTAGATCACGTTATATGCTTCCGCTAAAGCTCCTGTACCTGTCAATTAAATATTTTAAAAATCGAGATAAGAATGATAACAAAATAATTGGTCATTTTTTTTACATTTAAAAATATATAGTTAGCCAAAGTTAGACTTTGTGTCAGCTAGAATTGTCGACCGATATAATAATAAAATTTTGTTATAAAACATTTATTAAATAAAAATTTGTATCATTTATCTAATTAGAGATTTTAGAGCTATTTAGGAGGGGGGGTTTTTAAATCATATTTATTTGGTTTAGGAATTATATAATATTCTCATTCTAAATCTTTTAAACCCCCTTTCGAACAGGTAGGTATTTTGTTTAAAAACAGTAAGCAGGATGCGAGCTGCACGCGCTCCACGAAGCTTCCGCCCTCCCTGATCAAGAGATGCAGATGCTCTCCAACCTCCGCCCCTTCTCCTTCCTCCGCCCTCCTCCTCCGCTCCTCACCCGCCGTACCCTCCCCTTCGCCGTCCGCGCCCTGGCCTCCGGCCCCGCTGCGGACCACCGCCTCTCGCGGATCGCGTCCTCCATCCGCCTCATTCCCGATTTCCCCAAGCCCGGTAAGCCCTCGCGCTCCTCGATCTTCTATTTCTCTAGGGACACTGACGGCGGCGTGGTTGGCTTGTTTGTCTAGGGATCAAGTTTCAGGACATCACGACTCTGCTGCTCGATCCCCAGGCGTTTAAGGATACGATCGACTTGTTCGTTGAGAGGTACCAGGATAAAGAGATCGACGTCGTCGCAGGTGATCCCATGCCGCCTGTCGTTTTTCTATAATTGGTCGGTGTGGTTTGCGGTGGCAATCTACGTGCATCGACTGTTCCCTTGCACCATAGGAGATGTACTGATCTGCGAGTTGCAAATCTGGACATTACGGAGCAAAAATGATTGATCACCGCGTTATGAAAAAAATAATTTGGATCTACGAATTCGAAGCCAAAGGAAAAAAAAGAAGAAAATGTCACCTTTAGAAAATTGGACACTTGCATTTCCTATTGTGCCATTTGCTTGCTTCCTCACCTTTACTTGTTCAGCAAATAACAGAGTTATACAACGAGGTGGTGTGTCGATGTGATTTAACGTGGTTTAATCTTCATAGTTTACATTATGGACTAAATTGTTTGATAACGTAAAAAAAAAAAAAAAAGAGTTCTGTGATGCACTCATCTGCGACTTGTAAATCTGGATATGAGCAAAAGGAGAAAGTCACCGCTGTTATGAAAACAACTCAGTGCTTTAGCAATTTGATAACCAACAGGAATGCAATAAGTTTACCTTTCCATTTGTTCTTAATTAGATGCGAACAACTTTACGATTCAGATGGTCACTGGAGAATCCTTCTTTTTCTTGGTACTATTTACCTGTATCCTCATCTTTTCTTGTTTATGAATGAGGTGGTGCCATGATTTGGTTATTCTTATGGTACATTAACTTGAATGAAATCCACTTTTCATTTGAATTTATGTTTTCAAGTGAGGAAGGAGGATGCATAGCAATAATTATGAGAACTGATCTTTTATTTATTTTAATCTTTGAGTTATTTATGTTCAGTCTTATTTTAACTAGAATGAGTATTGTAGCACGGGCAATTTAGTAGATGTCGTATAATGAAGTTTTTATGTTATATGTTTCAAAAGCTTACCTAATGGTTTACTTTAGGTAGATTTTATTGAAATGAAATATTATATTTCCTCAAATTCCCCTCTTTCTTGGTGCTGCGTCAATTCTTTTGCTCAATTGTATTTCATTTTTATTTTTTGTTAATAGTTTTCCATGTTTTGTTAAATTGTATTGCATTTTTTTTTTTACAATAGTTTACCAGCTGGGTGTTGAAATAGTATTAAACTGAGATGGTAAGTATAAACATAACGTGATCTGTAATTAGTACATAAAGATAGTTAGATGTTCATGAGTTAGACGTTTGTTATGTGTAGGTGTTGAAGCTAGGGGATTCATATTTGGCCCTCCCATTGCCTTGGCTATAGGAGCAAAGTTTGTTCCTATGAGAAAGCCAAACAAGCTGCCAGGTATGCCTTTCTGTCACAGGACTCACGTCATTATTTATGTTTATGATGCCATTTCTCCTAAACAAACATAGCTCAAACTAAAGTCTGATCATAGTGTCTTAACAGTTTATGATGTCTCTCAGGGGAAGTCATTGCAGAGGAATACTCGCTAGAATATGGTACGGACACTATGGAGATGCATGTAGGAGCTGTACAACCAGGAGAACGTGCTCTTGTTATCGACGACCTAATCGCCACAGGAGGGACATTAGCTGCTGCTATCAGTCTCCTTGGTAGTTTGTTGCCTTTATGAAATTCAGCCATCTACTCTTCCCGTGTAACTTTAACTTTGTTTTTAATACCTTACGACAACCTTCAGCAGTTCAGGAAAGTTGATTGTGTTTGACCCAAAGTAAATTCAAGCTTCGACCGAATTAAATAGCCAGAACCAACCTTGCCAACGTTTTCAGTTACCTCAGCAAGATTTTCAACTGGAATGTAGTTTAATCTTTTCATTAACTTTGAAAAGTGTTCTCAATTTTAGAGCACCAGCTACTGTCGTGCTCATTAGCTGAAGAATTCCTAAAGTATTGGTCGTATGGACTCCATATAGTTTCCTATATGATTAAAATCAGATCGATGCTGATCTTAGAGATAATCGATAATGATGTCGTTTTTTTTCCTGTTGCAGAACGTGTTGGAGCTGAGGTGGTTGAATGCGCATGTGTGATTGAGTTGCCCGAGCTAAAGGTTTGTTGTCTATTCTCAGAGCTTTTAGAGTTATGGTGTTATTCCGGACGTAATGAACGACGAAAATAAACACATTATAAGACCAACGGATGTATGGTTGCCTAAAAAATTTGACAAGTCGTAAATGGCACTAGCAGTAAATTCAGTTGCAACGTAGCCTTAATCTGAAGTAGTCCTATGCTGTATTTCTTAAGGAATGACGAAATGTACATGATGTAGTAATTAAATTTATGTTATGAAAAATATGCTAGTTCTACATGTTTTGCAATCATTTACATGGTCATCCAAACAATTGCAAAGAACATTTTGCATTCGTTTTCAATGCATTTCTATTTGGAGACTATCAAGCGCACGTAGAGTAAATAATCTTCAATTTTTTTAGTGATGAAAAACCTCATCAGGTATGAAGCTAGATTCAAAGCATGGCAGGACGATGAATTCTACTCATGTCTGTCCATCTGAAAAGGAATCTCTCGTCTTGTTCTCATTCTTATTCGATTCCCCTTCTTCTTCTTTTTTGCTTCAGGGACGTGAGAGATTGAACGCTAAGCCCGTCTTCGTACTCATTGAAGCTTAATCAACCGAATCATCATGTGTCTAATTGCATCTTCGAATGTATTCGACCAGGTGTTAGTTAAGTTGAGGTTTTAATGTCTTGTTTCGTAATTGATGTCACACTAGCTGAGTAGCATTGCACGTCATACTTGTACGTTTATCTTTGGGCTTTGTGATATTGGCTTTTGCTTGTGTTTGTAAAATGCTCATATTTGTATCCCTATCAAGTTGAGGATTTTTTAACTCCTAATCTCAACAAATTTTAATGCCCGGACTTCTCTACTCACAAGACCACCACTTCACATTAGAAGACACAGGGAGATGATTGTAATTACTGATAGCTACCTTACAAATGTAGATTAAATTGATTACTTTTGTTAAAATTTTTAAAATCATATAAAGTCCATGGGCTGCATTAACAAATATAAGCACAACTTAAGCACTCGTTCCTAACGACACGCATTTATTGTGCACGGACCTTCCCATCTTTTAAAACCCCCTATTCTAATAATTATCACTTACGTACATGTTTAATTTGTTATTCGTATAATCTTTTTTTAAAAATATTTATTAATGACCCGACTACACCAATACCATATAACATCTGAATCGAAATATATTTTTCATAACACAAACGTCAAACTACAATAATAATAACAGGATATACGTAAACTATAGAATAATATACAGTTAAAATATATGGTTCGTTAACGTATAATTCATACTTCAAACTCAGGTATCATATCACCCACGTTTTTAAAATTAGAAGCCCAACTATTTGAATATCATTGTATTTAAAAATTCTAACCATATCAATAATTTTTGACCTCCTAATTAGTTACTTGTGCAACAATTATCCAGATCACCATGTTTTTAAATAAAGAATGTTGTTTAGATATTGACTTCAATGATGGTCGGCTCTATTTTTTATTTTTTATTTTTTTAAAGCCTGGAAGTGCAGCAAGTTCCTTTACGAACTGACGTTCAAGTGTTTTTAAAAAAAAAATCTAAAGTCCAAGCGGTTCGCATATATTAATCTTATCAACCGCACACGCCGACTCATATCTTGCCACGTGGGTCTTCACTCTTTTATTAATCATCAGTCCACGAGTGCAATAAAATAAACCAACCAACCGATGGCATTTAATTTCTGTAATCACATGCTCAAACTCAAATGATAATAATGTTATTTACAGGCGTGTCCGCATGCGATGCAAGACAGCCTTGTCATCGTCGCATCACCAGATGCAACACACGATTAAGTTTTGACCTCTTCTTTTTTCCAAAAGATATTTAAATATGGTTTCCTTCCTACCTTTGCTTGTAGTTTGGATTCTTCCAATCCCTAATGGAATGAAGTTATTATCTCTTATGGAAAGAACAAAAAAAATGGTGCCCCAAAGAGATGATGGCCTTCTGTCTGCCGGCCTACATTTATTAAAACATCACACGGCTTTTCTCTGGAGAAGATTATTAATTTGAGAGCTGTTCCCTCTTGCTTCAATGCTAATCCTTCTAAAATATATTTATATATGTACGACTTGCAATGGCATAACGCAACTTAATCAGGTCAGCCGCACGATGCTTATTTGAGAGATTTTAAAAGTAGAAGAAACTTAAATTGCAAAGAGGATTTGTAAATCATACATGAACCACAATTCTATTTGGAAATTTTTTTTTTGGAAACCAAGAGATCTGTAGCTGACAAGGAGTTGAAGCTTTGCATTTGCTGTCCGATTGCCCATTCGTGTTGTTCTGAATTATATATTTCTATCTTCCATCATGCAATCCTCTTTCTTGCCTTTATTTTCTTCTTCTTCTTTTAAAAATTATGCTGTGTTTTAATTCTATTAATTTCTACCAACAAAATCCTTCACCTACTTCATTAAATTCTCTTCAAGAAAATTTATATATTTCAACGAATCATGTCTTCTATTCATCTCAGTTAGCATATTTGATATTGGAGGCGGTAGAGACTTCTACTAACTTGAGCTTCTATAGAGCTTTGCCTCATTATTATTTTAACAATAAAACTAAGAGAAAAATAATGTCTTGCCCTCTTAATTAATTTTGCTTTGTGGCACTAATCATAAGCTACTTCAGCTTCCAATCATTTTTGATTAATTGACTCCAATATGTGTTAACATTAATAATTTTTTAATTTGCAGTTGTTGTGTTTTATATTCCATACCACTAAAATTAAGCATGATTAGGGGAATTCTCTTGCAAATTATTCTCCTTGTCTCCACCAACCCTCAATTCAACTAATTAATTCTGCTCATAATTAATTTCCTCTCCTCACACACTAATCATGATTCACTTCAACTCCCAATCATTTGCATTCATCTATTTCTTTCCCTCAGATCGCTTTATCTTATCTTAAAGCCCTTTTAATTAATTGGTCAACTGCACCGATCAACGTGTTGATTCAACAATTAATTCTTAATTTGATATTAAACTACGAACGAACCATTTGCTAACCGCTTTTAGAAAGATTAGTTACTTAATCAAGTCGATGAATCAAATCAAATAAAAGTCAACCTCTCCATCATCCTACTCTTCTGTCTATAAATAGCTCTTCCAACACATCTCCCCCCCTGAGCACAACTCCCTTCTTTTCCTTGTCCAACTCCGTTGATCAGGCATCAGTTTGCTTTAGGCTAAGAAAAATGGAAGCACTTTGGAGCTCATTGGACATCACCATGTCAAATGAGGACTGTGAACTGATGGCTCGCTTGTTTTACAACGAGGAAGAAGAGGAAATCCAGAATCCAAGCTTTAGTCCTCCATTGATGTCATGGACTTCTCCTCCTCCTCCTCCTTCTCCTTCCTTTAATTGCTCCAATTACCGTTGGAATGAATCTCATTGCTTGGTGGGAGAGAAGATATTTCAACAAAAAGCCTCAGCCGGGGAAGTTGCTGCATCAGTCTCTCCACCGGAGAATCTGAATCCCTTGGAGGATCATGAGCCCACAAGCAGCTGCAATGGGGTTGGGGATTGTCAACTCTTGAGACGTAAGAGGAAGTTTGAGTATGGCGGTGCCTCTTCCGAAAGTGCGAAAAGGGTTCGTGTTTTCCCAACAAACGTAAGTGTGTAATACTTCGATTTTTATATCTTGATCTTGAGTTTAAAATCTATCTTCTCCTGCCCCTCTTATTGTTTTCAACTGGCAATTCATTTGGACTAAAACTGTAGGTGAGGAAGGGAGTGAAGAATGCGGCATCCAAGAGAGCACATAAGAGGAGTTGTGATGAGGAAGACTATATCAACACCACGAACTGGGTCAACTCCTCCTGCAGCTACAGCTCCGATGATGACTCAAAAACTTTGCAGGATGTCAATGGCATTGGCGGCAAAAGATCAGATCAAGAGCCATCAACCAACCCCCAAAGTCTGTATGCAAGGGTAATATTTTCAATGATAATGTGCATAATCTTCTTCTAGAAAACTCAGATTTTATCTGACTTTTTTGGGTTGCATTCCAACGTTTGATATTGTGTTACATGAATGCAGAAGAGGAGGGAAAAAATCAATGAGAGGCTGAAAATTTTACAGAACCTTGTTCCCAACGGAACCAAAGTAAGTTTTACTGCTTTCTCAAGTTAATTTCTCTCAGTTTGATCTAAATATTATGAACTCAGCTACAGAACACATGCAGGATTAAAACGCTAATTAAGTTGAGAAATTACTGATATAGAGGTCAAACTTTAAGCAGCAAACTAAAATTTGATGATATAATTCGACAGGTTGACATTAGCACAATGTTGGAAGAGGCTGTCCATTACGTCAAATTCTTGCAGATGCAAATAAAGGTAGAACCCAAATATCCTATTAGAATTATGTGAATGAAGATGGATGGAGATACTTGATTTCTAATCAAATCAGTACAAGTTCTGAGTGCGATTAGTAATATCTCATTGTCTAATAATAAAATGGAATGCAGCTGCTGAGCTCAGATGAACTATGGATGTATGCTCCAATTGCTTACAATGGAGTCAATATTGGAGTTGATCTCAAGATTTCCCCACCACTGGAATGATAAGAGTGATCATTATATGCAGCAAGAATGCTGTAAGCTAACATTATTATTATTATTATTATTTGAGGGCAAGAGATGGACAAATAGATACTACAAATATGAGGAATTTCAAGTGTAATTTTTCAAACATCTTTTCCCCCTTTTTCTAATACAAGTATGTTAAGGGATTAATTTTTTTAAAACTAAATGGATTCTATCGAACTGTTCATTATTATTACATTAATTCCATAATAGAAAGAAAAATGTGCAGATTGATGAATGCTGATCTGTCTGTCACTTCAATTACCTGAATTAATGAATGAAAAGTATAATACATATTGATACATTACAGAAGAAGAATATGTAAAAGCTTTCATCTACTATTGATCCTATATAGACATCTTCATGTCTAATAATATAGTCCTGTACTGTGTAAAAACATAAGAACTTCCTCCAAAGAATGGGTGGTGGATGAATCAACAATAATGGCAATAACTGGAATGGTTTGGGAGAAGAATAATAAAAAATAATACAACGAATCGACGATGAATTACTGCTTGTATGGTCTGACTTTTACCGGCAGTCTTCTGAAAAAAAAACACCACATCAGTCACTTGAACACCATGGCTGCGGGGATTCAATGGTCACTTCTAATCAGAGGGACTTCTTTTGTAATTTTGTATTCCTAGGAGTGGGGTGGATTTGGTAACCGATGGGGCTCCGGACTTCCAAGGCCAACTAGTGCTGCATTCTGAGTGCTCGCTGAAGGGAACGACGGAGTTGGAGAGGACGATGAATTAGGAAATGGTTCGTGGCCGGAACGAAATGGCAGATGGGATGATGACTCGGAGATCTCCAGATGAAATTGGGTGTTCTCACTCCTGATAGAAACAAAACAAACAAAATTGAACGCCGCTGCTTCAGTAGAACCATAAAGAAAAGGTTCAACATCCTTTTTAACTGGACAGTACACAAGCTGCTTACACGTTAGAGATTGGTTTCCTTCTCGCGTGCGGTTCGCTCTTTGTTCTACCTTTATCGCTCGGGCTTACGGCGCTGTCATGCTGCAGTAATGAACATATATTTCAGCTGATCGAAAGATGTACAGGTGGCAGTATTAATCGGAGCAAGAAGAAAAGGTACTTACGATTTTGAGCCCTGCAAAAGACTGGAGAGAACCATGAGTGTTATAGTGGTTGGTGTTTCGTACGAAAGGATGATCTAGCAACATGCTGGCAGTCGGCCTCTCCGTGGGGTTCCTTCGGAAACAACGTTGGAGGAAGTCCTTGCCATCGTTCGACAACGTTTCAGGTATCGGTGGATCATTATGTAGGACTTTAAACATTGCTTGAGGCTGTGATCATCACAAACTAAACTAGTTAGATTCCCAAAAGAAAGTAAAGCAATCAAGAATCAGTTTAACATTTGTGGAAATGGAACTGTTGGCCAAACAAAAATATTGTGCTGTGTTTTGTTTAGTTAAACTTCATATTTGAGTCCTTTCCTGCTGTTAAAGACCAGTAAGCTAAACTGCTTTATATAGCTAAAAATTAGTTCTGAAGGCCACAGATGCGAACAAATTGAATAGAAAAGTATACAAACCCCTTCTAGATCACTCCATGGGTGCTTCCCTGTGAACATCTCAATGATGGTACAACCCAAACTCCAAATGTCAACAGCAAGATCATAGCCCATATCTTTGTTCATAGTAGCCTGCAACATCTGTATTGGACGAACAGGGTCAAGGTTTACGAAACAGATAAATGACTGGACAACTAGTTTGAACTTTGATAGAAAACATTACTTATAAAAGCTGAAAAGTGAATCCTTTTAGTTTGGTTTTCTTTAGGTGCTGCCAAAAGAAGCTGCAGGTATGGGTCAGCAGTTCAATTTTTCTAAATGTTGCTTAGTATTGTAGTTAAGGAGGATAAGACAGGTGCCAGCCAAACTTGAAAACCATGTTCCACACCACCACGGGTCTCTTTTTTTTTTTTTTTTGAGAGACACCACCGTGGGTCATTTGAGTTGGAAGGAAGAAGGTCATGGTTGTTGTCCTTATAGCATTCCATAGGGATCTTTGTCATATCTGGTAATCAAGAACGATTTCATGCAAACTTAAGCACTGCATCACTTAACTACAGAAATTTGACGAGGGTGCAACATGATCGAAAGAACCAGATCAATTTCTGAATGAAAGCAGAGCAACTTTGTAGTACTAGGATCTGTTTTTCAGACGATTCACTACTCAAAATGGCAAACTGTGCAACATCTTTGTTTTTGACACTAAACAAAGAACATAATTAAAAAGGGAAAAAAATTATTTACAGCAATTAATATAAATAAGTTGATGTGTCAAAGAAAAGCAAAAAATGAAATACCTCAGGAGCCATCCAAAATGGTGAACCCCTCACCGAATGAGAAGGCGCTGCTCCACTTAACTGATTCAGCGGAAAATTTCAAAAACCAGTTATTTTTCATATTTTAATTAACTGCGTTAACTGATCAATGAAAAAATGGAATTCATATAATACATAACACGGTTGGACTAGTTAAGAGCGTCTTTCTGTCAGACATAATACATGCAGATCTGAGTATAGCAGCACCTCACCAAACAACATGCAGATACTCATAGGACTACAGAAGGACTGTCACAGTAATTGGTTGTAGATGCCTTCCCAGTTGCATCAAAGGACACTGGGCTTACATTCTAAGGATAATCCACGTTATAGTAAAAAACAAAAAAGTCAACCTCTATTTGGCGATTTTGTTGGAGGTTTAGATTAAAAATTCTATATTTTACATAGAATTTTTACTTATATTCCTGATTTCTGAATTCTGTCCATCAGAGATAAGTTTGGTCTCGTTACTTTTGGGTTCATCTATTATTAGTTCAAAAGATGAAAATATTAGATTCATGCATTATATTTAGAGATGTCTAGTTGTGTCCAATAGAAGATCTGGGAGGGGTAAAGTTTTTTTAGGTTTTGTTCAGCCTCTTATCATCTCCTCTTATATATATATATATATATATATATATATATATATATATAAATAATTATCTCCAAGCATGGAAGTCCACTTCTTCTAACCACGATGTTTTTGTTCCCTTGGCTTTATACTCTAATCTAACAAATCTAGATACTCTCCGTTACAACATTAATATGATTCCCATTGAGGGAAATCTCCAACACCAGACAAGTTTTAGCATCAGGAGAAGGAAGCTACTTAATACCAAAAGATTATTTGCAGTGAATAGGATTTGATATCTGGACAAATAGTCAGATTCTTTCCTATTCTATTATCGTAGCTAGAAATGGTCTCTAAATTTTAAAATGAAATGATTATTTTTCATAATCTATGCAGAAGTTTTAGAAATTTCTGCAACAAGTATAAAGCATCTCCTGAACCGGGTGTGTTTCTATGGTTTTGAACTTCCTTTCACCTTTTTGTTGCGACCATAAACTTGGATATCTTCAGTTATTTAAGATGACCCTACTTTAGTGACAAATTCAGAATGGTCTTGGAGCATGACTTTGGACTAATGCATTCAAACCATGGGCCCTAAACCAGTTAAATTAGCTAAGACACCTGCAAAAGTTCAATGATTGTGTTAAGCCATACACTTAAAATCCCATAGACCCAGCAACCCCTTGCATGCTAAGACTACAGGTGAATATATTTCTGAGAAATGAGCAACAAATATACATCATTTTTGGATGAAGAATTTGATTCTTTATACTTTTAAAACTATACCACCAGCATAGGCAAAAACTAAGATGCGTTCAGTATGTTTTTTGTTATTTATGTCAACGCTTCTATTATTATAAATGGAAGTTTTCTTGAGTTTTCAAGACGCCACATATACCATTTTTCCTCATACGGAGTGGCTCTTCTCTGCTTTCTTGCCTTAAGAACGTGGCACTCACAATATTATATATATATATATATTCTGAGCCCATAAATAGCCTATATTTTAGTCTAAAAAGATGAACTTGAACAGAATGTATCTACTCCTTTCTCTAACTTTTTTACATCTCAACCTTTGACAGAGGAGATTGCAACTTTAAACTGACTGAAATACTTTAATGGTACGCACAAAGCAAAATTGTTAGCTGATATAAGACGATATGCTCATAGAAGAAGAAAATCCTCGGATAAAGATATCTTAACACAAGGTGAAAATTAAGTAAACAAATTTCTTCCATGCAAATCACTACTTGTTTATAACTACAGAGAAAAACTTACATGCTTTGCCATCCCAAAGTCAGCTAGCTTGACAACACCATTCACGTCAACCAGCAAATTTGCCCCCTTGATATCCCTGTAAGAATCAACTAGCACATCAAGGCTTTTTCAATAGAAAAACTCTATATATGTATCGTGTAAATTTCAGAGGTTTAAAAAGAGGAGGCAACTGTATTAGGTTAGTTTTCAAACCGTAGCAACACTAACGAGATGAAAACTTTAACAAATTATGGCAAAAAAGGAAAACGCAGAGGTACAGGTTTGTGCCAACCAAGTGGTCCTTTGTAATATTGTTTATTTGTACTACAAATCAATAGGTATTTAAAACAAATGGAATAAGAAACTGTTTTGTATTCGCCAGATGATATATTGATTTTCAAAATCGAACAGAATGTTATGATCGCATGTAATGACTAGTGCATTATTGAAGGAAGAACACATTGAAAACAACAGTACAAGAGATCCAGTTGCATCTAAATAATGACCTGTGCATGACTTTTTTACTATGCAAGTAAATCAGCCCATTAAGAATGTGACGGGTAAAATTGCGCACCACCGATTCTGTCATAGCCCCACAGTACTGACGAAGGTATCTATTAATTGAACCAGGATGGACATATTCTAGATAGATATACAGCCGATCCTCTATCTGCATATGTTAAACTGAATGCATATATAAATTTGCAATAGTTGAAACACTAAAGATTCATACAACCAACAAAAGAAAATGCTCACTGTCTCGCTCCCATAGTATTGTACGATATTAGGATGCTTAAGTTGACTAAGGAACTTCATTTCCTGCAGGAGAGGAAAGAAAGGTCAAACAATCATAATCAAGCAACGATGCAAGTGAGAACACCAAATGTGATTGGAAAAAGAATAAATTGATTAACGAAGGTGATATCTGATCGACAAGGCCAGTTTTACATATGGAGGAAGATTATCTTCATTTTTTTATAGAGGATGGAACAACCAACAAGAAGGCATTGTGGCGTACAAGATAAATCGGTCAGTTTATGCATAACTTGTAAAATCAAGAACTAACCTGTTCTAACTGATTCAGACATTCAGCAGATTTTGGATCATCGGGAATTATAAAAACTTCCTTCATTGCACATAGGGCTCCAGTATTTCTGTTAAAACATATTAATTATTTCCAAGAAGGTGATGCAATCGTAACCTACGAACAATATATCTGTATGTAAACCTGTTGGTGGCTTCATAAACAACACCAAATGTTCCACTTCCAAGAAGTTTTCCTTTCTGCCACTGATTTGCAATCAGTGATCCCTCTGCTTTTACTGCACTTTGGTGACCACTTTGATGAGAAAAAGCTGATTGTGAAGGAGGTACTGCCCCAGGAGGGAGAGGGAGTGGGTGAACGGCTAAATTACCACCATTGTCATGCCCTGCAGCCAAGCTCTCTGGGAACATCTTCAGGTGCAAGGGCGATGGTGATGGAGGCGCACTATAATTTCTAGATCTAAAGATAGGGCCTTGAGTTGGACTAGTACGAGGAGAAGGCTCCGGACTGTACTTTGTAATATCAGGTGATGAGAAAGATGTGATCATAGCAGTTGAAGGAATCACTGGCGGTGACCAAGTCTGAGGTCCCAGAGAAAATGAAAATTCGAGACAACTGAATGTTCCAGGGCTTTGTGAAGGACTACCAGTTGGACTTGAAAACTCGCTGACTGGAGCACTTTTAGGAGGAATATTCAACATGAAATTTGTAGCCTCATAATAATTTGAATTTGCGAGCACCTTCCTCCTGTGGTTAATAGTTGTTTTATTTGATGTGATGTTCACTTGCTGCGTACTAAAATTAGTCTGGTTAGCTATCCTACTGCAATGAATTCAATGAAACTAGTCAGGATAACATCAACTATCAGAGTAAAAAAAGAAAGATGGCTGATGTTGGAAATATTTATTGACTAATGCAAAAGTTCCAGATCAAATTACTGCCATTTCTTATCATATCATCAAGGGAAAAGGACGGTAGCATGAGAGATCACAATAGTTACAAGTAGATTCATAAATATGGTGGACAAAAGAGAATCAAGCTTAACAACCATGCTTCAACCACTATTTTTTCTTTTTCATTTCTCCATTCCACCAGCATACTGGTGAGTAAGAAAGATAGCACATAGTCATGATGGCCAACTAGCTCACTAATCCTTCTGAAACCTAAATAACGACCAAATTCATAAATGGCGTGTGGTAAACACCACCAAAGGTCAACTATATGGTCGGCATATCATAGTAAGAAAAGGTTTGCTTGAGAGGAGAGACAAGGCAAAAAAATCATGAGCTATAACATCTCTGTCCTGTCATTCCAAGTTAAACTAGCTCGGAAGATAAAATGCCTTTTGATATTTAGAAATTCAAAAAACACTCTCATCAAAATAAAAATAAAAACATTCCTGAAACTTTCACCATTGAATTACTGTAAAAATAATGTCAATTTTGTAATATTACAGAACAAAGGATCTTCCTACTCAAGCATTCCGACAGAAGTATCCCATTAGCATAATTAAACGATGATAAACATCATAACATTTAATAATGAGGTCAATAAACTCAATGAACATAAATCTACCTCCTTTAGTAATCATCAGAAAAATGGGAAGAAAAAGCATTAACATAAGATATCAATTTACAGGAATAGATGATGAAAACGCGATACACGGGAGCCCTGAGTTAGATCCAGAAATTGTCAAGGGACATGTGACTATAGAAAATAGGAAAAAAGAATTGCACACCTCCATACGGCAGATTCGGAAGGCGTAGGCTCGGCAGCCGCGCCATTCCCGTCATTCCCCTCCGCCCTGCTCGATGCCTTCAAGGGCGAAGGCAGAGGAACGCCGTGGCAGTTCGGCGGCGATAAGCTCAGCCCTCGACTCGATACGGACTCGCGATCGGCCGAGGCCATGGCGTCCTCCGGCCGGGGGAGCGGGAAAGGAATGAGCATGGGCGACGACGCGCACCGTGTGGGGAAGGAGTCGAGGTTGCTGGAGTTGCGCGAGATGGTGGAGGAGCCGGACACGGCGTCGCCCGCAGGATTCTCAAGGGCGAGCGCCTCGATATCGAGGTTGTTAAGTCGGCGAATCTTACGCTGGCGGCTGAGGCGGGGCTGGGGCGAACGGCGGCTCCGACCGAAAATGCGGGTTTTGAGGGAGGACACGGTGCCGATGGGCGGCGGCGGGGAGGTAGAGGAGGAGGCCGAGGGGGAGGAAATGATATGTCTGGTGCTGCGGCCGTGGCTTCTGTTGCTGCCCCACCAACGCTTGGAGAGGACGGAGACGGATGACATAGGTGGAGCGAGGAGGGGGAAGGCTTAGGGCACCTGCAAAAGGGAAAGGAAGCCCTAACCCCAACCCCAAGGTTGGAGGAGGAGGAGGAGGATGGTGGAGTCGCTCATTGGAGGAAATCGGAGAAGATAAAGGAGGAGGAGGAGGAGAAAAGGCCGTCGACGCAACGACGACGAGAGAGGAGGGAAAAGAAACGGGCGCGAGCGCGACGCGAACCAATCTCTCGTCGCGCCGACACGCGGCTTCCTGTATTTTTTCCAATCGATGGGTCTACGTGTTACTAAACTTGACTTGGACCGTTACCGTGCATTTGACTTTCATATGTCTCCCGATATGTCGAGCCGTTATTAAGTGGACCGGTCTCGGTCCCGACATATCGAGCAACGCAGATATTTGCGTCGAAATTGATAAAATTTTAAATTAAAACCGACAAACGCTCTCCTCCTAATAAAAACTTTATAAATTGGAGTAAAAAATATTAATTACAATTTTAAAGGAGAAGGGAAAAAATTAATAATATTTTTGAACTGCTAAAATTGGGCAGTATCTGTTTAAGAAATTGTTAAAAATAATTTTAAGACTTCGGCGTCTTCTCTGCACATCAGCTGGATTGACTTTATAGTACGAATCGTTGTTGGCATGCAGTCTCCAGCTGGCAGCTGAGGTCTGAGAGGAGCAATGATGGTCGACGGCTGACCCAACCTTCGTCCACGTTTTTTTTTATTCTTTTACTGTTTGGCCCGAACTCATGAGAGATCGTTTCGTTTAATCTGTCTCCATGCTGGACTTCGATTCTTTTTTGAAATATAGATATATTTTTCCTTCTCGTTGACGTAAATACACTACTATGCTTTAATCTCGCACATAATTTTTTTAATGAAAAAACCTGTATAAATTAATAAGAAAAACGGACAGTGATGTAAATTATTAGATCCAGGAGGTAGCAATAATTCTGACTTCTTCCACGCAATCCATGGAGATTTGAGAGACTTGACCAAGTCTTTCGAAGCCCATTCGCTTAAATAGAGTTCAAGACAGGTCGAGCGAGCTAAAAGAGGTCTTTTTTTAAATTAGAAAGAATAGGTCAAGCTTAAAAGTAATGCTGTTAGTTTGGACTGTACATGAAGTTTGGCAAGTTTACATTCTCTCAGTGAAAAAGAGGTTTATAAAATAATGCATACAACCATGAGCTCGTTTAATTTTGATGAAGAATATCACATGATGAATGAAACCATCTAATAGCTATCCGAGAGTGGAAATAATGGGCCGGATCTCATCTGTTATCGGGTAGCTGAAACCGGTCTGTGTACCCAACAATTATGGTAAGATACAAACATTTAACGTGAGTTTATTCCTTTCGTGTGCGTTCTCAAAAACAAGCTTCAAGATTTATTTTTTTAAAAAAACTTATTATCTTCTGGGCTACCATTCAGAGGTTTGTGGCGTTAAAACCCACTAAAAGTATGAAGAAATTATATTTAAATGAAAAATCGAGCTTTGCGAATGAATAATTTTAACTGTGGCTAGAGATTGCGAGCTGATCTCAGTGCAATTTATATATAATACGTCACGAGGAAAAAAACTTCACAATGAATAATAGAATGGAAGTGTGCGTATGCTCATGACTTTATTTGTAATTATAAGTAATGAAAATATAATTTAATTTTTGTTAATAAAAGATCCGGATGAGCAAAGTAAAATTAATATTTCATCGCTTTTAATAAATATATTTAGTACACTGGATCAATCACATGGCAAAGTTTCCCAGCGTAGAGAGAATATAATGAAGTGATTCATCTGGAGGAGGAAGAAGAAGAAGAGATGCCCTAGCTAGTTGTTGCCCTACAATAAGGAGGATGAGTGCCCTAAATGACTCCTCTCATCTTCTCCTTCGACGCTCCACTTTTGCTGTGCTTCCGCTGCCTGCTGTCGAAGCCACAGCACCCTCACTTGATGATCCTGATCACCACCTGCAGACGAAAGAGGAGGGGAGGGAGCGGCGGCCGCGCCGCGGCAGGCGGTGAGCTGCAGCTCCGTGCGGCGGAGCTCGGCCTCCGCCTGCTCGATCCGCTGCTGGAGCAGCCAGATGTAGCCGACGCAGCCGTAGACCGGATCGTGCAGCCGCGCTTCCGTCTCGAACGCCAGGGAGCTCGCCGCGTCCTCGCGCCGCGACGGGCTGAGCCGCCCCAGCAACCGCGCCGCGTTGCTCGTCCCGTAGATCCGGTGCACGTTGGCGAACTTCCCCGGCTGGTCCGCCGGGAAGTGGGGCGCGAACACGCACCCCGCCGAGCACCGCCGCCGTAGGAACTTGCACGCCGCGCACGGAGCCGAGCTCGACGAGCCCGGCATGCCTCAAACTCCTCCTGCAAGAACAGGCCGGGAGATTAATGGGTTAGGGTGTTCGAGGCCGGCTTATGCTGGCGGCGGAATCAGAGTTTTTGGGTAATAATTGCATCGATCGGAGTTAGCGGTAGAAAGCAGACATCGCAGAGGAAGTAGGATTAGGGTTAGAGTTAGGTTCAGGATTAGGGTTTCTCTCTCTCTTTTTTTCCCCTCCTAGCATGGAGATCAAATCTTTGCGCAGATTGAGGAAGATTAACACATCATGGATTGCTCAGAGTTCAACAAAAAAAGAAAGAAAACATTGGATCTAATAGATTACTGATGCATATATCATTACTGAAAATTTACTATATTTTTATACCTGATGATAATGATGATGGTGGAGGAAGAGATCAAACTAGTACCGAAAGGAGATGATGAGATGAAGAACTTGAAGTACTGGACCTCAAACTTAATCTGTGGTACAAGGAACCGAGTGCCTCTTCTTCTTCCTCCTGTTTTTCTAGGGTTTGAGGATGAAAGCTCACGGCAAACCGATAAGTAGCACATTATTTCAAGCTTTCTCTTTCCTTCCTGTTCATCGTTCGTTCAGTATTTACCAGAGGAAATAAAAGACAATGAAACATATTTATAGCAGGTCTCTATCGAATAGATATATATCTCTAACTAGGCAAATGTGGAGGGAGATTATTTACGAGAATTCAGGTGTTTGATATATTATTTCTTTAATTCACACAACTTTGAAAAGCTTATCTGTAGCAGGTCTATGTCAAGTAAGGACAAGGGAACATATTTATAACCAGTCTTTATCAAACATGAGCTATCAAATACAGCAGGTGTCATTTGTGTGGTGTGTTTTTTTACCAATTTATTTAATTATATTTTTATAAGTCTATACAAAAGGTCCCAACTTTCGCAGGCTAATTCCAAGAGTAATTTATTAGATCATCCTTGAAATGATTGTTCACAGTAATAGTTGGTTGTGCACAGGTTCCCGTTTTTATAATACAGTAGATTTTTACTAATGCAGCTCATTGTACAATTAATACAAGCAAGTGCTCGCTTTTTTAGTATAACAAATTTTAAGTTATTTAGTGCTTAAATCTGCGATCAACTTCGGATCTGGTAATTTTCCAACCCTCTGTTTCTTTTTTCTAACCTAAAGATATCAAATTTTGTTGGCATTGGTTTTGACCTTATTACTTGATATTGTAAGGGCTAGTTGAAAATTAACTAACCTTTATTTTAAAATCAACAAAATATTTGTAGTATCCTAACTGCAATATTATGTAAATTAAACTATATAATTTAATATTTAAATTCTTAAACATGATTTCGGTTTGTAAAATTAAGAAATAAAATATGTTTATATGACATGCTAGGCATAATATTTTAAATGATATCAAAACATATTATTAATAGAGTAGATATTCTATTTATTTTAAAATATAGTTGCAATCAGATAATTTTTTATTTTTAATTTATTTTCCTTTTCGAAAAAAAACATTTTCCCCCTTTCCAGAAATATTTTTAAAAATATAAATTGCCTTGTGAGAGCGGTCAAAAGCCCTAGAGCTTTCAAGGTGCCACATTCATGGACGCAGTCCATGGCATCGCGGCCTCTCTTCTCCTTCAAGAGTTTTCTTCGTGCCCTCTCTTCGTCCCCTACGGCGATCTCCGACGGCGGAGTCCGTAGCACCATCTATCAGCAATCTATGTTCCGCCGTCCACCGACGGTGAAGCGCCGGGTGACGCCTGGGAACTCGTGCAGCTTCATCGGGACAGTGGTCAGACCAGTGGAGAGATACGCCGTTGACGATCCTCTTTCCAGCGCCTACACTATTCTCGAGGTGAAGGGACCTCCTACCGATCAGAATCCTTCGTCTTTCTGGTGAGTTACCGCCTTTTCTCCATCCACCTTTAGTTATCCCTCTTAATCTTTGATTGATACTCTCTGTTCGGGTTCTAGACGATCTTTTATTGATCGCTACCGTTCCTGTCTATATGGTTTCTTATTTGATCTTACCAATAATGTTACTGGCTCTTCCAGAGATTTTGAAGCACAAGGTTATATACAACTTGAAAGCATATATTTACAGCTTAGATTATGCATGATATATAAACATGAAGATGTTTTATTGCTTGGTTGCATTTAATTATTTTTCTTCGTAGGTCAATAAATGAATAATTGGGAAGGAGAACAAAGATATGTTTCAATTGCAGTGAACTTAATGGAGGTATCACAAACAACTCGCGTAAATTCTGTCCTGACATCAATCTACTGATATTATGAAATTTCATCTATGTCGTTCCCCTTAAAACGCCATTGTTTGCTGTAATCCCTTCTCTGAAATGCCAATTATGCTCTCTTCTATTTTAGTGTGGTTTGAAGTTAGACCCATGTACTTCCTGGTTCAATTGTTTTCAGAACTGCCAGTTTTGAAACTGATCCTGCAGTTTGCTTAGCAGTAAATCCCCTTCCTTTTTAAAGATTTGTATATTGATGTCTATCATGGCTCTTGATGGTTGTCTGGTTATGGGTAATGGCATTGATCTGCTAGTGACTGATTTGGTAGAGTTCTGGAGCAGGTTATTTCTACAAATGTCGGACAAGCTGGCAGAAGTATCTCTCAAATACTTGAATCCAAATGACTTGATACATGTTCATGGTCCTTTGACGTGTTTCAAGAGGTCTAGTGGAAATGATTGCAATAAAATCTTCTACAAGGTATAGAGGCATTAGGATTAGTTTCAGCACTTCATTATTCTTGTAGTTTTTTCCCCTTCTGTTTACATGAATTTTTTTTTCTCAAAAAATTTATCGTGAAGCTCTCAGAATTTTTTTTTATAACTTGAGCCTATACCAGTTCTTAGTCTTCTAGAGCATGCTATCTGATTGTATTGTTTGTTATATTTGGAACTTCATCATTGATTATCTATTTTGCCTTGTTGTGTTTGTCTAACTCATTTCGTGTTGCCTGATGTCAGTATTGCCCTTAGGCTAGTTCATGTTCTGTCATACTGTTTCGAAATGCATTTAACTTTCATAATTGATTCATCTGTTATTGGTTCTGAAGCTGGGATGTATCTTTACTTTCCAGTCCTTCACATTTCCAGCAATTCTTTACTATTATTCTTTCACATGTTATTTTTGAATATTTGAGCCATCAAACATCACAGACATAGTTCATTCCAGGTTATTGTCAAAGAGTTGAATTTCATCACATGTCATGGGAGAAAGTCTATAGAGCCTGAGAGTTCAATAGCGGAGGAGTCAACAACACCCACATCCAGTAAGCTCCTTATCCCTTGAACTTAGTAACTTAACCTTAGTGGTTTTACAGCAACTGTAATCATACTTTTCTCCATTTTGGGTTATATTTTAATAGGAAAAACATGTTTGCCAATCATCATAGAACTGAACCACTGATAATAGTATCTCTTGCTCGAGTGTGTGCAGGAGACAGTGAGAATAAATGCCATGATCGTTTGCGCTTATGGCAGATATTCTTTGCAAGTCCATATGAATGGTGGGATAATAGGCAAAAAAAGCTGCATCCAAGTTTGCCAGATTTCAAACACAAGGACACTCATGAATGCCTGTGGCTTAGGTCAGATGACCCTCCTTGGCTACGGAGGCAGCTGCAACTGTTCGACTCAAAAATGCTAATTCCATCCAGACACTCAAAGCTGCAGAAGTTCAAAATAGATTATTTAAACTGAACTTATACCATGAAGAAGATAACAGATAATGACATCCCTTTTTTTTGAAGTAAAGATTGAGATTGCTGACCCAGCTAATGCAAGTTTGATCTCCTTGATGAAGTTCAACTGTTCATCTCTGGAATGTTTGAAGCAGTTAATAACCAAGGCATTTATTGCCGGAAAATTGAAAGTTAATATTTGAGGTTGATCTGGGAGAGTGGGGTTTAGCAATTGCTGAGATGAAACGTACTTCAGAACTTATCTGATAAAATGTTGTTGGTATTTATTTGTGTTATTATTCTTATTTTTTTAAACTCTAGTTTATTATTATTATTTTTATAGGCTAAACTACTGTACAGATTGACATTACGGTAACAAGAAGAGGAACATGCTTTCGGTACCATCCACGGAAGAATTCTTTAAAGTGCGTAGCATATTAGTGTTGTGATCTTTCTATGGTCGATCAATATATTTTTTGACATGAAACTACAGTGACTATGCCGGTAAATAGGTTCAAGCTTTGTGTTAATTTCATGGGAATTGCAGAATGTGGTAATATGTGCCTTCTGCCTTTTTTCTCAATTCCTAAAGGAACAAGGCTTTAGAAGATGTTTTTTAGCTTATTTCCTGGATGTCCATTTTTTTTAATGTATCTCATAGGTCTTAAATTAAGGCTATCTAGTTAAGAGCTTTATTACTGTAAACTAAATAAGAAGCACTTTACTTCTGGTGGGCTATGCTGTTGCTTCTGTCCTACCTATTATTTATTTGACATGGACATTCTCTACTGGCCCTGATCCTTTATTTTGAACATGGCAACTGTTAACGATGTTTTGCTTGCCTCAAGACCGGAAACACAATGTATCTGGTTTTTTTCTTATGAGTTTGACTGAGTTGAATATTGTTACTAGTTGTAAATCTCAAATCATGGTGTTACTAACATCAATCCTAGCAACATGGGGGTTAGTTGCTATTTTGTCATCTAGAAGTGTAAATGACCAGGTTTTGAGTTTGAGGAAGCCCTGAGGAGGTCTACTTTATCAGGTTGGGAAAACTCTGAACCCAAGATTCAGCCCAAATTTGTTAAAACAAAAGGCATGAATTGCTTTGGGTTGGTTGGTTGACGGGGAGGTAGTGATTTCAACTTTCTTTTGAAAAAAAAAACTTTCCATTTAAACATGTCCATTTCCAGGCTAGGTTGTGACGGTCCAGTTTGGAGTGATTTATATATTTGTTTTGATGATTTTATATGTTATATTTCAATTAAAAATTGGGTTGTATTGGATGTTTGTTTAGGGGAAATGTCAACATTATTAGTTCGAGTTCACTAAGAATTAAAGCTCCACTGTCAGACTGTGACTAGAACGAATGAGTCAGCCATAAATATTAGAACCTCAACAGACAGTGATTTGTTGATTGGTGGTGATATGATCTGTCATATATGTATTGATAATTCCTCTCCTGGTTGCATTATCCTCTTTTCATATTTCGAGTTTTTATTGATGCTTATTTTTCTCTGATGGCTTATCTGTTGTGTCTTCTGCCAGGGCAGGATTGTTATCTAGTCTTAAATAGCAGGACGGCAGCACTGATATCTTTTGCAGATTCTTCAAGTCGAAAAGGACAACAGTCGCTTATATCTCTGGTTTGACTTCTTAATGCAATCTCTCTTATTTTAGAAGAACGTTTCCTATGCAAATGGAAAGGGAGAATTGGGTTTATAATCCGTCAGGAGCACCATCTGTAGTTCGTGGTTTACATTTTAAAAGATACGTAACATTTTCTAAAAAACTGAGTTAATCGGTTCAAGTCTTGTACTGCCTAACCAGATTTTTGAGCTTATTGGTTAGATTTAACAGATATTGACCAAATGAAGTTAGGGCATAATTGACGGAGGATGTGATGTAGATGTCACGGGCTTGTAGGATCTACTGTTATTACTTTCTGTTAAGTGTCTGGTTCAGACCTGTTTTTGGTGTGCAGTTGGCCAGTTTCAGACAGGAAGACTGAGTTTAATTTGCACGTTCATGTTAAAAGAATCTTGCCAGTAAACCTGTCAAAGTGGAGTTGTCATTTTTTTCTTTATTTCTTTCATTGGCTTCTGCGGAGTTAGATCCAGCATTTTGTAGTACTTGTGATTCTCTGATACAAAATCGGGGTGCTCAATTTCTGTATGGATCGCATAGCAACAGTATCTAGTTGTTTTGTTAGGAATTACAAGAATTGACTAGCCAAGAAAAGAATTCCAGACTCAAAACCAGACGGAATTTGAGTAGAACAATTATGTTTATTACTCATAATTATGTTTATTTTTTAGTAATAAACATAATTGTTCTACTCAAATTCAGTCAGGTTTTAAGGGGGTGTAAAATATGGTTTGACCGAGTTGTGTAGGTTTGGCAATACTGCAAGCTCAAATCCATTGCCTTCCCTATGTGCAGCTCCTGAAATTAAGGAGAGAACTTGTGAAATGACCACCTGGAGGAACAGGATTTATCTGGCAAGATGATCCGTTGTCGAGGTAGGACTTCTTCCTCTATGCTGATGACTAGACATTGCTGGGGAACTTCTGCAATTTATGGATGTGTTGACATTTGGCTTCTTCCTCTGGGCATATGCATACACTACAAACATTATGTTGAATTAAATGCAGCAGGTAGACTTCTACAGAACATCGTCAAATGCTAGTTCTAAGTCAAGATGACAAAGGTGAAAGATCACATTAAGCCGGCAACAATAAACTGTTAATAGTAATAATGGACAGCATCAAAGCTGTGAAGAGCTGGAGACCAACAGTGAGTTTGATATTGGTGATATCAGAAGACAAATACTGCATTAAAAAATGACCAGGGGGATATTTTACTCTGATAAACAAAAAACGACTAGGAGATGATGATTGCGGATGACTGGCAGAGGCATCATAAAACAAAATTGTACCGACTAGGTGAAATGATAAGGTGGTCCCTCAGGAGATAGCAATGAGACACCCGAATCATGGATGAAGTAATCAATCAAGAACAGAAAAATGACTTTAGCTGAAAGATGAGATGCCTTATCCAAGCATTGAATTTTAAGACGAGTTCCAGCCAATCTCAGTGGACCACTGATTAAGATCATGAAATGTTCGCTGCACCCGTTCTTCAGATTTGCCTTGTGAAGAAGGGTGGCCTGGATACAGACTGTCAGTGAACCTTACACGATGGAAAGCAAATGTGAAACTTGAATCTCGAGCTGTTTGATGAGGACTCCAAATTAAGTTCAACCATTTCGATTCGCCTACTTCAATCCACCAGGTCCATTCTCGGAGGTTCTTCCCTTGTTATTCTGTAGGCTGATCCTAGGAAAATGCTTCAATTAATTTGACTGACTCTCAGAACAATCAGATTTCAATCACCGAACATGCCCTTATTACCAATGTGGAAGAAAAAAATTTAAGCTGAGACAAAATATGCAGTAATAACTTTCTCACACAGGGAAAATGATACTCTACATGATGATCAAACTGTGTGCCAAAACAAACTCTCACTGTCCAATAACCAAATCCCAGAAAGAACAAGAAGCTAATAAAGGGAGAGCTTCAAGACTCATCTCGGTGGGATAAGTTACCTTTTGCTTCCTTTACCTTTCATGTAGAACACATACTGGCTTCTCCGAGGTCTTTTCTATCTGCAAAATTCTTGCTCCCTGTATATTGGTCTCCATATGCCGACCTCTTCAGCAAGTACCTACACAAGCCTCAGTCTTCAAACTACAGCTCTCCAGCTTCAGAATCAACCTATATTGCACCCTAGCTCTCCCTCATCTCCAGCTATAAGTCTCTGACTTGCCATCTTCTTCTGAGCTATCTCCAGCAGTAGCTGACACTGCATGAGCTGAGCCAGCCAACTGACATGGACTTTGCGGAGAACTCGATAGCGAAAAACTCTGCTGTGAAGGACTTGTGTGCTGCTGCTCACTGGGATTCCAAATGTCTTTTGCATCACCACCTGGTCGAACTGATAGTGTCGAAGAATTGGATGATGCTCTTCGAGTGTGCATCCGATACTTCTGAAATGGTAGGATCAGATTATGAAATGAAATGAAGCCATGGCAGTAGATCAACAACTGGAATTGATGGACTCAAAACTTCACCTGCAGATGGCTCTTCACTTCGTCATTGGTAAGACCTTCCACCTTCATCTGCTCCCTTATCTGCTTCGGTGTTGCCACTGCATCAACGAACACATCTTTTGATCGAGTTCTTGCACACTGATTTCTTTCTTCTCGAAGCAAAAGTGACTTGAACAAAGAAAGAAGTATAAATTTTTTAGGTCTCACGTTCGACGCCGCCGAGCCGTTGGATGGCGAGTACGAACCGGCGATGCAGCTCCTGCGACCAGCAACGCCTCGCCTTCCTCGACAGTTGTTGCAAGTTAAGTTGGACGGCGGCGACAGCAGTCGTTGGAGATGACTCCGGCGCTCTGGCAGCAGCAGCTTTAGAGGCTCCACAGCTATCGCCGTGGTGGTTGACGCTCTTCACAAGGGAGAGAGGGTTGCTGATCGCTGGTGATTGCAACGACAACTCTGTCTTCTCTGCTTCCCCCTTGCAGCTCACGGGAATCGCGGAGGGCCCTTTAAATGGCACGAACGCGCCCTTGCTGCTCCGTCTCCTGGATTCCAAGAACAAGTTCTCCTTCTCTGGCTCGCTATGATCGCCGCCTCCTTTCTGCAGTCGAAACCGGCCGGTCATCCATTTTTAAGAGATCTCACAGAGGCGTACATAAAACTCACACAGGTTCTTCTTTTGTACCTCTTGGGCAGTAATATTATCGGGGATTTTGATATCATTATTATCCTTGCAGTAATCGACGCTCCACAGTTGTGCGGAGCTCATCCACTTCATCTTGTCTTCCGCCTCAAGTCCTCCATCCTCCGCGACTTTACTCTTTGCAGGTATGAATTCTTTGAAGAGGCGCGCCGATTTCTCGCTGCGGCATCGCTCGATCTCCTTATTCAAACCTTCGATCACTGAAGCCGTGAAAAAAACAACGTCAAGATTGCAAAAGGATCGGAATTTTCTTTTCTTTTGTAAACAAAGATTGAGCGAGCACAACAAAGTTGAAGATGACGAGGAATCCGACCGACCGTCGCAGAGGAGATGCATGCAGAGGGGAAGCTCGCGCTTGAAGGCCTCGATCTTTCGCTTCTCCTCCTCCAAGCTCTTGACGGACTCCTCGAGCCTGGCTGCGCGGGCGCCGTCCCCACACTCCGTCGCCGATGCCGCCCTGAGGAAGCCGCCGACTGTGCTCACGGCGCAGAGCTTCAGCTCGAAACCCATCTCCGGCACCGCCGGGCCCATCGCAGCTCCACCTTGATCGCTCTGTGTCGTCGTCCGTGAGATGAATCTCGCAAAGGAGAGCAGAGGAAGGCAGGTTGGAGTAGAAGCAGCATCACGGGAACGTTATATTATATCCGCCGACGGAGACGCACACCGTAACGGGGCGCTTCGATCCGGTTTGGACGAAACGGAGACGTCGAGCTCGAGTTGTCGCGTAACGCAACGCCACCCAGACTTTTGGCGGGACCGACACATCACTTCCCACGCAAACCTCATGCCTCGTTTTATATTTATATATTATTATAAAAAACCAGATTGTATATATTATTTTTTAAAAGTAAAATAGGTATAAAAATCTTATAACATAAAAATGCGTAGCTACCTATTATGGTAAGGAAATCAATTTCTCTCTTATATATATATATATTAATAAAATAAAAACATGTTAAATTATAAATTTATCATCTATAATTATTTAGTACACTTTTATATTTGTTATATTAATATTTTTCTCTTTTATTATTATTTCAATGTCAAAGATAACTTATATATATATATAGATACATACACACACAAGTTTTGCGTTTTTTTATATAAATGAAGGATTATCCTACCAATTAACTATTAATATTATTGTTATATAATTTAAAAAAACAGTTGTTCTATTTATCCACTCCATAATTATTTGTGGACTTGTCACAATGTTTTGGGGTGCAGGAATCTTGGTAAAATGTGACAGGCATATCCCCCCAAAAATTGGCCCTTCCTTTCGGGGTCAACTTCAATCCCTCTCAAGCCTTGTACGAGGGATAATTTCACTTATACCACTCAAATATTTGTTCAATTATACTTCTGAATATTACTGTTATAAAACTTTTCCCATGTTATTATTATGAGTATTTTTATACTTTTATTATTATATACTATTTTTTTATTAAAAAAATAACAGCTCAAATTACCATTCTTCCTGTGGATGGAAAAGAGTTTGGGGAGATTGATATCATTAATTCTTGTGAGAGATTCCTGTGGGGGAAATAGAAATAGACTTTTAAGTCTGAGAGTTGGAGGGTGGATGATGATGATGAAGAAGTAGCAGCATGAGAGGGATGTGTTGGAGGGAGGACAAACACCCCCTTCTTCTTTTCTTAAAAGCCAATTTAATGTGATTCATGACTAAAAGATTCACATGGATTTTTTTTGTGATTTTTTTATAAAAAAGAAGTCCCTTTTCTAGGGAAACTCAACCTTATCTTAACTGCTTATTTAAACTTAGAAAGTAAAAAAAAATAAGTGAATGTTTTTGTTGTAAATTTTAACTATATAAACAAAATAATATTTTCCTTCAGAAGTTATATAATTTTTCTATAAGTGCTGTAAATCCGAAGGCATAATTCTTGCTGTATTATCATGGTATATATTATATAGGTTTTTTTTTGGTAAAAAAAAAAAATTTAATATCTCCCGTGCTTCAACGCATTTGAAGGCTCAATTCTTGTTGTATTATCAACGAATTTATATTGTTTATTTCTCTCTCTCAATATTTCTTTTTTATAAAAAAATTACTAAAAGGTATTTATATTGTATTATATCAAATAGAGACAACACGCATGCATGCATGATTTATATTGTATTTATTTAATCAATTGATTAGTGTGGGGAATAAATAAGAAGAAATGGTAGATATGTGTGAGTTCTGAGTATAGAGAGATGTGATTGGGCATTGAATGCTCAATTAGATTCCACCCAAACAAGCCCTAAACAATTGGTATATTTCCATTTCTACTGAAATCTTTTTTCATTAGATTAATATATATATTTACAACCAACCATATTTTAGATTCTTTAGTTCCTTTTTATATATAATAATTATAAATATATTTATATTTATGTTTTCATGATTTATTTTATTATTGGGGAAAGGATAAAGTTGTCTAGTTGACCTACAAAAGCGGGCAGGATTCTGTTCTTCTGATCTCCTTGTGAAATTGCTGGATTCTGTGTGCATTTCTAACCCCTCATCTAAAGCAGAATATTAAATGTGCAGCAGGATATGATATGGACACGCTCAATAGTTCGAACACAGCACGAGAATTAGCAAGAGGGAAAGGGAAGGGAAGGAATCTCCATGGCATCATCATCTGATGACATCTTTTCTCTGTCATCTTCTTCTTGGGGGTGTCAGGATTCTAAGAAACCAAACCAATAGTTAAGCAGGTTGATTCCATGGATGATCACAATGAGTATATAAAATTAATGCTGCAAAGAGGCTTTTTATATTTGTAACTCTACTTGACTATTTCATCTTTCCTTTCTTTCTCTCTCCCTTCACATTCTTCAATCCTAAATAATTGTCTTCAGGCTCATCAGCTTTCCTGTAGGCCTTTTTGAACTTGAGAGAAGTCACACACACACACTGGATTTTTATTTATTAAGGAGACCAACATGGAATCAATGCTGTAGCAGCATTATCGCACGGGAAAACCAAAGCACTAATGATGAGCGAATGAATCCAAAAACCTCACGTTCCCTTTGATATTTATTAACAAGTTCCTTTTATCTGCATATACCTTCCGGACTTGCAGGAACACTTGCAGTTTCTTCCAGGAAAATGAAAAGAATATTGCAATTAATTGATCTAGTTTTGTTTGGGAAGTATGTTTAGCAGCTGGAGGAGGAGGAGATCAGAGGGAGGAATGATGAATCATCACCTCTTCTTTGCTAATTTCCTTCAAGAACTATCAAAAACAAGTTTATGCATGTCAACCTGTCGTATGGTTCGTGCTAATATTCTCTGTATCCAAGGAGACCAAAAACAAGTTCATGAAATAATAAGTGTTGTCATGTACTTTGGCTTTTGAAGCAGGCAAAGGACATTCCTTGATTCTTAAGGGGAACTATTATTTTCTTCCAAAAAATATTAAAAAGTTTCAGATCGAAGAGATCAAATCATGGAAAGGAGACCCCCTTTGTACACGCAAATCAAACTTGTGCTTCTTCTCGGCATACTAAAACATTACGCATGCATGATTCAATGAAGAAGCTAAGTCAAAAAAGGAGAGTATTCGTGATATCAAAGATCTCTCCTCTTTTCTTCTTTGCTCATCCAAACTTTTGACTTCTTCTGAAGGCGTTGCCCCCCTCCATATATCTTCTTCCAGCAATAAGGATGTCTCCCTTACGATCCCCATCAAGGGCACACCTTGCATGCCCCTTGCCGTAACTGAGCTGTCCCTTCAGCTGCTAACTCGATCACCATGGATGCCATTTGGAGTAGTAGTACAGGTCAGTAGTCAGATTTGATAAGAATCTGACTACTCCTTAACTCATGACTCAGCCTGCACGGAGGGTGGTCCGGGGATTCCTCCATCTGAATCAAAGAATCTGCAGCTGGTTCCCTTTGAGGACCCACTTCACATGGACTGACATCAACATGCCTCCTCTCCCCTAATGTCAAATGATTCTGGGATGGTGCACAACCATGGGAACTTTTAATTAGATGCTGCGTTGAGTACATACTGCCATTTAATTTGCAAACCTCCGTAGAGAAGAAGGATGAAGGCACTTGGTTCGACGAATCTTGCACTGGGGCCGGGGATCCAATATTTAGTCAATTCATTGCCTCTGCAATGCCACATCACGGATGGATATAACAGGTCGGAATCCAACACCAAGGGCGGGCTTTGCTGAAAAAGAAACCATATACAGGGTTTTGAGCATTTGAGGAAGGAAAAAAAAGAGCCACACAAGTTGACGAGTGAATTTTGGGTGATACATGACATCTGAATCGCTCTTTAGTTTTTGTCTAGGTAGAGTGTCGCCTTTACATGGTGGAGGTAATTTCCTGTTCAAAAAACATGCTGATAAGAAAAAGAACGACGACTGCCATTGCCATGAAGGACTTATAATAATAGGGTAGGATGTCAAAGTGGATTGAAACAAATAATGATTGGGAGGATATACACTACCTAGTAAGTAAAGGGATGCTGCTGGAACCTCAATGCACATGCTTCATGTCCTTCCAACAGAGTCATTGCCTAACCCAAGGAGAGCTGTAGAAAAATGCGAGTTTCTATTGCCTCACTTTGTTGTCATTTTTCTTTTCCTCTATTACTGGTGCAGTTCGTGAACCTCTCTGGAGGTACGTTTTCTCTTTTCCTTTCTTTCTTCTAATTTCTCTGTTCTAGTTTCTTCCTTTCAAGATTTTTTTTAAAAAAAGTGAAGAACTTATAATAGAAAACAATCCTGGAGTTCATAGCCAGGAAGAATTTTTTTTTACTTGTTAGAAGTTTCATTTTGTCAAGAGAAACACCAGTCGTCAAAGCTTGTTTTTAATATTGCTCTGATCCATCAATTTATTTATTTATTGTCTCTTCTGATGAAATGAAGTGGATCAACGTCTACTGCCTGCCCTTATTATCATAAAAACAACGAAGCCTCATGAACATTAAGCTTTCCTGAACATTACCGAGTTGGAGTACAGGAATGTTCAACAGCCAGCAGTTAGCTGAACATGAGTAGGTGGCTGATTACCCACACTGCCGCAGAGGGATAATTGTGCAGCAGCAACTGGCCTTGTGTGGGTTGGAGGCACAAATATCCTTACCACGATTTAATCTCTCATCAGAGCATCATAAGCTTGATCTTCATCTCATCCCATGGTTCATTCCCAAAGATGAAATGCCTGAATATCCACGTAGAGAACGCAAAAGGAGGTCTTGGATGGCTCCTCTCCACGTTTCAAAGGAACATCAAATGCCTCCTACTGCACCATTCTGATGCTGCTGGGCAGCGAAGTAAGGCATGCATGGAGGGCAGGTCACTTCTGTTGCTTGGCATCTTGAGAATGAAGGGCTGTTTAAATATGCATAATTGTGTGATGCATTTCACATCGGCATGCAGCAACACACTGCAAACTGTTCCCTCTTTCTTTTTTTTTCTTTAATGAGGTGATCACACTTCTTTATTCTAATCCTTACGTCAAGGCAAAGAAATCACTGACTTAAGTTTGGACCACAGATGACAGCTGAGATGCTTAATGGATGAAGTAACAAAACGATTCATGAACAGGGAAAGAAAGTAAAGAAAAGGAAAACTGAGTGGTCAATAAACATTCTTTTCTACTTGAGTTTATTAATTAGCTTTGCCGATGATCCATCGTTGTGCAAATAATTTAATGGAAAATAAAAGGGCCTCGTGGTTAATTAACTTATTGTGGTATAGTTTAATTACCTTTTGGCTCAATTAATTTTATACGATGAAACTATTTAAACTTTCACATGTAAATTAAGATACAAAACCGCTTGATTGGATTGGACTGGAAATCCAATATAAATAAGAGTTAGTCAGACGAGCTAATAAATTAATTTGAAAAGATTGATCTTCACTTTCGTTTACTTTAAAGAGTTATCGGTTAATTAAAGTCCCAAGATTTCTTGCTTGACAGGATGGTGAAGTGATGAAAGGAAGGGAATTAGATTCAAAGATCTAGATAGCTGTGAGCGGTGGATGATTTATTCTTTTGCCTGCATGGCACAACTTTACATAAAGAAAGAAATGAAGAAAGAAAGAGAAGTAGGATGCAAGTAGATGTGAAGTCCTAAGCAAGCAAGGAACGAAATAATAAAATTGCCGAAGGGGAGATTCGCCGTCTCCTTTGTGACATCAACGCAGCTATGTTGGATGGTGAGCTGCGGGCGATGTATCTGAAGGGGCAACAAGAAGAATTGGCGGAGGAGTGGATGGCGGACGTCGGTGCAGCCATTGTGGACGTCGAAGACCTGCTCGCCAGCATCGTCGACCGGCGTGAGAGGGAGCTGGCGGAATCTGGTCCCAGCCCTTTGGCCCTCATTGCTCGGTTGGCTTTTCGCATCGCAATACAGCGCAAGTTGAAGAAGATGGGGCGCAGGTTGAACGGCCTGGTCGAGAGGATTTCCGCATTGAAACTTCGGAGGGCGCCGATGGACTCGATGGATCCACTCGAGATGACGGCTACTCCGCAATCTTGGAAGACGAGGTGAAAGGATCAAGAAGAGAAGAGTACGAAGTAATCATGGAACAACTTTAGCAGCAACAAGCGATGAATTCAACGACGATGAAGGATGGTGAAGAGTATTTAAGCGTTGATGAAACGGATGATGCACGACGACCCTTCACCATCTTAATATACGGTGGAGAGGGAACGGGAACGAGCACCCTGGCTCGGAGGATCTACCACGACGAGTGGGTGCGCCAACACTTCCACCGTCGGTGTTGGGTGGATGCCTCCAATTTCTACCTCGGAGACTTGGAAGGAATGGGGAGAGAGATGGCAAGATCGACGGGGAATAATTATAACGATGATCAAGTAGCTGAAACCAGCAGCTCCCAAGAGATATGGGTATCCGCTGATCAGCGACTCGCCGGCGGAAGGAGGTACCTCCTCATTCTCGATGACCTTCAATTTTTGCGATATGAAAATGCAATCATGCCGATTGACTCAGAATGGAGGGATAAGTGGAATTATGAGTTGATGCGCATCCTCCTCCGTGTGGGTGGCCCAGGGAGTACGATCATCATCACTATCAGCAATACATTTGTTTTATTGTTTAGACCCGACTTTACCTTGAAGTTGGGGGGCATATCAGAGGATGAATGGAAAGATATAATCATGAGATGGGCGTCGTTGGATTCTCATGATCATCCTTGGGGCAAACAGTACCATAAGGGTAAAGAAGAAGAAGATCCTACTACAATGGCTATGCAAATTTATGAATCAAACTATCGTAATGTTTTATCATCTGGTGATAATAATCCCTTGAGCGCAAAGTCGGTGGGCTCCATATCCAGGTACATCAAACTCAGTCAGTGGCAAGAAATTATTGCCGATGGTTTTCATAATTTTGAATACTTAATCATGCACAATTTCAATGTGAATTTAATTAGACTTTATCTTCAACCAAGTAGACATGCACAGAGTCTATCGGTTATTATTTGATGATGATGATGAAGTTGCTGAAGATGATGATGATATTTTCCTTTCGAAAGAATTTATGCATTTAATGATTGCAGAAGGTCTTTTAGAATCGGACTCATGAAATGGATAAGAAGAAAATATCGACATAGATTCAGGGGTGTTAAATCTCAGTATTGTTGCACTTTAAAATTGGGTAAAGATGATCCTACACTCACAATTTCAAAGCAATGCAGACATTTACGTTTAGTTTTAAGTTCTAATGCATCAGCCTATTCTTTTCCTAGGCCGGCCCAATTTGAGAGGAACAAGCTTCGGACATTGATTTTACATGGTCCTAGAGAATATAAGACTTATCAAACTCTTGTAAATCCAGAGAGAATATTTGCAACCCTCACGTATGTACACTGCATTTAGAATCTATAAGGGTCCAGCATATATTTAATACGATTGGAAGACTGCAGAATTTATTATATCTTAACCTTTGGCTGACATCCATATATTTTCTAAATCTAAGGATTGTAAGCTTGGCCTACGGTCAGAATCTTATGAAACTATCAAGATATATTCATAAAGTCGTGGGATTGCAGATTCTAAAACTAACTTATTGTAAAAAGCTTCAAAAGTTACCCAACACAATCACCAGCTTGGTAAATTTGCAAGAACTTAATCTCGAAGGTCGTGCTTGGTTGGTCGAATTCCCTCAAGGCATCAATAACTTAAAGAGCCTGATAAAGCTAAACATGCATAATCGTGCATCGTTGACTCAAATGCCACATGGAATAAGTGAACTCACTTATCTTCTTCGATTGCTAGGATATCGTATAAATGATACATCTGGAAGTACGTTGGCAGAACTACAATATTTGGTAAATCTTAAAAAATTACATCTCAAAAGGCTCGAACGAGCATGGAGGTCAGATGAAATCATCCAAGTTCTTAGACTAGAAAAGAAGACAAGCCTCAAGTATTTATCACTCCGTTGGCAACGGTGGAACTTAGAATTTGATTGTGAATCAAAGGTTAACGATGATCTCAAATTGAATGATACAAACACAAAGGATGATTCCACAACAGCATCGGTGCAGACCATCGTCTCGATGGAACAAATAGTGCAACAATTGGAAGACCTCAAACCATACTGCAGAAGATTGATGAAGCTAGAGATTATTTCCTATGCAGGCAACGATTGGCCAAGTTGGATGCGAGATGTTTCAGCTTTTCGTTCATTGGAAGAAATTAAACTGATCAATGCAAACAAGTGCGAAACGCTGCCACCAATCATATCATCAGTAGGCTCTCTTAATATTGTCGAAATAAGTGGTGTGGATTCGGTTCATATCATCAAAGTCAAAGGTGGTAGTGAACTAGTTATATTCTCTGAAATGCCTACTCTCGAAAAGTTATCGCTGAGATCTGACGTTACAGAAATGACGTGCATCCAATGCCCAAAATTGAGGGCAACCAATATCTCCGGCTTTAGATGTGAAAGGTTAAAATTATGGTTGAACAACGAGGAGATGTTCGTGTCTGAATTCACCGTCAGTTTCAGCAGAGATTTTCCAACGGTCCGCATGCTGGAGATGGTTGGATGCCAAGAGCTCAAATTTCTACCGCATCACATGAAGGCTCTTGGCCGACTTAGGAGGTTGACCATCATCAGCTGCAACAATCTGACGTCTTTGCCGGATTGGATGGGAGAAGCATTCATCAGGTTAGAAGACTTGGAAATATGCAATTGTCCTGCGCTCAAATCTATTCCAGCAATTCCAAAGTACCTAAGAAGTATAACGATCCAAGGGTGTCCCAAACTAGAGCACATAGATTTGTCATCGTCGGACCTGCTAAAAATAGTAAACTCCCAATAGCAATCCAAGATTGTCCCAGATTAAAGATAAGTACGTACGTGATTTAATTATATGTGCGTGTGTGTGTACATATAGTGTGGGGCTGCAGCGATAATGTATTATGTAGGAAGTTAATCGATGAGTTAACTAAATAATAGTTTGCCTGCTGCATGCAGACGCAGACACACGAATAGAGTTACAGAGGAGGATGGATCGTCCGATTGAGGTGCGTATATGCAATTTAATTTCTTTAGTAATATCCTCACTGATTAATTCCAACCTCCTCCTTCCTTCCTTGATTCTTCTGTCTTTCTTGAATTGATTTCACTATACATATATAGTTTAATAAAATAGTTGTAATATTTGAATCGTTGGCATCATCGATCGATGTATATACGCATGCTTACTCCTACTTGTTACAAGCGGCGGCGAAATCTAAGTTTCTAATACCCATTAATTAGATGGTTAATTCTGCGAAGGAACGGGTGCTTAATAATAAGGATTAAGCATTTATTAATTTATTTTCACGGTGGCTAATTAGTAATCCATTTCGTCCTACTTCATCCGTGCACGGTGGAAAAAGGCTAAGAAGAGGTCGGTGATTAATTAATTAACATATCTGTGTGTATGTACCCATGGCCTTCTCAGCCATTACTATCATCATCATCAGAGAGATCGGAGGATATGTTGGGTTTGGATTTCGGCTCCTCCCCCTGCTTCAAGAAACGAACACTTTTTGTTCCTAAAGATTCTACCTGTTCTATTGTAATTTTGTTACCTATTTCATCAGGATGATATTGAGGAATATGTTTTGCAAAAATGTCATGCCATTCTCATTCCTAATCCCGTGAGACATCCAACCACCGTAAACAAACGTATATTCATATTCTGTTTTTTTAAAATAATAATAATAATAATAATAATAATAATAAATAATTATATTTACGGTAATATGGAAAGTAATAATACAGAAAATATAAACTTTCTTTTACTCACATCTAAATATTTACCTGTCTGTCTGTCTGGGCCCCACCTCCTTCCCTTGGCCAGGAGATAACCACGTCCGCACAAAAATATCCACCGTTAACTCAAAACTGATTTCTATTAGGATTATTATTATATTATTGAAGTACTTCCAACATTATATATTGAAAATAACGTCTCAACCACACGACGTTATCCGCTCTGCGCATCCCGCCCTCCTCCTACGCCAATCGATCAGCTGTTCCTCCGCCATCAGCCATCCGCTCCTCGCCGGGCGCACGGGCTACGTCCTCCACGTGCCCCGCGCACAGGAGGTCGGGCAACCCTGTACCGCTGTTCGGTCCGGTCCCAGAGACGGAGACAGCGACGCACGCCGACCCCGCGTCGCTCGCAGGCGACGGCGACGGCGACGGCGACGGCTTCCTCCGTCACGGGCGGCCACGTTTCTTTACGCTACGCGTTCAACTCGCCGTTGCATCGGCAGCCGAAACCGCCGCGGGCGACACGGCAGTCTCATGGACGGGCGGGCCCTTTTTCTTTTCCTTTGGTTTGGCCCGCGCACGCGGCGGAGCCAGAGCGATCTCCGCCGCCGCGTCTGGGGCGGCGGGTGCGGGAAGCGGGTAAGATCTCGAGGGTTTCGGCCGGGCGACCGTTGGGATATGGGAGGATGACGGAACGGTCAAAACGACTGTGTCGGCAGCGGCGAGAGACGACGACTACGTTTCGCTCGCTGGGTTCGCCAAGTGGATGCCGACAGTAGATTGATTCGCTCGTAAAATGACGTTTTTGCCCTTTACCTTCACCTTCTGGGTTTGCCCAAAATGGCCCTCCTTTTTTTTAAAAAAAAATATTTTTCTCAGTGCATGTGAGTGATTTGTTAATTAATTAATTTTTATTTGTTGCTACTTGACTTGTGGATTGATAATATTCGAATCCCCTAACGATCTATTTGAACTTGTTATACGATTAATTAAATAATCGAACCAATAAATATCCCGAGGCTGCACTATTTGACTTTAAATAAAAAATCTGAGCCTTCTGTTTCTCTCTCTTTTTTCCCTTTTCCTGAAGAAAAAGTTTCAAATTGAGACTACTTTTTCACCTACAGAGGGAGAAGAAGACGTCAACTGCATTTTTTTTATAAAATTTATCAACTTATAATATATATTAAGATAAATCGTACCCGTTAAAGATAATGAGACCTAAATATAAGATTATAATATTTTTAAATTATTTATAGATATGCATGTTGATTTTTTTTTTTTTGGGTTCAACCAATATGATTGTGAAAATAGAATGTTACTGGTGTTTGAGAAGAAAATCAAAGTGAAACTCAAGGTGTAAAATTTAGACCAAATGATGTGCAAACCCCATCTCGATGGCAGGACATGTTCTACGCCCCCACCCTCCAGCTCAATTTGATGGGAATAGGAAACCTCACAATAAGAGATCCCTCTTACGGATGATATCTTTGGCTCTAGTTTATTCTCATGCTCAAAAGGGAACAAAAAAGAAGAAGAAGGAAGAGCTTCCTTAAAAATAAAGACAAGTGAAAAAGAAGTGTCGTTCAATTGCCAGGCAATGCCTCCCCTCACATCTGTGGGGGAGATCCATCACTGTAGCTAGCTAGCTGTAGGTTCCTTGCCACCCTCATCCCCCTATGAAGAATTATTGTTTTAATTATCTCTAATTTTCCCTCTTTTGCGGTGGTGATTGATTGGTTCATTAATATATGTACTAATTTGTTTTTTCAAGGAATAATTTTTTTTAAAAATATATATATAATTAGTTTGTTATTTATCCTGGAGAAATCCACAGGACTTAAGACCGAGTCATTATTTTCCTCTGGGTTGATTTCCAACATCCATTTGCTTGTTTGAGCGACAAAGCACAAAAGAGGAGTACGAAGGGCAAGCACGTCAATTTAGCTCGGCAAGGAACAAAAGAGAAGACAGTTTGTCCCATGTCCATTCTCGCCATTGCCGATTGCGTACCCCCCAAAAGCACAAACTTGATCACTCCACAGAACAAGGCCAAATTATTAAAATTGGTTTTTTCTGCCTTTGTTCGCGTCAAATCATTTTCACCATGGAAGAAGAAGTAGCTTCCATCGCCGACACCAACACATCATCATCCCTCCCAGCTCATGCAGCATCGACATCCAGAATCAAATAGCAACGGCTGCTACAAGGTAGCTGCGGATTCACCGTCTGCAAGAGAATAGGAATTAGACCACACAAAAAAAAAATTTATTGCGTTTATCTAATCAAATTTCCTTTCTTTTGATCCTCCCAGAAAAAGGAAAGGAAGAAGCAAACGGCTACTTTTAAGAGCTTTTAATTTTTTCCTATAAAGAGAGGGCATAGGCGGAAGCACGACGGGAAGAGCAGTAGAAGAGGAAGCAGGAGCGGAGGGAGTGGAGCAAAAGGATGGATTTTAACTCATTCGTGACGTCCCTGGGGACGTCCTTCGTCATCTTCCTGGTGTTGATGGTCGCCTTCACATGGCTGCAGAGGAAGCCCGGCAACGCCGTCATCTACTACCCCAGCCGCATCCACAGGGGCCTGGATCCGTTGGAGGGCCGGATAAGGACGCCGAACCCCTTGGCCTGGATCAAGGACGCCGTGGTCGCGACCGAGGCCGATGTTATCGCCGCCGGTGGCCTCGACGCTGCCGTCTACTTGGTGTTCCTCGGCTCTGGTAAGGCCAGCTGGCGCCCCTTTCCGTCCAAAGAATGCATTTTTTCTGCTCATCTACACATCTGGTTCATCTCTCTCGAAAGGCATGAATATGCTGTCCTAAAAATTCCTGGAGGCGGATTTGAAGTTTTTGGTTTCTCATTTTCCTAATGATTTAGGTTACTTATGCTGATTAGTTTTTCTAATATACGTTGAAGAAGCTCCTCTTTTGGGTGTACTTTCTTTCCATTCTGGATGTGTTGTTTTCACTTCGTTGTATTCTTTCTCCAACTTCAGACCTCAAAGATTTTAGGTTTTTCACTTTTTGTTGGCTTTTTTAATCGATCAAGCGTTTGGTTATTTTGATTGATTGCGCTGGTTCACACATAAAGGGGTTTCCATAAAGGTGCTGCATTTATTCGTTGTTTTAGGGCTCTCTGTTTGCTCTCTAAATATGATGCTTTGCTTCTGCTGTATTAAAATAATTATCATACTAATTTCTTCCACGTTCATGCCTAGCTCCTCTTTTTTTTTCTTTTCTTTTTAATCATTCAAGAGTATCTTGTTCGGTTTCATTGATTGTCTTAATGCAGGCATAAAGGGAATACCATAAAAGCTTGTTTCTTAGATAAATTTGCGATTTTTTAGGGTTCCTAATTACTTTCCAAATCCCTTATCTGTGGATTTATTTAGATCAGAGATTCATTCCTTAATTCTACGAGGAAAGCTTTCATATATATGGCTAAACATTCTTAACTTGATGTCTAACATCAATCATCAGAAAATTGAACAGATTCTCTAAACCATTTATACTCGTGGATGATCTTATGAGTTGAACTCAGATAATAGTATCTTTGAGAAGAATGAGATCTTTAGATATTCTCAATAATCTCCTGAAATTAAATTAATGTTTTCCATCTCTAAGTTTATTAGGACAGAGATTGCTTGTCCATTTTGTGTCTATAACCAATTAAATCGAAGGTGAATTTTAATGCGTACTAACTGCTACCACAATACACAGATACTATGCACTGTTTGCCACCCTAAATTGGTCTTTTGTTGTTGGAGATGTTTACTGATGTTCTCTTAACAGGATTAGATCTGTTCATTTATGCAAGTGCTTTTGGGGTTAAAAGAAAAGACTTTTATCAGATGTACTTGTAGAAATCACATAAATAAATAAATAGTGCAACTACCTTGTGACTTCTCAGTTATCGCCATATGTTTTAGTGTTCTATTCAGTCATGCAATACACTTAAACATTTTACACACTCGTCGATGCAGTTTTGACAATATTGCTTGTCTCCGGGATTGTGCTGCTCCCTGTTCTTCTTCCAGTTGCCGCAACTGATCACAGTCCACCCGCTACAACTGATAGTACCAGTGAAGGCACCTTTAAGAGCCTTGACAATTTAGCAATGGGGCACGTCCAAGTAAGCTCTATTGATCCTTTTTGGTTCGTGTGGTTCAATTTCCAAACAAATAGTCCATATATGTGCTTTCTTCTATTATTCCATAAAACTGTGTAGGGAGTCTTTGCATGCGACAATAATTATTTTCATCTGTTTGGTGATTTTGGATTCGAGATTGTTTTATCTTTGAATTCTTTACTCAAATCAAGGAATAGAGAAAGCATTTTTCGCTATATTCTTTATGATATACTCTTCGGTGGTTTCTATCCTGATTTCTTGGATACATTGTTAAAGTGATGCCAATTGCGATACAGTTTTCTTATTAATCATCACAATTCAATCAGTGTGCACTTTAAATGACATTTTTAATTTTGAGTTTAGCTGTTTTACAAAGCATAAACCAGCAAGTATTTAACATAACCTCTTCATTCTGATATACATTCACTCACGGCGTCAGATTTTTTGTAAAAGAGAATTCATCAGCAATAACAGTATTTTTCTGCATGAGTACTCACTGCTGTAGGGAGGTCTTTGGATGAGACGTTGAAATCTTGAAAGGACAAGTAAGCATTTCGATTGATTTTTGGTTCTTGTGTATCACAGAACCGAAGTCCAAGGTTGTGGGCATTTCTTGCTGGAGTGTATTGGGTTTCTTTCACTACATACTTTGTACTATGGAGATCATACAAACATGTCTCGGATTTGAGAGCTGCAGCAAAATCGAATCCACCACCCAAACCTGAAGAGTTTACTGTATTGGTCAGAGACATTCCTCCAGCTTCTGATGGTCAATCAATGAAGGATCACATAGACTCATACTTTAAAGCGCTTCACCCCGATACATTCTACCGGTCAATGGTTGTCACAGACAACAAGAAGGTACATGAAGTTTCTGCTACTTTCATACACAGCCAAGGTTCAGCACCCATTGGAAAGACATAATTCTCTTCTTTTTCCTCTTTTCTTTTAGGCCAACAAAATTTGGGAAGAGATTGAAAGTTACAAAAAGAAACTTGCTCGAGCTGAAGTTGGATATGAAGAGTCTAAAACGGCAGGCAATCAAGAGGGAACAAGGCCAACCAACAAAATTGGCTTTCTTGGTCTTGTAGGTGAGAAGGTTGATACCATTAATCACTGTAATGAGAAAATCAGGGAATTGATCCCGAAATTAGAGGATGTACAGAAGACCACTTTAAGAGAGAAGCAAAAAACTGCAGCCCTTATCTTCTTCAATAGCAAGCCTGCTGCTACCGCGGCTTCCCAGACAATCCATGCCCAGAAGATCGATACATGGACTGTAATGGAAGCCCCCGAGCCACAACAGGTTATATGGACGAATTTGACAAAAAAGTACTACGAGAGATACACAAGATCTCTTGTTATCTATGTTATTGTCTTCTTTACAGTATGCTTCTACATGATCCCGATTGCCTTTGTATCTGGGCTTACAACCTTGCCAAATCTAAGGAAGCATCTTCCCTTTTTGAAGCCAATAATCGATCAGCCAGAGATTAGAACTGTTTTGCAAGCTTTCCTGCCTCAGCTTGCGCTCATAATATTCATGGCATTGTTGCCATCTTTCCTCATGTTTCTGTCAAAGCAAGAGGGACTCCCCTCCGAGGGCCACATTGTACGAGCTTCCTCTGGGAAGTACTTCTACTTCATTATATTCAATGTCTTCCTTGGAGTAACGATTGGCGGGACATTGTTTGATTCATTACAAGATGTCATCGATCATCCGTCAAATGCTATCACGCTGCTAGGAGCGAGTTTGCCAAAAAGTGCTACATTCTTCATCACCTATGTTGCTCTCAAGTATGATTCTTGGCATTTTTCAATAACATTTCGATCAATAGCTACAGTTTTTTTTTTATAAAAAAAAGAAGTAAATATTGAATCAACAATCTCCAATGTAGAGCCTAACCGCTCTAAGCAGATGAGCCTGCACAGCTGTTTGTCCTTTTGATTAGATTTCATCATTTTTTAAAATTTTTCTATATCTCTATACATTCATCTTTGTGATCAGGAAAGTGCATCTTTTAACCTTGATGATATTCTTTCGTCTTAATATCTGCTTTTCCTTCTATTCATGATTGGATTGCCTGCAGATTCTTTGTTGGCTATGGGCTTGAGCTTTCGCGCTTGGTTCCCCTTATCATCTTCCATCTCAAGAAGAAGTTTCTCTGTAAGACTGAGGCTGAGGTGAAAGAGGCTTGGGCTCCTGGTGACTTCGGTTATTCTACTAGAGTTCCTAATGACATGCTTATCGTCACAATCGTTCTCTGTTACTCGGTCATTGCTCCTATTATAATTCCATTTGGCGTTGTGTACTTCGGCCTTGGATGGCTCATTGCTCGGAATCAGGTGAGCAGACATGCTATGCACAAGGCATATTAATCAAAGTTCTGCTTAAATATGATAGAATGCTATTTGTTCAAAGATTAGACAAAACTTGCATTTTGGTTCACTAGACATATGCATGCATCTTAACAGCTTGGGTGCAAAGTGAAAGTACTTAACTTGCAGCATCTACGTTGTCAACTTAACTTTTTTAAGCACATCACACACCTGTAACTTTTTTGCAATCAAACAAGAAAATGATTGTGTTTTCAAAATGCAGGCACTGAAAGTTTACATCCCCAAGTATGAGGGCAGTGGCCGAATGTGGCCTCACATGCACGCCCGGATCATGGCTGGTCTCATCGTCTATCAGGTCACAATGTTTGGCTACATGGGCATACTGAGGGAATTCGTTTATGCTCCGATCCTGATCCCGGTTATCGCCTCCTCTTTCGTCTTTGCCTTTGTGTGCAAAAAGCATTTCTACCTCACCTTCTCTCGGACTCCTTTAGAGATTGCACACCAAGGTAGTGGTAAGGAGATACCAAACATGGAGGCCATATACACAGCTTACATTCCAGCTTGCTTGAACATCGAAAAACTCGATGATGATCGATTCGAAGATGCTCACTCATCGATGCGAACCACAGCGCTCTAAAGTAAGCATAGTCTATGATAGTTCTGTTTCGATCTGTCTATAAATAAAATCTTCGTATGCTACTCAAGCTAACACGAACCTATTGGTATATTTTTCAGGAATACTACTTCACCAGCAAACTCTCTTGCAACCTTCTCGAGGAAGAAGGGAAGTTTGATGTGATTGTTGTATCTCTCTGGTGTACATGTTAATTAATTGGATTGTGATCTCGTGTTTTCTTAGGTTTTTATGTTTTTTGGATACTGCCCATTAGAGTTGTGGCTTGTTAGTGTAGCACGGTCTGATTCATTTGTGCTAGAAAGAACATGTGAAATTTGCCTTTAGTTTTTTCTTAATCTCTTGATGATGATATATAGATTAAAAGTATTTGCCCCTTGAAATCCTGAAGAAAAAATGTGTGAGGATTCTGAACTCTTGTGTATTTCTTGTTGATATGATATATCGATTAGATTCAATAGGAAGAAGAAGAGTTCATCTTAATTTAATCCTCATGAGGAGAAAGGATGTCTTCTTCCCCCCTTCGCAGCATCACCCACCGGCTACAGGCGTTCCGGCGCATCCTCTCGTTCGCCGCCTGCGAATCCTCAGCTCCTCTCTCAGCATTCCGCTCCACTTGTTTACCAGCGCCACGTCCCTCTTCTCTGCTCTGCCGTCCTCCCAGTGGCCGTCGACCAGGTGCAGGTAGTGGAATCCAGCGACGGCGTCGAGCCACCGTGCTTGAGGTACGGCGAGGCAGTCCCATCTAGGCACACTTGGACCCTGCGTGCGCGTAGACCCAGTCGAGGTTTCTGTGGACGACCGGGAACTTGTTCATGGCCTCGTTGAAGAGGAGGACCGGGAGCTTCGGCACCGCGTCCTGCTTCACCACCACCCTCACAGTGTTCACCTGTTCCGATCGCCCTCCACAGTTCGGCGAGGGCGGCCAGTGGGGAGCTCGACGTGCGACGTGGGTACCGAGTGACGTCGTAGCCGAGCTGTGCCAGGCTGAGCTCGTCGAGGAGCCGCCGACGGCCGTAGAGGCAGCTGCCGCGGAACCCGGGGAGGGGATTGTAGTCGAAGGCGTCGTAGGTGGTCTGCACGAGCTCCCCGTACATGACGATCTCTTGGCGGAGCCCGGAATGGAGCTGGCGGAGGAGGCGGGACCAACAGGCGCTGCGGCCGTGGATCTCCGGGAAGAGGGAGGAGATGTCCTCCTTGGATAATTGATGACCTGGACCGCCCGGGTGTCTACGGCGGTGTCGGCGACGCCGTCGACGTGGAGGTGCAGAAGGTTAGAGAGAGACGTCGGGAATTTGATCGAGCTGATACTGGAGCAGTGGTCATGGGTCGACGCAGCTTCTCCGTCGGCGGCGGAGGCGGTGATCAAGGAGTGGCGGTGGATGGTGGCTGAGGCGGAGGACAAGGTCATGGACGGTGGTCGATCCGGTGGTCGAGCCGTCACGTGACCTCGAACATTGATTAGGGAGAAGGAATGTTGTGAAGGCACCATTCATGAATTATAGTTTGTTTTTAATTAATGAGTATTGAAGTCTATAAAATCTCATTACTCTTTGAGTTTATGAACTAATCGACTTAACTCTATTTTTCTTATTTTTAGCTAGTTAAAATGATAGAATTTAATGTTTTGTGTTCAAACCATGATTAGAAAAAAAGGTATTTTATTGACTCAGAAAAGTTAAATATAGAATAATGTCGGGTGATTGTTCAACCATATGCAGCATCAAGTTTGAAAAATCCTTAAATTATTGGATAATGGAGCATGCTTAGCTCTACTGAGATAATAGTAAAAGGATAAAAGGGGAAAAAAACTTGTCAATGTTAACTCAGTAATTAAACTACTTAATTACCACACTAAAAACAGGTAGAGTGAAGTAGAGAGATGACAAGGCTTTTTAATTAAATTTGTCTTTTTTATTGGATTACACTCATGTGATTGCCAAAATTAAACTTTTACTAGAACCTCCCATGAGCACACTTTGGTCCATAAAAAGGTTATATAATTCTTTTATCTCGGACTCAATTTTTTATTTGACATCTCTCTTCAACCACTTGCTTTGTCTCTACATACCTTGTTAGCTGAACTAAGATTTGATTCCATTGGGAAAAATAAAAAAATTGAGTCAATTAATTAGGTTGTTCTTAGGTTTTGTTTTCACTGTGCTAAGAGTAAAACATGTTCTTGGTCTCTACCTAGATCTTGAAGACACATCACAACAAAAATGATTCATGTCCCCATTCATAACATATTATGTATATATTTGAGGTGGTCACTACTGATATCATTAGATGGCATCGAACCAATAGCATTTGGCTCCTTCCTAATTTTACAAATGCAATTGCTGCTGTAGTTTTAATCTTGTGCAAATAGTCCTACTTGCTTGTCTGGTTCTCTCCCTGTGACTCATCTAGAAACAACCTCAACAACCCAGCCAGTGGAATCCAGCCGCAGTAAATTACTTCTTTTCTATCCTAACTTGAAGGCTGACAAGAAGTTGACCATCAAGTACATTACTGACATTTTATCATTCTTCTCCTCGTAGGGTTAATCAGTTTGAGTTTTACCCCATTTATCTTGTCTTTTTTGCTGCTGATTTGCTATGTTTGTTTTCTTAGGATGCTTCATCCTCGCACATATGGGTTGCAGATGTGAAAAATTATTGTGGACTGCTTCTCAATGAGGTGTCATCAAATCTACAATTGCAGGGATGAACAGATGAAAGAGAGAGAGAGAGAGAGAGAGAGAGAGATTGATAAATTATTGATCTACTGTCTTTAACAAGTGTAATGAAATCCATAATTGCAGTGGAAGGAGGGAGGGAGAGAGAGAGATTGCCTTCACAATGAGAGCAGAAGCCACGCTACTTTTGAGGTAGGTCATCACTCCCAGGAGTCTCTGCTTGATCCATCTCTTTCTCGTATTGCGTTGTTTGTCATGGCCTTGGCATATGCATCATGAGCAGGGACGGTCCCCTTTGGGATTGTCAGCAGAAGCAGCCTGCAAATTGGGTTTTGGAAGGATGTGAAAAGGCTACGTCTTTGTGATGGATAGGACAGAATAGTAGCTACACCTCTCCTCTCTCTGGCTTTTCCCCATCGGTTCCCTTTTGGCTGGAGGGGCTTGCATCGAATTGGAATGGTGAGTTGATTTCTGCTTCTGAGGTTTTTCTCTGGGTTGGAATCTGCTAAAAGGCTGCCAGGTGCTCTTAAAAGCTTGTTTCTGAATCGAGGGTTTGGTTCTCTTGCTATTGGTTTTACTTGACCTGGTACTTCTCTCTCAGATTCTTCCAATTCTCTTTTTCATTGAAGTTACTTGGAGCTTCTCATATTGTCATACCAATGGATCCTCTGGAGCAAATCTTTGATCTTGTAGGAGTTTGATTCTAAAGGCATGCAATTGTTAGAGCATAAAGCGATTTGTTGACAACCACCAGGTGCTCGACGGATTGCCCCTCAGAACTTTTTCTCCACCTCAGTTGAGATGGCCGGCATGAATCTGGGAGCAAAACCTGATGCCCTCCAACGGCAAGGGCCGGCCTGGTATGATGAATTCTCTTATCTTACTCGACATGAAATGGTCTGAAAAATAGGCACGTTGAGGACATTCTTCAGCTTCAGGCTCTGTTTTGTAAGATTCTGCAAACCTTGAGAGTGATTTTGTACTCAGGTTCTGCACAAATGGGATTCCAAGTGATGTTACTGTGGAAGTTGGAGGAATGCTGTTCCATCTCCATAAGGTTAGTGCTTCGTTTCTGTAACCTATGACCTGTAAACCAATACTCACCATGCTACATAGAGGACAAAGCCTCTTCTATCAGAAACCTTTCATGATTTATTACTGATGAGTGAAGAACATCATCTTGCTCAATTGGTATGAAGCCTTTTATGCAACACTTTGCAGTAAGTAAAACAGTTCACTGGATGATTGCTCACTTTATCATCGATGTTTGGTCTAATTGTGTTGGTCGAAAGATCATATTTGATTTTTTTTTTCTTGCAGTTCCCTCTGTTGTCAAAGTGTGGTCTTCTTGAGAAACTAATCAAGGAGAACGCCGATGAAGAGGGGCAAAGAGTGATAAAGCTGCATGAACTTCCTGGTGGTGCACAAGCATTCGAGCTCGCAGCAAAATTCTGCTACGGGGCGAAGTTAGAGCTCACCTCCTCAAACATCGTTCGCATTCGCTGCGCCGCTGAGCATCTGCAGATGACAGAAGACACAGCTGAAGGCAATCTGATCACCCAAACAGAAATCTTCCTCAACCAAGTCATTCTCAACAGCTGGAAGGACTCGATCCAAGCTCTCCAAACATGCGACGAGGAACTCCTCCCCCACGCTGAAAACCTTCAGATCGTCAGCCGGTGCATCGACTCTCTAGCCGTCAAAGCTTGCTGCACGGACCCAAATCTATTCGGGTGGCCGGCAGCGGTGGAGGACGGTGGCAGCGTCAAGCAAAGCCCCGTTGGGAGTGTGCTATGGAACGGCATAAGCACCGGAACAAGACCTGCAGATTACAGTCCTAGTTGGTGGTACGAGGATGCATCTTGTTTGAGCTTTCCCTTCTACAGGAGGCTGATTTCGGCGTTGAAATCTCGAAATGTCAATGAAGATACCATGGCAGGCGCGCTGACCTTCTACGCTAAACGGCATCTGCCCGGACTAAATAGGCGTCAGGGTGTCGCACAAGGAGTGCTGGCAGCAGCCAGTGCACCTTCCGATGAAGAGCAGAGGCATCTCGTCGAGGAGATCAGTAACTTGCTGCCTCTCCAGAAGGGCGTGGCATCGACGAAGATTCTGCTCGGTCTTCTTCGCACTGCCATAATCCTGCAAGCGAGTTCAACTTGCATCTCCAACTTGGAGAGAAGGGTGGGAATGCAGCTTGATCAGGCCGACCTTGAAGACCTTCTCTTCCCAACATTTGCGTACTCCATGGAGGCGCTCTACAACGTCGACTGCGTCGAGAGAATGCTTCACCACTTCTTGGCCATGGATCTGACTGCCGGAGGAGGTTCCTCCCTGGGTTCTTTCAGCAACGAGCAGTCGATCGGATCCCCCTCTTTGGTGCCGATAACCAACGTTGCGAAGCTGATCGATGGTTATCTGGCTGAGATTGCGCCGGACGTCAACTTAAAGCCGACGAAGTTTCAGATGCTGGCTTCTGCTATCCCTGATTACGCTCGTCCTCTTGACGATGGATTATACCGCGCCATTGACATATATCTCAAGGTACTTGTCGTTAATTATTTAAAGCATGAGGCATGGAAAAACTTTCCTGATCTTGGAAACGTGATCCAAATGCAGGCACACCCCTGGCTGTCGGAGTCGGAGAAAGAGCAGCTCTGCCGGATGATCGACTGCCAGAAGCTCTCGTTGGAGGCGTGCACTCATGCGGCGCAGAACGAGAGGCTCCCCTTGAGACTCGTCGTCCAGGTACTCTTCTTCGAGCAGCTGCAGCTTCGGACGTCGGTGGCCGGATGTCTGCTTGTCTCCGACAACCTCGACGGCCTGCGGCCGCTGAAGGAGGGGGTCTCCTCCTGCTCGGGCGAGGCCGGGGGATGCAAGACGGCCACCGCAAGAGAGAACAAGGACCTGAAGCTGGGCATGGACGACGTGAGGATGAGGGTATTCGAGCTCGAGCAGGAGTGCACCAGCATGAAGGAAGAGATTGCCAAGTTGGGCCGGGGGAGGAGCCGGTGGACCGGCATTCCGAGAAAGCTTAGCAGGCTTAGGATCGGACTGCAACTGTGCAGAGCGGACGAAGATTCGGTTAAAGACCAGCAGATGGTGACCAGGAACAGGATGATCCAGAAGTTGCAGGCGAAGATTGTAAGAGCGAAGCAACAATTGTATGAAGAAGATGATCCTTGAGCTCTTTTTGTTTGTAATTTTAGTGTTATTGTGTACTCACTCATAAGTGAGAACTGAAGCTAATTGAAATGCTCTTCTTCTTGGAAGCTTTTAAAGTGTTTCGTCTTCCATGGATATGAATCATTTTGCTGCCTCATTCGATGCAGTTAAGAACACAAAACAAGGAATGGAGAAGCATGCGGAACAAAGAACATGCGTGCCGCCACGCTCGGCGGTGGCGGTAGGCGGCGACCACCACCGCCGCCACGGCAGTAACACAGCGGGTGGTCCTCCACCCGGTTCCGGCATACTTTGCCTGGACGGTGGAAGGATTAGGGAGGCATGAGAGAGCAGAGTGGCATGGACAGGTCGTCATCATGGCAGAACGGGGGAGGAGGAGGGAGACAGGAAGACAAATGCAGGGGCAAGACGAGTGTTTATGGGCATTGACTCCTCGCCATCCATCATCACCCATTTATTGCTTTTGCTCCTCCTCCGCTCCCTTCTTCTTCTTCTTCATACTATTTATTATGCATGCTTCTTAATTTTGCCTTGTTCATCCGCTTGATGCCGCTGCTGCTGCTTATCCATCCATCAAATCAACAGCCATTTATTACATCGATCGTTTACCGCGGTCGGCTGGGGTTGACGGTAGACTTGACATCTCACGCCACCTCTGTCGGCCGCCGGCGACGGCAGAATCGCGCGGCACGGTTCGATCTGCAGGAAGTTAAAGAATTCACCGCTGTAAAAGTAAATAGGTAAAAATAGTGATGGTAGATTAATTTGGCCGCTGGATTTTTTTTCTACTGCCGCTACTACGAGTCTTTTGGGGAAAAGTTTTGAGGGGCTCAGAAGACAAAACAAGGGACAAAAGATCTCTCTCTCTCTTCGCGTTGATGCAGAGATTCCACCTCGATCCGGTAAAAAAAAAAAAAAAAATTTCTCTCGGAATTATATATATATATACACTCTTCCGGTTTGGTTTTTTAATTCTATATTACAAGATGTTTTATATTAAAATGAGTTGTGGTAGTATAAGGTTAAGTACGGTTACCTATCTGTCATATAAGAGAGAGGCACAGGGTGTTTGATTCTAGGTAATAATATTTATCAATTTTACCGTATTCTTTTTTTTTCAAATTTAAAAAGTATGCAAATATAAACAAAAAAAACGAGTGATAGGAGATCTAAAATGATGTGTATTTATTCTATATTATTATTATATCTAAGTTGAATTGTTACTGAGAATGATTATAAATACTTGCGGCCCTGATGCTTATACTCTTCTAAATTTTCAAATAATAGAAGATTTTTATTTACATATATTATTTTAAAAATATTATATTATATTAAATACTATAAAGTAAATGAAAAAAGTTAAAACTTCAAATATAGTTAGTGGAGTTATATATATATATAAGAAAGCACCATATTTTTTTTCTTTTTAGAAAAAGAAAAGAACAAGACTTGACAGGGGTATTTAGAAGGTCAAGTCACAGGGAAAGGAAAGGGAAACAGAAAGAGAAAAAGAACAAAAAGAGAGACACCAGTTCACCACCTCCATGTCATTTGTGCTGCCCACCACCACCACCACCACACCGCACCACACCACCTCCTCGTCTTCTCCCTCCCTCGTCCGTCCCTCCCGCATCGCACCATGCATTGCATCCACCACACCGCACCGCACCGCACCACACCACCTCCTCGTCTTCTCCCTCCCTCGTCCGTCCCTCCCGCATCGCACCATGCATATGCATCATGCATTGCATGCTCACCCTCGCCCATCCCCCACCTCACTCCTCTCTCTCTCACACCCACATCCCAACACTCTCTTTCACCACTGACACCCCTCGGCAGCACCCTCCCTCCGTTGATTTGATGTTTGAAGCATCCCCTGTTCGTCCCGCCCGCTTCCTTCCTCTCTCCTCATTGAAGGCAGAGAAAGCACTCCATTATATTTCCCCACTCCTCCTCACCAAGACAGCCAGCTGCAGCTGCAGTGGCAGAAACAGCAGCGGCAGCAGGAGCCCAGCACCAGCAACGTAAACAAATTCTGAAGACCCACAACCTTTTTCTTCAAAAGAATAGAAAAATACGCACTTTATTTGGCCTGCCTGCTATTTAATATGAAAAGATAGCGGCAGCACAAGAGAAGAGGACTGGAGGAGGAGGAGAACAACGCATCGCTTCGCCGCTCTTTCCCCCCTCCCCTCCCAAGCTTTTAAGGCCTCCGCGGCGCTGCATTGGAAGTAGAAAGCTTGGCGAGGCAAAGGTCCTACGGGAGCCCGACGCAAAGGTGCCGCCTCCTTTTCGTCCTCTTCCTCTTCTTGCTCTTCCCCGTGGCCTCCTTGGTCCATAAAGCAAATGGCCTTTTCGGGGCGGCGGAGGAGGTTTGAGTTCCTCGCGTCCTCGGCGGAGAGGTCATGAGCGCGTTGATTCGGAAAAGGTTTGATTTTTAGGGGTTCTTCGAGGGCGTGCAGATGGCGATGGTTGTGAGTGGGAAGGAAGCGGGGAAGGGCTTGCAGGCGGCGGCCTTGGCGCCAATGGATGCGGGCAAGTACGTGAGGTACACGCCGGAGCAGGTCGAGGCTCTCGAGAGGGTCTACAGCGAGTGCCCCAAGCCGAGCTCGCTACGGCGGCAACAACTGATACGGGACTGCCCCATTCTCTCCAACATCGAGCCGAAGCAGATCAAAGTTTGGTTTCAGAACAGGAGGTAAAAGGAGCAGATGGGATGATTTTTTTTACTCTTTCTTTTGCTCCTAATGGTGGAAATGGTGATTACAATCGAAATTTATCGAAACCTACGAATCATCCTTCCGTCGGTGTTTCTGTTGTTCTAAATACTGGTTTCGATGAAAGTTATTGGACTAGTCCTGATGGTTTCATTTCCTCATATTTTTTGGTTGAGGAGAAGATGAATGTATTTTATACAGGTGTTAATGGTGCGTTCTGGCTTATTATTTTTCCTACAGATTTCCGATTCAACTTTATTGTTTTTATGAGCTCATGCTCGTTCTCTACAGTATGAATGCGTGTATGCTGAAAGTGGTTACACTTCGATAGACTTCTCTTTATTGCCAAAAGAAACCTTTTCGTCAAAGTTCTTTAGGATCTTGTTCTATTTCTGATCACTATCTAGGGTTTGCTAGAGATCCTAGGAAATATTTCATTTTCAATGATCTCTTTGTAATGTCGTAGACATGCAGTTTGATCGGTTCGGTTTGCCAGTTTCTCTTACGTTTTTGGTCGTCAACTTTCTATTTTTCTTGCCAGCTTTTTAATTTGGTAGGCAAAGTAATGATTTTGGCTCTAGTGGTTATTTTAATGTATAATAATTAATGCCTGCAAAAGTGAAGGTCCCTAAGCACTGGTAGAACTTTTGGTACTCCCGAGCTATAAATAAATAGACACTTCATTAATGGGGAAAGTTAGTAGTTTTATTTCTATGCCCAGTTTATTTAAGAGATTCCACATTTATAAATTATGAACAAAGCGGACCTATGAACTAAATTGCTTCCAAGAAAACCTCTTAGTGATACCGTTTTTGTGCAAGTAGTTTCGAGTGCAATTACTAATCAAGTTTCATGTGTTGGTGTAAATTACTAATCAATGTTTCTTTGCTTGTTGGTAGATGCCGGGAGAAGCAAAGGAAGGAATCTTTCCGTCTCCAAACGGTTAACCGCAAGCTGACTGCCATGAACAAGCTGTTGATGGAGGAAAATGATCGGCTACAGAAGCAGGTTTCGGAGCTTGTTTATGATAATGGCTATATGCGGCACCAACTTCAAAATGTAAGTGTGCAAAGACAACTTGTCCTTCATTTTCTTCAAACTGTCAGCATTACAAGTGTATTGATATGGTTCTCCTGACTTGGAATCTCGCTTAAATTTTTTCATGTTATATGAAATTTGGATCTCCCTTCTTGCTGATGAATATTCAGGCATCTGTAACCACAACTGATACGAGCTGTGAGTCTGCTGTTACAAGTGGTCAGCACCACCATCAACAAAACCCAATACCTCAACATCCCCAAAGGGATGCCAATAACCCAGCTGGGTAATCAGGCTTCCTCGTTCAGGAAGGCTCTTTCTCATGTTGCTTCTCCATTATCTTATGCTAACTCACTGTCATACGGTGGCACATATCTTTTACAGTCTTCTTGCTATCGCTCAGGAGACGTTGGCAGAGTTCCTCTCCAAGGCTACTGGAACTGCTGTCGATTGGGTTCAAATGGTTGGGATGAAGGTGAAGTTGATTCACTTCCTTGCCAGTTTAGCTTTTAGATTGCCTTAATTATGTGTCCTGGTTTTCTGATACTAATATATTGAGCTTTTTTTTTTTATTTATGGCAGCCTGGTCCGGATTCCATTGGAATCATTGCTGTTTCCCGCAATTGTAGTGGCGTTGCAGCTCGAGCCTGTGGCCTTGTGAGTCTAGAACCCACAAAGGTAAGTTACTGAGTACTGAATGCTTACTGAAATAAGTTTTCCTTTTTCTTTTGTTTTTCAATGTAACTCCATTAATCAACTTTCGGATTCTCTTAGGTCGCAGAGATATTAAAAGATCGTATATCTTGGTACCGTGATTGCCGTTGTCATGATGTGCTCACAGTGGTTCCCTGTGGCAATGGAGGGAATATTGAACTCATATACATGCAGGTGTGTTGATTTCGTGGTTGCTATCTGTGTATGAAGTTTTGATCTCAATATTTCTCTTGTTTCCTGCACACGACTTTTTATTTCAAATTTCGTGCAATCAGACCTATGCACCTACTACATTGGCGACAGCAAGAGACTTTTGGACTCTGAGATATACCACAACTCTGGAGGATGGTAGCCTTGTGGTATGATTCAGTTATTCATGTTTGATACATTTTTAATGAACAGCTCGAAACTTATTGTAGTAATTGTTATGAATATATTGTATTTACGAGTGATGAAGGATGCTCTAATCCAACAAACTTTTTCTAGGTATGTGAGAGATCGTTGACCCCTGCTAGTGGTGGTCCGGCTGGGCCACCTGCTCCGTGCTTCATACGAGCTGAAATCCTTTCCAGTGGCTATCTAATTCGACCGTGTGATGGTGGTGGTTCAATGATTCACATTGTTGATCATGTCGATCTAGATGTGAGTTTCATGGACTTGCTACTTTTCGCAAGGCATGTATTACCAAATTTCGCTCACCATGCATCATTGATTTTTCAGGCCTGGAGTGTACCTGAGGTTCTTCGACCATTGTATGAATCACCAAAATTTCTAGCACAGAAAATGACAATTGCTGTAAGCTTCACTGGTTATTTATCATGAATTCTATCCATTAAAACTGGTTGTGTCGGTGATAGCAGTGATCTTGACAATCTTCTAGGGTCTTCGCCATCTAAGACAAATTGCACTGGAGACCAGTGGTGAAATTCCATATGGTGGTGGTAGACAACCAGCTGCATTGAGGACCTTTAGTCAGAGACTGAGCAGGTATCTAAATTTAGTCTTGTTCCACTTCTAAACTGTAGCTTTGTGCATTAAGCCCTAACTTTTGTGTCACAGAGGCTTCAATGATGCTATTAATGGATTTGTTGATGATGGTTGGTCTATATTGGGAAGTGATGGTGCTGATGATGTGACCATTGCTATAAATTCTTCTGCGAATAAACTTCGCGGTTCTCATGCGAACTCGTCCGCAATGTTTTCAACTCTCGGAGGTGGCGTTCTTTGTGCGAAAGCATCAATGTTGCTGCAGGTTTACTCTTCATTGTTCAGGGATATCTGCCGTGCTACAGAATCATCTTGTGCATTGTGTGCTTGTGCAGAGGAATAGTTCTAACACTAAAGTGCCTGTTTTCTTGTGTAGAATGTGCCGCCTGCCATACTAGTTCGGTTTTTGAGAGAGCACCGATCAGAATGGGCTGATTCTGCGGTTGATGCTTATTCTGCTGCCTCATTGAGAGGCAGCCCGTATGCAGTCCCTGGTGTTCGGACCGGCAGTGGGATGGCGGGCAATCAGGTGATACTTCCTCTCGCGCATACTGTCGAACATGAAGAGGTAATGCACTGTTTTATCGTTTCAAGCATCGTCATGCCAACTTCATCGCGTTTGCTTCTTTTATATGTTGGAGTGCAGAAGTGATGCCCCTTTTAAAAAAATTTGCAGTTCCTGGAGATGGTCAAGATTGATGGTGTTGGTTTTAACCAGGATGTCGTTTTGTCGAGGGATATGTTCTTGTTGCAGGTATTATCTTTCAGAAATTAAAACTTGGTTTCTGGATTTGGTTTTACTGGTAGAATGACTTAGTCTCCTCAATGTGGCAGCTTTGCAATGGGATTGATGAGAACGCACTTGGTGCCTGCGCTCAGCTTGTTTTTGCACCCATCGATGAGTCTTTTGCTGATGATGTTCCGCTGCTCCCATCGGGCTTTCGTGTTATACCGCTGGATCCTAAAACAGTTGGGTATCTTGATGCTCCATATCTTTTCGAGCTTCCTGATGACTATATTTCACATTCTTTACGGTGATGCTTCAGGATTCTCCTGCCGCTTCGCGAACGCTTGATCTGGCGTCCATTCTAGAGATTGGATCTGGCGCTGCGATACGTTCCCCTGACGACCCTGCTTCAAGTGCATACAATCTGCGATCGGTTCTCACGATCGCGTTCCAGTTTGCCTATGAGAATCATCTCCGAGATAACGTGGTCGCAATGGCCCGGCAGTATGTGCGGAGCGTGGTTGCCTCGGTGCAGAGGGTTGCTATGGCGATCGCACCTCGACCGGGATGCCAGATTGGTGTCAAGCATACGCCGCCGGCTTCTCCTGAAGCTCGCACTCTCGCAGAATGGATAACCCAAAGCTACAGGTGAAGACCACCATTTTGGTCGATACAGATACTTCTTCAGACTGACACCAGAATTTGTGTCCATCCAAACCGCAACGTAATCGTTCTGATGTCTTTTGATGCATTAGGGTTCATACTGGAGTAGACCTCTTCTCGGCCGAATCCTCGCCGAGTAGTGATTCGATGCTGAAGCTTCTTTGGCAGCATTCAGATGCCATCCTGTGTTGTTCTCTGAAGGCAAGTATTAGTGCATGTTTCTTCATTTCCCCACAGCCGCATGCCTCTCATTGCGTTTCAGTGTTCATCCTTTTGTAGGTCTCACCCATCTTCACCTTCTCGAACCAAGCCGGTCTCGACATGCTCGAAACCACACTGGTAGCTCTGCAAGACATCACCCTAGAAGGAATCCTCGACGACGGTGGCCGAAAGGCGTTCTGCTCGGAGTTCCCCAAGATCATGCAGCAGGTATACCGCAGGGCATTCGATTAAATTTTTTTCACTTTGATCAGCGCTCAAACCTATTGCTGATCTTTCACTTTGGAAACCGCAGGGTTACGCGTATCTTCCGGCCGGCATCTGCCTGTCGGGCATGGGGAGGCCGGTGTCGTACGAGCAAGCGGTCGCGTGGAAGGTCTCGAGCGAGGAGGATTCGCCGCATTGCTTGGCCTTCATGTTTATGAACTGGTCTTTTGTTGGAAGTGTTTGAGAGTGAACTATCCCCCATGTATTTTGGTCCTTTTTCTGAAGCTACTTGCTACTTTTGATGAAAACTTAAGAATGCCATCCGTTTTGCCTTGAAAGCTTGCAGAACCTTATTGAGTCTTTTTGGTGTTTGATTCTCTTTTGGCTTATATGATACTGAAAAAGTATAGTATGCTTTGATTTCTTCTTCTTGTGTTCAGTAAAATCTAGGGGAAATGATGAGCACGTCCAGTTCCTCCAAAACTCTTGTTTTATTAGCACATGGGCACATTGTGCTGCTTCAGTGTGCCTGCCTTACGCAGCTGGCCATTTGCATCATTTTTTCTTCCCTACACTTCATTTTTAGGAATAGGAAAAAAACTGAATTAAGATATATCATTAGAACTTGAAGTCAATGAAAATATGTATATTTACATAAATGACAAAAAATCATTTGAAAAAAAAATACTAGATGGCTGTTTCTGTTATACACTTCAGAAAGTGCTACCGTTTTGGGTAACAAAGTTTCGGTGGCGATCCGAATTCGATCCCCTGCAACGGCGTATTTAATTTACTTAAATATGAAATTTTAATTTGTCGTCGTCTTCTCCGCTGGAAGCTGATTCGTTGTTTTCTTGGTCGGAGCACCAAATCTAGGCAGATTGCGGCGAATCCAGCAAAATCCCAGAGATCGAGTCCCGATCTCGGTCGGAGAGCTGTCGGCGGAGCGCCACCTCGCTGTCGGAGACCGGCGGGGATCCCGGTGGCGTAAATGAGGGCTGCGGGCGGCAAGGACGAAGCAGAAGGCGAGCAAATCTAGGGTTTTTGGTCGCCAGGAGGTATGGTACTCATTGTTTATTCTTTAGGCATCCAATTAGAGATTTGACTGCAAATTGACCTGCGAATTCAGTATTTTATATCTAAATTTGATGAAAGATTGGACCTTCGATCGGATAAGACAAAGATCTGGTGGGACATTTGCCCAACGAAATCCCAAAAGTTATTTTTCCAGAAAATTTTATTTAATTTAACAATTTTTTTATCTGAATTTGATGAACAGACAAAGATTTAGTAGGAATTGACTGAGGAATATTACAAAATTATATTTTTAGACGAATTTACTTCGCTTAACTTATTTGTATTCGACAGAACGAAAGATTTAGGGGACAATTTACTGAAAACAATTTTTTTACGGTTCCTTCCAACAGTTCTTCTCTAACCTTTAAATAAGATTTCGCTGCTTCAAGCGATTAACACAAACTTTTTACACTTTCCTGATTAGAAGAAAAAGTCTCTGGTCCAACTCAAAATTAACTGCATTCGAGGGATCCCCCCTGAGCATCATCAGCAGTCCTCCGAATGATGCATATATTTCCCTGGACGGAACCAAAGAAAGGGAGACAGGATGAATATGAGCATGATGAACACTGGAGCTGCAATCTATTTAGTATTTGACAAATTACTGGAGCACGAATGTCAGCAACATACTTCATGTTCCCAGTGCATAAATGTTTTCATGAACATATCTAACACTGTAGTGAATATGTTCTCCACCAAGACTTGGAATACTCTATTCAGAAGTATCTGAGTATACACCAACAGTTATATACAATCAACAAACGATATGTGATGTTAACTCCTAAGTTGTCTCATGTATGTGCTCTGCTAATTTCTGCATGATCATATCCTAACAAAGGCAGGCAGCACCAACAGAATGTTGGTTGCTTCCTTTTCCTCGACCAAAATAATGTGATGTTCCAGCAGACTTTATAAGGCTCATGAATAATGAAAATGCATAATCCCTGATCTATATGTATGTTGTTAATGATGCAGTCAGTAACGATGATAAAAGGTACATGAATGGGAAAAACCTATAAGTAAAAAGACAGAGAAAAGGAGAAGAATGTAATACTTCAAGAAGTTTGCTATCTTAGACAGTCTAGAAAACCTTTTAACCTCAAGAAGATTCGAACATAGAGACTAGGACAAGTTAATAACAATGATAAAAGGAATCTAAATCTGTTGATAAGGAACTTTTCCGATATATGGGAATGTTTCATTCATAACTTAAAAGACAAAAGGCATACACTTTAGGTCCTCCTGAAACCTCCTCTGAAATCCTATACACCCTCCCATGCATAACGTACTCAAACTTGTCTGCGAGTGACTTTCTTCCACCCTGTGAACAAACAATTATCGGAGAATCAGACCCTAAAAATGGTTCAGTTTAGAGATCATTGAAAAATAGGGAAATAAGTGGTACAGACATGCAGCTTCTTAGAGTGCAATAACACGTCATTTTATAGATATAAGATGCAATACCAAACTCAGATACCTGGGTAAAATAGCCTGTGTCAGGAGTTCCATCTAGACTGAGAGTTGGAGACAAAACCATCGTGAACTTATCCCCAACATTAAGTGGATAAATCTCAGTGTTGATGTCTAGAAACATTTCCATATCAAACTGCTCGCTACATGCTCGAATCCGTGAAACTAGATCCACAGAAAAGTTGCCTCATGTTAATTGGAATGCTATCATGATCGTACAAAAAAGAAGCAAAAATTTCAAACGGTAAAATAGAAGCGACAAGCATATCGACCTCAGTGCAAAAAATGTTTAGAAATACTAATAACAAACAGAAATGAACAAAATATAACAGAACCGCAATCTAGATGAAACTGATTTCTAGGTCCACTACAAGTTTTAATATAACAGAATAAGCATTTATGAGAAAACCGTTAATTTACTTACATAGTAGAACATAGCGTTATACCTGCAATGTTGAGGACTAAGGAAAACATTCTTCAGATACATAAAAATAGAGAGCCAGAGGATTCATATCAAGAAGGTAGAGTAGCCATTCGCTTACATAGGCATAACTAGAAGTTCAGATGTCCTAGAGATTAGTAACAAGATTTTTACACCTAGCTAAATACCAGTTAAACAACCTAGAAGAGATCATACGCTATTAAGAGGAACCTTTGACCTCATCCAATTGTCAATTGCGCACCAAAGACGTGAAAGTAAGCATCAAAATTAGGACATATTAACAATAATATATATCTTAGACTTCTAGTTCTTAAACAAGTCTGGATAAACGTTTCTATTTTCAAGCATCAAGGAAGTAAAACAACTCTGACACTGGTTCCATCAACCTTGAAATACTCCCAAACCTCAACCGTAAAAAAAATGATGAGATAATGCACTATACCTTTATCAAATTTTTTACCACCAGGATTCAGTTCCTCCAAGGAAAATATGTCCTCAAAAAGAAGCTCAACCATGTTTCTTCAAAAACCGCAACGACTACCTGAATAGAAATCCTGTATAAGTGAGAGTTGATATTAATCAGAAGCACATCGAGTTACACACACGTCTTACGGACACTAAACCAAACTAGGGGACCAAATCTCCTTTGATATTCTACACGATCGATCGATATGACATTTAAAATGAAGAACTAATTAACCATGAAAGTTTTGTCTACTGAATCTATCATCAGAAAGCGTATATTCAGGGCGAATTTATGTAGAAAAAATCCATATAAATACATCATCGGTGCTGTCCATACAATCCACTAAACAACGATCAAGAACGCACCGCAATTTAAAATTACTCGAAAGATGGCATTCAAGCCAAAATTCTAAGATACAAAGAGAAAGAAAAGGAACTACGCAGAAACTTTTTTTAAGGGGGCGAAGTATGAAATCCGTATACATTAATACTTAATTTTACCAACGATTTGACCTTTAGGGTGACCGGCCGGTCAGCAAGAAGTGAAGGGCGACTGAAGCGGGCGACCACCGCAAACGGAAACAGCAATTAGCGACGGGCGCCGCCGCCGTGGAGATGCGGAGTCGAGACCGGAGAGCAAGAGAAGTACGTGGGATTAGCGTTCCGCATCGTATATATAGTGATCATTAATGGGTTATGGGCTATTGGGCTTACGGTAACAAATATCCGGGTTTCGGGTCAACTCGAACCCGCTTCGGTGGTTCTCTATACAAAAAGAAGAACTTGCACCATTTAGGTTGAAACTTGCAAAATATAATTTTACAATGGCGGCAAGAAAGAAAGGAAGATGCATAAAACTAAGAACCAATAGAAGCTGCCAAACTCTAATTTTTACATCAGCTAATTCTAAGAAATATAATGTTGATTCTGCCATCACTGGTGAATATCCAAACTGATCTCAGATAGGTCTTCCAATACATGTTTACTTTGAGATTTCTGAGAATAAAATGAAACATTATATTGCAGTGCCGACATCACCATGTTTGTAGTCAGCTCCAAGTTGTAGCAAAATATATCCTGCCGATACCGCTTCACTGTATATGTCGTAATATATGTTGCGGTGTTACATGCTGTAATCAGTGCCTAATTGACTGGTGATATGGTTCCAGGCCAGGAGTGCTGCCCCTACAGCTGGTTCTACCTGCAGATAAGAGGAGAGATGTCATTGTGTGACACAATGCTACGGTTCACGAAAAGGCCCCACTGACCAACCCGGTCAGGTCCAAAGATTCATGATCCAACATTATCCAGTCCTACCGTGTGAAGCTCCTGCTAAGTACAGCAATCAATGAAATCTATTGGGTTCTTGAGTTTGTGATCAAATCTTGATTGAGATAATACTAAATAGGGTGGTCAGTTCCTTGTAGGGTGAAAAAGATGTGAAAATTTCAAACTAGGGACAAGGTATGTCCGGTGGATATCAGATCAACTATAAATTCTCCAGAGAATTTAACACCTTTCTAAAATTTCGAAAGGATGAAAACAAGCATAAAAAAATAACTTGGAACTCAGGGATTAATCCACCAAATGTGAAGAGAATGGCTATAAAGTTCAAGATCACCAACCGTAGGTCGAACTGGATGTGCTCCTGGATATATCTTTGTGATTGAATCGATAACTTCTTTCCCGATATCCCAACTGCCATTTGGCTCAAGAACTCCTCCAACCATGACGAGAGGAAAAGAATCCTTACCATCTGCAGTTCAAGTAGCTCCTCTCAGTCCAGGATGTTCAAAAATCCCATAACAAAACAAGAAAAAGAACGTTTGGAGCAAGCAATTCTTTTGTTTTCATTCAGTACTTGCACATGCCATTTCAGAAAGATTAGTAATCAATCTCTATACAAGTTAATTACCTTCACCGCACAATTCAAGCCTCTGAACAACAGCTCTTACACTGGAAGCTAACTCTGAAACTGAATCATGTAAAATGTTGTTTGCGACTTCATCGCCATCTTCAGCAGAAGATACAACTGCTGGTAGCAGTCTTGCGATACGAGCCCAAGAGGGATCTGCATATGTCCACCTGTTTTAGCACAGAAATTGGTTCGGTAATTGCAGACTTGCTGAACGTAAGTGTTAAATCCTGTCCAGCTCATATATTAAGAACATACCCAACTAAGTTTAGTTACTTCATGTATTCGGTTTGGCCTACTTCAGTCCACCAACTTACATGTGAGGGGGAGAGCTCAGAGAAATTAGTTCAGTAATTGAACATGCTGAATGCAAGTTTTTGAATCCTGTCCAGCTCGTATATTAAGAACATACCTAAGTTACTTCACGTATTCGGTTTGTCCTACATCAGTCCACCAACTTACATGTCAGGGGGAGAGCTGAAAATAAAGGTGTAGGTCTGACTTTTTTATAGCTTAATTTTTTGAGACAAATAGCCACCTGACCAAACTCAACAATGCAAAGTCTATGAGAGCAGGTTCACGGAAGTAGGATTACTAGGAGTACATAAGATTCAAAGATTAATTTTTCTAGGGTTCTTGACGACTGGCCTATATTGGTATACATTAATTATACTTCTTGATTAAACCAACACAATACCTGATTTGGCTCAACAACCAAGGGAGAGGAGGAAAAAGGAGACTGATTTAACTAAACTCAAAATTCATTCCTTGGCATCAGTTTCGTTGAAGCAGGCGTATTGGGAATTCATAAGGTTAATAGTCGACTAATTTTTCAAAGGTTCTTGATAGCTAGGAAAAAGTACACTGGCGGCGTCACCTGATCCATCAGTCCGGCAAAAAGACTTTTATGCATCCTGAGCGTGTTTTTGATTAAATATTAAATACGGAAGAAGATTGAGGAGCGGGAAGGAAGAAAAAAATACCCAATCAGTTCATCAGGCGAAGAAAGTTGAAGCTTGTTGAGAATCTCATTAGTGAGCAACGTTTGAGGACCACGACCATCATGAGCTCTCATTATTGCGGTCAATGCTTTTGCAGCAATTCCATATCCACTGTGAAAAGGAAATAGCAAGTAACATGTCACTACATTATCTGATCAAAGGTATCACATGGTTAAGATAAAATAACAATTCTATAAATAGTTTACCGAAATGATCAGACAATGTTATGAACGAAAATGAAATCACGATAGGTTTGTCCCATCAGGGTTCCTATGTAATATTCTTTGGTAAAATATAGGCAAATTGTAAGTCATGGCCACGACATGGAAAGATAATGTTTTAGATTATTACGAAGTTAATAGAAGGTCTTCTATCCAGTAGCTTGAGGTACAAGTAAACCAACCTTCCCCAATCGCCCAAGACTGGTCCTGCCCCTGCGGCTCGGGCTTCTCTTCCATCTTTAGTGAATCCATAAGCAATGGTTCCTGTACCAGCAATCAATACACAACCATGGTGCTTGCCCATGGTTCCACTTGCCAAGGCTGCGATCGCATCATTTTCTACAAATAACTTTACATGGACTGGGAAAATATTTCTGAAAAAGGAAATAGGATGGAAGAAGATACCACTAGTTTAGTGCCACTCATAGGCTGACTCTAGAAGGATTACAATGGAAGGTGAACTATTTATAAGTCATCTCAAACTAAATCTTGATTAAGAAGTCAGAATCATCAAAAATATCAATTACCAATGTGATTATAGGATATGGAGATAAAAAGCATAAGGAATGTGCCTACATTAAACTTGTACGAGAAAAGAAACGTAGGAAAGGAAATAAATAAGGAAAAACTCCCCCATTTTGTTCTTCATAGAAATCACATGAACGATTGAATGCCATAACTTGGACCGGATATTAGCATACGGAACTAGTGAATGAGACAGCACCAGGGATTTGCAAGGTATAATTCTTCAAAATAGACTAATTGGACAAACCTGAGCCAGTCATGTACTCTTTGTTGATCACTAGGATGATTAACACCTGCTAATGCTAAGCAAACCGCCCGAACAGCCGAGCGATTAGAACCTGCCTTAAAAAGGGCTTCAGCCATAGCCTTTTCGATGGTTTCCCTAGCTGTTGTTTCTACAAGATTCCATGGGAGAAAGTAAATATCAAGATTTAAGGATGCAAACAATAAAGAGAAGCCAATTTTGTTAAATCATCAAGATTATCCTTTGTCGGCATATTTGATATGTCGAGAATCTCAGGAAATTCTACAAATTAATAATCAGGATTAATATGTTTTCCCTTTATATTAAGTTCTTCAGTTCACTTAAATTTCTCACCTGGTGTAAGATGAGGATACATACTGATCAAGGAAATAATGTCTGAATAGGTTTCTTAAACCAAGATCATTGTCTTAACGTCTTAAAAATATCATTATTAAAGATCTTAAGCTGTTTTAAAAAAAAAGGACTGAGCCCTTTCCTAACACCTTATGATTCAGGATAAGTGGCTGCTGAATTCAAACTTAAATGTTCTATAATATAAAGGGTGAAGAGCTCGAATGTGTTCGAATTCTACAAGTTGCATCTAAAATATATACCCCTCATTTAAGTTAATATAGTTCACGGGTTGAAATTAGAGGGAATACATACCCTCATTTGAGTTAAGGGCCAAATGAGGGTAGTAAGTGCCAGATAGCATCTTCTAAGCAAAAAGAGATTCAATAGCCATTTTGAATCTTTAACTAGAATTGGTGGAACAATTTTTGAGTATTAGAGATTAAGTAGAAGAAGGAACGAACCATCAATCTAATATACAATTAAATTGGGAAAAATATAATAGGAAGAACCTGCTGAGCTGAAATGTGCGGTATAAGGATGAATCAGGAAAAATTCGACGGAAATTTCTAACACAAACACACAAAATTTATCAAGGTATTCGACCAATGTATCACAAGCAAGTCGCACTACAGATGCTTCATGCGATCCCCAGTGAGAGAACATTTTCACAGAACATTAAATTGACCCCAAATCAGGTACCTCGCTGTCTTAGCAGGAAATACAAATAATAAATTGCTTAAAGGAGGTTTTTTCTCCAAAAAAATTGATTAGATAAAAAAAGAGGAGAAACAACGATCGCATTATTTAATGCAATAAAGGCGGCACCTTTCTCGTGGAGAAGTAGGTATACCTCCGACGGAGTTGTGGTTGGAACAGCCGGCGACGGAGCGGGAGAGGACGGGGAGAGGGTGAGGGATTCGGCCGGCGAAGGAGGGCATGGCGGCGGATATACAGACGCAGATGGTGGCGGCGGCGCCCCCGTCGAGACCGAGGATGACGTCGGCGTTTCCATTGCTTACTGGCGTCTCCATCTCAAAGTCCCACACCTCGCTGCTCCTGTGCCTTTTCATCGCCAGTCGCCACCCTCCGATGCAGCCAACGTCTCTTCTCTTACCTCCCACCCATTCCTCTCCTCCCCTCCTCCTCCTGCTACTGCAGCTGCCACCCCTACTCGTATTACCAGCTGAGACAAAGAAGAAGGCCTCCATTTTTATATGGAGCTCGTTGTCTGGGACGGCAGAAGAGCCAAAGAGTAGAAGTTTGGGAGCAAAAGACAAAAAGTCCAAATACAACACATAACTTATAAATTATATATTATAAAAAAATTGTGCCGGCATTGTAGTTAGACTTGCATCCATGTAGATTGGGAGGGAGTTCAAGTTTCTTCATCCCTCTCCTGTCTCTTCTTTATGTTTGTTCAGTGCATTGTGTGTCTTGTATACTGATTAAATTCTCCTATATATTTGGGAACAGGCTAATGATTGTTTCTTTTCCATTTTAAAAGTTGGCAAATCCAGAAGTGCCACTTGTTGAAAATCTCAGGAAAGATAAATACAAAGAGACAAGCATGAAGGAAACAATGAGTTATGCCAAATCTTATGTTATTAATAGGAAAAAAATGATTAATTTTTTTTTGCAAGGGTTGATTGTCTCAGTCATATGACAAAATTTGGTGTACAAGAATCTTTTTTCACCTCATATAATCAGGTTATTGTAGCCTCATTGAGTTGAGGTGGTGTGGTGTATCCACCAGTTGAGGTCAAAAGATGGAAGCTCACATGTGTTCATGTCCTTCTTCTCTTTGTTCTTTTGCTGCGGCTCGCTCCTCACAATTAATTCACACTCCCACTGTTAATAAATCAGGAAAAAATTAATCTTTTACTTGGCGAATGACATCGATCGCCGCATTTCACCCAAATCTATTCACGTGTGCCAAAAGATTACAAATATTTATAAAATTATAATAACTTGATGGCTTCAGAACCGTTGGATCATGAAGAGCTCCCACGAAATAAATAATAATAGTAGTGGTGAAACTGAAACACACCCACGCAATTATGCACCTTCTGAGCCAAATTTTGGGTCCACTGTTGGACGCCCTATCGAATAAGGGAGCCCGGTACAGAAGTGGGTAGGCCCATTAGTATCTTCCGTTGACAAAACAAAGCGAGCTCTCGGGCTCTAAATAAAGAAAGAAAAAGAGTATAAAATTACATGTATGTCCCTGGTTATTTTAATATATAAATAAATATACATCTCTCTTGCAAATATCATAGCACTGCTATTAAAGTTGATTAATTAACCTGTATTAATTGAAAAATTAGTATCGCTTACATGTAGATTTTTTTTTTCTAAACTAATACATTATCTAACCATCATGTAAATACATTATCTATTATAACCATCATAATTAATAAAATTAATTAATTTGAAGGGCATAAGCAAGTGTGAAGTGTTTCCCTACTTCATGTAAAAAGACAACCTTAATCCTTCAATGGTTGAATTGGGCAAAAAGGTAATTTTGATAAAAAAGGCAAAACCTTTAATTTTATAAATTATATCGTATTTTTTAGGGCACCCACGACTTCCCTTAACGGCTATCTCGGATTGCGACGTTGCTTTTGTTCCGTTAGTGCTGCGGTCGAGTGCGAGAGAGAAAGAGAGATCCCCCCCAAACCCTTGCGATCTCCCACTGCCGATCCGGGGTTTCTCGTATTTTCTCGGCGGATTTCTCCTCCTCCGTCCGCTATTCTCTTCTCTTTGCGCCGCCGGAGCTACGCCGGATCATGAACATCTTCAAGAAGAAGCCTTCTGCCAAAGGTCAGCCAAAAACTGGCTCATTTTTGTTAGTTTTAGATTAATTTTGGTCTAGCTTTCATCTTTCCGTGCTTGATTCGGCGGATTTCACTCTTTCTCCCCTACGATCGATCTTATGATGCATGTGAGCTACTTCCATTTTTTATTTTCTTTTCCACTGGCCGGGGAAAAATTGTTCTTTTTGTCAGTAGTAGTTTGTTTTATGGTCTATATTTATGTTGCTGTGCTCGATTTGGTAGGTTTCCCTCGTTCTTTCCTATAGGCGGTCGTCTGATGCGCATGAGTTACTTCTTTTACCTTCTTTCTGTAGCCGGGATCGTTTCTTCCACTTTTTTTTTCTCGATTTTACTAATTCTATGGTGAACTTTAAAATTTTTTTTGTCTTCTCCCTTCCAGTGTCCAGTTTATTGGCTAGTTTTTAGGTATCTGATGTGATGTTTTTCCTATCTCGCAGATGCTCTCAGGACGAGCAAAAGAGAGATGTCAGTCGCCACTAGAGGTATATGTCATCTCGCTCATATATTTAAAGTTTTTGTTTGATGAGTAATTGTTCGTTAGAGGCAAACATGAAAAAAAAGTTCAAACTTTCTGGTCAATTTACACTTTTTTCATATGGTCGTCTGGTCTTAAGATGAAGGGAAATGTGAGATCAAACAACTTGATTTTTTTTTCTTCCAAAAATAATCAGTTAGTATTTAACTTTGTTATGGCTTTCTCTTGACCTCAGGTGTGGAAAGAGAGATTGCCTCACTGCAACTAGAGGTTTGCTCTTTCATAGTTTTACTAATCCTTTTTCATGTACTTTCTATCTATTGTAGTCTTACGTTAGGAAAAACATCAATGCAGGAGAAGAAACTGGTTGCAGAGATCAAGAAGACTGCACAAACTGGGAATGAGGCAAGTTGGCCCCGGCAGTTACTTTATCTAAGCCAGATTTCTTATTACTGTTTATGTTGCTGCATTTGCTTAATCCAAATAGTATCTGTAGCTCTATTTGTCAGACATTTCATTAGTTATGTCAAATGCCATGAGATAGCTTCACCGGACATATCTTCACATTCTAGATATTTGATTAAAGGATATTGCATCACTTGATAGTTAGACATCTTTTTGTAGGCTGCAACTCGTATCCTAGCTCGTCAACTAGTTCGTTTGAGGCAGCAAATTACTAACTTGCAAGGAACGCGTGCACAAATAAGAGGCATAGCCACTCATACGCAGGTTAGTAGCTTTCACTTTTGGATCATAGAACTATCATTCATCTTGCATGATATCTCAATATGATGAGAAACTTATCTATTCATATATGCAGGCAATGTATGCCAGTACTTCAATTTCCACTGGGATGAAAGGTGCAAGCAAGGCCATGGCTGCTATGAACAAGGTATAACTGATATATAAAATTTAGCCATGCAGAATATATGGTTCAAGTCATCATTCCTCACAGCAGAAACATTCTTACATGTTAAAATGCAAACTGTTTCAGCAAATGGAACCGGCAAAGCAATTGAAGGTTATGAAAGAGTTCCAGAAGCAATCAGCACAAATGGACATGACGGTAATGCTCATGCAAAACCTTGGGCTCCTTTCTCTGCATATACTCGAACCTACTAGTATTTTGAACAAGAGTTTGTTTCCATCATGAACTTGGATTAGGATGGTGCAACTAAACATGTTTGCCCATTTTCTGCCATCTATTCCTCATCCTAATACTAATTCATGCATGTTAAAGTTTTTTTACATTTTCAGTTATGAACATTGCTTTGGGAATCATATTATTCTTAAATTATAGTTTGTGTTCTTTATTTAAATTTTCCGTAGTAGTTCTCATTGCTGTTATACAACTATTTTTTTGACTTGCAATGCTTTGTATATGTGTAATTGCTTCTTCCTTTTGTCTAACTGTGTGATCTGAGGATTGATCATCTGTTTCATTGTTGGTAACACTCATCTGAAGTTAAATAATCGTTTTTGCTCATATCACAATCTATCTATCCTCCCAGATAATTATGCCTCAAGGTTGCTAAGGAGGTGAAACTATTTGCATTAGAACTTTGAAATGCATTATATTTGTATTATATACCATCAGTGTGTACGTTTATCCTTGTCTTCCATGCTCAACATCGAGTCTTTGTCCCACCTTTCAGGAGAGGTTTAAGGTCCCAATATTTTGCCAGACTATTAGCCGCTCATCTAAAAACCAAGTATACACAGATTTCTACAATCATATCTGTCTAATAAGAATAATGGAAAAATGGAGCAAAGAATCTCCTGTTTGAGCATTTTCTTTTCTTGCATAGCATTTTGGTACAAGCCAATACACTAAGTGCTACTTTTAAGCCAGATTTACCCTCTGTTAGGATTTGGTGTTAGTGATAATATAAGCAGGACTTACAGATCCATATGGATCTTTTCATCGCCATTGGCCTCTACTGTGGACAATGTCACTGGCCAAACTGAGAGCCTTCAAACATTGTATTAATTGCTTTGAATAAGGTATACACTTGTACAGATATTTTACACTTGATTGTCAGCCATGTGTCTAGCACTTCAGTGTATGCTTAGAATGTACCAGCAACGTGTGCTCATGGGTGTTTATATACACATTTCTCATTTTGCAGATCGAGATGATGTCGGAGGCCATAGATGAAACATTGGATAAAGATGAAGCTGAAGAGGAAACTGAAGAGCTCACGAATCAGGTAAGCTGAATTTCTTTTGCAGTTCTAGAGTGGTAGGGATCCTCCTGTTTCCAGAACTGCATAATTATTTTCTTTGCCTTCTAATTTCCTTTGAACTACTACATAGTTCTAGTCTCAACCTTGCTCTCTTTCAGGTGCTTGATGAAATTGGTGTTGATGTTGCCTCACAGGTAACCTTTGTATGGTTTGCCATGACAATCATTCTTTCTGTTGCTACTTAGAATTCAGTTTGTGGTTTAACATTCTTATCTTCCAACTTTTCTCAGTTATCTTCAGCTCCTAAAGGTCGGATTGCTGTTAATAACAAGAAAGCTGATACTGTTGCAAGGTATGAAAGGTGTTCTAAATAACCAACTGACTAAGTTACATCCATAATTTTTTGCATAGGCTCATCTAGAATACTTCATTCTGACGATCTGGTGTACCATTAGTCTTTACTAGACATTCTAAGGTTCACGCCTTTATTATGTCCTAAGAGTAACTAAGCATCTGCTGTGCAATTAAGTCATATTTGTGCTCTATACTTGCTAGAAACATATCTCAAATATGTCTTGAGGCCCTTTTATGTTCTTCCAGGGGCGGTTTAGCACAGATTGTGGTGTTTTATTGTGTCCGCTCTTCAGTTCTTCAGTTCGAAATGTGAAACTGAATATCTTTAACAAATTTCAGTTTGCTTTCAAATTTGATAGCTACAGACCTATTTGGCCTGACGAAGTTCTATTTCTTCTCTGCAATTTGTTAAATTTGCATTGTGTTTCGTAAGAGTTATAATAATCGATCAAAGAATATATCCATACAAATTGATTTGAAAGGAACTTCGCTTTCAGTTTGATTCAAATTGAGGATCAGTTGGCATTTTAGGAAAATTGAAAGCTTGGTTCTGATTGAATTTGAATCAAATGGACACACACCTATTACGGACCCAGAAAGAGGTGACGATCAGATGCCTTTTATTGCGAGTCCTTGTTCATCAAGGAGTATGCTAGAAGAAACCTCATTTTTTTCACGACCATTCTGTTTCATACTTCCTGTATTCTGACTGATCTCGCTATTTGCCTCGCAGAAACGTAGCTCCGGAGAAACCTGAAGTTGACGAACTAGAGAAGCGCTTGGCATCCCTGCGACGCATTTGAACAAAAAGAAAAAAAAAATTCTTCCCATGGTTTTGTAAAGATCGATTACTTGGAATTGTTGTCTTATATATATTCCATAGAGAACTACTCATAAAATACGTATTCGATAGATGATCGTCGTAACTATTGTTTTAGATTTAAACTCTACTTGCTTATGCCCCAATTGCGCTTGTGTTTTATCATCCTCTGTACATTGGACATAAGTAGAGATCGTGTAATAAGAATAGTATGAGCACTACTTAAACGTCATGGACAACTTATGACTGCTGATTCTGTGACCATGTGAAATAGATTTCCCCTAATCTTGTGTCAAGTTTTTTTTGAATTATATTATTATATTCATGTTAGTATAATATATCATCTAAAAGGAGGAAGAAAACATATGAAACAAGAGTTCAAAAAAGAAAAGAAAAAATAGAAAGGAAATAGAAGAGAACACTGAAAGAAATACATCAGGAAACCAAAAGTAAAGAATAGCCAAAATATATTGAGCAACTCATAAGGTGATAAGTGGATTGTGCAAAACACGAGGCATAGCGGCTTTCTAACGTAGAGTTTTGTATTGAGTTTTTATCAAAACATCTTCTGTTCCACTAGCTTCTTAAGTTTTAATTATCTTAATCTTTCTTTTTTTACCTCCTTTCAGGTCATATAATGTGAAGGGGATATTATAGAGTTGGGCTTGTAATATTTATACCAGCCTAAAGGTATTACTAGAATAGGTGGTCTCTTATCTCTACCTCTTAATGGTGTAATATGCAATCTTACTTGCTATAACACCTTTACAAATTAATTGTATTTTAGTGTGAATTTTATTTTATTTTCTCATTAATTAATTGAAAATGTTTATCCTTAATGGTAATCTTGGCTTCTATAGACTACAATCATGTAAATTTTTTATCGGCTTCCATCATTACATTATTTTCTCATGTAAAGGGAGCTAAACAATTTTCATGTGATGTTATTCCAAATATTTCTGCTTTTTTTTTTCCTTTGGTGGTTTTTCTCTGATTCAGTTTTTTAATTAAAGCTGGGTTGTTCTTGTTTGTTCCTTTTTCCTAAAATGTTACCATTCTAAGGAAATTTGGAGTACTTCTATCGTGATTTTGATTCTATGTTATTCTCTGTAGTTTTCTCAATTTTACCGATCACATCGCAAAATAATGTATGTGAGGGGTACAGTAAAATGAGAAAATTGCATAAATTATGTCATTATCCTATATTACTTTAAGATCTTGTTTATTGTTCCTAATTTTTAAGTCTTTATCTATGTTTAATAATTAGAGTACAATTCTTTTACAACTCATACTAAACAAGACCTAAGGGGCTATTTAGCTAGGAATTATCATCCAAATGGCTCTTAGAGGATGTGTTCTTCATTTGGAGTAATATTAGTTAAAATATGATTTTAAAAACTATAATTGATTATTAATGAGAAAGTGTTTGAAAAGGGTACGGTAATTATGCGTTTAATCAAATCCTAAGTGGAAGGAATATAGAAAATTCAACAACTAAATCATACCTGTACCCTTCAATTTTGTGCCGAAAACAAGCAACTGTCAACCAGGGAAGATGAAAGTGCACGGAATGTGATATGTTATCACCCAACAGAATTAGTCCAAACTTACACATCCATTACTTTTTTCCATGAAGAATATGAGAGTTGCATTTACTGGTTTGCAAAGCCTACACGATGCGCACAACAATTTCATAGTACACAATGCACACAATAATGTCATAGTAAAAATAAAATCACCGCAAACGCTTGCATTCCACAGTATCAATGAACTCAAAATGAATCCAATATCTGGTATATACAACAAACATGACATAGCGCACGGGGATCATTAACCATAAACATTATCCCCTTGATGCGATTTAGCGTATATATATATATACGGTTGGAAGCTGCAATTTTGCAGTCCATTGTGTTTAATTTACAAAATCAAAAGAATTTAAGGATCGAGGGTATTATGTTGATCGCCCCATGAAACACCAATAACTTCAACTAACTATTAACTTTACAACGTGATGATATTAGGAAACATTATTTTTTGGCGGTGGTGACTCCAACGACAATGTTGCTCACCTGCAAGGAAGAACGATCAGCACTTGGTTTAGCGATTTATTGATTTTCCATAGAGTTTGCTGCAGTCAAGAGTGAAATTTTACCAGCTTGCCGTTTTCATCAAGTGACATTGGGTTCTCAACAACTACGGTCATGTTCTGCACTCGAGGAGCAGTCTATGGCAACAAAGAAAACAAAGAATCAGATTATGAAGAAGAAGACAGTGATGCGTTTGCCTTCAAAGAAATTTGGTTTAACTGAATAGATATGGAGCATACTGCTGAAGATGGTGTTGGTAGTGTAACCTCATTAGGTCTATGTGGTACTGGAACTGGAACCCTCATGCTGTCCATCTGTCAGAGATGGGAAAGCAAGAAAAAGAATTATGAGCATCAGGAGTTCCAGATTAAGATGGTAAATAATTCAAAATACAACGACTTGCAGTCTCAAAATTTACCCCGACATTTGTCACATAATGGCATATTGCACATTTGACAGAAGGTGCTCCATAGGGATACACGAGCACCGTATGACATTGACCACAGCTAACATGAGCAACATGATTCGCGGCTGCGAAGACAGGAGCAAGAGAGTTAGTCAACCTTGATGATTAGATCTCTTTGTACACGTTCCAGCAGCAGATGTTTAGCAATCAGAAAAAGTTTAGTGATTTGATTTCGACACTAGAAGAATTTTTTTTTATGTCAACAAGTAGTTTACTTTCTGATGCAACAACCAGATAAAGTCTGAATACATAATATAGAAGCAGTTTTTCTCCAGTGCAGAAAACATTATGTTTTCTCCATGCATATGCATAATTCTTTTAGTTGTTTCTATAAACCAAATTTTCTAATCGCTATATGAAAACTCCAAAATAGCTATGAGAAATACTCGGATTATTCCAAATAGGAACTTCTAAAATTACTAATGATTCCATCAGCAGTATTAATGAGGACGAGCGTTTCCCAAACAAAAAACTTTCCATATAATATATGAATAAACCATCCAAATTACAAATACATAGAAGAGATCATACTACTCGTAACTCAGGAGCAACAAGACCTTTCAATGGGCCATGCTTGTGTCTATGCCAGCCCAGGCACATCCTAGTAACAATACAGCTATATCTTGTCGGGTCTAGCTTTAAGCCCATATTGATGAACCATGTGCTGAATCGCTTAGTCCAGCATTGACACAACATGATGCATGGTTTAGTATTTCCAGCGTGACATGTGGTCTAGTGATACTAGATTCATGCTAAGCTGCTGGTTCCCCAACTTGATCAACTCAGGGTTGATAGGAGGTTGAGGAAGTGTGGGAACAGGCATAGGCCAAGGGGGCAATCAGGTCCCTGAGCTTAGGGGGTATGGTATGTAATCCACTTTTTTTTTCTCCTAATATTTTAACATTCCTCTATCTTTTTTAAGTTGCAATTAAACATCCTAAAACTAAAGAGTGTACTAGGAACAGACCGTGCCTACCCCACCTGGCTGATTTTGTACTCAAGTCAGGCTGTCCCCTGATGTGGGATAAATCGAAAAGCAAGAAACGGTATTCGACTATTGACAACCAAAGGAAATCAGGGAACAAACATTAATTGCTACAAAGAGAAAACTGAAGAAACAAAATAACCCAAGTCAAATAATTAAATTTCATCCAATGAGCTAATCAGAATAATGTAGATTAACTTTCACAAGCAATTTCTGTTTTATGTTTAGCATGCAGTGATTGAAAAACCCTCAAGAGAAAGCATTATGGACTTGCATGAAGGCTAATTGGCACATGCAACAGTGAATACAAATGAAAAGAAAACTGACCTGGCCTTGAAATATTGATTGTGTTACAGCATGAGCATCTTACACTTGTTGAACCACGACAGTACATCAATAGAGCTCGACAACCTCCACATACTAGTCGAGCCATCTCTGTTCCTGCACATTCGGTGATTCAAATTGTTAGGAATGTCCTACATGCAACCTTTTGCTCTCAGCTTCACAACCACATCATGGTAGAGGAAACAAATTTAAAGGGTCATGACAACCAAACGATATATGATGTACTTACAAGATGATAAGGAAAATACCAGATAAGGTAACAAAAGAAGAGAACTATCATATCCATGACATGAAGAAACTCAATATTTATATTAAATTTATGACCTAATAAGTGATGATGATAAAAGGAATTACATACAAGAGAAAGAAATTATAGATTGATATTTATTTTATCCCTTATAGTTTCTCCGATCAAGATTGTAGATTGATATTTATTTGAATAGGACTTCATATCATTTTATTTTCTTATCTGTCCTATTCAAATATTGTGCTTATTTTCACATAAGAATCAACTGTTGATGTACATTAGTTAACACCTCTAATATCAACTGATAATCAACCGAAGTTGACTTTGACTCGAGAACAAAAAACTAGTAAATAAACATGAATTAATGGTTAAAATTTTCGTGTTAACTAGATAAGATCTAGTGCCATGGTAGCATCCAATGATTCTTGGCATGGGATGATTAAAGGATTGACCTGCTTCCAGATTCTAGTTGATCTCAAGCTTGAAATTGATTTATTTTCTTCCAGCTCATACTCGGTTCATTTGGATCAATTAAGTTGCTAAAAGAGTCAATCTTTACTTGTCTTAGCTTGCTTATGTGGCTAATGAACTCAAGCTCAAGAGTTACCAACTAATTCTGCCAGTCAAAAGGAAATTATATATATAAACATTTTTAGCTCCCTCTACTGAAGAACTTAGGGTTACTGAACAAAACTAACCACAAACTGCCTCTCACCAATGACTTTAGGATTTTATTTGTCAATTGCCTAGACACTTGGAACTGATAATAAAGCGTACCACGCAGATGCTATTGCCCTTATATTATACATGTTATCCAGAGCAGGTTATGTTATAATTAAAATAGCTCTCCAAGCAATTTAGAAAGATCACCAACGGATATTCTGCTGTGCAGGATATTTGGAATCTATACCCCTATGCCGCAATAACAGCCTTTCATCATAGGTAACAAAAATGCTTTCAACGAACAGAAGCAAGCCCACAAAACATATAACCAAATGAGTGGAAATAATGAATCAAAAGAAGCACCTGGAGGAGGGACAGCACTTATGGTGTTACATATTGCACAACATACATTAGTAGCTCCTCTAGGATAAAGAAGAATGCTCCTACACCCACTGCAAACAAGATGGTTCTGCATCTGCAAGGATACAACACGCACTGTAAGATAACAATAATGCTACCATTTTTGACCTAAAAAACGGAGAAATCGACCAAAACAGAAGATAAAAAGTCCTTCCTTCCATGGGAGCATGTTGATGAAAAAACCAAAACAATCCAATTATACAGGAAGAAAACAAGAAAATAGACGACACATCTATTTATCCTAGATCACCATCACGATATAATTCAATCCGATTCGTCAAATTAAAGAAATCGAAAAAGAGAACAAAAGCGTCATCCCGACCGCACAACGATCCAAATCAATCGAGATAATTAGAGCCATATCCGACGAAATTTGCCTCCCAGCTCCCACCTTCTTGACACGAACAAAATTGAATCCAGGATTTTTTTTTTTGTAAAAAACGTAACTGATAAAAGATCCAGTGTTACCTCCAACAAACGAAGAAGAAATGACTCCGAATTCCACCGATCACGATTTAGAGAAATCCCAAAGAGAAGAAGAAGGAATCCTCCGCACCAAAACGAATCGTATGCTTGAGAAATTAAGGATGCGAATCCAAGGCTGCTATCAATCAATCAATCAATCAATTGAATGGCTTCGCAGCTTCCAGATTCTCCAAGCGAGACAGACGCGGTGGCGTTGGCGAAAGAAAAGAAGGAAAAAATACTTCCTTTTTCCAACCCTTTTCTCCCTCTTCCTTTCAATTTGTTAAATTTGCAGAGAAGGTCGAACGGAAAGCGAAACGGCAAGTTATTAATAGTAATTTTATTCATATAAATCTATATATACATTTGTCATTTTACATTTCTATCCTTTATCCTTATCTTTTTTAAGTCTATTATAAAAATACAAAAAATATTTTTATTTCCATCCAATTTTCTAATAATTCTAATAATAATGACTCTAACTAATAAAAATAATATTTTGCTGAAATAATAATAAAAAAGAGAAAATAAATCTTTAATCGGTATAAGTGAATAAGCTTATATGCTTGAAATATGTTTTTTTAGAAGTTGCAGTTTCCGGCAATAATTTTTCCTAGTCATAATTGAGGAAGGAAAATAATCAAAACAAAACTAAGTATCTTGGAATATAATTGCAGAGGAAAAGGAAAATATAGAGCAAATTGATAATTTGTCTCTTTCTATTTAAACACTAAAATAGAGTTGACTAAATGAGTGGTTTGGTTCAAAAGACAACAGAATATATTACTTAGATAATTGGATCAGAGCTACCTTACTTTGTCACATTTCTAAAATTAATATTTAAATAGATCTTAAAAAGGTATTTAGCATTTTTTTTTAAAAATCAAAATCTGATAGAAGCAACTATTTAAGCTTCCACATGAGCATCACTACACTATTAATATATACATAATCTGATTTAATTATTGCTTATTCTAAAACCACTTTTGCAGTAACTGAAACATCAATGAGTACATTTTGAGTCTTCTTAGTCTTCATGGTCGTCCTCCTACCTTAAGGCATACTGTTTAAAATGAGTTCCCAGACATACTTAATATTTAGAAATTAAATAAGTTCATAAACTGCTGTAAGTCCAACAACTTGACCACAACAGCCAGTACAAATGACTCATATTTTACCTTACATAGAATCAAAAAACAAACAACAAGATCCATGCTAAATAAGTATACAAAGAGCTTCATGTTTGTAAGAGGTTTGAAATTGATTGTTATAAATCTTTCATGTGGACAAAGCAAGACCTCCAAGAACAGTAGGAAAGAATATTACTACAGAAGAAAACAATAAAAGGAGAAACTATTACGCTATAACTAAGATAACAGATCGATAAAGGTTCAATACCAACCTACACAATTCATTCGAACATCATCTTTTTGGGTCTTGAGCAAAGTTTCAAGCCAAAGTTTTAGCAAATATGCTTCTTTTGATGAGAGATCATCATAGTTACTTTCATCATCCCATGGTGTGACTTGTTGGATGAACATCTTATACAGCACAAATAATATTCTCCAAGGATCTCTTCACTGTTTCAAAGGGAAATACAGTTGACTGTGCATGGAGTATTGAAGTTGTAAGAGATGACCTCAAATACTGATAAACAAAGAAAAAAATAGGATTGCAAAATCAGCACTTAAGTACAAAAAATTATGTACTTCCAAAGTTGCTGTACATGTGAATACTAACAGTCGCAAAAACAAACATTCTACTGTGGATTAATTTGCGATGCCCTGAGCGTCAGCCTTGCCACAAGTTCCTCATGAGTAATGATCCCTTCCTCTATTAGTTGACGTAGATCGTGGACCAACTTAGTCTGGTCAACCCTGCAGCTCTCCCTGATGACGTGATCGATGTAGGGGTTTATTTGGTAGGCGTTGCTTTCATGGAAGCTTAACTCATAGTAGGGTGAGCCTTGCTCTGGGAGGGAATGCACCAGCTTCCACCATACGTTAAAACCGTTGAAAGTATCCATTACCTGCTCTTTCTCATCCATGATTAGGATGCCGCACCGGAGCTCCGACGTTTTGAGTCTAATGGCTTGGTTGCTACAGATACGGTGCAGATAGATCTCTATTGAAGTGTGATGCTCGTTGGGATTCTGCTGGAGATGGCTGGAGAACTTGGGAAATTTTATCCGGATGTATGGGAAAATGAGATGGTGAATGTCTTTGGAGAACATCTTGATGCAGCGATAAAGATAGCCAATGGGAGGACTGAAGATGTCCCGTATGAGAGAGGCCACGTGAAAGGTCAAGTTATTGACCAATGTCAAGACTATGACCCAGAAAGAGATCTTCAAGCCCAAGGTGATATAAGGATGCTCGGAGTTTTGGTATAAGAATGCAAGAACACCCACAATAACAGCAGTCAGTCGCTGCAGCAAAAAAGTAGTCATCTAAAGAAAGGCAAAAATAACAAGCGGCCTGCCGCCGGCAACATTTACCCGAAGCCGAGAAGCATCCCCGCCGCCTAGGGCAACATTTACCCGAAGCCGCGGGAAGCTCATTGCTTCCTCCGGCGGCCGCAATCGAACAGAGAGAAAAAAGAGGAGGAATAAGGTACCGAGCGTCGTCATCTCCGCCATAGTCATCTCGTCGCCCGCCGCCGATCTCGCCGTCTGCGTCGCCGATCTCGGCGAGGAGTGCGTCATGGTCGCCGATCTGGTTGCTGCGGTAGTCTTTCTAAAGTGAGGTCCAGTAAACATTTGAAATATATATTTTTTATTTCAAATGTCATTTTACAATTCTATCCTTTATCCTTATCTTTTTTAAGCCTATTATAAACATATGAAAATTATTTTTATTTCCAATCGAAATTTTTAATAATTCTAATAATAATGACTCTAACAAATAAAAATAATTTTTTGGCTTTCGGATATTTTTTATTATATAATATAAAAAAACTATGAGAAAATAAATCTTTAATTGGCATAAGTTATATAATGAAATATGTTATTTTAGAAGTTGCATTTGCCGACTATAATTTTTCCTAGTCATAATTGAAGAAGGAAAATAATTAAAGCAAAACTAAGTGTCTTGGAATATTATCGCAGAGGAAAAGGAAAATTTAGTGCAAATTGATAATTTGTCTCTTTCCATTTAAACACTAAAATAAAGTTGACTGAATGAGTGGTTTTGTTCAAATGACAACAGATTAGATAATTGGATCAGAGCTACCTTTGTCACATTTTCAAAATTAATATTTAGATAGTTCTTTAAAAGGCATTTAGCATTTTTTTTTTAAAATCAAAATCTGATAGAAGCATCACTACACTATTAATCTGATTTAATTATTGCCTATTTTAAAACCACTTGACAGTAATTGAAATATCAATGAGTACATTTTGAGTCTTCATGGTCTCCCTCCTTCCGTAGGCATCCTGTTTCAAATGAGCTCCCCTGACCTACTTAATATTTTGAAGTTAAATAAGATCATAAACTGCTAAGTTCCACAACTTGACCACAACACCCAGTACAGATGACTCATATTTTACCTTGTATAGAATCAAAAAACAAACAACAAGATTCACAAGTCATTAGTACAAAGAGTTTTCACAAACAACAAGATTCACAAGTCATTAGTACAAAGTTTTCCGGAGACAGAGTACTGTGTACTCTTATGTATGCTACATAAGTATCCAAAGATCTTCATATTTGCATTTCTGATCTACAATAATACATCTCAAGAAATATTTGTGCCTGAAAGTTGCAGCCCCACTTGGGCTTTTCTTAAGATAATTCCGATCATCTTTATCTAAAAAAATGATGATAAGATCTTGTATTTCAATTGTTATCCAAAATTTCTCTTGAGAGACTAAAATAAAATATGCTCGCCAGCATTATCAGACATTAAACCTGAAGAGCATAACATCTCCTTCCTGTACAATGTAATCTTTTCCTTCCGATCGCAGCTGCATCAACATTTGTCAAACAAAAAAAAACACAAGGTTAGCTTTCAAATTTCACCCCTTTTAGAACTGTAGTTTGTATAAGGTGTCCACTTTTCAGTTCAACCAAAAAGAGCTAACAGCAATTGATTAATTCACACCGCACCGAACAAATTGATGAAATTTCAATTCGATTTCATCTGCAATTCAGTTTGTTTTGATTCAGGTTGCCCAGAGGGGGCACCCCTACTTCTGCGCACGTCCACATAAAGATATAGTCAACTAAACTTACAAGTCCTTTCTCTCTTGCAGCTGCTAAGGAACCACACTCCACAAAGTCATCATAAGAGACCTACCAAAGCGATCCAATCATTCATTAGAAGCAATTAAAGGAGTTTTAACAGTGAAGGTGAAGTAATGCATAAGAGATTCTTCTTCCAAACCCCCAAACTAGAAAAGCTATGTGATAAGAGTAACCGTCTCTTTGCCTTAAGTTAGTGAGTTAATTAATGAATCACTATGATGACACTAAGTATGCTATTTATTATTCTCATTTTGTAACATTTCCTACTAAAATGCAGAATATTCAGATTTGGGAGGTATAATAGTAAACCTTCATGACATTTTTGGCTCTTATCAACGAATTAGAAATTGCTTCTTTTTTTTAAAATAAAAAAAGGGTCTCTTTCTCATGAAAAATGAACCCTACCTGCAGTACCAAGTGTTCCATAGTCAGAAGCATTTAGCCATTTGCACGTTTGATTTATTTAACTGGCAGCAAAAAAAAAGAAAAGAAAACTCACAGTCTCCGCTCGAATAAACCCTTTCTCAAAGTCTGAATGTATAACTCCAGCAGCTTGAGGAGCTGTCATCCCTGTTCGATATGAATTTTTGGTAAAATCACGAGGGAGAATTATTGCTAATATCTATTATATATCAAAGGACAAAGGTACGTTTTGGCAACCGAAAAAAAACCAACCTGAAAGTATTGTCCATGCCTTTGTTTCCTACGCAAAATAAAAGGTGCACCATGAAGGTCACCGTGAAACAATGGGTAAATGCTAAAAATAGCTTAACTAAATATAAGCAAAATGTTACCTTTTCTCCTGATGTGAAGTAAGTTCTTAAACCAAGAAGGTTGTATGTTGCCCTTATCAGATTCCCAAGGCCACTTTCATCAACACCAAGGGACTTTAGATACTCAATTCTCTCTACTTGAGGAAGTTCAGTAAGCTCAGCTTCTACCTAATATGGGACCGATGAATCAGGTCAACTCATTTGATGGCGTTTCCATGGAAGCAACAAAAATGAGATGCAGAATGGAAGTGTTGATGGTAATTTACGTAATATTTGCATGTATAACATAGTATCTAATTCTGCAAAGAAACAACAAGAAGATAGGTAAGAAAAAAGAACTTCAATAAATTGTCCATGTTATATCAGGAATAAAAGTGAAATGGACTTGAAACGGGAAACATAAACTATTATTATGTTACAACACCAGTTGGTATCTAAAATGAATGCCCAATATTTTCCTAATCTAAAATGATTAAGCAAGATTCTCATAGGATTGCAATGTATGACTACATAGCTGCAATGGAAATACATATGGATCATGATTCTATACACATGCATGAGATCCAAGGAAAATACTCACTGGAGAATAAAACCAGTCAAAATTGAGAAATTATCAGGATACATGATTCTATATTGCTTATGAGAAGCGCCATTGTTAGTTAACAAGACCAAATCTCCTTCCAAGGGTACATGAAGCACATCCTAAAGTGTTTATGCACATAATATTTATCCACACCAACAACCAATCCCATTGGCATTACCTCTCTTAAAAATGAGGACGTGATAATTAAGTTGATATTTTTGGAGGACACGGAAGTAGAATCAAACAAATTTCTGCCAAACTATTAAATTATATGCATGTACTAGAATCAAACCTGTGCAGATACAGTAACAATGCCGGATTGAAATTCAGATGCAAGGTTCATCACTTCTTTGACATGAGGATTACTATTTGGTTCAGCAAGTTCAGACTCTGCAACATTAGCTACATATATCACAGGTTTCATGGTTAGTAAACAGAGATGCTGCATAGAATCTTTCTCCAGATCTGTTAAGGGAACAGATCTTGCAGGTTTTCCGTCCATAAGTCCCTTCTGAATTTTCTCCAAAGCAGACTTCTCTGCCTCTTCCTGATAATATGATGGAATTGATGAAAAAGTTCAGGCTGAATTATTTAAAAAAAAGCTCGAATGCATTCGACCTAATTATCATGGAAATTGAAGATAATGATCAAATGCATTCAATCTATTGATATCTGTGTGCTTCACCTTCAGCTTTGATTGTGTATCTTTTGCTTTCCCTTTCTTAAGTTTCTCTAGCCTTTTCTCAATCTGCAAGGATAAGCTGACTCCATTCAATTTATACTCGAGCAATTTGTCATGGTATTCATAAGTAAAAGGTGTAATTATTGAATTTGCATACCTGGTCAAGATCAGAGAAAACTAACTCTAAATTGATCACGTCAATATCTGATTTTGGATCAACTTTCCCATTCACATGAATAACATCATTATCCTCAAAGCATCGCACAACCTGTAAAGCACTTTCTATAACCAATCAAATGCCAGTGAAAATCCTCTCTAAGCTGCTTAAACTTATAGATCATTTTATTAACTCCTAATTTGCTTAAGATTTATAGATGTATATTTGCAATGAAATGCTAGAAAAAATAGTATCTGAATGGATTATAAATAATACTAGAAGGAATGGGATGTAGGAACTGCCAACAAATTTGACATTAATGTAAACAACCGGACCTTACTCACGGTTGTTTCCTCTTCTTCACGTTGATGTGGTTCTACCATTCTAGGATCTAATCCTTGTGGAGGTGGTTTCCAAGGTTTTTCCAATATTATCCACAAAGATGACATGGTCGTAGTCCTATAACCATGTCGCACATTGGGTTATTCCTTTGTCCATGTCAACTTGGATACAGATTGAATTTTTCAAGAAATCAAATTATAAGGAAAAAGAATCAAATACAAAGTCTATTGCCAAAGTTCTTACATGGCAGTATAAATAATACATATTGTCAAACTTCAAGAAATGGACAGCATAATTATGGACCCATATCATAGGGTGAAAACAGGTCAGTTATTGAGCATATAATGCCATGATTTCATATCCACATTTGATCTGCAAACATAAATCCAAATACAGCTATTGAATGAACACAGAACTTTCAAATTGTATTTCTTCAAAAAATTGGGAATGAACATAAAGCAAGTACAATATTGATACCACACAAATAAGTACAATACGACTAACATTTATTGCTTCACTGTTCTAGTTAAAGCAGAAATATCAAGTTCCTAACTTCAATGAGAAAATGAGGAAAGATCGTATGGAAGTTGAAAAGGAACTTCAGAAGTTAACAAGTGGTTTATAAGTAACCAAGAAAGCAGAAAGCTCCAATAGGACGTCTTGGCTTAAGGATGACTTTTTAGTGAGATGCTAGCCTAGCATCCCTCATGCCTACTTCCTGTTGATATGAGAATCATTGTGTCTATTTAGATGTACTAGTTGCATGAGACATTGATAGAAACTTTTATGGCATCATCACTAAATTTGTTGATAATAGAAAAAGGGGTAAAAAATAAAAAATAATATAATATAAGGAGAAGCATGAACCTGAAGTATGGAATCAACTTCACGGATGTGTGAAAGAAATTTATTCCCCAAACCCTGCAATGTCATAAATATTTATGGATAATTAGATACCACAATGACATTCTTATTTGACATCAATTAAGTTCACAAAGGAAGAGCCATTAAGTATGATCTGAAAGAATTCCAATCTATATCATTTCTGCAGCTATTGGTAGCTTCAGAAATTCACTTCATGAAGAACAAGGATCTTCTCGGACGATATAGCAGCACTTGTTTACGCAGGGAATTATATAAAGCGTGCAACCATACCAATAAATGACAACTCCTACCAATGTAATAAGTCTAGGATGGTCAAAATACATATGCCTTCCTATTGTTTCATACTAATGGTATGCTGTTTTAGTTAGCAGTAACTGGTGAGAATGGGTCTGTTTATTACTTCATGGAAAATACAGAAACAATCTCCTAAAAAATTAAAGTTCCCGCTCATGTATTCTTCTTAAGAATGAATGTGCATTGGTATTGTTTAAAAGTACGTATAAGTGAAACTATCGTAGATGATAACCAATGTGTATTGGTAGTTTGGATCTCAGGAAAATTTTCTGACAATGTCCAAAAGATAACTCAAATAGGCATTGAGTCACAAAAGAATCATAATAAGGTGAAAAATGTATGATTGTTTGACACAACGTTTGGAGCTCCATCTGGAAGAAAATTTATTGGTTTATTCATCATTTGCCATAACATGCGGATCATAAAGGACAATTATTAGGTAGAACCTGGTCAAGACTTCATCTTGACCACCAGTGTGAATCAAATGTCTCCAATGGGATTTAAATATCTTTTCATCAGAAATTGCTATTAACTTGAAAAGCAGCTTATCTTAAGAAAATTTATAGGACACAATGAGGAGGAAATAGCTCTATGGTACCTAGATGGTTGCCAACAAACAGGTACAAAGTTATTTAGGTTTATTAATCTGGAGAGATGTGTTGCAGTTGTAAGTCGGTTCCTAATCTTGTTTAGGGTGAAAAATGATACATAATTCAACCATGATATGAAAAAATGCAGACACATTAAAAACTGCAATTTCACATCAAAATGCACAACTATGAACAAAAAACATGTTTTGCGACGGAATTCTAAAATACAATAAACAACTTGACATTAAATGGTTTACCTCTCCTTGACTCGCTCCTTTTACTAGGCCAGCAATATCAACAAACTCGATGGATGCTGGGACCGTCTTCTGAGATTTACTAAGTTTTCCAAGCACGTCTAGTCGCGGATCAGGGACTGCGACTATACCAACATTTGGTTCTATAGTACAAAAAGGAAAATTTGCAGCCTGGGCCTTCCCATTCTCCACCTGAAAGCAAAAATCGATACATAATCTAAATTCCTTGTGGAAACACAAAAAACGCACCATAAGCAATCTCTAAGCCAGAAAATCGAGCATGACAGCGAGATTCTCATTTCCATAAACCCAAAACTCCCAGAGATATCTATTCATAGAAAGCTGCAACATTTTCACGGTCCTTTCGAATCAAAGATGGGATCTTTTTTAGTTTTTTTTTTATCATCCATCAGTTGAGAGAAGGGAATTGAAGGTACTGAAGCTCAGGGTGTGCTAATGGATGTCTTACGACAGCATTGAATAGGGTAGACTTGCCGACGTTTGGAAGGCCGACGATACCAGCCTTGAGGCTCATGCTGAACCTGGATCCTGACGACGAGTAGAGCCGCCGCCACGGCCACTGGAGGAGCAGGGGAGAGGAGTAGAACGACGCGGAGGAGGGGCTCCGGCCCAGCCCGATCAGAGAAGTCCCCAAAACCCTCGCCGCCGCCATATCTGGCCGCCGCAGCTCCGCTCGCTCGCACCAAACCAGTGGAAGACGAGGGAAACCTCGAATGCCACACTACTCTTTCAAGATAGGCGGCACGTGTAAAAGCACGTGAGGATATACTTTCTTTTTTTTATTACCGTAACTCTCCTTGCTTGTAAGCCCTATTTTATTTTAACGGAAGGAGAAAAAAAAAAGACCGCAGAGATTGTGAAATGTAAATGGCCCTAATTTTTATTTTAATAAAAAAATAAACTTTAGCTTATGATATATGAATGATATTTAACATTTTTATTCTTATAATAAGCCAAAATAATTAATCCATGCAAAAATGTTCTCATTGCTCTTTTCATCACGTGTTAATCACGTGACCTCAAGGGATATTGATTGCTGCCCATCCTCACGGAGGTTTATATACCCGATCTCGCTGCTCCCCTGATGGCCGAGTACGCCGGCGACGCTTCCCCTTTCCAGGTCGCCTAAACGACCACGCGAAGACGAAGAAGAAGGAATGGAACACCGAGGAAGAGAAGAAGGTGGAGAAAAAGTGGAAGCAGACGCGGCAGCGATGACGGGAGAGCGGCGCTACAGCAAGCTCGAAGAAGCCCTCGAGATCAAATCCCTCCGTCGCATCATCAGCGCCTACGTCAAGTACTCCCCATCCTTCAGAACCCTTATCATTCCATTTAGTTTTAACTTTTCTACGGGCTGAGAGCAGATATTTTACCATAACCCTAAGTTACGTTTTCTGAGGGAAAAGGGTGTCGCTTGAATTAAAATGAACTGTTCGGTTAAATAAGCATTTCATGTCCATTCCCAATACGAGGAAGAGAGTTCTGCCCAGCAAAACTGATTCTTTGAGTTTGCATGTTGGTCCAACCCTAATTTGCGGTTGATTTTTTTTTACTTCAGCTACCCAGATGCTGCCGAGGAGGATGTAAAAAGATACCAGAGATCTTTCAGAAAGCTTCCGCCTTCTCATAAGGTAGCGTGCTTATTGCATTGAATTACTTTTTGCAAAAATTTGTCATCCTTTAACTCAACGAAGTTCAGTACCACCAAATTCTTTCATTTCGGTCTAAGATAACTGTGAACCATTACAGGAAGTGTTACAATATATTGATAAAAACTTGTTCTTACCCTTAAACCTCGATTTTTGCAGGCACTGCTTTCGCATCTTCCGCTGAAGTATGAAAGGCTTAGACGGTATTTGAATTTGTGATCTTAAATCCTCTGTCTTATTTCAAACTTCTCTTTTGCTTTAGCAGGGTTTTAAAGTTTTTTTACTAAGTTTTAAAATTGCCGTGACATTTGTTGCCCTTGAGAAAACCTAGAGGTTGTCTGCATGGAATGTGCATCCTAATGTGGTTTGTGTTGGACATATCATTTTTTTTCTCTAACTTATTGCATAGAGAATTTTATTTGGTTCTGTTTTCTATTAGTAAGGCACAATATCATGTTTATACTATCTGATTTCTGGCTTGGAACTGAGACCTAAAGTTGATGTGTTCTCCTGACTGCATGATGGCGAACTATGAATTGGTTGGAGATTTGTTGTTTGCATACCCTCAAACCCTCTCCTGCCAGCATTCACAAATCCAACAATTCAAAGAACTTTCGCTATAAAAATGACAGACACTTGTGTTTGATGCTGTCATAGAATGAGTTGGAACTATATGTCAATGCCATAAGTTGTATAAATGTGACATGCTTTCCTGAATCATTTGCAGGTGTATATCTGTCAATACATACTTTATAATGAGCATGCTTCAGGTAAATATTATTATGCCTCCATTACCTTCAGTAGATATTCCATTTTTATAAAGGGTTCATCCTTAAATCTATATTTCCAGGCATTTGATCCACCACTTGACATGAGCCAGGATATAGATATTGATGAAGATGAGCATTTGCAAAGTGCGTGTGCAAACCATCTAACTGAACATCATAATTGCTCCAGTGAAAGAAATTTTTGTCCTGATAAAAATCTGCCTAATAATGGAAGCCATTTTTCTGGTGTCGGGCTAACCAGTTCCATGAAGGCAAATGAAGTTTATGACAACTCATTGGATAAAGAAGAGGTCCTCATCTGAAACTTAAACTCATTTGCCTCATGGTTTCTGGAAACTCTGTTGGATACTACACATTATCTGGAACCTTCTACATCTTTTTTCATTTAGAAATTTGACTTCTGTAGATAACAACAGGAGTCACATGTGGAAGCTTCTTGCAAGTCTAGTGCAGAAGTGTTTGTAAACTCTGAGCCTGAAAAAGGATCCTGCGTCAATAGCATGGATGATGCAGAGGTTGCTGCTGATGGTTCTTGTTGCTCCAACCATACTGCAAATGGAAGAGTAAGATTACTTCTAGTTGGTATTTTCCTTCATTTCAATTTCCATATTCACATGCAAGTCCTGAATAACAATCAACATGCATTTCTCTATTCAAGTACCTCCTGCTAGCACCCTTTTATATCTGATTGATATCCTCCGATTTGTGGATTATGTACAATCTCTTTCTTCCTGTTACTGAGAAACACTGGAAACTCATTCAGGATTATTAGACTTGGCAGATAATAGCGTTTTTTGTTGTGTTATTCCCATTACCTAAGCTACACTGTTATATATATGAATATATTGCAGGCAACAGTTTCCCATGACTGGATGGATCCATCAATACAGTTGAATGTTCCTCTTGTTGATGTTGACAAGGTTGGTCTAATTTGCTGAAATTATCTTTGGAATAATTAGATTATTTTGTGCTCTGTGATGCGATTTCCTTTATTCCATCTTGTTTGTTTTAATTTTGTTCCCTGATCTGCACCCTGTGGGTCTTTTCTCTTTCTCTGAGCATTTAATGGTTCATATTTGGAGGTGATTTGTGATACAAGCATCATTTAGCAGCCCTTTAACCACCGGTCTTTATAGGCATTGTCCATGGTTCCAGATTATTGTAAATAAGTGGATGATCTAAATCCAAAAATGTCTTTCTTGGTTTTGACTTTTACTTTTTATACGTTACTTTTGTCAATTATCTTTGATGGGTTAGTAAGTTTGACCTGCATTTTAGCCCCATATCACACCTTTAATTTTGTTTTCATTTGGGTTTTTGACAAAATTATATAAAATTTTGAGCTTCATTGCACTTACCTGCATTTAAACTGAGATTACATGTTTTGTTTTTTAGATTTTTTGTCATGCAGTTACTAACTTCTTATTGCACAACATTGTTCTCTTCTTCAATTCTACTGTCAGGTAAGATGTATCATTAGAAACATAGTGAGAGACTGGGCATCTGAGGTATTTAATCCATCTCAACATCGTTTAGACTGACCCATTTCACCTGTGAATTGCTGTGCTAAGTAAAGCTTCCTTTCACTGATAAATCTTTGTTGTCATTTATGTAGGGTCACAAGGAACGTGAGCAATGTTACAAACCTATTCTTGAGGAGCTTAATTACCAATTTCCAAACCGTTGCAAAGAAAGGTAACTCTCCTATCAACTACAGTCGATCCTCAAGCAAATTCTGCCCCTGGATTTAACTGAAGAAGATATTTGAATAAAAAACATGGAAGAAGATTTGCATGACTGGAATGAATCACTGAACGAATGACTGGTGGATTCATCTCAGTATATAAAAAGATTTGTGTTGTGAGAGTAGTTCATTATTTGCAAGTTTTTGTTTCTTTCTCTACAAAATCAATATCATAAAGGACCTATATTCTGTTGTACCACTCTTTTTTGACACAATGGGTTCGGACATACTAGTCTGTGCATTGTTATATAATAGAATCAAAGGAAAAAGTGTCTGAATGTCAGTTACTCAAAACAATTTGAGGTTCAAATAAGGGTGGTACTATGTGATAGACAAATCCATCTTTGTTTTGTTACCATTGCTTGATTTCCTTGACTTTCTTTCAAGTGAAATTTTATAGTTTGTGGTATGAAATAATTATGGTTTTAAATCCATCCTTATTCTCAGCCTATTTATTGTATCTCTAGTATCCTGTTGATCATGCTTAAAATTCTGGTGTTCTGTATCCTAGTATAAATATTCATTTTATACTGTAAATATTTTAGTAATGTTTTTCTTTAAACAAATGAATTTACAGGCCTCCTTGCTGTTTAGTTCCTGGTGCTGGTTTGGGTAGACTAGCACTGGAGATTTCTTGTCTTGGTATGCAGAATATTTCTTGTGATCATATATCATCTTTGTTTACCTATTGATGATAGTGGCTTCTGTTTGTCTTATTTGCCCAGGTTTTGTTAGCCAGGGGAACGAGTTTTCCTACTATATGATGATATGTTCTAGTTTTATCCTTAACTAGTACGTAGTCATCTAATTATTTTCTTTACAGCTGGTGCTTATCAACATTTTTCCTATCTTATGCAACTTACAGCACCTAATTTATTTCTTGTCAGTACTCAAGTAGCTGGTGAGTGGACAATATATCCCTGGATTCATAGCAACTGTAATTCTGTTTTAGACAATGACCAACTTCGGCCTGTTTCATTTCCAGACATCCATCCATCAAGGTTCTTGTCTTTTAACTTCACTTCTCTCATTCTTGAGCAATGGCCAATAATTTAGCCACAAATTATAAAAGAAAATGCAACTATGTTTTTTTCATATTTATGTTCTAAGGCCATCTAAGATGTGCTAATTTTGTCTATTGTCAGCTCTACCATGGATCCTGGATTCATGCCAAAAACATTGTAGACCCTCCTCTAGCATGGGACAAACCAATAAGGTCAACCACTGTATGGTATTGCAAAGAGGAAAGACGAAAAAGCAAATCAGTAGTTGTGGAGGCATTGAGAACCTTGTTTTCTAGAATATTAAAATAGCAAGGAAACGATCCATGCATCTGTTCCCAAATTGTTAGGACCTTTAGTATACCTGTTAAGTCCTAGCCAACTGAGAAAATTCATGATTGATCTTCCAATTTTTGTCAATTTATTTTCTACTAGAGCCCTATGTGATAGTTGAATTTGGTGGCGACTTTGGTGGAGAACAAAAGGGGGAAGGGTTATAGAAAATAGAACAAGGCCAGAGACAACAAAATCATCTAATATGGCTGGTCAGAATAGATCTCATATAAAATTTCCTTCCATCAATTAGTAGGCTTTACTTATTTAGTTAAGGGCAATAAGAACAAGAGGTCAAACCAGCCTTAGATCTTTGTGTTTCAAGTTTCAGGGTTCAAATAGTCTAGACATAATGATTTTTCAGGAGGATAATTGTTACGGCCTACATTATCTGATTCAGACACCTCCCCAATTTGGCTTGCACAAAAATGTAAGAGCATATGCTGCATGTTGTTTTTCAAGTAAACTGATCAACTAATCACTAATAATAAATCTATATTAACTAGCATATCGAACTGATTTAGGCGAAGGCAATCTTTGCTTTGTTAGTACTATCCTACAGCACAATATAATAATTTGGTTGGGATGGTGAGTAAAATTAATAACTTATGTTTTACTGGCAGTTGTTTGCATTTGATGAGACATTTACCTTCTTTCATTACATTCAAACAGTGCTGGAATTACCGAGGGCTTTTCTATGTGTGCTGGTGACTTTGTTGAGGTCTATAATGATGAGAGCCAAGAAGGTAAGAATTAGATCCTTAAAACATGTCATAGCTTTATCATGGTTTTTCAGGCAAACATCTCAAATATATGGAGGCTTAAGGTTAGAAGGCATGCTAAATAAATCTTGTCGACTTCCTGTCCACTTATCGTTGTGTTTATATTTAGAAGTGATGTGCTTTTTTTTACTTTAAAACTCTCTTGGGACTGATCTCTCCCTGGCCAAATAATGCTTCATCACTGTACAACATTTTCTCCACATTTTACCACATCGTGTGTTCTTTCTTGCAGCCTCTTGGGATGCTGTTGTAACTTGCTTTTTCTTGGATACGGCTCATAACATTGTTGAATACATTGAAACTATATCAAAAATTCTGAAACCTGGAGGAGTACGTTTTCTGGAATGAACTAATATACTATGATTTTTCTTACTTTTTAAATTACGATCAACACTGATCACTTTAAACTGCTTGATTCTGGGACAGCCCCTCTTAAGAAGTTATTAACTTCGTGTGCGTGCCTCATTAAACTTGCAGGTTTGGATAAACTTGGGCCCTCTTCTATATCACTTTGCAGACTCGTATGGTCCTGAAGATGTATGCTTTATAAATCTAAAATTTATTCAAATTAGATAAAGTTAATTTCAAAAGATTTCTCCCCTTTTCTTCTGTTAGTTGTAACTCTTTACATTCTTATACCCAGGAGATGTCCATTGAACTTAGTCTGGAGGACGTGAAGAAGGTTGCCTTGCATTATGGGTTTGTATCAGAGGTAAATTCACAAATTAAATGGTGATAAATGATGGAGCTGTTGCTTTAGCTTAGTTATTTTTTATGTTCTAAGGCTGTTAATGATACTACTGTTCATCGATCACAGAAGGAGAAAATAATTGAGACGACGTATACTGCGAATCCTCGCTCAATGATGCAAGTAAGCCTGTAATCTTTTAGTTACAACTGATACTCCCAGAGAGGGCCTTAAAAGAACTTACAAGAGTGAAAAAAAGAATACAGTAATAAATCGATATCTTTAGTGTAAGCGCAAGACAACACAGTACTGCAAGTCCAAGACTTCTAACATCTCACCTTTTTCTCTTTTCACAATGCAGAATCGATACTATGCAGCTTTCTGGACGATGAGGAAAAACAAGTGACCGGAATATATAAATTGAATAGTAATTTTTTAATATAAAAAAGGTTTATTTCGCATTCAGTGTGCAAAACTCCTTCATTAGACTTAGTTATCCTACCTTCAATGTCTGGGTGTTCTTTCCCTGACATTAGTCTTAAATTTAAACACATGAGATGCTGTTTTGTTACCATGCTACCAATCTTTACAATGTGCTGTTGGTTAGCAGTGTTTTGATTTTGTGGAGGTGTATGTTGTACTCGATCGAGTCAATTAGATTGGTGGAGTTTTGGGCCGATGGAGCTTGATCCCTTCAGAAAATTTTAAATTTATGGTTCTTGTATATTTGATTAATTGTTGTTATGCGATCAAATCAAGAGAAAGATCCCATGTGACTGTATATAAAACTCAACAGAAATACATAGCAAATAAATAAGAGATCCATTTTATATGAAAGAAAACTTGCAACCAAAGTGCAGCTTGTTCTTCCTTCTTTTAAAGGTGGTTGGCCTCTGGCCAACTGCGTTTAAACTTGTTCTTCTTCAAACGTGAACCAAATCCAGCAGGGCCAGCACCTCAATCTAAATGATTGATAAAAAAGAAGAAGAAATAAGCATTTAGTTAGTATAGCAGAACAAACCGATGGATTCTTCTGTCACAGCTCACAAGCGTTCTCCTGTATGCATGCAGGCCAACCGGGAAACGGTTTAGTTTTATCTTATTTATTCCATCTCCACCACATGTTGCGATGGTGGAAGGTCTTCGTGCGCTACCATTTCATCATCGCTTAAATACTCTTCATCATCCTTCATCTTTTGTTGCTGCTGAAGTTGTTCCATGATCAGTTTGTGCTCCTCTTCTTGATCCCTTCACCTCGTCTTCCAAGAGTACTGCAGAATAACCCTCATCTTAGAGTGGATCCATGGAGTCCGTCGGCGCCCTCTGCAGGTTGAACGGGGAGATGCCCATGTACCATTAAGTTTCACAGTAATTTAGAGTTCACCTCTCCCTTGCACCAACTCCGGATGTGAATGTGAGGTGAGGGCTGCAGTGGCAAAGGATTTTTATATCAAAAGAGGCAGTGCTAGGATCGATGATGCAACCAGGAAGGAACGTATATTGTATATTTATTTCTAGAGCTTTATCTTTTCATTTCATATCCATTTTTTTGAATGCACTCCACTCATATTATACTTTTAAAAAAAGAAATTAATAAATCATTAAATGAGTCAAATGAATGAAAGCTACACTCCATATATCTCATTTAATGGGGGGGACATTAATTAATTGGTCAAGTGAGACCTCTTCAATCTCCCCCTTCCTTCCTGCCCTCGGCTTCAAACCCAGAAATAACTGAACCACCCCCACCCCTACCCCCCATCAAAACTATAATAACTATTGTCGTTATTAGAGAAAAAAGATGCAGCTCCAATTTAATGCCCCCCCAAATCCCTTTCCATTCCCTCCTCCTCGGTCAAGCCTCGCATTAATTAATCATCACTGCATTTTTCTTCTTTTCAAAAAAACATTTTCTATCATTTCAAAAATTCAAAGGGTCGTCTCCTTTTTTTTATGCATCTCAGTACTTTTAACTTATTTACGAAGTAATATGTATTTAGTTTAAAATCTATTATTATTAATATAGTGGGCCATGATGCTGACATAATAGATTAGCTCTTTATCATGATTGCTTAAGTCTTCGATTGATAAATAAAGTTTTGATAAAAAAACAAAGACCAGTTGATATTAATATATTTCTGAAAAAATATTCAACCTTTAACATGTCTCGGAATAAAGTTTGTGCGTAATTTGATGGTGTGTAAATTTTTTTATTTTAACTGGGTTGAATTTGAGACTACCGCTGAGACGAAGTAACTTTGATGAGAGGTAAAGTAAAGAGTGAAGAAGGGGAATTCATCAGCTAGCTGGACCACTGGAAGAGGAGGAGGAGGAAGAAGAAGGTGGATGCAGTAGAAAAAGGTGAAGTGAAATAATCCAAGAGCTTCCAAACACACAACTCACGGAGGTGTGTCAGCATCCCACTCGCTTGGTAATCACCACATGCCTTCCTCGCTTCCGGCCAAACCCATTGCATTTATTGCATCCCTCTCGATCCCTTCCCACCACCCTCCTCTGCTTTCTTTCTTTCTTTCATTCTTGCTTGCCCCTGCAAACTTCTCTCATCCCCCTCCGCGATATCGATCCAATATTGTGTGTTTTTCTTAAAATCGATTTCTGAAAGGAAGAAGTTTAATTAATTACAGTTAATTTTATTATAAAAGATGATTCAGGATTGAAAACGGTGCGCGCCTTCAATTCCGCCTCTTTAATTTACTGCTTCGATTAACTGCACTGCGCTCATCCTTTCCATACTCTTATTATGAATGCTAACTAATCTCCTCTCTCTCTCTCTCCTCTCTCTCTGGCCTTAATTAGGAGGTGCTCATCAGTTACTGCAATTTAATAGGAGTTGGAAGGACGTGCGTGCCTCTTAATTAAGGCAGAGAGAGAAAGTCCTACAGTCCTAGTACTCATCATTAATTAATGCAAACTTATCCCCTCTCCCTGCTCTTAATTAAGGGGCACCCGACTCCACTATATCTACTGCTGGGCTGCTGCAAATGCAAGTTTTGTCCTTCCAACTCCCATTAGGCCATCAATCAATGCAGATTAATCTCTGAGGTGTTCCAAATTACTGCAATTTACTTAAATATTTAATGACGACTGCAATTTATTGAAGAGTAGCCTCTCTCTCTCTCCTTTCTCCTTTGCCCTTAATGAAGGCCATGTCCTTCCAAGGCCTATTAATGCACACGAACCTTGTGCGCGACAGCGCCCTCCCACCACCCTCTCAATTCAATTCCTCACCATCTTTCCTCCTCCTCTTCCTTTTTAGAACCTCCTCTTCCAGTACTGCTCTTCCACCCTTCTCCTCGTCAAGCTCTCTCTCTTTCTCTCTCTTCAATACCCCCCCTCTCTTTCTCTCGCTTGGCTCGCCATTAATGGAGGTCGTCGTCAGTTCTGTGGAGGCCAAGCCGGACCTCATCACCCTCGACCTCCTCGGTGGCTGCTCCTCCAAGGACCTCGACCTCGGCCCGAGCTCCTCCGCCTTCTCCTGCCACGCCGACCTCCATCTGCTGGTATATGCATACGCACAAAGTCTCGCCTTCTCCCGCCGCGCTTGATTTCGAAGAATTAGCTGGAACTAATCCGAATTCTTGGTTGCAGGACCTTAATCTGCTTCCGCAGGACGGGGGAAAGTCGGCGGCGGTTCCGCAGCCGCTCGCCGCGAGCCAGAGCGTGTGCACCATCGAGAAGGTGAAGTGGGCGCTCGAGCGGGCTGCGGAGCGGGAATCCCGCGGCACCAGAGCGGCGGCGACGGGAGATGGGGCGGAGCAGCAGCCGTCGCAGCAGAAGCGTTCGAAGAGGGGGAGGGAACCGGCCGACGGGTCTATCTCGCCGTCGCCATCTTCTTCCTCGTCTATCACGACGGCGTCCGTCAAGCGGTTGCGGACGGACGGCGGGGCCGAGGAGGGGACGACGTCGGACGGCTGCGACTCCGCAGCCGCCGCCGGAGGAAGCCTGGTGGCAGCGGGGTGCCCCAGCTGCCTCTCCTACGTGCTGATATCGAAGAACAACCCCCGGTGCCCGCGCTGCGAAGCGGAGGTACCGCCGCCGGCGACGACCGGGGCACCGCTGCAGAAGAAGCCGCGAATTGATCTCAATTTTGCTCTCGACCCCCTGTAGTTCTCGTTATTCGGTGTCAGTACACCGAGGTGTAAGCATTTAGGAGACACTTTTCGAATCTACTTCTTACCCCCCCTTTTTTTGTATAAATCAAAGATATATCCTTTTATTTGTTGTTTAATTAGGTCCTTAACGATTGTTTTGATGGAATTCTCATCTTCTATTTCCCCCCAAAAAAAAATCTTTAATCTTTTTGCTCCATTCGCTGTGTTTATTAATAATTTAAATCACGGTGGAATAAAACAGTTGGTGGTGTATTAATATAATTATCAAGAATAATTGAGTTGGGTGGCAAATGTGTCGAGCAATTTAACCGTGTTAGTTTTATACTGCAATTATTCCTTGGCTGCTCCACCGCACATTAATTAGGGCATTTAGTGCCATGATACATAACATATTTAAATATCTAACTGTATTATTATAAGTTGGATATCTTTGTTGGCATGGGTATAAAGTTAGGCTAATTAGAATGAAAGTAATTAATTAATTAAAACCGGGCATTGGAACGAACGAGCAATAAATAAATAAATAAATGATGGGGAGTCAACATGACAAAGTAAATGACATCGATTGGCTCACCAAATTAATTGAATTGAATGGGCTCAGCTCAGGATGCTGCATGCGTTAAACCGCATTAATGTGCGTTGGCACGTTGCTTGCAGCCTCCCTCTCCTCTCCTGCCTTCATTGTCCCCACGGAAAGCTACTTTTTATTAAACTTATTACTTATGAACAGTAATGATTAAAGCAATGAAAAAACAAATAATCTTTAAACTCATACGCACTTGTTTCCCCTTCCTATTATTTGTTTATATAATTTTCTCCCCTTCTCATCCTTCTCCAAAAATGTGGAAAATGAGCACATGGGCTGTCGTGCCTTTCTCCTCATTTTATTGTTTGAGATAATTAGGATCCACTAATTAAGTATGAAAGAGAAATAATTGATGGATCGGATGGCAGAAAAGGGGAAAGAAAAGCAAAAAGGATTGCCCTAATTTGTTCGATTTAATAATGTATATATATTGGTTTTATTTTTTTAACGTCCACCTCCTGGAAGATGGATCAAATAATATCGATGGGAAAAAATAGAAATCATATGTGTATTACGAAAGATGTCTGTAAATCATATACCGACCTAATTTTTCTATAAATATTCTAATTATTTGAATATGCTTTTATGATCATATAAAATAGTTATTGATGTGAACAGATGGTAAAGAAGTTATAATAATTTTTTAAAATAAAACCATTTTAATTGCGAGTAGTTCATCTTCCTCCTTCATAGATCTCATTCATGGCAGGCGCGCGCGTGAGAGAGAGAGGGGGAGGAGGAGGGTGGCGTGACGTCTTCTCCTCCGCGACGAGCAGCGTCGCTGTCGGCATTAATGGCGGTGGGGGCGTCCTCCTCCGACCTCACATTTATTGCTCTCTCTCCCCCTCTCCGTCCACTTGCGCTCCTATTTCTCCTCATTAATCATTAATTCATTTCCTTAATGATGGGGAGGTGGAGGAGGAGGAGGGCGACGACGGCGACGGCCTCGGCTGCCCTCGTGCGCGTCGACACCCACCGCCACCTCCGCCTCCCTCATCCGCATTCCGCACCCTCCTCCCCCAGATGGTACGCAGATTTATTATGATCGTGTAATTTTCGACTTCAGCATTTATATTTTGGATATTTATTGTTTTTATTTAGTTCAAAATTAAATTAGAACCGACATTTTTTACTTTATTGGTTGCTGCTGGAGATGATACATCGACGCTTAAATCCTTCCCCGCGTTAACCTAATTATCAGATGGGCTGCGAGCAATGTGCTCCCCTTATTATTATTTTTAAGATAAAAAAATAAAGACATCTACCGCTCCTTATTAAAAATTAGATAGTTATATTCTTTCAATTTTAAATATATACTTCTCTTATGTCGACACTCGACAGTATTCTTATCCCTGTAATAAATAGTTTTTTTAGTATTTTGTTTCATTCTCTTTTTATTTTAAAAAGTGTTAAGATATATTTTAGAATCGGCTCCCCAGATCACTTTTCCACTCCTCTCCTCCGCCACCGTCGCCGTCCTCCTCCTCAGTTGGCTTCTTCGCCATCGTCTTCCCCAACTCGTCATCGAATCTCTGCAGACCTGCTTCGACCTCGCCGAGCAGTGGCCATCGAAAATATCATGTTGGCCACGGCCTTCCTCGACGTATGCAGCGGCGCTTGATGGCACGGCATCAAGGCCGACGTTGACGATCTCTTCCGTATCCTCTCTCCCTCCCTTCGGCTCCCTCTTCGACGAAAAAATCACCTTCTCCCCTGTGATGTTGCCTGCTCTTCCCTTTCCCGGGCGTTGCTCAACCTCCCACGCTTCCGCTCCCTCGCTCTCCGCATTAATGGCCACACCGGCCCATCCCAACCGGGCTCGGCAACCTTACCTCTCAGCAGGTCGTCCGATAATCTCTGCCCCCCGCAGAGCTCTGCATTCCTCCTCCGAACACCCTTGGGATGATTTGTGAAGCTTCGCCCGATGGCGGTTGTCCTTATCGTGAGAAGAAACAGGGGATAAATGTCCTTGTCCTGTTCTACCCACCTTATTTTCACGGAGCAAGGATCGAAGAGCTTCATTCTCTTGTTCCTCCGCCACCCCAAAACCGACCGATGTGTTTTTCCCGCCGGAGATTCTCTGCTATCTGAACCCAGCCACTCACATCGTTGCAGCGTGGAAACAGGAGATGCCCTGCTTTCTCCCTTGGTTTCGCGAATCCGATGTCGTCGGCTCTCCTTGGACTCCTTCGCTGTCTCTCCGCAGTCTAACCTTGATGCCGGAGTAGTTGCCATTAGCCACCTTGCAGGAGATGGTGTTCTGGGGAGGGGCTTGGGGGTTTGGGAGGTTAACTAATCTAGTTTAATTAGTTTAGGCTTTGGTTGATTTAGTTTTAGGTTAAGTTCAGTTTGCGTTGGACCAACTGTAGTCTGTAGGTGTTAGTTTGAATTGGTTCACTAGTTTAGGTGAAGTTTACTTAAAAATAAGAAATATTAAACTTAGAATGTATACATGCCCACGTAGCTTTATCGTTATTAGACTAGGCGATTAAAGTCATATAAGCATCCAACGAGCTGGAGCCCCACAATAATATCAATTAAGTCTGAGCTATACAATATTAATTGATAATATGTAGGTAAAATTAGGTATTTAGCTTTAGCTTAACTACTACTGATTGAGCAGAAGCACACAAACGTCATATTCATCCTCAAACCAGGCTCATTTTGCACCCCAGCCCAGTACTTTATATATTTACTTAAATCTCTGCATATATCACGCAGGCATGCATCCATGCACCGCCCCCCCATATCTAATTCAACATTGCAGATAATTTTACAATCTAATCAATCAAACAGCATAAATTAGAATTGGCGGTGTTAATGGAATAACTGCACGTGTGTTTCTTCTTCTTTCTTTTCTCTTTCAACTGCTCTACAGGCTCATCAATTGTTCCGTCTGATGACCGTCTATATATATCAATAGAATTAATTAGGACGAGCCGGATGAGCAACTCGTTGAGGCACGCATGCTTCATATTTAATCTGCCATGAAGTAGTCCATGATGCCTCGGAGTTCAGTCTCCCAGTTGCAGTAGTTACCGTCCTCGATGAAGAACTCATCCATGTTCGGACTTTGCCCTGAATTATGATCAGGATATTGCAGTCTATCGTTAATGGGAGATTGGATTATGGAGTTCCAGTAAGCTAATTGGTTTTGCTCCTCCTCCTCCTCCCCCTCCCTGTTGGAGGAACTCGAAGAATTGCTATTAGCAGTGACGATAGAGCTATTACTCAAGTGGTTGGTTGTGTTATTGATGCCGCCGCTGATCTGCTTGTGTTCTGATGCGCCAGCGCCGCCCCTCCAGTTACCATTCGTTGTTTGCTTCTTATAGGTGGAGCTCCTCTTGAAGATTCTGCAGATTGTCCACGGTTCCTGCATAAGACTTGATGAGTCAGCAGGGTTGAATAATTTGTGAGGTATACGTTCTTGGGAGATAAAGATCTTGACTCACAGCTGCTGCATTCCCATCCGCGGCGGCGGCGACCGCTCTGGAGCAGGAGGGGAGACGGAACTCGTGCATCATCCACTCCGTCTTGGTTCCTTTTCCGGCGCTGCCCCGGTAGTAGACGAGGGACTTCTTCAGGCCGATGCAGTCGCCGGAGTTACAGCTGCCGGAGTATATCGACTTGTCGATGCCGGTCGCCTTCCAGAAACCCGAACCCGTCACCCGATTCGGCCTGATGCTGTTCCTGTACTTTCTTCCTCGGAGGCAGAAGAAGAACAACTCTCGCTCTCCGGCGCTGATGCCTTCTGCACATTAAAAGTTCAACAACTTAGCACAAAGTAATTGTCTTTTAATTCTTCTCCTTACTTATATATATATAGAGAGAGAGCTTAATTACTTGGTAAATCCCATGGATCATATTTGTAGATATCGATCTCTTTGATGATCTCGACGCTGAGGGGCTTCCTCGCCACCTTCCGACGGAGGTAAAACCCGACGAGCTCCTCGTCGGTCGGGTGGAACCGGAACCCCGGCAGCAGCACGTCGTCCTCCTCCGCCACCTCCGCCTGCACCGCCTTCCTCTCCTCCATCGAGAAAAACCAGAAGAGGAGGAGCAGGAGCAGGAAGCACGGTAGCTAACGACCTCGACAGATAGGGCAGCAATCTTTTTCTCCTCTTCCGCTTCTTCGATCGAAGTGGGAATGAATACTTGTGCTGCTGGCTAATTCATCGCTGCAAAATTGGAGGTATAAATAGAAGCCCAGGGTTTTTTAATACTCTTTGCTCGGTCAAGGATGAGGGAAGGAGAAAGAAGCTTCGTTGGGGCTTCACTTCCGTTAATATACAGAAATGATGAAGTACTAAAATAGTTATCTCTCGTCTCTCTAAGCTAATCTCCGCATATATTTATGATCTATTTCTACAGTCTTGCAATCGTGATTTAGACTTTTCCACAGCAGATAACATATAAATTTGATGCGAGACAGGAAGAGTTTTTTTTCTTTCTTAAGTTGGAAGGAGAGAGGGATGTGCACATGGCGAATTTAGTAATATGAGGAAGGGCATGGCAAAAAGTCTTCAGGGGAGAAAGAGCTGGCTTGTGCCGCCATGGCATGTGGAGTAACCGGTCGTGTATGAGGGCTGAGGGGGAAGAAGAAGAGGCATGCTGTTTTGACTTGGATAAGCAAACCTTTTTGTTTCTGCTATAAACAAAAGAAGAAGATTGAAACTATAAACAAACTTGTCGCTCAAGTGTCAAAAATAGGAATAACCAGTAGGTATTAGCCACTCTTCTATTCCACATCAATACCGAGAAGTACAAGTATTGTTAGTTGTTGAGTCCTACTTTTATCCCTGCCACCAAGAGACGAGCTCTGTTAATATTTTTTGTATTTTATATAAGAAAACAAAAAAATGCTTTGACGACGGCAAGGAAAAAAAAAATTGGGATCTTTTTTCTCACTCTAAGATCTAATTTTTTGGCATCAAGCTATGTGATCTTAAAGACTTCAGAATGAATTTTCCTCTATGAGGTTTTGTCAGTTATATTATATGAACAAGTTGACAAAAGTTTCCCTAATAAAATTTATAACTATAATAAATTAGCACGTATTATATAACCTAAACATAATTATGCATCTGTAATCCATTATTATATTATAAATTAAATCATTCATGTATTTGTTCATCGTTATATTACAAACTACGTCGGTTATGTAACTAAATACGTGCAAAGCTCATCCGCAATCAAATTAATTAATCATATAAATCCTATCAATACCAGCCAACATGGGAGGTCAGACTATTATTAATCCATAGCTTAAGATTTTGTTTAAAACGTACCTGATCCGGTCTATTCACTCGCATAATTCAAACATCATTTTTTTTTAATGCCATGCATCCTTCGTTCATAATATATGTATACGCAGTCAAATGTAAGAAAGAACATCTAATATTCAAATGCAATATGCGAACAAAATTTATTTGACCTAATCAGAACATACTGAAAGCATTAGATATATATAATAATCAATCTAACGCTGTCGCTAGTATCCATGAAACGTATGTATAAATAATAAAATAGTAAACAAGTAGATGAGATTTTTTTTTAAAAAAAATAACTCCTAATAATTGGGTGGGTAGGATGGAGCATATAAATACTTCCAAATGCATGTGTCAAGATTAGAAGTATTTTTTTTTTGTATATGTATATTTTTTGAAATGATCAAAGAGCTACGACTATAACTACCCATCTGCTGGCATAAAATTACAAGTACCTCGATCACGTATGAATGTGTTTGTTTATAATAATTGACTAATCACAGAGAGAGTAGGTGTATATGATTTTAAGCTGTGAATTAGTAAAAAAAATTGATTCTAATTGTTCGTAGATATAATAATGATCAGTACGACGGTATCATATCACCTGATACTAATTCTTGATAATAGGCGTAGGTCTGTCGTGTTCGGTGGTCAGCAGGTCAATAAGATTCTTTTTATTAGAAAAAAAGAGAGAGAAGGAGATCGGATTGAGAAGTGAAGCTGATGGTCAAACATTGACCTTGCATTGCATTGCATTACATCAATCAAATGGCAATATTATACATATATAGACATCATCATGCATCGTAATAAATATGCCGACCGTACACGTCGATTCATAACTATTTATTTGTAAAGGCCATTGTGCCTTAAATAATTTATTAATCATTTAATTTTCAAGTACTCTCCATATACTGGGTAAAATGTTAGCTTAAAGTATTCATTTATAAAACTAACTTGTTGTTGATAAAATAAATAAAGTTCCTTTGAAGTTTAATTTGTCCATATTAAATAATATTACGCAGAAATATTTTTTAAGTAAAAAATAGGAATTCCACGATACAAGTAGCTATTAAATATGTAATTGGTAGTGAATTTAAAACCTACTCAGATTAACAAATATTTTAAAAAAAATCAATTAACATATATATACATATACATGGAAAATTGACGACTCATTTGATGTGAAATTGACAAAAACGAGCAAATCATCAGGTCATGCTCACGCGCGTGTTGAGTATAAACGCATGGCTAGCTTGGTGTAATGGAGAAAGGGATAAGGAAAAAATATATATAACTAGGAAAGATGTGCATTCATTGATCCATTTATATAGAATTGTTAAAACTTTTTTTTCATTAATTAATGAATAATATATGTTATTATAATAAAATAGATTTCTACCATCGTATATCATGAGATAAATAACACACGTAGAAGTTTTTATTAAAAAAATAATAATAATGCAGTTTTTTATAATAATAGTAATAAGGTATAAATTTAATAATAATAATAAATTTTAAGCTCGTCAAATATACCATCCGCAACTCTGGATCGGTAGACTCGTTAAACTTAGAGAAATAAATAAACGTAACAAGGATCAATCAGATAATGCATTAAATTAGTATTTTTCTTCGATCAAATTTGAAGATTCAAATGAAACTTCGGGGTAAATAAAGAATAGATTCGGATGGAATAGTCAAGGAAAGGAATTAATTAATTCTGAAATGGATGGGCACTTGTTGATTATGACAAGCAAGATGTATATAAAAGAAAGAATTTAAGCAGTCAACAGATGGAAATAATTAATCTTTAATTTCCTCGAGTCGTGGAATGAAATGTTGACAAATTAGTCAGTCGAGTTTGACTGAGCCAGCCTTGGCCAAGAAGAGAGTTGCTGGAAGAAGTCTTCATTTGGAAAATAATGTGAATCCAGTGGAACTATACATCCCTATATTATTGAGAACTAGTAATGATATATATAAAAGTTAGGTTTATGCATTTTATATGTAAAAAATTAACATTAAGTATATAGCAGAACATCTCGAATAATATAAATAACAATAAATAATTAATATATATATATATATATATATTATATTTTGATAGGATGTACTGGTTCAGGTGGACGTGATAATAATTACTTAATGATGATGCATGTAAGTTTGAATAGTATGAGACGCTGATCACTTGGTCTGCAAGTATACTAATCTCGTAGTTTATTTTATGCTGTGAATTATTTAACCTTTCGATTTCAACCAACACGTGTCCAATATATATCTACGCCACCACGAGCAGCAGCACAGCAATCTTATTAGACCTTCTCTTCTTTTATTTGTCTAATAAACTTAATTTAAATTTGTCTCGGGAGGACTCGTCTTTTGGCCGCTTCTGGTTGAATTATTTGAACTTCTTAACGTATAGAGAGGGAGAGGATGAGAATCATGAGATCACACCCAATGCCTTTTGAGCGAGTGTTATTCCACCAGTTAATTTATTTAATTGATCGACTTCCGTATGTAATTACCAATCAATTAATTATTAATATATATATATATATTCCTCTTATTGAATGATGAATGTATTACCCCAACACGTAGATATAGACTGTAGTAATAGCTTGATCTATATATCCAAATATATGATATGAATTTGAAATTAAATGCTAGCTATCTTTAAGTCGTATTTGTCTGCTATAATCTTTTCATATTTTTTCTATATATGTGATTCATTGATGACAAATTTTGATGGGCAGTCTCTCTCTATCTCTTTTGACATAAGTAAGTAATAAAACGTTTATATTATTTTTAGGCTTGTCCTCTATATATATCCCTATGGACCCTAACCTTGAAAATTTTGTCCTTGGGAAAAAAAAATTGTCATAAAAGTTAGGTTTTGTTATTGTGCAGAAAGGAACGACACATACATAATTAATTTCCATTGCTCTGCCTAACTTTTGATGCACAGGAGGCATCGTTATTTCGTTATTTCTTTGGAGTTTTCTTCTATTTTCTATCTAATTAATCAATCTACCGCACTATTACTACTTACATTCTCGGTGTCTGGGGGGATGTTTTCCCTCCTTTGCTTTGCAAAGCCATTGATGCCTTCTTCGTGGAGACTTCACAACTGGAGGTGTGTGATATTGAGGACCCACCTTTTACACAGACAATATATGTCTCAACTGGAAAGAGAAAACTTAGGTTTAGTTAGAAGAAGCCCCCCACCCCACCCCAGCAGGCACTTGCCTTTCCATATATCCATCATTTGATTCTATGGAAGTAATAAGGACTGTTCTTATGACCCTTTTGTTTGGCAAGACATCAAATATGTTTCTTGCCCAAGAAATAATGATGGAAGTGGGAGACCGGACACCCCAAGAAAATGACACTGGCGGTGGTGGTAGGGAATTAAGTTGTCTTACAGCTAACTTTGAAATGTAGGAGGTAAAAGCCTAAAAGGGGGGTGTGTGTGTGTGTGTTCCCTTTTATCATTATTCTTATTCTCCATTGTCCCACTTTGTTCTATATGCATGCTTTGAACATTTTCAAAAAAAAAAAGCAAGGTTGGAGAGGAACAAGAGTACTACTGCTCAAGAGAGATTCTCACACATTGGAAGGTAGTGAAAGAAAAAAAATGTGGTTTTGTGGGACATGGTAGAGCATAATTGAAAATTAAAAAGTTTTTTTGACAAATGATGTATATTATAATGGGACATGAGTAAAACCCTAACATATTAATGCTATAGAAAAATTAATAATAATAATAAGGTGGAAGCTCTTCCAGGAGCAACATGAGCAAAAACACTTGTATTATTATTCTCTCATTTTTTTAAATATATTATTATTCAAGAATCAACCAATCATAAGTTATAACCTACGATCTACAATCGTTATAAAGTTGTTTATTAGATTAACCTAACTAAGTATTATTTTTCACATGTAGTGCTTAAGGAAAGTGGGAAAAAAGTAATGCGACTGAGGTTGATACCTAGCGGCAATAATGGAGTGCATGCCCCTTACCTTACATAATGTATTTGGAATCATATGCACCTATCTAGCTACATGCCTTTTTCCCTTCAGTGTTCTCATTCTCCATCATGCACTATTGGTGTGCACACATGATGTTAAAGTGATTCAATTCCATGATTGATTTCGATCACTGTTTGTTGTGCATTAGTTCTAAGTTAATTAGTGCATGGATAGCTTGCTTTTATTCATGGAGCACTTCCAAAAAGCGGCATGGCAAATAAGCTTAAAGATTGTCTGAGCATGCAAAAAAAAAGATGATGCTTACTTCACTAGTGTACTAGTGATGGACACATTATATAATTCATAAGTAAGTTCATGTGTGGGAGTGGGGGCTTTTAAAAGTTCACAACATATATTTATCTTTAGGATCACAACTAGTCCCTCTACAGTAATGGATAGTTTGAGCTTTAGGGCTTAGTTGTCTCTTAAACTTTAATAATTTCTAAGGTTATATAATATCTAAATTCCGTCCCTCTTTAGTTTTATTATCAAACTATTATTTAGATATCAATCATGGATTATCAAAGTACAAAATACACATCTTCTGATTATAATTTATAAGCATAGTGGGATACGGCAACATACCGCTTAGCTATAGTGGTGCGACAAAGAATGTGCATGATGGAGTCCTCCAATGAGCACGCCCTTACCCTTATTTAAGCTCCTCCTCCGACCCTCAGCTTAAAACAAGGAAGTCATAGGGATCAGATAAGATCTAAAGAGTGAGTAGTAAATCAGTAGTGTGACAAGACACATGCATAAAGTCCTCCAATAAGCACATCCTTACCCTACAGCGTGACAAGACACATGCATCATGGAATCCTCCAATGGGCACTCTCTTACCCCTATTTAAGCTCCTTAGATCCTTAACTTGAAACAAGTAAGTTAAGGCCATCAGACAATTCAAAGTAAGTATTATTATAATTAAGAGAGTTAATGAGTTTAGAGCTTGTTACTAGAGTGTTAGGTGCTACCATTCGTATGCATTATAGGGACAAATTTTATTGAAATATTTGAATACAAGATATATGCGAATATTGTGAGTTTAATACTTAATAAGTTCAAAAAAATATATTATTTTTTTCTCCCTTCTAGTCTTGAGGTTGTCCTAATCTTTAAGTGGCACAATCTCAATTAAACTATATGATTCCCTCCCTCTCTAATTGCTCTAGTTTTAGCTTCTTCTTTTTCCCTCTCTCTCCGTGACAACGGACCGCACTCTCCTTCACAATAAATCCCCAAACTCCTCTTCTCATATCCCCCCCCCCCCCACCCATTGCATGCCAATCTCCTCTCCTTCTCTCTTTTCTCCTCTATTCTCCATCAAAAACACATCTCTTCTCTCTGCTCTCGTATCTCTGATTAGAAGAAAACACATGCACATCTCTTCTCATGGCAGTAGAAGCTCACCATCCTAACCCTCTCCTCCCTCGGATGCTAAGAAACAGGTATTTATGATGTTTTGCATTAATTATCATATCATCTGAGACACAGTTATCTGGAGTATTAACTTTTTCTTTTTCCTTAAACTCCATGCAGAGAATTAATCAGCAATGCGGAGAACCAGGCAAGCTTGCACAACATGCAGATGGGATTTATCACGCAGGAGACCACCACGGCCGCAGCAGCTTCCGGTGGTTCTTTCCTTCCCACGTACGCTCCGGTTGGTCCTGCTCCGGGCATCGCCGCCTCCGATAGTGTTCCCACCTTCGACGCCGCCGCCGCCATGTTGGCAGCGTCGATGAGGAAACGGCCGCAGATGTGCCACTACGACCAGTCGCCGCAGATGCTCGACGTTGATCGCCTCTTCCTGCAACACGTAATTTATTGATAGATTCTTTCTGGATTTGCTTTGAGTTATTGATGTACATGGAGATTTGATTGAGCTGGGGATATATATTGGGTGTGCAACAGGCGGAGAGGGTGCAGGAGGAGCTCGCGGAGCGGCGGCGGCGGTTTGCGCGGCTGGTCTTCGAGACGGTGGAGGGCGGCGTGTCGAAGCGTCTGAGGGCGAGGGAGGAGGAGATCGCCAGGATCGGGCGGATGAACTGGGCGCTGGAGGAGCGCATCGAGAGGCTGCGTGTAGAGAACCAGCTGTGGCGGGAGGTGGCGCAGAGCAACGAGGCGGCAGCCAACGCGCTGCTTGCAAATATCGAGCACGCCATGGCAGCAGCGCAGACGAGGTTGAAGGATGAAGAGGAGGATTCCGGCTCCTCCTCCTCTTCCGTCGCTGCTGCAGAGTCCTGCTGCGTGGCCAGCAACGGGAGGGAGGAGGACGAGGTGGAGGGCCGGGCGAGTAGGAGGTACAGGAGGAGGAGAGTCTGCAGGATCTGCGGCGAGCGCGAGCCGTCGGTGGTGGTGCTGCCCTGCCGGCACCTGTGCCTCTGCGCGGCCTGCGGCACGGCCGCCGCTGCCTGCCCCATCTGCGATCGCAGTAGGTCGGGCAGTCTTATTGTAAACTTACCTTGAATTATATATATATATAATAAAAAATTTAATTAACTGATTATTTTTGTGAAAGAGAAATTGCTCGGTAGTCATGAAAATTTACGAATATTGCAACGGAAAAAACAAATATTATTGTTAATTAATTAAACAAGGGGATCGCACGTGCCAAAAAGATGGCATCAAGAGCGCACCGGGTGAACGCGCGGGAAGCCGTTGCCCCCGGATCCAAAGGCAGGCGAACGTATAAATACCAAAACCTAGCAGTGCCAACCTTTATTTTTTTTCCTCCCTCTTCTCAGTCTCTGTTTTCCGACCCTAAATTCACCCTCTCGGCCGTCCATTTTATCGGCATTGCCTCTCCTACAAATAGCAAGTCTCCATTAATTGCCCCGCCCTCTCGATCGGAGAGGGGGGTTTGTCGGAGAGAAGGACGAAGGCGATCCTTGTTGTCGCATGCCTTTCCTCGTCCTTCTCTAGGTATACAACCTTCTCAATCCCCGCCGGTACGTCGATCGTCCGCTGATGTCTGACCGGAAGATTCAACAACTATAGGCCTCCAGGGTACTTTTCTCTTTTGCCCCATTTGCACTTGCTCTCGGTTTTATTTTTATTTTTTTGCATTTCGGTGCAACTTCCTTATTGCTTCGTTGACCCTTTGATGTCGATGTTAAAAATGGGATCTTAAAGTTGGTTTTTTTCACGGAGCCCTTTGGTCATGGATTTTTCATTCCGAATAGTACTTTCCCCTTATCAATTTGTTGTGCATCGAACTGGATGAGAAAAAGATTTTGTGAATCTTTGTGATGGAAGGAAGTCTCATGCTGTTATGTCATCGTCTTGTAGCTGACATTTTTCAGGTTAATGTTTTGATGTCGATTTGGATGCCTTATTGTCATGGATTTTTCCTCGAGTAATTGCTACTTTTTTTTATTAGCTTTTGATCATGAAGTTGTTTCATTGATGTGTTCTACGTGTTCTTAATATGGTTGGAAAGAGTAGGTTGAGCTCGGAGGGTGATGAGGCTGTTGGATTTGGAGTTGAATTGCTAGGAAAATGTCTTCCACTCTGCCACAAGGCAGTTCATTTTCCTCGAAAAGTTCTTCATCATTGACTCCGCCGGCATCCCCATCTCCTCCGTTGAATCAATCAATTAGTACCCGATCTCTGACCAATATCCCCTCTTCTGCTTCGCCATCTCCACTTGATTCTCCTCCATCCGCAAAGAGCTCTTCGCCGCAGCATAACTCACATGATGGCCCATCACCACCAACCGGGTCCCAGAAGTCTCCTCCCTCACCGCCACATCCAAGATCACCATCATCGACGCCCGTCCGCCCATCCTCCAGCTCTTTATCGTCTGCTACAAAGAATCAAGTGGAGAACTCAAAGTCTTCAAATGCATCGAACCAGTCAAGTGGAAGCCAATCCAATGTCCAATTTCCAGTTGTGCTAGTGGCTGCGGCAGGAGCTGCGGTATTTTTTCTCATGATGCTAGTATGCATTTGTTGCGCCAAGAAGCAGAAGAAGAAGAAGCAGAAGCAGCATCACGATACAATGCAGTACTATGCAGAGACTAAGACATACAGTGGTGATTGAACCAAACCTTTGTAGTCTAGTTCACCTAGAAAATTTTGAGATGATAAAACCTAAAGAAGATCAGTGGAAATAGCTACTTTTTTATTCAAACATGACTTCGTTTGCTAAATAAATTTGAGTAATTTGTTTTTGGTAACAACGAACTAGGAAATTTGGATATAGATTGGAACTAATTCTATGTGAGAACGGTAGTTACTGCTTATAGATAGATAAGCTCAACCAAAGTGTGAATTTGAAAACGCATGCCCAACTTACTCACGCTCAAATCAATAAGCTGTTTCATTAATTTGTGAAGATTGCTCAAATGTAAATTATCTAATAGGTGTCTGTTCATAAATGGACATCATCTCTGAAAGTAAGCTTTCGTTTGAGAAATTATTAACATTAAATATCACGCATGTTACTGTTCTATTAATAATAAAAAGATATCTATTATGAATTTTAACGTTCATTGTTAGAAAATGCAAGCTTCATCCTATCACAGATGCTGTTTTTCTTCATTGTCAGAAGAAAAGAGATATTTTTTTGTTTATTAGATGCAATAATTATAGTTTCCTTTGATAGCACGAATAGTACCACTGAATTTATTGAGTTCGAGTATAGTGATAAGGTAAATATCTATTATGTAGATATACGTATATATTTCATCAATGCTGAATAACTAAAAGGAGAAAGCAAAGAAATCCTCAAGAATTCTTACTGCTAAGAAACATTATCAGCAGTTAGTATCAGTTTGCTATACTTCTTCTGAATGCAATATTGTTTTGTACTTGCTTGTCATATTTAGATGGTGACTTTTATGCAAATGATCCGGATTCAAAGTGGCACAAAGAGGAACATGTTGTGGATGTAACGCCATCTCCAGGTCCCTTGCATGGAGGAGGATGGCATCAGCACTCTCCTGAGAGGAAGAGCAGTTCTGACATGAGTACATATTCAGGGCCTCATTCTCCTCCTCCTCCCTTGCCACCTCCTTCCCCTCCTATCCCACTTGGCCTCAACCAAAGCACTTTCACATATGAGGAGCTTGCGTCGGCAACAAATGGATTCGCTCCGGCTAACCTCTTAGGACAGGGAGGATTTGGCTATGTGCACAAAGGAGTTCTCCCCAATGGAAAAGAAGTTGCAGTGAAGCAACTCAAAGCAGGTAGCGGACAAGGAGAAAGAGAGTTCTATGCTGAGGTTGATATCATTAGCAGAATTCATCATCGCCACCTAGTGTCTCTCGTTGGCTTCTGCATGGCTGGTTCTCAGAGGCTGTTGGTGTACGAATTTGTTCCTAATAGGACTCTTGAGTATCATCTCCATGGTCAGTATTTGTTCTTTCTCTGCTCCTGACTAAAGATTATTGTAGTTTTACAAAGGTGTTTTCATCTATGGCAGCAAAGGGGCTCCCGGTAATGGAATGGTCAAGAAGACTCAAAATTGCGTTAGGATCAGCTAGAGGCCTTGCCTACCTGCATGAGGATTGTGAGTGGCGCATTTATATTCTTCAGGAATCTGTATTATATGTTTGTTCCTTCCTCTAATATCCTACATGTCTGACTTATTTGATAAACATCATCAAGGTCACCCTCGAATTATTCACCGTGATATCAAGTCAGCCAACATCCTACTTGACCTAAAATTTGAAGCAATGGTAAGTGAGTCCGAAACTATTGCTAAGAACCATTAGGACAACACAGGGTTTGCCTAGTCCTCAGATTGATGATTATAATGAGTGATTCACAAATCCTCCTACATTTTTTTACAAACTCTTTTTTGGATTATTATTTTTCCCCAAAATGCTTAATACTTACCTTGTTACAGTATTTGACCATCTCCTTAACTAGTACAGGAGTAGAATACAAAAGTGCAATTTCAAAACCAAATGGAAGTTAGGACAAACTATAAATGTGAAGTCGTATGTTTCTAAATTAGACAATCAACAGGAAAACAGTATTCAGTATTGATAATTTGGCTTCCATAAACTTTCAGCTGGAGCATTAACTTCTGTAAAACATGCATTCAGGTGGCAGATTTTGGGTTGGCTAAGCTGTCATTGGACAATCACACACATGTTTCAACACGAGTTATGGGAACATTTGGGTGAGCATATTGTTAGACAAGTGTTCAGCTTTACGCCACGTTCAAAGACAACATTTTCTTAGATCCTTTTCTTCTCCTCTCTCGTGATGACTAGGTATTTGGCTCCTGAATATGCAGCAAGCGGGAAGCTAACAGAGAAATCTGATGTCTTCTCATACGGTGTAATGCTTCTTGAACTAATAACAGGAAAGCGACCCGTTGATACACATACCTTCGCAGAAGATAGCTTGGTAGACTGGGTACTTCAATCTATGCAGACTCTGGTTTTACTTGTGCTTTACCTCATCTTTCTTTTGCATGAGTTGTTACCATCACCTTGCTTGGTTTATACAGGCAAGGCCTCTTCTTTCACGGTCTTTGACTGATGGAGACTACGATGACTTAGCTGATCCACGTTTAAATGGCAACTATGACCCTATGGAAATGGCACGCATGGTTGCATGTGCTGCTGCAAGCGTTCGCCATTCTGCAAAGAAGCGTCCCAAGATGAGTCAGGTGCGATCAGCGAAGCTTTCAGCCTTTCACCACGCATCTTTCGTGTTTTGTTTGCACAAATTAATGTTTCACAGATAAGTCAAGTGAGGATCTTAATTACTGACAATTGTATTTGCAGATTGTGAGAGCATTAGAAGGTGGCGTCTCCCTGGAAGACTTGAACGAGGGAGTGCGGCCAGGGGAAAGCATGCTGTTCGCAGCAAACTCCAACTACGATCCACACTCGTACACCTCAAACATGAACCGCATCAGGAAGGTTGTGCTGACACCCGAGTACAGTGAGGGATACACCGGACCGATCACGGAATATGACTCCCGTCATTCTGCGTCGGACAGTGACGGGTTCGCGGAGGATCCTGTCGGGAATCAAAGACACCAATGAGTTTGAGAACCGACATGGATTCTCCTGGAGGAAGAACGATTACTTCCTGGTGACTGAATTTGTTCAGGTTCTGCAGGACTTAATCTGAAGAGCCAAAGGTTCTTTTGTTATATGTATATATCAGAGATCAGTAATAATAGAAAGGAGAAGAATCTTATGCTTGTTGTTGGCGCTGCCCATGTTTGATGTTGTATTGTCATCAAATGAGATTTTTTATGCTTTTTGAGAGGCCAAAAAGGTGTTCTTTTTTAATTTAATTGTATGATTCTATTCGTTTTCAGCAGAAGTATGCAGAATTTCAGCAGATAAATATAGGATACTAAATTATATTTATGTAACTTTAAGTTTGGAATATGTTATTTATTGCTGGGCAAGTTCAAAAGAATCCATTTGCGAATCTGTGTATGTCTTATAGTGTATGTTTGCGTTGTTTTATCATGTCGTAGATATCTTTTATGGTGGAGTCTTTCTTAAGTTCATTTTAATTATCTATCTTCTTCACTCTGCGATCAATTCCATAATCCAATTTGGTTGGAGTTAATAAAGTAGTACATTACTCATTGTATGCATCACAATCCAAGAGCTTACCCACATATATATACATATATAGACAAAAAGAAAATGTAATTAGAACATAAATAGTAAAGAACTATCAGACAATTAGATATATTACTCATCTAGGTTATTTAGATTATTATTATAAACATACCTAAACATGTGCGACATATTTTCCTTACTTATTAAATGTAATAATTTTAGTTTTCACAAAATAATATATATATGGGGATAATAATTTAATAAAGTGTACATTTTTTAATTAGAATATTATATTTTACGATAAAAAAGATAATAGAAAAATTTACTAAACTAGTTGTTGCCACCGCCCGCAACCCTAACCCTAACACGTGCTGCATAATCGACCACTCCAGGTAGGATTTTTCAAAACATAATTAATCATAAAAAAGAATCTGAAATGCAATTAATATATATTTTTTAAACTAAAGTTTAATTAATTGTACGACTATATTTTTTCCATAGTTTTTTTAAAAACTAAAGTGTAATGTGACTAAACATATCATATTTTTTTCCCCAAATTTATAAAAAACACATATTTATATCTATTTTGTCCGTATAGGAATTAATTATCTATTTTCATCTTTCTGTATATACTTGATTTAAAATTTAGGTTGGATTCGGATTCACAGATAAATAAACGGGTGCGGATTCACATAACATCCGTTTGCCACCGAGGAGACCAAAACGCCCGACTATTTATTTATCTCTTCGACAGCGGACCACCATCTCGCACTGCACGCGGAGCTCGCAGCGGCGAGAGGAGAGAGTACAAGCGAGCATCTTCCTCTTATAAGGAAGGGCGATCGATCTCTCTACGTAATCCGTCGCCCCTAGTTCGGGAGGATGGGAGACTTCAACGACGCCTTCAATCGCAATAATTCCGCCGTCCAGGCCCGCACCAAAGCTCAGAATCGAGCCAACGTTCTCCAGCTCAAACTCGTAATCTCGCAAAACCAATTTGATCTCCTCCTTATTTTTTCTTCCTTTTTCTTGTCGGCGCTTGGTCTGGTTTGGATTTCACCTGATTTAGGTTTTTCCCATCCCGATCTTTGTTAGGGTTTTGTTCTGCTCTTTTTTTAAAAGGAGATTCCTTTCCTGCGAAAGCTATGGGTTGATCTGTAGTACTGTTAATTATTTAGCGACATGTTTCTGAAAAAAAGGGTCCTATTTATTGCTAGCTTTTGACAAAGGAGTGATTGGATTTTTTTCTTCGTCCGATCATCTTTTTTTTTTTTTTTGTCTTGCTTCGATATTTTGCTCATGTATAGTAGGAGATGGTGGTTAACAGTTAATTGTTTGCCATGTTCTGATAGGTGCCGCTTTGTTTATTTTCACACGATATGTTCTGCCTATAGTGAATTTTTAGATGACTATTTGTATGTTGATGCTTTATGATGGTTTTATACACAGATTGGGCAAAGCCATCCAACGGGGCTCACTGCTAATCTTTTGAAGCTTTTTGAGCCCCGACCTCCTTTGGAGTATAAACCTCCACCAGAGAAAAGGAAATGCCCGCCCTATACAGGTAGTATATCTTTCAGTAGTCAGTCCTGTTTTAAGTTTTATTCAGAGATGTTATCTGAACTGAAGATCCTGTCGGTTCTGAAGGTATGGCACAATTTGTTAGTCATTTTGCCGAACCAACTGACCCTGAATATGCTCCACCAGTTGTTAAGGGTGAAACACCGGTGAGTTGTTATTCCATCATGCAACACTTATCTGTAGTTTTTACGTCATTTCATGCAGAAGTTAACTAACCCATTTTCTAGCGGAGTTTACTTTGAATATTTCAACAGCTACTTTATACATCTTTTTGGTCTTCATATCAATGGGCTTCACAAATGGATAAAAGATTCTGATTCATTGTTAATAAAATTAATGAAGATGATCTAGGATCATGTCGGAAGTGAAAATATGGACCATGAAAATTGTATATTTTCTTTGTTGGAGGTCTATGTTTTTTGGGAAGGTGATGTTTATTCACTTCCATAAAAAGAAGGACTTTCCATTTCTTCCATGACGCAGTAGTTTGCTTTAATGCAAAACTTGACATGGTTGTCATTTCAAAATGCACTGCCTGTTATGGCCCACTTAAACTTCCATTTGATGGTGCAGAGATGTTATATTATCATTATGACTCCGTATACAATGTTTTGATTTGCCACACACTTAAGCTGGATTGAGATTTTAAATGTCAAGTATTCTTGCCCCATCTCCTTACCCTTGGGGCCCCATGTAGTTGAATGCTAAGCTTTTATAACAGTTTTTCAAAGATTTAGGTGTTTTCTGACATATAATTTGTAATTTTATCTTTTCTCTGAATACCTATAAAAAAAAGATTAGTTTTGGCCCAGTTTGTCTTCATGATATGTGACCATAAAATTGTGCACTACTAGATTTGTTAGTTCTGTATTGTATTTTGATATCTATCTGGAGTTCTGAACTAACTGTATGTAACAAAAATGGTGCTATTGTTAACAATTGCACACAACAGTATACTCCAGGTATTCTATCTTAGAATGCTTTTCTGATTACAGACTGAAAGAAGAGCTAGAATTCGGAAACTACGGCTTGAGGCAGGTGCAAAGAAAGCTGCTGAAGAGCTGGAGAAATGTAATTGTTAAGATCTACTAAGTGTGTTAATATTATTAATCTAGAATTAAATGTTTCTTTGGCTTTTTTCAGATGATCCATCTAAAGATCCAAATGTAACTGGTGATCCATACAAGACACTATTTGTTGCCAGGCTTGTATGTTACATGTGCTTTCTAGATTTTTTGTTTTGTTTCCTGTAATTGATTTACTGCTATGTTAATCATTTATATTCTCTGGTGCAGAATTATGAGACCACTGAACACCGGATCAAGAGGGAGTTTGAAACCTATGGACCAATCAAGCGGGTAAGTATATTAGATTTTTTTTGTTGGGAGCCTATGTTATTGCTCTCAAGATGGGTAAGGATTTGTGTAATTCAGATCAAAACAGGTTTCAGCCACTGCTGTATGTTAACTCATTGTCCGTGCATCTTTCATAAATTTGTGCTTCTAATTTTGAAATTTTTCATTCATTTGCATATCAGCACTAGTTTCCATCAAACATGGGTTTCTGCTTAGGAGTTTTTATAAAAAATAAATATTTTCTTAAATACTTTTTATTATGTGGAAAAAAATATATGTCTCTGAGAAAGAATCTTTTCCTGCTTTCCAAACATGAATTTGGAAAAAAGAAAATCCTTGTCCTACCAACTGATATTTGATTTTTATTTTTAACAATGTTTTCTTAAAGCCTAAAAGAATCTCGAGGGAGGGGAATTAATGGATGATTTTCTTTCTGCCTCAGTATAGAGGTGATGATTTAGGTTTTTGGGGAATGAGAAGATGATACTCACCCTGGATGTTCAATGATTACACTATTGAGCTTAAATAATTCTATTCTAAAAATATGTAATATGATTGGTTCTTTTTTAACGTGGTGATCTAATCTTCATTTCTGCAAATCATGGTGTAAAACTCCTGTTGCAATTCTGGTCAATCAGACCTAATTGGGGATAATGCTGTATAATACAGGAAAGAAAATAGTAATATAATAATAGCTGCTGGGATATCTCAGGTACTTCTTTTAAAGATGATTTGTTTGTATTTCATGGTACTATGCACTCTTGATTCAAGTATGATTGCTACTTGAAAATCACCTAGAAAAGATCAGAGGCCATATTCACTGCAAAGGATAGGGGGTAATGACAGGTATATCAGCCATAGATGGCAAAGTGAGTTTCTTTCATACATCCTGTTTCAAAGTTTTTTATTACCAGCTTAGTAGCATCATGTGAGAATCTGAAGATCTTGCATCATGAAGAAATTGGGAGTAGCACAGGTAAAACTCGAGAAGTGTGTAGGTTGCCTTGATACTTAATTCCACCATTTTAATTATCAACAGTGGATGCTATAGCAGTTTAGATGGCAGCCTAGCAATTAGCTATGTGTAAGTTGTTCGGTACAAGAACACTTCTGGTAAGAGGGGTCCTATCTTTTCATCTCTGAATCTATGCAACATTGGTAATAATTCTTCATGGTCGACATCTTTGCAACCATCACTCTGCCTCTGTGTGGTTCCACAATGGTAATCAGGATAGTAAACCATGCTGCTTGCTTCATGAAGGGAGAAAAACACATATTTTGCTTGGATTTCCTGTCCAGTTTAATGTAAATCAGCAGGATATTCATTATTATACTAAACGTGCTGCTACTAAATGTTTTTTCTTTTGTTCAAAATAACAAAGGAAAACCATTCAGAAGATTTCTGGTAAACTCTATTTTCATGATACCTATTTATTTTTTATCCCTAAAATTCCCTGGTAAGGGGGTTGGTAAAACCACTTGATTCTTCTGGTAATTCTGGAACATACATCGATTTTCTGCCAACTCAATTGATATGGTGGTGATGCATCTCGCATGGTGAAGCTGTACACCTCTAAAGGTGAGCACGGCTTGTGAGGCAAGGTGCCTATTTGTCGTGCCATTTAGGATATCGCAGAGATTTTAGAAATAAACCACACGATTATCTCTTTTATGATTGTTGGTTTTAGTTTTACAATGTTTTCCTCTGATCTTTTCAGGTACGTTTGATCACAGATAAAGAGACAAATAAACCTAGAGGATATGCTTTTATTGAATACATCCATACACGAGACATGAAAAGTGCAACCTCAACTACACTTGTCCTCCATAGTAGTCATATTGATAATGAGTACTAATACCTGTGTCATTATCTTTGAATCATGCAGCTGCATACAAGCAAGCTGATGGCAGGAAGCTGGATAACAGACGCGTGCTTGTGGATGTTGAGCGTGGAAGAACAGTACCAAATTGGCGACCTCGAAGGTTGGGTGGTGGACTTGGCACAACCAGGACTGGAGGTGAAGAAGTTGGTCAAAAGCATTCCAGCAGGTAAATGAACATTCAAAATTTTGAGATCATTCAGTTGCTTTTCTTTAGCATGATAATGGATGTTTTAAGAAACAAGCGATAGGCATTCCATGTTAGGAAAGAATTATAAGCAACTGACTCAAATTTATAAAATGCTCAAGTTTTAAGCATCATATGACACGGCTTGATTTCAAGTCAAGCATATGCATGCATAATTTGTCTCCTGATTGTGTTGTATGTCTTGGTTAATGTTCTGGGTGCAATTTTTTTACATATATAACTGAAACGTTTTTTCCAATAAATTTAAGATGATTTTCGTTAATGTAAATAGTATAACTGTTGAAATTTGACTTATATATCCAGAGAGTATCATGCTTGATCTTCCTAATTCTTTACTCTTTAGTCTCTGAAATTTGGAGGTTTGTTCATAACGTCCTTCTGCTTGTCATTTCTGGACGTAGTTCTTCTACTTGCTTACTAAATTTACTTATTGAAATTCCTGGGCTATTTAGGGATTGCTTGAGTAGATTTTCATAAAGGTAGAAAAGGTCTGTAAAAGGTCCTTAGAGGGCCTTCTTGCATGTCAATTGTTAGTTTATTGTTTGCAGCTTTGTTTTATCAATGTATGTGGCGGTGGATGCAAATTGTCAGTCCATTTTTTGATTATATCATTTTCTTTAAATCAGGGAACAACAACAACAAGCATTAGGACATTCGAGATCAGAGGAGCCAAGGGCGCGGGATGATCGCCATGTTGACAGGTGGGACTAATATATTTTCCATTTTTGATAAAAGTGGACGTACATAAAACCAAAGATCTGGTTTTGTAGAATTCCATCAGTTAGTTATTAATCTCCTTTTTAGTAGCCATCATCTAACAACTACTTATTGGGTGACAGGGAAAAGTCTCGAGATAGAGGACGTGATCGAGAACAGGAGAGGTCTCGTGAACGTTCTCATGACAGAGCAAGGGATCCAAGAGAAGATCGGCACCACCACCATAGGGAGCGAGATAGAAACAGGGAAAGAGAGAAAGATAGGGATAAGGAGAGAGACAGAGAAAGGGATAGAGATCGTGGTCGTGACCGTGATCGAGACCGTGGTCGTGATCGTGCCAGGGACAAGGAAAGAGACCGTGGTCGTGATTATGACCGTGAGCGTGAACGTGATCGTCCACGTGACAGAGACAGGGAGCGAGAAAGAGACTATGATCAAGCAGGATATGAAAGAGAACGTGGGTATATGCATGATAAAGATTCTGAGTATGGTGGTGAGTCAAAACATGGCAGGGAGAGGTCAAACACAAAGGAGAGAGATCTTGAGCATGGCGAACATGACTATCCACAAGAATGGTATGATGAACCAAGAAAGCATATGACTGAACGCGACTATAATCAGTATGATGACATCAAATATCAGAAACACTATGATCATCCTCAACCCCGTGCTGACCCTGACCACACGGAGCGGTCAAAGAGACATGAGGCAGATTACTACAATAACGCATCCTATGACAAGGCTCAAGCTGAATATTATCAGGGCCAACATGGATTTGCAGATCCTGATCAACGTGAGGAGGGAGAGGCAGTGGGAGACGATTATGGATATCATCATTCAGAGAGGTCCCTGTCCAGGGAGCGGGAAGGTTGATATTAGACGCCACTGGTAAGAGTATTACGAATGCCTTCCCTTTGTTGTTATTACTATGGGCACATGGTTTGCTTAATTACAACTACAGCTTGAATTCTTAGTTCTAGGTAATAGTTACGTGCGATTTGTTTGCATTCATTAAAATTGTACTTCGTCATTGCTTGCGTGAATTCAACTTCGGTTGCATAATTTATTTATTGTGCCAGAAATACATGTTTCCAGCCGACTGATTAAGTTGGCCGTCATGGCAGGCGAACAGATTGCTTACTTTAAAGGATTAGTAATGAATATAACCTGAACTTTGGAATATTTTTATTAAAATTTTATATATAATCTTTGAATTGTTACAATTATGTCCAGTCGTTAGTCTACTATGGATTGGACCTTTCATGCTTAATTGATTTAAGGAGTTGCCGATCAACATGGTGACATTGCCCATCCTCACGGTAGGTTCACATGTGGCTTTAGTCACAAAGCAATACTTTGTATTGGCTCGACTGTTCATCTTAAAACTCCTCAAGAAGGATCATGTTATATTTCATCAGTGTTTTTTTAAAAAAAGGTGTTGACAGTTATATTCTCAATATTTAGAGGTTTAGCTGCACTTCTTTGCGGTTATTGATTCAGCGTGCCCATTTTGCAGGTCTGGATACTTCTCTGAGCATGACAATGACATGGTGTATGATGAATGGGGCTGCTTCTCTGAGCATGACAATGACATGGTGTATGATGAACGGATCCTTTATTTGATGCGACTCCTAATGCTGTCAATCCAATATTATGTTTTACTGGCGAAAAACTTCTCAAGTTTTTCTTTTGGTTGGACTTTGGACTTTGTTGGGGAAAAAGCAATGTTTTGTGTTTTGAAGGATTTCTGCTACTTGAACTTTGAGATTTTGGCACTTATAATGAAGGCTTGTGGAACCCAACCAAGTACTTGGTTAATGTAATGCTTTCGTCTTTCTTGTGTTGTGGATATTTATTGAACTGGCACTAGCCTTTTGATGCCATGCTTAAATGCTGTCATGTATCTGAATCTGATATCATAAATGGTCCCAAATATTAACAGCACATATCTATTTGCATCATGGCAAAATCGAATTTTTGCTTCATTTTGGCATATTCTCACTTTGCTGAGTGTGGTCATTTAATTTGTCACATTTAATTAGAGGTGTCTTGCATTGCTAGTACTGTAAAAATCTTGCTGAATTTACTGATTCAGGTTTGAGTGGGGACGATAAACTTATTTTTAAAATTATCGAGCCTTCAAATATTTTTAGCAATCTATTTCTTAAAATTATCAAAAATTTGCTTTTAGTCCAGTTTTGATTTTTTAACAAGTGCTGAAGCTCCATGGCTGAGGAGGAGCTTGGGGAAGGGTTGACGAGACCAATTTGAGGGCAGCGGGGCAGGTGACGCGATTAGTGGATGGACGCTAATTGTGCCGCGCTTCTCCTGGCGACGCCAGCGGAAGCCGGAAGGTGGCCGTGTCGTGGCCATCGTTCTCGCCATTGGCTTTGAGCTCCAAAAGGAATAGAGAGAGCTCCGTCTTCAATCTTCGCTCTTATCATCCTCCCTTCTGCCCTTCCTCTTCCTTCTTTGACAAAACCCCAAATAGATTTGCCCTTGGCGTTCTGCAATAACCACATACGAGCTAACGCTGGGGGAACCCCTGCAACAACCGCATATGAATTAAAATTTGAAGGGGATAATTAGATGAACCTCTGCATTTATCAAGATTATATTGTCCTTTTCCTCAACTTACATAATATTTTTTTTAAATTTCACTTTAATCAAATAAATAAACACTCTGTTCATATGGACCTACTGTAATTGTATATCACATGGATTTACTGTAGCTTTATAACTGAATCTTAGAAAATACTAATTATATTGTAATTATATGATTGAATCTTAAAAATACTAATTATACAGTAATTAGTATATAATAATATGGTGGCTAATTTGTAATTTGGAAGCTGCCAGAGGGCGAATATAAATAACAATGCAATACGGCACGCTTTTTTAAAACCATGCATTGGACTTTTCCTTCATTTCATTTTCTTTTCCCTTTCCGCTGCCGTGCTGCGTTCTGCCGTCGCGCACATTCCTCCTACCATTCGGGATTTCTGAGATCACCACAACGGAGATGTGGCGCCGCTGCCTGTCGCGGAGCTTCAACTTTACGAGGAAGGCTTCCTCATCGACGGGGATCAACCCGATCCGCCGCTCGTCGTCGCCGGCGCAGAGATTCCTCTCCACCAATTCGGTATTCGGCTCGATCTGCTTACCTTTGGATTCGGTTATATTTCGAAGTAATGAAATGCCAAGAAGCAGCAGACTTTTTGAAATGACGAGCTTGGCTTAGCCTCGTCTTCGCACTGGATCGTGAGCGCTAGTGGAGAGATAAAGCCCCATATTTTGTTTGTTCTTTAGTGGGTTAAATTTTGTTCGACAGAGACATATCCTATTTTTTTATTTACTTTATTCGACGAGCATCTCAGTTCGCTATTAATTCTTGCTTGGGCCCTATTTTTCAATTTGTTTGTCTGTTTTTCAAGTTACTATTTTTTGCTCTTTTTTTTTGGTATAATCATAAAGGGACGAATCGGATTACTACGTTTTCAGTTACCGATGCTTGAATAAATTGTTTTCTTGTCCAAATGTTTTTTGGTGTTTTTCAATTTCCAGCGTGATTTATGTTTATCCACGACGAACTACTAATAAGGTTGTCTTCATTTATCTTGAAATTGATTGCGTGTGATTATTAATTCTAACTACTTTTCGTCGTATAATTCTGGTTTGAGGGTTTATTGGGTTATTACTAGTTCATCTAAATAAACTTATTCAATTATTTTTGCCTTTTATCTTTGATTCTTTGCTCATTACAATTCTCTTCCTTAGTTTGTCAGCTGGCTTTCTGACAACCTGTCATAGAAGATCGTATCTTCTACCTGAAACTCATTTTTTTCCTTTTGGGTTTGTGATGAAGGTTGGGTCTTCGTACACAATTGTCGATCACACATATGATGCAGTCGTTGTAGGTGCTGGAGGTGCAGGTCTAAGGGCAGCCATTGGTCTGTCAGAACATGGCTTTAACACCGCGTGTATCACCAAGCTCTTCCCCACTAGGTCCCACACGGTTGCAGCACAGGTGCTGGAAAGCTTATATTTCATAGAATCATATTGACCCTTTTTTTAATTTTGAAATGAGAGTTTAGGATGCATAGAAGTTGTTTATATTCTGATCGATACATGGTTCTGTTCATTTTTTTAGCATAAATAGCCGAGTTATTACTATGTATAATTTTTTTGGTTAGGTATCCCTTACAGATTTTAAGATTACTGGTTCGGTTAATCTTTGTTGTCGAGGTGAGTCAAATTTGCTTGTTTGAAGATGGAAAAGAACAAAACGACTGCAATAAGGTGAATTAACTAACTAGATGACAGTTAAAGCAGAAGACCTTGTAGAAAACTGCATGGAACTTAAATGATGTTTGGGCTTTTATTTTATTTTAAACTGAAAGTATCTGAAATCATACATTTACAAGATATGCACTGCACCAGCAAACGTTCCACCGTGTAACTAGTAACAATAGTTAAAGCCACTGGGTCGATATTGTGATTTTGAGTAAACTGTGAAACAAAATGCTCAACCTGACAATCAGTTTGGTATAATAAGAAACTTTTGTTAGATAATTTCAAGATAAAGGTTTTGGCATTTAGTATCAATGTGCTAATTCTTATTTGGCCCTTCTCGATGTTATTGATTGTTTATACTAGGTAAAAGTGATTAGTCAGATTATGAATTCTGTTGGCTCAAACATATATGCTGCATCATGGTAGTCAATCCTGTGCAGGGTGGTATAAATGCTGCTCTTGGTAATATGTCTGAAGATGATTGGAGGTGGCATATGTATGATACTGTTAAGGGAAGTGACTGGCTAGGTAACTCACTAACTTCCGTGATCTATTTCTTGCTTTTGTCTTCTGGATGATTTTCCTGGCCATTTTAATTTTGTAGCAACTTTGAGCATAAAACAGCAGATCATTATTGCTACTGAAAGCATAGCCCTTTACCTTTCACTACGTTTCTCAAGAACAAAGCTGCAGAGATAATTTTTATTTTTGGTGGATTTTTATGATCCCGTCGACTTCTTCTTTACTTTTCTTGGCATGCAACCCTATTGCTGACATAACTCCTTTTGAGTTCCATCAGGTGATCAAGATGCCATTCAGTATATGTGCAGGGAAGCACCAAAGGCAGTCATTGAATTGGAAAACTATGGTTTACCTTTCTCCCGGACTGAGGATGGAAAAATCTATCAGCGAGCGTTTGGAGGCCAAAGTTTGAATTTTGGGAAAGGTAAATACCTTGCCTGTTTTTGATCATTTAACTCAGATGGTTGTGGGATATTCAACAGGTTTACAGTGATCTAATGGACTCATTTTCATGCATAGGTGGCCAGGCATATCGTTGTGCCTGCGCTGCTGATCGAACTGGCCATGCCTTGCTGCACACACTGTATGGTCAGGCAATGAAGCATAATACTCAGTTTTTTGTTGAATACTTCGCTTTGGATCTTATCATGGATAAGAATGGTAAGTTATGTCATTGTTTAATGGTTTGACTTTATAGTTAACAATTGGCTTCTTATTGAAATGATCATCTGATTTTCTTTCACTTTTTAAAGATTTTACAATGTTGATTTCTCTAATTATTTTCTTTATTTGGGAACTCAACTTTTTTCTTTTTGAAAAGTAACGTTACATTCATTTCAACAAATCTGAAATGATACGATATACAATCCAAAATGAGGGAGAAAAACCATGAAGGAGAAAACACAAAGTAGAAAAAAAAAACAAAACGAGGATGACATGCAGAAAAGAAACTTAAAACTGAAAAACAGAGAGCAACTTCTAGCACCCCCTGATTTCCCTTTCTTCAGTTTTCATGGAGGCAAATAGCTGATAAGGAATGAAAGGGTGGCTACTGCTTGAATAGCTATTTAGGAACTCGACTTGGCATTAGTTTTTTACAATTTGATTGTTACACTGATTACTCTCAAATATTCTATGGCATAAGATAGTTTCAGTACTTTATGCCATTCTGGTCTCTCACTTGGTTTTGTGGTTTTTATTATTATCTGCTTGTGCAAGCTTAGTCCAAAAAGCAATATTTAGTTGCTTTGAAAACAGATCATCATGACAAGTTATTTATGTGACAGATTCTCATCAATAAGCAGTAAAGTATATTCTTTTGGTATTCTACTTGCTATCCCTAAACATCGAAATTGTGTATTTCTCCCTTTTTGTTCACCACGTTCTTACAACTGCTGAAACTTTCTTTGCTATTACTTACTATTCATTTCTCAATTATGCAAATCTTGGAACACAGAGCTAACTTCCACATGTATGTTTTGTATTGTCCATCCTCATCTCTAATGGTTTGATAACGCTTAGGGGATTGCCAGGGAGTGATTGCACTGAATATGGAGGATGGGACCCTTCATCGTTTCCGTGCAGCCAACACAATTTTAGCCACTGGGGTATGATAGTTTGCATTAGTTTAGAATGTCCGCTTCCCTGATTTGTCCTGAATTCAGTTTCATTTTCGTGACCTAGGGTTATGGTAGAGCTTACTTCTCTGCAACATCGGCTCATACATGTACTGGTGATGGCAATGCTATGGTTGCACGAGCTGGTTTACCTCTTCAGGTCAATCCAAATAATTTTACTTTTATGAAATGGTTTCAATTACTAGTTACTATCTTTTGCTTGAAATTTTTTACTTTCTCCTGCAGGATCTTGAGTTTGTTCAATTTCACCCTACTGGCATATATGGTGCTGGATGCCTGATCACTGAAGGTTCGTAGTGGTTATATCTCAAAATCAAGAACTCTATGAGTCCGTGTAAAAATGATACTTTATTTAACTTGAAAGATTCTAGATTTCTTCGTGAGCTTTTTCCCTTTTTTGCTTATTTTCAATACAACATTTAGGATCTCGTGGTGAAGGTGGTATCCTCAGGAATAGTGAAGGTGAACGTTTTATGGAACGATATGCTCCTACTGCAAAGGATCTTGCATCACGTGATGTGGTGTCTAGATCTATGACAATGGAGATAAGAGAAGGGCGTGGAGTCGGTATGAGATGAATGATCAGTTGCTGATTTCTTTTTGTTGTTAATAATTTGATGATTGTGTGTTGTTCTCACAATTGATATGTGGTTCTTTTGGATATAATTAGGACCACTCAAGGATCACATTTATCTTCATCTGAACCATTTACCTCCGGATGTTCTAAAGGAAAGACTTCCTGGGATATCAGAAACTGCTGCTATTTTTGCTGGTGTTGATGTCACCAAAGAACCTATTCCTGTTTTGCCTACTGTGCACTATAATATGGGTGGAATACCCACAAACTACCACGGAGAGGTAAACTGACAGTGAGCGTGGAATTGATTGCTAGAGTACTTAAACTCTGTATTGCTGATTGTGTTCTACTTCCAAGTGATTGGTTTCTAGGTAGTTCATACAAAGGGGCTGATTGTGTTCTACTTCCATGTGATTGGTTTCTAGGTAGTTCATACAAAGGGTGACAGTACTGATGCAATTGTTCCTGGTCTAATGGCTGCTGGAGAGGCAGCTTGTGCATCTGTTCATGGAGCAAACCGTCTTGGTGCAAACTCACTTCTTGATATAGTTGTTTTTGGTAGAGCCTGTGCGAACAGAGTAGCAGATATCTGCAAGCCAGGCATGCTTCTATGTCATCTCATCCTAAGCTAAATCTTTTTTCCTTCATTATAAGCTAAATCTTAGTGAAGTCCCATTATAAATAGAAAAAAAAACTTATGTAATCGACAGGGCAAAAGCAAAATCCTCTTGAAAAAGATGCCGGTGAAAGGACCATTGCTTGGTTGGATAAGTTAAGGAACTCTAATGGTTCATTGGGAACCTCAAAGATACGCCTAAACATGCAGCGAGTGATGCAAAATAATGCTGCTGTTTTTCGAACACAAGAAACACTAGAGGAAGGTTGGTTGGATGATAAAGATTACATAATGCCAACTAGTGTGGATTTCCTCTGCCACTCACTCTGCTGAATCCATTTTAGGCTGTAAGTTGATTGACAAGACATGGGAGAGCTTTCATGATGTCAAGATCCGTGACCGGAGTTTGATATGGTTAATTCTTTAGTGCTTTCAGCTGTCCAGGATTGGTTCTTGAAGATATCTAATTGTTAGTTGTGCTTGCAGGAATTCAGACTTGATTGAGACAATCGAACTAGAAAATCTGTTAATAAATGCATGCATAACAATGCACTCTGCTGAGGCAAGAAAGGAAAGTAGAGGAGCTCATGCGCGTGAAGATTTTACGGTGAGATTCACTTTCTGCTGAATAATTCGTCTCTCCTTTGTGTTAATTCCTCGATGTGACCACATTTTTTTCTTCTCTTACAGAAAAGAGATGACGAAAACTGGATGAAACACACACTAGGGTTAGTATATTCTAGCTCATTTATTTGGAAGCTAATCAGTTCCAAACTCTTGAAAGTACATGTTTTGAAAGCTAATCATGCATTCTTATTGAAATTGCGGCTCACAACAAATAAGTCATTGCTTTCTGCCAGCTTTAATGTGCATGCATGTAATGTTAGAACATAAACTTCCACTACTAACATCTTTTGTTCTTGAGAAAAAAAAGTTTCTTGCTTGTTTTAAGAATCAATATTTTGGGTTTGTATATACTCTAGTAATTACACGGTGATGAAGCTTAAAGTTTTCATGATAAATATGTTGGGATACAGCAACTCAAAGTGGGTCTACTTCGTTGCTTCTATAAAGTTATATATCTGTTAGTAAGGTAAGTTTATCGGCCTACTTTCATATTATTTCATAATCCATTCTTTTAGTAATACCATTTGCCAATCCCTGTTGGGAGGCATCACATGAGATATATATAGTCTCAGGTAGCCTAAGCCTCAAATCATTTCAATAAGCTTGGGTTAATTCAATGCATAATCTGATGTGACGACTTCATAAAGTTAGAAATGTAAATTGCATCCGCCTAAAATTCCCAATACAGGCCTGAGTAATGTCCGCTAAAATGGTGGAAATGTCATAACGCGAAAATGTATTCAACGACAGACTATTTTGTTGACGTTCTGATACATAAGATTCTTTAGAAGCCGAAGCATTTAATAGTATACTAGTACATTATCTTGTAACCATAATGTAAACTTTGTTTGCTCATTCCACAGGTATTGGGAGAAAGAGAAGGTCAGACTAGCATACAGGCCTGTCCATATGAACACCTTGGATGATGAAGTTGAGACATTCCCACCGAAAGCTCGTGTTTACTGATTACCTCCTCGTGATGCATGGGTTAAGGACTACCTGATAGGGAAAATGTTTCTGGGGGGATTGAATAATGGAACGGCAACGTTCTCTTGGAAAAATTGTTGATCAATGTCAGTGGAAAGCTGATGGCATTTTTTGTGCAATTTATGTCGGACATGAGCTCTGACACTTGTGAACTGTGACTAAGCACAATCTCTTAATCCGAAATAAGTGCCAACTTGTAATATCTCTCCAACTTACTGCTTCTATTCTGCCCGTAAATATCGTTTGTAAGGTGGATACTTGTTGGATATACTTGGACTTTGGTTCAAGAAAAAATTGCTCGCCTTGCAGTCTTTGACTTGAGGCTCTGTTAAAGCCAAAATGAAGAATTTATCGCTTTTTTTTCTTTATGATTCTGAATCTGTGGTCGCACTCCTTTGCGGCTTCTTATGTTGCTCTGCAGGTTGGAGTCGAAAGCTCTTATCAATTGATTAGTTTTAGACTAGATAGTTTAATTATTGCCACCGAGATAAGTTAATAGTATGCTTCATATGTGATAAAATTATAAAAGTACGTAGTATTGGTTATTAGAAAAAGGCTAATTTGTGCTTGACGGGTTAAAAAGCGTGCAAATATGATAAATTTGGCAATCCAACTCTCTTTACGTTCACAATAATGAACGGGTGTTACTAGAAATAAGGAAAAAGCGCTGATCCGTTAGATTATCCTAATCTAGATCCGACCCATTTTATCCCCCGCCAAAATCCGGATCCGTTAAAATTGTACCGATCTACATCCGACCCATTTAATCCCTCGCCGGAGCACACCCGCCTCTCATTCTCTGGACTGCCGCCGCCGCCGCCGCCGCCTGCTGCCTCACTGAACCCTCAAAACCCTAAATTTAGGGTAGAAGATACCGGACTGCCGACCTCCGGATTCCTCTTCCGGTTCGGTGTGCAGAGATTTATGAATAAGGAGATATGGCGCCGCTGCCTGCGGCGGAGCTTCCACTTATCCAAGAAGGTTTCATCGTCGGCCTGCCGCCCGTTGTCGGTGACACCTGGAGGCCTCTCTAACCATCGGGTATTCGTTTGTTCTATTCCCTTTGAAATCGTTCTATTTATGAGTAATGCCTGAGTACTGGGAAGCGTATGTTTCCAGCATACCAACTTTGCTTGCCTTGCCATCTTATTGGATTATGAACGCTGTCGGAGAGATCAAAAAACCGCTGATTTCTTTTTTTTTTATACCGAGTGATTGGATTTGAAGTTGTGTTCCAGTGGACTTTCTTTTGGGGCCTTTTCTTATTTGTTTGTTTGTTTCTCATCCAGGTGCTCTTTTTTATTTATTTATGATCTTGAAAGGATGAATGCTACTTCTAGCTTCACTTACTGATGCTAGAATACCTTATGTTTTTTTCCCAAATTTTCTCGGTGATTTCCAATTTCTAGGATGATTTAGATCAACAAAATTATCCATAGTAGGTTTTAGTCAGAAAAAGCATTATCCATAATAAACTGATTTGGGTTTTATCTTCATAAAATTTTGATCGTTTATATATGATTGTTAGATAAACTATTTTCCTCACTAAGTACAAATGTTATTTAGCTACCACTCTACCTTTGGCTCTTGGCTAATTACACTCTTCTTCCTTAGTTCAACTGCTCTTGTCCGCTGGCTTTTTTACAACCGCATTGTAGCTATTACATTATGATGGTAGCGAACTCATCTTCCATGTGAAACTTATTGTTTGGGGCCACTGTTTACCCATTCCCATATGGTGTCGCACAGGTTTTGAAAAGATATTCTTTCATCTTGAGGACTTTTTTAAAAAATTTCAAACATACTTGAGGATATATAGCAATCTTATATGTAGCTCTGATAAAGTGAATCTTTTTTTTGGGTACCCTGAATACTTTTAGCTTCCTCGGACTTTAGCTTTTGCTTGTAGTGTGTCTACAGTATATCTGTTTGAAGCTACCGCCAGTATTAATGAAATAATACTTTTACCTGCAGAAATCCATTTTGAGGCTTCCAATTGTTGATAATGTTTTGTTGAATACTATCTCCATTGGCTCTAAACTTTTAACTCTGTTCACAACCACACATACCATTACAACACAAGTCTCGGCTGAACAGGAAAATGTGATTAAGGCCTTGGAATTCTTTATCAATGCCAAAAAAGATGAGGCAATTTCTATTGAGGAATTATGTGCTGTGTATCTTGAGAAACTCTGTAGATCAGGCAATATGGCAGATGCCGTTTGTTTGTTAGGACAATTACACACTAGAGATATTAATCTGTATCTGAGCACCTACAACGTTCTTCTGAAAGCAGCTGTTGAATCAAATAATTTCAATCATTTCTCTGAGGTATTCAAGAATTTGCTTATATCTGGTTTACCTCCTGATATTACTTCTTATGACAAAGTTGCAGAGGCTTTTGAGAAGGTGGTTGGTTCAGATCTTGCATGTGATTTTATCAAAGATGTGTCTGAAATGTGTACAGACTGTACTGTCATAAACAGGATCATTTTCGTGACTGCTAAACATGGACAGACTGATAAAAGCTTGATGATATTTGAAGCGTTGAAGAATCTGAATTTGAAAATGGATACGATCACATTCAATACGGTGCTAGCAATACTAGGTAAAGCAAGTCGGATAAATAAAATGATGTCTGAATTTATGGTGATGAAAGAATTTGGGTATATTCCAGATCTTATTACTTATAGCACAGTAATAAACTGTCTGCGTAGACATGGTAGGCTAGATCTCTGCAAAACAATTGCTATTGAAATGTTTGACAAAGGAATTCAGATGGACTTGCTAACCTACACTGCCCTCATTGATGTGTTTGGACGTGCAGGGCATGTTGAAGATGCACTTAGGATATTTGAAGAGATGAAGAAATTTCAACATCCATCAGTGTACACCTACCGTTCACTTATAAACAACTTAAAGAAGGCTGGGAAACTTGAACTAGCACTTAGATTATCATCAGAAATGAACTCCAGCACTACGAAGCTTGCTGGTCCTGAAGATTTTAAACATAGAAGAAAGAAATTTAAGAAAGTTGGATAATTCCATTTTTCTTTCTCAAACTTGATTCTTTCTGTGATAAGAGCTACACATTTAGCATGATTGGATTGTCATGATGGAAGCTGCAATAAGAAAATTGACTGATCCAACAGAGACTCCACTTATATCTTCCTAGATATTAAGGACATGGGTGAAAAGGTGATTCCTTAAAATACAATGTTAGAGGCCTCTGTTGATCAGAAATAATGTTCGAGACTCTAATGAAGTTTGAAAAAATGAAGCAATGTTTTAGTCAGAAAACTCATCCGTCTAAAAGGAAGGTACAACACATGGTAAATCTGTTCATCAATATGTATAAATTCTGCCTGATCTAACTCCCAGTAAAAACCTTATGGTATATGAAAGCATCTCTAGCAACTTTTGGAGAAATTATTGATTCAGTAATTGCAATTTTTATTGGATTGAGTTAGAAATTGTTTGGAGTAGAATCTATTGATTTGGGAGATGTCCTTTTATGACTTTATTCGACAGAATTTTGAAACTGCACCGTGGATCAAGTAATTTGCAACCTATGGCCTAATCTCGCTATGAAACATCGGCACCAAAAATCAAGTTTCTTTTTCTCTTTGGTATACAGAGCCAACTCTTGCTAAAAGATGTCTGAGGCATCCAAAGCATTCATGCTACGAGAAATTCCTCCTACTGAAACTGGAGCAACAGAGATTCCTGGAAATATGGGTATTGTACTGAGAGAAATCTGGTATTCCATGATCAAGTATTTTTCTTCTGATGAATAAGATAGCTTTCTTACTTTTAATGCATTCACTTGGAAGAAATGAGGATCAAGTTCTCCTGGAGTTAGTTAAGCTGCTTGTTGTTGTACACAGTTCGCCAAGTGATCACAACCTTGATTTTGAGAGTAGATTGACTTTATTATCGCTACTGTCATGACAGAAACAACAGGTGAAATTTTCACTTAACGAAAGTGTATTTGTATAGCTTGTTTTCCCTTTTACCAAGCAATGATTTACATTTTGCTTTTGTTGATCGCAGGTGTCGTTCATATATAAGCGGGCCGATCAATCCATCATTCTCAGAAATGTGAAAGTCCTTTCTGGAAGTATCTCCAGATGAAGCATGAAAGATAGGAACAACTGGACTTTTGGCTGAAATGCGAAGGCTGTTTTTTTTTCCTACTGTGATGTTTTGATCCTCCTGAGAGAGGAAGTTATTAGTGCAGTGGGATATGTGACAAAAAAGTAATAATAATTGATACAAAATGTTTAATAGGAACCAGTGGTGTCTACTCTTGCCACCTTATGTTTACGTACTATCTTGCAAGTTCTGTAGATCATGGAGCTCATTTTCAGCTGAAACGGAACAAGTACATGCTTGCAATTTTGTTTTTGTTTTTTTCTACTTAACTGTCGATGCATCTTCTTACTATCTTGTAGTCTTTATAAAAATATGAGTAACAGTAGTCATTCTCAAAGCAGAAAAAGGTCATTATTTGGAAAAGTATAATAAGAATGAACCGATCGGAGCTTCGAAAAATTTTCGTCACTATTTTTTGGCATAAAAGGAATTTAATAATGTTAATTCGCGCCAGGTAGGGGTCGAACCTACGACTTTCTGCTTAGGAAACAGACGCTCTATCCACTGAGCTACAGGCGCTTACATTGCCTGGTCAATTTAGCAAATATTTATCCCTTCAAATATAAAATAGCTGTTCTCCAGAATAGCACGACGGTGAGCAGGAAAATTATCTAGGTTTAATGCACACATTTGTATATAATTCAGCTATATGTTGGATATATAGTCCATTTAAACCTGCAAGCTCAGTTATTACACTGCGATGGGAGGGAAAAATACTCCCTAGCCAGTTAACATCTCATAGTTGCAATTTGGCTTCCACATGTGGTTTGAATCCCAGTGCAGCTAAAGGTCCAGCTTGGTTTCCGTTGCCGCTGCTGTCCTGAAACACCCGACGATAACTGATACACGTCAAAGGCTTGAAGAATCTGAATCCACGACGTTTTCTTCACCATCATAAGTATCCAAATCTGCATGGCCTGATTCGAACCTCCTCCTCCTCTCAACTGCATCCTGCACCCGCTGGTTAAAATCTTCATCGGAGCCGACCAACATGTAGCGCAGCTTGAAATTTACCCTGTTTGCAACCATTATCTCATACCTCGGAATTATTCGGTCGTCAAGTGAGTAACTAAAAAACCTGCATTAAGTTGAAGCATATGCATGTCAGGGTGAAACTATAATCCACGAGGAAAAAAAATGCCTGTAAAACACAATAGCATCATGATTAAATTCCAATTATGCATCATAAGTATAATTTAGTATGATTCTGAATTCAGCCCGCCCGCCCATGTCAAGTAAGATTTGAAACACTTGAACAACTTTAGCATCCTTGTCTTGCGACAGTTCTTTTAAATCACTGCTATTTACACTCAGCTATGTTGCCAAAACAAAGCATTGCACACTACCAAAGTAGAGGCTTCACCAGTGGCTACACCCAGCTGGAATTGAGAAATTGAAGATTTAAGATAAGGACTACCTGGGGAATTCAATAAGATCCTGCAGTGGTCGGGCCATAACTCGTCTAAGGTATTTGTACTTAGGGCGGAGGACATCTATATTGTATCGAAGCAACATGGGAAAGTCAGCAACCATCTCTCCTAGTGATTGGAGATGTATTCCCAGTGACAGGAAGTACTTGACGTTCATCTCTAGCTTCTTCGTTATACTACAGCCAACTAGCTGTGGGTCCAAAGCAATAACTTTACCAATATCCTTCTGAGACACTCCAGCTTTTGTCATTAAGAATATAACCTGTAGGATTTTGTTAAAGGTTGAAACATTGTAACTATGAAATCCATATATCATAGAGCAATAGAAGCATAAAAGTAGTATTTTTCTGAGACTGAAACATTACAGAACGTGGACTTCTGCATATAGCACCTTTACAGTGTTTGCACATCTATGCATCCTACTATTAAGCTAGTACATAAATTTGTGAATTCATGCTAGGACAACCTCTCTCCTATTCTTCCCTCTGCCCAATATTTAGGTTGATGACTAATCTGACAAGCTAGGGCATTCACATTTATCCAGAACCAACTATTAAACTGTGGGTCCCAAATACACAAATGACGCACATAATAGGAAGTTTCCAATTCTAGAATTGCAAATCTGGGAGGCATAATTAGGATGAATTCTATTAGTGAACCAACACAGGACCTAAATAATGATGAAATTGTTGAAACATATGCAACAAAACAAAAGAATCATGCATCAATATCATTCACGATGCTAACAACAGTCAATATCGATCTCTAACAGCAGTAATAGGCAGGAGTAAGCATGAAGACACACACAGTACCAATGCATCAACAAATGCCCTTTCTGCAGTTTTAATTTTAAACACAGACTCGAATATCCAACTTTTATCCACTTTAATTCATAAATCGTCATAGGAATTGACATTCACAAAGATCAATTTGGTCGGATCTTAATGAAAGAGGAAGAAGTTAGATATGATACCATTTCTTAATATCTTTACTCAGATCTTACTAATTTAATCCAAGGACTAGATAACGTACAACCAAGAAAATACTTAAGAACAAGGTAAATAAGTAAAAAAAGAGAACAAACCACTGGCCGTATCTTCTTGTACAGGCTGTAAGTTAGGAAGGAAGGGAACCTAACAAGAACACCACCAATAGCTTCATTTCTGACTCCAATGTCCTGTAGAAACCGTACCTGAACAATGGCATGAAGAATAAACCAGTAAAGAAAGGAGGGAAACCATGGATAAGCATGGAGCTGCATTATCATTAAATAAGATATGATGAAGACAAATTTTATCTTAGTCACTTTATGCAACACAGCACCACTGGTAATGTCGATAAGAATAGAGAATATGGTGAAGCCCATACCTTGGGGGCAATAGTTCTCTCCAGATCAACACAGAAAACCACTGGTTTTACCATTAGTATTCTCTTCATTCCATCACGCTGAACACCAAGGTAATATAAATACTTCACCAGGGGTTTCAACCTTTCCTCAATGCTGCAACCCATTAATTGTGGCTTGAAAGCTAGTAATCGTCCAACATCCTCAGTAGTTAAACCAAACTCCTGAAGGTACTGAACCTGGAACAGAGATGACAACCCTTACATGTATCAATAATCCCAAAGTTCAGCTCATCTCATCGTCTCATATTTTGAACTATAGAATACACTTAGACTGTCCTTTGTTGCATCTTCTTCCCAAAAAACTATAGAGAAAGCCTCTCAAAGAATTGGTTACTATGAACAATAACCTTTAAAAGTGATGATTATCAAAAAGGAACCAACGAAAAAATAAAAGATTTTTTAAAAAACTTGATAATTAGCAACGATAAATTATTTTTTATTTCGAATAAAAATAACCATTACGTTATAAGCATACATAAGTAAAAGTAATAGTAATATTAAAGAAAACTGTGTATTGTAATTCTTCCTCCTTGTATGTTTGAATGGCATGCTAGTTTTAGGCTTCATGATTCACAAAAAAGATATTACCAAAAAATCAAGAATACTCACGAAGCACAAACACCTTTTTAGCCATCTCTTCCAAACTGAAGAATCCAAGGACCCTGGGATAATCGAAGACCATGGTACCAAAGTCATTGTCATTCATTCCCATGTCCAAATAAAATTTAACTCTTGACTGCAACTCCTCCATGGTTAAACCCAGAATTTGGGGGCACCGGCTAACAACAAAGCCCATCCAGACCTTCCTCACCCCATTTTTCTCTAGATAGTTAACAATCTCCTCCAATTCATCCAAACTGCGCTCCAAAATGGGACCTGCCTTCACAAGCACAGTCCCGAGAGACTCCCCCTTCACATAAATCAACTTCAACCATTCAGCTACTCGCCTCACCAGCTGGAGATCACCAGGACACATGCAAATTACCTTCCCAATCTGAGGGTAAGTCAGATGATTGTGTTTCAGCCACCTAGACCACACAGACGATAATTAGACTTCAAGAATCGGCAAAAATATTAACGAAAGATAACAACTTGAGTGATAAGAAGAAATATATCCGGGTTTAAAAAGATAATGGAGCCAAACGATGCTTACTTGACCAGAGAAACGACGCCGGAGTTCTGGATGTAGCTCTTCGCGCGAGCATTGAATGACATGTGCGCGAACTCGGGAACTCCCTTCAACGTCACAGCTCCAATCACGACGCGGTCCACAAAATCCGGCAGCCGGGAGACAAGATTCGTGGAGTAATTGATGCTAAGCTTACTGGCCCGCAGGGAATCCTTCAGCGTCTCCGCGACGACCCCTCGTCGGACCTCGATGGCCCGTCTGAGAGCCAAGTCATCGCCACTGCCGAGGAGCGCGCGACGGAGGTCAGGAGGCAGCGGGTCGAGGGCGGCCCCAGCCGGGGGGAAATCGACGGAGCCGGGGAACCGGGGGATCCGGCGGGTTTCAAGGGAGTACTCCTCGACGACCTTCTTCCTGGTGAGCTCAGCCTCATCGTCTACCCGTGGCTGGCACCGGAGGTCAGGAGGGGGTCCGCCGTCTACTGAGGGGGTGAGGAGGAGGAGGGCGTTTTGGCGGCGGGAGAGGGGAGTTGAGTGGGACTCGTCGCCGGCGTCGGGTTCGAAGGGTCGGTGGCGGTCGGAGCCGGAGGCGCAGAGGAGGTGGCGGTTGCGAGAATGGGCGGTGCGCCGGAAGGGGAGGAAGGAATTAGGGTTACGGTTCGGAGTAGGGTTTGGGGGGGAGAAGACGGTGAGGTAGCGGTGGCGGCAGTGGCACTGACACTGCATCGCGTCGCAAGATTTCCTCCCCCAGAGGAGGAAGAAGAAAGAAGATAAAATGGAAGATATCTTTCTTGAATTAATTTTAATTTCTCACCAGGATTTATCATTTTCATTCATTCCAGCCTTAAATTTTAATTTTGTATCTTTTTTACCTAAGTGCAGCTTTTATTCCGAATTAATAATATCTAAGAAATATAAAAATATATCATTTTTTAGAAATAAAAACAAAACTTTCATTTGATCATTCTTAATTCCATAACCTATGATATTAAATAGTACTGCTTAAGATTCTAAAACAATCACATTTTTAGAGAGATGTTTTTATTTCATGTCTCGAATCTTCTATCTAATTTAATTTTTTGAGAATAAGTTATTTGTATAAAATTTATCTGTATGCTTTTGTTTTATTGTTAATCTAGAATAGTTTCTGCCACTTTTGTAGATGTTAATTGATTCGCTTATTTTTATTATTGAGCAAGAATCCAATTTTTAGCGAATGAAATCCAAAATCATTTATTTAGCAACCCATCAAATCCACCGATACGATATGAATTATGAAGTGGTTAGGTGGGTGGGATATGAATTAGGTTTGAAATCTCGACCTAATCAGCTAGCTGTCTGGTGTTCGTCCTCATCCATAACAAGAAAGATATATATATCTATATGCAGATGTTGGTTGGTGTGCATTCATTCCTCCAAAAGTAGATTATATATATATATTTCAATGCGTCCTTCTTTTACATCCACCTCTATTTAAATCTATCATAAAAAATAAAAAAACTATATAATTTATTTCAAAATTACTTTTAATATAAAAATAATATTTACATTAATCTTATACGAATAAAATTGAGAAAGAGATACGGTGGAGATTTCATATCATCTGCTGCTGTGACTTAATCATTTCCCCGGAGGTGCGATTGATATCTGCTCCCTAAATAATTATTCCTCTTATTATTATTACATGTGCTGTACTTGGAATTAATCAAGCACTAATAATCTTAATTAAAGCTAAGATTCGATGTGCATGGGACTAATGATTAATTAGTTATTTGTGGACGTGCACCGATTGATTCCTGGGTGCTTTTTGGATTTTTGACATAGAAAAAGTTGGAACATTTCATTTTTTTAAAACAAAAAAAAAATACAGAAACAAAGTAACCCTGATGCTCCTACATATCATGCTAAGTTTCAATAGAATGTTAATTTTATTATTCGGAGAGCCTCGTTTCAATTCCTTAGAATGCTTCAACTTAAACTTAGGTATTATATATTATATACATTTTTTTTCTATACTAGGTATTCGAGATACCATATTATTTGAATTGAAGAGCATAATTGTGAGCTCAGCATATAATTAAGTCGCAGAAATATATAAAAAGAAAAAGTAACACGTGGTATTGTCGAAGGGACAGCAATGCCCACTGCTACAATTTTAGATGTTTATGAATATTTTTATATCGACATGCGAGGATACCTAAAAGATTTATCTGCTTAGCATGATGGATCATGGAGATCTCCTAAATCTCATGTTCATTATTAATGTGCAATACAGATTAATTAAAAGGAAAGCTTGAATAATACTTTAACCGGATATATCACTAGCCATATCCCCACCTAACATTCATGATATATGTAAACCCTTAAAAAAAAGTTGCTCAAAATCATGAGTTGAGTTGTCTCTTCGCGTTCTTAATATAATTAATAATGAATATTCATATGCACTCACACAAATAATGTGGGTTAATTGGTTATTCTTGATGACCAAGCTTCTTTTATTTATATATATGTATATATCCTTGTCGAGTCAATGAGACTTGATGGAGAAAGAATGAAAGAGACACTAAATCGGAAGACTGGGAAGATGATTAATTCACACGAGCAGAAGACTTCCCTCAGCATAATTGATGCCTGATTCATGCTTCCATAGAGAAGTTTTTAGGAAACTACGGTCTCTGCTGGGAGAAAAGAAAGAGATTGATCTATTTGGAATTGGAGGTGAGTAACATTTAGTTTTCAGTTACAGTTTCCTTCTCAAAAATAATCAACAGACCTAGCTAGGGTTTGCCTGACTAATCGATCGAGAAGATTCATATATATTTATATATAATGCATGCGAGTCTGCGAAGTTATTTTCACTATTCCTGGGGAAAGAAATGATTGATTGATTCATTTGGATTTTTTGTTCCAAACAAGTGGATGAATATTTTGCTGGGAGCAGCTTGCTGCCAGTTAGTTATTAGTTGTTCGTCTGTATTTATATGTTTCTTAATTGAATCCCTTTTCTCAGATCATTCATTTGAAGAGGTTTATAAGGAAGCAAACTAAATAGCTGTGCTAATAAAGAAGCTGGTGATAATCCCTTTCTCAGATCATTAATTTTTTTGGATCAATTCATATATTATTGATGGTTATATATGCGTGTGTCAGGATCTCTTCATTGGAGAAGAGAAGAACATGGAAGCACCGTGGAATAATTGGTTATCAGATACAGTAAGTTTTCATTCCTTGGAAGAAAATTTTAATTTTTTCAATCATTAGGGTTTACTTTTCTTTCTGTTTGTTTGCTGCTTAATTTCCAGGAAATGAACGATTCAGGCTTTCTTCACCAGTGGGATCAGATCGCGTCGAGCCATAGCAATCAAGACAACCCCCCAATTGCACAACCTGCTGCCGTAACGGCGGCTCCGGCGGCCGGAGGAGGAGGTGGCGGCGGCGCCTGCTGCTTCAGCAACTCTCTTTCTTCAGAGAGTCACACCTCCGGTTTCGCTTCGTCGACGTTGGCGAATCGAGGAATGATTAGCTGGAACAAATTCTTACCGGATCATGGGAAAATGGATCAAGCCGGCCCGTCGTCGCTTCCTCTTCTTCCGCCGCTGAAGACCGACGGTGGCGCCGCCGTTCACCGGTCAAAATCAGGCGCGAAGCCTAAAGAAGAGAGGGCAACTTTGATCAGTCGGGGCAGCAGCAGTTCAGAGCACAAGCACGAGGCGGCGCTTCTCCAAAGAGCAACGCTCTCCCAAGCTCAGGAGCACATCATCGCCGAGAGAAATCGAAGAGAAAAACTCAACCAAAAGTTCATCGCACTTTCCGCAATAATCCCGGGTCTTAAAAAGGTTATCACTTGACACACAGTTCGTTCGATCGAACGCACACCCATCTCAGTCTCTAAATTAATATATCGACCGATCGATCCGTAGGCAGACAAGGCCTCGGTTCTTGGGGACGCGGTGCGGTATGTGAAGGAGCTGCAGGCGAAGGTGAAGTCGCTGGAGGAGTGGAACGCGGAGAGGACGGTGGAGTCGGTGGTGCTCGTCAAGAAGACGATGCAGCTGATCGCGGCGGAGGACGATGGCGGCAGCGGCGGCGGCGGCGGGGGGAGTTCGTCTTCGGACGAGAGCTTCGATGGAACTACTAAGCTGCCGTCGTCGTCGTCGCAGAAGAAGCCGTTCCCTGAGATCGAAGTGAAGGTCTCGGGGAAGACGGTGCTGGTGAGGATCCACTGCGAGAACCGGAAGGGGGTTCTCGTCAAGATCTTGTCGGAGATTGAGAACCTAAATCTCGCCATTACCAACACAAACGTCATGCCTTTTTTGGGCTCCTCCATCAACGTCACAATCACAGCACAGGCGAGCAGATATTAATGTTTTTTTCCTTCATATATTGCTCATATGATGTTTAAATCCTTTTTTTTCGCTATAAACGTCTCTGCATGCAGATAGAAGAGGAGTTTTCCATGACAGTGAAGGATCTTGTGAGGAGGATGAAGTCTGCTTTGACCTAATCATTCCTCTGATCTCTCAGGAGAGTTTTTTGATGTATCGTGTGACTGAGTTAAGTTTCTTGATGAGAAATTACTGCTTCATGCTTTGACTACTATTTTCATATGCATATGCAGATTGTAATAATTAAGAAGACTACATGCATAGTTGATAAGATTAATATGCAATTTTGTCAGTTTAGGGTTTTTATTTTCCTCTTCATATATATATATATATATAAAAATAAATAATATGGAAGGATGGACTTGACCTCAAAATGAGAAGGTCTAATGAATTTGAGCTCTTCTTGTTTGTTTGCAGTACTGCTGGGTACAATTATTTGAGGCAGGTGTTTGGTGAATGGTTAATTTAGATATATCTCAACCTGTAGAAACTTTGCATTTCTAGGTTACATGCATCTAATGTTCATCATTTAATTCGCCATGTATATACTTAGTTATATATAAAAAATACAGCTTGTCATTAGTTTGTTGATATATATATTGGCATATATAATAAGTGGTTGGTTGAGGATTCAATACATTATTAATTGTTTAATCAGAAATATCTCTCTACTTGTAACTTTTTTTTGAAAGGAAATTTTAGTGATACTTGATGTTTATATCATTTATTATACCCAAATATGAAGATTGCAACCTACTAGTTAATTAAAGAAACAACTCTGGGCAATGCTATGGATTATAAACAACATTTTATTTAGCTTGTTTACATATCAGAAATAGAATATCTAAATTTTAGAGCTTTATATGTACATTCACTGTCCTCAACTGGAATAGGAGGTAGGTATCAAACTTATGAATATACAGTTAATTAAATTTTTTGTATTAACTATATAAACTATCTAAATCAATTGGATTATATATATCCATGAAATAAGCCAAAATTAAATTTCCATTAATATATATATATATTACAAATAGTTAAACGAAATCTAGATGACTATTAGTCTAAAGAATTTAATGATAGATATTTATAAACATTAATATATGTCCCTTACTAGCTAAATCATTAACTAAGTATGACGAAAGAAAGAATGCACGCATGCATGCAGAAAGAAGAAGACGACGACGACGGTGAGAACCAAGAAGAACTACTCTGCTCCGGCTCGGCGGTCGTCTCAGCGTCCTCAGGCACATACGACAACCTGCAGGGGCACTGGCGGCAACAGCGCAGGGTGCGGCGGCGGCGACGGCACCGGCTCGGGAGGAGGGGGAGGCGTGGGAGAGGGAGGAGGGCGGAGGTGCGCACGGCAGAGGGGGCACTCCGCATGGGCGGAGAGCCAGCGGTCGGCGCAGGGGCGGTGGAAGGCGTGGCGGCACTCCGGCAGCACCCGCGCCACCTGCCCCTCCTGGATGTCCTCCAAGCACACCGCGCATTCCTCCCCGGCGACGGCGCTGCCGTCGGCCGCCCCGCCCAGCCGCTCCAGCTCCTCCGTCGACAGCCCCTTCCCGCGGGCCTTCCCCTGTGCTCCCCCTGCCGCCCTCGCCGTCCCCCGCCCTCTCGCCCCGAGCATCGTCGTCGACGTCCACATCGTGCACATGTACATCATGAACACCATCCCCATCCCGAAGCAAACCAAGAAGAGGGCGATGTACAGACAAAGCAAAACCATCATCTCGAATCTCCTTCTCTTCCTAAATTTATTCTTTTTTTTATTTTTTTTGTGATTTATATCTTCGCCTATCGATCGTCGTCTCCATCTTTCTTTCGCCTCTCTTTCTTTCTTATAATAATTTGGTTTCTTCTCCGTCGAGTCCATCTATTGCTTCAAATTGACCTGCACTCTCCTTTTTCCTCCTCTATCTTTATTTAGCAGTGAAGAGATCAGAGGAGGAGAAGAGTTCAAGAAATCCACCGAAAATAGTCTTTCAATATTCTTCTTAATTGTTCTATGATGCTCTTTTTCCATTTATTGCTACTTCGCACACTTTTCCATATGGCAAGAGAAGCTTCATAAAAAATATTGACTCAACTTGACTTTACAATATATATCAAAAATTAACTCAAGTGTTATTTTAAATTTTATTAAAAAGTTTATTTACTGGTAATTATAATTATAATTTAATTTACGGTTACGAGAATTATTGGCGGTAATTTAAGGAACCGCAGATGAACCGGACGTTTCCGGTTCGTTTTTCGAGCTTCCGGTTTGAGTTCGGTTCTCGTAGAACCCGGTTCGATCCGAATGATTGATACATGGACCGTCCCCTGCTTCGTCTTCCTCCCTCCATCTCCGTACTCGAACAGTGAGTGTGTCTGCGGAAGAAGAAGTTATGGTGGTAGTAGTTGTAGTGTGTGTGATCAGCTAACAAAGAGGGGAAGTGACACAGCAATAGAGATGCTTTTCCTCTACCACTTCCTCTTCCTCTCCCTCTCCCTCTGCGGCCCTCAAGTCGATGGCGCGGCGGCCGTCGGCGAGGGCTACGCCGAGGACCACCGGGCCTTGATCTCTCTCAAATCCGAACTCTCCGATCCTAGCGCCACCCTCTCCGCCTGGAACCCAGCTACCGACCACTGCGCCTGGCCCGGAGTCACCTGTGACCACGGCGGCGTTGGCGCTGTCGTTGCCCTCGACCTCTCCGGGCGAAACCTCTCCGGCGCTCTCTCCCCCGCCGTCGGCCGCCTCCGCTCTCTCGCCAACCTATCCGTAGCAGCCAACTTCCTCTCTGGCCCCGTTCCCCCGGCTTTGGCCCTCCTCGCTGACCTCCGCCATCTCAATCTCTCCAACAACGTCTTCAATGGCTCCTTCCCCCCTCCCCTCGCCCGCCTCCCTCAGCTCCAAGTCCTTGACCTCTATAACAACAACTTCACCGGGTCCCTCCCTCGCGAGTTGGCGGCGCTGCCCGAGCTCCGCCACCTCCACCTCGGCGGCAACTTCTTCTCCGGTGCCATCCCCCGGGAGTACGGCAGCTGGAAGTTACTTGAGTACCTTGCTATCTCCGGGAACGAGCTGAGCGGCCGCATCCCGCCGGAGATCGGGAATCTCTCTGCCCTTCGCGAGCTCTACATTGGCTACTACAACAGCTATGAGGGCGGCCTCCCGCCGGAGATCGCCCGCCTCTCCGCTTTGGTCCGCCTAGACGCCGCCAACTGCGGCCTCTCAGGCCCCATCCCGCCAGAGTTAGGCAACCTCCCGAATCTTGACTCCCTCTTCCTCCAGGTGAACGGCTTCAGTGGTGAGATCCCGCCGGAGCTCGGCCAGCTTCGGAGCCTCAAATCCATGGACCTCTCTAACAATGTCCTCACCGGCGAGATCCCGCAGAGCTTCGCGGACCTCGGCAACCTCACCCTTCTCAACCTCTTCCGCAATAGACTTTTCGGCGCCATCCCGGAGTCGTTAGGCGAGCTCCCAGAGCTCGAGGTGCTCCAGCTGTGGGAGAACAACTTCACCGGGAGCATCCCTCGCCGGCTCGGCAAGAATGGCCGCCTTCAGTCCCTGGACATTTCCTCGAACAAGTTCACTGGGTCGCTTCCCCCGGACCTTTGCTATGGCAACAAGCTCCAAACCTTGATCGCGCTCGGGAACTTCCTCTTCGGCCCCATTCCGGAGTCCCTCGGCCGATGCGAATCCTTAAGCCGCATCAGAATGGCGAACAACTACCTCAATGGAACCATTCCTCCCGGTCTCTTCAGCTTGCCCAACCTCTATCAAGTCGAGCTCCAGGACAATCTCCTCGCCGGCGGGTTCCCAGACACCGGTAGTTCTCCGATCTCTCCAAACCTAGGGCAGATTTGCCTCTCAAACAACCGGCTCTTCGGCCCTTTGCCCCCATCCATCGCCAACTTCTCCGGCCTCCAGAAGTTGCTGCTGAACCAGAACTCGTTCAACGGCAGCATCCCACCGGAGGTTGGGAGGTTGCAGCAGCTCTCTAAGCTGGACTTCAGCTCAAACCAGTTCGCCGGCCCGATCCCCTCGGAGATTAGCAAGTGCAAGTTGCTGACTTTTGTTGATTTAAGCAGGAATGAACTCTCCGGCAACCTCCCTGCTGAGATAGCATCAATGCGCATCTTGAATTATCTCAATCTATCAAGGAATCATCTGGAAGGCCAAATCCCTGACGCAGTTGCAACTATGCAGAGCCTGACGACTGTGGACTTCTCTTACAACAACCTCTCCGGTGTCGTTCCAAGCACCGGCCAGTTTAGCTATTTCAATGCCACATCTTTCATTGGCAATCCGAACCTTTGCGGTCCTTATCTCGGCCCATGCCGTCCTGGTGTCTCTGGTTCATCTCGGGCAAAAGGAACCCTCTCAGTCACAAAGCTTTTGCTTGTCATCGGCCTACTTCTCTGTACCCTCATTACTGCCATTGCGGCTATCATCAAAGCTTGGTATTTGAAGAAGGCCAGTGAGGCCCGCGCGTGGAAGCTCACTGCATTCCAGCGGTTGGACTTCACTTGTGATGATGTGCTGAATTGTTTGAAGGAGGAAAACATCATAGGGAAAGGAGGGGCAGGGATAGTATACAAGGGTATAATGCCCAATGGTGAGCAGATTGCAGTCAAGAGGCTTGCTGCGATGAGCCGAGGATCATCATCGCATGATCATGGATTCAACGCAGAGATACAGACTCTTGGGAGGATCCGCCATCGGCATATTGTAAGACTGCTGGGGTTTTGTTCCAACCATGAAACCAATTTCTTGGTTTATGAGTACATGCCTAATGGGAGCCTTGGGGAGGTTCTCCATGGGAAGAAGGGTGGTCATTTGCATTGGGAAACAAGGTACAAGATTGCAGTTGAGGCAGCAAAGGGTCTGTGCTATCTCCACCATGATTGCTCACCATTGATCCTTCACCGAGATGTGAAGTCCAACAACATCCTTCTGGATTCCAACTTTGAAGCTCATGTGGCTGATTTCGGACTGGCCAGGTTCTTGCAGGACACAGGCACCTCAGAATGCATGTCTGCCATTGCTGGTTCTTATGGTTACATTGCTCCAGGTTTTCTTCCTTCTCTTTCTCATATGGAATTTTAATCAATTACTTTATTCACCTACCAAGTCCTGCCAACTGCACTCGCATATATAATGATCATCAATCAACAGAAGTCTTTTTTGTCAGATCTAGCTTTGCATCTTTCTCGCCAAGATTCCTAATCAAGCTCTTGTCTGTTTATGCATCAGCTGGTTTGGATTTTGGAATCATATATAAAAGCTACTTCTGTTTTGTTTGTTAATTATGTGAAAGTAGATATGTTTCAATTAGCGAGTTAGATTTTAGGGCAAATGGCATGATCAAAAGGTTAAAAAATGATATGTTCTATATGGTGTCTAATATGATGGCTTAAGTTTTTAGGTGAAAGGACATTGACGAGAATATTAAAATGATATCAAATTAGGAGGATCGTTCAAGGTGTAGTCCAGATCATGCATAAAAACAAAATATATAACCCTGGTTAAACTGTGCAAATCCATGAGTTGGGCTTTCGTTACAGGCGTCTACCCACCCATCTGTGAGGGGAAATTATTTAGAACGGAAATGAAGAGATCATGTCTCAGCAATGATATATTAAAGATAATCTCTATTCATAGTCAAATCTCTATTCAATGATCATTCCCTTTAACGCCACCCTTGTTTATTTCTGTTCAGCTGATTGTCGCTTGTTATCCAATTGAGTCTCACTTAGTAGAATAAAGTTTCTTTTAGAGAAAAGGGAATCAGTTTAAATAGCTGATATCCTTCTTTTATCAAGATCCAACCGATTGCATGCTACTTAACAACGGTAGTTAACAAATTACAGCTCAAGCCAAAAGAATATACAGGCATAATATGCGTTGATCATGCGTTCAACCAGGATCAAAGGGCATCAAAGCACATTGCAGCCTCACGGATCTGCCGTAGAGACCAACCCTCATGACAGTAGAATAAAGTTGATGTGCAAGAAATGAGAAACTTAATAAGATTTTTTAAACTTAATATACAGCCTTTTCTTTAACATTACTGGTTATGTTCTGTCAACTCAACTAGATTAAATCTATCGTCATTGCATAGACAGAAATCACTAAGATTCCTAGTTGGGCTTGTGTCTATTTCAAATTCCGTATTATTATTAGGTTGTATGGAGCTACTGTTTATGAATCAGCTGCAGGTATTTATACCCAAGTATATTTAGAACGCTAAGATTCCCGGTAAAGCTTGTCTGTCCCAGCTGGAATCATATCTAAAAACTACTTCACTTTTGTAAAGTTAGTATTACTTGGAAAGGAGTTTAAAGAGTTATCATTACAAGAAGTGAGCAACTTGATGGGATAATGAACCTTACTCTGCAACATAGTTTCACATTGCTGGTTTTCTTCTGTCAATTAGACCAAAGGTATTGTTACTACCATATTCTTCTTACAGTGCTTTGGTTCTTACACAGAGTACGCCTACACCCTTAAGGTGGATGAGAAGAGTGATGTTTACAGTTTTGGGGTGGTGCTCCTAGAACTGGTAACCGGAAGGAAGCCTGTCGGTGAATTTGGTGATGGGGTTGATATTGTGCAATGGGTTAAAAAGATGACGGACTTCGACAAGGAAGAGGTGAAGAAGATATTGGACCCGAGGCTTTCTACTGTTCCCCTACACGAGGCGATGCATGTGTTCTACGTTGCAATGCTCTGCACGGAGGAGCAGAGCGTCGAGCGGCCGACGATGAGGGAAGTCGTCCAAATCCTCACCGAGGTCCCAAAGCCGCCACCAAAGGATGGAGAAGACTCTTCGGCTGCTAATGTTTCACACCTTGTGGAGTATGCGGAGTCACCTACGAAGGAGACCAAGAAGAAACTGCAAGATCAACTGCCTTCCAATTCACCAGCATCAGATCTCCTTAGCATTTGACTCGCTATCATGCAGGGATTTGCTTAATGAGCCTTCTATCCTTGGGCACCGAAGTTCCACAGACCTATAGTTATAATGTAGTGTGCAACTTTGCTGTGCCACTGAAGAGTTTTGGGAGTTATTGTCTTTTATTGATTTTGTTTTCTGGGGCCGATAAAATTTGACATGAGTTGATGTGATCCAATTTGGAATTAAGCGTGCTTGTATTTTCCTGCAAGCATATATCGCATGTCTTAAGTGCTCGACAGATTTGACTTGCGCATTTCTTTATCTAAATTAGCTCAGCTTGTAAACTCGAAGTCTGTTGGCAGTCCAGAGGGGTAATCTTAACATCAGGGTGGGTCAGTCTTAGTAGAGCTATCTCTGGACCTTTGTCTTGAAGTTGTTGATAGATCTGCAAGATGTCAGTACCATCTTTTATTTTAAAAAAATCCAAGTTAAATAAGATGTCATCATTACTATATTTATTTTTCTGCTTCAATACAGTTCATATATTATTTGTTTTTGATGCCCATGGTCACAGGGAAGTCACTGTATTGGATTTGACGATGCTTGGGACAGGGAAAAAGACATGCAGCTGCTTGCGCTGATCCTTCAAACTAGGCCTGGCTCTGTCTTCCAACCACAGGTGAATTCACTTTTTCAGAGGAGGGTCACCTAAATTTTTTTATTTTGTTTTTGAATAAATTGTTTAAAGGATGATGAAACAGTAACAGGATGGAGAAAAGAAAATTGTATGCTAATACCAGTAATTGTTGCTTCATCAACTGACCTTTTTCGTGAACTCCTGTTGGAACTTAACTTTAAAGTCGTCATTTGTGCAATGCTGTAATCAGTAAATCTTATAAAATAGAAACTTTTAGGTTCTTTTGTGATACAAATTTTGTGGACTAATCAAGGACATTTGGAGCAGCTGTCATGAATCATTGTTGCTCCAGAAAAATAACAACAAACCTGTATAGATAGATTTAGTAAAAAGGGATGATAGTACAAGGAGCTGTCTGAAGACTAAACAATAAAATAAATACCTTCTAGACCTACATGAATGCCAAGCACTGACCCTCCTGCGACAGAGCACTATGGCAATCAAGATAAGTTAGAAAATTGATAAATTACCACACTGGTAAATTATTATCAACAATGTTGTATATAATTTATTTTCTAAAAAAATGTTAATTCTACCTCAGGTAAATAAAATAAAATTCAAATTTTCGTTTTCTACTTTAGAGAAACAAATAAGACAAATAAGTAATCATGCAAAACCATAAGAGGTCCATTAAATTTCTCTGTCTGTAAGCAATATATATATATATATATATCGATTAAATACAAAAGTTGTCTTCCTGTACTGCTGGCATCGGTCTTCTGACTTCTTATGCAAGAAGACAGAGTTATCGAATCGATGATGTGAAATTATAGTCGTCCAAGGTGAAAAAGCTGAGAGTCCATCAATGTACCTCTTTTTATTTACATTTTTAAAGTGGATGACATGTCTTGTGGTCAATTCTTGAGGCACTCAAACAAGTTGGGATAAACCCTTTGCCCTCCCACCTAGAGAGAGAAAAAAAATCCCAAGGGAGGAGGACTCAATTCATAGTTGAATAAAATGAACTATCATCAAACCTGCTTGAAATCTGAAAAGCGTCTGTAGCACCACGATGATCACGATCCATGAGTTGGTGAGTTGGACTGTCATGCACATGAGAATTGCCAGGACAGAGTTCACAGGATAAAAGTGCTGTAAATGGCAACGAGAAAAAAACCATGTGAAGTGTCCTCTTCTTGTCTCGCAATCAGAAACATCAAGGTACCTGCACTGCTTCCATGGCATCTTCCCTCTCAGATATAATGACAGAAGTAGAGGTCAAAAGACTGGAAACAGAAAGAAAGAAATGAGATCGAAGGCACTGCTAAAAAAATTAACCCTTGGCAAAGTTTAACATCCCTTCCAAGACTGGCAATCAAAGCAATTACTTCTAAAGCATGATCGAAATTTTACCTTGTTCCAACACTGATGATCTTGTGAACCGGACCATGGTGGTAGGTTGTCACCAAATACCAAACCGTTGCTGCTTTTTCCTGTGGAAGAAATTGTTCATAGTACAAGATCTGGACGAGGTTATATATGGAACCCCAAAAAGGATACTCAAAAGTAATTCCGAGTCTTACAACAATCTTCAATTTCTCCACTTTTTGTGGGAAGCACATGATCTGAAATAAAAAGCAACTTGGGAAGCATATGATCTGAAAACAGAGGTTCGCTCTGTGCAATTACTCATGTGCAAGAATGTAAACTTCGGTTAGCAACTGAAGACATTTGCCAGAAATCACAAAAAAATTGGAAGTTTCGTGATGATCAATATTCACATAGTTGTATCATGGTATGCCAACCTTTGTTAAAAGGGATTAAGTTTTGTACAGAAAGTTAAACAACTTTATATTCCTCATGTCCTTTAATCACATGGTTGACATCATCAACTTTATTAGATCATACATAAACACCCACGGCCAAGATCTTTCAGTGGCCACTTTAACTTCGTCCAAACTTTTCAATAAGACTCTTCTCTATCTCCATTCTTTTATTCACCAGCAATGTGTATTTGGAATAAAGATTCTCATTGCCGGCAGGAAAGGCAAGCTTTGAACTTAGAGATGTTTTGTCAAGCTTGTCCCTGTACAAGCTTGAGACAGGGACGAATTTACCTTCTTTGTTGCACAGCCATCCATGAGCAGCCCGCAGAGCTGCACCCAAGGAAGCAGAATCTGTTGCCCAAAGGCAAAAAAGGTTATCCAAATAAACAGGAACAACCATTAATTTAAAAAATTGTGAAAGCTAAGGACATCACCAGGTTTTATTGGACAGGAAACTCGGAAAATCATCAAACAGACATTCAGTATGGAACAAAACACCTAGTTATTTCTCTAAAAAATACTAAATACCAAGTTATCCACAGTCAGACCAGCCGACCAGCTCTGAGCAATATGATTCAGCGCAGTGACTCAATTCATTTTCTTAAGTGATACTCAGCAGTAGAAATGATATACTATCTGGTATTACCACTATTGTACCAGTTTATAAAGATGTTCAAAACCTGGAAAGTTCCTTCTTTTGGTACAGATATTGCTTCTCTTAGAATATTCTTTGGAACGTTCAGAACTTGGAAATGTTTTTATATCCATTTAGCTGAAGGTCTAGAGTTTTAATTGCTTTGGCAAATTCATATAGCATTATAATGCAGTCCTCAAGAAGGACCATGGAATTACATATCTAAGCTCATAGTACGCCTACATAAGATTTGGCGGGACAAAAATCATTTACATTATATTATTGGAATGTTTTAAGCTAATTGTTAGCATTCAATCTTAACTTCTTAAGCGACTTTTTCAGTGATATGCCACTTTGAGGTCACATAACAATTTTAGGCTCATAGGAACATGTCCAAGTTTTTCGACTTTTAAACTATTAAAAGTGATGATTGTGAAGAGATCATGACATCAAAAAGTAGAAACGCAGCATGCTTAGACATCTGACCACTCAATGGATGATGCATGTAATCAAACAATAAAAAAAGATATCAAGTTTTTGAGGTCTCTGCAAAAATTGAAACTTTAAGAAAACATTAAAAAGGAGTGACCAGAACCTGTTAGGCACATTACAAATCATAAGCAGGAAGACAAACGGAAATAAATTGGTGAGGATATGATATCAAAAGAGTCTGAATATCACTCTTGAAAGGAAAGCAATATAATAAAAATAGAGTTTAATATGTGGATAGAAATAACAAGAATGCATTTACCAGGTCGTTGCACTGTATAGACTGGGCAACCAAAAATATTGGCTATTGTTTTAAGAATACACTGATTTGATGATGCTCCACCAGTTGCTATTATCCTTTTGGGCGGAGTTGGCATACCAAACCTCTCAGCATGGCCCCGCATTGAAAGAAACTGGCCCTCGATTATTGCACGCACCTAAATTAGTATCCATTCAAATTAGCAAAACGTAGGTTTGAACCTATATCAGTTAGTTTTCATTCAGATTAGTACAACATAGGCCATAGGGTGTCTATTTGTGCTGATTAGGAAAAGTTTTTCTGATATTTACAAACCTCTGAGGGAGGATCAAACTCTTCAACCTCCAACACCTTTGTCTCTTCTGACAAGTCAATGCCAGTGCCATCAAGCACATAACGATGGAATCCAACTACATAAATATCGACGATATCATAATAAAATTTCATAAGTGTTGTCTTTGAAAATTTAAACAATGACATAAAGCAGGAAATATGTAGATTTGGCAATCACCTGGAAGAGGAGGCAAAATTTCATGCTCTTTGTAGTAGAATCCTAATTTTCCACCTGTCAGGAAACAACATATTGGCAACAAGGCTATGAAGAATAGACAAGTAATCTTTGCAACAGAAAAAGGATGTGAAATATTTTTGTCAAACACAACAGGGAAAAAATAATAATTGAATAGTACATGTAAAGAAGATGCTGAGAATACATGGTAAACTCCGATATCTAGTGTGACAATGAAGAAGCCGTGAACTCCATCTATATATGCATGTGTCAACGTAGGATTACTGAAATAAACACACCATCAACAACAATAGCAAAAGACAAGAAAAATACCGTTTAGAGGGGGTGTTTTCTCCAAATAGTTGTTGAAAACATCCCAAGAGTGCTCAGCACATCGATTTCGCACATCTGCATTCATGCCCAACCAATGGTCAATTATGAATCCGTCTTAGAGTACTCTGAGAATAACTATGTTACAGTTGCACACAATCAAAAGAAATACCTTCTCGAGTTAATGAACCATTTTTGTAAACCAGCATAACCATGTAGCAATTTGGATCAACAGGGTTTGGGAAGATATGTCCTTCTAAATTTGGCTGAGGGTCACTAGTTATACCAAAGACCTGAACAGCAAGCAGGAAAACATCCAGATAGAATGGAATTCAGCTTGTATTCGCCTCGAGAGCTATAACATTCAACATGTGAAAAGAATCACGCATTATATCTTACTGTATCACTAGTTCCAAGACTAATTGCTAGATCACCGGGAGTGTTGAGCGTCAAACCTGTTCAACATCTGTAATATATTAAAATAGCTATCTATAAATATGGTTGCAACCCTTCAACAGCCAAGGTTGCAGAAGATATCTACACCTATATGTCAATATTTATAATTTGGCGGTGGCATATACTTCTGGGTTCCAACTTAGACCAAAGTAGGAAATGAAAGGTGAGCAAGACATTATGATAACAAAAAACACATAAGATATGCAGAATAGGATAGTTTACATACCTGCAAGGCTATTAGGATTATCCCCAGACCATTGGATTATTAGACAACTTTTTTTAAAGTGGAACCTGCAAGATACGGTGCAATAATCATCAGATATCCCCAGTTGATATTGACTGCTATGCTTTGGCTCAACTACAAAAAATGATGTCAGTATGGATGCTACATTAACATGTCTTCATAAATATGCAAACTCCTTCAATTTGATGAATTCATAGAAATGACCAAATTATAGTAACCAAACAAAGAATAAATATTATTTGTTCAGTTTAACTTCTCAAAGTGCCATCAATGAAGCAGCAGAATACTTTACAGCTCAATAGCATGTCTTTGTATCCATCTAAATGAATGATCCATTTTTTTGTAGGTTACCATGTATATAAAAAAGAGGCATGTATTGTTGTGTGGATATATGTACTATTCTTATGAGATTGTAGTTAAGTCTGCAATGTTACACATGAATTAAGCTAATATGCGAATAGGGGAATCAAATCCCTTGGAGATCTAAAACACAATAGAAACTGTAAGCATGAATATAGTCCATATCCAATCAACTAAACTATGCTCCAAAATAAACAATATCTGTGCGTAAAAATTAAAGCCTTCCTACAAGAAAAGCCATCTGATTTCGTATTAAGTTTCTGAGATATTTTATACATGCATACCAGATGGCCAAGTATTTCCCTAATTCCAATAAAGTAGAATATTCTCTATGATGATTAGCTAAAGTCTTTATTTTGATAGCATACATAAGATAATTCACATTAAGCAATGAGGAAGGTCAAGCAGAACAATGTCAATCCAGGATACCAGCTGTTACACAGTATACTTCATAGAATTAATTGAGTTTGGACTAGAGCAAATTGCAACATTAATTGTATGTGCAGACAGCATAGTGAGAAATAATAATCTTTGGCCTACAAACAAGAGCTACAAAAAAGAACATGGTAATATCACAAAATTGGCATCTTCCACCCTTCAATTTTATTTTATAGAGGTAGAAGAGCAATGTTCCACAATAGACATCTTTCATCCTTCAAATCTGATATAAAGAAACAAAAGAGAAGAAAATTGGAGAAAGAGCGATGCCGGCTAAAGGTATATAAATGTAATATATCAAAAGACTTGATCAAATAAACATTTCATTAGACAAATAAGATTACCTTTCCACAAAGTATGGAGATATCAAACCAGCGACTGCATAAGCAGGTGCTAATTGTCCAAGCTTTTCTTCCAAACCTGGTGCTGTGGCCTATGAATTACCTTGCAAGTGTCAATTATAAGTTATAGCAAAGCCATAAGCATTTTGCTAACAGGGACTAGCGTTAACAGTGCAAACCTCCAAAACAATCTTTGACCAGATTCGTTGTTTTATGTCCATCAAGTTCATCCCTGCTCCGTCCGTTTCATCAATGCTAGCATAACCTCCTATTAGAAGAGAAGCCATAAAAGAACTAACAAGAGATATTCTTTCAGTATCATCATAAGCATCTGGCTGTGTTTGATAGATTTTGCGTATTTGAGGACCAGTATATCTCTCATAAGCACGAGATCCTGTAAGTTTTGATAACTCTAAAGCACCACCAACAGCTTTCTCTAATTCTCTACACTGCAATGTAGTGCTACAATCCATCCATATTGGTGAATCCTTTACCGAAAATGCATCTTCCAATTGACTCTTCAAGTTTTCCTGAGGATCCAAGGAGGCTAGCATGGCTTTACTACGCTTATTCCAGTACACGCTGCCATGTTGTTGCCCACTGCCTGAAATAGCTTCTACCCTTCCATAGTCAACTTTTGTTTTCAATTTTTCAAGCAAAATGTCAAGAGCCTCCACCCACATCAAGGTCGGGGAGACAATCCTTCCATTTTCAGAAGGGTCCCTGTACACACCATCTTTAGTCTTATAGTGTGGCAAGTCAGAATCAAAATGCACGCTTTCTGAAGCAACAGTGACAAGGTTGCTGTCCAGCACGGTAGCCTTCAGTGATCTGCATTAATTTTTTGGCAAAACGTAAGACTATGCAGAAAGTCCAAGCAAATTAGTATATCATCTTATATCAAAATAACTATGAGCCAGGACTTTGGATCTAACTTAAACTTCCAGCATGAGAGCTCTAAGTCTGTACTAATTGCTTCACCAGTTCCATGACTTGTAACTCTTGTCAATAAAAAGGCTACAGCAGGTCACAGAGTGAACTCACACAGGGATGCAAACAAGAACAGCATGTAATATACAGTACACAAAATCTATCTAGAAATGGCTTCTATTTCTCAAACTCGCATCCTGGCATCAAAATGTCGTCTCCTCCAAATAGCGGTCTTTAAAATAAAAAACACAAATCCTACTCCGATCCAAATAAGTACCACCGCGTTAAAATCTCGTCTGAAAGTCCCACACTTTTTCTCCAGGAGCAAATCTAGCAACAGAGGATGTTCGAAAGTTTCCCACTTTCCCACAACCGACCCAAACACAAGCAAATATCTCCCCTGAATCGTTACAGAAGAAAGAGGGACTCACTGCGTAGAACTGTCAAATCCCAGGAAGAGGGCGTCGATCGGGAGAGACGAAGCCATGATGAAACCTTCTGGAGCTCTTCTCGCAGATCAGAGAAGGATTTGGCGGAGACATTACAAAAGAGCGCAGCGTATTTAAAGGGTATCGATTGCGGAGGGTTTAATCCAGTAACAAAAATCCCAGCGACTTACCCAACACTTTACCTAGCTTATAATTGGTTGAAGCACCTAGATGGATTATTGATACCCAACTATCCATTGGATTTGGTGGTTTTAAAAGGTAAGTAATTAATGAAAAAGAATATACCTGCGGGACCCAATCGGTCTCCGTTGGTTTACACCAATGAGAAGGTAGGTAAACTAACAAGTACTCCAACGGAGTACAAGAAAGAAATTGATGGAATGAAAGATGAATATATAATTATATTAGAAATTTGGAAGTTTATGTATATATATGGATATATATTTTCCCTTCAGGTAACAAAATAATAATTAATATGGATTGATGAGTGGATTAGTTCTAATTTAGTCCAATTGATAAGCTTGTTAACTGGAAGGATTAAGGGGGGAACGTTTAGACAAGAGGAAATAAGATATCCTTGAACCCTATTATTTTTGGCATCAAATTAAATAATGCTCATATATTATGAATGTATATATTTTTCTCAAAAATATATTTTTTTTATTTTAATTTAGTATTATCATTAATTTTATGCAAATGGAGTTTCAACATCCATTGCCAGCCTGTATCTTGCTGTCATTTCTTCCCTCCCTCTTATTTCTCCCTCTTTTTAGTTATTTCTCCGTTTCCTCCCCTTCTTCGCCTTCCTCTTCAATTCCGCCACTCCCTTCCTCCAAAAAAAAAAAAAGGGCCACCTCATTGTGAAGAAAAGCCCTCGGCTTGATTCAAAGGTTGCATTTTTGATGGACCCGTCCCCCTTCCTCCGGGTCCTCGTGGCCAATCTCGCGCTCAAAATCCCGGCGGCCGGCGCCGGCGTCCACGCCTCCGTACCCCCCTGCTTCGCCAAGATACGCCTCGACAAATTCCCCCACCAGACCGCCGCCGTCCCCCTCGTAGGACCCGAGGACCAGGCCCCTCTGCCGGACTCCCCCCGCACCCCCTCATCTTCCTCCTCGCCCCCTTCCGTCGCCGCTCGGTTTCACCTCTCCAAGGACGATCTCGCGCGCATCCACGAAAAGCCGTCCTTTTTCGCCAGCTCCGGCGGCCGCCCCAAGCTTAAGGTGTCCGTCTACGCCTGCAACCGGGGCAGCACCTGCGGGTTGAGCTCCGGGCGGCTCCTGGGCAAGATCAAGCTGCCGCTGGATCTCAAGGGGCTGGCGACGGATGGCGGCAGGAGCAAGACGGTCGAATTCCACGGCGGCTGGGTCTCCCTTGGCAAGAAAAGGGTTTTGAAAGGCTCCTCTTCGTGCTTGGAGACGCAGCTATTTTTGTCAGTCAAGGCGGAGCCAGACCCGCGCTTCATGTTCGAGTTCGACGGAGAGCCGGAATGCAGCCCGCAGGTCTTCCAGGTGCAAGGCAACATCAGGCAGCCCGTCTTTACTTGCAAATTTAGCTGCCGCATTGCCGCTGATCGCTGCTTAACCTCCAGGTTTTGCCTCGATACGCCATTCACTTATCCAAATTATTTTTTTCAGAACTTTTCGCTTATCCAAATTTTGTTCTCCCCTCTTTCTATGATTTATTCGGCAATTTAGTTTCTCTGTGCATTATGTAATTGGGAGGATTTTTTTTTCTTTTGCATGTCGTGTCATTGTTGTTGTGCTCTTCATCTTCCTCATATTTCTGAACGAATTAAACCAATGCAATCGTAGATAAATATGTATTTTTTTCTCTTTCCTCTCTTTTGGGCTCGATTTGTAAAAGGTATTTCATTTTGATTTCATTGATTTGATAAAAAGATACCGAATTCTTCAGTTGCAGATCGATGACTTTAGAGCCTTCGAGTGCGAGAAGTTGGCTTACGTCGTTCGGGTCGGAGCGAGAGCGGTCGGGGAAGGAGCGGAAGGGGTGGTCGGTGACCATCCACGACCTCTCGGGTTCACCAGTGGCCCTCGCCTCCATGGTGACCCCTTTCGTCGCCTCTCCGGGCACCGCACGGGTGAGCCGTTCCAACCCCGGCGCATGGCTCGTGCTCAGCCCCGGCGAAGGCACCTGGCACCCATGGGGACGTCTCGAGGCCTGGCGCGATCGCGGCGGCGCCGGCGCCGGCGACAGCCTCGGCTACCGTTTCGAACTCCTTCCCGACGTGGGCCCTGCAATCAACCTCGCCGAGTCCAGCATCAGCACTGTGAAGGGCGGCCATTTCGTCATCGACCTCGCCGGGGGCGGAGGGAGCCCGCACGGCTCGACGGGCTCGCCCGGGTCCAGCCCGAGGCGGATGGGGAGCGACGCCCTCAGCTCCGCCGTGTGGCCCTTCTCTAGCCACCGCGGCTTCGTGATGTCCGCGAGGGTGGCGGGCGAGGGGCGGGGCGGCCGTCCGACGGTGGACGTGGGGGTGCACCACGTCGGGTGCGCCGAGGACGCTGCCATCTTCGTGGCGCTGGCGGCGGCCGTGGACCTCAGCATGGACGCGTGCCGCCTCTTCTCGCACAGGCTCAGGAAGGAGCTGAGCGCACCGGATTTGTTGCGGACCATACGATGACCGGAACCCAAAGAAAGAAGGTTCCTTTTTTTCCTCTCTCTCTCTCTCTGGAGATGGAGCTTATTTCTTCTCCTCAACTCTCCTCCTCCCTGTACATGCCGTGGGAAATGTTCCCAAAAGCAGCTTTCTGTGTATGTTTCTCCTGTGCTTCTTCTACTAAACTAAGCTGTTGTAATTGATGATTTAGTCTTCTAGGTGTTTTTTTTTTTGAGCTAGAAGTCTTAGATGAGCTCAACAATGAATGATACATGAAGATATAATTTTGTATGTTGTCAGCGATATCTATACATTTACATTTAGGTAGCAGGTTGCCTCTACTCTGTTTCATCCTCTTTTCTCCTGTACTTTTGGTTTGTGCCCGTAGTGATAGGAAAAATGAGATAATATCAGGATTAAAAGTTAGAATAATAATCACCACATAAATTAAAACACTTTCAGTTATATATATATTCTTCTTTTTATATCCATGTAGTACTGTTTGCCCCGACGATGATGACGATGACCGTGAGAATTGAGAAGGCAACAACCGCCATCTCATGAATATATATCTTTCCGTTCATCCTCTGATATTTCCTCCAACTTCAAGGTGAAGTCATCGAATATATCAGCATTAATGGCAGTAGTAGTAGAGATGATGAACGTACTCCCTTGGCCACCCACACGGAGGAGGATGCTCGTCAACTCGTCATTCCACTTATCGTTCCATTCTGAGTCAATCCAGATGTCATGAGAAATAGATTGAAGGTCATCGAGAATGAGGAGGTACCTCCTTCCGCCGGCGAGCCGCTGATCAGCGTATACCCACATCTCTTGGAAGCTGCTGGTTTCAGCTATTTGATGACCATTATAATTATTCCCCATGGAGCTTGCCATCTCTCTCCCGATTCCTTCAAAGTCTCCCAAGAAGAAATTGGAGGCATCGACCCAAAATCGACGGTGGAAGTGTTCCTGCGCCCCATCTTCTTTCTTCAACTTCCCCTGGACTGCAGTGCGAAAAGGCAACCGAGCAGGGAGGAGCAAAGGGCTGCGACCAGATTCCGCCAGCTCCCTCTCAAGCCGGACGACGATGCTGGCGAGCGGGTCTTCGAGGTCCACGACCGGCGACGTCCGCCATCCACTCCCCTTCACCCTCAATTCTTATCGTGACCCACCTTCAGAAACAACGTCATCCGCAGCTCATCATTCAACGTAACTGCATTGATGGCCCGGCGAATCTCCTCCGACTGGATTTGTACGCGCAGCGCCTCCGCCTTCTCAGCCATGGCCGGCGATGGCAGCGTCTCCATGCAACTCGAACAACAATCCCATCGGTTGCTCAGTTAATCTTTGTCGATAGCTCGAATCGATCTCTTTCTTATTCTCTGTTGCCGTCTTATTAATAGTTTGTCCTGTTAACCTACCATGAAATTAATTATATTCCTTCCCCGCTGGCTTAGGATAGGAGGACTTGGATCCTAAAAATTAAATCAACACTGCTTCCTTTCTTTCTTTCTGTAAAAACTGCGTGCGCCAAGCGAATCAATTAACCCACAAACCGCTGCTGCTGTTAGATCTTTGAATCTAATTCCCTTCGTCACTTTACCACCCGTTTCTGACTCCCGCAAGGAATGTCGGGGCTTTATATAATTCATCAAATTTCTCCTTTTTAGGATCCACGAAGATGATTAAGATTAGTGATTAAAAATAAAAGTATTATTATTGAGATATTTTTTATATAATAAGTCTATAAAACATACCGTACCATCTAACGTTATGATTAGGCTTATACGGCTAGTGGATGATAAGATTCGTTATGAATCTCTATACGTGAAAATAAAATCATCACTATCGAAGAACTTATTAGTTCAAACCATCACCCTAAGCATATTTATATATATAATATTACTTCAATCGAACAGTCGATTTTTTAAAATATGATATAATAATAACCTAATGGATTTAGAAGTAAAATATATAAATTCGATAGAGTCCAGAAATACAATGAAACTTTATCTGATATAAAGTATGTGTTCGGTTAAGATCAAACTAAATATTTATATTCGTGAGTTATCCAAAGTTGGCCATCGAACTGACTGATTCTACAGCGTGTTTTTGTGCTAAACGATCTAACCCAATAATAAACTGGGGTCAAATGTTTCACACCGTATATTATATTTCATTAAACTTGGGTCAAAATCGACATCCTTCATATTTTATATTTAACTAGCTTTTAATTAAATAATGCTAACAATAACGTGAGCGGAAAAGATTTTTTTTTTTTTTGAAAAAGGGGGAAAAGAAAGACAACAACCAGACTGGATTCGTCTTCCACCTACTTCACTCAGCTTCGTGAATGGACCAGAAAAGGGTCGCACCAAGGGCCCCGCTCCAGCTTCCACTAGCAAGGCGGGTAGTTCTGAAGGCCAAAAGTGAATAGTACAAAAAAAAGCTGGAAACTATTTCAACTGAATCCTTTTAAATATAGTGAATCAAATGCCGGTACAAGTAACTAAAGCGAGTATGCCATGCCGGTACAAGTAACTAAAGCGAGTATGCCAATTTAATAATAATAATAAATAAAAATTTATAATTATTGGGGTTTAAATTGTTAAAGAGATAATTACACTCTTTTACTTTAAAAGTGAAAAAAATAAATAAATTTGTGCGAAGAAATAAAGCAACTGTTGGGATTATCAATTCTCATTCCTTTCATCATGCGTTAATAAATTTTACATAACCCAAAGGAGCAAATAGAAAAAAAGAAGAAGCACCAGGGCAAAAGAAGGTATAATTTTTAAATACCGTGGAGCTGCAGGCTTGCGGGAGCAGTGCAAAGACAACTGCGACGGTACCGGCGTACCCAAAACTGTATTCCATCTTTTTAGTGGATTTAAATCTCCGCATCCAAGAGGGCCCCACGGAGATAATTAACGATAAAGAGGGTAAAATAACGGAGTGCGCAAAACAGGTAACGTAACGAATGTTTTCGAACATTAGGAGCCCTTCCACTCTGTTCGCCACTTCACCGCTTCGCTTCCTCCTTTTTTTGGGTTTTCCGCCATTGAAAAAAATATCCCGATCTCTCTCTCGCCTCGCTCTCTGTTGGCTTGAGGTCTCTTCTCTCTCGTGCCCTCCTTGCACACCCCCCCCTGCCTCCTTCGGACGCTACTTGCGCGGAGTAACCCTAGCAGGAGGAGCAGGAGAGAGTCCTTCACCGGTGAGTTAGCTCCCGAACTCCTGATCTCATCCGCTTTCTCGGTTGCTACTTCTCGCTTGATCGGGATGCTTTTGATCTTTACTTCCTCTTCTTCTCATGTGTGCGTGCTTCCGTCCTTTTCTCTTGCTGTGGCAGTTGCTTTATGAACTTGTTCGCTGATTTTTAGGCAAGGGCTCCACTGTTTTGAAGGAAAAGAAATTAGTTTTTGGAATTTGTTATAACAACATTGTTTTTTTTTTCTAAAGAATAAACTGACTTTGAATGAATTACGTCGTGCTATGGATGGCTTAGGCTATATTCCTTATTGGAAAGAAGCAAAGAAGCGATTTTTTTCTGTTCGTAGGGTGATGGTTTTCCAGATTTGTCCAAATCTGGATACTGTAGTTGCCATTTCTGTTTCTATATGCTTATTGATGTTTTTCTCTTAATCAGCTTGAAAAGCAGCACTTTTTTTGTTGTTTTTTTCCGTCGATTCTTATTTGGATTTTTTTATTCTGGTTCAGATTCTGGGAGCGTCCACAAGTACTTAAATGTCCTGCTTATCGTAGTTTGGTTAATTCTGACATCCTATATGGCATTTCTAGGAGCTGCCTCGGTGAGACGATCACCATGATGAGACAGACATCCAGTAGGAATCAGAGGAGCAAAGGGCTGAAATTGAAAAATATTATTCAGATTTGCCTCTTGACTGCTGTCTTCTTCTGGTTGCTTTATCAGCTGAAACACTCCTATGACAAGAAGAAGGGACTAGATGAAGGCAGCTTGAGAGTTTTAAACGATGTTGCTGGCAACCAGGCCGAGCTTGATATCGGTAGGAAGGGCCTCCCGCACGACGATGTGATAGTTTCTGACGACAAGGGTAAGAAGGAAGATGAGAATGAAGAAGTTGAGGAAGAGGAAGATGGAGAATCTCAACGAGCAATGGAGGATGATGAAGCGAAAGTGAATGGAGATGATGGGACTGATGATCAAGAAAATGAGCAAGGGGATGAACAGGAGGACCAAGAGAGAGGAGACGAAGAGGGTGAGGATGGGGAGGAGACTCTTAATGAAGAAGAAAAGGATGACCGAGTTGAGGAAGCAGAGTTCACAGATGACCAAGAACCTGACGAGGGTTCTTCCCAGGAGGTACATGAAGAAAGATATAAAAAGGATGATGCTTCAAGTGCTGTTCACCATGAAAATGAAGTGACTGAAATGGAAGGGAAAAACAATAGAGCAGATGGTGACCGACTACAAAACATCGAGAAGGATACAGAGACAGAAGCTAATAGTGGAAGGACCATTGGTACTCCTGATGACGACAGCTGGAACACAACCATTGAAGTTGCAGTTTCAATAAGGAATAATACCGTCCGTAATAATAGCCGAGCTGTAAATGGAATGGCTGCTGAAGAAGGACAAAATCTTTCTTCTCCTGAAAATCAAACAAATCTTCATAATAACTCTACAGAAGCAAGTGTATCTGAAAGTTCAGTGAGGCTTCAGATTGATAAAGCAGCTGCTGCTGTTGCTGAAAATGAAACTTATGGGAAAACAGAGTCTGCTCCTAGAGACAATATGAATAGTAGCAATATCTCAGTTGATAATCAAAATATTACAGTTTCATTAGGAAGTCCTGAAGAAGATAAGCCGAGCTTGAAAAGTATAGTGGAGCAACAACCTAGCAAGTCCAACACAACTGATGGACAAGAAAACTTGAGAGACACAGAAGATCTCTCCAGTGTTTCACTTTCTGCTAATGAAAATGAAGATGCAGTCAGCAGAGACACAGCTGGTGCTTCACATAGAATGGTCGTAGATGAAGAAAGAGCTTCACGTGTTGATCTATCGACTTTACCTGATATCCAAAGTGCTGTAAGGAACATGGCAGATGAGGCTGCAGAATAGTGTTCATTTGTGGAGTCAAAAGGTTTATGCTTTTGGATGTAAAAGAATTGCTTAATGAACTGATCTTTCTTCCTCGTAGTTTTCCTTTCTCAGGTCTAGCTTTGCTATACATTTTGCTTCGATGATGTTTTGGGTTTATGCCAAGCATGCCCAATTCCATGTACTCTAGGTGGGATCCAAATGTTTATGAAGAGTAGCTTTAGAAACATACTTCTTTTTATTTCTTTCTTTTTGATTGTCATGCAAATCAAGATCATGGACATATGGAGGAAAAGTGAAGATGACTTTCTTTTTCTCATATCTTGCATAGTACCATATCCCTCAAGTGAATGTTTGATTGATGTTTTATATATATTTGTTAGGAAATAGCATTTTATGATGTAACTTGAACAGGGGAGCTTCTAAGCAGATTGTTTGAAGATACACAATTATAAAAAATGCTGCAACAACAAATCTTTCAGAGGCATTGTGCAATGTTACTACCACATTTGTAGGTCTCGGATTTATGTTTTCCACAACATGGAAATTAACAGGTAACTTGTGAATTTACTTGAGGATCATGAATTGCTGTCCTTTACCTGGATACTCAGTTCCTAATATCTTATCAATTTTTTTCCTTTCCACATTCTTTAACTCATGCAACTATATTAATCAAACTTTGCTGACTTCATCCTGAACTATAAATTTAAATTATCAGCCAACTGTTTTCCTCATAGATAAACTAAGCTTAACTATGTCCTCGTAGTTGTTGTCATTTAATTATATAATTGAGATAAATGTTTTTTACATGAATATGAAATTCTAACAGTATCTTTCGTGGAGCAGTATTGGCACTTATCATAGTTCCAGCCATTTCTGTTGCGGTGAGAATGTTTGGCCGTTATCTTCGCGATCTCTCCCACCAGAATCAAGCTGCAGCAGCTGTTGCAGCATCTATTGCAGAGGTATGCTAGATTTATATTTACACTATTTGTTTATATAAAAAATGTAAAAAGGGCATCATCATCTTAGGAAACTCTCCTTTTCTAGTGCACATACTTGGGCTACTAAGCCTACTGTTGATATCTGAAGTTGATATATATATTGTTTCTATCTAGATTTTCCGGCAGAAATTATTTGTGCAAAGTATTTTCTTTGAATCAGAAGTATTAAATTTTTGAATATTTTGTAAATTTATAGTACAAAATTGTTATGTATAAGGTGATCTATTTTATAGATTCCTGAACAAATTAAGAAAGGATATACACGAGCTAGAAAGGAGTCATAGCTGTGAGACTTTTATAGTGAGAGATATTACAGAATATCTATAGGCTTATTGAAAGCGAGGGAGTGGAGAAGAGTGTTTAGGTGATGACTTATGGAAGGATGAAGATCGGTGGTTGCTTGTATCTGAATAGAGTACTAGCAAATTTTTTTACAAACATTTTATTCAAAAGTTGAATTAAGTTAAGAGGTAGCCCCAAAATTTGGTTAAATAAGTGAAATCAGTTCATGGATTTTATCAAGTAATTCTAGAAAAAAAATGATATAGAGGAAGCAATTGAAACTAGACAACGAGAAATTAAAATAGATGGTGGTTCAATTAGTTAGGTTTAACGTTGACTCCATGATTAACACTTTGCTATATATCAACATATCATAAAAATCCTAATTGCTCGTATCATCGGTATATATTACAGCTCAATAAGTTATCTGTCCTTGATAATAATTACCAACTATGGATGAGTAACTTCCAAGTTTGAAAAGTATACTAGAGCTCCATAAGTTCCAATTTAATACCATAACTCCTAAGGTGACCCTGTATTGATAACTCGATGTGCGACTTTAAGAAATGGAATCACAAGCACAACCAATAGTCAACTCAAAAAAAACAATCACAAAATTATCCATATACGAATAATCAGTACCCAGAAAGATCACCTTGACATCATGGGTAGCACGGACTTGCAAGTGGCCGCCGACATCAAAGGATCCCTTGAGGAGAACATTCTGCGACTCGTGGTCGTAGAGTGCGGAGAATTGCTTGGTGTAGAAGCCAAGCTCGGGGTAGAAGATCTGGCCATTGACGTTGTTTTGGAAGGTAAACTTGAGCTTGGCGAGGCTGTCGAAGAGCTTGCAGGAGACCTTGTGGAAAAGGACGGTGGTGTCTCCGTCAAATTCCAAGGTCACCTACGACGCCGGCCAGTGGTCGACGAAGAAAAGTCAGACTGATGGGCGAATCTTGTGGGAAGGAGGGCTTGGTGGGGGCAGGAGCGGCAACGGGGCTCCCTTAATCATATGTCACCAAATAACTCTTGGTGAAGACACAAGCTAGACTCACATGAAGACACAAGCTATATCACCCAATAATATATGATCGAGGGAGGTGATATCATAGTTGAAGTTTCTTCTTTACTCTACTATGTTTGACTTGTATCTTTTCTGTTTCCTTTTCCCATCTTCTTGGATGATATTGTATCGTGGTGAAATGAATGCAAAGTTTTTTCAAAAAAAATTGATTTTTCACTTACCTTCAGTCCGTTATGCATAGTATTGTACCCTACCTATAGATTTCATTTGTGCTTGTTAGCCTGGAATCGTTCTTCTTGTATTTTTGCATTACCAAACATTAACCTGCACACACATAACCCAACATAAGTTAGTTTCTTGTGCCTCATTCTTCACGTCATTTTTTCTCATTTCAAATCTTCAATGATATCTAAGGAAAATATTTTTTGGTTCTTAGTTTGTAAGATTGCTTATGTTTCAGGCTGGTCCAATCGGAGAGCCAAAGTCTGTTCATATAGGTTTATCTGCAGTCTTTTTCTGTTTCATGCACATATGATAAAGTTTCATTCTGACAGTGGTGATATTTCTTTAGAATCTTATCACGCATGCTTTATCAAGAAAATTATGGATAAAGTTTTTCATCTTGTTTACCCACAATTAGAGATGGAGTTTTCCGAGTATTTGGATAAATAGCACATTCAAGCATATATAATCATCCAAACACACCTCAGTAGGGTATGCTCAGATATTGCAACATATATGAAGTTAGGTAAGGATAATATTCTGGCCATGGTATTGAGACCAAACTAGCAGATCTTGGAAAAGTTTGGAAACTTCAAGGTGAGGTGGGAGTGTAGATTTTGTTCCTTGCCACAACCAACATCCTCCTCGATCCCGCCACCCTATGCTCAACGGTGCTTCGTACTTAGTTTTCATCGGAGAAACAGTGATAATATTTCCAATAACTACCTTACCTATATTCTTGGCTACCAGTACCAGCAGGTCTTCCGATGGTTGTTAAAGCTTTATATGAACAACAGGAAGGTGTGGATAATATTTCCAATAACTACCTTACCTATATTCTTGGCTACCAGTACCAGCAGGTCTTCCGATGGTTGTTAAAGCTTTATATGAACAACAGGAAGGTGTGGAGCAGCAGTGTCTATTTTGACCACCTGTCCAAGATCACAACATTGAACAGGGTTTGATGTGGGATATCATGAATGATCTCGAACTATTCAAGTATGGCAAGGATACTTGCTCCCAAAGGGGCTTGATTTGGAAGAGAGGGCACCTCATATAGGTTATGTCTGGTTCTGAAAAGACCACTTTAGTAGTTGCTCCACACCTTCCTGTTATTCATATAAAGCTTCGGCAACCATTGAAAGACTGTTGGCACTGGTAGCTAAGAACATAGGTAAGGTAATCATTGGAAATGCTATCACTATTTCTCCGATGAAAACTAAGTATGCAGCTCCGCTAAGCATCAGGTGGCAGGTACGAGGAGGATGTTGGTTGTGGCAAGGAACAGAAGGAGGATGTTGGTTGTGGCAAGGAACAGAAGCTACACTCCCACCACACCTTGAAGTTTCCAAACTTTTCCGAGATCTGCTGGTTTGGTCTCAATACCATGGCCATAATATTATCCTTACCTAATTTCATGTATGTTACACTACCCGAGCATACCCTACTGAGGTGTGCTTGGATGGTGATAAATGTTTGACTGTGCTCCTTATCCAAATATTCAGGGAACTCCGTCTCTAAGTATGGGTAAACAAGATAAAAAGCTTTGTCCATAATTCTCTTGATAAAGCGTGCATCATTGAAGGGATAAGATTCCAAAGGAATATCGCCACTGTCAGTATGGAGCCAATGCCCATGTTATTTACGAACGCCATACCTATGCTCTTTATTGGGAACCATTTGTTCGTCGCCTCTGCAAGAACCAGGTCTTAGTCGCCTCTGCAATAACAAACTTTTTAAAGCATTGAATTTGCACGGAAAACAGTAGTTACGATACCATCAAAAACCCTTACTTTAAGTTCTAAAAAAAAAAAAATCAAAAACCCTTACCAAAACAAGCAAGGGTTTGGGAACTCACCTATTTCGTCGGCCCTACTTCCTTCCTCGAAATTACAGCGGCAGCGTCAGGTTGCAACGAATGGATGCTCGCCGGTGAAATGGGCACATGAAGAGGACTCATCACGTGCAATGCACGTGATGGCATAAGCCCACAGATTTGCCCCTCTAACTTCCAGGTATCTACCAAACTGCCCCTCACTCATTTCACCTTCCTAGTTCCTAGTATTTGCAACGCCTGGAGCTGTTCCTGGTATCTTCTAGCTCCAAACCTTTTGACTCGATTTCTGACTCAGAAATTGATTTTAACAGCAAACCTGCTAAAACTTCATCCTCTCCTGTTGTCAGCAAGACAAAATTGCAAAGTGATCAATACAGTTATAATGAAGATCAAGGAATAGGAGAATCTTCCAGTTCATCCTCACACTTTGGGCTTTCAGATTCGAGAAATAAATACAAGAATGACTTCCGTGATTCAGGGGGTATCCAGAACCAATCCGTTCAGGAACTGGAAAACTATGCTGTCTACATGGCTGAGGAGACTACAACTAAACTCAATGGTTGTCTAAAAATAGCTGAAGAGATTAGAGAAGATGCTTCAGAGACTCTTGTGAACTTGCACCAACAGGGCCAGCAGATTACTAGGACACATCAAACTGCTGCAGACATCGAGCATGATCTTAGCAGGGTATGGTTCTTATCTCAAATTTTACTTCAAATATGCTAGTTATTTTTTTGCATTATTTTAGGAAAATTTAATGGTATTTACTTCAGCTAATTTATAGACACAACTTCAACTTTCTGGTTATGCTATTCATCCTCTATGTCACATTTTTTTAAATCTCTGAAGCAAAACTAGTTTTAGTAAAGATAGTGACATTCTGCATAAATGACTGCAGAAGTTGTATATCAGATGATCCTTTGGCCTTTTGTACTTCAATTTGTAGCGAGTCTAGTTTTAGTAAAAACAGTGACATTCTGCATAAATGACTACAGAAGTTGTATATCGGATGATGGCCTTTTGTAAAATTTTGTAGCGGGTTACTAAGTAGTAGGTCTTTTATAGTAGTTCACATAATTGATTGGAGCAGTTAGCAAGGTATAGATATTTTCTAAAGTTTTACAAACTGATAGATTATGGTGTTTGATTTTCTGTTGGTTATTTCATTACAATGTATTAATATTATTGTGCGCTGCTAGTAAATTTTATGGTTTAGCCTTTTCTATATTATAACATCGATAAACATAAGGATGAAGAATACTTTACCACATAATTCACAGACACCTATTTCAGATATTTGTTTCAGTTGGTCTATACATAGTCTTTTGGACTTTTGATTATGCCTCTTCTGATCATTAATGGCAATCATCAAGATATTCAGTTAACTGTGGAGCATGATGCTAATAATTGCCATTGTTGGAGAACTATATGCATTTGTGCATAAGATGAATAGGGACACTGTTGGACTTGTTTATGTACTCTTCTAGAAGAGAGTTAGCAGAAGTTAATAATAAAAGTGTTATTGAAAACGCTGTCAGCTTCCACGCCCTTCAGTGATCTGTTGTACACTATGAATATATCTTGTAGGTGACTTTTTCACTGGGGAGATCTCAAATCTATTTGGTTTTTCTTACAAGCAGCTAGGTGTCTCATTTTGAGGTCACATACTTTATTTTAGCAAGTTAATTGCATTAGTTATAATTAAAGATGACTTAAACTACAGATGACCAATATTTACTTGACTTAGGGTTTTTGGAACTTCTGTTGGTAACTGAAATCCAGGCTGTTAGTTTTAGATGAAAATTTTAAAAGCATATTTCCACCTTTTGTGCATTTATAGAGTCAAAGTTTAAAATGGCCAGGACCTGCTAGATTAGACAGAGAAAGACTTTGTGCCACTCAATGTCTAGGATATATTTTATCACTGAGAGCCACACACAAAAGAAGTCATAAGAAAAAAAAAGTTATGCATAATGTCGAGAGGTTAAAAATATGCAAACTCATATCCTTTTTTTTATCAGTTGTCATGATATCATGTGCTCTACATTTCTACTTATAGTTTGATGAGCAAGTTGGTCTTACAAATTTAACTTTAGAATTTTAGTATATATTTCGCCATCAATTTTTTTAGAGAAAAAAAATCTACTAAAGATAAATTTGCTAAAAAGTTGTTTGATTTTCTTGCTTTTTTCCCCTTATTTAAAAAAAAATAAAATTTTTAGAAACTTAAAAATAATTTTAAACTGTTTTTAGGTTTTTTGACTTGATTTGTTAAGAAACCTATAATGTAGTGGCAAAATTACAAATTATTTAGTTATAAAAATTACACCAACTAAATAAGTTTTTTTTGCAGATCAAAAATTCTTGCTCAAATATAATTTTCACCAAAATTTATTTTTATTTTTACCAAATTAAAAATTATAAAAAATCTTAGGAATCAAACTTACCCTTAAGTTTGCCTTTGTGAGTAGTTCAAGTATCCTTGTAGCTATAATTATCTACTATGTTTTATGATGCCTCTTCAAGAATGCTCAAATTGTTGATTAATTTAGAGCAGAGATCAAGCAGGCAAGGGTCAGTTGCGATATTAGCTTGTAGGCAAGATCTCTGGTACGTTTCCTGTTCATCCCCCTGTATGAAGGAGGTTACCATTTGCTTGTCGACTAGATAACATTTCCTTGTTACCTCGACATAGCATCTGTGTGATTATCTATTGTGGTGATGAATTTCTGCCAATGGTCTTTAAATATTATGGAAACTAGATCCCTGATACAATGGATTCCTGATAAAGGATGATCATGTGGTTACAGATTGACTTTGGATTCGTCCCCCTAAATTACGGGAATTAACATTTCCAAATCTTGTGTGATCTTGAGCTCAATTTAGTTACAAAACTCAAGCTCAAGCTGTACGTATTTTGACTTAAGAGTTGAATGAGTTAATTCAAGCTTGGCTCATTTATATAGCTATACAAGCACAAGCTTACCTCATCTTACATTGTTTATTTTGTGCCGTAAATTATGGGATTAACATTTCGAAATCTTGCGTGATCTTGAGCTTAATTTAATTACAAAACTCAAGTTATTTTGTGAGAGTCGCTCGAGCTTTATCTTGAAAACTCACCTTGCAAACAAGAAAAATGTGACTCAAATTCAAGTAAACTTGAATCAGTTAGACCAAATAGATGCATTTCGATTATTTTTAGATACATGAATATCTTGCATATTCATGGTTCTTGAAATGGTTTCATTTGGCAAATCATGAGCTTGTTTGAGAAACCTTAATTAACAACTCAACTTGCTGAGGAATGAGCAATAAGCTAAAGCTCAATTAAGCAATGATTCGATCTACTTGCGAGCGTCTTGGGCTTTTGCAGCCCTAGTTGTGGCCTTATAAAGTTGATTTATAGTTGCCTACATGATGTATATTCTTGATTTGTGGAGGGTGGCCCTCTATGCTATGCTGCCTTTTATCGTAAACAATATGTTTTTTGCTACAATTGAAACTGTGACTGGTAATCCCAGCGGAACTCAGATCTCCTGCCACTTTTGTCTTTGGTATTTCGTTTTGCGGAATATGCAGGACCATACATAGAAGTATTAACCCTATATATTAAATTATGGAATGCTCATCTGCAGGCTGACCTTAGAAGGCATGAGTTCTTCCACGAGCCATCCGGGTAGATCGGTTCACAGATGTTTGCAGGATGGATTGCGACATGCAACTTGAAAGCAATCATGGAAAGCTTTATCGGTGGTGTATCCTCACATCCAGGTAAGTAGAGCTGTCCATATTCAGATTGGAAGAACCAAAGCAAAATTATATGAATATTGATAACAAGCACATTTGATAAATATTGATAACTTCTTGATAGAGTATTAGAATGAAATGATCAGTCAAGGCCAATTTCTGGGCTTTGTAGCGGTGAATCAACTATTCAAAGAGTTCCTTTTTTGATGTAGAACTTTTTTCCTCCCCCCTTTTTTAGAAATAAACCCCTATTACATCTATTCAAAGATTTTGCTAATTAATGTTCATTCTGTTTCATTTTTTTAGTTGCAAATTGTATTGAACTGAAAATTGAGATCTTCTTTTATTTATTAAGATATCTTTCTACGACTGATTCCTTTTATTTCGTTGACCGTCTGATTATTTGGTTCATACTGAATTGTCAGCTCATATCCCAGGGAAATTTATCGGTAGAAATTTTTGAAAAAGGAAAAACCATTTGATTTGAACCGGTCCCCTTTTTTCTGATTCATGCTCGACCAACTGGGTGAAAGCAATAATGGAAGCCTTTATTGCTAGCTATCTACCACATTTGTAGTCAAAGCTGAAATGTGGGTATAGAATGACATGAAAATGATGGTTTTTGTATCATATTTTTAAGTTGCTTCTAGGTAGCTTTCTCTTTGTTCCACTCTCCCACGAATTGTCATTCACATCCTACAGAGAGTTTGGGTGGCAAAATAATGTATATAGCTATACAAGTACTAAAAACGGATGAATAATATATATTTCTTATTACAGTTTCGCATTATGCAGTGTACTCCTGGCCACCAAAATATGCATGATGTTGCACAAGGCAGTAGTACCCTACTGTGTGCATAATTGAACAAGGTCCACATTAAACATTCATTTGGAGTCTAGTCCTTTTGAGCAGATTCTCCTTATCTTCTAATTATTTTTCTAAGCAAACTTTTCCAATCTAATGTTGTTGCTTAAACCAAGATTAAGGGAGTCCCTGATATGTAATGATCATGGAAAGAAGGCCCAGGTAACAGCTGGACCTCTCTGGAAAGCTATTGCAGGATCCTGTCTTTTGTCATTTTCTTTTTCTTCACCCATATACTTGTGGACCTGGAAAAAAAAATGAAAAGTGGATTGTATGATGAGTCCAGAAGATATATAATCCACACTCAGCAGGGAATTTATATCTAGACACTTGAGCTTTCGTACCTCCTACAAATTTCAAAATATGAGGGATGATTTCTTTTAACAAACAACCGTTGTTTTAAGTTGAGAAGATCGAGTTCTCTGAACTACTTGTCCAGAAGAATTCATTTAGTTGAGTGAATGTGTGATAGAATTTTATGAAACTTGAAGAGAGTGTATGTGCTATGTTGTTTGTCATAATATGTTCCAATTGATGGCCTTTTCAGGTGCAAATATCTATATTTTCTTGTAGTAATGGAAGCTGGTGAGAGTTTTGAGATGCAGCTACATTGATGGGATTCCTTTCATGAATACATAAACGTAAATTAATGTTCAGTTTAATAATAGTTTGATGTTTTCGAAGACAAATGGTCATCTCATCTCTTTTGTTATGCATCATGGTGATTTCTGCTATGACCTGTTCAAATTCTATGGTTAAGCGGTCAATTTGGGCCAATTTGAATTGCTAAATAAGAAACAAAATAATTGTATGCACTCCTTATTTAGTAGTAAAATATTTCTCAGGCTTTTTAACTAATTTTTGGTAGCGATTTTGACTGAAAATAACAATAAAACACGCAATCAAAATTGGCAGAGTTATTATCAATGTATTTGTATTGGCTTCTCTTGATCAGTGTTCTTTTTCTTTTGTTCATCCTCCTGAAGACATTGTATGGTCGACATTTTTCTTTTCTACTCATTCAACCTGGCACCCAAAACAACTGCCTTTCCACACACACACACACACAGAGTCCAACAGTTGAAAGATTGATTCAAATCTTCCTTGAGATCCTCAATTTTTTTTCTTGTTGGATTCACTGTTATTAGAATTGACATCTCATGGAATATGGAATATAGTTGATTCCATTCCGCAGTCTTTTCTTTATAAAATTAATCTCAATGAATAAAAATCGAGGAAAAGAAAACAAAAAATCTTAATTCATATGATGACATCTTACAGCTAGCACACCCCAAAAAAAAAAACAGACTGATTTTTGATTTCTCAGTAAACACCATAAAACTGAGAAGAAGAAAAATATCAAAAAAACTAGGAACAAAAAAATAAGTAGAAAAAGGAGAGAAAAAAAAAGGAAGCATCACCACATCAAGTAGTTAATTAATAAATGCCTACTATTCACAATTCAATCTCGTTAAAACATTATTAAACAAAAACCCACTCATTATAATTATAAACATATGATAATGATTTATGGATTAAGGAGGACATTTCCACACTTGCATTTCCAGCTCAAGGGCTTGTAGTTTGAGTTGTAATCACCCCTAAAATTAGAGGCCGTTATTCCCACATACCACATTAATGGCTTGGTTTCATCCATCTCCTTCTTCTTTTCCTCCTCCTCCTCCTGTGGGATTACTGGCACTTGAACTGCTTCACAATGCTCACAGTTTGTGCATCTCCTCTCACATCTTGGTGGCCTAGATCCAATCAGAACCCTCCTCGTCACCTGCACCTCTCCTCCTAATTCCTTCACAAACAAAATTTAATAACCTTAATTCTCATGATATGGCATATGAGCAACCCCCCCCCCCTCCCCAAAAAAAAAGGAAAAAACTTACTTTTGAAATGCTCAAAACCCTCAAGATCGACCTACCTGCAAAAGTGGAATGTTTGTCATTAAGATTTTAAAGAGGGTGAGATCAAATGGAGTAGTAGTAGAGTGTTATTACCTTGTGCTGAGTGGTTGAGGTGGGAGGAGCTCAGGAGGATGAGCAGCTGCAGGAGAAGAAGAAGGAAAAAAAGAGGAGGAGGAGGTCTCATCTCCAGATGTGGGTTTGGAGGAGATGAACAGTTTGCTTCCTTTTATTGATGACGCTGGGTTTTTAATTAATTCAGAAGTATAAAGTTTCATTTTGCCCCAAGATTTTATAGTTTTTTTTTAAGGGTAGGTGTGGACTGGGAAAGAAGAGAGGATACGAATCAATCCACATCATTGTGTCCCAAATAGAGGAAATTAAGGACAGACGCACTTACATGTAGCGTATAATTTATAAATTTTGGATGATTCAATTATGAAGATTAGATCTAAAGTCGAGTAGATTAACTGCAGGAACGAATCCGGTTCATGGTTAATTTACCCATTTCTTCAGCAGCAGCTCTCTCTCGTCACAATAACTCCATCGTTCTTGTTTTGCTTTACGGATGGATGGACGGACGCATGTGCTTGTGCTCTTCTTCTTCTTCTTCTTCTTCTTTGCACATATTCCATCCCCACACGTACGACGAAAACATTGTCTTCTTCCCCAAAATTTAGACGCAGACGAGGAGAAACGAGAGATCAATGCATTAAATCATACCCCCTAAGAACAGCTGAAATGGTTTTTACAATATATTACAAACAACATCAAGACTTCTTTAATAATAATGAAAATTCTTATGGTATACTACCTCATTTTGAAGTGTATCTTTAAAATATTAGATCAAAGTTTTCTACTGTAACTCTAACTTATTATTAAAACTAGTATCAATAAGTATTGAATACAGAGTTTGATTGGTAGATGCTGCTGGGAATCTAAGCAAACACAATAAAAGCTGCATGTCCATGCTGCTGATAGGAGCTTGGGTTATGGAGGTAGGCAGAGGAGGAGAATATTGACTGCCCAATGAATACAAAATACTGATTTGTCCCTGCACTACAATTCACCAGCAACCAGAATCTTTTCTTTTTTCTTTTCCCCTTCTTTTCCTTTGAAAGAAGAAAGAAAATTCCAACCAAATAGATGATGCGTGGTGGCCTTCACTGAGGTTGACAAGTGATAAAGGTTTTGCTTCTGAGAAAATTTACATATAATTTATCCTCACAAAAGTAAGATGAAGGAAGAAAGCAAAGGTATTCTCTTTCATCTTTTACAATAATGTGAAACAAAATATATTTGCCACTTCATGGTAAAATCCATACACTTTTAACAACTAGAATTCTCCAGCTCTAAAACTTGAACCATTTCCAGTAGAGTCCATGTTATGGAGTCCAGAGGTAATAGCAAAACATTAATTCTACTCACTAGTACTCTCAATATATAAAACTTGAAAAACAAACCAAAGGTGAAGCAGCAAGCGATGAATGAAAACAATATTGCCGGGGGGCGCTTTGCAACCATGAATCATGTTACAAGGGTGTACAAATTTCCCAAACCATGGTTAATTATTGAGGAGAGTTCAACTATATACCCCATATCAGCATCATAAAATTAACAGCTTGATCATCATAATCAAAAGGCTCAAAAATCGCACTTTATTGTCTTTTTTTTTTCTTCTCCTCTTTTTCTTGATGTCTACGCAAATTACGGACCAGAGCGATAAGGACCGTCACAGTTGAACCGCCCTTCCATGTACAGACTAGAGAGATTTTGAGGGTGAAAGCCCTCCATCATCACAAATTGCATCTCCTCTGATGGCTTCCAGTGCCTCTTCCTTTGGTTTATAAACCAGTTGTTGATTTGCTTCTGATCAAGTCCGGTTGATTCAGCCAATGCCGCCTTCTCCGTTTCCTGCTTTGTTGTCATATCGATGTGCGTATGTGTTAGACAGTTTGCTCAACTGATTCTTCCGCATTAGTGTATTATATAATAATCGCTGGTGCTAATGAAAGCAATACACTACCACAATGCCCGAATGTTCCTACTTCAACTGATGTACACTACACCAAGAACATGAACATGCTGCCTAAGTGTTTGTATCGGTATGTGATATGTTAGACAGTTTGCTCAAACGATTCTATATATCTCATTAGCGTATTATATAACAATAACTTGTGCTAACGAAAGCAATAACTACCATAATGCCCTAAAGTTCCTACCTTAACTTATCTACACTACACCAAGAACAAGAACATGCTGTGAGCACTTTAGCTGCCCAAGTGCTTTTATAGCTTATCTTGGTCGTTAGAAAATGATAGGCTGGTACAAGTAAATGTGCGGAAAAAAACACTAACCAAATCGATTTAAGGTTTTCCTTACAGAGGACCTAATTAAACAATGAGGACCGATAAAAGGAAGATTAATGGGGAAAAAGTGTAGTAAGATTCATACCGATGGATACGGCCATCTGTAGTGCAGCTCCCACCAGCTGAGTAGCTTGTGCCGGGCTTCCTTTGGTAGCTTCCCTTTTTTTTTCTTCTTCGATAGATGTTGCCGTAGACTGCTCAAGTACCCGCTGTACTTCTTTAATAACTGAAGCTTCAGCTCTTTCTCATTCTCAGCGTGATCGTTCCCAGGAAGATCGTTTCCTCCACAACTTGCATCCTGGTCATCCTCTGGTGATGCAACTCCTCCGTGGTTTTCCTCTGTGCAATCGGTCAAAAGTAGATTAGTTTAACTGGTTAGAAAATTCACTGACACTTGAAAAAATTTGCAAGTAATCCCATGTTGGAGGAGATAATAAGGAAAAAAGATGCAACAAAAGGTTGCAAGCGCCTTCTTCAAGCCTTTCAGATACAAAATGGTGATCTGAACTCTCTACATATATATGCCTCAAAAATAGTTGATGGATGTCCTCAACCTACAATGGTTTCTTCATTAAATTGCAACATTATGACGTCTAATGACAATTTCTCCATTATATCTTTGTACCATATTATAACTAAGAGGAAACCAAAGATACAATTGATGCACCACCCAACTCTACTGGGGGGAAACGAGAGTTCCTACCACTTCTCTTTAAGCCAGCATTTCAGTAGATCGACACATAGCTTTCAAGTTCTCAAGAAGGGTATGAAATGACCACATCTTTAAGGATCACTTATTTTCAGCAACAGGGTTGGAGGGCATACAAACACACTGATTCCTCAGTGAATACCAGGAATCGGTTGGCACTACTTGCTGCATAAAACTTGAAGGTTTCAGAATATGGAGCTTAATTGCATCAAGTGGACTCCATTTGAAAGAAACAATGGAATCTTGAAATCCATCTATATATCTGAAAAGATACCATATTTTCTTAGCCACACCATCACTCCCTAAACATTCAATTCCTACCCCATATTTCAACTCTTTTCAAGTGATCTGGTCTCAGCCTATTTCCTAAGAGTGAGCTTGAACTTGCTAGTAACCACCTTGATTATCGACTAAACCAAGTGGCTAATGTTAAATCATCTATTTGGAAAACCTATATAGAAAATATATAAAGATCCCCTTAAGAATACTTCACAATCATACATCAAACTCCTTGCCATAATATGTTCATTAACTTCTCATCAGACCTTCAAATACCTTCTCCTTCAAACTAATAATGCCCAAGATTGGGAATGTGGTTAATTATCAGAACAAAAGTTATGTAGTTCAATTGTCAGATGGCATTCTATCATTAAGTATACTTAGTCTAAAAAACAAACAAAATCAATCAAACCAATGTACAGGAGTGTGGTACCTACACACAGATCGGGAGTCCAAGCACAGTTCTTGCTAAATCTTCAACTCCGATTTCTCGGGGTTTTCAATTCGCGAGTTCAATGAACTTGATCGCGGGTCCAGTTCCAAATTTTCAATTTGATCGGCCTAGTCCCCCATTCCATTTTTTTTAAAGGGAAAGCCAGAGACCAGTTCATTGAATTGTTGACAATCTGGAAGATAACATCTTATCCCTAATTATTAATTTCTCCCCCTCCCCCTCTCTCTCTATATTTATATAGTACTAACAATTAACAAATAGATAGATAGATAAATTAATAAATTATCATGGATAAATTATAATATATGTACCAGTAACAATTAACAAATAGATAGATAGATGGATAGAAAGATAGATGAAATATAATATAGATAGATAAATTATTATAGATAGACAGAAAGATTTAAAGATAAATAGATGGAGAGGAGAGAGATGAGTTTTTTTTTTGTGGAACCCTAACATGGCCGGTGTCAGCACCGAAAATGTTAACTTATTGCACCACCACCGTGTGGTTCCCTTGTTCATCATTTATATATACGTTTTTCAAAACGAAAAAAAAACACACACCTTTCTCTCCCATCCTTTCCTCCTCCATTGGAATCTCCCACCTCCAAATTAAACAAATAGAGGAGCCAAAGATTTCTTTTTCTCTAAAACAAAAGCCGAGACTCCTCCTTACAACTCTCACTATTCTGGAGTAAGAAATGATAATGGATTTGTGCCCTCGTAAATGAACACATGGGACGTCTGCCTTCTTCCCATTTTGAACTCTGCACTGTTGCAGGAATTTAATCCGAGGAGACGAAAAAGAAGGCGACCACAGCGAAAGACTAAGACGGCAGAGCTAAAACCCTGCGGAGAATTAATTTGAATGCATGGTATGTGCGAAGCATTTTAGTTAATTTAATTACCGGAGGAGACGAAGAGCCGCATCGATGATGCCGTGTCGGGGATTGCGTTGAACTGCGACTCCGCCCTCTTCAGGAAGCCCATCGCATCTTCCAATATCCTCGTTATCTCCTCCCGATACTTCACCAGCATATCGCAGTACGCCTCCTGTATTTATAATTATTCAGAATCTGAAGACGAATAAGAAGGCCGGAGAAGAATATATTTACACACACGCACACATATATATACAGATATACACACACAGACCATGAACTGGTCGAGCTCCGGGTCGGAGGAGGCCGCGGGCAGCGGGCGGCTGGAGCCCGACGCGTCTAGGTCTCCGGCCACCGCGGAGAGCCTGGCCGCCACATCCGGTGGAGCGCCCACCTTCCAAATTAAGTAGAGTATGAAATTAAACCAGGAGATCAGGGTTAATTAATGTCTTAGGATTCGAGAAGTAATTCAAGCTCCCAGAGCGCGCGAGCGTGTACCTTTTGGCAGTCGATGTAGGCCGTGACGAGGGCGGGATACTGCGGGTGAGACATGATCCTGACCTTGAGCTCTTCTTCTTCGGAAAAAGACGACGACAGCGGACGTTGGAGGTAGGCAAGGGCGGCGGAGGCGGCGGTGGAGGCCGGACAATAGTCCTGGCGAAATACGGCGGCGGCGGCGACGGCACTCAGCGGTGCGGGAGCTGATGAGGTGCTTCCGCTGCCGCCTAAATGAGCGAGCTCCTCCTCCATGCCAGCCGAGGGAAGGGAGGAACAAAGCGGAGGACTGATGAACTAACAGTTGCACCTCTACCTGCTTGATGGAGAGTTGAAGAGGGGAAAGAAAAAGAAGAAGATGATGATGATGATGAAGGGATACAGCGTCTACTGGATCGAAGGAGGTATCGGAGAGAGGGAGGGAAGGGGAAAGCAAGGTGTATGCAGGTGGCTTTCTTTTCCGATGTCAAATCAACTTGACGAGGGGGAGTGGTGATGTATGTTCCAGTGCTTGTGCTGTGATTGCATGTACCCCTCTTTTGTTGTTATTATTGTGTGGTGGTAGGGGTTAATGCCCCTCAATACTTTGTGTTAAATTTATTAAAATTTGATGCAATGCAATTAGAAAATTAATTCCATTTTTAAACTAATTTTTTTATTAAAAAAACTCCCAAAGAGATATATAGACGGAAGCTTTTTTTGAACTTTATAATAATAAAATTTATTTAAATAATAATAAAATAGATCTTACGCATATGATAATTTGTAATTGTTTACTACTGATATATATAATATATATTAAATTGTAATTGTTTTAAAAAATATTTAATTCTCAGAAACTTTGATAAAGTTGGTGGAGACCTAGGTATAAATAGAGAAAATTAATGATTTGCCTATAATATTGCAAACCGATCAGCCTTTTTTTTATGAGTCGAACTCCATTGAAATTTTGTCAATAGAGGAGGGGGCCACTAAGTAAAGTGAACGCTTCGGTCGAGCTGCAAGCGTATATATTTTGCTAGGTTACGTGGGCAGTGCCCCCCACCTAATAGCTCTAATTATTTTGTAGCATCCTTGACTTTTGCATGCGACTAATTAAGATAGCATATCACCGCTCAATTGCATTGGTCAGGGAATATAATATAAATATATAGTTTTCGATAGGCATGTAGAGATATTAACTTATTCCTATGCTTAGAAATAGTTGGTAGAGATTAAAATAAAACAATATTTATTTTAGGAATCATTCGGATTCATGTTTATTAGAAAGTAGAGTAGCATGGATTTACTTCGATATATATTCTTAAAGAGAAGCCACGGGCCGATGGGCTTCTTCGGATAACAAATTGATTAATGCATCCGTTTCATCATTCCAATTTTTCTGTAATTTTTTTAAAAATCTTATTTATTAATAATATTAGTTATTTTATATAAAAAATTGCACCACCAGGAGCATATTTGGTTATCTCTTATTCAACATGTCTTATAGTGTTTATTATCCCAGTAGTTCAATTATTTCCCAAACCTTTTAATTTAGCGGCTTATTGTTGATATATAAATATTAAGTACGCAGGACAAGCAGCGTTTCATTAATTTATTAAGTACGCTGCAAGTGATGAAGATGCCGCCGCCGCTGCACTGCGCGCGGAGGCAGCCGATGGACGTCGACGGCCACCGCACCACCCGCGTGCAGTGCCCGCACTTATCTCCGGCGGCGCTGCTGTTGCTGTTGTTTTCTTTCCTTTTCTTCTTCTTTTCCTGTTTAGCACGGCAGAATAATTAGACTTCAAACTGATTGCCCAACTTCAAATAAAATGTAATGGATTTGTAATTTTATGTGCTAAAAGTATCACCAATTAGGCATTAGCTTTTTTTTTACGCTTCCATCGCGTATTTGACTTAGCAATCGTATATATTGTTGCAGAATATATACGGGCATAGTAATTAATTATACGATGACACATGCAGCATCGATCGTTTTATTTTATTCGCCCGTCCAGAATACATATCACGACAGTTTATATTATCTATTTTCCAAGTACTTTTAGGCTGCCTATTCTTGATTTATATATCACGTAGGGCATGCTAAGTATATAAACTTTTAGTTATGAAGTCGATCTCAGTAAGGGCGCTGCCCGATGTAGTTTCCCGGCGGGCTGTAGTTGCAGGTGATGAAGATGGCGCGGCTGTTGCACCGCACGCGGGCGCAGCCGATGGCCGTCGACGACCGCCACACCACCTGCGTGTAGTGCCCGCACACCTTGCCGGAGGCGCAGCTGTTGCTGCTGTAGTCGTAGTACTGCTTCTCCGACACCCAGGAGTTGACCGCGTCCGCCGCCGTGTAGTCGCGGCCGTAGCCCCGGAAGAGGTTCTCGCCGTAGCCGCTGCCGCTCGAGTGCTGCAGCCGGCAGTCGCCGATGCGCTGGTTGGCGTAGCTCTGCGCGAAGGCGGCGACGGTGGCGTCCCAGTGCACGGGGGGAAGGTTGGCGCGGGCGGCGTTGTGGGCCGCAACGAAGTCCTAGAGGGAGTTCTGGGCGAGGGCGGGCGCGGCGAGGACCGCCACCATGGCGAAGAAGAACAGCGCGAGCAGAGAGCGAGAAGAAGACGTCCTCAGCTCAGTGAATTCAAATATCGATATTATTTATTAATTTTGCTGATGGAAGGGGAAGAAGGCAATTGATGTGTATTTATAGACGATGAGGGGGCAACGCAAATGTCTACGGTTTGATTGGAAACATAACATAATATTCGAAGAGCACCTTCTTTTTCCTCAGTATGGATGAAGATTTTTTATATTAAATCGACTAATGGAAGATGTTCTTAATTTGGTGCGCTCATCATGCAGTACTCTTTCCATAGTATAGTATTTAAATCCTACTTGATTCAAATGCATGCATAAGTTTACACTTTGCAGCATCCGTGTTTTCTCAATTAGTCTTGTTTTCTTTTTTAACTTAAAACTAACGGAGCCATTAATTCATATGATATACATATATATAATAATTGAAGAGCATTTTCTTTCCGAATAATTAATAAAACTGACGCCTAGTAGGGAATTGATAAAACATTAGCTCTTTATTTTTTATGGCTCGATCATAGTATAGCAGGTACAGGCTTTCTGTTTGAAAAATAAAACTAATGGGAGCACCGATAGAGTTGAAAAAATTAACTTTTATATGCTCTAACTACACCTATTATGATTGAGCTCACATCAAGTACCTCTCCAGCAAATTTGGGTTTCTTTTTTAAATGATTAATTAGATCTAATCAGTGCTGGCCGATAAATGATTTAAGCCCATCGATTAAAGTTGTTGGTCGGATGGATGAGCGCAGTTTGATCGCTCATTTGTCTAGATTGATTGGTTGATTTTATTAATTAATGGTCAAGTCAATTCAAATCTACGGCGCACGTCCACGCGAAGCATCGCAGCAACGCTGCTCTCTTTCATCCTTCCTTTTTCTACCCTCTTTTCAACGGCAAGAGGGGAATGCCAGGAGAGAAGAAAAAAAACAATCAAACGTAGTTTTCCACACAACGTATGAAAATTAGTTAGAAATTGATGGGTACACGCAATCGTATATACTTTTATCCAACATTTTGTTTGATGATGCAAACTCCAAAACTCTAGTTAGATCGATGTTAGCTTGGTCAATATATAATTGTTTTGAGCGCATAAGATAAAATCGGTGATTAGAATGGAATTGTTGTTATCTAGATCGCTTGATTAATTAATGGTCAGGTCATTTTAAATTAATTAACCGAATCTACTCCCACATACACACACACACACATTTGTCGTTCTTCATCCTGCCCTCTTTTCCACGCAAGAAGAAAATGTTAGAAAATTTTAAAAATAAGACGTATGACAGTTAATTTTCCACATCCGGTTGAAAAATAGTTAGAAATTGAGAGTAATAATCAACATGCCAAAATCAACACTGCATTTCAGTAACTGATATCGTACCTTTGGACACTAAAATTATAATACTTGTAAATCAACCGCAGGGTCTCTAAATCTTCATACTCATAAGCATCTATAAGAGTATTATCTTAGATTGTCGTAAGCTTTGAGCTGAACTTGCCTTACATGATAAATTTATTTATTATCTCCCTATGTATGCATTCAGAGTAGCATCACTTCACTTCAAGTACTCAACTATGATCGAGCTAAATTTTAGCCATGCACGATCACATAATGGAAAATAAGGATGCATGTGCACATTACTAATGAAACATCGTCGATCATATTAATTCATTTTTGCACAGTACATACATAATTAAATATATTATTTTCAGGACATTTACGACTGAATTATATATATACGAGTGGGCATGCACTCGCCACGTGCATAAATTTGAAGTAATTTATTAAGTGGATCGTCGATCTCAGTAAGGGCGCTCGCCCTCGACGTTGCCCGCCGGGTCGTAGTTGCAGGTGATGAAGATCTCGCCGGTGGCGCACTGCACGCGGGCGCAGCCGATAGCCGTCGACGACGACCACACCACCTGCGTGTAGTGCCCGCACATATGGCCAGCGTCGCAGGTGTTGCTGTCGTAGTGGTAGTACTGCTTCTCCGACACCCAGGAGTTGACCGCGTCCGCCGCCGTGTAGTCGGCGCCGGAGCCCCGGAAGATGTTCTCGCCGTATCCGCTCCCGCTCGAATGCTGCAGCCGGCAGTCGCCGATGCGCTGGTTGGCGTAGCTCTGCGCGAAGGCGGCAACGGTGTCGTCCCAGTGCACCGGGCTGAGGCCGACGTCGTCGGCGTTGCGGCCGGCGTTGTGGGCGTCGACGAAGTCCTGGGGGGAGTTCTGGGCGAAGGCGACGGTGGCGAGGACCGCCACGGCTACGGCCAACGCGAGCGGAGAGCGAGAAGACATCCTCAGATTAATGGATATATCCGGATGAAGTAATTGGTTGATGGAAGAAGAAGCATGCAGTGGATGCCTATTTATAGATGGTGAATGAAAAATAAAATAAAAAATCTTTTATATATTAGCCTAACAGTATGCATTTATCATTACAAGAGGCCGGTCCGCACGTCAGCACATGCCCGCTAGATTCATTTTATAATTTCAAATTTATATACATTCAACAGTGACTTCAGATTTTATATCTTTTGGATACAAATTTTCAAGTACAAGCTGACGTCGATTTCGTATATATATAATCTTAAACGTATTTGATTTTATCTGAATTGATGAATGGTGGAGTCAACTTTTTTAATTCAAAAACTAGAACGCTGCAAGCATCAAGCAACGAGCATTAATTTTTTCGTGCAGAACACGGTCGATCCAAAAAATGCCTTGCAATGTTTCTTTGTGCTGGTAGAATCTAATTTTTTGGTCGATTTCTCATCTGTTACTGCAGCGAAAGGGGACGAACTAGTTCACATAAAATCAGTTTGAGTTGGGTGAGGTGGCATGCTGACTTGGTATTTTTACCATCGAATATTTTGTATTACTTGCCACGTGTTATAGCCACTTAGAATGGATGGGAGAAAATATTTTTACTATATTAAAATCTTTGAAACAGAAATATTTTTATAGTATTTAGAATTATTATACTCTTATATATATTTGAAACAGTATTCCTTACTAATTCCTACACCGATTTTTTTTATAACTAAAGTATGAGTCAAAATATAAATTTTGTTTTATTTAATTTTTAACTCAGTAAGTCTTGAACCGAGTATGAATTTTACCATTTTTATTATTAATTCATTGAGTACGATGACTCGTGTTAGTTAGTTAGATGCTTTAAGAATTAAAATTAGTTTTTTATTTATATTTTATACTTCCGTTAAGTATTTAATATAGTAATTGTACGTATGGGCATAATATACGTGCAGCATCAATCGCTTCCTTTTATTTGCCCGTCCAGAATAACAGTTTTTATTATCTATTTTTGCAAGGACCTTTTAGGCAGCCTATTATTGATTTATATATCGGGTAGCAGGACATTCTAATTATATTCGGCTTTTTATTATGAAGTCGATCGCTTCAGATAGGGTTTCCGGGCAAGGGTGTACTTGCAAGCCGTTCGGCTTTTGCCCAAAACGTCGAGTGACGTGAATTTACTTCGATATAAATCCCAAAAGATAAACCACGGACCGACGGGCTTCTCCGGATAAAAAATGGACTGACGCATGCGTTTCATCGTTCCAATTTTTCTGTAAAATTATTTATTTTTTAATAATATTAGATTCTTATATAAAAAAATATTGCACCATCGGGAGCATATTTGGTCGTGTCTTATAGTGCTTATCATCCCAGCAGTTCAATTATTTTTCCAAACCTTTTAATTTAAGCGGCTTAATGTTGATATATACGCGTCTTAATTAACTTATCAAGTACGTTGATATCAGTAAGGCTTCCGCCGGGGAAGGCCGTAGTTGCAGGTGATGACGATGCCGCCGCCGCCGCACTGCGCTCGGACGCAGCCGATGGATGTCGACGGCCACCACGCCACCTGCGTGCAGTGCTCGCACTGTCGTTGTTTTTTTCTTTCATTTTCTTCTTCTTTTCCTGTTTAGCACGGCAGAATAATTAGATTTCAAACCGATTGCCTGACTTAAAATAAAATGTAGTGGATTTCTAATTTTATGTGCTAAAAGTATCACCACCTAGGCGTTAGCCATTTTTTTATGCTTCAATTGAGTCTTTGACTTAGTAATCGTATATATTGTTGCAGAATATATACGGGCATAGTAATTAATTATACGATCATACGTGCAGCATCGATCGTTTTATTTATCTGCCCGTCCAGAATACATATCATAACATTAATATTATCTATATTCCAAGACCTTTAGTCTGCTTATTCTTGATTTATATATCACGTAGGGCATGCTAAGCATATAGACTTTAATTAAGAAGTCGATCTCAGTAAGGGCGCTGCCCGACGTAGTTTCCCGGCGGGCTGTAGTTGCAGGTGATGAAGATGGCGCCGCTGTTGCACCGCACGCGGGCGCAGCCGATGGCCGTCGACGACCGCCACACCACCTGCGTGTAGTGCCCGCACACCTTGCCCGAGGCGCAGCTGTTGCTGTTGTAGTCGTAGTACTGCTTCTCCGACACCCAGGAGTTGACCGCGTCCGCCGCCGTGTAGTCGCGGCCGGAGCCCCAGAAGAGGTTCTCGCCGTAGCCGCTCCCGCTCGAGTGCTGCAGCCGGCAGTCGCCGATGCGCTGGTTGGCGTAGCTCTGCGCGAAGGCGGCGACGGTGGCGTCCCAGTGCACGGGGGGAAGGTTGGCGCCGGCGACTGCGGCGCGGGCGGCGTTGTGGGCGGAAACGAAGTCCTGGGGGGAGTTCTGGGCGAGGGCGGGCGCGGCGAGGGCCGCCACCATGGCGAAGAAGAACAGCGCGAGCGGAGAGCGAGAAGAAGACATCCTCAGCTCGCTGAATTCTAATACGTATATTATTTATTGATTTTGTTGATGGAAGTGGAAGAAGGCAATTGATGTGTATTTATAGACGATGAGGGGACGATGCAAATGTCCAGGGTTTGCTTGGAAAAATCAAATAGTATTTTTTTATTAAATGGACTAAATAAGATATTTTTAATTTGGTGCATGTCCTCTTCCCCTAATATATTATTTAAATCTCATTTTGCTCAAATGCATGCAAAAGTTTACAATATTTAAAAGTAGTGAATCTTTAACTCACAATATGAATAGTCAAATTATTTTAATTAGACAGACAGGTATTTTTTTTAATCAAGAGGCAATATACAGAGCTTACGCCCTTCTAATTAAAGTAACTAAGACTTCCTAAGATTAATACTCGTTGAGTTAAAAAACAATTGCATTATCCGGCACAAAATATATATATTAAGTGGAATGCTATAAATATTACTTTTTAAATTTATATTATTTGATTTATAATAAAACTAACGCCTAATAGAGGATTGATAAAAGATTAACTCTTTACCCGTGATGGCTTGATTTAATTGATCTAGGCTTTCTGCTTGAAAAATAAATCCAATAGGATCGCTGATAATAAAGTGGAAAAAATTAACTTTTATCTATTACAACTGCACCGATTATAATTGAGCTTGCATCAAGTACCTCTAGACCAACTTTGAGTTTTTATTTTTAAAATGATCAATTAGTAATAATTAGTTTTGGCTAATAAATGACCTAAGCCCATCGAAGTTGTTGATCGGATGGATGAATTCTACTGTGCATAAAGTGATCTTTCAAGTAGTTCTAAAATGCGAAATGAACTCTATTTGATTGCTTATTTGTTCTTTAGCTTGATTGATTGATTTAATTAATTAATGGTCAAGTCAATTCAAATCTACTACGTCTGCGGACTTCAAGGAAGCACGGCAAAAGGGTTGTTCTACTTCATCCCTCCTTTTTCCACCCTTTTTCCACGGCAAGAGGAGAATGCCAAGAGAATGAAAAAAAAAAAATCAAACTTAATTTTCCACGAAGTAATGGAATTTAGTTAGAAATTGATGGGTACACGCAAATAAGAAGCATCGTGTGTGGATATATATATATATACACCATATATATACTTTAATGTAACTTCTTTTTGTTTGATAGTGCAAATTCCAAGACGCAGATAACGTTTTTGTAATTGTTTTAAGCGCATAAGATAAAATCGGTGATTAGGATGGAATCGTTGTCATCTAGATTGATTGATTGATTAATAGTCAGGTCATTTTAAATCAATTAATTGAATCTACTCCCACCATCAGCACTCGCATGTGTGCGTGTATATATTTCTTTTTCCTGCTCTCTTTTCCACGCAAGAAGAAAATTAAGATCTACGACAATTAATTTTCCACGTTTGAGTGGCAAATAGTTAGAAATTGAGACTAATAATTAATATATCCAAATCGACATTGCATTGCATTCCACTGATAATTGTTTTTATTCTTTATATTCAGATTGACATCACTTCACTTCAAGTCTCAACAAATATATATATATATATATGTGGCAAACTATAGTCGAAGTAACTTTTAGTTATATATTATCTCAGGATTTATTGGCATAGGAATTAGTGATAGATATACATATTACCAGTGCAACATCGTCCATCGTATATTAATTCATTTGCGCCCATTCCATACATATTTAATACTGATTGTTTTCAAGGCATCATACAGGCCATTTATGACTGAAAAATATATATGTATTATATAATTATGCGTGCGCATGCACTCGCCACCTGCATACTTTTGAAGTAATCTGTCAAGTGGATCGTTGATCTCAGTACGGGCGATCGCCCACGATGTTGCCTGCTGGGTCGTAGTTGCAGGTGATGAAGATGGCGCCGCTGTCGCACTGCACGCGGGCGCACCCGATGGCCGTGGACGACGACCACACCACCTGCGTGTAGTGCCCGCACTGCTGGTTGTCGGCGCAGGTGTTGCTGTTGTAGTCGTAGTACTGCTTCTCCGACACCCAGGAGTTGACCGCGTCCGCCGCCGTGAAGTCGGCGCCGGAGCCCCAGAAGAGGTTCTCGCCGTAGCCGCTGCCGCTCGAGTGCTGCAGCTGGCAGTCGCTGGCGCGCTCGTTGGCGTAGCTCTGTGCGAAGGCGGCCACGGTGTCGTCCCAGTGCACCGGGCTGAGGCCGACGCCGACGGCGTCGCGGGCGGCGTTGTGGGCGTCGACGAAGTCCTGGGGGGAGTTCTGGGCGAGTGCGACGGTGGCGAGGGCCGCCACCGCGACGGCCAACGCGAGCAGAGAGCGAGAAGACATCCTCAATTTAATGAATTCAGGATAATAATATATATATCCGGAATAAGTAGTTGGTCGATGAAAGAAGAGGGATGCAGTGGATGCCTATTTATAGACTGTGAGGTGAGGAGGAATGAAAAAAAAAACTATTGTATTACCATTAGCTTAGCAATATACGCACACAACTGTATATATGTATTGTTCAAAGAGGCCGGTCCACACGTCAGCACATGCCCACTGGATTTATTCTATAACTTCAAATTTATATACATTGAACAGTGGCTTCAAATTTTATATGTTTTGGATACAAAATTTTTACATACAATCTGACATTAATTTCGTTTCCATCAACTACTCAAGTCCGTAGAAGAAAACTCATCTCACTAATCAATGAACTACTTAATTGTGCAGAGATCGAAGCTGGAAGGTTAGATTTAGAGTATATTCCATTTTGACTTGCCTCCATAGTAGATGATGTCGTATCTTTATTTTCAAGAGAAAAAATGAATTGAGGTGTTATTTTATCTTCTTTCTCTAATTGCAGAATATTAGACGCAGCTTGCTGTTTATGTTTTTGATGACATTTCTAATCTTATCCTGGGATTCCCGAGGAGATTTTGATAAATAATGACAAATCTAGAAAGCAGCTCTATCAAAGTAAGTATATTTCCATTTTCTCTTCAGATACATCCCAATGCCTTTAACTTTATTATTACTACCTATGTTTTAGATTTTTTTTTTTTTTTTACATTCCAGTTGACAGAATGAGGTCTCATTTTTATTCGACTCAGTTTATGAGTTGTCTGCTAAGCAAGCAGCATGCACAGTCATTCACAAAGGTACCTGATCCAATGAACAACTTCTCTTGTTCATTGCGGTATTGGAGTTTGCACAAAAAGTGGGTAACCTCCCACTCCCAACATGCTGCATTTGTTGATGCACTGCTCCACATCATTACACAATGAAATGCTCGTTAAATTCATTCTCTCCTTTCTGATAAGCTTTAGCCTGTCCATCAGCAGCAGCTTCATTCACTCTTCCTGCCGCGTGTAGGTCTTTCAACTTTGCAAAATTGTTTGAGACAAGAGAGATGCTACGATCAAGAGTCTTTCTCATCATCATCTCTGAGAGGATTAGCAGTGTGGTCAGTTTCATTCACTCGAATTCAACAAAAAATGACCGGTCAACTCGCCACGTCGACCTATTTTTAATTAAAAAAATGCTCGTCTGCCCCTCCTCCCCCTTCTCTTCTCGGCCTCTGCTTCTGCAGCGCCCTCGCCGGCGCCACCCCACGGCCTCCGCGCAGAAGCCCTCCCCTACTTCTGCAGCCATCCACCCCACGGCCTCCCCTCTGCAGCGCCACTCCCCACCCCACACTGGGGATGCTACCCTTATGTCCGGCCGCAGCGCCGGTGCCTCGGATGGTGGCGACGAGCTCGACACCGGGTGTATGAACTGCCGCGCGAAGAACTCTGGCATCTCCGGTGGAAGCATCACAGTCGGGCTGGCGCCCACCAGGCCGGCGAGGGCCGTGTTGCCCCACCGCCCCCATGACTTGAATTTAAGTTTGTGTTTTTATCTCCAGTTGCTTCGATGATTTCCTCCTCGAACACCACCGCCTCTCCCCCTCCCTTTACTTCTTTATTTTCATTTTCCGTTTTCACCGATCATGTAACGGCGGCGGTGGCGCCTCCTCTGCTCCCTTCCTCGCCCCCTCACCCCCGGCACATTTTGTTCTTCTAGTTTGGGCTGGCCCATTTATCATTTTGGATCTTTTCCAAATTTGTACGAACATTCACATCCTGCAATTTCATTTCAACGGGGTAATGCTGAAATATTTACACTGACTTAATAATTTGATGTCGTTCGATTACTTGCACGGATGGAATGCTTGGAGAGGATCCTATCCCCTCCATCGGATCCTGGGATCTTCTCCAACGTTTCCTGTAAATGTACAACTTAAAATTTTACGTGTAAAAGTTTAGAAACTCGTGTATCCGGATTCTTCACGATCCACCGTTGGATTATAGGCACCCGGTACAAACGTTGGAGGGGATCTTCTCCATCATCAGGCTCATTGGGAATATTCAGATCTTCTCCAAAATGGCTTATAAATGCAAAATATACAATTCGATTTCAACGAAAATACTCCATCGTGGGTATCGAATCATTGATGATCCAGCGTTTGAATTACTTGCCCCCGGTACAAGATTTGGAGAGGATCAAGAGCAACTCCATCTTTTCTCCTGTTGTTTACGGAAGTGTGGTCGTCCGTACAAGAGAGGAGAGGTGGTGCGCACCTCAGGGTGCTCAGTGCGGCCGCCGCCTACGGCTGCAAGCTCCTCCTTGGCTGCTCCGATTCCTCCCTTCGGATTTACGGCCGCTCGTCATTCGATGCTGAAGGCGGCGGCAGCAGCGATGACGGTCCGTCGCCCTCGCCCTACGTATTGGAGAAGACGTGTCCGGGTTCTGGAAGCGAGACCCATGGCCATGGAGGTGTGCACCTCCTCTTCTCCTTTTCGGAGAGGGTAGCCCTCCACCGGCTCCCCAATTTGGAGACTGTCATAGGGATGGGGAAGACGATCTGCCTTCTTCCCATTTTGAACTCTGCACCGTTGCAGGAATTTAATCCGAGGAGAAGAAAAAGAAGGCGACTACGGCGAAAGACTAAGACGGCAGAGCTAAAACCCTGAGGATAATTAATTTGAATGCATGGTATGTGCGAAGCATTTTAGTTGATTTAATTACCGGAGGAGACGAAGAGCCGCATCGATGACGCCGTGTCGGGGATTGCGTTGAACTGCTACTCCGCTCTCTTCAGGAAGCCCATCGCGTCTTCCAATATCCTCGTTATCTTCTCGCGATACTTCACCGGCATATCGCAGTACGCCTCCTGTATTTATAATTCTTCAGAATCCGAAGACGAAGAAGAATAAGAAGAAGGCTGGAGAAGAATATATTTACTCGCATATATACATACACATACAAACGTTGAACTAGTCGAGCTCCGGGTCCGAGGAGGCCGCGGGCATCGGGCGGCATGAGCGCGACGAGTCAAGCTCTCCGGCCACCGCGGAGAGCCAGGCAGCCACATCCGGGTGGCGCGACCACCTTCCAATATTGAAATCGGAGAGAGAGGGCGAGAGGTAGACATTGCTTTAGTTAAGTTGCAAGTTTATATATTTTGCTAGGTTATCATATTTTGCAAATTTGGGTAGGGGCCGTAGTTGCAGGTGAGAAGATGCCGCCACTGCTGCACTGCGCGTGGGCGCAGCGGATGGATGTCGACGACAGCCAAACCACCTGCGTGTAGTGCCCGCACTTATCTCCGGCGGCGCTGCTGTTGCTGTTGTTTTCTTTCATTTTCTTCTTCTTTCCCTGTTCACCACGGCAGAATATTAGACGTCAAACTGATCGCCTAAATTAAAATAAAATAAAGTATCACCGCGTATGCATTATCCATTTGTTGTATATATTATTGCAGAATATATATGGTCATAGTAATTAATTATACGATGACACATGCAGCACCGATCGTTTTATTTTATTCGCCCGTCCAGAATACATATCATAACAGTTTATATTATCTATTTTCCAAGTACTTTTAGGCTGCCTATTCTTGATTTATATATCACGTAGGGCATGCTAAGTATATAGACTTTTACTTATGAAGTCGATCTCAGTAAGGGCGCTGCCCGTTGAAGTTTCCCGGAGGGCTGTAGTTGCAGGTGATGAAGATGGCGCCGCTGTTGCACCGCACGCGGGCGCACCCGATGGCCGTCGACGACCGCCACACCACCTGCGTGTAGTGCCCGCACACCTTGCCCGAGGCGCAGCTGTTGCTGTTGTAGTCGTAGTACTGCTTCTCCGACACCCAGGAGTTGACCGCATCCGCCGCCGTGTAGTCGCGGCCGGAACCCCAGAAGAGGTTCTCGCCGTAGCCGCTCCCGCTCGAGTGCTGCAGGCTGCAGTCGCCGATGCGCTGGTTGGCGTAGCTCTGCGCGAAGGCGGCGACGGTGGCGTCCCAGTGCACGGGGGGAAGGTTAGCGCCGGCGACTGCGGCGCGGGCGGCGTTGTGGGCGGAAACGAAGTCCTGGGGGGAGTTCTGGGCGAGGGCGGGCGCGGCGAGGGCCGCCACCATGGCGAAGAAAAACAGCGCGAGCAGAGAGCGAGAAGAAGACATCCTGAGCTCACTGAACAAGGCAATTGATGGAAGGGGAGGAAGGCATTTGATGTTTATTTATAGACGATGAGGGGGCGATACAAATGTCTAGGGTTTGCTTAGAAAAATCAAATAATATTCGAAGAGCATCTTCTTTTTCCTCATTATAGATGATGATTTTTTATTATTAAATGGACTTGTAGAAGATATTTTTAATTCGGTGCGTTCGTCATGCATGTCCTCGTGCAGTATTCTTCCCCTAAGATATCATTTAAATCTCACTCGGATCAAATGCATGCGTAAGTTTACAGCATATACGTTTCCCCAAGGAGGCGTGTGTTGAACTTGTCCAAGATGAATATGTTAAGTTGAATGCTATGAATCTTAATTTTCAATTTATACGATTCTATTTAGCTACCCTCTCTCTCTCTCTCTCTCTCTCTGTATATATATATATATAATAATTGAAGTGCATTTTCTTCCCGAAGAATTAATAAAACTAACGCCTAATAGGGGATTGATAAAGCATTAACTCTTTATTTGTCATGGCTTGATCGAGTACAGTTGGTGTATGATTTCTGCTTTAAAAAAAATCTAATAGGGGCGCTGATGATAAAGTGAAAAAATTAACTTTATTTGTTACAAATGCATCGACTGTAATTGAGTTTTTTAGAAACAAAAAATTGATCAGTTCTAATCAGAGTTGGCGAATAAATGATTTAAGCCCGTCGATTAAAGTTGTTGATCAGATGGATGAACTTAATTTGATTGTTTATTTGTTCTTCTAGATTGATTGATTTAATTAATTAATAGTGAGGTCAAGTCAAATCTACTACGCGCGTCCACGTGAAGCATCTTAACACCGTCGTTTTCTTTCTTCCTTCATTTTTCTTTCTTTCTCTACCCTCTTCTACGACAAGAGGTGAATGCCAAGAGAAAAAAAAAGAATCAAACGTGATTTTCCACGCAATATAGGAAATTACTTAGAAATTGATGGTTACACGCAAACAATAGGAAGCATTATATACACACACACTTTTATCCGACATTTTTGTTTAATAATGCAGACTCCTAAACTTTAGTTAAGTCGACGTTAGCTTGGACAATATATAATTGTTTTAAGCGCATAAGATGAAATTGGTGATCAGAATGGATTTGTTCTTATCTTGATTGTTTGACTGATTAATAGTCAGGTCATTTTAAATTGTTTAACTGAATCAACTCCCGCCTGCAGCACTATATATATATATATATATATATATATGCGTATATTGATTGTTCTTCTTCCTGCTATCTTTTCCACGCAGGAAGAAAATGACAGAAAACTTTCAAAAATAAGATACATGACAATTAAACTTCCACATTTGATTGAAAAATAGTTAGCAACTGGGAATAATATTTATATTTCCAAATCAACATTGCAGTTCAATAACTAAAATCATACTTTGCTCGGAAAAATTACAAATACTCAGTTAATCTCTTTTATATATAGAGGGAGAGAGATTGCAAAGCAGCTGCAGGATCTCTAAATCTTAATACTCATAAGCTTATATAGATCGAGGAGGCCAGAGAGTGGATTAATAACATACCCTCTTTTTTTACTGTAATTTACCACTGTGATAGTTCATTAGGAGTATTATCTTAGGCTGTCATCAGCTTCCAGCCGAACGTAACTGATGTGATAAAAAAAAAACTAAATATATATACATAAATATTCGAATTGTGGCAAACACTAATCGAAGTAACTTGTAGTTATATATCATCGCAGGATTTATTGGCATGGAAATTAATGATACATATGCATATTTCTAATGCAGCATCGTCCATCATATATTAATTCATCTGTGCCCATTGCATGCATTATCAATACTGATTATTTTCCAGGCCTTTTACAGGCCGTTTATGACTGAATTATATATTATTATCATACGTGAGCATGCAGTCGCCACGTGCATTTATTTGAAGTAACTTATTATTATGTGGATCGTCGATCTCAGTAGGGGCGCTCGCCCTCGATGTTGCCCGCCGGGTTGTAGTTGCAGGTGATGAAGGTGTCGCCGCTGTCGCACTGCACGCGGGCGCAGCCGATGGCCGTCGACGAAGACCACACCACCTGCGTGTAGTGACCGCACTGCTGGCCGGTGGCGCAGGTGTTGCTGTCGTAGTCGTAGTACTGCTTCTCCGACACCCACAGGTCGACCGCGTCCGTCGCCGTCCAGTCGGCGCCGGAGCCCCAGAAGAGGTTCTCGCCGTAGCCGCTCCCGCTCGAGTGCAGGAGCTGGCAGTCGCTGGCTCGCTCGTTGGCGTAGCTCTGCGCGAAGGCGGCCACGGTGTCGTCCCACTGCACCGGGCTGAGGCCGACGCCGACGGCGTCGCGGGCGGCGTTGTGGGCGTCGACGAAGTCCTGGGGGGAGTTCTGGGCGAGGGCGAGGGTGGCGAGGGACGCCACCGCGACGGCCAACGCGAGCAGAGAGCGAGAAGACATCCTCAGATTAACGAATTCAGATATATAAATATATCCGGATGAAGTGATTGGTTGATGGAAGAAGAGACATCCAGTGGATGTCTATTTATAGGCGGTGAGGTGAGGAGGAACGAGAAAAAAATAAAATTCATTTATATATTAGCTTAACAATACGTGTATCGATTATTCAAAGAGGGCGGTCCGCACGTCAGCAGAGGCCCACTAGATTTATTTTATAAATCAACTTTATATACATTGAACTGATTTTATATATTTTGGATATAAACTTTTTAAAGACAATCTGACGTCGATTTTGTTTCCGTCGGTTGATCAACTACTTCCTGGATATATATTTAATCTTAAATGTATTTGATCTTATCGGGATCGATGAGTTTGAGATCAATCAACGAGCATTACGTTTTTCAAGCAGAACTAGATTGATCGAAACCAGTCAAAAACAAGGAACTAACAAGAGAGAACTTAAATTGGATTTTGACAGGATCAGTATCTGTAAAGATAAAAAGCATAGTCCCATAATAAATAAAAACATATAAAATATACTTTATTTACGGAGCTGCGGCGAGGCGCTCCGCCGCTGCTTCGGCCATCCGAGCGTGCCAACTTTTATCCTCTTGGGTACCTTTCCAAGAAACAACCAATGCAGTTTAGGTAATTTACATCTCCATTTTTTCCAGTTTTTTTTTTTATTTACAATTTCTGATTCTGAATTAATTTTTATCCTTGAGGCTACTTCATGAAGGGTCGGTTGTTTTTGTAGGTCAAAAATCATTTACTATCTGGCATCTTTGTGATTTTTAAACATCAGTAGGGTTTATAGTTTTTGCTGCTTGGAGTCAGTATCATAAGGTCAAGAAAGCTCTTCATAAACTAGAAGAGCTTAATACGCAAGCAAGTGTTGCTAAATCTCAATCTCATGTATCTCTTTTTTTTTTGCCGCTCGTAGGTCTTTCAACTTTACCCTGTCTGATAAGTCAATCTCATGTATCACCAGCTGCTTCATTCACTTTTCTTGCCGCTTTAGGTCTTTCAACTTCGCAAAATTATTTGAGACAGAGAGATGCTACGATCAAGAGTCTTCCTCATATCATCTCTGAGAGGACAAGCGGTGTGGTCAGTTTCATTCGCTTGGCTTCAGTTTCTGCTCAGCGCAGGGATCGCCTGCAGGAACTCAACTTTGTTTTTTTTATCTCTGCTCGAGTGTCGTGCAGTACTTAGCTTTAAAATAATAATTTTTAAAAACAACTATGAAAAAACTTTTTTCAACAAAAATGAGCGGTCGGCCACGTCGACCTATTTTTTAATTAAAAAATGCTCGCCTGCACCTCCTTCCCCTCCTCTCTCGGCCTCTGCTTCTGCAGCGCCCTCCCTGGCGCCACCTGACAGCCTCCGCGGAAGCCCTTCCCCCCTGCGGCCACCCCCACCCCACGGTGGGGACGTTACCCTCATGTCCGGCCGCAGCGCCGGTGCCTCGGATGGCGGCGGCGGCGACGAACTCGACACCGGGTGCATGAACTGCCGCGCGACGAACTCTGGCATCGCCGGTGGAAGCACCGCTGTGGGGCTGGGGCCGACCATGCCGCCGAGGGCCGTGTCGCCTCCACTGCCCCCATGACTTGAATTCAAGTTTGTATTTTTATCTTTAATTGCTTCGATGATTGAGGCGGCCCCGCCTCCTCTTCTCCCTTCCCCGCGCCCCGCCCCTGGTCTCTTATTGTTCTTCTACTTTGGGCCGGCCCATTTTTTGTGTGGATTGTATCCAAATTTATACGAACATTTGCAATTTCATTTCAACGCGTAATACTGAAATATTTACGTTGGATAAATAATGCGGTGCCGTTAGATTACTTGTACGGATAGAATGCTTGGAGAGGATCCTATCGCCTCCGTTGAATCCTAGGATCTTCTCCAACATTTCCTGTAAATATACAACTTAAAATTTTACGTAAAATTGTATTTTTACGTGTAAAATTTTAGAAACTCGTGTATCCGGGTTATCGACGATCCACCGTTAAATTACAGTCACCCAGTTCAAAGGTTGGAGGGGATTGATGATCCAGCATTGAATTACTAGCACCCGGTTCATGATTTGGAAAGGATCAAGTCCTACTCCATCCTTTCTCCTGTTGCTCGCGGAAGTGTGGTCGTCCATGCAGCGAGAGGAGAGATGGTGCACTGCACAGCGCCGACGACTCAGTGGAGCACCTCACGGGCGCCCGGTGCGGCGGCCGTCTACAGCTGCAAACTCCTCCTCGGACGATCCGATCCCATCGCCGTCCGGCCTCGAGATCTAGGTCGAGCCCTAGGTGTTGGAGGAGACGGTGTCCGGGGTTCTGGAAGTGCACCCGGTGGCCATGGAGGTGCACCGCTCGCGGCACCTCCTCCTCTCCCTCTCGGAGTGGGTAGCCCTCCACCGGCTCCCCAATTTGGAGACCGTCGTAGCGATCGGGAAGACGCAAGGCGCTCACGTCTTCTGCTGGGACGATAGGAGGCAGAAGAGGGTCTCAATCTACCGACTTGATGGTGCGGACTGGATGATTTCCTCCTCTCCCTAAATCAACACCCCATTTACACATCTTCCTTCGTGATACTTGCGTCTTCATTTGCAAATTTTGCACGATAATGTTTTCTTTTATTTTGATTTCTCAGACCTTGCGCTTTACTATTTACCGGTTAATTGATTTTGGTATCTCCAATCAAGCAACGAAGGAATGTCTCTTCTGATCATGGAGGATAGAGTTGGTAATTTTATCAATATATCACGGCATCAAAGATTCAAGTCCATAATGTCCTTGATTACATGCTTGCTTCTGAATAATGGTGATATTATGTTATATTTTTCCTTTGAAAACCCTGCTTGGTAAGTGCTGAATAAAAGACTTGTATTATTTGCTTCTGTTTTATATTAAGGATGGCAATTGCTTATAAGCTAAGAGAGAAATAGAGTTATCGTAAGTGTGCTGGTTATGCATATTCGTACTCTTTTATTAATTTCACCGGAAGCATATTGAAAGAACTCGTTACTTGTGCAAATTTTTTCTCTAGGCATCTTGGTTTTCAAGTATTACATATTTTTGTCTGATAACATCACAGCGACATACTGAACTAAATTCTTTTGGGTGGTGGTCGAGAATTTGTGGAGGTCAAGGAATTTGGTGTTTCTGACCTGGTGAAATATATGGCCTGGTGTGGGGAGTAAAAGGGAATACATGATAATGAACAGCACTGGTGCATGGTCAGAGATGTCTTCTTCTGGGAGGATTGCTCCATCATTGGTTGTTCGTCTTCCCTCAGGTGAGCTCCTTCCTGGAAAGCTACTTTCGCTGCATTTCATCATTGGGCTTCTTGAAATGCAATCACTGCTTGAATATAACCACCTAGGGTTATCATTTAATTTTCCTTTTTTTCCTTTTTCTATGTTAACTGAATTACGGATTGTGGAAGGAACTATTTTAATCTGAATTTAATGTTCTAAATTTTTCTTCACTATTTTCTAGTCTAATCATTCAGGAGATCCTTGCCGCTGGTTTACAATGTCTAATTTATCAAATATGATTCTAAGGCTCACACCTGGATGACCATCCAGTGTATCGACTAAAATTTTTGAACCATTATCATGCATGGGAACTTGAGCTATGTGTTAATCTGTAGGAGTTGCTATATTGGGACCGAACTATATAAAAGTTGTAATTTGTTTGATTAATGTTCAGCACCAAAGTTTTTCTTTTCAAGTAACGCTATGGGTTGAAAGTAGTGGAATCATACCTGAACTTACATAAGTTGATACCTTGAGGTGTAAAACATTTCTCTTAATCACTCCATTTACCTTTTCTTGTGGCATTATCCATAAAAGGAGTAAAATACTAGATACCAGATCTTTTACAGCTCCAACAAATTGCAAATCCTGAAGGCTATGCACAAAAAAGAAATAATACATATAAATACTAGATTCCTCATCTTTTAAAGTTTCAAGTCCCAGACCTGAAGGTTATGCATAAGCAAAAGTGAATAAATGAAAACTCCCAGACCTGAAGGTTGTGCATAAGCAAAAGTGAATAAATGAAGAAACATATGCTCTATTTATTCTATATACAATAATGATAAAAATATATATATATATGTCCTGGATCATAATCGACAAGTAGAATGGACGTAAGATTTTTCATGCGCAGTCTTTACTTGATCATTATTAGAATCTTCCTTGTACAGAATATATGATTGATTCTCGTTGATGCATATCCTATAATAGATGTATTTAGTAATAGTTAGCATTAAAAACTCCGTGATCTTTAAGTCCAGTTGACTGTTTAGTAAACCAAGTTTGTTTAATTGTTTTAAAAATTAGTTAGAAATTGATGGTAACACGGAAGCATTATAAATAAATAAATATATATATATATACTTTTTAGCTAACTATTTGTTTGATCGACGTTAACTTGGTCGTTATATAATTGTTTTTATCTTCTTGACTGATAAAATTGGCGATTATAATGGAATTGTTCTTATCTGATTGACTGATTAACAGTCAGGTCAAATTTTCATTAATTGATTGATTCTACTCCCACCTACAGCATTGCGGATGTGTGTGTATAAATTAATCGTTCTTCTTCCTCCTCTATTTTCCACGCAGTAAGAAAATGACAGCATTGCGCTTGTGTGTATATAAATTAATTGTTCTTCTTCCCCCTCTATTTTCCAAGTAATAAGAAAATGACAGAAAATTAAAAAGGAAGATGTATGTCAATTAATTTTTCAATTTGAGCAAGACTTTATCAGTAAAGAATTCTAGTTAGACATAAGGGTATTAATTTAATATATATACGTATATATAGAAATATGTAAGTTTAGTACTTATTAAAATTTAAAAGTATTATATTACAATAACTAATATCATAATACATAGATAGATTGTAAAGTAGTCATAGAATCATAAGGGTATACTTATTATATTACAATAGCTCATATTATACTAGGCACCTCATTAAATTAAAAAAATATTGTACTGCAATAACTAATATCATAATAGATAGATAGATAGATTGTAAAGCAAGTATATAGTTAAATTTAGCTTATGTGATAAATTAATTTATTCTGAATATAAATAATGGAAAACTATAATCGAACTAACTTTTAGTCATATATTGTAACATGATTTATTGGCATGGAAATTGATGATGCATAAACATATTACTAATGCAACATCGTCGATCATATATTAATTCATCCGTGCCCATTGCATACATATCATATTGATTATTTCCCAGGCCTTTTACAGACCATTTATGACTGAAATATATATATTGTTCTTATTATACGTGCGCATGCAGTAGCCACGTGCATTTACTATGAAGCAGATGGAGCTCAGTAAGGACGCTCGCCCGCGATGTTGCCCGCCGGGTTGTAGTTGCAGGTTATGAAGATGTCGCCGCTGTCGCACTGCACGCGGGCGCAGCCGATGGCCGTCGACGACGACCACACCACCTGCGTGTAGTGACCGCACTGCTGGCCGGTGGCGCAGGTGTTGCTGTCGTAGTCGTAGTACTGCTTCTCCGACACCCACAGGTCGACCGCGTCCGCCGCCGTCCAGTTGGCGCCGGAGCCCCAGTAGAGGTTCTCGCCGTAGCCGCTCCCGCTCGAGTGCTGCAGCTGGCAGTCGCTGGCTCGCTCGTTGGCGTAGCTCTGCGCGAAGGCGGCCACGGTGTCGTCCCAGTGCACCGGGCTGAGGCCGACGCCGACGGCGTCGCGGGCGGCGTTGTGGGCGTCGACGAAGTCCTGGGGGGAGTTCTGGGCGAGGGCGAGGGTGGCGAGGGACGCCACCGCGACGGCCAACGCGAGCAGAGAGCGAGAAGACATCCTCAGATTAACGAATTCAGATATATAAATATATCCGGATGAAGTGATTGGTTGATGGAAGAAGAGGCATCCAGTGGATGTCTATTTATAGGTGGTGAGGTGAGGAGGAATGAGAAAAAAATAAAATGCATTTATACATTAGCTTAACAATACACGTATACTATTCAAAGAGGGCGGTCAGCACGTCAGCAGAGGCCCACTAGATTTATTTTATAAATCAACTTTATATACATTGAACGGTGACTTGTTCAATGTATGTAAAGTCTTTAACTCAGTAAGTCCATACGTCAACACAGGCCACTAGATCTGTTAAGAATTCATATTAGATTTTTTTTTCTTTTATTTTTATGCTTCCATTAAGTCTTTAACTCAGCTGATAAATGATTTAAGCCCATCGATTAAAGTTGTTGGTAAGATGGATGAACTTAATTTGATTGCTTATTCGTTCTTTAGATTGATTTTTTTTTTATTTTGTGAATATTAAACAAACAAACTCTAGTTAATTATTTTAACAAGATAAGCTTGCACATTTACTCCTGCACTTTGCTGTATTATTTTTACTTTTACACTTTGTTGTATTATTTTTTCTAGATCGATTGATTGATTCAATTAATCAATGATTCAGTCAAATCAAATCTACCGTGCTGTTCTCTTTCTTCATTTCCTTTTCTATCCTCTTGGGCCGCTGCAAGAGGAGTGCTATAACCTTAAGGTTGAGAGCTCATAAGGATGCATCCAAAGAAGAGCACGACGCTTAGATCTAAACTCGAAAATACCAACTAAAGATGTATCGATCAAATAAAGAGTTGAACAAACACATGGATGAGAGAACCCAAAGGTGTTATTCACCACAAATTCAATGATATTAAAAATAATAAGCTCTAAAAATAAGTAGGATATTATCTTATATAAATCAAATAAACTCAGAGATGGATTAATTTGAAATTAGATTTAAAAAGTTAAGAGCAATATTTTTATTTTTTTATTATTCTAGCTTACATCTTTTCTATTTAAATAGTCTTCTCAAGTAGATTAATAGTGTCTATAATATTTCATTGTACACGTGGAATTTCTCTTGGATGAATCTTAGTTTTAGTTGGGGATGAGGAGGGGAAAAAAAATCAAACTTAATTTTCCACACGATATAGGAAATCAGTTAGAAATTGATGGTTATACGCAGATAATAAGAAGCAATATATAAGCAAACTCAGAAACTTTAGTTATATATTGATTGTTCTTCTTACTCCTCTACTTTCCACTGAAGAAGAAAATGACAGAATCTTTTTTAAAAATCATATGCATGTGAATTAATCTTACGCATCGAGCAGTGTAGGCGGAGACTAATAATCAATGTATCCAAATCAACTTTGCATTACAATAACAAATACTGTAAAGCAGTTGGGGTCTCTAAACTTCGTACTCACAGGCGTATACGGACAGACTGGAATGCTATAAATAATAATTAAAGTGTATTTTCTTTCTAATTAATCAGTACGTACTGAGGTTTACGATCAATACTTACCAAATTTTAAAAACATCAGTAAAACTAACGCCTAATAGGAGATTGGTAAAGCATTAACTCTTTATTTATTATGGCTTATAATTGGTGTGAAAAATAAATCTAGCAGGAGCACCCATAATAAAGTGGAAAAAATTAACATTTATCTGTTACAACTGCACCGATTATAATTGAGCTTACATCAAGTACCTCTCCAGCAACTTTGAGTTTTTTTTTTTAATGATTAAGTAGTTCTAATTATTTTTGGCCAATAAATGATTTAAGCCCGTCGATTAAAGTTGTTGATCGGATGGATGATTGCTGATCTGTTCCTCTAGATTGATTGGTTTAATTAAATAATGGTCGAGTCGATTCAAATCTTGTACGCGCGTCCTCCTGAAAGCATCGCTTTTGTTATCTTTCTTCCTTCTTTTTCTTTTCTTTTTCCACACTCTTTTCCACGGCATGAGGTGCATGCCAGGAGAAAAGAAAAAATCAAAATTATTTTCCACACAATAGTTAGAAATTGATGGTTACAGGCAAAAACAATATATATATATATGCACACTTTTTATCTAACGTTTTGTTTGATAATGCAAACTCTCCAAAACTTTAGTTAGATCGACGTTAGCTTGGTCGATATAGATTGTTTTAAGCGCATAATGAAATTGGTGATCAGCATGGTTTTGTTCTTATCTAGATTGATTGACTGATTAATAGTCAGGTCATTTTAAATTAATTAATTGAATCTACTCCCACCTACAGCGTCGCGCATGTGTACATATAAATTGATTGTTCTTCTTCCTCCTCCCTTCTCCGCTTGAAAAGAAAATGATTGATTTTTTTTTTTAAAAAAAAGATGTCTGACAATTAATTTTCCACGTTGAGCAGCTTAACCAATGCTGATAATTAATATATTCAAATCAATACATATAGTACGAGCTTTTTTAATTAGAGTAATTAAATTTTACATGGGAGATTATGTATTCAGTAATAGTTGAGTCTAAAGAAAATTAACATATATATTCTAATTATGGGAACTATAATAGAAGTAACTTCTAGTTATATATTATCACAGGATTCATATAGCCTAATGATATGCGTATATTATTCAAAGAGGTCGGTCCACAAGTCAGCACATGCCCACTAGATTTATTTAATAAATTGAAATTTATATACATTGAACGGTGACTTCAAATTTTATATCTTGCAGATACAATTTTTTTGATTACAAGTTGACATCGACGTCGTTTCCGTCAGTTGATCAGCTACTTCTGGTGTTTGATCTCATCGGGATCGATTAATTAGTGAACAGCGGAATCAATTTTTTTTAGTTGATCAACTATAACGTAAGAACTTGCGGTAAGAGCCTCTTCTTCTTCTTCTTCCTGCAAGCAAGGACTTGCGGCAACAAGTAATAAAAACTAACTGACAATTCTTGATTTATAAATAACAGAACAGTTTTTTACTATCTATTTCGAAGGATCTTTTAGGCAGCCTATTCTTGATCTATATATCAGGTAGTAGGACATTCCAAGTATATAGACTTTTAATTATGAAGTCGATCTCAGTAAGGGCGCAGCCCGATGACGTTTCCCGGCGGGATGTAGTTGCAAGTAGCAGGACAAAATGCGGTGCGGGGCTTTGCCCAAAACGTGGGTTAAAACTCCCAAAATGCTGCATTTTTTCCCAAATTTGTACGAACATTTACAACTTGCGGTATCCAGCTCGTTCTCCATCTTCTTTCTTCTTCTGCCACGGGCCGGCCAATTTATTTATGTGGATCTCTTTCAAATTTGTAAGAACATTTACAACTTGCAATTCCATTTAAACGTGTAATATTCAAATATTTATATTATGCCGTTCGGTACCTAAAGTGTACGTCCCTCTAGTTAGAGTAATTAGACTTTATACAGTAGGATTATGAATAGGATCCTATAGCTTTCGTCGGGTCCTTGGATCTTCTCTAATATTTCCTGTAAATATACTAAAATTTGATAAGCGCATGTATCCAGGTCATCAACGATCCACCTTTAGATTACTGGCACCCAATACAAAGATTGGAGGATCTTTTTCAAAATATTCTCCAAACAGGTGTATAAATCCGCACCGAGTACAAGTTTCGGAGAGGATCGCGGAATTGTTGTCGTACGTACAGCGAGAGGAGAGATGATGCACCGCCGAGCGCCGACGACTCACCGGTTCACGTCAAAGGAGTGCCCGGTGCAGCCGCCGGCTATGGCTGCAAGCTCCTCCTCGGCTGCTCCGGTTCCTCCCTCCGGATTTACGGCCCCTCGTCATTCGATGCCGCAGGCGGCAGCGATGATGACGGCGCATTGCCGTCCGACCTCGAGATGATTCCTACGCGTTGGAGGAGACGGTGTCCGGGTTCTAGAAGCGCGCCCGGTGATCATGGAGGTGTGCGCCTCCTCCTCCCCCCTCTCGGGTTGGGTAGCCCTACACCGGCTCTCCAATTTGGAGACTAGACTGTTGTAGCGATCGGGAAGACGAAAGGAATTTGGTGTTCCTGACGTGGTGAAATATATGGCCTGGTGTAGGGATTAAAAGGGAATACATGATAATGAATAGTAGATCTGGTGCATAGTCAGAGTTTTTTTTTTTTTTTCTTCTGGGAGGATTGCTCCTTCGTTGGCTGTTCCTCTTCCCTCAGGAGAGCTCCTCCTTGGAAAGGTACTTTTGCTGCATTTCATCATTGGGCTTCTTTATCGACTATTTTCTGCTCATCAAAACACTGAGATTTTTGTACGGTTACTTTATTGTTTGATGTTATGATTCTCACCCTTCTTATTAATGGTATGTCGTGCATTTTTGTTCCATGTGATATCAGCATTTTGTTACTGTGGTTACCTAACCCTTATGTCTGATGGCTGATGAATGATACTTAATACTGTAAGCTAACCTAATCAAATGGCTGATGAAGGATATATAATATTGCGTCTCACCGTGACGAAGGAACATATGTTGAAGTGAAGAGGTGGTGGCTGGTTGTAGATGTGGAGCTGAAATAGAATGGAGGCGGGGTTGTGAAACCTATGGGCTAGGTATGGCAAAAGGGTCAAGATGAACCTGTGTTGGAAATGAAGGTTGCATCACATAATTTTTCATGACAGAGAAACATTACATTGAAAAAGCTTAGGCTGCAATTGAAATTCTCATTTGAGAGCAGAATTATTTTATCTGTTAATCTCGGAGCAAAATTATGCTTTACTTGTTTGGTTACCATTCATCTCTCTTGGATTCTCTAGCTGTCAGTGTAAGTATGTTAGGTGTCCAACTCTATTTGCTGATTTTAATGAAGCAAATATAAAGGCAGGCATAACAATGAGAACTCTCGAGCAACTTTGAGTTTGTTTTTTACATGATTAAATAGTTCTAATCAGTGTTGGCGAATACATGATTTATGCCCGTCGATTAAAGTTGTTGATCAGATCGATGAACTAAATTCGATTGCTTATTTTTTCTTCTAGATTGATTGATTGGTTTAATTAATTAATTGTCAAGTCAATTCAAGTCTACTACGCACGTCCAGTTGAAGCATGGCGACAGCGTTGTTCTCCTTCATCCTTCCTACTTCTACCCTAATTTCCACGGCAAGAGGAGAATTCCAAGAGAAGAAGAAAAAATCAAACTTAATTTTCCACACAACATAGGAAATTAATTAGAAATTGATGGATACACGCAAATAAGAAGCATCTTCTTTTTAACAGTATTTTACCACCTTGATCGTTCACTAGGAGTATTATCTTAGATTGTCATCGGCTTTCAGCTGAACTTACCTTATGTAATATTTATATATATATATACAAATTAACATCACTTCGCTTAAATTAATCAGCAAAAATATATATACGGCAAACTATAATCGAAGTAACTTTTAGCTATATATAATCACAGGATTTATTGGCAGGGAAATTAGTGATACCTATACATATTACTAATGCGACATCGTGGATCATATAAGGGCGCACGCCCACGAAGTTGCCCGGCGGGTTGTAGTTGCAGGTGATGAAGATGGCGCCGCCGTCGCATCGCATGCGGGCGCAGCCGATGGCCGTCGACGACTGCCACACCACCTGCGTGTAGTGCCCGCAGACATGACCGTCGGCGCAGGTGTTGCTGTCGTAGTCGTAGTACTGCTTCTCCGACACCCACAGGTCGACCGCGTCCGCCGCCGTCTAGGCGCCGGAGCCCCAGTAGAGGTTCTCGCCGTAGCCGCTCCCGCTCGAGTGCTGCAGCTGGCAGTCGCTGGCTCGCTCGTTGGCGTAGCTCTGCGCGAAGGCGGCCACGGTGTCGTCCCAGTGCACCGGGCTGAGGCCGACGCCGACGGCGTCGCGGGCGGCGTTGTGGGCGTCGACGAAGTCCTGGGGGGAGTTCTGGGCGAGGGCGAGGGTGGCGAGGGACGCCACCGCGACGGCCAAAGCGAGCAGAGAGCGAGAAGACATCCTCAGATTAATGAATTCAGATATATAAATATGTCCGGATTGAGTAATTGGTTGATGGAAGAAAAGGCACGCAGTGGATGCCTATCTATAGACAGGGGTGCAAATGGTCGGTCCGGGCACGGCACGCTAACGTGCCGTGCCTGGCGAAGTGTATAGACTTTTTGTTACGAGGTCGTTCTCAGTAAGGGCGCTGCCGGACGAAGCTTCCCGGCGGGCTGTAGTTGCCGGTGATGAAGATGGCGCCGCCGTTGCACTGCACACGGGTGCAGCCGATGGCCGTCGACGACCGCCATACCACCTGTGTGTGGTGCCCGGACTGCTGGCCGGAGGCGCAGCTGTTGCTGTTGTAGTCGTAGTACTGCTTCTCAGCCACCCACAGGCGACGGCGTCCGTAGTCGCTGCCGGAGCCCCGGAAGAGGTTCTCGCCGTAGCCGCTCCTGCTCGACTGCTGCAGCCGGCAGTCGCCGATGCGCTGGTTGGCGTAGCCCTGCGCGAAGGCGGCGACGGTAACGTGCCAGGGCATGGGGGGAAGGTTGGTGCCGACGACGACGTCGGCGGCGCGGGCGGTGTTGTGGGCGACAACGATGTCTTGGGGGGGGGAGTTCTGGGCGACGGCAGGTGCGGCTAAGGCCGAGCGAAGAACAACGAGAGCAGAGAGCGAGAAGAAGACATCCTCAATGATTTTTTTTTACAACTTATTTGAGTATTAAATATTCAGCCTTATAAATTTTATGGAAGATAGAAGAATGTAATGGACGTCTATTTATAGAAAGACGAGGGAAGTGCCAAAGTCACAGCGCTTGTCTGGAAAATTATCTTCTTTTTTTTCTTTTCAAATGTATATATAAAGGGAGGAATATATTTATTTACCAAATATATCGTTTTCCACATTGACCAAATGAATACATGATAAGTTAACAAAATGTATTTTTCCAAGTGAAGATGCGATGCTGAACATGTCCAAATGAATTCACCGATGCCAATTTTTCATTAAACACGCAGCATCCATCATTATTTTATTCGTCATATCCATAATAACGCATCAGCTTAAGGGCTTTTTATTATTTATCACGTGCGTACAATATCCACGCAGTCGTCGGTCTCGTCTCAGTAGGGGCGTTCCCCGACGATGTTGCCCGGCGGGTAGTAGTTGCAGCTGATGATGACGGCGTCGCCGCTCTCACACTGAACGCGGGCGCAGCCGATGGCCGTCGACGACGACCACACCACCTGCGTGTAGTGCCCGCACACATAGCCCCCGTCGCAGCTGTTGCTGTCGTAGTCGTAGTAATCCTTCTCCGACGCCCAGGAGCTGACGGCCTCCGCGGCCGTGTAGGAGGTGCCGTAGCCCCAGAAGAGGTTCTCGCCGTAGCCGCTTCCGGTCGAGTGCTGGAGCTGGCAGTCGACGGCGAGCTGGCTGGCGTAGTTCGCCGCGAAGGCGGCGACGGTCTCGTCCCAGCGGACCGGGTCGAGAGTGACGCCGACGACGGCGGCGCGGGTTGCGTCGTGGGCGGCCACGAAGTCCTCGGAGCCGTTCTGGGCGAATGTGGCTTCGGCCAGGGCTGCCGCGGCGATGAAGAACGCGAGGAGAAAGCGAGAGGACATCCTCAACGGATCTGCACTGGGTACGAAATAAAAAATGGTGATGGAAGGAGAAGGCAAACGGTTCGTGTCTATTTGTAGACGATATGGAGGGGGATGCAGATTAAAGAGTTTTTTTTTTCATCTTTCGTTTCATCGTTGTTCCAAGAGGGATGCAACGTGTCTGCACATGTCCACCACCACACTCATCCATAATCCTTCTCATCCACTTGATGAATTCATACCTTCCATTTTGTGATATATATATATATCAAGAAAGAGAATAAAATAATGATTTAGTCTACGACGAAGGCCTATTTATACGACGTTACGCGAGTTGACTTGGATTTAATTAGTTGACCCGACTACTTCATGTGCTAGCGAACGTAGAGTATAATTTATCAGCTGCGTATAGTTCGCAATTTGAGTTCAGAATGATTAATTTTTCTAAAAGAAAAAAAGTCAATTCGAATTAAACTAACGACGTCCGCATAAAACATGGCAGGCGAGGTCTTCATTAGCAGGAGGAATCCGGCCCGTTTTTATTTTGGATCGGATCCAATGGGTCGCTCCATCAGGCCCTCGTATCAGCATACCCTCAGACTCACATCATCAAATTCTTATAAAAAATTTACTGTCTATCTGCATCTGCGAAATATTTAGCTCCACTTCACCTCAGCTCAACCCAAGCAATACCACGTGAAAAAAGAATCATAAGAAGATTTTGAGATGATGCCACGTTGCAGTCGGCAAGCTAAGGAGTAGTCTGGCTGAGTAAGTTTGGCGAATGATGAAAAGACTGGAAAGGATAAGTAGGAGTTTTACCTGCACCTTCCACGTATGGAGGGGGTTAAAAGAAGGAGGTAATTATGGAGGGTGGTGCACATGGCGGCAATAATTAGACGATCACAAGGTGTTGCACGGGAGTCAAAACACGTAGAAAACCACATTAATTATAAGATCAACATGCCGCACCGCACTCGTGTCGGCAATGCACGTTTGCATTTCCCTCCCCGACCGAATATTCCACGCCCCTAATTATTCACTTTTTTCCCATTTATTTTTTATGCAAAATATCATTACTTTCTTTTTTTATTAATTTATATACGAACGAAGGAGGTAGAAGCAAAATAATAAAGTACTTAATGTCACGACCAAGTACAATGAACGCCTATTATTTTTATAGAAGCCACGTTATATGTTTTAATTTTATTCTCTTGATAGTTCAATATTTTTATATTATTTTATTACTCCTAAATCATACATCCCATTAATCAAAATAATAAAGATTAGCAGATTCCAAAATGTGCGCGTGTAAAAAGGGTAATTGGGGATTGTTCTAGGTGGGGGATCGTGGAGTTAGTCATCCCTTGAAAGCTCCCACCGGTTTATAGAAGCATCTAAAAAGCCTCTCGATCTCGTTTCCTTTTAGATTGTTTATTTTTTGAAAAATGTTGGTGTGTTGAGATGAGTAGTTGAGCGGCATGATACGGTCGTGAGCTGTTTGCCATCGAAGGGCGGGAGGGGAGTTTTCACCAACTCGAGCCCGACACTCTTCCGCTCAATCCTGAGGTGGCGGCCTCAACCCACCTAACCATTTCTTCTGGAGAACTTGGTGCGGTGGAGTGCCTCATCCTTCCTTCCTTCCTTCTTTTTTTCTTTTTTTTGCCCCCCTGGAAAAGAGCAGCAACAATTTTATTCCCATAGTTTTGTTTGCGTATTTCAAATGGTTTTGACCAAATGATTTCTAGCATCCCAGTTATTCGTGGTTTTGACCGCATTATCACGAGAGCTTCCTCTTTCAAGATAATTTATAAACATTTCCCGGCGCATAAATCAGGATGACTTTCAAAAGAAATAAAAAAATAAAATTGAATATATTTATAATTCTCAGTATCCGCATCCGAATGCGACGCACAGGAATGAGGTCAAGAGCCCACAAATTACGATGGAAATTGAAGACGAGCGCACCTCAAAAAAGTCAACAAACCCCAACACCAAATACTGCAAGATTGCTTCCTAAACTCGGGGCTTCCGATTCATTTGTCCTCCTCCCACGCAATCGTTCCTCCACGATTAGGTTAATAAAAAAGATAACCTAATCGAAGCGGCTGCATCCAATCAATGACTCGGCGGCCGCATCCAAATGTCCCCCAATTCCCTCCCCTCACGTTCCTCTTCTCTTCTCTTCTCCCCCTCTTTTAATGCTAAATAAGTAGACGGACAGAGGGCCGGCCGTGCCGCCGCGGATTACGCGCTGACTCGGCGGCACGACGACAGGCCGCCGCCCGAGCCGGCCCGGTCGATGACTCGGGCCGGCGAGAGACACACGTCGTCATCACGGAGGATTTCCGGAGGGCATCTCGTCGTCCCACGTGGCATGTCGGCGGTATTACCTGATTTCTATTCGATACGTCCACGTGTTTAATTTAATATCGCGAGGAGTTAAAGAAAAAACTACGGGGACCAAACTATATATATATAAAATCGTCTTCTAATTTTTTACCCAATTTCGTACCCCGTGATTAGAAAGCCATGGGGCCCGTGGGAGTGGCACCGGGAAAACTCAGAAGGGAATTGAATTGGGTGCGTAGGTTTGGCCGGTACGCGTCCTGGTCATCTCCCCCATATGCGCATGTCGTCCTCTTGAGCATCATCATCGTCATCATCAATGTGATGACAGCCAATTAATTCGGTGCATACATATATATATAAATAAATACATTAAAATTAGTTATCTGCCTATTTGGATCAAACCTCTGCCTGCATATTAATATTACGGTGAATAAGAATGGCCTGGGTATATCTATTTTTGTACGGCGGTGGTGTGTGAGGATTGCATATTTTGCCACATCCCTTGACCTACTTCCAATTAATATCCGAGCAAATATCATGCAAGGATGACAACCTGTTTGGTATCTATCAATTCCATACTCCTTTTTATTTGGTCCCCCTAAAATATGTCATGTCATATTTTACCCTCTGTAAATTTTTTTTTTGCGTTTAATTACCTGAAAAAAAATTAACTTAGTTTTCCATCAATACGTTTCGATGAAAAAAACTGTTTCTTATGAACACAATATGACATTGTATATATTAGAAGTAGATGTGAGGAGCACAATGTGAGTTTTGCAAGTAATAGAATTAACCAAAGAAGAGAAGGGAAGTGGAAAGCGCTGGCTCTCTCTCTCTCTCTCTCTTATTATTAAATATTAATTGATTAACGCTGTTTCTGCTGCACCTCCCCCAGCTGGCCTTTCTTTTATTTTATTCCTCCATATTTTTATTTTTATATGCTGCCAAAGTTCATCTGTCGGTGCTCACCACTTGGATTATTTTTCCTTCACCCCCCTAACTACGTCCTGTTGTAATGTATATATAAATTTTTATTTCTTCTACCAACAGCATTTTTTATATATGAGGAAAGAATTAAAGCCCGGTGGTAATGCCCTAAAAAATAATAGAGGCAGGTATCCAATCATTTACATAAACCATGGCGCGACCTGAGATAATATTATTAAAGTAATTAAGGGTTTTCTCAATTACATCCGCACAGTACTGTTCTTTTCTAACAATTTTATTAATCTACTAAATGGAAAAATATATGCGCGAGCGAACTGCGCTTCCCTTATTATTATATTATTCTTTAAAAAAATTAAAAGAGTCCGATTTGACTTGACCGAGTCATTTACTTCCTATTTTGTGTAATTTTATTTCCCTTTTGTCGTAGAATTTTTTTGAAAAAAATAAAAGATCGGCGGCAGACGTGTTGAGCTGTAAACTTCTTTTATTCGCGTCTCTTTCTCTCTCTGTGTCGTCTCCACTGCTGCCGCTCTTCTTATTGCTGGGAAGGGAGAAGGGGGAAGGGGAGGAGGAAGGAGGAGGAGAAGGAAGGCCGAGACCGTCGACATCTGCAGCTCTGTCTCCTTCTTTATAACCTCCTCCCTCCGTTTTGTCACCTCCTTAGCTCGGAATCGCCCGCCCTCCCTCGCTTCCTCCCTCGCATTGCGCTCCCGGCGTCCGCTCCCGCCCGCCGAGGACCCTGATCCGCCGGGGTCATCCATCCCTGACGCCTCCTGCCGGGCGTTTTTGGGGGGGAAAGGTGGGATCTTGGCTGCGCTTGCAGGGTGTTCGCAGAGGTAATGGCGCCGCCGTACATGTGGTGGGATAAGGAGGACCACCGGGGGACGCCGGTGATTGTTAAGATGGAGAACCCTAACTGGTCCATTGCGGATGTGTCGGCCCTCGACGAGGACGGCGAGGAGTTCGCCGGCGCTGGCGATGTCGGCGCTGGCGTTACGGGAGGGGCGCGGAGGAAGGGCGCCAGAGGGAAGAACGCGAAGCAGATAACGTGGGTGCTCCTCCTCAAGGCGCACCGCGCTGCCGGGTGCCTCACCTCCCTCACCTCTGCCGCCTTCGGCCTCGTGTCCGCCGTGCGGCGGCGGGTGGCGTCCGGGAGGACGGACTCCGACGCCGCTTCGTCTCCTCCGGAGGAGAGCCCCGTTCTCCGGTCGCGGTTTTACTCCTGCATCAAGGTCTTCCTCTGGCTCTCCATCGTTATGCTCTGTTTCGAGGTCGCTGCATACCTCAAGGGCTGGCATTTGAGCGCCGCGGAGGTGCAGCACCTGGTTCTTCCTTCGTCCTTTGGCGTCCAGGGGCTCTTGGAATCGATCTACACCGAGTGGGTGAGCTTCCGGGTGGAGTACCTCGTCCCGCCGCTCCAGTTCCTCGCCAACTGCTGCGTCATCCTCTTCCTCATCCAGAGTGCGGATCGCCTAATTCTCTGCCTGGGCTGCTTCTGGATCCGCTTCAAAGGCATCAAACCCTTACCCAAGGACACCATTGGCGACTCCAAGGATCTGGAGTCCGGCAAGGACGACTATTACCCCATGGTTCTAGTCCAGATGCCCATGTGCAATGAGAAAGAGGTAAGCTCGACCTTTCCTAGTTGGATGTCGATTTATTGCGCTAACATTGCAGTAGTTGATGTTTTCTGTTGGTAATTTGTAGGTCTACCAGCAATCAATTGCTGCAGTATGTAATTTGGATTGGCCGCGGGACAAGATCTTGGTGCAGGTGCTGGATGACTCCGATGACCCCTTGACGCAGACCTTGATCAAGGAGGAAGTGGAGAAGTGGCAGCAGAACGGTGCAAATATTGTGTACCGGCATCGGGTCCTTCGTGAAGGCTACAAGGCTGGAAATCTCAAATCCGCCATGAATTGTAGCTATGTCAAGGATTACGAGTTTGTTACCATCTTTGACGCCGACTTCCAGCCCACATCTGACTTCTTGAAACGTACTGTGCCCCATTTCAGGGTGAGTTATGTGGCTGAGTTTCCACACTTTGGAAATTAGTCACTAAAGATTGAAACTTGACAACAATTTGCATTCATGGTTTTTACAGGACAATGAGGAGTTGGGATTAGTACAAGCAAGATGGTCTTTTGTAAACAAAGATGAAAATTTGCTCACCCGTCTTCAGAACATTAACTTGTGCTTCCACTTTGAGGTGGAGCAGCAGGTCAATGGGATATTCCTCAATTTCTTTGGGTTCAATGGCACGGCAGGAGTTTGGAGGATTAAGGCGTTGGAAGAGGCTGGAGGATGGTTGGAGAGGACTACCGTGGAGGATATGGATATTGCCGTGCGTGCTCATCTAAAAGGATGGAAGTTCATATACCTTAATGACGTAGAGGTATTGAAAACGACCTTTATTTTCCAACATTAGTTAAACTATTTATACTTGACGATGTTAAAGTTTTTCTTTCTCCATGCTTTTGAATTCTGTAATCAGTGCCAATGTGAGTTGCCTGAGTCCTACGAGGCTTACAGAAAACAGCAGCACCGATGGCATTCTGGCCCTATGCAGCTATTTAGGCTCTGTTTGCCAGAAATCATCAAATCTAAGGTACAAATAATTTATAAACCTGAAAACTTAATGCATGATAACTTGTTGCGTTTTTTTAGTTCTGTATATTAATATTGTTGTAAATCATAAGCTAAATGTTTTAGAAAATAGATAGATTTACTGTTCTTCATAACCATACATTAGTATCATTGTATAGACCAGCTGAAAATTATCTTTCAGATGAAACTGCTAGTTGATACTGGTTATGCACGTGGAAGAAATTTGTTATGCATCTCCTTCACTATGAAATGCGAATATTATTTGGCATATTAGATTGATATGTCATATAAGAGGAAACTGTTATAGCAGATTAGCATATTTCAATATTTTCATTTTCATGTTCATACGTTTGAGTGTAAATGAGTAACCACATATGAAAATTCATGCTAGGACTTTCAATTGAACTAAAGGAAGAACTAAGAGAATTTTATTTGAAACGATAAAAAGTGATTCACGCTGAAGGCAAATATGTATGGTCACTGCAATCCTGTGAAATTGAAACAAAAAAAAGAAACTGCTAGGACTTTCAATTAATGGTTACAGCTCTACTGAGGATGAAAATATCTGGTCATTGCTACTTAGTGAAGATGTACTTTGGTTGATACAACATTTCATTTCAGTTTCTGTCATAATTTCATTCCATGTATTTGGTGGGGTAGTACACCTCAAATTGAAATCTCCAGACCGCATTTGTGCCTTGGTTACTGCAACATCCTGAATGCATGTACGTTGTATGTAATTAGAATAACTTAACTATTTGATCCTCTCTTTCCCCTTCTTATGCCTTTGTTTTCTGTTCTATTCATGCCCTTATACTGATTCATTATAAACCTAAACCTGATAGTATACATTTTTGTTTTTTTGTCTGAAAAGTAGGTAGCCTTCGTTATTTAGTTGGCGAATGTTTCATGTTACTGACGTTTGTTATTCTTGCTGTTCTTGTTTCAGATTGGATTCTGGAAGAAGTCCAACTTGATATTTCTGTTCTTCCTCCTCCGGAAACTCATATTACCTTTCTATTCCTTTACCCTCTTCTGCATTATCCTCCCATTAACCATGTTTGTCCCTGAAGCTGAACTCCCTTCATGGGTTGTGTGCTACATCCCGGCAACCATGTCCTTCCTCAATATCCTCCCTGCCCTAAGATCCTTCCCCTTTATTGTTCCATACCTTCTGTTCGAGAACACCATGTCTGTGACCAAGTTCAACGCGATGATCTCAGGTCTCTTCCAGCTCGGAAGTGCCTACGAGTGGGTGGTCACTAAGAAGTCTGGCCGCTCCTCCGAGGGTGATCTAGTTTCCCTAGTGAAGAAGGAGCCTAAGCAGCAGCACCAACGAGGTTCTTCTGCACCCAACCTTGAAGCTATTGCAAAGGAAGAGTTGAAGCCGAAGAAGGAGTTGAAGAAAAAGCACAACAGGATATACCGGAAGGAGCTAGCGCTCGCATTCCTTCTCCTAACTGCCGCAGCTCGTAGCTTGCTCTCAGCCCAAGGCATCCATTTCTACTTTCTCCTTTTCCAAGGGATCTCCTTTCTGCTGGTGGGTTTGGATTTGATCGGAGAGCAGATCGACTGAGAGCAGGATATAAAGATTGGTAAAACCAGTATAGATGATCATTGCAGGAATTACCTTGCATCAAAGGATATTTTAGTTTCGGGGAAAGGGTGCACAACTAGACAACAGGACATGCCTTTCACACAATTACATCATTTCCCTTTCTTTGCGGAGAGAGATACAAGTAATACTTGTTGTGTGGAGATGTAGATAAAGTTCCACCCGCAGCATGCTGGATGTTTATTCTTTCATGTATCATTCTTTTTAACAAAATTTTTGATGTTTCGTTTTTGGGAATTTATCCACATCAATGTTTATCACCTTCTGTTTAAACCACTAGATAGTGATATAAGATTCATTGCCCAAGAAGTACAATAAGTTGAAATGAAAGTTGCTCTCGCTTATTTCTTCTCTTTTCAGTTGCTAAAGCCAAATACATTCATACACTGTACAATAGTATGGCCTATTGTTGATGAGCAGGCATGGATGAGTGGACCTAACAAGGGGAAGGGGGTAGTAGTACTACCCTCCCCAATCTGAAAGGACAAATAGCCAGCCAGACTGGTTTTGCTGTCTCTGGGCATTTTATGTTTATGACCTTCCTTTCCTTCTTTATTATTATAATTCATTATTAATTATTCATTTTAATAGTCGGATCACTAAAATCCAAAACTTTGGAATATTCGATATGCCAGTTGATGAACACCTGATAGCACATGGGCATCTTCCCCTTTTTTTCTCTTTCTCTGGGAGCCGATGAAGGCCTGATGGCACATGGGCATTTTTTGTTTGGATGAGCTCAGGAACAGCTATCAAGACACAAGGTATCCAAGTTTGTACTGGAGATTTCAGCATCAACCTGACCCAATTATTTTAATGTTACTTGGGTTGATGTGTTGATCGCTTTAGATGCATGCCGCGTAACTTAAAGAGTGTAAATTTAATTAATGCATCATTCAATACGGGAATGCCATAATATAACGGTGTAATTATTTTACCACATGATCGTATTAATTAACATCTAGATCGTTTAATTTTTCGTGGGTTCAGTTATAAGTAATAATAACATTAATTTGAAATTGGTGTACAAATTCATCTATGTTTACTTCTGCCAACAGAGTATCATGCATTATTATCCTAAGCAAATAAATAGTGAATCAAGATTATGCTAGCTATTTTATTCAGAGTTTTTTTCTGGTATAAAAAAATTTATTCTATTAATAGTGAATCATGATCGTACAAATTGTTAAATTTCTATTGAAAAGTACAGTTTTGAATTAAATTAAAACAATTCTTATTCGGCTGCCCTTCTGAGCTGGAGATTTCAATACCAAACAAAACAATGTGACGGACATGACAAGATCGTGAAATGAAATGAATTGTCCGGACCACTCTATACTCTATTCATGCAGCGTGACCAAATTGCCAAGGAAAACAACTGGAGGTGGATCTTTTCCTGTGAACCAACATGCTACGGGCATCTGATTAAATTTTGGAAGGCCTAAGTTATCGTAGCCCAGCAACACAACACATCCCAGGATAGCAAGAAATTTTAGACCTTGAACTCAAAGTTAACTTTTCCAATGCACACGTTCAATTCAAGAGTAGTCATGCAGCACCGACAATAATACCCCGACCTCTTGAGGTCAAATCAAGAATTAGTTAACAAACTAGGTTAAGAAATTAAAGAAAATAATATGTTCTATACAAGTTGATCATCCAAGGTCTAAGCAATTAATTTCTTTCGAAAAAAGAGGAAGGGGGAAGAGATAAGGGGAGAGGGAGGACTGTGGGGTGTTCGCTGAGCTGGTAAGAACCTTTACTGTTGTTACAAAGGTTTAAGTTTAAAACCTGCATTCATAACTTGCCTTGGCAGAAAAAAGAACTAAAAAAACAGTCGTCACATGAGGGGGCACCTGCTGTACCAGATGTCAATAAGTAAACGTCCGAAGTAGCATCATCCTTCTTCCAAGTATAGAACCTGATACATCAATGCGATACAGTCAGGACCAAAAAACAGATGGACAGATGAAGCAACAAATTTCAATAAGTTATAAATAAAAGAAACTAGGTGCTTGACTATCTACACTTCTTTTGTCATCATAAAAAACAAGATGCTAAAAGAAACTTGCAAATTTCAATCAGTCAGAAACATGACGCTAAGATAAACTTGCAAGGAACTAGGTATCTGACTATTTGCACTACTTCCACTTCTTTTTACATCATCAGAAACATGACGCTAAGATAAACTTGTTATCTTCTGGAGCAGTATCAAATATACCATAATGCTGCAAAACTACTCCCTTAAAATTTCCAAAAGATTACCATGTTTAATTCAATCAATGAAATTTAACTAAATAGACAATGATGTGTCAACGAAACTAACACCAAAACCTGGGTAGAGAGGACTGTTGGTTGCACCTGAATGGAAATAAGTAAATAATATCGAAAGCAGTTCACGTGCCTAATTTGTTTGAGCCATCAAAATGTTCTTTTGAAACATAAAACAGCCAACTAGCAATCTTTAATATTATTCTTGGGTGGATTAAGTCAACTCATCATATAATACGTTGCATTATATATAGCTACAACAATGCAAAATTGTAAAAGCAGCTGATGAAAATTTTGGGTATACCAATCAGTCATTTTCCTCCAATTACTCTCCTCATCTGACATGGGACTAAGGATACAAGATTCGCAAATTTGGGACTAGATCAACCGCAGTTGTACATGATTCCCCAGAAATTTGCTGCCTTGCAGCTATAATTTCTAATATTTTGTGTAGATCAAATGGTGCTATCAGTTTTTTATAATTAGGTGGTTATATATATAACATTGCTTCAGTTGTTCATATAGGGTAAATTGTTTGAGGGTTTGAGGTTCTGAGGGTAAATTGTTGGCAGGCACTATATCAAGTTAGCAGACTTTGCAAGCTCTACTCCTATTGCCTTCTGATATTAAATCAACGATGTTAGTCGTCCTATTTATAGATCAAGCTCAGTGGGCTGAGTAAGCCCAAGCTAAATAAGAGAAGATGGGGTATGGGTTCGCAATTACAAGGCAAGATGAAACCTGATATGCAACCAACCCAACACCACAAGTACCATAGCATTACAGACAGAAGGTGCCAAAATGATAAGCTTACTGAAAAAGCCTGTAGTATGCCTGACGATGGCAGATGAAGAGCAAACCAAAACGTCCGATAACAATCCAACAAGGAAATCTATATTTTCAGCTCAAACTTCACCAAGTTGGTCTACATTGGATTAATTGAGCCATTGAGCAAATAAATAAAATTAAAAGTAGAACCTTCTTGTAAACTCGAAGACAAACTTGGCATAAGCTAAAAGTTGAGAGTAATTTTCCAATTACAACAAAGAAAATTAAGAAGGAAAACAAAAATAAGTCGAACCTACAAAAATAAAGGATATGTATACTAAAAGAAGCAGAAAATAGAAATTTAAACAAGAAGTTAAAAGTTAGAAAAATGTATGGCTTGTACTAATAAAAACATACAATTACGCGCCATATTCCAAAGGCTCATATTAGGTTTTTAGGTGCATAAACATAATGCCTGGATGATAAGATATTTATGCAAAGGAGATGCAGTATTAGCTAAGGTCATCGTGACAGGCAAAAGTGTAAAACTACTGGTTGCGTGAAGCTACTTATTACTATTGTTAAGGTTAGACATTTTTAAAACCTAGTTTGATCAAAGAAAAAACATATTAAATCCCCATCACAGCATATAAGCAATGCTATAAAGATGCAGAATGTGAAAATAAAGTTTACTAAAGAAAGAGCTTATAGAACTGGAAACTTACTGTCTCGCACTTTGCATTTTCTCCCTCAACTTGTGAGTCAGACACTATTCTACTCCTAGTTGTCTCCCTCTTCACATCTATCGGCACTCACAGATATGCTATTTGTGAGGCTTCCATTCTGCAGATCAGAATTAAGAACAATTACTTGAACTGCTTGTTGGCCAATAGTATTTCCATATGTTCCTCCGTACCCAATCCCATTCCAACCATTCATATTATAACCTCCATAAAAACTGCTGTAGATGTAATGAGGAGGTGTTGCTCCACAATAGTTATAATAATCATAACATCCACGATATCCATAAGATCCATATGATGGATAAGAGTAGGCTCCTTGATAAGAGTCATAAGAAGATCCTCTTCCATCAGCAGTTCTTGAATTAGTACAGTTACCATTGTTCCTGTTCTTTGTAAAATTATTATCACCCCTGGGGACTGCTACTTTGACGTCAACCATTTTTCCATTCAACACATGGTCCTTCTGCTGCAATGCCATTGTCACTGACTCCTCAGAAGAAAAGGCAATGAATCCGAAACCCCTTGACCGTTGGGTTGCACTATCATACATAACAACAGCATCAACAACAGAACCGTATTTCTCAAAATAATTCTTAAGCTCAAGCTGTGTAACGCTGTCAGGTAAACCTCCTATAAAGATCTTCTTTGAGTTGTTGTTGCCATTGATAAAACCACCATTGTTACTGCTACCCCACCATCTTATATGTTGTGGACTCTGGTAATGCCTGTTTTGGTTTCTATTACCTCTTGGCATGGCTCGTTTCACTTCAACCTGTAAAACGACACCAAAAAGGCACAGTACATCACAAGATTATCAATTTCAAATCAAAGGAACCTACAACAGCACCAAACAAAGATTACTCCTATATTATTTTTCATAAAAACAACAAGCAGTGAGACCAACTTCTTACTCGTTGTTCATACAGAGCAAAGGAGAAAAAACGATAGATATGAGACAAGTACTTGGGAGAAAGAAATTCCATTGAACTTGCATTATAACAACCAAGATGATAACTTTCACAGAGAATAGTAAATTCATAGCAGTGCAAGGATGTGTACAAAAGCTCAGGTCTCAATAAACGACACAAACCGGAAAAAAATACTTCTTAAGAAACAGAACAATACGGAGTCGAAACCAATAAAAGCAAGAGAAGGGGATAAGATAACTCGTATCCTTGTCTATTCTTCCCTATAAAAGTTCGAATTCCAAATTCCATTCACAAGAGGTTCAATGCAAACAAAGAAAAAGAGATAATCAAACTGGAGTTGAAAAACAGAGCGCAGCACGACATCAAGTATAAGGAGCGAGAAAACTAACATTCTTCCCGCAAATGGCATGGTCCGCCTTCTCCAGCACGGCCTCGGCGACCTCCGGATCCGCGAAGCGGACGAAGCCAAAACCCCTTGGGTTCCCGGTGAAACGGTCCATCACCACCTCCGCGTCCGCCACCTCGCCAAACCTGGCGAAATACTCTCTCAGCGCCGACTCCCTCGTGCCGGACGAGATTCCGCCGACGAACAGCTTCGTCCGTTCCGACGCCGCCGGCGGCTCCATCTCTTCCTCTCCCTCGGGTTCTCGGGTTTTGCTGCCACTAGGGTTTTGTGGTGAGCTTGGAACAAGTACTTCATTTCTTTAAATTTCCCAGGGTATGGGGGGGAATAAATTTAGCGGTCTGCCTAATGAAAATTAGGTCACATTATTAAATATTTTAGAGAGCACAACATTAATATTTAAAATTTACTTCGAATTATATATATATATATTCAATAACAGTGATAAAATTCTGCGTAATTAATTACATTTCGTAAGGCCAGGGATTTTCTTAATCCAATGGACTACTTAATATTCATTGTTATATTAATGAAGTTGGATTTACTTAAGTTCAATATAATAAAATTAATTAAAAAATAAATTACTAGGAAATAAAAGTTATTTATACGATTGAAAGATAATTACAAAATAATTTCCTTTGTTTTTATCCCCATATTCTAAATCTTTCCTACTTCCTCCTATATTATGTTTAAATTCAAGGATAATGTTAAAGTTTAATATGAAACACGTGAAAATTAGATATAATTATATCCTGTGTTGGATTAACAATTACAAAATAACAATGTCATTTGTAATTAATCTTTTATTACAAAATAGACTTTCTGATACAAAATAGACCATTACAATATAATTTTCGGATATTACATAAAATAATCCAATTAAGTATTTCTGATTGATCAAGTTTGCATTTTAGAAATAACGAGCATATTAATCTTTGCGCATTTTCGACAAAATCTTTGTTTTTGGTTGTCGATATGCTAATTTAGAAATAAAATCATTACCGACAACTGATGGGAAAACAAATATATATAAAATAATAAACGATTACAAAATACTAGATTCTGCCTTTAATTGAGCAATGAACTTATTAAAAATTTCGTAGTTAGGTAATTTGAGATTGGGCTACCGTTTAATTTTCATTGAAGTGATTGAATACAACTATAATTGAATATTATAGTAACAAATTTCTCCAAATTATATTATTCTTCAAAATAACTTTTGTAGAGCTCCAATGTTTTTATCATAACATAAGAGTTATATTAAGAACCAAATATTTCATACTTCGGAATTCGTTTGCAAACGAATTATCTTCATTTAGATCAGAAACCTAGATTTGATACGGCGCCCCGCAAACGTAAACCAGAACATAAAATTGAACGATGGAAAATAAAATCAAAAAGTAGCCTTTTAAAAGGGCAAAAAGATAATGATAGGGAAGAGGTGCTCATATTCTATGGGTGTAATGAGTCTGTCAAGCCGATTAAAGCATTTCAGAACGAGGAATTTTTTATAATCACCGCACCAGATCTGCGACCGATCCCAAGTTGAAACAATTCGAACAAAAGTTGGCTGAAAAAACAATTCATACAGAGCAGATCTTTCTAAATCGGCTCAGACACGCATAAATGTCATCACGAAGGTCCTCGAATGAAATCTCAAACGATGCATCAGAATCGAGAAACTAAAACTGTCATCACTGCCGCATGGATCTCGATAAAACAAATCGAGCGTCACCGCAAACAAGCATTTGAAAACATTGAAATTTAGAGGCGAGCGTAACCCAAGAACCACTCGCTACCGAAAGTTTAGGGCTTTAAACGCCTCGGATACATTTAGGAGCCGAAGAAACGAAGCCCTCGCCATTGATTCTCTCAGCGATGACTGAAGATATCAACAGCAACTCCCACTGAAGCGATAAAAACAGAAGCACGAATCAAAAAAAATATACTAAAGCAAGAGAAAGTGGGGCGGAGAACGAACGCAGGAGACGAACAAGTATAAGAACAGGCAGCCGGCGAGGAGGACGCTCATCTTCTCCCCTTATATAGGGAACGGGGAAACCCTAACCCTAGTTTTAAGTGGACACGCGTCATTCAGCCATCGTATCCGGCTCGGCCCGGGGATTTTTATTGAAATTTTTTTTTAGTTGTCGAAAAAGGGAAAAAAAAGTTTCTCGGATGGGTCGGGCTGGAAATGTTTGGGCTAAAAAAACGCAACATATTGTGCTAATTTTTGGTGAGATTAATTATTCCTTAGTATGCAAAATAATTCTCTAACATATATGAACGGAACTCGCACTATACTTATTTAGTCTTTAGATGGGTCCACAGAGTTATAACTTTTTTAGGAAGAACATTTTAATTGAGTTTTAATCCCCTTTTATTTTTCTATCTATGCAGCATGAAAAAAAAAACGAAATCTAAGTTTTTCTAATACGCATAGATCGACATCAGGGATCTATTGATTATTATCTCAAGGGTGAACGATGTTGTCCCCTGTCATACTTAGTATCAATTGATAAACAGGTAACGAAGACACTAAGAACGGTCGGTCTACCTAATTAATTAGGCAATGATAATTAGACGATCAAAATAACGTTCTAGAAACAAATAAAACGTTTTAAAAAAATACATATGTGCTTGAACAATTAGTATCCTGATAAAGCATGTGTCTTTAGAATATTTATTAAGGTACTGTATTGTTTTTTAAAAAACATCAACTTTAACATTAGCTAGTGATAGACTCATAATTTATTATTAACCTAACAAATATTTAATCCGATGAGACGTTATTATTCCTGCAGTTTCCCCGTTTTAATACATCATTCAAACACTCGCCGTCTTCGTCTTCCGTTTTTGAGTTCAAATTGAAGACCGCTTGGCCTGTGCAATCGAATGCCAAAACCTTCGCGAATAAGGATGCACTGGAAGAATCGCCAAGGAATTCAACTCGACTGATCGTATTAATTTATTAAACATACGACCATTTTAGTTGTGTTTTAATTGATTAGTTTATTTAAAGTAGGATACTGTCATTATCATCGGCAAAACGTATAATCCAGAGCTATATATGAGTTTTGCTTCTATTTTTTCTTCCAGTCTAATAACTCCACGCGCTTGAGATCAAATCATCCTGACTTATCATTTTGTTTGATCCCCCAATTGATTCCTTTATTTTATCTTAATCTTAGCAGCAATGAGGAATTTCTAGAAACAGCATAAGAAGAGAAAAGCGTTGCACCATCCAATGAAATTTATTTTTTCCTACCCGGCATCTCGATCCCACAGTCATATACGGCAGGCACGAGCATTAACCAATGGCCCTTCTTTACTCAGCTCAGGTTCTTCCCCTACATTTATTATCCTGTCCTTAATTTAAGTCATCCACTGTGCAGAGTAAAATCCACACAGGCTGGCTTGCTCACCTCACTGGAACGTTAAAAAAACTAGACATCAAACACATAAAACAAACACCGATGATTCTCCATGGATATACCAGCAGCATCTCATTTCATCACCATTCAGAAGACAACAGAAGGCATATATCCATTCTACTGAGATGACGAAACGACGACCCATCAATTCTTCCTCCACTGAGTTCATTTCCGCGTCAAGGGATGGATTAATCCGTGCATTCGTGCCCCCAAGGAAAAGAAGGAAGCTTCCTTCTTTGAAGGATGACCGCACCATTTCCCCTGTATGCCTCATATTCTACAGATGACTCGGTCAGCCCTTCAATATTCCAAGTCCACTTCTCTTTCTCTTCTCTGCCGTCCTCGATGGGATATCATATGGCTTTATCCCCCTGTAAAAACCAAGCATTCGACAGACACACACACACACACTCTTCGAAAGAAGTTTGCTTCCTCTCTCCCTCCCCTCTCAACTCAATATCCTCCATCCATTAACAATTCCTTCTTCTTCCTCTTCATCTGCTCCTTATATATATACATATATCAAGCAGCAAAAAGATCATCGATCACCATGAGTGGCCTTCACAAGACTCACTCCTTGGTCAACATCCCCTTCTCATGGGAGAACCAGCCGGGCATCTCCAAGGTCATCCCTCACTCCGGCGACCTCAACCGAATCCGAATCCTCGGAGAAGACGTAGAAGAAGAACTCAAGCTGTTCAACCCGAAGAAGACGCTGCCGCTGCCGCTGCCTCTGCCGCCGCCGCCGTTTAAAACCGAGAACCCGAAGCTGTCGCCCCACGGCATCTACGTCCCGCTCCCGCCATGCGCGTTCCAGCCTCCGCCGCAGCAGAGGGCGCCGGAGAAGAAGCTGTCGAAGAAGGAGGCCGTGCCGGAGGACCCCTTCCTGGCCGCGTTCGTGGAGTGCACCAGGAGCCGGAAGCAGAGGAAGGGGGCGACCGGGAAGAGGAACGTCTGGGGCCGCGGGCTCGAGAAGCTCCGGCTCGGCTTCGCCTGCGGGTGCGGCGGCAGCGGCACCAGGGAGGACGCCACGGTGAGGCGGTCGCAGGCCTCGAAGCTTCCTGAAGAAAGAGACTACTGCGCCGGGGAGTTCGTATCGATGAATTATCTTTGATCTTGTGAAGCTTCTACTCGGATCGTCTGCAAAAAAAAGCAGAGTTCATATTTTTTTCTTCCAAATAAGATCACTAGCATTTTTTTATAATTTGTTTATCTCCATGTTAAATACGGCAACAAATGCTAGAATAACAATACCTTTACGGCCCGGCCATGCCAGACCGGCCCGGTCCGGCCCAGTCCATAATAATTTAATAGTCTCTCCCTCTATTGATACGGAAATGGTGGTTGATAGCACTTTGGACGTCATGAATGATAATGAACCCACATGACGTGCTACCTAAATACTCACCTAATTGAACATTTTAAATTACCGTATTCGACGGCATCCAACTGGATTTTGGTTTTAAATTTTAGTGCATGTGATTACTTGAACGGTACAGATGTGCATTCTGTCGCATGCATCGTGTTATTTCTTACCCCATCCCCCCTTTTTTTTCTTTCTATAATTGATTAAATTAGGTTGTTATTTTTCTCAGAATAATTGAGCTAGCAGACGCATCTAAAACGGACTCTTTATCCTGCTGCTAGAATCGTACTTTGTAGGGCGAGAGATGATCCCCTATCTTGTCTTATTTGTTATCATCCCTCGTTTTAAATGCCAAGCAATCTCCGCAATAAGGCGTATAAATATGATTTAAGCGGATCAAGCAAATCCATTAGCTATTTAAGATTTAAATTAATCGTTTTTTAAAATAATCAATTAATTACCATCAGTTTAAGAAAAAAGATTCTGCCTAAGCTGAAAATATCCCACAAAAAAAAACTCCCAAAAAGGAAAAAAAAGTGACGAGAGAGGCAGCGTGAAGTGCAAGCGGATTCCAAGATGGAGAGCGATAGCAAAACAACGCGAGGCTTCCGCCCTAAGCAATAGCAGCAGGCGGTGGCAGCATTTCTTCTTCCCGAAAGGAATCGAATCAAACTGGAAGCCTTAAATTGATCGCCGGAGAAAGGAAGAAGGAAAAAAAAAAAGGGTAGGGATTCTTGGAGCCGCCGTCAAACGCATTTTGATCGCTCCGTTTGAGGCGGAGAATGGTGGTGAAAGGGCGCGACGGGACCCACCTCCGACGCAGCTCCATATCTCCGAAAGAGACCCCGCACCCCCTTTACTTCGCCTACTCGGATCCCTACCCTGCCTCGGCGATGACTTCCATGGCGGATCCCACGCTCGCCTCCACATGAGTGCCTCCGATCACCAGGCAGGTAGGGGCCCCGGGTCAGCTCGTGGAGTGGAAAAGCTTCGGTCTTTGGACCCCGTGGACTAATTGTTCCGACGTCGTCTTCTCCGATCAATTCATTCTAATTGGCGTAAGCCGATGCCGCCATGCCGGTGACCGAGAAAAAAAAAATTAAAGGAATCATCCTTTTTTTAATTGCTGCTTGACTTCAGGCCGGATGACGATGTGAGAATTAGGTTTCACGGCCACTTTTTGATCTTTTCCGAAACTTTCCTCATCTTAAGAAACAGGTAAAGCTCCTTCCTTTTTTGTGGAGAACTGCATATTAAAGAGGGATTATAGCGCTGGAATGATCTGGCCGAGGCCTTAATTCTGCCTCTTCCTGGCTCGATCGTCATCCTCCTAAGGTAAGGATCGGACATTAAGTTTAATGATGCTTTGTGGTCGGTTTCCTCGATTGTGGTTTTGTCTTCCTCCCGCTTCTTTGTTTCACTGCGATGGCTTCTAATCGTAGGATTGATATAGCATATTTTGACGTATCCCATCGATTTTTTATGTGATTTTTCCTATGCTTTCTTCTCCTGGCGTTGGTGTAACCGGTGAGGATGCAACTGTCTTGAATAGACGAGTGGGGGGATTTAGTGCAATGCGCGGATTGTATTTTACTGGAATTCACTGTGGCGTTCCTCGATCTTGTTTTATTTTTTTACTTTTGAGTTTATAATTTCGGTCTCTCATGATATGATATATTTTGCCCTCTTATCAGCATTCAATCAATTCTGAGTGATAAGAGACTTGTTGTTTGGGAAAGTATTTTTTTTCTTGCAAAAGGCTCCCTGAGATTTTAGTTTATAAGCAAGATCTTTTTAGCCTACGGTTTAACTTTACGATTTTGATTTTAACACATTAAAATTCTGAAGAGAGATTTAGGCTACACTTTTGCTATTGACTTTTGTTGCTGAAGTCGCATACCTTGTGCAGGCAAATTCCACGGCCGTCACCCATTAAGACTTCACCTAAATGGTTCTGATTAAGGAAACAATTGAAGAGTCTAGACTTATAATTTCAGCTGGTCAGTCCCATGGGAGACATTCGCACGATGGCTTCTGGAATGAACCCTCTAGTTCTTTGGTAATCACTTTCTGTCAAACTCTCCTCCCTCATTATTCTTAATTGTATAATTTAATCTGAATCTTTTCCAGCGCACTTAATCTGTAATGCATCAGAAAAAAAGCCTGTTTCAATGAATTTTTAAGAGTGGAAACTGCAAATTTATTTAAACTGGTTTCAGTGTAGTATATACCTATTCTTTACATAGGAGACGTCGGATTGATTGGCCAAGAATCTTATATTGAGAACCATGACCTGCAACTGCTATGAACCCCACAAAGCCATATTCATAATGAGAGTATGGTTTATCTTTCTAATCTCTCCTACCTGCATAACCATCTACCTCTATAGAAGAATACTCTGTGCTGAGTCAAACTCTTTTTTTTTTGTTTAAATTACTTACCACAGCTGCTGGATCTCTTCATTGTACTTGACCCTCATTTCAGCTTATTATCCGCCATGCTTGTCCTCATTGGGAGCTGGAAATATCAATAAAAGGATGGAACGTCAGCAGCTTGGTGCTTTCAACTTCAATATTCATAATGAGAGCATGGCTTATCTTACTATAGTAGAATATTCTATGTTTAGCCAAACTCCCTTTTTCTTTCTTTTTGTATAAATTACTTACCGCAGCTACTGGATCTCTTCATTGTACTTGACCCTCATTTTAGCTTATCCTCCACTGTGATTTTCCTCATTGGGAGTAGGACATATCCATAAAAGGATGGGATTTCAGCAGTTTGGTGCTTTCAACTTCAATATCTAGCATTTGTATAGTGTATGCCTCAGTAGCAAAACTTTGAGCTGTGCAGTATGCAAATCATGCTACGCACACAGAGATGCCAAATATTTGGGATTAGAAGTTCGAGATTTTTCATCCCTTAATCCTGAATAGCCATGAGAGCATGACTCATTTTTCAGGTTTGAGGTGTGCCCAACTGATCTGATTTCATCAAATGTACCGGTTGAAATTTGATTATGGTCCTAGACCTCAATCCACACCTTGTCAAATTACCCCAAGGCTGTCCATTTAATTAGTTCTTTATCCAAAAATATTGAACAACAAAAGATGTGTAGATGCTTGATGGTCGATATGTTTCGCAGTGCTTATTATGGAAATTATCTAGCAAGGAAATTCAATTAGACACAATCTGACCAACTATGAGGCCATTAGATTTTGTTGTTCTCAATACTCTGCATAGCGTATCCTGCAACACAATACCAAGATATCTCATATTTGTGTATCATTGTGATAGATTGATATTTGATGTCAATAACCATGATTTATTGGTTGGAAGACTATTTTACATGCTATGCAATGCATTCTTCTCTTCTATAGCTGATAAATGGAGTTGATACTGCCCGTATGGTTTCTGAAGAACCTTAGATCCTGGAACTTTATAATCCACAGGATTCTTTATGCACTATGCAATATCCTCTGCAGTTGTTTATCTCCTACTGGTTCTTGTCTAAATTTTATGAGCATGTGATCTTCTGTTTATCCTTGCTTGCTAATCTCACTTTACATATGGTGTTAGGATATTCATCATGAGTATGATGACGAAGACATTGATCATGCTATAGCACTTTCACTTTCAGAAGAAGATCGGAAGAAGGGCAAGGCTATTGGTTAGTACTAAAGTAATCAGATGTTTATTTGTGTCCACATAATTTTCATTCTTGTCTCATTTAATTTCTTCTGTTGGTTTATAAATGTGATATCAAGAGAATTATTTTATCATATCCCTTGATTTTGTTGATCTTTTTTCACAATATGTATGCAGAAGGTTCTTGTGTTTGATCTATTTTTAATATATTAGCCACTTTATGCCAACAACTTGCCGAAGGAGTTCTTGATAAAATTTTACAATTCTTTATTTATAAGTTGTTTTTCCTATGTTTCTACTGTTAGACAATAAATCTCATATAGAGGAGGATGAACAACTTGCAAGGGCTCTGCAAGAAAGTTTGAATACAGAATCCCCTCCCCGTCAGAATGGCCCAATTTATCCAGCATATCCGAATGTATATCCTTCAGTCTCAAGGTACTTGGATCAGCATTGTTTTCGTGCTTGTGTTATCATTCATCTTACCTCTTGTGTTTACTTTGATAATATCCTTACATGTATTGGCAAGTAAGGGATTGCTTCCTTTATCTAGGGTCATTTTCATCCAAGGTTGTTTCCAGAAAATGATACATTTAATTCCAAGAAATATATACCTGAATCAATCCAGAAGTCTTGGAAATCCATCCTAGAACTAAGTCCAAATAAATCTTGAATGGGCATAGACTTGTAGAAGAAACAACTGCTGTAAGTAACAAAGGATTAATATACCCCTTCATGTTTAATTATGACACAGCATACTACATGCTTCTACATCTGCAACATAGTCACATTGAATTTGTGATCAAGAAGAGACATAGATGAAGCAGCTGCAAGATGCTTCATGATTTTGGCCCATAGATGATATTCACCTGGATTTGCAAGTAACAAGCATCTATGTAAATTTCCTGATTCTACGTAATCATGCTGCATCCCATCAGCCATCAAGTTGACCGACCATCCTTGAACAAACTAAATTAGTATTTTCAGGAAAAAAATTTCAAATTTCCTGGATTATTAAGAAAATTCTGTTTCGTTATTTTGAGAACTAGTAGCCATGGCGTTAAATCTCAAGTTGCATAATTGTTCTCTTTGATGTTATTTTGTTAGGAGATGTGGTGGATGCGGCAAAGAAGTTGGCTATGGTCGCTATCTGAGTGCTGCTGGTTCTGTTTGGCATCCAGAGTGCTTCCGTTGCCATGAGTGCCAAAGACCAATATCTGACCATGAGGTAAAGAACTGAGTGTTTCATTCTTTTAGGTTTAACTTGTATTCAATCTGATCAGCTTTTGTGATGCAGTTTTCTATGTATGGGAATCATCCTTATCACAAGGCTTGCTATAGAAAACTCCATCACCCAAAATGTGATGTCTGCAACGATTATGTAAGTATTGAATAATTTACGTGTCAAAATGATTTCAAATAATGTTACACTTGCTGGTGATCATATTTCAAGCGACTAGAAACTCCAACGATGATGAGGAAATAGTATAATTCTGTTATTACATTTCAAACTTGAGAAACTAAAGACTATCTATACTAACCCAGTATGACTCCCTCTCCTCCTAAGCTCTCATTATGTCTGTCCATTTTATGCCATATCAGTACTCTTTTTTCTGGCTAAAATATTCTATTTTCATATTGTAGCATTCATAACAGTTACTGCTCATTTTCCCCATAACACACATCAAGACTAAAATTCTGTAGGTTCTTGTCAAATCTCTGGATAAGTTTATGCTTGAAAAGGTTAAACATCATTCATGTTATTTACGCCTTTTTTTCTGGTTCCTAAGTGTCTGCTTTCTGGATGTCATAATGAACTACTCTGCAGATTCCAACAATCAGGGATGGTCGCATCGAATACCGGGCTCATCCATTTTGGGGGCAACGATATTGCCCTGTACATGAACGCGATGGTACTCCGAGGTGCTGCAGTTGTGAAAGGATGGAGGTTGGTGCAGATATCACTACCCTTAACAATAATTGATGTGCACTCGTGATTCGTATAGTTGAACTTTGAAGCATAATAAATTAATAAATAGTTATTGCTATTTCCTATCGGTTATTTACCTTATTAAATGCTCCTCATCAAACCTCTCGATTGGCTTTCATCATGTGTTCAGCCAAGGGATGCAAAATACGTCACTTTAGATGATGGCAGGAAGCTTTGTCTTGAGTGTCTTAATTTTGCAATAATGGATACAAGCGAGTGCCAACCTCTTTACCTCGACATACAAGAATTTTACGAAGGATTGAATATGAAAGTGGAACAGCAGGTTCCATTGCTTCTAGTTGAAAGGCAAGCTCTGAATGAAGCTATGGAAACTGAAAAGAATGTAAGTCAACGAACAGATCCTCCTTTTCTCCTCTTTTTTGGGTAAAATTCGGGGATGATAATTTTCTATATACTCCTGAGAGCAGGGACATCATCATCTCCCCGAAACAAGAGGCCTCTGTCTCTCTGAAGAGCAGATTGTTAGAACTGTAAGAATCTGTAGACATTTTCATTATTAATCTGCTAGTTAAGTAGCCAATTTTCCTTTGAAGTGCCAGAATCACTGATAAAGGAACAAAAAAATACCATTTAGGTTTTGAGGAGGCCGACGATGGGGCCTGGAAACAGACTTATAGACATGGTAACTGGGCAATACAGACTGATCCGGCGATGCGAAGTTACCGCAATTCTTGTACTGTATGGTCTACCAAGGTAAGAAAAAGTACCCTTCATGCAAGAATTTTTATGAAATTATTCAACCTTGCAGCTAAACTACCTCGACAACAAATCCAATTCTGAATCTTTACTTTTTCTGGATCAAGTTGTTGACACACTTTGCATGCAGATTACTGACAGGATCAATATTGGCTCATGAGATGATGCACGCATGGCTCCGCCTTAAAGGTATGCGCCTCGATTCGCACTCACTGATGTGTCTGGAAACTCATCGCACTAACAAGGCCAACTCTAGATTACTTATGGAACATATAGCAGAGCAATTTACATTCTTAGCAAACTTTACACAAAATTATCAATGTTTCGAGCATATTATAAATCACTGAATAGCAGCAGTAAGCAAGCAATGCTGTTAAGTGTTTTTTTTTTTTTACTTTGATTCATCCAAACTAATCAGTCAGCCATGAGCATTCCAAAACTGCAATTTGTAACTTGCAGGATACCGCTCCCTAAGACCTGAAGTCGAAGAAGGAATCTGTCAGGTGCTGGGCCACATGTGGTTGGATTCCGAGATCACATCCGGCGCAGGCAGCAGCGCTGTTTCCTCCTCCTCCTCATCCTCCTCCTCCTCCTCCTCTGCCTCCTCCAGGCCCTCAAAGAAAGGCGCCCGAACTCAGGTCGAGAGACGACTCGGTGATTTCTTCAAGCACCAGATTGAGGCAGACATCTCACCGATATATGGAGATGGTTTCAGAGTAGCGAATCAGGCGGTCGAACGATACGGTCTCAGGCGTACTCTCGACCACATCAAGTTAACCGGCGATTTCCCATGATTGTGGAAAAGCATGCAGCCTATGCATAATATATTATCACGCAAGGAAGAAAAGAAAAAAAATGATTACAAGGAGAAGTTCCAAGGAAGAGGATGGAATTAGACATGCATGAAGAACGTAGAAGCATGAAGAGTAGTAACTTTAAATTCCATTTGCAAGTTGCAAGAGTCCAGCAACAACATCATACAAGAACTGCTGCGTCTGTAATCTGTGAACCCTGAGTGGCCGGTGTGTGCCTTTGCCAAGGAGGTCGTTGTTTTCAAGAGCCTGCTAAAATTGTGATACAGGTCAAATTGTGAACCCTAACTGAGACTTTGCATCCTAATGCCCTTAAATTAAACGGAGTGTGGCATGAGCATATACGCCTGATTCAATGTCACTAAAATTTAGTTTTGGAATTGTACTTTTGAAAATAATTATTAAAGCTTCATGTTCTTCCTTGTCTGATTTGCTTTTGGCACGGAGAATACGACAAGTAATGGAAATGTTGATTTCTTAATTAGATCAGAGTAGGATGCAACCGAGACTCTTAAGGTTGAGGCGTTGACTCGAGAGTCAATAACTAAGTCTCCGGGTTTGCCGGACAAGTTGACGTATACGTAGAGCAAGCATCATCTACTGGTTTAATGGCACCACTTCTGACAGCTTGTTGTAACTAAGAGTTGTCTCTTCTCTCCGTCCTGTTAGTAGCTAATTGGTGGATGATCAGCTCATGAGTCAAAGTCAACTCTTCGGCATTGCAATTAGCATCGTAAACTACTCGCCTGATCCTTAAATAACAGGCAGAAGTTTTAACTCGCACATTTTTTGCACGTTCAGAGGCAGATAAATGCGAATAGAGTAATGAATGAACAGCTAGCGGTAGCTGTTGAGGCCAGCAGTGATCTGTCCTTTAAAAAAAACAAGAGGAATCACCACTTCATTTACATCATTAGCAGCTTCGAATTCCTATCAAGTACTTACATGGCGGCCAAGTCCAAGTCCAAGTATTTCGCATTCGTCCTTCTCCTACTTGTAGCAGCAAGTAAGTTTTTATTCGTTCATACGTACGTATCAATTGCTTCTCTTTTTTTAATCTTATTTTTAGATCATGCAACGATGGATCAGATGAAGTTAGTTTTGATTAATTAGTTTACTCAGGCGAATTAGTCGAAGGAGCCCGGAGATGGCCAGCAGAGCCGCTCGGGAAATATCCCTCCGCAGCTCGCCGGTGGAGGACCCCAACTTACCGGCCGCCGCCGCCCGCCGCAAACCCGGTTAAAGCACAGCTACGACCCCCTTCGCCGCCGCCACCGTCGTCGATCTCTCGGTGAGACGACGCAGTTCTTCCAGCTGCCGACTGCCCGCCACCGTGTTAAATGAATAAGAGATCATCGACTGTATTGTTAACGCTGTTATTAATTGAATTGTATGTTATCCCCAACACAAATCAAGGAAGGGTTAGATCGAACAAAGTAAGTTTATGCTTTAAATATATCTATTAAAAGTGCATCTAATTTACTGCACTTTACAATAAATTATTTTAAAAAAAAATTCCCTTTTATACAGGGAGAGATAATTTTACACTGGATTGTTTTTTAATTAGTTAGCCTACCAGGTTTATTACGAACTCTATCTAATTAATTACTGCATCAATTTCACTTGATTATGCAGTCATCGTCTCCATAGTTTATATTAATCATCCATGTCTTCTAATTCGGACTAATTTCAGTTAACTAATTATGATCATCACATGCTCTTGATTTTTTTATAGTAAGCAAAAATTAAAGATCCAAAGCCTCAAAAAGAAAAAAAAAATCAAGCCCTGTCTCTTTCTACTTATCTTTCTCTCTGGTTGGTAGTTACTGGTTAATGGTTGATAATTGAGTCAGAGTCAACGTCAACTATTCCGCTTTTCAGTTAATACGGTCAAAGCAAGCAAGTAGTTGGGCCTCACGCTCTCTCCTTTAATAAGCGCTGAGAGGCGAATGCGATGGAGTTCGTCGTGCCGAAGCACTAGCAGCTTTCAGATTTCATCTCCATGGCCAAGTCCTTCTTCCCATTCCTTCTCGCTGCCCTACTCCTAATTCTCGCTTCAAGTAAGTAAAGTTTCTTTTACATTCTTTAATCTTCAACCTTTGTCTCGATTGCAGATATATATATATAGGCAGATCGATGTGTTAATTATATTCCTTTAGGCGAATCAGCTGAAGGAGGAAGATGGCGAGGAGAGCAATATCACGTTGAAGCTCGCTGGAGGAGTCCGTACGTGCCGTCGCCGCCCGTCGGAAACAAACCTCCCCACACGCGAGCAGTCTTCCCTCCGCCGCCGCCGATCGCTCGGTGACTATCAAATGATTGCCGGCCAGCTTAGCAGATGAATAAGTTATAAGTGGTTTTCTTTTATATTTTTTTTCTTTCTTCTGAAGACCCAGCCCAGCCCAACCCAAGCAAGGGTGGATATAAAACAAATTATATATATATATATATATTAAATAGGCAAAGATCAATCAACTGCAGTGCAAGTTTGTAGTCGCTACAGTCAAATTAACAAGCAGACTGGGAATCCACTCCACTCTCACTCATAAGATTAACCACTAACCAGTGCTGGAAACAAATGATAAGAGATCATCTTCCGCACTCTTCTGGTTCATTGAATTGGAATATTTTACTTGGTGAGGATCAACAAGCCTCCGATGAAAATTTGCATCCGTCAACTGTAAAACAGAACATATTTGGAGGTGGAGCTGCCCATTCCATAAGCCTTTGGATTTCAACATTTCCATCACCCGCAGCCGAGGAAGTACCCTCTTCTCTGTGCTGAACGTCACAATATTTGGTCTGCGAGCAATGTAAGAAGGCGTACAACCAACCTCCTTGATAAAAAAATCCATCTTTTTCTGCATCACCTCGCTGGAAATGTATAGAACAGACGGCTGCCGCTTGATGGCAGCGTAGAACTCATCGTCTTCAACACACCTTCAAATTTGGCTTTGCTGATCATGCATAAAACATGGATCATCCACATGAACATCTTGGATCCCCGGCGAACCCCAATCTCATCGACTCTGGCAGCCAACGCACGGAGTATATCTGGTCTCCTTGCCATCATGGTCGGATTTTTTTCTCACTACGACGGATATCCATTCTTTAGGAATCCTGCACTCTTCCGTTAAGAACTTGGTGTTAGGAATGACCTTCTTCTCCAGGCTGAAGCTTAAAAATCATCTCTTCATCCTGAGATTCTTGAGCAGGAGCTACTTCGATCCTATGAGACTCTCCCACGTCTCCAGTTTGGAGAGAAGGCAGCAGCTGAAGTTGCGGGATACGAGGTAGGGTTGCCCCACAATGACATCGACGATGTCGGCCTCCGAAAAGCCAATGCCGCGCAAAGATTCCAGCTTCGGAGCGAGGGTTCTCTTCACATCGAAGCAGAGACATTTCGGCACCCGGGAGATCAACTTCCTAAGATGGGCTGCGCCAAACCCCTGTGACCTCAGATACTCGAGCACGGCGTCAGGTTTGTCAGTGGACTGGAGGTGCGCGTAGCACTTGGAGTCTGGAGACCTTGGCCGCCTCGGCAGCGGACAACCCGTAAGGGTTCATGAGGTATTCGACCATGAATTCGGGAGCCGGCGATGCTGCGAGGCCTGCGGAAGCACTGCGCCGAAGACGGAGGAGTTGGAACTCACACTTCTTTTTGCACGTTCAAAGGCAGATAAATACGAATAAATTAATGAATGAACAGCTAGGTGTAGCTGGTGGGCGCAAACAATGAGGCCAGCAATCATCTGTCCTTTAATTTTAAAAAAAGAGGCACCACTTCATTTATATCATTAGCAGCTTCGAATTCCTATTTAGTCCAAGTGCAAGTCATTCGCATTCGTCCTTCTCCCAGTTGTAGCCGCAAGTAAGTTTTTAATCGTCCGTGCGTACATATCGATTGCTTTCTTTTTTTAATCTTATTTTTAGATCACGTAATTTCCTCTGCTGATAGTGATTAATTAGTTTACTTAGGCAAATTAGTTGAAGGAGCCGGGAGATGGGCAGCGGAGCGGCTCGAGAAATATCCAGCCGCTGCTCGCCGGCGGAGGACCCCTACTTACCTGCCACCGCCACCCGCCGCAAACCGCTTTAAAGCACAGCTACGATTCCCTTCGCCGCCGCCGCCGCCATCGATCTCTCGGTGAGACGACGGAATTCTTCCAGTTCCCGACTGCCCGCCACCGTGTTAAATGAATAAGAGATCAGCGATTGTATTATCAACTCTATTGTTAATTGAATTGTATTTTATCCCCGGCACAAATCAAGCAAGGTTTAGATGGAACAAACTAAGTTTATGTTTTAAATATATCTATTAAAAGTGCATCACATTATTTTTTTAAAATTTCCCTTTTATACATAGAGAGATTATTTTACACCGGATTGGTTTTTAATTAATTAACCTACCAAGTTTATTTCAAACTCCAACTAATTGATTACTGCATCGATGTCACTTGATTATTGACCATCACATGCTCTTGATTTTTTTTATAGAAAAATAAATAAATAATAAAGATCCAAAGACTCGACAGGGAAAAAAAATCAAGTCCTCTCGCTCTCTCTCTCTGATTGGTAGCTGACGGTCGATGATTGAGTCAGAGTCAAAGTCAACTCTTCTGCTTTTCAATTAATACGGTCAAAATAAGTAAGTAGTTGGGACCCACGCTCTCTCCTTTAATAAGTGCCGAGAGGTGGCGTTGTTCCTCAAGCCGAAGCATTAGCAGCTTTGAGATTTCATCTCCATCCATGGCCAAGTCCTTCCCATTCCTTCTCGCTGCCCTTCTCCTAATTCTCGCGTCAAGTAAAGTTTCTTTTAGTGTCAAACTTTTATATCGATCGCAGATATATATATATGTCTGAAGTGTATATGAAGGCAGATCGATGTGTTAATTATATTCCTTCAGGCAAATCAGCGGAAGGAGGAAGATGGCGAGGAGAGCAATATCACGTTGAAGCTCGCTGGAGGAATCCGAACGTGCCGCAGCCGCCCATCGGAAACCAGTCCAAATCGCAATTTGTCTCTCCGCCGCCGGGGTCGATCGCTCGGTGATGATTAAGAGTTCTTCTTCCTGCTGATTGCCGGCCAGCTTATCAAATGACTAAGATATACGTGGTTTTCCTCTTTTATAGAACTTATCGGTGTTTTCTTTTTCATTTTATAAAATTTATCTTTCTTCTGAAGACCAAAGCCATTACCCAACCCAAGCAAGGGGGTAAATTTATTTTTTCCTATATCTGTCACTGTTGAACTTATATATATATACAATAGGCAAACAACAATCGACTGCGGTGCAAATTTGCAGTCGCTACAATCAAATTAACAAGCAAACTGGGGAAACCACTCCACTCTCACTCATATATTAACCAGTGCTGCGAACAAATGATAAGAGATCATCTTCCGCACTCTTCTGGTTCATTGAATTGGAATGTTCTACTTGGTAAGGATCCACAAACCTCCGATGAAAATTTGCATCCGTCAACTGTAAGACTGAACATATTTGGAGGTGGAGCTGCCCATTCCATAAGCCTTTGGATTTCAACATTTCCATCACCCGCAGCCGAGGAAGTACCCTCTTCTCCATGCTGAACGTCACAATATTTGGTCTGCGAGCAATGTAAGAAGGCGTACAACCAACCTCCTTGATAAAAAAATCCATCTTTTTCTGCAACACCTCGCTGGAAATGTATAGAACAGACGGCTGCCGCTTGATGGCAGCGTAGAACTCATCGTCTGACAAGCCAAATTTCCTCATCGTCTTCAGCACGCCTTCAAATTTGGCTTTGCTGATCATGCATAAAACATGGATCATCCACATGAACATCTTGGTTCCCCGGGGAACCCCAATCTCATCGATTCTGGCAGCCACCGCACGGAGTATATCTGGTCTCCTGGCCATCAAGGTCGGATTTTTTTTCACCACGACGGATATCCATTCTTTAGGAATCCTGCACTCTTCCGTTAAGAATTTGGTGTTAGGAATGACCTTCTTCTCCAGGCTGAAGCTTAAAAACCACCTCTTCATCTTGAGATTCTTGAGCAGGAGCTCCCTCGATCCTATGAGACTCTCCCACGTCTCCAGTTTGGAGAGAAGGCAGCGGCTGAAGTTGTGGGATACGAGGTAGGGTTGCCCCACAATGACATCGACGATGTCGGCCTCCGAAAAGCCAATGCCGCGCAGAGATTCCAGCTTCGGAGCGAGGGTTCTCTTCACATCGAAGCAGAGACATTTCGGCACCCGGGAGATCAACTTCCTAAGATGGGCTGCGCCAAACCCCTGTGACCTCAGATAACCGAGCACGGCGTCAGGTTTCTCAGTGGACTGGAGGTGCGCGTAGTACTTGGAGACCTTGGCCGCCTCGGCGGCGGACAGCCCGCAAGGGTTCATGAGGTATTCGACCATGAAGTGGGGAGCCGGAGAGGCTGCGAGGCCTGCGGAAGCACTGCATGAGGATGAGGGGGAGTCCGAGAATAAGCGCCGGAGATGGAGCAGTTGGGGGAAGGAGGGAAAGCTCTTGCGGCGGAGGGAGGAGATGATGGCGGCCGCCATGGTCGAATGATGACTGCAGGAGGAGAAGTGGAGCGAGAAAGCAACCGATGCTCGGTTTAAACCCTAGGTTGTTTTTTTTAGCTTAATTTGTAAAATTGACCCAATTTTGACCGATTCCTTTTCTTAAAAAAATGCCCCTTCAGGAATCCAAAAAATAATACGGAGAGTTTTTATTGCGGCACTTTTTTTCTTCTTTTAATGGACTTATTGCAAGCCTTTCTACTTCCATTATATCTGATAAATGGAAGCTTACTGTAAACCATCATGGCATTGGCAGGCTACGACGTACGTAATGTGGCCTGTTTTAGCGGGCTCTGCTCGGCGTAGTCCACCTTCCCATCATGTTGGGCTGGAGAGGAGGGGAGTGCTGCTGCATATTTAATTAATCTTAACGTGTATTATTAATTCATAAAGTAGGTCTTGGTCCCTTTTCATGCACATCACATTGTGGTTTAATTTGTCAAAAAGAACTTCTTTTCATTTTTAATAAAATTATTCTCCCCACTTCGCCATCTCTCTTCGCTTCAATTAAATTGTCTTCTAGTGGCATGCTTCACAACTTGGTCCTTTTAAATTAGGCAATTGGATCGTGACAATACACCTAATACCATGCTTATTTCTAATTAAAGTCCAAGTTTATATTGCGCCCCTCGAGCATTCCCTCTCTCGATGCTTAAACCCTCATTTTTCTATATAAAAACAAGGTTGGAAGCCCATTTACTTAAACTATTTATACATCCAATCTCTGGAATTAAGAGAAATTTTTCAAGACCGAACAGTGCATGCACACTGCATGACTTCGATTGAGATATTGGAGAAAATTTTAAATGTGAAGACAAATCTGTGTAGCGTGCTTAATTAGTCTTGATTGAGATAGCTAACTAAAATCTACTTTGTTAACTTCCCTAAAGATTCTTTTGTTTTTTTTTGTTCATAAGATCATTTTGACTAATAAATGCCTATTTATTGGGGTCATTAATTAGAGTTTGACACTCATGATTCAGGGTTTAAATCACATTCCTAAAACATGCATTTTAATCATAACCCTGATTTTTATGATGACTACTTGAACGCAAATTTAAACACATGAATGTTCCTTAAAATAATTTCAATCTACGTTCCCACATCAACATCTCATTTTCATTGAGAATTTAATAAAATTCAACAAAAACAAAACTATTGTGAGGCAAGCACGTCACAGTCGAATACAGGAACATGGACTTGGCTGCCTATATATTAGAACACATTAATTAATTAATTTGAACTAATTAACCTTCGGTTAACTCATTCACAGAGTTAAAAAAAATGAATTATTTATCACTGATTAAATCGATCTTAATTTAACTCAGCCGTCGATCGCATCTGAGCCGTTGTTTCCTGCGGGGGAATCACGAATCTTGGTGCGCCGAAACCCCGCCAGCGGCACATCGACGGCTCAATCAGGCACCCTGACCCACCCACCGCCCACGACGTCACGTTTTGTGCCGTGAGCCTGCGGGTCCCGCGTCCCTTTTCTGCGCCTTTAAATACCGACCCACTCGTCCACCTCCTCTCCCTTTCCTCCCTCCGTCTCCCTCTCCCCCTCCCCCCATCGCCTGCCGCCGCCGGCCATCAGCTCTCGATGGTATCGTCCACCGCCGACGTCGACGTCGGCGAAGCCGCCACCGACGAGGCCGCCGTGTCCCGCGAGGAGCGGCGGCGGCTCCGCCGGATGATCTCCAACCGCGAGTCCGCCCGCCGATCACGCGCGCGGAAGCAGCGTCACCTCGAGGAGCTCCGGTCGAGGGCGGGCCGGCTCCGATCGGAGAACCGAGACCTCGCGGTCCGCCTCGACGGCCTGATCCGGCGCTGCCTCCTCATCCGGCGAGACAACGACTGCCTCCGCACCGAGGCCGCCGCACTCGCCCGGCGCCTGGCCGAGCTCCGCAGCGCGGCGTCCATGCGCCAGCTCCACAGCCGCTTCCTCGTGGAGCCGAAACCACCGCCGCCCCCGCTGCTGCCACCGCCACCGCCGCACCTCTACGATCTCGCGTGGGCGTCGTCGTTGATGGCATGAAGCGAACGCCCTCCTTTTTTTATATATATATACCAAGAGACGTAATTAATTAAATATATATAAATATCAGTGCGTGAAGAACTCCGGCTTTAATTAATTTATCAAGATGGGTTTAATTCCAAAAATTAAAGCGTCGTTTCAAGTCGAATGATATCGTCATTTAGGAACAACGTCGCTGTAGTTAATTAAATCTAATCGACAGTGTTAGCCACAAGTCAACAGTTACCTGCAGTCAAACTTTTATCCCGTGTACCGGTAAAGACGGGAAAATACTGTAACTTGAGCTTCTATTGGTTCTTTATTCCTTTTGCTTGTTTGTGTCCGACCGCGTACCCTCATTTTGCTCTCGATTCTAATATCCTTTTTTTGGGGAAAATTAATTACCATATTAAATTATTTCATAATATACAGCAAAAAAAACATTTTTTTTTAAACACGAGTAAATAATTAATTTAATTCTTACGTGATGGTTGAACCAACTCAAATTCGACCCCTTTGGGTCAATTTTAAAATATTAATTTAGATCGAGTAGGGCATGAAGGGCACTTTTTTATTCTTCTGGATATAGGCATATATGAATAAATTATTAAATGAAGCGTAAGGAATTAAAATAGAAAAATATTGATAGCACATCACAACTGATGCCACGTGCAAAGGTGAGATGGCGTGATAATTTTAATGATCCGAGTCCACGAAGACGCTTGCGGATTGGGGTTTGAGAGCTACGTCTTGTTTTCGTCTTTTTTTTCTTTTTTCTTGTTTGTTTAAATTAAATTGCACTCGAAGGTGACTCGTTTGGCACCGAGCGCGAGTCGAGCCAATTGATGGTGCGATTAATTTAATTAATCTGGGATCATGACATTTTTCCAATGCCAGATTCACTAAATCGAGAAGCGTAATTAATTTGTACGCTTCTTCTATTTCTTTATTATTCTTTCTGCCCACTATAAATGCACGTCCACCAATATATGTTCTTCTTAGTCAATTATCGTCGTTGCAGGGATATTTTTCTCGAAGGAAAAATAGATGCCCGTGGACTTTTACTTAGACGGGCTGACTTCTCCAAGGGAAGCCTTTTTGAGTCATTTTTTTTTTACCACCTAGATTAATTTTTTTTGGGTTTAATTAAGCAAACACCCCTTAATTAATTAACTTACGATAATTTTAGAGAATACTTTTAAGCAGAAAAAAAAACTTCCTACCGCGTAGAGGCTACTTCTAGACTATTTTTACCTTAAATTTCGTCCAATCTAAAGGTAAGAAAATATTTAGTCCCAGCTGCACCTTCTTGTGCTAGCCTGGTAGAAATCTTATAAGTCGTTTCAAGAGGAGAGGAAGGAAAAAGGACTCATCCACATCAAGGCAAAGAGATTAACCAGTCCTGCAGATTCTTGATGTAAGTTGCCTCAATGGTCTTAACTTTCTAGTGAGCTACATTAACTACATGGTTGTCTTTTTGCACTGAACGGATAAAAGACTTAACGTCGATCGAGTTTACCAGTTTCTTAGGACGAGGAAAGTTCGAAAAGATCAAATGACGGCCGTGAAACCTAATTCTCACATCATCACCCAGCAATTAAAGATCGGAGAAGACGACGTTAGGAACAATTATTCCTCGGGTCCAAAGACTCGGGCTTTTCTACCCGACGAGCTTTCCCCAACCCAAATCTTCAAGTGTAATACCCCACTTGTCAGGCCCCACAATGCCTAAACAAGGTCTTAATGATGAGAACTAGGCATTCACAAACGAACCATTTATTTGTTAAGACTGCATTTTGAGTAAAGTAAATGAACCACAAAGAAAAAAAATTAACTTGGAGCACAAGTGTTACCGGTGAATAAAACTTCTGGCATTCATCAAAAAACTACCATCCTATGGGTAGCAACCGTACCCAAATTGTATTCTGGCCACAATCCTCTTACAGAAGAGCTACTGATCTAGTATAAGCTTTTTGCCTCTTTCCCTAATGAATGTATTGATTATAGCTACCCAAGAATCATATTTTTATCCATTCGATCTCCTCCGTATTTGATTAAAGCTTCACTTATCCTCGAAAAAAAAATATAATTTTCTTTACTCAATAATAGCATGTTCTAGTTTTAATTTCCACCATCAGATAACTGGAATGTCAAAATTAGTTTGCACACGACCAGTGTATCAAAAGCTGTATGCATGTATAAATTTCACCTTGCAGAGAAGTCACCCATACTGATCTCTAATAGTTCTCCGCTACAGGTCTAGAAGGGTAAAGTCTCATAAGAAAGGTTAACAAAGACCACAAGCAAACAACACCAAGGATTTGGAAAACAGCAAGCATGGAAATGAGCGCATTGCTACTTTCCATTACTGCAGGAGTCCTAGATGATCCTCTCATTAAGTACATTAACCTTTCCATGAAGTGTGCTCCCTTGTTCAGCTGATAGAGTCTATACACCTGTGATAAGGATCAGTTAAGTATCAAATTGGGCAAAAAAGAATCTTCAAACAAGATCTGAGCATACCTCAAAGATGATTGGAACTATAGGCCAACAAGAAGAATTGCGGCGGTCAAGGTGTATCTCAAATGCATATTGTGCAGCACATCCCAGAAGAAATGGTGCGACGGCAACGACAGCAGGGAGACCAATAACTGGCCAGACAACATAGGCAGCGAGAAGAGGAGCGAACACCTTGAAACCCATGGTGAAGAAGGCAGAGGAAAGGTACCCTCTGAGGCCTGTGATGAGGCTCCACCTTTTTGGACTAAAGTCAAGATACGGACGCTGTACACGATCGGTTATGGATAAAAATGAAGCAAGTCCGGCATAGAATATCAAATCGGAAACCACTGAGGCGATAATTTCTGCGGAGAACAATTACATTTATCAGAAGAAATGACAAATATATGTAGACTCAAGTACCTTGGGCATTAGACAAAGTGAATAGTCATCCGAAGAAAGTATTTTTCACTGGAAGATAACTCTTAGCTTATTGACTTATTCCAAATGTTAAAACTATACAAGGATTTTAGGCATGAAAATCATAACACAAGAAAATAAGTGACAAAGTCTATCCATGGTAGAAACAACTGGAAATAGCGTGCTACCTCAGTTCTATCAGATGATATGCACAGGCAGACAGCTTTAAACTTCAAAGAGAGTGAACAGAAAACGAGACTTTTGCTCATTTACAACAAGTATTACAATGAGAATTCCAATAAAAACAGAATCAAGGTAATTCTTAGAAAATCCCTTCAGATTGATGATATTTACACCAAATGCTAAAATAATGAACTATAGGAAAAACACATTTTGGTCCACCATGAATAATGTTCAGTAAAATACAGCATGTAGAAGTCAAATCTATCGAGCAGTGTTATATAATGTTACTGTCTGTGAAGTCTACTGAAGATCCATGAAAGAACTGAATTGAAAAAAAGGAATGATAAAGTGGTTGGGCCGTAAGGTTCTGAGCCATTTAAACTTCACCATGGAATCCCAAATGCTAAGCATCAAGAATGATAACAGCAACCGTTTTAACTTCATTATTGGTAATAAAAATACACTGACCTTAATATCAACAAAAAGATCATGGGTAGCGTATTCGTCAAGAATAATACCTGTAAGTATCTCATCTCTTAGAACCACCTCAACCATAGTGACAAGCAAGAATTGGGGAACCACAAGCGAAGATACCAGAGCCAGAGGACCCAAAACCCAAACCAGCGATCCCGTGCCATCCTCGAAGGGGGAAGAAACCAGCTTCTTCTCTTCCAACATCTGGTGAGTCAACCCACAGAAGGAAACGGACCCAGATTTCCCACGAAATGGATCGAAGCTGCCCCTAGCGTAAGACCTAGGCGGGGGAATTGCATCGAAGCTCCTGGCGCCGACCAGGGGTCCTCCTACATCTGAATCCAGAGCCGAGGGATTCCCCTCCTTCGCCGAACCATTAGAATCCCCAACATAAGCAAGCACCTTGTTGGGCAGAACCGATCTGCCTCGCAGAAATCCAAGCGACACCGGACGATCGAGGGAATTATCTCCGGACGCGTTTATTGACCGCAAGAGGCGGTGCTTCCGTCGAAGATTAGCAATTGGGAGCTGCAAGCAAAGGCTAGGGTTTTAGCTGGGGGGTTTGCGATGCAGGAGCCGACGCGGGGAAGAGAGGGAACTTACCAGAGGGGACGAAATGGAGATTCTCCGACGAAGGGACCCCGATAAGGGAGGAGGCGGAGGGCGAGAGAAGGGCGGAGAGATGAATGGCAGGCGGCCACGAGAGCAGCAAACAAACGGCGGCTGCGTCGTCATCGGACCCGGAAGCAGCACCGCCGCAGTCTCCTTGGCGACACCAAAACCCTCGTTCTTCTACTGCGCGTGCGCGGAGGTTAAACCTCACCTCTATTTCTTGTGGATTTATCGGGTGCAAATGCGAGGACAGGGAACAGGCTTGACGGTCTGACGTGGCTTTTTTTAAAAAAATATTTTTTTTATAATAATGAACCACTTTCCAAATTTATGGTACATACGTGTGATTTAATTAATATCATTTGACTTATTTATGCTCAATGCTTCAAATATTTATATATATATATATTAGCTCCGGTTCTTAAACAAATTGAACAGTAACGAGGTTTGCTGGTTAATATAATTACAAGCATACGACCTATCATTTTCTATCAGGAAAAATAAATGTATTCCTGATTTAACTTGCAAGCAATTTAAGCAACCTGCAAGCAAGAATATATATTAAACTGCACAAAATAAACAACGAATTAAATTAAACTTCATCACTCTTATATATTAATAACTAGCTCGCTAAATTAACAACATCATGATTAATTTACATAATCATCGTCGTCGTCGTCATCGCCATCAAGGGGAGGAGAAGGCATCCTCGAGCAATCGATTCGGCTCGGCGTCGTCCTTCTCAGCGACGGCCGTCCCGGGCCGGAACGCGTTCATCAGCATGTTCACCCGCTTCTGGCGTCGGATCCGCCGGAGCACGAGGTCCCGGTCGAGCCACCGCCGCCCCTCGGCGCCGCTGTCTCCCGCTGCGTCCAGCTTGAGGTGGAGGCAGCTGCTGATCCCCGCCGCCGGGAGCTCGATCTCGTCGGCGAACGAGGAGGTGGTGGACGAGGAAGCCATGTAAAATGCGCGTTCTCCGAGTGCTCTTCCGAGCTCGATCTAGTGGAAATGGAGATGGAGGAAGCGATGGGAGAAGGGGTTAAATAGAGCGCGGTTTGGGCTAAAAAAACCGGGTTCTGGAGGACGTGGTTTCCTTTTCTTTTATATTAATTAATTTATTTATTATAATTTACCTGGACGCTTTTATAATACCTGGAGAGTTCTGGCAATTAACTAGTAGTTCTTTGAGCTATAAAAAGTTTTTAAAAAAATAAATTGCTCCACGTTTGCTTGCCTGGGTGATTTAAATTTTTGACCATGTTTGACCTCTCTGATAATTTTTTTCCCTACAGCGAGTCCGACTGCATTATTGATTGGGTGCTGACACATCAAATCATATGACATCATAAAAAATGGTTGATGGGATTAAAGTCGTCACGTGGTCTCCAGACGAAGCGGAGGGGATTAAAAGTTAAAACCAGCAGCAGCCAGCTCGGGTTCGCGGCGAATCCGGTGGGCACCCGCCGGCGGGTAAGGAGGGCGAGGTAGCGGGAACGAACGCAATCCGAGGGGCGCCATTTTTGGGGAAAAGACCCGAAACCCTGCCACTCGGTCTTATCCGCTCACCCGTCTCTTCCACGTCACTTAATTATTTATTTTTGGCTCGTTACAGAGTTTTAGAACCATGTGCCGAGAGTCTAATTTGGGTTCGACACGGGGCCATGGGCGGCTCGGTGGGCCACATGGTTCGGCCTCCAAAATAAATTATCCCTGGAAATATATCCTCTTTTTAAGTTGGTGACGGACGGTGCAGATCGCTTTGGAAAAATTAGGATCGCAGATTCAGGAGGGTGATAGGCTTATAGCTTTAAGATTCACAATTAAATTTCTGATCCTGCCACCTACCCTTCGAGATTCCATCAGTTCACTTCAGATGTCGATAACGGCAAATATATCTCATAATTTTTTTAAAAAAAAATTACCCATCGTAAACTTAGTAGATATCTTAAATTAGCAAAGTTTTTATTTTTATTATTTTGGAATAACCTTCTCCGTAGATGAGAGATTTCATTGTGGCTTCCATCGTTGCATTCACAGACAAAATTAAAGCAGGTATAAAGAGCAGAGGATGCCTTAAAAATAAAAGGAAACAGAGGATATGAATAAAAAAGGAAGTTTTGCCTCTTGCATTCCGTTCTCATTTGTTTATATATATAAATCACAGAGAACAGTAATAATAATATGTACATATTATGGACCAGTTAAGAAGCGATCCCCTAATTAATTAACTTCGTCAACTGGGAGCGAAGCGATCCATGAGGATGCACACGGTCACCTCCGACATGCCCGAGCTTCTCTTCTTCTTATTCTTCTTCTTCTCGGCAGAAGGAGCAGAGACAACACCTTGACGTTCCGATTCCTCCTCCTCCTGATCCTTCATCTTCTTCTTCGCTGCCGGCGAAACCGCTTCCTCTGCCGCCTTGTGCTCTCTCGAGAAGTACTCTCTTCGGCAGCCCATTAATGCTCCGCCGATCTGCTTCCCAAACCCACCCATATTCCACACCCCCGTAAACCCCGCCATCATCTTCCTTTTTAAATCTCTTACTCTCTCCGATCTTTTACAGGCTTCGACGGTGAGACGGACGGAACGACTCTCTATATATAAAGAAAAAGAGGGAGGAGGAGAGGGGGAGGAAGGAAACAGGGACGGCGATGCCGCGGCGCTCGAGAGGTATCGGTTAATTGGGAAGTCTCAGAACTAACGAGTCGGTCGTCTCTTCTTATCTTTTTCGTCGGGGCGTACGTGGACGCGTCACGCAGTATCTACGTATTAATGGAAAACGTGGGCCTCTTTAGTTCAATTATTGCCAAAATAATTAAACTTCTAAATTAATTTTTTATTATTTTTGCTTTAAGTTATATATATATAAAAGAGAAAACCAAGAAGAATCGTCGTCTGTTTTTTTTAGCTTCTTCTAGAGATATTTGAATTCGTTCATGGCCACGATTCATTTACCTGTCATTGATGACTCAAGGAGGAAGAGAACACGTGTTTGAGATCACTCGTTGCCCTAAAAAATCTACATTTTATCAGATGATATTACTTTTCATTAAAATAAAAACATCTAAATTTTCCAGCGTGCACTTTTCTTATTAAAAAAGTTTTTTTACTTGTATTTTAAAGAGAAAATATCTATGATGCTTTGGAGGTACACATTAAATAGTTAATAATATTGAGAGGTTTATTTTGTGGTGGCGTTTAGTGGGTTTTTTTATATAATAAACATTACCAATTCATGGAGAATCCCTCTCGTAATTATTATTTCGACTGAATACATAGATGCATATATACATGCCGAATTGAACTATCAAAAAGATTAAATTACACAAAAATTAATCTAAAGGCCGAAGACGTCCACGATGATCGAGAGGGTGGCCTCTTCTGATGGGCTAATGTGATGAACGCCTTGTATCTGATACTCTAATTGCTGCAGTAACTTGTTCTTCTTCACGGCCTCTCTCAGGCCGCTCAGAAACGGAGCTTCTCCCTCTTCTTCCACCTCCTTGGCAGGGGCGGAGGCGGGGACGGCGAAGGCGAAGGTCTCGGGGCGTCTGATCCCGGCGTGGAGCTTACCGAGCTCCGTGCTCCACCTCTCCATCAGGCTCGGCATGGCGAAGGCTTTAGAACTATTGCGGGCGGTAGGAAATATCGAGATGAGGCTGCGATGTATCTCGGACTGGCCGGATTAATTTAAGGAGAAGATGGGGTGTGAAACGAAATGCGAAGCATCGTGTTTAAAGCATGGGGATCCCGGCGGCCGGCGGCGAGATAAGCACTTGCATGCAGCCCACGGTTTTCTAATTCCGCGCTGCCTCCGATCTCTGTCAAATTCGACACCGTCCACAGTTTTAATATTTCTCCTGCTGTCTCTTCTAAAGTCTTTAAAGGACCGTGGAGTTCCGGCAGGTTAAGTAGAAAGTTGTATTGGTTGGTTGATGTGTATAAGGCGTCAAAACAAGGGCGCACGCATTTATGCAATCCACAGTTTCCGTGGCCTTTATCCGAACATTTAACTTGCGATATATATCCACAGTTTATGCAATCCGGCAACCTCGGTGAGATTTAAGTTTTTTTTTTATTAAGAAGAAAAGAAACTCGTGGAGTAGGTAAGCTTTGATTTGAAATTTTAAATAAGGGAAAGATTATACAGTCCGAAGGACCAATAAACCCATACAGATGGCTTCGATCAGATCTGAAGTTAGTATATATGCTTTTATCACCTCCTCATCCGTGATGCTGCTAAACTCAGCTGATTTGATACAGTTCTTCCTGACTTTCTGAACTTCCGGTCTTAGTTCGAATGAGATAGATGCGGATATGATTGGATAAAACTAACATAGAATTCCTGTAGCTTAGGCTGCTGTTCTTCTTTTTTTGACTCGGTTTAGATGATTTGAGATTATTGTAATCCTCAATCGTGATGTCCCAGTTCCATATTTTAGCAGGTGAAGCAAGAGAGTTTGAGAGCCATTAGGAATTTCCATAGCCATGACCATTTATCCTGTTCGAGAATTTTAAACACCAAATGTCTTCGTACGCTAGTGTGGAGCTCAAGTTACTTATTTCTCTGGATCTATATCTCTGCACTAAAGAAAGTGGATCAGAGGACAAAGCCCTCCAGACGTGCAGCTCCATCCTTAAGCAAGTAGGACAGCATCAAGAGGGAAGTGATCTATAGCAGTAGTGCTGTGGTCTGCAGCTTAAGCTTCTAGGTGTAGTTGAAAGATCGATTAAAATACCTGAGTAGTTATTTAAGAGTTTTAGAGGGTGGTCATTTTTTAAGGTAACAATGAAGGTTATAATGAACAAATAAGATAGTATATATATTGAAAAGGAGCATAGTATTAAATAATTCCACATCCAGATAGCTCACAAAACCATGCAACAATTTTACAAGGTTGCAGGTTAGCTTAGTGAGCTCATCACGGGCATTAATTCCCAGCAAAGCTGAAGGAATTCCTTTTCATTTCAGAATAATTATTCTGATGAAATGACCAAGCTATATCTACATGATTTCAGATATTTATTTATCTCCTAAGTTAATGATCCATCGCATGTTAACTGCTTCAGCATGATACTCCTAAAGAGATTTCAAGGTCTGGAAGCTTCTGGAACACCCTAGAAGTTGCCACATGATTTGGTTCATCTATTTCTCCCTCTCCTTGATCCTGCCGTTCTCCCAACAATTCCTGCTCAGAGCAGAAAAAAAAAATTCAAACCACCAAGTTCATAACGATAATAATTAGCACAACCGGAGCTTATAATTAATACCTTATTGTCGTCATCGTTGGGCAAATAAGGGTTTGGCGAGGCTTTTTTACGGAGCAGCGTTGAATCATGGAGCTCTCTGCTTAAACGGAAGGTGGATAAATATATCAATCTTTTCTTCCACGGACCAAATTAAAAAAACATTAATTTAATTGAAGGAAAAAAAATAGATTTTCTAGCTATTAATAATACAATACAAAATTCATTAATTTCCCTCGAAACAAAGCTAAACAGAGCCTAAATATGAGCTATCCTATAAATCAAGAAACCCTACGATTTAATTATTTATTTATTTGCGACGTATGTGGATAAGATAAAATAATTAATCTTGTTGTGATTGCATGGTCCATGCTGGGTCACATCAGAGCTTGCTTGTAGGTTAACCCTAAGTATTTATTTACATGCTCCAAACAAAAAAAGCGTACATGCTGTTTCGTCACATCAGATCAACGACAGTGAAATAAATTAAAAAGGCTCCCTTGGCATGCAAAATTCCAATTGCAAGCACACACCGTAACAGCAGTGCACAACTATTGAAGTCTCCAAATAATTAGCTCGTCTTTTTGTCATTGTTTGCATTTGTAGCTACAAACACCAACAATATTCCATTCTAATGGGACAGGGAACAATTTGCCTTGCACCCTAATTATTTCAATAAACAACTGCTCGTATTATTCACTCCATCCCAGCTAAAACAATTCATTATCTATTATCTCATTAATTTTTGTGTTGCAATATCTCATGAGCTTTTAAATTATCTAAATAATAGCGATGATGATTATTTTTTAAAATTAATGTTAATAACTATTAAGATATAAAAAACCTAGCTAATATTCATGAAATATTGGAATGAAAGTAATTAACTTGTATTATGATATTGCCCATGTATTATCAAAATAAAACACTATTCGATCAATTATATGAAAGGATAACACACATATATGGGTGCATGAGGTAACATAAATTAGTCAGGTCAAAACAAATAATTAATTACCTATACCCAGTAGAGGACATGACCTTATCATCATCACATGGCATTCTTCCTCCTCCTCCTGCTGCTGCCGCATCTCCTTCTTCCTCCGTCCCTGTCCTCTGGTTGATGCCCATTTCTCCTTGACCTAATTGCCCTAAGAAAGAGAACAACACAATTAATTTACTTCACCCACCACACTACCTTCCGAACTCCCCTGTGCTTGCTTTGCGAGACTAAATAATTCAAACCCCACGGCGTATATTCCCAACGATGCATGCATGTCATGTATCATATGACCCAGCTTGCAATCAATACATACAAACAAAAACCAAAGACATTTGATTTAATTATAACTCGAAAAGAACCAACGTCAGTTTAAGTTCTGTAATGCACAGTATACGCATATAAGAGAATTGTCAATAAGAAATATCCCCCCCCTCCATTACCTGCTCCTCCTCGGTCAGTGCTCTTCACAGTTCTATACATCTGCAAGAAACATGGAGAAAAAATTAAATTAATTAAAGGCCATTTTATATAAGTTTGTTCTTTTGCCGTTGTTGGTGCTGCGTGTAGGCATGTGAAACCAGTAACCCCAATTGGAGAAAACCCTAACGAATCAGCCCCATTGTTTTGGGTAGTCGAGCAGAAAAAATTAGCATCCTCATAGAGAAGCTCCTTTCTTTTCGTTTTTTTTTTTCATTTAGGTATATGAAGATAATTGAAGGGGAACATATGAATAAATTTTATTAGAAATCTGAAGTTTATCCAGGGACCAAAAAAGCACTAACTGGTTCTTGAGAATTCTATCCAGGGACCAAAAGAACAAATTATTTAGGGCTACAGGTTTCACCATCACCTTTATCCTCTTTCTCTCTCTATATATATATATATATGGATATAGATCTCCTTAATTAGTTTAACGGGAAATATCAGTTTATACTTAGCAAAAAAAAAGTTTTATATGATCAAACTAATAAAAATTATTCTTTAATTCCTAGGGCGTGCGATAATGTAAACAATTTAATTTAGGAGCTTGGATTTTTTAATTATACTCGCCTGGAGATGGCTCTTCACATGAGCAAGTGTGAGATCCTTCACGTTCATCAGCTCCAAAACTGACTTCGGCGTTGCTCCTGCAGACCAAGATTTAACTAAAATTAATAACCTATATTCGAAGAAGATATGGCGATGAGGATTTCTTTTTCTTAGGTACATGCTAAGATGTTAGGGTTTGAAGGAAGGGAGCTCACTGTCATGGCCGCCGAGGAGCTCCACGGCGTGGACGAAGTGAGAGTGAAGAGTCGTCGTCCACCTCATTCTCGGTGCCCTAACGCTGCTCCTCTTCCCCCCATTACCCGACGTCGATCTCGGATTACTATTACTGTTCCTGCTGTTGCTGTTACTACTACTACTACCACCACTCCGCTTGAATCCATACAGCTGAGGCTGAAGAACCTGGCGGCGTAGTGGCTGCAGCGGCGCTGCCAGCCGTAGGCTGAGCATCTCGCTGCTGTTGCCGCCGAGAGCCATCGGCGGCGCTTCCCCGAGAAAAGCCCCCGTGGTGACGGCCACGGATGCTGCTCCTCCGCCGTCGGCGGAGATGGACGATGGTGGGCTTATGTGGAGTGAGAGATCGGGCGAGATGGTCGCCATTTTGTGTTCAATAATGGAAGTGGAGGTGGTGGTGGTGGTGGTGGTGGTGGGGGAGGAGGAGGAGGCTTCACAAATCTGGATGGGTATTAGGATGGAGAAAGAGGGAAGAATATATTAGTGCTGGTGCTTGGATAGCACGAGTATATTTATGTAGAAAGGTTTCGAGTGATTATTGTCACTGTTTAGCTCGGACATGGATTATTATATAATTTTATCACTCTTCATTTAGAACTCTTTAATTTTTTTAACAGTAAAATGATGAAAAAGTAGGCTTAATTACAAATAGAATGTAATTACTAATTAGAGATAATTACTATTCCGCTGCTATTTTTAATTATTATTTATCACCTTAATTAATATTAAAAATATTTTTTTACTGGAAAAAAATGATCTGTGATGCACCTAACTATACAATTTCATAATTTATTTTTTTTATTTCCAATTTTTTTTTCGTATATATATAGAATGTAAGTTATATAGGTTTGTTAATAGGGATTTTTTTTATTCTTTTCCGAAGCAAACTTGGGAGGATCGATTGATCTGATCTGGACGGTCCAGAGTAATCTTCCCTGCGTCGAGTCGTGATCCTAAATCCTAAAGCGTAGCAAACGGGTCCATTTCTTCTGTGCTCTCGTCAAAACCCTAAACCCCTCGCCGCCGCAGCGATTCCTGTCCCAAATGGCGTGGCGTGGGTCGATGTCGAGATCGCTGCTCGCCGCTGCGAGGTCCTCTGCTGCCAGACCACCGCCTGCGGTCCCCCCCCTCCGCTCGCCGCTCGCCGCCGGTCCTCGCCTCCAGCGCCGGGGCCCCTCCTTCGCGTCCCCTCGGTAAACCCTGCAAACCTCTGAAGTCGTCAATTTTTGCTGTTCCTCTCCAGTTATCTTGATCCCTTCCCCCGTCGTGCATTTCGACGCAGGCCCCTACGAGAGTTGGGATGCGCGCAATCCTTCCTCCCATTTTACAGCCTGGCGGCCGCCCCTCGTCTCACCTCGCACCTTTCGGTCAGCGCGAGAGCGTGCTGTGAGCTCTCTCAGGGTACCTTCCGTCGCACTTGTCAGGATCGCTAGTTAGTCTCTCTCGCTGTTTTAAGTATGCGAAGTTCTCGGGGAAAACGATGGATTCTTCTTTCGTTCCAGTTTGATAATTGCATGATGACATATGTGGTTTTTTTATGCATAGGATTAAAATATTCATCTTCATTCTCAATCGCGCTTGCTTGTTTTCTTTCCTTCCTATTTTTAAAAATCTGAGTATTGGTTGATGGGAGGAAATTGCAATTGAGATTTGATAGGGAGAAGTGGAAAAGATGGTTGATGCAAAGAGACGACGTCATTCAGTGGGAATCACTGTGTAAGCCGATGTAGGTTTCCTCTTTTCCCAGTTGATCTTCCCACAGTGAATGATTAGGAGAGCTATTTTGGACAGGAAAAAGAACCTGGAGAGCTAATTGAACCTTAAAGAAACAGAAATTGTCATCTTGCACATATGTATATTAGTTGATTAGGTCGAATAATATTTGTATCAAAATGTTACCATTCATTTTGTTGATTAATGTGCTGCTTCGTTTTCGTGATCCAATCAGTTTTCTTTCTTCGTATTGCATTACATGGTCGCACTTTGGGTTAGGCGTACTGCTGATTTTTTTAAATTTGTGAACATATATTGCTAATAAAGTTTCTAACTGCAGTTGCAGACTTGCCCATTGCAACTGCGAGTACTAACTATTTTTGAGATGGGGTTTTATTAGATATGCAATCCCCTGATTCTCCTTCTTTGGAACTTTATCTATAATTGATCAGCCACTTAGGATAGTTTGGATTCACTAGGAGTGGATAAGGGAAGATAGGTATTTTAACTTGAATTTGGTAAAACAAGACTATTCCTCTTGTACCTCACGAGGTTGCTCTCTGTATATAGTTGTCATACTCATCCTATTCTTGTTAAAGTTATCAAGTGAAAGTGAAATTAGAGAGCCATAAGTTCATTTTAGTGCAGAAATGTTGAATCCTCGTCAGGATTTTATTGTGCACCCAACTAAAACCTAAGAATGTCACATTTGGTTGACCACTTTGTTTCTTTTCAATTTTTTTGGAACTTCAGCAATAAGGGTAAGCTATATTTGATCAACTGAGTGAAATTTGACTTTTTCTTGAACTGGAAAATAGCATATGCCATTTATTTCATTTAGACATCTCAGCATAAAATTGTTGGCCTTTATCATACTTCAATTTTTTTTGCTTTATGAACATTATGAGATATAATAGTCTAATAATTTATAGAATTGGAGTTAGGAGAGGTTGTATAGAGTTATAGTTCGGTCAAAATCAACAGTGCGATAGACTTTTCTTCTAAAAATTCATTAATTATACCCTCTGTATTGAATTTATCAATACCCGATATGACTCTTCTGGCACAGTTTATTATTCATGGATGTTCTCCACTGCTGAGTAGTCGATCCAAAAGATTTGCAAGTGAAAAAAAACAGTGAACTCCACCGTTGGTGGTAACTTAAGTGATAGATGTTCAAACAATTACTATGTGAAGGAATAGGTTTACTTTTAAAATACTTTTACTCTGTGGATCTGAACCTTTGTATGATTGGTAAACGCTACCCTGCTTTATGTTTTTTTTCCCTTTTTCTGTTGTATCATCTCTATCTTTATTTTTTTTGGCTTAGCTAGTGATCCTTGACTGCAATATAGGAAAACAAGTAATTTGTGCTGGTGACACGGCAACAAGAAACATCTTTTTTCTTAGAGAAGCTCGGCAACATAAAATTGGATGGTTATATGTATAATATGTGGTAGACACAAATTCAATCTGACAGCCAAGGTTGTGCATGCTATTTGCTCAATGCTATATAAAATATTAAAAATATTCGTTTTGTTTAATCATCCAGGTTTTCATTGGTTACTGAGAACATGGACAATGAACCTGTGCAGGTACTTGAAGGAATTAGAATTGCAGCTTACAAAGGAGGATTCTTGATGTGTTCTGCGTGAGTAACTGCTCGTCCGTTTTACTTGAGGATTTGGAGAAACAACAAGTTGCTTTTGCTTGTTATAACACTTTTGAATCATTCAATCCTTATGAATCCATGAATAATTGTAATTTTTGGCTTCTGTTGCACAAACTCTAGGAAAGAAATGGTTTGTGCCACTGTGATCGTTGGTGGTACAATGCGCTCATGGTGCTTTTTCGTTTTTCCAGTGCTAACTCGAGGTGCGATGCGTGCACACTGCATTACTCTGCCTGAGATTGGGCTGTTATTTATTCTCTATTGTTATCATGTCAACTGCTAGAAAAAGTATCGGAAGTAACAAAAAATTCTGACAGTGCTTATGAGAGAGGGAAAGATTCATGTTCTTTTTTGGTGATCTCTTTCGATCAAAATTGAAGCAAGCGCTGACGACTATTTTAGAGTCGCCATCAATTCTTCCTCGTTTATCAAACCACTCACCTTTGATTTTATTTTTATTTTTATTTTTTTGTCTGAAGGATAATTATTATAATGCAAATAACCACACTCGCATGAAATAAATTAGTAACCGAGCATCTTAGTTATTACTTGATGATAGAGTAATAATTGGAGGCATCCACCCTAAAGCAAGAACATAAATCACAAGTCCACGTTGGAAGTTGACTTCAAGCACGGGAGGGGAGGAACTAAATGCAGCATATCCTTCCATCTCTTTGATGATTGGTAGTGGTTGAGAAGGCCATTAGTTCTTCTAAATAATCAATACATTCGTACATATATGCTAATTAATTAATCACCAACGCCTTCTTAGCCTTTCTTCACTCTGCACGGATAAAGTAGGACGAAATGGATTACTAAGTAGCCACCGTGAAAATAACAAATAATAATTGAAAAGAAGTTAAGAATGCATACTACTGCTTATTATTAACCAATCAATCAATGATGCCAACAATTCAAATATTACAACTATTTTATAAATAAAAAAGATATATATAATCGAATTAAATAATACTGAAGAATTAAGGAGCTTGGAATTAGTTAGTGAGAATATATAATTGCCTATAAATTAATTAAATCGCACATACGTACCTCAAACAGACGATCCTTCCTCCTCTTCCTCTTTAATTCCTCTGCGTCTGCGTCGGCGTCTGCATGCAGCAGCCAAACTATTATTTATTAACTCATCAATTAACTACCTACATAATACATTACTGCTGCTGCTGATGCAGCTGCACTATCTGTCTATATAATTAAATACCCAGACGTACTTATCTTTAATCTGGGACGATCTTGGATTGTTATTCGGATATTTCTACGTTTCAGACCCGACGGTGAGAAATCTACGTGCTCTAGTTTGGGACACCCTTGGAACGTTATTCTTTCTAGGCTCTTCTTTGGAATTGCTGGAATAGATCTGAGCGCAGGACAATTGCATATCTCCAAGTATTGCAAGCGGCGGAATGCTTCTCCCATCCAATCCGGCAAAGACGTCAGATTGTTGCAGCTGATGATGGTCAACCTCCTAAGTCGGTGAAGAGCCTTCATGCGATGCGGTAGAAGCTTCAGCTCTTCGCATCCAACAATCTCCAGCACGCGGATCCCTGAAAAACCGATGTTCTCATCGTCGAATTCAGACATGAACATTCCCTCATTGTTCAACCATATATTCAACCTTTCACAATGAAGACGGGAGATATTCGTTGCCCTCAATTGTGGGCATTGGATAAATATCATTTCTCTAACGTAAGCTTTTATCCACAACTCTTTGAGTGTAGGCATTTCAGAGAATATATTTAGTTCACTACCACCTTTGAATTGGATTAAATCAAATGAGTCCACACCATTTATTTCGTCAATACTAAGAGAGCCTACTGGTGATATAACTGATGGCATAAAATAAATTAATTAATTAGCTAGTCTGACTAACTTTTATTTATATTGGATTTCCAATTAAATCAAACGATTTTGTATCATTATTTACAAGTGAAAGTTTAACTAGTTTCATCGTATAAAATAAATTGAGCCAAAAGGTAATTAAACGACAACAAGTTAACTAATCTCGAGACCCTTTTCTTTTCCTTTAAATTATTTGCAGAACGATGGATCATTGCTTTAAGCAAAGCTAATTAATAAGCTCAAGTTGTAAAGAAGTTTCTTTCTCTTTTCTTTCTTTCCCCATTCATGAATCGTTTTGTTACTTCATCCATTAAGCATCTCAGCTGTCATCCGTGCTCCAAACTCGAGTGATTTCTTTGCCTTGATGTAAGGATTAATATAAAGGAGTGTCATTACTCCATTAAAGAAAAAACCGAGAATAGTTTGAAGTGCGTTGCTGCATGTGGATGTGAAATGCATCACGCCATTATGCATATCTAAACAGCCCTTCATTCTCAAGATGCCAAGCAACATAAGTGACCTGACCTCCATGCATGCCTTACCTCGCTGCCCAGCAGCATCAGAATGGTGCAGTAGGAGGCTTTCGGGACCGTCACCCAGTTGCACTTACACTCTTACACCCTCTTATTATCATTTTGCCAGATATGGACTAACTCTTGATTGTTTCCCGTCGTTTAGAAATTAGACCACAAAAACCAAAAGGTATTAGTAGAACTTATTTGGACGTGCCCCATTGCTAACTTGTCAAGGCTCTTGCCATCGCTCTCCCGATTCCTTCCGAGTCTCCCAAGTAGAAATTGGAGTCATCCACCCAACACCGACGGTGGAAGTGTTGGCGCACCCATTCGTCGTGGTAGATCCCCCGAGTCGGTCAGGGTGCTCTTTTCCATTCCCTCTCCACCATAATTACGATGGTGAAGGTGTCGTCGTGCATCATCCGTCTCACTACCGTTTCATCATCGCTTAAATACTCATCATCATCATCCTCCATCGTCGTTGAATTCATCTCTTATTACTGCTGAAGTTGCTCCACAATTGCTTCGTACTCTACTCTTCTTGATCCCTTCGCCTCGCCTTTCCAAGAGTACTGCGGAGTAGCCGTCATCTCGGAGTGGATCCATCGAGTCCATCTGCCCCCTCTGGAGCAGGCCGGTCAACCTGCGCCCCATCTTCTTTCTTGAACTTTCCCTGGCTTGCGATGCGAAAAGCCAACCGAGCGGGGGGAAGCAAAGGGCTGCGACCAGATTCCGGCAGCTCCCTCTCATGCCGGACGACGATGCTGGCGAGCAGGTCCTCAGGTCCACGACGGCTGCACCGACGTCCGTCATCCACTCCACCAATTCTTATCGTTTGCCCCTTGAAAGAGATCACCCGCAGCTCACTTGTTTATGTTTTTAAGTTTTCTTTAATTTTATTAGAAAATTCTATTGTACCTTCAGTCTCATTATATTAACACATATAATATCCTTAATCAGATATTTGATGCTATTATTTCAAATTAAATAACTCTTCAAAGCACGCTCGATAGAAAGTATAATAAATTATTATTCTGAAACATGAATCAAATGGAATAACCTTCTCTGTAGATGGGAGATTTCACAGTGGTTTCCATCGTTACATTCGAATAAAGTATTTAAAGCAGGTATAAAAAGCAGAGGATGCCTTAAAAATAAAAGAAAACAGAGGATATAAATAAAAAAAAGGGCATGAGTACTGAAGTTGATTTTTTTTTTTTTGTGAACATTTCAAACAGCAGTTGCAGACTTGCCCATTGCAACTGTGAGCACTATAAGCTATTTTGAGATGGGGGTTTTATTAGATATGCAATCCCCGGTATCTCCTGCGTTGGAAGGAACTTTATCTATAATAGATCAGCCACTTGGGATAGTTTGGATTCGCTAGGAATGGATAAGGAAAGATAGGTTTTTTGACTTGAATTTGGTAAAACGAGACTACGCCTCTTGTACCTGCTCTCTGTATATACTTCTTATGCTCATCCTGTTCCTGTTAAAATTATCAAATGAAAGATAAATTAGAGAGGGAGGCTTTTTAAGTTTATTTTTTAATACAGAAATGTTTAATCCTCGTCAGGATTTTCTTGTGCATCCAACTAAAATCTAAGAATGACACGTTTGATCGACCACTATGTTTCTCTTTCAATTCTACTGAATGTTCAGCAAGAAGAGTAAGCTATATTTGATGGACTGAGTGAAATTTTGATGGAAGAGTAAGCTATATACAGAGGTTGCTCTCTGTATATACTTCTTATGCTCATCCTGTTCCTGTTAAAATTATCAAATGAAGGATAAATTAGAGAGGGAGACTTTTTAAGTTCATTTTTTAGTGCAAAAATGTTTAATCCTCGTCAGGATTTTCTTGTGCACCCAACTAAAACCTAAGAATGACACGTTTGGTCGACCACTTTGTTTCTCTTTCAATTCTGCTGGAGGTTTAGCAAGAAGAGTAAGCTATATTTGATGGACTGAGTGAAATTTTGATGGAAGAGTAAGCTATATATAGAGGTTGCTCTCTGTATATACTTCTTATGCTCATCCTGTTCCTGTTAAAATTATCAAATGAAGGATAAATTAGAGAGGGAGGCTTTTTAAGTTCATTTTTTAGTGCAGAAATATTTAATCCTCGTCAGGATTTTCTTGTGCACCCAACTAAAACCTAAGAATGACTATTTGGTGGACCACTTTGTTTCTCTTTCAATTCTGCTGGAGGTTCAGCAAGAAGAGTAAGCTATATTTGATGGACTGAGTGAAATTTTGACTTTTTCTTGAATTGGGAAATAGCACGTGCCATTCTATTTCATTTAGACATCTCAATATTTTTTGCTTTATGAATTTTATGAGATATACTAGTCTAATAATTTATAGAGTTGGAGTTAGGAGAGATCGTACGGAGTTATAGTTCAGTCAAAATCTACAGTACGACAGACTTTTCTTCTAAAATTTCATCAACTATAGCCTTTGAATTGAATTATCAATACTCGATACGACTCTTCTGCCACAATTTATTATTCATGGATGTCCTCCACTGCCGTATAGTCGATCCAAAAGATTTGCAAGTGAAAACAAACAGTGAACTCCATCATTTGTGTTATAGAACGAGTAACTTAAGTGATAGATGTTGAAACAATTGCTATGTGAAGAAATATGTTTACTTTTTAAAATATTTTTTACTCTCTGGGTTTGAACCTCTGTATGACTGTAAATCCCCCCCCCCCTTTTTCTGTCGTATCACCTCCAACCTTTATTTTTTTTTTTGGCTTAGTTAGTGATCCTTGACTGCAACATAGGAAAATGGAATAGGTAGGATTCAATCCCCTCTTTAATGAATGAATTGGAAGCTGACTTCAAATGCAGCCTATCCTTCCATCTCTTTGATGATGATGCTAGTGGTTAGGAAGGCCTTCGCTTCCAACTACATGCATATATCATAATTGATTAATAATCAACCTCTTCTTCCTTTCCTTCTCTTAACTTAGTCCGTACCCTGCGTGCACGGATAAAGTGAGTTACTAATCAGCACGGATACGTACCTCAGGCACATCCATCCTCTCCCTCAAGGAAGGAAGGAAGGAGGCTGGAATTAATTAGTGAGGATATATAATGTAATGGTCTACTAATTAAACCTCAATCAGACGATCCATCATCCTCCTGTCTCATAGGAGGAGGTTGGAATCAATCAGTGAGGATATATAATATAATTGCCTACTGATTAAATTAAATTGCACGTACGTACCTCAGGGACAATCATCCTCTCCACTAAGTTCTGATGAATCAAAAAAGGAAGGAGGTTGGAATTAATCAGTGAGGATATATAATATAATGCTCTATTAATTAATTAAATCGCACATACGTACCTCAATCCGACCATCCATCATACTCCTGTTTAATACCTGAAGAATGAAGGAAGGATATATGACGTAATGGTCTACTAATTAATTAATCCGCACATACGTACCTCAATCAGACTATCCATCATCCTCCTCTTTAATAGCTGAAGAAGAATGAAGGAAGGATGGAATTAATCAGTGAGGATATATAGTATAATTGGCTACTGACTAAATAAAAATTGCACATGCGTACCTCAGGCACATCCACCCTCTCCCTCGTCATGTCCTGAAGAATCAAGGAAGGAAGGAGGTTGGAGGATATATGATATAATCATCTGCTAATTAATTAATTAATTGAATGGCATATACGTACCTCCATCGTAGTCCTCTTTAATACCTGAAGAATCAAGGAAGGATATATAATGTAATGTCCTACTAATTGATTAATTAATTAAATCGCACGTACGTACCTCAACCCCACGATCCATCGCCCTCCTTGATTTCTGAAGAATCAAGGGAGGATATATAATGTAATGGTCTACTGATTGATTGATTAATTAAATCGCAATGCGTACCTTAATCATAGGACCTGTCACCCTCTTTAATATCTGAAGAATCAAGGAAGGATATATAATGTAATGGTCTGCTAATTAATTAATTAAATCGCATATACGTACCTCAATCAGATGAGAAATCAATTCCTCTAACTGCATGCCTGTGTATTCGTCTGCATGCATGCAGCAGCCAAACTATTATTTAGTTAACTCATCAATTAACTACCTACATAATACATTACAGCTGCTGCTGCTGCACTATCTATCTACACACACACACACGTACATATAATTAAATACACGCACGTACTTATCTTTAATCTGGGACAATCTTGGATTGCTATGCGGAGTTCATCATTCATCAGCAGGTCCATCCATGACAAATCTACGAGCTCTAGTTTGGGACACCCTTGGATCGTTATACTTTTGAGCTCCTCCTTTGGAATTGCTGGAATAGATTTGAGCGCAGGACAGTTGCATATTTCCAAGTCTTCTAACCTGATGAATGCTTCTCCCATCCAAACCGGCAAAGACGTCAGATTGTTGCAGCTGATGATGGTCAACTTCCTAAGTCGGCCAAGAGCCTTCATGTGATGCGGTAGAAATTTGAGCTCTTGGCATCCAACCATCTCCAGCATGCGGACCGTTGGAAAATCTCTGCTGAAACTGACGGTGAATTCAGACACGAACATCTCCTCGTTGTTCAACCATAATTTTAACCTTTCACATCTAAAGCCGGAGATATTGGTTGCCCTCAATTTTGGGCATTGGATGCACGTCATTTCTGTAACGTCAGATCTCAGCGATAACTTTTCGAGAGTAGGCATTTCAGAGAATATAACTAGTTGACTACCACCTTTGACTTTGATGATATGAACCGAATCCACACCACTTATTTCGACAATATTAAGAGAGCCTACTGATGATATGATTGGTGGCAGCGTTTCGCACTTATTTGCATTGATCAGTTTAATTTCTTCCAATGAACGAAAAGCTGAAACATCTCGCATCCAACTTGGCCAATCGTTGCCTGCATAGGAAATAATCTCTAGCTTCATCAACCTTCTGCAGTATGGTTTGAGGTCTTCCAATTGTTGCACTATTTGTTCCATCGAGACGATGGTCTGCACCGATGCTGTTGTGGAATCATCCTTCGTGTTTGTATCGTTGAATTTGAGATCATCGTCTTGTTCTGATGGTTCTAGCGTTCTTTGAGATACTGCTTCGTAATCAAATTCTAAATTCCACCATTGCCAATTCAGTGATAAATACCTGAGGTTTGTCTTCTTTTCTAATCCAATAAATCTAGTGATTTTATCTGGCCTCCATGCTTGTTCGAGCCTTTTAAGATGTAGTTGTTTTGGATTTATCAAATATTGAAGTTCTGCAGAGAGACTTCCAATGAATGATTTCACCCCCTTATGATAACTACAAAGCATGTCTATATAAATCATTCAATATTGGTTAGATTAATTGAGCTTTGTACGAAGGAAGATTCAAATATTAGTCCATGTATGGTGAACTTAATTCAAGTAAGACGCAAAGAATCAAGGAAGGTGCTTGGAATTAATTAGTGAGGACATATAATATAATTGGCTACTGATTAATTAATTGCATATACGTACCCGGAACCGACCATCCATCCTCCTCTTTAATTCCATCCGTGTGCTGCGTGTGTGCGTCTGAGGGAGGCATTATTATTTATTAACTCATCAATTAAATACCAACATAATAAATTACCGCTGCTGCTGCAGCTGCACTACATATATATATATATATATATATATATACACACACATATGTATATAATTGAATACATACGTACTTGTCTTTAATCTGGGACAATGTAGGATTGCTATTCGGAGTTTACCATTCATCAGCAGCTCCAACGAATCTACGTGCTCTAGTTTCGGACACCCTTCGATCGTTATGCTTTTTAGCCTCTTCTTTGGAATTGCTGGAATAGATTTGAGCGCAGGACAATTGCATATTTCCAAGTCTTTTAACCTGATGAATGCTTCTCCCATCCAATCCGGCAAAGACGTCAGATTGTTGCAGCTGATGATGGTCAGCCTCCTAAGTTGGTCAAGAGCCTTCATATGATGCGGTAGAAACTTGAGCTCTTCGCATCCAACCATCTCCAGCATGCCGACTTCTTCAAAACCGCTGCCCTCACCGTCGAATTCAGACATGAACATTTCCTCATTGTTCAACCATAATCTCAACCTTCCACATCCAAAACTGGAGATATTCGATCTCCTCAATTTTGGGCATTGGATAAATGTCATTTCTCTAAGGAAATCACTTATCGATAAGGCTTCGAGTGTAGACATTTCAGAGAATATAACTTGTTCACTACCACCTTTGACTCTGATGCCATGAATTGAATCCACGCCACTTATTTCAACAATATTAAGAGAGCCTACCGATGATATGATCGGTGGCAGCGTTTCGCACTTTTTTGCATTGATCAGTTTAATTTCTTCCAAAGACTGAAAAATTGATTCATCTTTCATCCAACTTGGCCACTCGTTACCTGCATAGGACATAATCTCTAGCTTTTTTAAACTTAAAGAGTACGGTTTAAGGTCTTCCAGCTGTTGCACTATTTGTTCCATTGAGATGACGGTCTGCACTGCTGCTGCTGTTGTGGAATCATCCTTCCTTTTCCTACCGTTGAATTTGAGATCATCGCCTTGCTCCGATGATTCTAACATTCGTTGAGATAATGCTTCGTCATAAACATCTGCTTCAGAATCAAATTCTAAGTTCCACCATTGCCAACCCAGCGATAAATACCTGAGGTTTGTCTTCTTTTTTAAGCCAAGAACTTTAATGGTTTCATCTGACATCCATGCTTGTTCGAGCCTTTCAAGATGTAGTTGTTTAAGATTTACTAAATCTTGTAGTTCCGCCAACTTACTTCCAGATGTACCATTTGTACGATATCCTGACAATCGAAGGAGATGAGTGAGTTCGCTTATTCCACGTGGCATTCGAGTCAAGGATGCACAATTATGCATGTTTAGCTCTGCCAGGCTCTCCAAGTTATTGATGCCTTCAGGGAATTCGACCAACCAAGTACACCCTTCGAGATCAAGCTCTGTCAAAATTTTCAAGCTGGTGATTGTTTTGGGTAAATACTGAAGCTTTTCACAGTGAGTTAGTTTTAGAATCTGCAATCTCACGAGTTTATGAATCTGCCTTGATATTCTCTTAAGATTCAGACAGTAGGCCAAGTTCACAATCTTCAAATGTAGGAGGTTGCATAAAGATTTAGAAAATTTATCGATGTCCGTGCGCGAAAGGTTAAGATACAGTAAATTATGCAGTCTTCCGATCATATTAAGTAAATATTGGGCCTCCATGGCTTCTAAATGCAATGCACTTAGATGTGTCAGGGTTGCAAATATTCTCACTAAATATACAAGAGTTTGATAAGTTTTATCTTTTCTAGGACCATGTAAAATTAATGTTCTTAGTTTGTTACTTTTAAATATGGTCAACTTGAGAAAAGAACGGGTCGATGCATTAGAACTTAAAACTAAACTTAAATGTCTGCATAGCTTTGGAATTGTCAGTGGAGGACCACCTCTACACAAATTTATAGTGTAACAATATTGAGGTTTAACAACCACTGTTCCGCTCATTTGTTCTCTTATCCATTTCATGTATTCTATTCGCACATCTTTGTCTCTCCAAAGTGGTAGAAGACCTTCTGAAATCATTAAATGCATAAAATCTTCCAAAAGGAAGATATCATCATCGGAGAATAATAACCGATAGAATTGACTCTGTGCAAGTCTACTTGGTTGAAGATAAAATATAATTAAATTCCCGTCGTATTCGCGCATGTTTAATTGTTCCAAATAATGAATACCATTAGCAATATTTTCTTGCCTCTCACTGAATTCGATGTACCTGGACATGGAGCCCACCAACTTTGCGGTCAAGGGAGTATAATCACCAAATATTTGTCGAGTTTCTTCATAAATGTGCGAAGCCAGATGATCATGAGGATCCAACAACGCGCATGTCGTGAATAAATCTATCCAATCTTCCTTTGATATGCCCTCCAACTTCAAGGTAAAGTCTGCTTTATATCTGAGTGCTGAAACTAATAAATCAGCAGTGACGATGATCGTACTCCCTGGGCCACCCACACGGAGGAGGATGCGCATCAACTCATCCTTCCACTTATCCCTCCATTCTGAGTCAATCGGCATGATTGCATTTTCATATCGCAAAAATTGAAGGTCATCGAGAATGAGGAGGTACCTCCTTCCGCCGGCGAGTCGCTGATCAGCGGATACCCACATCTCTTGGAAGCTGCTGGTTTCAGCTACTTGATCATCATTATAATTATTCCCCATCGATCTTGCCATCTCTCTCCCCATTCCTTCCAAGTCTCCGAAGTAGAAATTGGAGGCATCCACCCAACACCGACGGTGGAAGTGTTGGCGCACCCACTCGTCGTGGTAGATCATCCGAGCCAGGGTGCTCTTTCCCGTTCCCTCTTCACCGTATATTACGATGGTGAAGGGTCGTCGTGCATCATCCGTTTCATCAACGCTTAAATACTCTTCACCATCCTTCATCGTCGTTGAATTCATCGCTTGTTGCTGCTGAAGTTGTTCCATGATTACTTCGTACTCTTTTCTTCTTGATTCCTTCACCTCGTCTTCCAAGATTGCGGAGTAGCCGTCATCTCGGAGTGGATCCATCGAGTCCATCGGCGCCCTCCGAAGTTTCAATGCGGAAATCCTCTCGACCAGGCCGTTCAACCTGCGCCCCATCTTCTTCAACTTGCCCTGTATTGCGATGCGAAAAGCCAACCGAGCGATGAGGGGCAAAGGGCTGCGACCAGATTCCGCCAGCTCCCTCTCACGCCGGTCGACGATGCTGGCGAGCAAGTCTTCGAGGTCCACAATGGCTGCACCGACGTCTGCCATCCACTCCTCCAATTCTTCCTGTTGCCCCTTCAGAGACATCACCCGCAGCTCCGCGTCCAACATAACTGCGTTGATGTCCCAAAGGAGACGGAGAATCTCCTCCAGCTGGATTTTTATGCGCAGCGCCTCCGCCTGCTCAGCCATGGCGGGCGACGGCAGCGTCTCCATCAGTACCCGCCGCAAAGCGAAGAACGCCATGTTAATTAATTGCTCGCTTAGTATGATTTGGTGGCAGCTCGATGATCTATGATCGTCTGATATATCAGCTCATCTCGCTTCTCCTCTTCCGCGATTTTATTAATTTGTTCAATAGGACTTGACATCTACTTGCATCCTACTTCTCTTTCTTTCTGTGAAGTTGTGCCATGCAGGCAAAGTATAAATCATCTTTGAATCTAATTCCTTTCCTTTCATCACTTCACCATCCTATCAAGCAAGAAATCTTGGGGCTTTAATTAACCGATAACTCTTTAAAGAAAACGAAAGCGTAGATCAATCTTTTCAAATTAATTAATTAGCTCGTCTGACTAACTCTTATTTATATTGGATTTCCAATCCAATCAGAACAAGCGGTTTTAAATCATTATTTACATGTGAAAGTTTAAATAGTTTCATCTCGAGGCCTTTTTCTTTTCCTTTAAATTATTTGCACAACGATGGATCGTTGCTTTAAGCACAGCTAATTAGTTAATGAACTCAAGTTGTAAAGAATGTTAATTGATTACTCAGTTTTCCTTTTCTTTTCTTTCTTTCCCCGTTCATGAATCGTTTTGTTACTTCATCCATTAAGCATCTCAGCTGTCATCCGTGGTCCAAACTCGAGTAATTTCTTTGCCTTGACGCAAGGATTAGAATAAAGGAGTGTCATTACTCCATTAAAGAAAAAGAGAGAGAGAGAGTGAGAGAGAAGAGTGTTGCTGCATGTGGACGTGAAATGCATCACGCCATTATGCATTTTAAACAGCCCTTCATTCTCAAGATGCCAAGCACCATAAGTGACCTGACCTCCATGCATGCCTTACTTCGCTGCCCAGCAGCATCAGAATGGTGCAGTAGGACGCATTCGGGGACTGTCACCCAGTTGCACCTACACACTTGTCATTTTGCCACATATGGACTAACCACACGAAACCAAAAAGGATCAGTAGAACTTATTTGGACGTGCCCCATTGCTAACTTGCTAGCTTGTCAAGGCTCTTAAAGGTCCCTTCAGTGTCAGTATCCTTCCATTATAAGTCAATCCAGATGTTACTACAACTAGATGGTAAAAATCCAAGGTCATCGAGAATGAGGAGGTACCTCCTTCCGCCGGCAAGTCGCTGATTAGCGGATACCCTCATCTCATGGAAGCTGCTGGTTTTCAGCTACTTGATGATCATTATAATTATTCCCCGTGGATCTTGTCATCTCTCTTCCGATTCCTTCCAAGCCTTCGAAGTAGAAATTGGAGGCATCTTCCCAATACCGATGGTGGAAGTGTTGGCGCACCCACTCGTCGTGGTAGATCCTCCGAGCCAGGGTGCTCGTTCCCATTCCCTCTCCACCATTATATTACGAAGGTGAAGGGTCGTCGTGCATCTCCTCCAACTGGATTTGTATGCGCAGCGCTTCCGCCTGCTCAGCGGTGGCTGGCGACGGCAGCGTTTCCATCGGTATCCGTCGCAAATCGAAGAATTTAATTGCCGATTAATTAGCTAGTAGTAGTTGATAGCGCAATTTCTGGTCGACTCGCTCATCTCCCTTCTCCGATCTCCTGCTGTCATTCTCAATTATATTTTTGCCGATATTAATATTCCTTGCTTGCTTGCTCTTCCTTTTCCTTTCTTCCTTCCTTTCTTTCCGTGAATTTACTGATAACACGCTCGCCGTGCTTATGACCTCCATTTCTGAGTAATTATGTTGGATTTTAGTAGATTAATTGGATCCATTCTGAACTTAAACGTAGATAGGCTAGATGATTGCATTTAAATGATTTTGGGATGTTTGTGTACTTAATGAGGTAATATTTGATTGAATCAATATTTTTTTAAAATACTAATTAATTCAGTTAAAATCATATTGAAATCAATTTTTTTTAATCAAATCTCCTAATTGTAGATACCTTTATTATCGAAACAATTCCTAATTTCCAAATTATAATATATACTACTACTCTTTTCAAATTCAAACAAAGTAACTTTCCAATTGCCTAGCATTTTTGTTTTTAATTTTAAATCCTTGAGGTTGAGTTGGCTGAAATGATTATTTAAGCAGTAAGTGTATATAAAATTACAAAAATCATAAAAGCGTATATAATTTGCTATCATTGTAGAGTATTTAGTTATATATTATTACTTTTTTAATATGTATATACATATATACATATAATGATAATAATAAGCCTTCATCTTCATTCATTCGTATATTATAATAATAATATAATAATAATAATAATAATACAGATTATGGAATTCTGCAACATTTTACAAAGTAGTAGCAGCAGTAGTAATAATAATAATAATAATAATAATAATAATAATAAAGAACTTAATCATCAACATCAAGAAAAAATTAATAATAAGTTACTTTTATTACAATTAATTATATTTATTTATAAGCATTCATCACCGTGGATTAATATATCATATATCCCAGCAAAATTGTTTATTTAATTTAGCCTGAATTCCTAATTTTTACTCAAGTCCAGGTATAAAAAATAGTCATTTTGATGCATGGAACTTCTTTGAAAATGATCCTATGATTCCTTTTGCCAAATTATTTTTTTAGTAAAACAAGTCAAAATATACGGCCAAACAGAAAAGAACTACCGCTGCAAAAAATGATAATAATTATAATTATCATAAATATGAAAATAAAAATAATAATGACGATAATAATAGTAGTAGAAATAGCGATTATAGTAATACTAATAAAAATAGTAAAAATAGCAATAGATGTAATAATGGTGGTTGTAGTAATAATAATAATAATTGTAGTAAATAACACGAGTAATGATACCACTACTAACGCTAATACCCACACTATTAGTAGTAAAAATAATACTAGTAGTAGTAATAGCTGGGTGGGATCGGTGTTAATGCTGGTGGAGAAGGGGAAGTCGACGCTGCACCCGCGGGGGAGATGGCGGATGTTATCTTCGTCGATGTCCGACACCCCCTCGCAGCAGTTCGAGCTGGGAGCCGCCTCCTCCACGGTGACGAACCCGACGCGCGGCTCGACGGAGAGACGGGCGTCGTCGCAGGAGGCGGCGGCCACGGTGCGGGCGGACGCCGCCGGGACGACGACGGCCATGATGGCTGCCGCCGTGAGGACGGCGAAGTAGGCCTTCTTCATGCTTTTGTGTGGGTCTAAGTTTAATCGTATAATGTGTGTACGTGTCGGAATGCTCCAAATACGTACGCGTTGAATTAGAATTAAAGGGATGCAACGGAGTATTTATAGGGATTGTTATTATTATCACACGGTGCGTTATGTTGGCGTGAGAAGGATGAGATGAGATGTAGTGTTGGGGCGATGAAGGGTCACAATGGAAGTGTGGCTTTAAAAGGATGTTTTAATTAGCGTGACTGTCACATCATCAATGCATGTACGTGGCAGACTTACACACGTCACGCTTCATTTTTTTAACGAAAAAGAAAGAAAAAGCCCAGCAGTCAAGTTATTTTTCATAGAAAGTTAACATTTGTCTATTTTGTAGAAAAAAACTTTTTGTTATTTTTTCTTATTGAATATTGTATGCCTTTTGTTTATAACTATAATTGTAGTAAATTTATCTTTCTTAAATTTTAATAAAATTAATATTCGTGAAAACAACATGGTAAAACAGAAAACACTTTTAGAATTAATCTTAAAAAAACTAGCGGTGACCCGATGGATGACCGACGCGAGCCATCATTCACTCGTCCCGTCACCGTCCTCTATCTCTCTTTCACTGCGTGCATCGAGGTCTTCAAATCAACGGCTAGGATACTCTCACCGCAGCACACGAACGGCACTGGATAACCCACGTAAGCAGTGCCTAAGTTACTATTGTTATTTTCGCCTCAAGGTGTCAAAAGTGAGAGACGACTCCCACTCTAAACTTAACATCTTCTTCTTCGTCTACTTCTTCTTCTTCTTCTTCTTCCCCTTCTCGATCCATCTCTTTCTCTGACAGCATCTTCTTCGATCACATCAATGGCGCCTACGTCTCGATCTCTAGCTGCCTTCTCCATTACTCGCCTAGCCCTGCAGCGCAATATGGCAGCAGCAGCTCTACCCATTTAATTTGCTCGATCGCCCCTTCCCCCTCCATCATCACGCGCGTCTCGCTGCCTGCTCGCTTTCTCCACCGCCATTAATGGGGATGACATCGACGAGATATGAATATGATCCGCCCCAGAGAGAGAGCTTTTGATTTAAAGCCTCGGCCGGCTGCTCCCTCTTCTCGACTCTGCCGCCGCTGCTTCTGCCACTGCGACGCCTTGGAGACCCCTGGGCGCTTTCACGCGTCAAATCCATAAAAAGGAACTCCAAAGTGGACGACGTAGCGGAAGGAGGAAGGAAGACGACGACGAGGAGGTCGAAGAGGCCCGGCTGGGGCGGAGATCAAGCGGCACGTGCAAAATACATCCCCCACGTCAGCTCTCGGAGTCCCAGGTGGCGGACACCCACCAGCAGGAAATTGTTGCTCGTCCTGTATCCTGCCCGAAACCGGATTGCCGATCCGAGGCTTGTATGGTTCGGATTGAATATTTTAAATCTTAAAAGAAAATATAAATGAATTACTGATATCCTAATTTCGCTCATTAATATTTATTAATTGATAATTCTAAAACTTACTTAAAATAAAGTTTGGCTGATGCCAGTAAACAGGTTATTTCCTTCGTCGATGTGCGAGGCGAGGCGTTGCCCCAAACGAGAGAGACAATATTTTTTTAAAAAAATAAAATAAAATAGAGTGCTCACACTTTTGTCTACGAGCGCGTGTCGCCATCCCTCCGCCACGTGACGACCATGCTGCCTCTGACCAATAAGAAGCGCACCAATACCTGTCTGCTGTCTCTGGCAGAGCATGGGATCGCGAGCCCAATCGTGAGCAAAGTCGTTTTCGCGATCGGACTCGCGTCGGCCTCGGAAGTCAAAACCGTGACGCGACCAACGGAGACAGGGCAGGTGGAGCGGTCGTACTCGGAGCGCAGCAGAGACGTTGTCAACGTCAAAACACGTAACGCGACCCAATGCAGCGGAGGCGAGAGAGAGAGAGAGAGAGAGAGAGATTTGGCTGCAAATCCACAAGTCCACCACGCCACTAAATCATCGCACCTCGTAAACCCAACCCCGTCCGGATCAAATCCAATAGGATTCTACAAGGGGCAGGCATTTTTCCAGCAAAGCGCATTACGAAGTCAACGCAACTGTACAAGTCCTACATCATGTCTCCGGTTCAATATTTCAAGCTCCTTAATCGCAGATCACATGCGGCTCGCTGCACCCGTCAGAAGTAATCGAGACGGCCCGGTTTGGTCTGCTCCTTGCACGCATTCGACCGGGCGATGACCTTGCCCGGCACCACCGGAGGGCGGCACGTCCTCATGAGCGCCAGGTTCAGGCCCCTGAAGAACGGGTGCGCCTTCACGTCGGCGGCGCCCCGCCGGGAGCCGAGGCGAGCCTCTGGGTCCTTGATCAGCAGTCCGGAGATGAGATCCCTCGCCGCAGCCGCGTCGGCGGATGATGCCCCCGCCGGGAACGCCAGCGGCTGCTTCACGATGTTGCGTAGTGTCGCCTCGTTCGTGGAGCCGACGAAGGGCGTCCGGCCGTAGAGCAGCTCGTAGAGAAGGATGCCGTACGCCCACCAGTCGACCGCGCTGCCGTGCTGGCGGCCCGATGCGACCTCCGGCGCCACGTACTCGTGGGTGCCGACGAAGGAGCACGACCGAGCGGCCACCGGCTCCGCGATGAAAAGGAGGGGTTCGGCCTTCTTCGGGCCGAGATGCGGAGACCGGCGTTGGAGGAAAGGGAGGCAGGAGGGTTCAGCATGGAGGCGTTCGCTGACCTCGTCCTCGTCCTCGACCGCTGCTGCGGCGGATACGGGGGCCTCGAGGGCTGGGGAAGCTGTGGACTCCAAGGAGAGGTCGAAATCGGAGAGCATGATGTGGCCGTCGGCACGAATGAGGATGTTCTCCGGCTTAAGGTCGCGGTAGACGATGCCGAGCAAGTGAAGGTACTCGAGCGCAAGCAGGACCTCCGCCGCGTAGAACCTGCAGAAGAGACCAAGAAAGATGGCATCTTTCAATAATGTATCAACAGACGAGCATTCCACTAAACTATGATCGAGCGAATCTTTTCAATTCCTAAAAAAAATAAAGAAAAATACGATTTCGATCGCGAATACACATCGATGGAGAGACAAACTTTGTTTGTTTCAATGGAGACTGCATAAGGTAAATTTTTTTAACGGAAGAGGAAGTTGATGGAGGACCTGGTGGCGGCGACGGAGAACCGGTGGCGGGGCTGGCGGTGGCGAAGCGTGTGCAGGTCACCGCCGCTGCAGTACTCCATGACCACACAGGAGTAATGCGGAGTCGCGTCGAAGTCGGCGTAAAGGGTGGGGAGGAAAGGGTGGTCGAGGATCCGCAGGATTCTCTTCTCGGTCGCCGCCCTCTCGAGCTTGTTCTTCTTCGCCAGGACCAGCTTGTCGACCACCTTCATCGCGAACACGCTCGGGGAGGATGAGGGCGCGGCCTCGTCGCGGAGGCGGCAAAGGTAGACGGTCCCGATGTCTCCACTCCCGATGCGGCGGTCGAGCCTGAAGTCGCGGGGGCCGAGGTCGGAAGCGGGGAGGCCACGCGAGCGGATCGCGGCCCAGGCGGGATCGGCGGAGCGGTGCGGTTTGGAGGGAAGGCGAGCGAGTGCGGGGCGTTGGGGAGCATCATGCGGTGGAGGTGGAGTGGCAGCATTATCGAAGGAAAGGCGGGAGAAGCTGCTCCGGCGGTCGTCGCCGCTGCTGCTCAAGGAGCTTTGGCTCGAGTTGAGGGCTTCCGGGCCGACCTCGCCGTCGGAGTCCACCGGCAAATCCAACATCTCCACCTCGAGCTCCTACGTTTCGAGGCAGAGCTTCTTAAATAGGGTAGCGACAAGAAGAAGAAAGGAAATCTGATCCCTTTCAACACTGGAACAGGGGAGCACAGTGGAAAACCGGGAAAAGAGGGAGCTCGCTTTGGATCTTTCGCCGGAATCAGACAGAGCGGGGCACAATTGGGGACAAGGCGGACGATGCTCGATCGTCCACAGACAGCGAGATCGCGAGAGCAGTAAAAAGGCCGCAGCTATTCGATTCGCTGGCGCTCTAGTGGGAGCACTCGCGAATCGAAGCAGACGAGGAGCAAGAAGCAGTCAGGGGTATCAGTGGAGGCCGGAAGAATGGACTGGTGCCGCTCGCTCCTCTTCTCTTCTTCCCCCTCCTCGCCTCGAGCTTTGATTCCCTGCTCCTGCAACCCGGCCCACCAAAAAAGCAGCGATCTTTCGTCAATAAAGGAGCAGTGGAGACGATAAAGATCACATATTGCAACAGGGATCCGCCATTAGAGCACCTCAGAGGTCGATGCTCTCTCTCTCGAATTCCCTTATGTTGGGGAAAAGAACGGTTGCAAGTATTTATACCAGCGGCGGACTAGGCGATATATCGGGCAATACGTCCCGTTTTAAATATAAAAATCGGCAGTTATTTACTGAGATCTGCTGTAACAGTGTTTGACTTGAGGTCAGGTAATAAATTAACCGAACCAGGGTTACTTGATTTATCGCTCTTAAAAATACAAATTTTAAAAAGGAGGAAATCGTAGTCTTTTTCCTTGTCTACCTTCAAAGTTATAGAAATGACAGATCCTTTTATTTTGCATTAAATCTGTTCAGTGTTCATTTTTATTATAAAAATTATAAATACTACCCTTCCTCTTTTATACCTGAAATTTATAAAAATATCTTTATGTGAATTATAGAATTGTCCTTGCATGAATTATGAGACCTTTCTAATTCTAAAAAACAACAATTTGAGATAGTTAATTATTAGGGGTAAAATTTTAGAGGATAAACTCTATTATTTTCAAACAATAAATGATTAATATGTTTTGTTACTTCAAAAATTTGAACAATTCGACACTTCCTGATTAATATTTTTAAAAGGAATAGTTCGTGTTTCCGTAAAAAGGATATTTATTATGCATTTGCCATCATCTACAAAGTTGAGTTGGGGTTCCAAGTGTTTGCCTCAAAATATAATATAATATAATTATAATGGAGGAGATATTAATTTTTAGTCAATTCGATGGCCAAAAACAAAAGGTAGGAGAAAAATAAAAAAGGCATTAATTCCTTGCTTGTGATGAGAAGCAGTAAAAAAAAAATGCTTGGGAAGTGCTGATGAATGGTGGAGGTGTCAATTATTCTCAGCAAACATTTAGACAAAGTATAAGTTCCATCTGTCTCTGAACTTGGTAACAAAATAGTCCTGCTTAGGTCAGCTTGAGAATGATGATTAATATTTGATAAATCGTTGGAGTTATTTGATATAAGGTAATTAAATATGATAATAAAATAAAAATTTACTCACCGTGTTATTTTACCTGTATTTAAAGGGCCCATTTTTACATAATTGCTCATTGTTAGCTAAATAACTAAGATATCATCTTTACGTACATGAAATGATTTATATATGATGTTTAGAGTGGCAAATTGAGGCTATAAATGTAGAGGGGGTATGCGATGAAGGGCCCCAAAGGAGGTATGTGATGAAGGAAACTTTGTCCCAAGAAATGGCAACAAAAAGTACCTCAAGTGGAGCCCTGACTCACGATAATCCATATGATAACTGACATATTTTACAATCGTGCTAACTAATAACAAGCTAAATAAAAAGGCGGGAGCATGACAACAACTCATCAAAAAAGAATCTTGTAGGTTTGCTCAAAGACAAGTTTAGGGTTTCAATAATGCCTTGTCACCAGCTAAGGAAAGGAAGGGGTTGCAACAACACCTGCAAACCCTTTGGAAAAAGAAGAAGAAGAAGAAGAAAACTCCAGTGCACTCTTTTGTTATCATCTTAATCCATTTTCCCCCCTTAAAATACTCATGTTCACTGATTGATAACATAAAAATCAATAATTACTGATTGGAGAAATAGATTGTAAGTAAATAAGATGGGTCAATGCTGAAGGCTTTAGAAAAAAAAAAAGACAACAGTGTTGGCACGTTGGATTGCAAGGGAATCCCTTCCCTTATTTCAAAGGGACAACATGAGGAGGAATTCCCCTCCATAGAAATTAATTGTGTGTTAGGGGGGGAGAAGTTGGTGGTGGAGGATGTACTCCATGTTGAATCCTGTCCGCTGCCAGTTCATGTGAGGAGTTTTAACTAATCATTTATTTTTTTTCCTTGATGCAGTGTCAGTAGATATCAGAATAAAAGATTGTTATGATGAGAACAAGTACTCTTTCCAGACCATTTAAAAAAGTATTCATGTAAGCGTATAAATAAGCAGGGATGACATCCATGTTTCAATCGAATGATTTAATATTTCGAACTGTATATATATTTACACACACAAGTAAGAAAGAAAGAAAGCAGGAGTTGAAGAGCCCGAGAGAGATGAAGGGGGAGAAGAAGGCAAGGGAGTGAGGTGAACACATGGAATGGAGGAGGGAAGAGAGACAACCTCGCCATTATTCGCGCCAACTTGGTAGGGGGGACAAGTTGATTTGAATCACAACATCACCAAAGAGGAGGAATCTACTCCCATCATCATCTCAATATCATACACCATATCATATATATATATCTCTGAGCTTAAAAATAGCACTTGCTACTCACTTATAATGGAATAATTGGATCTCTTGTTTTATTATACTCACGAGTTTGAATTTGCTATCATTTTTCTTGTCACTGCTTTTCCTTCAAAACCAAGCACATTAATTAATAATTATACATGTAGATAGAAAGGGCTACTGCAAGTCTATGGTTGGACTTAGTGGGCAAAAAAATGTGTGAACGAAGGACAAGGAACTCAGTCAATAATGGCCACCCTAATTAGCATAAATTTGACTTAGTACAAGTCAAATTAATAAATAAAACCTCATAGGGCCATGAAAACAGGTAATTAAGCTCATAATTATTCTAAAAGCATCATGTTTACCATTTTTCCTCTATTAATTTTGGTAGGTGCAAAGCAGGTGGGTGGCATTGGAACTTGAGGCAATAACTAGGTTTGTAGATGTCCTGCATAAAAATAGCTTGGGACTCCCAATTCCAAACTCCAAATAATTAACTTGCTCATTTAGTTTGCTTTGTTTTAGGGGTCCATTTGCCCCTTCAATGATGCCAATTGTCCCCTCCCCCCAACATGCTTCAAATTAGGGTTTCGTACATGTTGTTCCTTCTTTTATAAAAATTGTCTCAGAGTTTGGGTTAATTTAGTATAATTACAAGGGGGTACTTAATTATAAGTTAACCCCGATACATAGAGAAATTAAAATATCAGAGGTGAAAATTTTAGTTTATAAAATTTGAATTATTAAGAGATGATAGTTAGTACTAATTTTAGTAATTATACTAAATTAAAGAGGGAGTTTTTTAATAGTTGTTTCCAAGTCAAGAGAGGGTGACATGTGAGATGAGTCAAAGGAAAAATAAAGATACATCACTTGGAACAAGGAACTCTACAGCTTCATTAAATTACATCTACACTGTATGCATTAATAAGCGTGAGGGTGCGTGCTGTGGTTGGACTTGGGAAGGCATTCGTTTTGTTTTCTTTTGTTCAACCAAACATGCAGCTGCTCAATTCAAACCCAAAACGATTAAATTTATCAGAAGAAGATAAAGGAAGGAATAAATAAATAAATAAGGGGCAGGCAACGACAACTTCCGCCCGGAGAAATCAAAAGCTGCATGCAAAAGCGGCAGCTCGCGGAGTTCCTATGCTTTGTTTTGTTTTTTTTTTTAACGAATTGAAGCCAATAAATGGAGCTGGCTGGCGTCGAGTTCACTCCACCACGCCACCGCATCTCACGGGAGGAGGAGGAGGAGAGTGGGAGGTGAGGCGGAGGCGGCGGCGGTGCCGGTGCCGGTGGAGGCGGAGCGAGTCGACGGCAGGTGGTCCCGACGAGGCGGCGCCGCTCCCCACTGCCGGACGCCGTAGCATAAGGCAGTGGACGTCACACGGCGCGCGCGTCGGGTCTCTGTCTTGAGAAGAAGAAATATTTAATCTGTATTACATATTATTATTAAGCTAATGGTTTATAGATGAATTAGTTTTTAAAAAGTAGATTTAAGAGAGTCTCTGTCTGTCTTCCTTGCAGGGGAAGAAAGTATTAATAATATATAATCATGACTTTTATCTACATCTACTGTTATTCTGTGATTTATGCTTATTATTATTATGACACCTTGTCCATGTATTATAATTGTCGTTCAGTCATTTGAGATTCTGAATCCAACACCGAGTCTTGACGCCTGAGAAAATTACTGAGAAATTTGAGTTCAAAACCTGTATAATCATGGACCACCATGAGAGTTACAGCACGCTCTAATTGTTCATCCTGTATATTTTACAACAGTATTAAACTGTTTTACGAAGTATTACCGTACAAATGACAACGTATTGCATCAAAGGAACAAGTTGGGAGCGTGCAATCCATAAACAGATGAAGGCGACTGGGTTACTTTTAGGTTTTCCTCTTCTCCGATCCCTCGGTTTCGTTCTCGTACTGCGTCTGCCATATGATATCCTTCAGGCTTGTCGACAGATTATTGTAGAACTGAAACAAAATGTGGGCGACGGGTTGGCGAAAAAGAAATTTGAACATTTTCAGAGCGATCTAAATGCTGGAGTTTTACCTTGTGGAATTCGAGTGTATCACCTTTGGACTTGCGAAGTTCCACCATATGCAACGAGGGTACGACCTCGAAAACCTTTCCACATGGCAGGGATTTTAGCATTCAGTACATGCCGGTACAAAGAAAGAAACAGAAACATTAATCCGAAGGACATTGATCCTGTAGTTCTACCTCAGTCGCAATGGCCAAATGTCCTTTCCTTCCAGATTTTTCACCTTGAAGCTTCATCTAGATGATATGTAGTGGAAAAAAACATCACCACAATGATGAATGCAAAACAAGGAAGTTGTGTTTTATAGGCAGACCCTAATTTATGATATGTTCGTTGATCCCGCTGCTTTCTATGCAAAGCTAAGGGAATGGCCATTTATCCTCCTCGATATTTAGCTTTTGAGGGGGGCTCGTGCACCACTGCGGCCATTTCCGAAGGGCCCAAAGATACAGAAAGAGAGCAAGTATAGATTGGGGAAATGTACCTTGTAGTTCTGTTTCTTAGCATCAAATCCCAGAGGTTTTGCAGCTTGTTCAATTTTAGAGAGTATCTCATTTGCAGGAAGCTTTGATGTAAACCTTGTTTCACGCTTCACTATGCCCTGCACAAGAAAGAGGGATGATTTCATCTTCCAAATATTGGCCAACCAAGTGACCAACTATATGAAATATTCGCATTAATGGAAAAATGAAAGGAGAGAGTCAATGGGTCATCAGATCGGGTAGCATCGAATGCACTCCATTAAGTTCATTGCACAATTTGAGTTGACAGGAATTGGCTTACAAACCACACTAACAAGGACACGGTGACAAACAATACTGATGCATTCAAGAAATAACAGCCTTAGAAGTATCACGCTATTGAGATACCACCAATTTCCAATTGTAGTTGAGAAAGATAAAGAGTTAGAAATTGTAATCACCATTTGCTTATCAAAAAGGGTGCCCAGATTAAGACCCTGAGATGTGGAAATAAGATCAAAGGCGTTCATTAGAACTGGCCTTTCATCTCGTCTCTCAACCACAAGGTTTGTTGCCTCCTGCACATTGAAGAATTAGACTTGTAGCACATGCCAAGAAGACCAACCTAGAACGAGGGTAGAGCTTACCTCGTTAAAGATAGCATCCACATCATCAAGATTAACATCAGCTGTTTCAAAGTGCGGAGGCTGATATCCCTTCTTAAACCATTCATTCTCAATAACTTGTTGGATAGTTATGCGCTGCAGAGGAGATACATTATATAAGAATTATGAATACGCATGCACTTCCAGACTAAAGAACTAATGCTTGGAAGCTGATCATGCTTTTGGAGGCAAGCAACTCACAGTTTGAGGGTTTGGATCTAATATCCTTTGGATAAGTTTCTTAGCACTCGTAGAAAACCAAGGTGGACAGGAGAAATCTGCTTTGAAGATCTGTGATGGTTCTATAAACATTAGTGAATCTCTTCAAAAGGAAGAAAGAATCATTACTTTTGGTATTCGGTATCCAAAAAGATAAGATTGCTAAGCAAAAATCACCTTTTTGTATAAAGACATGAGATTGGTATCTTCAAAAGGTAGATAACCAGCCATAAGGACATAAAGAATTACGCCACATGACCACAGGTCTGCCTTAGATCCATCATAACCTTTGTCCTTGACCACCTAAGACAAATAAGTAGAATATGAAACCATAATAATTTTTAATAAAATCTAGTTTACTGAAAGAATAGACACACAATAACTTTGAAGCTTAGAAATTACCTCAGGAGCAACATAATTAGGAGTACCACAAGTTGTATAGAGTTTTCCATCCTCCTGCAAGGGGAAGTAATAGGAATGAAGACACTATTAACACATACAGTTTCCCAATGATTTGCCCAAACTATCCATTAGATTTTGATCACTTACTTTGGCAAGGATCACAATGATTATGCACATTCAAATAGAATGCAAAGACATGAATATATATCCCAAGTGAAAAAAATCAACTGACTACGAAGTATGGGGCAATTACAAAACAGAGATGGGCTGGATAATAAGGAAAACTCACGAAGAATTCTTTTTTTACATGCATATTATACATCTATACAGAATCTTTAAACTTACACGGACTTGCTGAGGTAATGCACTGGATAATAAGAAAAAACTCGCAAATAATTCCTTTTTTACATGTATAATGTACATACATACTGAATCTTTAAACTTACACGGACTTGCTGAGGTAATGCACTGAGTCCAAAATCAGTGATCTTAAGAACACCATTGGCATCCAGCAGGAGGTTTTCAGGCTGCCATAAATTTCAGCTACAATAAGAGGCCACAAAGTAGAAACAGATTTTGTTAATTTAATCACATAATATTCCAGAAACTGAACCTTCAGATCCCGATGGAAGACGCCTCTACTATGGCAATAATCCACAGCATTAATCAGCTGCTGAAAGTACTTCCGAGCTTCATCCTCCTTTAATCTTCCGTTACGAGCCTAGTCCAAGAAAAAAGGAATATCAATAAAGAATAGATATGAGTGCCTTCTACCTTCTACCACTTCCTCCAAGGATATCTTCTTATGTAATTGATGGTATAGTTATACAAATCCATGCTGAGGTCATTGCAACTTACAATTTTGTCAAAGAGTTCTCCCCCTGTCACAAATTCTAAGATTATGTATATCTTCGTCTTGCTCGCCATCACCTACAATAAAAGAAAGTGAAAGTTAGTTATGCAGTAGTTGTTTAGTACATAATTAGTGGATTAACAGAGAAGATGATCCCCTTCGAGTCAACAGAGACATGATACAAACACCAAAAAACCAAAAAGCAAAAGCAATTATAATGTTGAAAGACATGATCTGGTAGATAAAGTCTCGAAATCGCTAACAGGAAAAACAAGTGGTTTAAGCAAAACCACGATTTTAGGGAGACTATTGCACAAACATGTTATTTAGGAAAAGTTCAGCTGTAGCAATTATTACTCTACCACTTTTTTGCAAAAATTATGAGTCTACCACATGCATTATCAAGAGCAGAACCTGATTGTAAATCACTGAATTAAACAATGTAATTGGGAATTAAAAACTATGACATCTACTTCACCTCATGCATCCTTATGACATTTGGATGCCTGACCAGTTTCATTGTTGAGATTTCTCGTTTTATCTGCAGCACCAGAAATAACAAATCAATGAACATACTTAAGATTCGAATAAAAAATGAAGAATAAGAGTATCAGAGACATTGACATATGTGATCCAAACAAAAACATTAATTACATGAGCTAAAACAACGAAGAGAACGGACATGATAAAACAAAATATGAATTACGATAACGTCTTATTAAACCTTTCCCTAAATTGCTACTCTTATTAACCGAATCATGAAAAAAATTGAACGATGTCAAAGAGTTTTCTGTATTTACTTTTTTAGGCCGAGGATTAAGAAGGAAAAGGAGACGAAATATGATATTACTAGTTGAAAACCAGCACAATACTCCAACTAAAATATTAGACCTAAAAGTATTAATTCGAAGAAACCACAGGGATATTATGCATCTTCCCAAAACTCATTTCGAAGAAAACAGAGGAAGTTGGTGCTTCCAGAGATAAATTTCGCAACTTTCCGACCTGGCCGACCATCTTATGCCGCAATATCTTCTCTTTGTCAAGAATCTTGATGGCCACGCTCTCCCCTGATTCGACGTTCTTAGCGAACTTGACCTTGGCGAAGCTCCCCTCCCCGAGCGTGCGCCCCAGCTCGTACTTCCCCACTCTCGTCCGCCCTAGCGAGGCCATCCCTCCTCCCTCCCCTCAAATCGCGCCTGCGAAGGGACAACAGCAAAGGAATCCCCCTAGACCCCTCGCGTTCGTCCGCCCTCAAGCTCTCTTCTTGTTGCAAGGCTGCCACACCTGCGACTTCACCACGTTCATCGTTGCAGCAACGAGTTTAGGCGACCTCGGAGGAGGAGGAGACTGATGGCGCGAGGGCATGCTACGAGCCGACGGCGGTGCCGGGGGAGATGAGTTGGAGGAAGGAGGAAGGAAAAAGGCATGGAAGATGGATTAAATAGCAAACCAATGACAATTGACGAGTGTATTTATATATAAAATAAGACGAATGCACAATTTAAAGATAATTAAATATAGAAAATAATGGATCATAGAAAATATTAAATAACGGAAATTATTGCATAGCAATATAATAAAATAATAGTGAGGCAGGGGATGAGTACAAGGAAACAGGAAAATTAATTACTTGTCCTTTTTAACCTAATATTTGTTTTTAAAAATAATTTTAAACATTTTTTAAAAATATATATAAAATAGCTTCTTTTTTTTTTTGGGGGGGGGGGGGAGGGAGGATATGAATGAAAACAAAACAAATTTTTGGAAGGCGATGAGTGCAAGGATCATCCAACTGTTTTTAAAAAAAGCATTAATTAAAATATAATTTTTTAACAAATATGGTCAATCCATTTTTTTTACTCACCTATATTAACAATAGATGCATTAATTAGTTAGCTCTAACCAAATAATTGTTAATTTAATAAAAAGCTTAATTACTAAATTACCAAATAAATAATGATACATTTATAAATTAAAGAATAAATTTAAATATATTAAGATATGAAAAGTGTCAAACTGAAGTTAACCATATTAATAAATAAAATAAAAAATTAAATTGTTTTTTCTCTCCTCCATTTAAGCGCAAGTCAGATGGTTATTAACACCAGAGGATTAAATAGAAGAAAAAAAAAGAGAGTTGGATATGATTAATAATCTATACGGAGTTATAATTCATATCGGAAGAGTTGTAGAATAATTTGCACGGAAGAAGAGGTGGGAATGGACTGGTAAAGGGGGAAGAAGAATAAGGAGAGTTGGGAATGGATTGATTGAACAAGGACCACCCTGCAGATCCGAGTTTGAAAGTATTTTATGAATGAACAAAAGATATATATATTGTTCTGATAAATTGAAAAAAAGGGTGCAGTGCCGTAATTTGACTTACCTTCTTCGATCTTACGATGCCAAATTAATAGGAAGATTCCAAGACCATCTGTGGGTTTTATTTAGACTAAAAAGACATCCTTATTCATGGGATGATGATTAATTTTATTATCTTTCCTCAAAAAATATTTTAGAATCTCTACCAACTGAATCCTACGCAGGACTTTTAATATTATAAGGACGGATATAGCATTAAAAAATAAAAAGCTCCGTGCAAAATGTACGAAGCAATAATTGAGGGACGATTTAGTTAAAATCCTCTTATTATTATACGTGATTTAATCAGATCATTCGTATAATAATAATTTTTTTTATCGATTGTGCAGGACACGTGTATGATGCCTGAATTAAGATTCTTTTTCCTGTGTTAGTAATAAATAAATTTTTTCAGCATCATATATTTTTTTAAAAAATTAATCACAAGCATAAAATATATACTGCAGGTGATACAAAAATCCCGAGTTAAAACTTAGCCTAATAGATGAGGTGGGTAGCCTGATCCTCTCCAGACATGAAACTTTTAATATTATTCTAATATGAGATCGGATGATGGTCTCGTGGTTCTGTTTTCTCAGAGCAATAATGCATCTTAGAATAATAATAATAAGTTGCTCTTCGCTCTCTATTATTGCAACTTTTAAAATGTTTCATTATTGGTAGAGACCTTCCCTGGAAGAGTCCCGAGTGAGGAGCGGTCATAGTGGGGGGATGGTCCGTCAAATGTTTCTGATAAATCCATATGACCACTTACTTATCCTATAAACCTTGCTACATAGTTTTTTTATTCTGAGAAATTTATTCTAAATTTTTAAATATTATCTTAAAAAGAAATGAAAAATACTAGGTTTATATCAGTTATAAAAAATAAAAATAAATTATCATACCATATGATGAAATATAATTAGTTGGTGATAGTGTGAAATAAAAGTTTTAGTTAGATACTAAAAAGGTAGCTTAGTATAACTCTTGATGATATTATAATATAATAAAGAATAAAGTTTATAATTTAAAAATAACAATAACTAATAATGAAGAACTTTTGTTTGTTTACTATTTTTATATAATTAATTATTTAAGACTCGTGCAAAAATTATAACCAGGCCCCTTTTCTTTCTTCAGGGAAAAAATGATAAGGCCATTTGGGTTGGGCCAAAACCACTGCAGTTTGGTCCCTTCACTTTTTATTTCTCGACGAAGTTCACGTTATCAAAACTCATTAAACTCTTAATTGCCGTTTTTTAAAAAGATTTATTCTTTAATTATAACAAAAAAAAAATCCATCTATTTATCTAGAAGAATACAGCAGACAACTACAATGAAGATATTAAATGGAAGTGCTCCTTAAAAAGGAAAAGAAAAAAAGAACTCATATAAGTAGGCAGTGACAGCTGAATTAATCGAACCCTCAATCCTCTATTACATCAAGAGAAATCAAGTAGTCCAAAGAAAAAAAAATCAAGTAGTCCAAGTTTCTTGCCTAACTTTCTCACCGGTTTCAGCGACATGCACCACGAACTCGATCTACCCTTCTCTTCTTCGGCAGGTGCCAACAAACCCTAACGTGGACTGTTAGCTGATGCCCTGCATGCAGTAGAGAAGCAGTGATCGAGAGGTCAATGACTTTAAATGCAAAACCCATTCGCTGATCCAGCCCCCACTGATCGATCCATCGTCGTCGTCCTCTCCCAGGTGATTCATTTGATCTGATTGACTGGAGCGGAGGGGCGGCGACATGGGGGAGGAGATCGGGGGTTCCGGCGAGCAGCTCGACTCGCAGCTGCTGAACGTCGAAGAGTCGTCGAGGGCGTCGGAGGAGCTGCTGCGTTGGGAGCCGGTGCCCTACAGGGCGATGGTGAAGCTGGCAGCCTGGGAGTCGAAGAATCTCTGGCGGCTCTCGTGGGCGTCCATCGTCGTCCAGCTCTGCAACTTCATGCTCAGCCTCGTCACTCAGATGTTCGTCGGCCATCTAGGCGCCCTCGACCTCGCCGGCGCCTCCATAATCAACGTCGGAATTCAAGGCCTCGCTTACGGATTCATGGTACGTATACATGCGCGACGGTGATTAAGAGATTGCATTTTTTTTTTAAGCTTAAGCTTTCATTTGACCGATGACCGCCGGCGTGCGTGCGAAGCTGGGGATGGCGAGCGCCGTGCAGACGGTGTGCGGCCAGGCGTACGGCGCGAAGAAGCTCTCGGCGATGGGCATCGTCTGCCAGCGAGCCCTTATCCTCCACTTCGTGGCCGCGGTTGCGCTCAGCTTCCTCTACTGGTACTCCGGCCCGCTCCTCCGGGCCATCGGGCAGTCCGACGACATCGCCGCCGCCGGGGAGGTCTACGCCCACGGCCTCGTCCCGCAGCTCCTCGCCTTCGCACTCTACTGCCCAATGCAGCGCTTCCTCCAGTCGCAGAACATCATCAACCCCGTCGCAGCCATCGCCGTCGCCATCCTCCTCGTCCACATCCTCCTCTCGTGGCTCACCGTGTTCGTCTTCAAGTTTGGCCTCCTCGGCGCCTCCCTGACGCTGAGCTTCTCGTGGTGGCTGCTGGTGGCGGCCACCTGGCTCTACATCGTCTTCAGCCCCGCCTGCAGGGAGACATGGTGCGGTCTCTCCATGAAGGCATTCAGGGGTCTCTGGCCATACCTCAAGCTCACGGTTTCCTCTGCAATAATGCTCGTGTACTCCCATGAATCCTTCCTCTGCAACTCAATCTACATTATCACCGTCGATGGCTAATGATTGATTAATGCAGACTGGAGGTTTGGTACGTTCAAGGGCTTGTCCTGCTCACAGGCTACCTCCCAAATCCTGAAGTATCACTTGATGCAACTTCCATCTGGTAAATTAACTCAACCTACTTCTTTAGGGAAGATAAGCACTTTTTCATTTCTGATTTGAACTACATAAATTTGGATGTTTCAGCGTCAACTACTGGAACTGGGACTTCATGATCATGCTTGGTTTGAGCAACGCAGCAAGGTCAGTGAAAACCTTAAACTGAACTACTTCAAACAAAAAAAGGAACTGATCTTCCATTTCCATCTGTGAGCAGCGTCAGGATCGGGAATGAGCTCGGAGCTGCTCATCCCCGTGTTGCGAAGTTCGCGGTCATCGTCGTCGTCGCGACGAGCATTTCCATCAGTCTGGTGATCAGCATCCTCGTGCTGATACTCAGGAGCCCCCTGAGCAAGCTCTACACCAGTAGCACTGTTGTCATCGAGGCAGTCATAAACCTCACTCCGCTGCTCTCAATCTCCATCTTCCTGAATGGAGTTCAGCCCATCCTTTCAGGTGCTCTCCAGTTCATCAAAAACAATTAATGCTGAAGAGATGCATGCTGAACTTTTATACTGATTCGTACTGATTAATTGTACAGGAGTTGCCATTGGAAGTGGCTGGCAAGCCATTGTCGCCTACGTGAACATAGGTGCTTATTATCTCATTGGGCTCCCCATTGGCTGTGTTCTTGGATTCAAAACCAGTTTAGGAGTAGCAGTAAGTTTCTCCATTGATTCTGTGCCATTCACTATACATTTTTTATCTACCAATTTTAAGAGGACAATATTCATAATACTCTAATTGAGGAGGTATAATTAACCATTTATTAAATCTACATAATTATATGATTCTAAACTGCTGCTATTATTACTTTTACTCATCAGGGAATCTGGTGGGGTTTGATAATTGGAGTCTTCGTCCAAACGCTCACTCTCGTGATTCTAACAGCAAGGACGAACTGGGACAAAGAGGTGGATCAGATCAGGCCTCTGTTCTTGAAGCAATCTTACTTTTTTTTCGACTTTAAATGCCTCTAGTTAATTAACGCTGCATTTGACTTGGGGTTTCTTTGGGTCAATGGACGGATGATGCAGGTGGACAAGGCGGTGGAGCGATTGAAGCACACTGCGGACGAGGATGTTTTTGCGATCGCGGGCATCGAGTGACCGATCGCTCAATGAAAGTTCAATGTTTTAGCCTTTTTGCAATGAGGATTTTAATTAAGGCATGTTTTAACAGCAGATCGAATTGTTCCTCAGTTAACTATCTTTGGGAGAAGAAGAAGAAGAAAAACTCTAGTGTCGTCTTCTTTGATCTCACTGTGTGATAGATCGATTCATCTCGACTCCTGCGGAGGAAAAACACAATTAATGAGATAAATATACAGAATAAATTAAAACGAGCCGATCGATTCATACCACTAATAATATTCCACGGGAAGTCGTAGAAGAAGGGACATCAAGCTGTTCGATATGAAAACATGCTTCAGGTACAGTATGCCTGGTTGATGTTGACGATGAGGGCAACTCCAATATATATATATATATATTTGCAGGCAAGACAAGATCGCTGGATAATGGAACTGTTCTGGGTTCTTTCTCTTTTTGTTTTTTTAAAGATATGGTTGCATTTATTTCATTGTAAAATGATACAAGAAAAAAAAACGAAGAAAACAAATATCAAATCACTAGACTTTTAGATGGTCTAAGAAAGCAGCCTACATCTTATTAGTGTAGGGGCATTCATAGCACAAGACTAATATATTCTTTGCTTTTTAAAAAAAACAGAAAATTCTCATTTTTTCTTCTTCTTTCTCTTTCTATCTATATTTATGATCAAATCTGCCAAATGAGTACAATTTAGACAGACCTGTATTTGCATGTTTGGTCAAGCTCAAACCTTAGGGTTTACCCCAATAATTAAGTTAGGTTAGTTCTTAATCAGAAGATTTATTAATTGCACTATGATTTAGGGGCATGTAAAGTACCTAAATGCACATGTACAACTGTTGTTAACCGGCAGTGCAGGTACATAAACGACCAACCTGATTGCATCACAACTACAAAAAATTTTGAAGCAACTGAACGTACATGATCTGATGCTTGTTGCAGCAGGATTTATGAGTTATCATCTGATACGGCAAACTGCATTATGCAATCTTCTAAATCTACAGTACGTTTCAACTCCACAATGTCAAAGTTTCAGATGCTGAGGACGCATGCAGCAAGAATCACATCATGATTAATTACAAAGTGTTAGTCCCTCCATAATATAAAATTCATGGAGGTGAAACAGTTAAGTCATCAGAAGATGCTCTTTGCTGTGGTTGTTCCATGGTTCCAGCCCCTCTCCTTCTGTTTCTGCTGCACTGTTCTACCACCACCAGCAGCATTCCCCAGGACTATTCTCCTTGCTTTCTTCGCGCTGCGCCCTACAGATAGCCGTAGCTTATCTATTCCAGAAAGGGTTCCTCCCCTTCTCATTATACCCTGGGGCAGCTGAGGCCTGATGATCACCTTCTTCTGAAGGCTTCTTCGGAGAATGCTGTTGATCTTCTTAGAGCTTCTCGGTTGGCTGCGAACTTCAAACTCACATGCTTCACCAATAACGCGGTTATCTCGAACTAGCGGAGGCAATGGCGGCGAAGGATTGTTAGAATCATTATTGTTTGGAACCTGTGGAGTTGCTGCTGCCGCTCTTGTCACAGGAAAAGGTATAAGGGAATTCCTTCGAGGTGCTGAAGTTATTGGTATACGGCGAATGGAAGGGCACAGGGAAACTCTGCTGTCCTTTCGAGGGAATGGCTCTTCAGTAAGCTGTGGCTTGTTCTCCTTGTCCCTGAACTGGGGGAACTGCTTGAAAATGCTGAATTCATTTGGAGTTGACAGCAAAGGCCTGCTGATATTGCTTTCGGCAAGTGGCTGAATCATATTAGCGCACTCTTTACCTGTTACTTGATCTAGGACGTGATTGTAGATTTTGTCTGTTGGCGGACGAGCGGGGAGGACAGGATTGACAAATAAATTGTTTTCCTCTTGTTCCACAGGTTGCTGTTGCTGCTGCAGTTGAGTTTCAGCAATTCTGTTGTCTACATGCTGCCTTGCCAACTTTCTCTCAATCAACAATTGTGATTCGAGCTCCTTAATCTGCGTAAAAGGAAGTCTACTATGAGCATCAACCTTTATATGTTTGTCTCATGTATGAGAAATCACAAAATAAAACATATTGATATTTACACAACCAAAGCATTGATCTGCAATAGTCAGGAACAATGTAGGCAGGATTGCAATGTTGCAGGAAAAAGTATATATTAACTGCTACATTCTTTTTGAGAAACAAAAAGAAATGCTAAAAAGGCGGACTGTTAGTTAATTTCCTGCCACAGTAAAAGGTTAAAAAATAATGAAATCTTAAAAATTTTGATAAAATCCAAAGTTTATCTCCATAAAGGAACTGAAATTCTTTCTCTTTCATCTATTTGAAAAGTATAACTTAGAAAATAACATAAGGCAGCTCATCTTAGAACAAGATCTAGAATTGATTATTTACCATAATGGAAAATTTGCAAATTGGTGTAAAGGAAGGCACAATAATTTTGTTAGAAATTTAAGTACTAACTCTATAGAAAACTTTTCTATAACTAATGAAATAAGAGGCTTTCTGAATATACCTTATCTTGAAGGTTCTTGTTCATCATATCTTTTGCTTTGTTCTTAATTTCTAGAGATTGAATTGTCTCTTCCAATTTCTTCATTTGGGAATCTTTCTGCCTGATGTCCTCCTTCACCTTTCCAGCCTAGCAAGAAATACGTGAGTAAATCTTAGATGCAAGGTAAACAACAATGTAGAAGGAAAAGCCTCAACACGAAGCAATGCTTATTCTGAGTGATATACCATCTGTTTGTATCTTATTATTTCAGTCAAGTCGACTTGTTTTCTGGCAGGACCAAGTTCAATTCCCCTTACTCTGCTTGCAAAATTAAGGGAACAAAGAGTCTCGCCTACATCATCCTCATTGGGGCTTATCTGCACAAACATCAAAGTCTTCGAGTCGCCACCTGAATTATTTACTGCTTTAGTACCTCCATTTCAAAGACTTGCAAAAAATAAGAGATATATATATTTTAAAAAAAACAAACATGAATATATGAACGATACCTAGGGAATCTTGTAGTAAGTGGGTAAGCTTTGAATTCCTAAATTGGTTAAAATTCAATCTGTCAGATAAAAATGTTCGAGGAAAAAACTACAATATAATGCAAAAAGTATTCAATAACCTGAAAGGAATATGTTGGCTTTTAGTTGCAAGTGCTGATATCACATTGCCTAATGCTGAAAGTGATCTGTTAATATTTTGCGCCTCTTTCAAGCGCTCTCCTTGAGCATCTGTTTTTGCAACTCTCTCACTACCAGCTAGATCAATAAGCCACAACTTACTTCTTGTGCATTCACCATTCACTAGGTTCTCTCCTCTTATCGTCACACAGTGAATACTGAAAAAGAAATTGGCATTCAGTATTTTTGTCTTTAGCTGTGATTCAAAACATAACAAGGTTAATGAATCTGCAGAAATAAAATGTATCAGGACCAGTGTGATCGACTGCTATGCTCATTTGCATTGGTTGAGCCAACTGCTCTTGCTTTGCTACCAGTTTGCAGAACATCCCAGGCTTCATTCATGTCGGTCACATGAGCTTCAACCAGTCCAGGGACATGATGAACTCCTTCTGCAACTTGTCGTACTTCTAGCCTGTAAAAAGCAAGAAGTCAGGGCTGGTCATGTGTTCTCTCTGTCCAACTATTGAAAGAGATGCTTCTTCTTACTTCTTTGCAGCCACACCAGGTTGAGATCCCGAAAGTAGTAAATCATGTATTTGTTCATTGTACACTTCCAATACACTCAGAGTAACCTCATAATGATATAATCCTTGTCTTTCTCTGATTATTCGAAATATTTCCTCGAGTGTTCTATAATTGACTCCACGATCTTCTTCGGTACCTTCCATTGTGAAAGTTTTGCCTGTCCCTGTCTGCCCATAAGCAAATATGCAGACATTGTATCCATCTAATACTGATATTGCGAGAGGTGCAGTCTTCCTAAAAACAGCGTCTGTTTTTGCAGAACAGAAGGAATATTTAGTGCTTATTCAAAAAAAAAGAATGAATATTTAGTGCATAATACAGGTGAATAGAGTTAGTATGAGCTAGTGTCAAAATCTTGGTTGACTACCTTGATCTTCCTCGGGACTGAAGACAGAATCAAATTTGAAGACTTTAGTAGATGATACATGGCCTTTGACAATAACCTCACCATCTTTTGCGGATCCAAAATCGATAACCATAGAAGTCCCCCTGGTTTTTTCCTCCATAATAAGAGGTCGACAACGACAGAAGACTCGAATATTCCCTGAGAAACAATTAGGTCTAATAAAATTCTTTATTCTTCACATATGCTACTACTACTATTAAATCAAATTAAAAGCTACGTTTACCTTTTAAATCTATGATTTTATTGTGGAGGTCCTTCCTTTCCCTTGCCTCCTCATTAAATCTTATCTTGAGGTCGTCATACTCCCTTTGGAGGTTTACATGATTATCCACTGTGAAAGACAAATTTTAGTGACGCATTTGCTTATATTTTTATCTAATAAAAGGAGAAACACTAAAACTGGATAAATTGGAAAAATCAGCCCAAGAAGAGAAGATGTTTGTTGGATAAATTGGCTTACAAGTGGACTGAACTGTCACTGTCATTTGGCTAATATCTGCAAAGCACCTCCTGAACTCCAACGCCTCCTCTGATAGCTTGACATGCTCCAGCTTCAGCAACTAATACATTCACATTGGTTAGGATCTAGAAAAATAATAGATGATGCACATATACCTGCGCAGCCAATGTGATCGAGGAAAAGAACTGATAAAGGAATGCGATCATGCATCACCTGAAATTTCTCACTCAGGCTAGCTAGAGATTGAAACCACCGACTCTTCTCCTTCACTTGGCCCTCGATCGCAAAAGCTGCACCAGAAGACCCCACATCAATTATTTATTGCAAATTTGCAATAATTCTAAATAGAAGATAAAGAAAATTCCCATGACTACATTACCTAAAGAACCAACATGCAGCGACTTCTGCATGAGCTCCATTTGAAGCTGTTGCAATGACGACAATGCCTGATGGCATTCTCTACTCTTCAATTCATTCTCCTTTTTAAGATTCTCCAATGCTCTTCTGCATTCACTTTGCTCATTAAGCAGTAGTTGGTAATCATTCTTGAGTCTCCCACATCGAACACATTCCTTCTGAAAAACGAAAAGCATTGGGGTTCAGCATAGTAAATAGTGGTTTCAATTTTCAAGCTACCAGTTCCTTTTCCCATTACCTCTCCCATGCTTGATACTTCCTTTGGCTTTCCTTGAATCTTCTGAGTCATTTTTCCTGATAATTTTAATACAAACCTTTCAGTTATGAGATATTTAAACCAGGAGGAAATTTCAGAATATGGTTCAAGAGACTTTACCTGCAGAAGAATCTCGTCTTACTGAGATACCAGATACAATAGGCGGTCCTGGTACCCCTTCAAATCTTATCAACAATCCCTCATTAATCACCGAAGCTCTCAAATCTGACAACACAAGAGGCTGGTTTGAACCAACCTGAGCAAATATATCTAGGCCAGACACAACCTGAGAAAACAACCTGAGATGAATAGCCAAACATAAGGGGATCATCAAAAAACTTCGAGATGGATATGCCAGACTCACCTTCTCATTTTGTATAAAGACATCGAAAATTCTCATTCCTGCAGGGCCTTCCGTAAATATGATCTCAGCAAAATGGAGGTCGACAAGATAATCTCCAGCCTCGAGTCCAAGAAAGTGGTACGAGAAGTTACCACATCGAGCAGTTTGGTATAGTCCATATCCATCATTCCCAACCACTGAATTAGTTTTTACAATATCTCCACCTGAATAAAACTTGTCCTTTTCAAAATCTATATCACCACAAATTACAGTATTATCCTCACATCCGGCGTTTACGCACAGCCATCTCTCCTGGACCTCTGGTATCATTCCAAGCTCAATAGAAGCTTCAAAAACACCATTTTCATCACAATGACCGCCTTTTACAGGAGATCCCTCTTCCATCCTTGAGCTCATAGCCCAATCAGCACCAAAGCCATCGAAGCACCCCTCCGGGAAGAGCCTCACCGGTGCAATGTCTTTGTGCCTCTCAGTAGTTTTTCTTATGTAATCCGGCGTTTCTTGGACTTCCTCGCAAGAAATATCAGGGGATATCGAGCTGGTGGCGCAGTCTGGAGACCTAGGTTTGAATTCAAATTCCTGGCAACCTGCAACACCCAAAACCTCAAGCCCTAAGTTGTGGAATTTTGAATCAATCACACGGACTCACACATTGAACATTGAATACTGAAAAAATAATTAAACAAAACAGAACCAGTGAGAAATACAACGTCAATTCAGGACGGGGCTTACCGGTTTCTTCTGCCATTGCAACTCCTTCAAACAAAGCCTCTTTTTTCACTTTAGCTTTATCAAACAACTACAAAGATCCCAGTGATCAATTGCTAGATCGAAGCCAATGGAGCAAAGGACTGGAAACCACCGTATACGCCGATCAATCTCTATGAATAAAAACGGTATACCATGAGTTCCTCATCACCAAAAGGGAAAAAAACGCAGGGGGGAGAGCCACGAACCAACCTATATCCCAATCGATCTCTACCTTCCCGCAGCATTTACTAGAAGGCTCCTTTTTCATGAGAGGGGATCGCCAGCGACTGCTGCTGCGTGCAATCCCGCTCGAAGCACTTGACTTAAAGAGAGGAAGGAAGGAAAGAACAACGAAAGATTTGAAGAGAAGAAGAGGGAAATAAAATGGTCCAAAAAAAGGGGCAGCTTTTTAATCTCAATCGAGAGAGAGAGAAAAAAAATCAAAATGATGTGCGAGAAAGGAACGACCGTTAGGGTTTTTGAAATGAAAATTCATCTACGTAGCTTCATTTACCTCCGACTGCTACCTTCCTTTCGATTGCATAATCACGTGGAGCCCGCAACGGACCCCACAGATCAATTGGGCTGGTGGCCGATTCACTGCTACAAATAAATGTCGAACATTGTCTCATTAGCAGTTGAAAATTGGAGGTACGTAGTACCCAATATATTACCTACGTTCTGATTGCTGAACCTGGGGAACGAACGCCAGACCCCACAGGTCGATTGGGTATATCTTTTTCTGGGTAATTCACGAGGGAAAGGGTCTCGTTAAGGTTTTTTAAAATAAAAAGTTTACCTGTACAGACTTCACCCACTTTCGAACCCATCAAATGATTGTTGGCTCAGCGGAGCCCGCAGGAAAGTTTCAACAATAAGGCATGTAGCTTCTTTGGGTAACAGCAGGTCATGTACAAATGTTTCATGAATATTTTAAAATTTGAAAAAGGTGACGAGGAAGAGGTAAATTAAGTAACCGTCGCAATTAAAGGAGGATTATTAGCAACAGTTAAATGGCTTCACGTGGTCTTTACCTCCTTAATAACTCCGGACCCGACTCGAAACTTCATGCGGGTCGGATGAGCTACGAAATAAACCGGCTTCGGCACGGTGTAAACCGGTCAGCTTTTAGACCGGACACGGTTTGGGGCCTTTGGGCCTTTATGGTGGTCGTATCTCGTGTCGTATCTTCCGTCGCGGTCGTCAATGCCGTCCCCCGTTTGCGAAATTGCGCTTGGCTTCTTCTCCAGCGGGACGAGAGCGGAGATTTAGGGTTCCGATCTAACGAACGATGAAATCGGATGAATTATAAGGATTAAATTTCCAATCTGATGGAAATGGAGGCCGGTAGCTCGTCGGTGGCCACCGGAGGAACGCAGGCCAACTCCTATCCGCCGCTGCGTTCTAGAGGTATCGCTTCTCTGACACGCTGATAAGAATGATTGAGTAAATTTGATTGGTATGGGCGTGAGAGGTTTGATCGTTTTGATGCGCTGAGGCTTTGCTTTCCTTTTGTTTCTTCTTAATTGTTGGTTTTTGTTCCAGCTTCGTCTTGTGAGATTCAACTTTGTAAACAGGCAAATAGATGGAAAAACCAACCCGAGTTATTTTTTTGGAGTTAATTATCCTCTCTTTTTGTTCACCTGCAGCGCTAGCTTCTGTTGTTTCATCCTGTCTGTGCTATATTTTCACTACTGTATTTACTCTTGCTAGCGAGGAGCTCTGTATCTTCAAACTTTGGAGATACATTTCTGGAATATTTTCTTCACTTCAAATAAAATGGTCTTCATCTGAATTTACGGCTTAACTTCTAAAGCATCCAGCTAAATACAAATATTAAATGTTGCAAAATCTGCTATTAATTGTCATATTGTGCTATTTTTCAATCTTAAGTGTTCCGGTGAGAAGGAATTTGCATTGAATAATAGGTTTATATTCATCGATGTACATATCGTATGGATTCTATGAGAAAATTTTTGATTAAAGCATTATCTATGAGCATTATGGTATAGAATGAAAATGGGTTACTGATGGCCTTTAGTGGTCCTAGGCAATCTTAAACATGCAAGTATTCTGGTGAGGTCAGTTTCGGCAAATCATCAATTGTTAGATGAATGATCTTTTTTCTTGGCTTATTCCAGAACTTTCATGAACATGCATTTGAGCCGCTTAAAAAATTTATTGTTTTTTAAGTATATTACTAAGTTCATCTATGTTAAGAATCATAATCAGAGTTAAGGGCCCAACTTCTACAGAATCAGCACTCATGTTTCTGTTCAGTTAAATATGTTTTGTCATACAACGATCTAGATCTTTATTGTTAAGCTGAACCAACTGTTCATGAAATTATGTTCTTCTTGTCAGATTTTTAAGTCCTTCAGTTAGCAAGTTTATGGATCATTCTCTTTTCCGCTTTAATTTTTCTTATTCTTTTTCATTTTATCCATTCAACAAAAGAAAACATCCTAAACTAATAACTAAACTAAAATATTTGTGGCTTGACAGCGTTTTATAAGTTCACCCAGCAGAATCTTCCCGCTTGTAAAACTCAACTTACACCGGCATGGGTGAGATCATGTATCCTTTTGTAGAAGTCATGACCAGTCAGCGGTCCTTTTCTGCTTAATTTTCAACGCTTGTTTACATATGCAGGTTATCACAATATTTCTTGTAACTGGTGTTATATTCATACCAGCTGGTCTTATCTTTCTTCGAGCTTCAGAAAGTGTAATCCTTGAACTTCAACTAACTCCTTGTAGGCCACTATACTTTATATGACTATCTTATGGTCTGATTAGGTATTAGCATTTCTTCTAATTTTTCAGGTTGTAGAAATTGTGGACCGATATGACATTGAATGTGTACCCGAGTCCTACAGAAGCAACAAAATAGCCTACATCAAGAACAGCTCAATTTCAAAGAATTGTAAGCGTCTAGTAAAGGTAAAGTACTGTTATTTCGTCATTTGTGTTTCAAGGATCATGGCAGACACGAGATGTATGGAAGTTTAATTTTTAAGAAGTCCTTGTCTATGCTTATTTTCTTTCTTTGTGGTCTCCCCACCACTGTTGTTAACTGCCTAGAGGGAATGGAGGAAGATGACAAAAATTATTTGAGTTACAAGAATTCTTTTAATGTATATATGACCTTGTCCCTTCCCTAACAGTGATCCAACAACATAAATTTTTTTGGAAACATGAGATTAAATGTCTAAAATGCAATAAGTTACAGCATCTTAATCCATTGGAGAAATATGTATGTATTAAAATTTTCTCCTGCATCCAGCAAATTTTTAGAATTTTAATTGTTTCAGGTGAACCCTTACAAATACAAATAATGAATATTTTAAAAATGTTGTACATATTTTTGTATGGGAAAAAGATCTTAATTTGAAGTTACAAGTTACATCTCAAGTTTAGGTATAACAGAGAATGTTAATTTGTGAATATATCTAGGGAGCTACTGAGCCTATATATTTACTGCTCTTCCTATGTTTCCACTGTAATTACTCTTTCTCTGTAGGTTCCGAAGCATATGAAAGCACCAATTTATGTCTATTATGAACTTGATAACTACTATCAAAATCATCGACGGTAAAAACATCTTACCCTGTTAATTATTTTAATCCAATAAATTGATAGCTGTCACGATTCACTTTCCCTAATTCATTTTCCCCAGGTATGTAAAGAGTAGATCTGATAAGCAGCTCGTACAGGGACTGAAGTATAAGGACATTAGTTTATGCATGCCTGTTGAATACAATAATGGCCACCCAATTGTTCCCTGTGGGTTAGTTGCATGGAGTTTGTTCAACGATTCTTACACTTTTATACGTGAGACTGTAGAAGTGAAAGTCAACAGGAAAAACATTGCTTGGAATAGTGATAAAGAGCATAAGTTTGGAAGACATGTATATCCCTTCAACTTCCAGAATGGTAGCTTGATCGGGGGAGGAAATCTTGACCCTGATGTTCCTGTGAGTGCTTTGATTGTTCAAATTGATTTGCTTATATAAGAAGTCTCTTACATCCATAAGCTGTTCCTACACATTCTCTTTAAATAGATAGTTTTAGTATTCATATCCACCAAGTGTGTAATTGTTATCTGTTTACCTCCAAATAGCTGAGTGAGCAAGAGGACCTTATAGTTTGGATGCGTGCTGCTGCTCTTCCCAAGTTCAGAAAGCTGTACGGTGTAATTGAAGAAGACCTAGAAGCAGACGAGATCATTGAAATCCAACTTCTTAATAACTACAACACTTACAGCTTTGGGGGAAAGAAAAGGCTTATTCTCACAACTAGGAATTGGCTAGGAGGCAAAAATAATTTCCTGGGGGCAGCATATATGGTAACGGGAGTCTGTTGCATTTTCTTGGCTATTTTGTTCGCTCTGATCCACGTAAAAAATCCAAGGTAAGCATTTCCAACTCAATTCAGTTCTTGTTCACTAGTGACAATCACATAAGTTCTAGTAACAAAGAGAGTGGCGAGGAGGTTATAACCTTTGTGTCTTCAAGTTCCTTAAAAGTGGTTGGATTGATTACCATTCTCCTGCCCATCTCTCCTACTCAAACAATGCATAAATTTTACTTCTAGATGCTTTAGTGCCCACTCCACATAAATTTGATGTATGCTTTACTTGTTCAGTATTTCCAGAAGATCAAGGTTCATTTTTAACTGCCCTCTTTCCTTAACTTCTATCTGCAGACCGCATGGCGATACAAGTCATTTTAATTGGAATCGAAAAAGCAATGCCAGCTGAAAAGGACAGAAGGCTCGTGGACAACTGTGAGAAAAAAAAAATCTATTGCCTATGCTTTATGCTTCCTTTCAAACTCGGATGTAAGATTGAAACCATCGCTAGAGGTTGCATTTGAAGCCAATAGGTGATCCTGTTTTCCACCAGAACCAACAAGCATCCAGTCGGTGTACAATATGGATTATGTCAGTGATCATCACCCCGCTTTTACTGAGCATGCAATCTTTTGACTCCTTTGCAATCAAGGGTGATGCTTAATATAGATTGTCCTTTTTTAATCCCTTGTAAATCTTTAAGTAGCCTATTTGGTTGCTTTTGTACTACTGCACGTGTTTTAAGCTTATTCAGAATATTCACATGTTGTACGTGTTTGATATTTTATTTTTAAAATATATTTATTCCTAACTCCGAGAAAAGAATTCCTCACGTACTTTCTTTCTTTTTTATCTTCTATTGAATTGACTCCTTATTTACTCGTAGAAAGGAAATGACGATGATGTCGAAGAGTAGGGAGCGGATTGATGTTGCAATCATTTACTTCTTTTGGCAGAAATGGAGAATTTTTAAAATATGTGCTGTTAATTCCATTGATTTATAGGATGATATTTTGCCTGAATAAATCAGTTTAATATATTCCATTTGATGATTGTTTTGGTTCAAATCTTGCCAATTTTCAGCATTATCATTTTTTTTTTCTTTTCTTTCCCTTTTTCCATTATGTTGCCTGCAAAACCTGGGAAAGAATGAAGAAACAAAAGTAGGAGATGAAAACGAAGGAAAAGAAAGAAAAAGGACTGATTATTCAATCTTGAAAATTTTGATACATAGGAAAAATAATAATAATATCTTTATTCCATATAATGCTAGAATTACACGAGTGAGAACATGTACAAAACTGACATACTTCCTAAGACAGTAATAAACATACAACATGGAAGCTTATAATTAACCTAATTGCATTGGACTCGAAGCCTGACATCGTATTCCATAAGTAGAGCTTGAACTGGTGATCAGGCAGAGAAGTTGAAGTCGGTGCAATAGTAAAAATCTAAGCTCATCCATCTTGAGCAGCTACAGTTACAACAAATACATTATTGGAGGCTACATTCAACCAACCGCCGTTTGAAAAATTTACAAGCAAGGGCGAAGATTGCACCCAATGAATGAACGGTCCACTGATCTTGTGAGTTGACTCATGAAAAAAGCCCAAAGGAGAGGAGAATTTTATGTAACTTGGAGCACATGTTTAGCTCAGCAATTTGAGCATGCCCATGACATTATGGAGGTGAACCACAAGTTACCGATTATAGGCAGAGCCTTTCTTTGGCATATCCAATTTGCATTCCTCTGAGAGAATCGACCTGAGAGTTCCATAGAAAGATACGTCAGCAATTCATGTTTGTTATGATGAAGAAATGCAGCACATAAATAAGACAATTATTGTGAACCAAGACCCTCTTATGGGATATATGTAGTCAATTACGCAAAGAATTGCTATTGGTCCAAATCATGCAAAAATATTTTAAAAATGCTGCAGGAACATGTACTATTCAATGGTCAACGCTGAATGATGAGTCATTGTGGCATTTATTATGGACTGAAGGACCACTTCCAAAATCTTAAGCTCTAAGGAAGGAATTCAAACTATATTGACGTTCTACACACTTCCTCACGTGTGCACGAGCAGATTGGACTTGACGAATCAAACCCAAATTTCAGCGACTTCACTAGGGCGTTTAATTTTCAATGTGCCTTCAGCAAGACAAGACTGTATATCCTGATTATATCTTAAGTTTCAGCTGGACTATGTCCAAAAAGCTTAAATTATTAGAAAATGGTCAAATTTACCTCTGTATTGTCAATAAATAATTTTGCTGATTTAGCATGTATAAGCATTATATCAACGCATGTCAGGGACTTATCTCAGCTAGAACTACTGACCTAAAAGTATTATTGAATGTCGAAAATCATGCACAACCAAGGGCACCATATGATTTCCTATTAAGATACTATCAACTGATGGCACAGAGAATAAGATGAATTCTGTTTTGCTGCTTGGTTACTCGTAGCAACAGAAGCTATGATGGAAGCTCTTGAAATTTAAACAATTTTAGTTATAGCTTGTAACCAAGATTAGGTTCCATTATAAATCCAGATAAAGTTCAGACATGATCGCATCAGTTGAATTTTGTTTTGCTTCTTGGTTACTCGTAGCAGCACAAGCTATGATGAAACAAGCTCTTGTAATTTAAACATTTTGGTTCTAGCTCGTAACCAAAATTAGGTTCCATTATAAATCCAGTTAAAATTCAAACTTGATTGCATCAGAAAAACCCATGGAAGGTCTATAGGAAGCTTGAAAATTCAAGAACTGAAATTACCTGTAAAGCACTACATGTGCTTTTGGGGAATCAAAAGGAATTCATCTCAAGACAGAATGTCTTCCTTTTCATGAGCATCCTGGTCGCGGTCCTGTATGGCTCTTCGAAGGCATTTGAGACCCAGCAAACATCTGATAACCCAACGGATCCCCCAGCACCACTGCCAGCCTCTTTTGTCCATTCTTCACTTGGTCTGATAGCCAAGAGTGTCGCACCAGTTAACACTATTCCACCAGGCAACTCCAGCTGGTGCGCATACCACAGGCGCATGCTTAATGCTGGCAACAGAGTCCGCTGTGAGCTTCCTGAAACCATCACTGGCTTCTCCCTCAATTCCTGCAGCTGCAGGCCGTCCATGGTCAGCACCCCCTGCGCATCAGCATCCGTCAGAACCATGCTCTCCAAAGTCTTGTGGCCGACCACGATGGGATGGAGAAGATAATGCCGTGATGAAGCGGCAATCAGCGAGCTTATAGTCCACACCACCCTCCGCTTCAAGCTCCCGTTGGTGTAGAACGACTCCGGAATGCTCTCGCAGTCATCAACACCACACGTGTCCTGGAAACTAGGATCAGCGTTAAGGCTTGAGGATGTGGGAAGCATGGAGGAAGACGAGGACGAAACTGTGGAGGCGCCAAGTATGACGCAGCGATCAAGGGTGGCGCCGAAGGCCGCCCTCCACTTCAACAGGACGCCGTCGTCGACACCGAGCTCACCATCTGGAAGCTCGATGCGGAGACGCCGGATTTCCTTGAAGTTCCTCAGAACCTCCGTCGGTGAATGATGGGACTGGGAGACGTCGGACGACGGTGAGGACGATGAAGGGGCCGACTTCCTGGAGGGGGTGGAGACAGCAGCCGCGGGGGAGGGGGAGAGAATTTGACCGAGGGCCTGGAGCGGCCTCACGAGGCCACTAAGGACGAGGCGGGCAAGGTGGGAGAAGACGCCACGGGGCTTGTCGACCACCCCAGAGGAGGCGGCAGCCCCGCCGCCGCCGCCGCCGCCGGAGTCTGCGTCCGGGGAAGGGGAGGAATCGTCGGAGATGACGCAATCGACGCGTACGACGACGTCGTCGACGAGGGGGGCGAGGGCGAGGAAGCGGCGAGACACCAGGCAGCACCGCCCCAGCTGCTTGATGTCGCCGACGAGGTTGAAGATTAGGAGGAGCACCGAGTCCGGTAGCCGGTCGAAGTGGTCGATCCCCTTCTCACCGGGCTCCTCCTCGGCCGTGGCCGGATCCATGCGGCGCGACCGAAGTTCGTCCAGATCCGCTTCGACAGAGGACGACATCGGAGTGGAGAATTCGACGGAATCGAGTCCAAAATCGGAATCAATCCACAAGGGCAGATGAAGAACCCTAAAAAGGCGCCATTTTGGGGGAGGCGATCTGATAGGGGGAGAAAGTTCCCAACCCTAGCGCGACTTTTGAAGCGGGCATGAGAAGAGAAGACAAGAAGAGGACGGGAGAAGAGCAGCTTTGCTTTCTTCCCACTGCGCTGCTGGAACAGAAAAATAAAAGTAAAGAGGGAGGTCATATAAATTATGATATATATATATATTCGTTACTTTTAATTTTTTTTATATATTAGTTTCTTATATATATATATATATATATATATATATATATACATACATACATACATACATATATATATATATATATATATACATACATACATACATATATATATATATATATATACATACATATATATATATATATATATAACATATATATATATATATATTATTTAAAATTTCTCTTAATTTTATACTATATTTTAACAAGCTGATATCTCCATATTTTTCTGATTAGACAAAAATTCAACGTTATTTGGCTGAAACTACATCCCTTTATATTAATTATTTGGGATAAAAACCTCATATAATCTCTAACTATATAATTCTGATACTTAAAATGGTTAGAACAAAATTTCATTCTATAATATCTTACTTTCAAAAATAAAATTATGTAATTTGGGTATCAACAAGCAATTTGGATCAATAAATCACCACAGATCAAGATAATTTCGATGTAGCAATCAGTTATAATCAGTCATGAATGATGAATCACACAGCAAGCAAGTTATGAAATATTTTTAAAGGAAAAAAACAAAAGGATAAAAATAAAACCTTAATCATCAAGAACTATAGGAAGATGGCTACCAAATGGAGCACAATACAGCAAAGCCCCAGCATGGGTGTCCCCCATTTGAGCACGAGATCACATCAACTCTCAACATGTAGGACCTCCTTGCAGGCCACAAGGTGCTCACCCTTGAGTTGGCCCCTAAGCAAAAGGATAGGGATGAGGAGCCACCTCTCAAAAGGTGAAGGAAAGGAGGATGTTCCTCCCAATCAATATCCAACTGTTAAGGTCACCTAATTGAGGATGTTCCTCCCAATCAATATTCAACTGTTAAGGTCACCTAATTGGACATGGATAAAAAATTTACATCCCTCTATTTTTTTTTTGCTTAAATTGATTCATTTGCCAGCACCAATACATGGTTCTAATTTTGATGAGCTTAGAGATTGTGATGGACTACCTAATTGCCTCTCTTTTTTTCTGAGAAGAGGGAACATGCCATAAAGGAAACTGATGTTCCTACATGTAATTGGCTTTTCCTTGTTTTGATGTTAATCTCAACCAGAGTGGCAAATATTAAAGCTTGATTAAGCTGACTTATTATTGTGTAGTAAGACTATAGAGTTGCTGGCTGATTTTATAGAATTTACTCCTTACTAGTTAATATTATAGAATCTGTGTTCAATCCATATTATAGGCTCATTTCAGTTAGAATCAACATAGTCCAACACATATTCAACAATAATATTTGGATTTTTGACTCCCTTTGTTTTAACAATTTTAGGGTGAAAAATTTCAGCTTTACCCCATGATTTATTTTTACCCTCATATCTTTCATGTGAAATTCTCGTCGTTTGGGTTATACCGATACTTGTATATATCCATTTATCAGTCTATGGTCCACCAAAAAAAAGTAGTAGAACAATATAAACATGCTTACCTTGAATGGTCTTTGATAATAAAGGGCGTCTTCTACACTACCTTGTATTTTAGCTCACATTCATGATGCTTCTTGTCTATTGAACATGAGCACACCTACTTTGCAACAGACTAAAAATAATACTTTTCAATTTCTTTCGTCCAAAAAAAGAAATGAAGGACACTCAATGGAAGTTTCACTTTAATTATATAGATAATCATTACTATGTCCAATGGTATTTTATGCATGTGACATGAATTGCATGCTTCCTAACTAATCAATACAGAAAAGTTGAAGCTCTCCAGCCTAAACATAGCATTCTGAATAAAAAAGTTCTTTTTTGATGACAATGACTAATGTTCAAATAATAATGATTGGAAAGTATTATTTCAATTGAAATACACTAATATCTTTGAGCAAAAATATTAAAATACTCATGTATACTACACTGTTAGAATAACAATAAATTTAAAAGTATTTTTTAAAGATTTAATTTAAATATTGCTTAGTCATCCCCTCCATCCTTATCCTTTTTTTTTTTTGAAATATATCATTCATCCTCATGTGTAACAAAATTAACATGGTTTCATTCATATATGATATGAGGAACAGGATTAATATTGTTAGTCATAGTAATGTTTTATAAGATGCTTTATTGCACCATCATACTAAACATAGAAGAGGAGAGAAGGGAAGGAAAGAAGAAAAAGAGGCAAATAAAAGTAAGAAATGAACTGTCATTAACGAAGCAAAAATGGTTGTCATTTCATAAGATCCAAGAAGACAAAGCCATTCCATAGGCTATGCAAGAGCATTGAAGCCAGCAAGTTCCTTGATCTTGCAAACACTACTCCCATCACTACTCCGAGGAACAATAATGGGAGCAATCTCTGTGCATTAAAATGTGCAAGTGCAAAAGCAGCTGCACTTACCAGAATGGATCCCCACAACGACATGTACCTGGTAAGCGACGGGAGAAGAAAGCCACGGAAGATGATCTCCTCCCAGACCGGGGCACACACCGAGACCACGATGGCGTAAATAGCCATGGCGGCAGGATCACGAGCTAGGATCGATTGCTCCACACTGGAGACCCCCACGGGTGGGGCAGGGAGAACGGGTACCATGCTGATGTTCACCTGTGATAGGAAATTGACCAAGGGAAAGAGCAGGCACCCCAAGCCGACGTCCAAGTGCCAGCTACCTTTCAGACTGAACTTGAACCAGTCAGATGGAAGGGGACGGAATTGAGCGAGACATCGGTGGAGGATTGCAATCCCAGCAAGACCTTCTGCTACATCAGTAAGAAGGCTATACAAGGCCTGACCTCGGTGCGTCAATGAATCCTTGCTGAAACCAGCCGCGTGAGCCAAGAATGGAATTATCCAGGATCCCACGAACCAAAATGAAGCAATCCAAAGAAGCATAACCTGCAAAGCATCAGCCTTACCAATTTAGTTTTGAAAAAGATAACTGCAATCCTTGAACAGTGATATTATAACACAAAATTCCAGCTTTGAACTAGCTAAGGCGTTAATAATACATAATAAGAACAAACAGTTTATAATTTCTCCAAGTCTTACTACCATGCCTAGTTCTCATCCAGGATAACCAAAGATAAAGAACTAGACAAAAAGACCGAGAAGTATGTCACGGTGTACATTCAAAGATAAGAAAGGTGATTGATGCTATCAAACCCTCAAATCTGTATCAATAGTCCAGTCCAAGAAACAAATATGACCAAAAATTCAGCCCGTTTATCACTTTAAGAATCTGATTGGCAAGATTACTCAAATTTTTGGTGAAGTACTAGTATTTAGATACCACAATTATTGCTTTCACAATGCTCCAAAAAATAGGAGTTGCTGGCAGCCATTTCAAAGCACAAGGAGAGAAAAGAAACATCATCTTCTTTGGTGATCTGGTAAATGATTCCTATAATTGAAACCAAAGATGCATCCGATAAGTGAATCAATGAGTGTTTATTGATAGACAGCTCAAGGTACATCACAAAAAACCACTTGAAAATCCAGATGGAAGTAGAATGCCTGAGGTGGGACTCTATATAAACCGCTTACAGAATTCTTAGTTTTCTCTTAATACTTAATAGATTCTATGTGAACCATACAATAAAAAAATAGGGTGAACTGTGAACGTTGGCATGCTTAAGTGGCTGTGTTTCTTTTATCAAAGTAACAAAATATGATTTCATCTAGATGCCTACAGAACCATACAACTCTAAAGAAACTAGGTTCAATTAAATATAAAACATTTCAGGTCAGATCAATGGGCAATTTTTGCTTTTAATAAATCAAGAATCCAAATTTAGTTTTAAGTATCTATGCCCAAAACCAAAAGCAATACAAAACCAATTAACAGTGAGTAGCAGTTGAAAGATGTTTCTGGGCTCCCTAGATTCCTGAAACTAAAATTATAAGAGACTATACAAGTATCAACACTTGCTTTGTGCACTGGATAAAATGTTGTTGAAATATATCGAGATGCAAGCAATTGCTCCAGCCTTGATCTCATAGAAGCCTTGACAGATTAGCTACATGGAAACTTCACGCACTCTTATGATCCTTAAGAAAATACACCTTAATTTAACAGAGTACGATTCTAAATGCCAACTATATTTAAAGAAAAAGGGTAAGAAAAAAAGGGATTGTGGATAAACAAGATAAATTACTAGAAAAGGAAATATTGAGCAAAAGAACACAAGTACATGTATGTATATGTATGAATACAAACAAGAAAGTTGTCTGCCCATGCAGTAGGTCACACTTAGTAAGTTAGAAAAAGCACTTAACTTAAGACAGGTTACCAGCAGGTATCAAGGATCATACCAGCTATAGTATGCAGCTAAACAGGCAAACATACCAAGGGTTATTGAAACTTGTCTTACCTCTATATCAATCCTCCAAACACAAGTTTTAATAAAAGCATTGCAGACGACAAAAGCATCTAGTTTTGGAAGGAAACGTTACAGGAGACCTAACTTACTGAAACAAATTAAACTAACAAAGTTATGCAGAAAACTAAAAAAAATAGACCTAAGACTACTTAAATAGAAAAAAGAGCATCATTCATCTGAATGTTCTAAAAAAAAGCCTAAAGAAAGGAAGGTCATCATCTCAAAATTACAACTACTAAATTAAGAGAAACACCAACCTGAACAATTGTTTCCACCGTCCATGGTACTTTCCAAGAGTCACCATTAACAACGAAGATCCAGTCTAATGCCTGAAGAACATAGTACACAAAGAATGCATCTTTCAGTAAGAAATCCGTGGAGAAAAATACAATTATAGCCGTAAAGCATATATGCATCACAATCCAATTTGCAAAACCAGCATACTCAGTAGGAAAACAAGATTAGTTTTATATCAAAAGGAATACTCATTCCTAAATCTTAAAAAAGTGAAATGCAAAAATTAAGGTTGCAAGCAATGAAACAAAGAGATAAGTGAAAAAAGTTATATGGCATATTCACTTGAAGCACGCAATGGTTCCTATTTGGCCGATAATAATAACAAAAGTAGCTCCAAAACATTTAGTATTACAGGCCATGCAATGCACTGATTTGGCTTTGTTCTGGTACGATATGTTGGACTGGAATATCACTCAATGGTAGAATATAAATGCTATATCTAATAATCTGTATCCATGTGGTAGAAAAGGTCAAACTGGTGCCTAATCGAAGGTCTGATGTCATCTTGTCTTTCATTTTCTTAGTTCACATTTTACACACTCTACTCATACATGCGAGGAAGAAGTTTTATTGGATTCTGGTTGTGAAGCCCTTTCTTCACTTAGTTATGATGTTATTTTCTCATTTTCATTTAGGGGTTATTATTTCTTCATTACATTAAGGAAGAGGTGGAGTGGAGCAATATAACTGTGCCCGAAGATCACACCAATTGGTTATTTACAAATACAAAAGTTTAGATATATCACTATTTAAAGCAAAATCACTCCTTAATTAATCTGTCACATAGATCCCATCACTAACAAAAGCAAAATGATCTTTGTTGAATTAGTATTACCAGTGCCCATTTCCCATCTTCGTGTAGATTGCAAACTTCTGAGCCATTTGATTTCTGTCCTTGATGAGCAAATTGTGATAAAAATTATTTTACTTATCAATAGGTCCTATGGCACAGAAATCAACATCCTGCTTGGAACCTGCTCTTGTGCAACGATAGGCTACAACCAAGCTAGGAGAAATAAAACGATCTCACACCCCAAACTGAAGCATCAAAAACCATGAACAGAAGTTCCGACTCGAAAAGATGATGTTTTAGAGTACACCACGAGCGCCTAAATGGAGTATACAGATTACCAACCTTTTGAATTCGAGAAATCCAACCATCATTCTCCTTCCCTGACTTTTCCAATTTAATCTCTCCAACTTCACCTTGCTTAATGTCAATAAACTCGAAGCTACTCTCGCTGGATAACGCCTCCTCTTCTTCGTGCATAAAACACGACGCATGGCCAATCTTCCATCTCTTCGAAAATAAAACAGAATAGGCCTGATAAAAATCTCAATTTACCATTGAGGAAATTCTCAAAACTTACCAGGATAAAAAGCAAATGACTACGAATACTGATAAAAATCTCGATCTTCGTTTGAGAAAATTTTCAAAGACCATTTTCCTTCAGTTACACCAAGCGGATAAGAAGGTAAAATTAAAAACTTAGGAACACCAACCTTCTTTGGAACACAACAATTTCTCAAAGATCGCACCCCACCGCAGCCAAGGGACGTCGAAAGGAGAGGAGCAGCGGTCCTCGAGGAAGTCCGAACCCTAGATGGCGAGGGCAGGGGGGTCAGTGGGGGAAGGACGAGGGAGCGGCAAGCGGTGGCCATGGCCGAAGACTGCGGGTCGCCAGCCGGACTGGAAGAGAATGCCCTAGACTGCAGGCAGGGGGAAACCCTAAACTGCCGACGAGCCCCTCGAGCTAGAAGACGATGGGGGAAGACGGCATGAGCGATGGCGACGGCGCTGCTGCTGCGCTGCTTCCGCCACGGGATGGCCCAATCGCCAATTGGTGGGAGACGACCCAACTCTGGTCATTCCTGCATCCAACGATTAATAGGAGAAGGAAACATGGTGGGAATATATATAATGACGACAATAATGAGGAAAATTTTATTGTAGCCCTTTTTTAAAATCAATTTAACCCCTGATAGTCTATTTTATCTCACTTCAGCCCGTGTAATTCAATAAAATATCTCAATCTTTATTTAATGGATATATGTAATTAAGGTAAAATATATAAATGGCATATGTAATTTTCACATATATTATATATTATAACATCCAGCTTTATCATTTAATTTAAACACAATTTTTTATAATGTATATTCACATATAACTAATTTTTTTATTTTAGATTATTTAGATAAAGTTAAAATATAATTAAAGTCTTGTTCTGCGTTGTATTCCTATATTAGTGTGTTGATTAGCCCTCCAAATATAATTCATATAAGAAGGTTAGGGCTTTGTAGAAGTCTCTCAACCCTAATTACAGATAGAAATTATTAGATCTCATAGCTAATAACTCCTTTTAGAATTCTGTCTGAGGTCATTTACCTTATCTACTCATATGATTCCAAAAATATCAGTAGTCAACTCTAGATAATTTTGTGAATTCTAAATTTGCTTCTAGGCTCAGGTCTTTGCCTGGCTTGCTTCCACGGTCGTCCACATGTGCTGCGCTACTCTGTACGTACTGCCCTGTATACATGCATCCTCAACACTACTTGCATCTCGATAATACTTTGAGCCTCCCTTGGTCGATTGTGTTCCCTTGTTGCCTGTGTTCTAGTTAGTATATGGCTTAATTGTGGGTTTTGGAGGACTGATCGTGCGGTTTATTATATATATAATGGTTGAGGTTTTGGAAGTGAGCTCGGCAGCAACAAACGCGAGAATGGAGATCACCAGCGTCATGGAGTATGACGCGACTGCCAAGCAGAATTTAACCAAGATGATGTTTCATTACTGTGCCTCGGGCGCGGTGGATAAGTGCACTTTGCGCGAGAATTGGGAAGCCTTCTTGAGGAATCTGTAAGCAAACAAAACCTTTCCTTGTAAACAAATTGGAAGGATTCAAATGGCGCAGGGTTCTTGACATTTTGTAGAATAAGATACTGCAAGTCAAGCATTCATCGCGTTCTCATCTCGGGCGACCTTCCGGAGGTGCACCCACCAACTAGTTGACGAAATGTGATGAAAGAAACTCATGACTAAATTTAGGTTACTTTCTCTGGTACTGGATGATGGTTGTCCTATATACATCAGTAGAAGAACTATTGCCCGATAACGCACCTTCCTTAGGCGCATACCTAATTCATTGCATCGCTATCTTTAGATTGTCTTGTGGCGTTGGTTTTCTTTTGAGGGGAAAAGGAAGCTGAACATGTGGACTTCACTGCCAGCTCTTGTTGTAAGATATATTTAGAGTAATCTAAGGACCAGCTTTTATTGTCAGATAGATTTAGCATAATCTATGCACAAGTTACGCTTTCAATCGTACGAGTTACATTCAACTGATTCAAATGGACTAAAATATTGCATGTTTCATATGGCAAGGATGCATACAAACTCTCCCTATTTCCATTTGTGCTTTAACTGGGACTCTACAGTCCATTGTGTTTGAGTGAATGATAAAGACAGATTTGAAAGCAAGTTGAGTTTATTTCAGAGTTGTACTGATCTAAAAGTTTAGCCCTAAACATTTCTTGGCAAATTTGGCTGTAGATTGGAAGGCCTGCTATTTTTTGTTTTGGCTTCTGAAGGAGAAGCATGTGCGAGGAAAGTGTTGCAGGTTCTGAGGGATGAGCTTGAGATCTAAATGGCTTTGGATGGCTGCAGTTATCTCATACAAATCACACGCAAGACCACCTCATGAATCCACCTGTTGCTGTTACCAAATGATGCTGACATTAATAAGAAGCAAAAGTGTTTTGCAATCTCCATCAGTAAGAAGAGAGAGAGTAGAGCTGCTCGAGGGATTCAGCAGTTTGTTGTCCTTTTCTGATTCATGGAATTCAAAATTCTTCAGTTACATTATATGCTAACTCTTCAATAGAGAACAAAAGTGTTTTTCAATCTCCCTCAGTAAGAAGAGAGAGCTGCTCGAGGGATTCAGCAATCTGTTGTCCTTTTTTTTTATGGAATTCAAGTGTTCTCTGAATCAGTTGTTTATGCAATAAGTACATCATTCGTTAACCCCCCAATCAAAAACAAAAAGTGTATTCCAGAAGTGAAAGATGCTCAAGGGATTCAGCACTCTGTCGTCCTTTTTGTATCATGAAATCGAATCGTTCTCTGAATCTGTTGTATGTGCATTCTTGTGAGACAACTGAAGATTCATAGCACAAGTTTCAGAACTTGAGATTGGGTAGCACGAGCAGTAGCAGCATAAGGATGAGAGGCAGCAGCTGCTGTCATTCTTGACTTCCTTTTTTGGAGAAACCTCTGCAGTGACCTCCTCATTGGCAGCTCAGGATTAATCAAAAAATTATCTGGAGCAGAAGTTTGGAATGCCGATGATGAGCCATTTGTTTCTCCGTCTTCTTCTTCATCCGATGTCTTCTTCCTCTTCATGATTTGATCATCCATTTCTCTCCTGGCCATGGAGATGATGGCTCTTGCCTGCTTTAAGGAATAATTTAAAAGGTTATGATCAGTTTACATTCACATATAATTTAAAAACAAATACTAAAAGAAACCTAATTGTAAAAGTAAGAATAAAAATTCATTTTTTTTATTACAGTTATCTAAATTCATCCAAGAATATATATCTTTGATTGTAATTTAAACTACCGAGATAGAGCGGAAAGAGGGGAGTGTATGCATCTTAACCTGCATCTCTGTCGCATCACAAACACAAATCCTTCCCCTGTAAAAGATGGTCAGCTGCTGCTGCTGTTCTGATCCTCCAGAAGATCCCAACATCCTGCATTTAATCATTTATATCAATGAATAACAATCGCCTTCTTCTCGAAGAGGAGGAGAACACTATATATATCTACATATAAAAATACCTGCTGGAGTTGATCGGACTGCCGACGTCGTCTCCCAGGCGAAGTCGAAGATCGAGATCGCAAGCACTCACCCCCATTAATTATATATATGTGAATGGAAACGTTGGAACTGGAAGAAATCTTGGGACGAAGTAGAGAAGAAGAATAAATTGGGGAAGATGAAGAGGGGAGGGGGACGGGTTTTATAGAGAAGGCAGGAGAGGGAAAGAGCACGTGGAAAATGTTTCCTACACGTGCGTAATTTTTTTGTCGACGTCGGCAGATACGCGCTAACTTAATGCGGGTTGGCCGCAGCGAGCGCCAGCGCGCCCAACGCGAGGCGCGAAGGAGACATGCCGGACTTTAATTAAAAAATATGCTTTAAAGTAGATAAATTTTATTTTGAATCGAAATAATATTTACGAATGTTAAGATAATGCTTGTGATGGAATGAAATCAATATCCTTTTTTTCCCCATGTTTGAATCGATGTTGTCGATTTAATTGGACACATTTTAAAAAACTTTGGACTTTTTTTTTTTAACTCGATCCACGATCTATGTGGTGCATGCATCCAACTGGCACACTTTAAGAATTAAGGTCGTATTCAGTTACACCACGGACCTACCGATCACGTTGCGGTCGACCGATTCTGCTCGAGTCAAACACAACGTCGTCTAAGGTTGACTTAATTAATGTCGTCATCTCTCAATAATAATAATAGCTCAAACAATTAAACTCGCTTTGTGATACTTTGGATATGTGATGGACGGTCAAGATCTCACATGGTCGTAGACGAACGGTAGAGATGTAGAGAATTCGGAGTAGCGTTCGAATTGAAGCGGTCTTCCTGCTTTCGTTCCAATTTCCATCAATGCTCCATTAGCCCTAATTCTGGCCGTCTCTGTAGCCCGGTGGTAAAGATGCCGCCCGTGGATTCGGTTATTGGCGGGGATTTGCAGCGGCATAGCAGTCAAACTCGGCTGATCCTCGGAGGTATCGATTTCGGATCCACCGCAAGTCGGGAGATCTCTTTCAGGTCAGATTATTGCCCGCATTATATAGTTTTTTTGGTTTCCTGGAGCTTCTCGCATTGGCATGCGCTGTTGGGTCTCACGACTCGTGTATTTCCCAGGAAGGGAAACTAAGCATCTTGCTTGCTGGATACGATGGAGTTCCGGTACCTTTGATGCAAGGCTTCAATTGCCTTTTCATGCCCGGCACAGACAGCACCTGCAATTTTTGAACCTGGCGCAAGTTACATTCCTCAGCAAAATGCTGTTAGTTGGCATTCCTTTTTTTGAGAATGCAATGCCCGGTAAGTGCCTGTTGCATCCTCTAGCTGAACACTGCACTTGCTAGGCATTGTTTCATCTTTTATGCTAGATCATCTCTTACGGCACTTGGGTGCCAATACACTTCGTGCATTAGTTGGTGGTGAAACTAGCATGTTTCGAAAAGTAATTTTTGATTCGTTTGCCTTGTTCTTTTTTATTTTATTTTTTAGTCAATGCAACTAATTGATCAGTGCTACCTCTTGAGACGCCTATATATACACACATATATGCTCTGTATTTTCGAAAATTATTTTCTGTTAAGATTGTTGATTAGTTGATTGATCCAGTCAGTCATAGTCTGGAATTTGCTTCAATTTGGTTGGTACATTCTCATATGAAAAACTTCCAACTTTCTTCAGCTAGAGTAGTTCTTTTACTAAAGAAAGAAAATATAGGAACCTAGATACTTTAGGGTAAAATATCTGCTATAAGTATGGTGTGGGAAAACTAACATAACCAGTTCGCATTTATATTCTTAATATGATCTCACCTATAATATTTTACTTACTCGAGTTATTTTCTCACATGTTCTCATACTTGCGCCCACAAACTTTGCTTCACACCTGTGCTTAGTTTCTAAGGGCCTTCCCACATCAGTAAGTTTTAGGCTTTTGCAAATACTGCTTTTGGCTTATGGAAAGAGGAAAAATGGATTGATTTTCTTATAAATGAAACTAGAGGCAATAAGCTCACGTCGTATGCAAAAAAAAAAAAAGTGCAGCTTCACACCTGTGCTTAGCCTTTAAGGGCCTTCACCTCAATAAGTTTTAAGCCTTTGTGAATTCTGCTTTTGCTGCTTATGGAATGAGGAAAGAAAGATCAATTGTTTCTCTTGCAGAGGAAACTAGAGGCAATGAGCTCTTGTATGCAAAACATGAATCCCTGGACCAAGCTGCCTTCTTATAGTAGAAAGGTGATTCTTTTTTTCTGGTTAGTGGTTTCTCCAATGATATCTTATGGATGTTTATCACTATCTTATGCCCTTAAGGTTGTATATGTTTATACTCTTGCTAATGCCAGTTTCACAATCACTGAACTCTTCTTCTGTCTCATAAACTTGCTCAGTTATATCAACTGGACTGCCTAGTCAAAAATTTGCAATTTTGATGTTGAGTCATTATGTTGTTTTAGGTCTTTCCTGCAATGTTATGTTCTAATATTTTTCTCCAAATCTTGGTGATGAGTTGTTAGTGTCACGGGTGAAGATTTTGGGTCATTATGGTGGTTTATAAAAGGAGAAAAGATTGGCTTTAATAATGTGGAGGATATTAGACTCCTTGATACTCCTATTTCTGGGGTTAGCACGGATCAAGCTTTAGCCAGAACCCTTTGCCCCGAAGGTGACCCATTAAGGTAGATTTACAAGATCACCCTCCCGAAGGTGATGCTGAGATGTCTCATAAGATCAATTTTTTTATTTTATTTCACATTCTAAAAGCAGAACAAGTGAAAGATTCCATATTTTTTGGTTACGGTCTTCCATGAGTCCAGAAATCCCTTACCGCACTTACTTTTAGCCAGAGGAAAGGTAGTTTAGCTGTTAAGTTTGTAAGGATAAAAATGGCTCATTTGACTTCCTCTCCGTTGGTGTCTTTTTCTTTTTTGCCGTGTTCCTTTTTAGTTCACGTTCCTCCCGAAGCCTGGTTAAAAAATATCCTTTACATAGCGGGTGTGGTATACACTTCCTCTACGTTGTATGTTTTTTCTGATGTATTATCATGGGTCTCAAATCCACGGCCACCTAGTTAAGAGTTTTACAGTTGGCTCTAGCTAATCGAGAAGCACTTGCTTCTCAAGTAGATTATCTGTACTGTGTGTTCAAACTGCAAAATTCAAAATTTATATAAAAGCAGTGGATCTTGTATTCAGATCATGCGAGTACCAGTAATCTGCAAAAACTATGTCGAATTTAGCCTAGTCCTCATACTCATACGTGAACGGAACTCAAACATAGAAAATACAGTTGGCATAAAAGGCTCACTCATGTCGATGAGAAGTATATAAACTTTGTTACTTTTTGTTACGGTAAAATTTCGTTGTCCATGTATTGGGAAAAATACCAAGTGGGTTGACCTCATTAAAAAAATTGAGAAGGGGTTTTTCTCAACTTGGTTTGGGTTTTCCACCCTCAAACTTAGAAACCTGCATCTTGGATTTATACTTTTTAATGTATTACTAGCTAGATAAATATACTTTTTGTACTTGATCATTTTTTCAAAATTAGCCTAAAACCTTCTTCTTTCATATATATATATATATATATATATATATGCTTGCAGTATAGTCATCTGACTGAATTGTTTATTCTAGCAACGTCTTAGTTGTGATCTTCTTTATCCTTTAACTCTTAGCATTTGATGCTTTCTCTATCATTCGTGCTAGTTAAGTTTTGCTAATGTCCTACGCATTTCAACTCTTATGAATTTCTCTTAGGACTGAGATGAGATCGAATTCAAAATGGGACCTCCCCATATATTCCCTTAGGAAAAGGGAGCTTTCACTGATGGTCACCTCACAGAAATCAAAAGAAAATAAAAGAAAAGGTACATTCATATACACACACACACACACATACGCACAAATCAACACACTAATTTTCCCTTTTAAATTATACGTGTTTTGAATCTAATTCAAGCACCACCAGATGTTGGCATTTGCTCTCTCTCTCTCTCTCCGCTGACAGAGTCACACATGCAATGAACAAATCATGAAGCGATTAATTCTCCAACAGGGAAGGCATCTTTTTATGTCTTTTAATCTGGATGTGTCCTTCACAAGACCAAGAGACAAGCAGCACCAGGTTGGTTGAATAAAGATACTGATCTGTCTACATATTCTATTAGAGTTCAGGTGGAATATAAATTTAGAAAAATAGTAAATATGGATTCTTGAGCATTGATGGACGCAGAGACCCACTTCTATGTTGCAAAGATTACCTGTGCATTCTTTTATATTTTATCTGGTGAATTATAATCAAGTTGAGTTCTGACCTCTCAGTCTCTAAGACACAAGGATGTTATTATAAGATATCATTTAGCTTTAACCTCTAGCGACTCATTTCAAACTATTACAATAAAAAGGACACATGAGCTTAGCACTAAAAAATACCCTTTGGAAATGGATAATCTCCTTAGAGAAGAAAAGGATGCTTCAGGAGATATGAGATATAAAACCATTAACTCCACATGAGATCTGCGACCAAGTGATTCTTCTATTTATATTATTAATAGGGTGGTCAAATCATACCAGTGGAAGCCTAAAACATCAAATTATATGAGCTGGGTATATTAGAACCAACATTTTTTCTAAAAAAAAGTTTATTTATCATTATATGGGCAAAGGCTTTATAATATCAAATTTTTATAAACAATAGTAGATCTTAAACTCATCTACTATTAATTAATTATACTGTGTAATTAATTAGAAAAAAACTTAGACCTACCTAACATCATCAAATAAAAAAAAGAAAGGCTCAAGATCATGTTTAATTAATTACATTGGTACTGAATGCCAAAAGGGCTGAGCTGAAGAGTTCACTCCTAAAGCTAAAGATCAAATGATTAAAGCATCAATCATTCTGGGGAAGAAAGCATTTAATTTGGAAGTTAATGCTTGTTAGAAGCACCATGATTTCATTTTTTTAAAATGTGAATTAAGGTAGATGCTCATAATCAAATAGCTTGCCGACAGATTTTTTAGGAGATAAGATCATACAATGGCTAACATTTTTTATTTTTTAAAAAAAAGAGAAAAATAATTCTGCAGTTGGTTATGATTTTTCTCAGTGGCAGATAAAATGATACTCCAATGATAAAATATGGTAGAAAATTGAATTTTTAATAATACAACAACTGTATGTATCTTAAGAATTATTTATATAATTATATTAATTTTTATGGGAAGGATGTTAGGTTAATCATCCCTTATCACACATATCTAAAGAAATGTTTTAAAAGCAAGTTAGCATGATATAATAAATCTATATGGATATATTTCAAGTACCGGAATCTAATTGTTTGATGGTTGGAGGTTGAGAAGAAGAAAAGAGATAGTGAAGTTTACTGCTCCCTAATTTGTTGTTATTGCAAAACATTAATGTGATTGACAATTACAAGCCATTATATGCGTTGAAAAGTCAATTAGTTGATGTTCATGAATTATATATATAGAGATAGATGGAGAGAAGAAAAAAAATGTAAAACAAGTTCAGTATGTTTTACATGGCTCAGTGGATTTATTTTTTTTTAAAAAAAAACTATTTTCAATTTGACCGTGGGTTAAAAAAAAATAAAAGTAAGTTTTTTTTTCTTGCATCATTTATAAAAATTTTAATAAAAAAAATAGTAATCTTAAGTAATTATCAAGAGGTAATTAAAAATGAATGTACTAAATAACTTTATTTACTTTTCCATTATATGTTAATCATGTCAATAAAAAGAAATTTTAAATTTATTATTATTATTATTATTATTATTATTATTATTATATAAGGTAGATTTTTGGCCAGTTAAAAAAAACACAGAGTAGAGTAAGAGTAAGAACATTCTGCCTTTGTTTAAAAAGTTATAGTTTTGATTGAACTCTTTAGGATAAGTAATAAAAAAAATGAAGAAAGGACGAGGGGTGTGAGTGTGTCACTGAGTCCGTGGATTGTCCAATTATGGAGATTTCATGGGACAAAAAAAATCTAGCAAGTTGCTTCATTTGGATTTATTTATTTCACATTAAAGTAGGTAAGAATCTTAAAAGGAAATAATTATTCATGACTCATAAGAATTGAATCAAAATAATAATATCAGAGAGTGTTGGGAGATCCGAGATCATGGCCACCATACGAATCCATATTATGTCTACTTTCATCTTTTCGTATTTGGGACAACACATCCCTAATTATATAAAATGGTGCGCCTATTTTAAGTGAAAAGTAATTGTGAAAATAGGAGGTTGGGCATCAGTTAATTAACTCAATTAATGAATAAAATGTATACTTGTTGACTAAAATGGTAAGACTTTATACAGAAGATTATTCAAATTTTAATTGTAGCTTAATTTACAATTAGGAAGCTAAGTAAAATATAAAACTAAAGCATAAATACATCAACTCAGCAAAGGATTCGGTGGACTCAGCGAATCCACAAATAAGGACACCACAATCAATTTCGGATGTCACCACAATTGAATGTGTGAACTTGAAATGAACCTGTTTCTTCATGTGGGACCCAACAAGTATATTAACAATGAGCTGAGACTCATATTCATCCATATGAACTTTTAATATATATATAATTAAGAAATAGATTAGAGTATAGGAGTTAGAGGAGTCGAGTCATCTCAAATATGAAAGTGATGATATAGTTTATATTTGGAGGTACATCAAATTGGAAGAATCTTCGAAGTGCTCGACATAAAATTACTAAAATAGAGCATGATATTATTTTTATTTTTCCTCAAGCGAAGACAGAAAAAAAAATTAGGGTTGATATTTTGATGCCTTCAAAACTACTATCACAAAGGGAAAATTTTAGGAACAAGTGTGAGTGAGTCATTATATGCTAACTTTTAGATGTCTTTCCAATTTGGAGGATCTTCCCATCCCACAAATAAAAATCTTGTTAAAAATGCTGTCTTTGCACAAACTAAAAAATGTTCTTAGATTGATTGATGTGAATTTTTTTAAAGAGAGTATATATATATTCACTCGCAACTAACAATTATTTAGGCCATAAAACCATTGTTTGTTTGGTTTGTCTTTTTTCTTCTTCTTCTTCTTCTTTTACGATCATAATAGTTAAGATTTTATCAGCATCTTAAAACTTCAAATGATTCGTTGCTTAACCAATAGATATCCAACCATTTGGGGGATATCTCATCGAAAACATAGTTAAAATATCTTACTCTTGATTTATACCGATTAATAACCTTGAAAATAGGTAATTGTTTTGTATCATAAATGTATGGATGTGGACAATCTTCTGACTAAATAGAGATGCTATGTTTTGCCAGTTTACTAAATAGCTATAAATATTTGAATATTAATGGTATTATGAGCTTTGTGTGCCTTGAAGCGACGGAGGGAGGAAGGAAACTACAAAATAGCTCAATGGGACAAAATATAACCCTACCATCTTATTGTTTATTTATTTATTTATAATTGTTTGAGCTAGTGACGAAGAATATAGTTTTTAAATAAAAATATAACATAAGCCAAAAAAACTATATTTTTTATTTTTCATTAAAAACTTAACCTAAGTCATGAGATTTTTTTATTTTTATCATGTGATAAAATGAAGATGACCTCTCTTATTAAAATAGAGTCCCTTTAACTATATTTTTTTTTATAGTATATGGGTACATATAGAGATTTCAAAGAACATAGAACAGCAAAGATTTAGATAAAACATAAGTAACGTAAAAGAGAAAGTAGGAAGGAGAGCATTAAGCAACAGGAGATTCGTCCACTTATCTTTCAGAGAATTGAAAAGAGAGAGAGGAGGAGGCGACAGTGAACAAAATGTCCCTATTACTCTCACTGTTTCACTTTACAGAACAGTGCACCTCCTCCCCACCCCCCCAAAAAAAAAAATATCACCAACTTTTAATCCGTCCACTATCCGCCACTGTTCTCCAATTCCACCACTGTTTGCTGTTTCTCAAATTAATTAGTTTTTTTATAATTAATCTTCTCTAACTTTAAATCGGAATGACATCACAAAGTCTATTAAACATGCACTCATCATTTCTTATTTTTAAGATTTTAGCATGAAATATGGAATTATGGATGCGCTTTAAATATGCATACGAGTAATAATTGACTGAAGAAGAAGAAGTGTAAATTTATGTACTCATCCTCTTTGTCTTGTTTTGTTTTAGCAGTGAGGGGATGAATCAAAGTTAAATCTTGAGGACGCAATAATTAATGCATTGTGATGTGTTTCTAAAAAAATGTGAACCGGGAGGTGGGCGGTAGGAGGAGGAGCCACATCCACCCCCCCACAGAGAGAGAGAGAGAGGAAGATATATATATATCTCCAGGTAGGCACGGTGGAGGGCGTCGTCTGAGTTAGAAGACATGCGATCCAATTAATAAGGTGGTCGAGGTGTTTGATTGATGGACTACAACTTACTTTTTTTCCCAAAAAAAGATGTGAAGAGCAACTTCAGTGGAAGGGAAGGGAACATGATGTTACATCCCCCAGAAACGTACACCTCCGCATTATATCGACGTCCCACCACCATCGCCCACATCCAAAAGCTACGCCCATTCCATGCACAGTAAGTAGCAGCATCAGCACCGGCACCGGCACCGGCACCGGCCTTCTCTTCTCCTTCTTCCTCCCTTCCTCCGCCGGAGAAGAACGCCGCCACCCCCACGCATCCAGCAACAATTTTGAAAATTTCAAAGAAAGAGAAAAAAAAAGTTTGGACCTCCACATCCCCATCATTCTCTCTCTCTCTCTCTCTCTCTCTCTCTCTCTTTCTTCTCTCTCCTACGATCTCATACTACATACAGCAAGCAAGCGATCGTGCACGGTCCTGCAGACGGATCCCCGGCTAGAGCCTCAAGGAGAGATCGAGCATGGCGACCGACCTGTCCTCGCCCTTCGCAGGACCACCGCCGGGGTTAATCCCTGGTCGCGCTGGGTCCGGAGCCGGCGGAGCCGCCGTCGCGTCCTGCTGGGGGTGCGAGGCGCGCTGCCAATTGAGGACGTCCAAGGTCTCGCTGCAGGCGGCTCCGGCGGCGGTGCCGCCGCTCATCGTGACGGGGAAGAGCGAGTGGCCGAGGCCGTCGGCGGCGAACCGGGGGGCGCCCTGGTGGTGGGCAGCGTTGCTGGGGCGGCAGGCGTGGGAGGTGATGGGGACGGAGTAGGGGTGGTGGTGGTGGTGGGGATAGGAGGCGGAGAGGGAGGGAGAGAGGTAGAGGTGGGAATTCCAGCTGGTACTGCGTTCCTTCTTGTGGGCATTCTGGTGGCCGCCGAGGGCCTGCGACTTGAGGAACTTCTTGTTGCAGAAGAGGCAGGGGAAGAGGCGGACGTCGCGAGAGTCGCGGCCGGCGACGGAGGGGGACGAGGGAGCGAGGGTGAGGGAGAGGTCCACGGTCGGCGGCAGAGGCGGCGGCGGGGGAGGCGACGGCTGGTGCTCAACGGAAGGAGGGGGGTTTGCCATATTTTATTATGAGAACTACTGCAGCGGAAGAGGGAGGGAGAGGTGAAGTGGGGAGTTGAGATTGGGAGTTGAGAGGAGTTTGAGGAGGGGAGACGGGTGGGATGGTTTTATGAAATTAAGGGGAAGAAAGTGACGGAACGCGCACAGGTCGAGCCCTCCGGGGCTCCTCAGGTCATCTTCCGGAAATGCCAAAGGCATATCGCTCATGGGCTGCACTGCACCACCGCATGTCCACATGGATCCGATGATGGTGCGCTCCCGATCGCCTCTAATTGCACTTGTTTCTGGGCATACTATTTTCTTTAAAACAAATTAAATTAAATCACACCCGGATAATAATTAACTATTAAGGCCACCACCGGCAGCATCATCACCAGAGATTGGGATTGGGATTGAGTTCTTGTTCCCTCCCCCTCGGCATTTAAGGATGGATATCAAAGGATTATAATGATAATATGAAAAAGGTCAAAATGGAAAAAAGAAAAAGAAAGAAAAAAACACGATCGAGAGAGAATAATGGCAGCAATGTACGCTTTTTGGAGTGGTTAATGGAATCCTTGGGAGATCTGCAGTCGCCCCCTCCACTGGCATTTCTGCTGTTGGATATATGCTTCGATGGGAACAACAGTGCAGCTGCCCAATAGAAATGATAATATTTAAGCAATAAAAGTTCACATTCAATAATCATAAAAAATAACAAAAACCTTACTATTTTTCTTTTTCTCCGTAACCTTGAATTTTGGTCCAACTAAATTCAACGTCAGGTTGAGTTTGATAAAAATGAGTGCCCTGTGCCGGCACCCAGCAAGCTGAGCTCCTGGCTTTACTTACCCTGAAACTTAAGTGGAAGAAATAGAAAGGGGGCGGTACAGGTTATGATGATGAATGATAAAATCTTTCTGATAGCAAGCAAGCAAACCAAGGGAAGAGGGCGAAGGAGAAGTTGGGGCAGCTTTTGATGGCAAGCTGGACCCTCGTGTTTGGACCAACGTGGCTACCAGCCAGTGGAAACAGGGATTCACCTGTTGGCCTGGCTTGCCTTCCTTCCCATGTTGCATGGCGGAGGGAACACAGCATACGTCACAGTTTGAGCCTCCAGGCTGCAGTGATACTACTAAGATCATTACTAGGTATGGGCACTACACACCAGAAGCTGCACCAATCCCAAATGCCATACATGAAGGGAAGTAGACTCAGCAATCCACTACTCCAGAGGAATTGGTGCCGAGAATAGAATAATAGAGAGGTAGAGAAAAGAGCATGGTCGCAATCAATGCTGTAATCATTGTAATTCCAGAAATTGAAACCCAAACAAGCAGCTCCGCTTAAAACACACACCAATCTCAAATACAATCCACCGAAAACACAATTACCATATGCACCGATTGGAGCAATAAAGATGGACTATAGATGCACTGATGGTTAGGAGCAAAGATCAAAAAAGCTAAAAGTGAGGGCCAATCAGGTAAAACATACCACACTCGAGGGTCTGGAATGGATTATTGCTGCACTGTCAAGAAAAATGACAAAGGTCATTTTAGAACAGGAAAGACTCCTGCAATAATTAGTGGGAAAACAGCAAAAAGTCCACGCCAAAACAAGTTGTCGTTATTCCTCAACACCAGGTGGTCCAGCATCAATAATGGTGATGTGAGCTACAGCAGCTGATCTTCAAGTGTTAAGGGTTACATGACAGTCCCCGGTTTGATCTGTAAAGATGAACTGGAACTATCAGAGATGCCCCAGATAGGCATTGCCCACCTTTAGACAAGATGTGCTAAGTACACTGTGCAACACTAAGTACAGTGATGGAAAAAGAAAGGAGGAAGGAATAAAAAGTCGAGGGCACAAGGCATATGGTTTTTTCCCCAAAGTGCCATCATTTATATTAAATTTAATGGCTTGCAGCACCCAAGAAACAAAATTTTGGGTTCCGAGGAAAAATCCAGTTTGGATCACTATATAATGGAGGAGATGAAGTCCAAGGCATTCGAATGTTTCTAAATCATGTGAGCTTCAGGTGAAGCTGGAGGTTGAGTGTTAGAAAACTACCAGCTATTTGAAGCCCCAGGAGGGATCTTAATTTCACAATAAATATTTTGTATTAATAAAAGGTTTCGTGGGTTTCTCTGAACCTATCCGCTAATCAACTCACCCTATTATTTACTTCTTGATATGCTGAAAGGCATGTATAATGGAGAAACAGATTTAAATCAGTTACGTAGACCTCATTTGATATGGGATAATTAGAGGCTAATTTCTAAATCTTTTTATACTTAAAATAAATTTGAATTTAGAAATCAACCTCTAATTCTTTGATACCAAAAGTCATTAATAATATATGTAGCAGCGTATAAAAAATAAAAATGACAAGTGCAGTCTACCTAGAAAAAAATCCAATATATTCTAGCAACCAAGACGCCTAGAAAATGTGAAAGATGAAAGACAAGCAGTTCAATATAGACCATAAATCAAGTTAAGAGGGGCAGAGTAGTTGGCCAATCAACAATCTGAAAGCCTAAATGTGCAGAGGAAAGGAAAGAAGTCCATGGTGTTACAGATAATAATATAAGAATAGGACAAATGAGAGATACCTGGTCTGTTGACTGCTATGTTTCCTTAGTAGGGAATCAGAACTGAGAATTTGGAAATCAAACGTGCCCATTGTGTAACATGGCCAAAGAAGATTGGAACATAGAAGAGTTTGCTACACTTAGCTTGGTGCTTCGTGCAAGCTCCTAAAATACCCAGTAATAGAAATGTCAACAAACTCACGATTGAACGTCATGTGATCAACTGATTATTTTCAGTGCCGAAGTTGGTTAAAGAATATTAAGCTAGGAACTATACAGTTCAAACAAGAGCAGTTAGTTTGTTAGCTAGAAATATGGAAAAATCACATCCATGAAGAATAAATATGGTGAAAACTAAAAAATCTTTCATCATGGTGTCGGCAAGTTTAAGGAATTTAAGGATCGCATGAGAAGTTTCGTAAGAGGAGGTCCCATAGTCATGAGGATTATGGGTCAAGTGTCAAGAGAAAATAAACAATAATTTGTATTCCAGAAATCAATCTCAAAGGAACAGAACCAAAGAAATGCCTTGCGAGGTTAAGAAGCAAAAAACCACAAGAAGATTTGTCAAGAATAACAATATGTCCACCAAGCTAATTATAACAAGAATAACATATGAATATCTAGACAATCAACGTTTGTTATATGCATTTCCGGGTTGATAATTAGTTGTCTACTAGTGGAGGGTAAGAAAGAATCGCAATTATCATCATAGACGCATCTACGAAACTAAGCATTCAACCTTCTTCAACTTCGCAACCTTAAAGGATTTTTAAAACCAAACAAGCATTACAATAACTGAAACACAAACACCAAATGGAATAAAATAATTATACATTGCTTTTCAACATTCAAAAATCCCATATTACAACAGAGCAACATACCCTCAAATGGATCTGGAGAGGAGAGAGATAGAACTCTTCACAGATTCATATTTGCAAAATTAAAATGACCAGCAAATGAACTAAAAAAGGAACAACTATTCCATGTAACCAGAAGAGAAAACACCTGGAGCATAAACTATCGGAATTGTTAAGCCAATTTTGGCTAAAACACTTACTCATAAGAATAATCCACTGAAAGGAGAAAAAAGAATACCAAAACCAACATACTTCACATCAAGCAGGTTGCAACCTGCTCTTGCAGTGGAAAAAGGCAGCTTCTATATCCAGAGGTTCTCCCTTCGATACTCTCGTACAATTACAGGCACACTGGAAGGTGGCAGCTGCAACAAACAACAACCACTAATAATTAATGACAAAAGTATCGAGAGTTCTCACAAAAATGGTTAACTGATGAACAGTAGGCAGAGATGCATAAATACACCCATCTTGCGAAGGAAAGCAATCCTTTAGCATGGTATACCTCCTACCCAATTTTTAAGTAAAAGAAGACAAACAAAAAAAAGAGAATGCAACCTAGTGGCTGCATGATCCCTGGAATGTTCCGTTCTTAAATTTCAAATGGAGAAAGAACGTTGCACCCAGAAAATCAAATCTCTTAAAAAATGTCAAGGACCATACCAAAGGAATAGCAAAATCAAAAGATGCCTTAGCACCATTTCTGATTCGCAAGGAAGGGGAAGTCAGATTTTAAACAAAAGAACTAGCCCACTATATCTGAATCTTCTTCCATTAATCCGATGCCAATGTTGAGTTGCATGACACGAACTGGCTAGAACATGCAGGTTCAACATCATAGTGTATCCATCTCATAAATTCTTGTTTGCAATGTGGCTTGTGGTCCATGAGAGATGAGATATAAAACACCATTCTATTCCATAGCTCAGAAGGTTAATTTGCAAAAAATTTAAATAAAAAAAAACACGTCTCTGAAGAAACAAAAGAATAGAAAATCAAGTAAAAGATACAAACTAAGACTTAGTCTTGTTCAATCAATTTTATTTAATTGAACTCACCATTCCGTAATCTGTGATAATCATTGAGACATAATCTGAGGGTGTTGCATCATAACTGCAAGTACAGAAAAATTGAAACCCATCAGTGCATAAGCAAGCACAAAAATCAACTGTTTAGGGGAGAAACTTTTACGCAAGATTTAAAAGCTGCAGGTTCTCATTATCAGCCCAATTATCCAAATTGTTTAGCTCTTTCCGTCCAGGAACTTTGGAAATCACATCTGGATCACCTGAAAAATAGCACAGTTGGAAAAAACAATGCACATAAGCAAAATGAAGAAACAAATTAAAATAAAGAGCACTATATATACCTAGCTCATTTGAACATATTGAATCAAGCTGCACTCTTTCGTGAAACTTATATGCCTCACAGCATATTAGAACAGGAACCCGAAAAGCATTTGCAACCATGGCCACACATGCAGTTCCAACTCTTGAGTAGACTGTTCCGTTGGACAGCACTGATGCAGCTCCAAGGAAAACTCGTGTGACTTCATGCATGATGTATGAAAGTGCATTTATATGTGTGTATGTACAATTAAGACCCTTTGCCACCAGTTTACGGAGCAACACCTGCCCTTCAAGCTTTGGACGAGAATCAACTATTACAACACGAAACTGTTTACCAAGCTCATGAGCATAGACTAATATCATTTCAACAACAGAAGATAGTCCATACGTTAGAAGAACATCCCCATCTCTGATCTTAGTAACAGCATGCCTAACTATAACCTTATCAGCAATTACTATTTTCTCATTTATGAAACGATCAATATCAGATTGAAGACTAGATTTGGCCTCTGATTCTGACATAGTAACTGGTAATTTAGCGATCCTATTTTTCAAAAACTTGATAGCATTTCCCATGCTAATTGAGAGAGGTCTACACTCGATCAGAAATGATACATAGCTACTGATTTTTGCAGTCAAATCTCGAACAAGAGCTTTTTGTGGGGGTGTCGAGTAATCTTTGATCGCCTCTCGAAATGCAAGAAGCATGGCAATACATCGAGCATTGCCACCTGAAATATCACCAGACAAGTACTGGAGTCCAACCTGATGATGAGAGCATGCAGTTACTTTAGATGAGTTTATCTTGTAATGCTGTTAAAATTTATAGTAGCACATTGACAATGTCAAAACTTGTGTCATTTTTTACTTAAAACACAAGATATATATAATTATAATAACCTCATTCCATAAGTTCGACCAACAAATGGAGGACATATCAGAGATCTTAATATTTATTTGAAACATTACATCTTTCCATGATGCACTTAATCACGATCCAATATCAAGATCCACCTATATCAGATACCAAACACTATACTAATCTATACAAATAAAAAAAACTATAAAATTAGAAATACCACCCAGTATAAGCAATACAGCTAGAACTAATTCCTTGTTAGACCAATAGGTCTAGCATAGAAATTACATCTCAAAACTTAAAATCATGGTATCAAGTGCTAGTCGTGTCAATAGGTACCTTGTAGACAGAAGGATGCATTGGGTCAAGTTGAAAAAACTTTGCCTCAAGTTCTGGAAGCTGTGTTCCATGTATATATTGAGGTAAATGCCGAAACAATTCAACTCTGTTTTTAGCTTCAAACTGATTGACTATTGCTCGTCGTTTTGCCTTTTCAACCCTATGAACATCATCAAATTGCATGCGTGGAGGAGGAACATCCTTTTTGCGGTCCTTCTCTGGAGGGCGATCAACAGTCTTCTTATCAGATGATCCTGAGGGAGTTGCAACATGAGGTCCATCTTTTTTCTGCGGAGGAGGTTTCACAACTTTTGACTTGACACTGGTACCACCTATATGCATCATTGCACAAAACAAATGCTTCAGAATATGACACAATTAGGGCAAATAGAAGATGCCTACGAACATGGAAAAATAGCACGCAGAAAAGTGCAAATCTAAATCATTTATTGATTACTACAAATTCAAGAAATACAAGCTCATTGCTCACCAGCCTCTTTTGCTGCAGCTTTTGCAGCACGTTGAGCCTCTTGAAGGGCACGCCGCTCCGCTTTTGTTGTTTTCTCCTTTAGTGTCTTTGATGCCCCACCCACATCATTTTGTACCCCCCTCAAAGCTCCTCTTTCCTTATCTGCAAGTTGATGATCAAATTATCTAAGAATAATTTCTGTAATTAAAAAGTAATGACCGGTTTTTCAAATCACATTATGATCATTATAACTTTTATTTGAATATCAGATTCAAAATAATAAAGGACTTCACTTAAGGGTCAGATCAAATTCTGCAAAGAATTCTAGATTTGACCTCCTAGGCAATAAATAACTTTTATCTCAAGATAACTTCTTAAAAATATTAAAGTGATGTGGTTAAGAGTCAGGCAAAATCTCCAAAGAATTATAGATTGAACCACCTAGGAAAGCAGTGCGAAGCTATGTTGTCACTTCAGAAGTCACATCCACGAGTACATATGTCTATAAGGCATGTTCCTATCATGTTTGTATCTATGACCTTGGTCTTGTCCTTGCTAGATCACAAATCTTCTAGAGAATCACCTGAAATTTATTTACATCAATAAATCCTAAAGAATCAAATAAAGAACCTTTTGAACATATATGATTGCAGATGACATAACTGAATGTATGAAAGTTACTGAAGGAACAAAGGTCTCAAACTAAATTCAGATGTTGGATAAGATATTGCATGATGACAGTACAATGTAGTAGGATCTGTTTTCCCCCCTTTTCTTTGGCAATTTCTTTGTAATTAATCTGCTAAGTTTATTTTGGGTATATCTGAACTATGTAACTTATCAGTGGATTTTATGAACGAAGAATAAAAAAGGTCATTGTATGTGGTACAGAAGCATCTGGAGTTAAACTTTTGGTGTCTAAACTCTAAAATATGAAATGGTTCAAGGATGTGCAACTTGTGCTGGGTGAGAAACTGGAACCTATAAAATTCTGCTAGTGTTGTCTACATTGAAGCAATAATGTGAATGATGTCTTTCACCGTGGAATTTATGCTATATGCCTAAAATTTCAGTGCTTCTCTCATGATACCTGAGAAAAAAAAGGGAGATACAAATCCGGCTACTAATCATCTTAATAAAACGAATTCTCTATTAGATGAAGAATTATTTTCTTCTATTTATGTCAGATTTTGAGAAGTGAGAACCACATGAATGAGTAGAATCTTCCTAGCATTATGTATGATTGTAACTAGGGAGCAACTATACTTAAATTCGACAATCATGGCTTCTCAGTAGTCACCCTAAATTGAAATTAGAATAGCCCCTCGAGATCTCCATGAGTAAAATAACAGGAACATTATAGTTTACCCACATATGGTTTAAGCCATTTTCAACCTGTGTATCTACTGTTTTATTCCTATTCACATTGCCCACCTGCAGTTAATAGTGGTAGCATTCTAAGCATGTACATATGTACAGATATTTGAAGTTATGTGTGAATTATTACGGTGATGCAGGCTAAACAAAATATGATACAATCATAAATTATTCAACTGATAAGCAGCATTGCAGAGATGCAGAGTAAACAAAAAAGACATACTAAAAAATAATAGCAACATACCTGAAATGCCGGGCAGTGTCTTCACCACTGATGCCGTCGTCAATGAGCTCTTTGGAGTATTTCCTCCACCACCACCGCCACCAGCCTTCATGGCCATCATCTCACCGCTACTCGCAGGGAACGATGAGGCGACCTTTGCCGCCCCACTCCGTCCATGCCACGGGGACATCAATGTCTCATCCGAGAACTCAGAACCCGCATCATCGATCCGGCTGGAAGGCGAAGACATGGGGGGCGTGGCCGTCCCGAGCAGGACTTCGGTGGGGTTATAGCTTCCAACGTTGAGCTGAAGGCCATCGCGGCGAAGCGTGGAGGCGGGATTGGGGACAGCGAGGGGGCGGGAGGGGAGACCGTCGGAGGAGGCGTGGCGGGCGGGGGGGATCATGACGGGGGAGAGTGAGCTCCCGAGGAGGGAGACGTCAGCAGCAGTAGGGGAAGAGGACGAGGGGGCGTTGCCGGCGGCGGCAGCGACCGGAGCGTCGGAGAGGGAGCGGGCGGGAGGCGCGGTGCCAGGGGTGACGAAGCCCACCTGGCGGACCTTGGGATCGCTGACGGTCCGCGGAGCCCGTCGGATGTCCATGCGATCGTCGGCGACGGGCGGCCGAAGGTGGGGAAGAAAGGTGGTGGAATTGCTAGGGTTTTGATGCCGTTCCAGCGATTGCAATCGAGAGATGGGGCGGGTGGATATGGGGACCGGTTTTATATGCTTCTACCACAAACAAGCCATTTCTTCTGAAAAAAAATATATAATCTTTTTCTGCCTATTCGTTGTTGTAATTTTAAAAATTATATATGCATGCATAATATTTATTTTAGCATTTTGATTCTCTACGATGTTTATTTTAATATTTACGGTAGTAAATTATATATATCGTAGCTACATTAAAAAAATAACATGCTGCCCGCTGTCTTCATTATAAATTTTAATATAAATAATTTTAGTTTGTTTTTATTTTTATAAATGAAAACCCTCTGAAATATTGTCAGAGAAAAATGGTATTCAAAATATATATCTGACGTGCTAAATAATTTAAACCGAATGATCCGAATTCCATTCTCTTTTACTGAAATAGAATTATGCGGAGCACCCTTGCTATTGGGTTGGGCCGCCCAAGAAGGTGGATCCAAATGTGACGCGGAAAAATATCACATGTGAGGCCACATTTAGTTGTTTGGTCATATTAAAAAATATTATATTTAGATAATAATATCATTGACACTTCATTTGGTATGGATGATAATAAAAATAAAATAAAACTATATTTTAATAAATAAATTTACTCGTACAATATAAGGTTTTAGATTCAATAATCATCAGATTTAAAAAATCACGTAATATGTCATGTTGCTCACTACGTTCGTTTATTTATCTGTCTCCGGTAATAATAGTTGTCTTGCTTACTCATAAATTATGGTTATTTTGAATAAAATTGTCAACGTAGGCATAATAAAATTTAATTCATACGTGTTTGTTGGCACGTGTAACTTATTCACCGAACTTAATATATAGCAAGCGAACGTCACTTGCTGATTAATTTTTCAAAAGTGAATAGCAAAACGAGGTACAGTCTGAATGCATCAAATTGACGGTTGCCTACCAATAGATATATATACATATACGACCGACCATCTAACATTTATATTTATGATATAAAACACGAGCGTGTTTGACATTTATGATCAAAGACTAAGAGAGATATAGAACGTCGGTGTGTCTGTCGAACTAGAATAACTAAGGTCGCATTCCAACTAACGATATCATCACCAGGATGCCCGTCGGAATAAATTTATTTTTCTTATAACCAAAATTTATGCGATTTATACATGCGTTGTCTTGAATCGTTTGTATTTATATTTTTCATATTACGATGCTATTATTAATAGCACGTGGATAATTAATCAGATGGTGCTGATTAACGATTACTTTTGCACGCCCCACGCAATGATAATTAAATTCCGTGTGGATTTCTTTCTCCTCCTCCTTCTTTCCCCTTTCTTTTTTGTTTTCAAATGCCTCCTTTTACTGCCTTTTGAATTATAAGATTTGACGGATGTCATCATCCCGTCCCATTGCCAATTATGTATATAGAATTGGCACTTCTGACTCGTTCAAACTTCCTCCGGAAACGTAAAGTCTAAATCACGACGAGTTTTCAATTAATTTACAGATCACCGGATCCTACCCTGCACGACGACGAAAGGGATTCTTTTCGTGTTTTTTTTCAGCTCGTCATCGTCATCTTCTTCTTCATTTCGTGTTTCTTTGTCCACATGTCATTCCCTACCTCGATCGATATCTTCCTCGTCCGTCTGTCGCACACTACTTGCATCTCTCTTACGTTTAAAATGAGTATTCATTTAGTTTAAGTATTATTTTTTTTATTTTTTATGTAAAATATTTTTAACACACAACTTCTAAGAACAAATAGTTAGGTTCTAACTATTTAAAAAATATATATATAGAACGAAGAAGCACGTTATTCACTATAATATTTTTTGGAAATAAATCTAATCGAACTGCATCTTAAATGACAGCAAAACCTCGGCCCGATCGAAGCTACTCAGGGGAAAAAATCCAAACCCCAGCTGGTTTCCATTTATTTGCTTTTGACCACGTCAACGTTTTTTTTCCCCTTTGACCGGATCAACGTCAATTAGTCATCGTAACAATAATTATTTTTAAAAAAAGGGATGAAAACTCTGCTTCGTAAACGTGTCCCTCCGACGGAGATCGAGATCACTCCGAGCCACCCAACTGGAGGGCGGACTTCCAAAGAATGAGAAGAAGAATGATAAATGTGGGACAGCGGCGGTCATCATGAGACCCGCTTCTTCTTCTTCTTCTTCTTCTTGCTCTTCCTCTGCTGCCACTGCTGCTGCTGCTGCTACGACCACTTTATCCGTTCCATCGCTTTTGACCTCGTCTTCATCATTCCTTCCAACAATATTTATTTCCTCGCGTGAGCAAAAAAAATACATACGTGGAGGACGCAGGCTTGCAGAGAGCGGAGGTGTCGACGGCTCATAGGAGGGCTCGCACCGACAGCGCGTGCCCTGCACTCCCCCCGTCGGAGGACCCCGCGTGCAGGTGCAGGTGGGTAGAGAAAGGGATACCGTGCAAGGCCTCTGCTCGCCGGCCGCGTGTCCGCGCAGCGCCCACGATGAGTGAATATTCCCCCCGACGTATTCCATCCTTAATAGCAGTGCAGTCTCCCGCTGGGTCATGACTCATCCAAAGAAACCTCTTTATTAACGAGGGAAGAAGGGAATTATTAAGGAGGGTAGGTGGTTTTATGTGTCGGAAAGGAAGGGGCAGTTGTTGTTCTTATTATTTATCGAAGGGGAATGTCGCGTAAAACTCGGTGCGGCGGTGACGTGTGGCGTTTCGGTCGGGCGTATTTAAATTACGAGTCGGGTTTGAGTCGGCAGATTGTTTAGGCCGACCGAAATGTCTCGACGCACGCGTTTATGTTTATATATACTTATAATTAATATTAGTATTACTCGATGGAGTGCGGTTAGGCTTGATTGATTCGTTGATTAATTAAGAGGGTACGGACCACGCGGAGAGGAGGTCGTCGTCGGTGTCGCCATGTGCGGCGTCGCCCGGACGGCGACGTCCACCACCGCCCACGCGGCGGTGCCCGCAGTACGTGGCCAGCGCACGTCCTCCTCACCCCCGATATAAACTTCTAATTTTTTTTTCCCAAGCGTGAAGGTAAATTAATCGTCAGGCAGAGACAGGTACTAACAATTGTTATTATTGAATAATAATTCACGGATCAATGCGCTCGAGTATATAAAATGATCGAACGGCGGACGGCGGTACGGCGGACGGTTACGATTAAAAAAAAAATACATACCACCTGAAGGTTTTAATTCCCAGGTGGGGAATGCAGGCGATGAACCGCGACGGGACGCTTCCGAGGCGTGCGCGACTTCATCGGCAGGGCGGCCGTCCATGTGGTGGTGGTGGTCTTCGGGTCTTGGAAGCTCCCGGCAGCAGCAGCGTGGCGCCGGCCCCACCTGCTCCGCCGTCCCCGGACACGCTCCCGTCCGCGGGCGGCGCTCGCCCGGGCCCCTCGACCGCGCCCCCGGAAATTAAGAAAAAAAAAAGGGCACTGTGCGGGCGCATCCTGTGGGCAGCGCAGCTCCAGCGCCGGCCGGGTTTAGCGTGCGAACTTTTTAAGCTGTGGATGAGGAGGAAGCGCTTTTTTTTCTTTCTTGACCGCCGATTCGTTCGTGTTGAGATGGACGAAGCAGCTTCCCTTCTCGTTTCACCGTCACCGTCTTCGTTCCACACCGTCTAATTAATGAACGAATGACTTATGATTAATGATCATACTGTTAGGTCTATTTCTTATTTTTTGATAAAAGTTTTTTTTAATTAAAAGTGTAAAATCTTATAATTTTAAAAGTGAATGCATTAACCGTTAGGAGGTTATGTCAATTTAATATTATCTGCTTTGTACACAAAAGACGGGACCTAATTGAACAAAATTTAACGTGGACGGCAACGAGCCATCTTACGATGCGTTCCATCCATGCACCCCTCCTCGCGGAGAAATTAATCGGGGCCGCATTAATTGTCCGACACGAGCTAGATGATATTAATTACTATTGTTGTTATACCCATGCATACATTAATAACGATTAATATATAAAGTATGATGTGGATAGTTTGCTGCTATTAAAATTTATTAACAACGACCATACGTTGACTCTTTTGCTGCTCTTTTATAGATATTAATCATCGGTTGAGATGTCAAATATACGCCCTCACAGGTCACGACCGCCACAGGTTACTGATGAATGATTAATCTTCTATATTATCGTTCAAAAAATGGAAAGCACGTGGTCAGATATTAACCATGGATTTGGTGTGATCGGTGAGATGTAGAAATTTAAAAAGAGGATTAATAATAAAATTACAAGTTGATATCGTTTTATTTTATTTTAATTATAATAGATATGTATCTTTAAAATTTAAAGTACTGTGTAATATGAACTAAAATATAATCATACTACAATTGCAGGGCAATTTTATACTTAAAAACTTCTATCGACGTGTATAATAAATTATTTATAAGTATAATAACTATTAATTTATAATTGTATATTTTTTATCATACCAGTTTTTTTTTTAAAATAACTATTAATTTATAACTTATAGTGACGGTTCAAACCTTCCATGATATAAAAAAGTGCCTTTGAAAAAAATATAAAAATCATCATTCCAACCACCACGAAAATAGTGATAGTTAACCTACTTGCCTTGGGTGGAATACGCATAAAATATTTCTCCTTAGGTCGTGAGCTTAGAATAACTGAGTTGTAATTGATTAGGTAGAGAAAGAAAAAATAAATAAAAGGCAGTGGAATTTACCTATTTTTCTTGTATCAATGTCTGATATCAAATATTAACATCAGCGGTGCAGAACATACATATAATATTTGCAGTACAGTTTTATATATAATTATAAGAGAGTGAAAAAAATGCAATATCAATTATTATATACATACATTGAATGCTAAATGAGCCAGGAGTTAAAGGAGGCAGACAAATCTTCCCGCCCTGGAAGCAGCCAACGGAGTACTTATTTGCCCCTTTTTTTTTTAATCTGCAAGAGAAAACACACTACAAATTGGCGATCAATATGATTAATTTAATTCATTCAACAAGCGTGAGGCAGTGCATGTGGACTGCGAGAATTAATCGGACAAAAAAAACATATTCGCGACACAGTCAGACAAACACGTGGACCTCACTTTAAAGTCCAAAAGGAAGATTTGAATGATACACACACACAGAAGCTCTGAACAGATATCTAACTAAAAGTAGTAGGGAAAGTATGATACTGTGACGAGGTTCCTCGAAGAACAAAACATCCCTCCCTTCGTTGTTGTCTGAGCTAAAAAGTGACACTTTTTAAGGGTTTGATGTTCTCGTTTCAATTCTATCGGTGAAGATTTATATCGTGATTTTAATTTTATTGGATTTCTACGAAGGAAACAGTAGCCAATGGCTTTGCCCACGTGGTAGCTGAAGTGACATGTCAGTTCATCTGATTCAATGGATGTCAGTATGCTCGGACGCTGCTGATGCAGTGCTGCTGTGGGTGTGATGGTTCCACAGTGGAGGGGGTGTCTGCAAATGGAAAGTATCAATTATTCTTCTCAATTTAATCCATGTTTTTTTGTTTCTATTATACTGACAGCTACATGTTTATATCATCCATTCGTTTAATTCGGTCGCAGTATATTACCGCATGTTTATGTTTATTAACTCGTCGGCATTTTTCTAATATATATAACCACCATATCTAGTACAAAAAATTATTACGTTAATCATTTATGAACATAGAATAAAAGATTAGGACAGCCAAGTATATTTTATCTATATTTAAATATAATAACATGTCTCTAAAAAAAACTTTTATATGCCTTACTAAATTTGCAATTAGGATCTTATGGTAGCTGAGCCATAAGGTGATATATATATATATATATATAATTAGAATTAGAAACATTTTTTTTAAAAAAATATGCGTTTTTTTTATTATAAAAGAATACGATAAATAAAAATGCAGAAGGGAAAAAAGGATCTGATATTTTGACACGGCTTTGTGTGGATTCAAGGTTGACCCGTTTGACTTTTAAATCTGATAAATGTGGGCGGTGCGATTCCGCGGGTGGCGTGGCGCGTGCATCAAAAGCCAAGTGATAAAATAAAACAAATGCAGGTCAAGGGTCAACGTCTACCCTGATCCGTGCGAAGCCTATCAAAAGAAAAAAAATCCTCGTCATCCCAGCACAAACACACACGTACACACGTTAAATTATATCACAAATTACTCAATTACTCGCACAATGCCGCCTTCAAATTGTTAGTACGACTTAACAAAATTGCAACTATTTATTTATAAAAAAATTAAATTTTGTCCGAGAGTATTATATACTGTTTTTTTGAATTTGAGTACGTATTAATTATAATATTTACGTTAAGTGTTGTTACTTTAATTAGATGAATATATATATTTAAAATATTTAGCTAAGAATAATATCCTCAGAATATTTACTATCAAAACATCATTTACTCGTTCAAGATAATTATCTAAAAATAAATAAATTTTAACTAAGAACTGACCACTAACTAACTTAAAAAGGGAAAAGGGGGATGATAGCAGGGGGGGGGGGGGGAGAAGTTGAGCCCCTCTCGAATAATATCATGGAGATAAACCTATTTTTTTTATGTTCCCTAAAAAGAAGACCCTACAAAAGTCCCCCATTGATTAAACTCACTTCCTCCCAAATTAGTCGCACCAAATTGCTACTAATTCTAGTGTAGCCCCTCTTTTCTTTTATCACTTAGATCGATGACTGTAGTTTCCACAATAATATGTTCAGCAAAATAATGCAGTGCATGGACGATCCATCAATTGGGGTTTCTGTACTCTAACATGGATGGCAGGATACCTAGTAGTTTCCATTCAGCTAAGCCTAACTCTCCCCCCCTACTTAGATTTGTTCCCCTCAGGTAGCCTAATCTTGAATCATTTTTCTACTGGATTAGGGGCAGGTGGCACATTTGATGCCATCGTCCTACGTCCTACTGGATGGATAAAACATATGTCTAAAAAAGTTCAGTCCAATGCGAGCTTGCCATCTTATTTAACAAATAGTTTTGCTCGTCTGCACCGTACTTAAAAAGTAAAACAGCTTTCACTGTATATTCACTAACTGATTCATCCGTTTCACCCATCTATTATTCTTCAGATGAAATAACGAACGAACCTGCTTTTGCTTAGAGGATAGTGCATATATTAAATTATCATGTTGAAATAAGGTCTTGTGGATGATAATTAAACATATAACACGAAGGGTCGCCACAAGATACAGCAACAAGTTGGGAGAAGAGGGACCCGATCTGATCGTGTTTACTACTATTACTCTTTAATATCTTTAGTTTATCCTGTCTTTTAATGAATTTTCTCTTCCTTTTTTTCTTCTCCTCTCACTCTTTTCTATCTCAAGGATTTGATCCAAAGCTGCTCAGTCCGGTGATGCTGCTGTGTTCGCAGCTGCTCTGCTGAGGGGAAGAGCATGTGGAATGTCAACCAACGGACAATAGCAGCAGCACAGGGAGTGCTTTCATGAGAGGGGAAAGGGAACCAACAAGGAGGACGAAGACGATGAGGAAGAAGACCCGGCTAGGGAAGGGGGACCAAACCCAAACACGAGCCCCACCGGCCTTGAGGCGTGTCAACCGACCCGACAAGGTGATGCTTCTTCCTCCTCCTCCTCCTCCTCCTGCTAAACCTTAAAAGATGGTTCAAACCTGAGTCTGAGCCTCCAATTAGATCGCACCAAGTGGCGTGGGTCCCTGGTTTGGCGAGTCAACTGAGAAAATGTCGTTTTGAAGATGGAGAAAACCTGGCGGTGCAACACGTGGGTTAACGGCGACGTGCTGAGGTGGAGACTGAAGGTAGTCGATGGATTCCACCCACTCCCTCTTCTTCTTCTTCTTCTTCTTCTGCCCCCTTCTCCCACTCTTATAAATACTCACCCGACCTTCTTCCCTCGATACTCAACTCGATTCTAATCAAACTACCTACTCCTCCTCCTCCCTCTTTGCAGGCTCCTGCAACCATTTTTTTCCCCCCCTAACTTCCTCTCTGATTTCTACAGCTCAATTTTGATCCTAGAAGATCATGGCGGCTTCAGCCACCAGCATGGTCATGTCTTCTTCTCTGCAATCCTCTAACTCAATGAGGAGGAAGAAGACGGCCTCCGCCGCTGTCGCTCCGAGAGTACGCTGCTCTGCCTCCTCCAATTCGTTGCTGAACATGGCCTCCACCGCCACGCCGGCCTACTGCCCGGCTCCTTACCACAAGGAGCCGGCCGTGAAGAAGCCGGCGAGCAAGCAGGGCACGAACTGGAATCTGGTCCAGCGGCTCGCCGCGGCGGCGCTGGACGCCGTGGAGGAGGGCTTCGTGGCGAACGTGCTCGAGCGGGCGCACCCGCTGCCGAAGACGGCGGACCCCGCCGTCCAGATAGCCGGAAACTTCTACCCCGTCGACGAGTGCGCGCCCCGGCATGGGCTCCCCGTCGAAGGTCGCATCCCGGCGTTCATTGATGGGGTATACGTTCGCAACGGCGCGAATCCCCTGTTTGAGCCCGTCGCCGGGCACCACTTCTTCGACGGCGACGGCATGGTGCATGCGGTCCACCTCCGCGAGGGCGGCGCCGGGTACGCGTGCCGGTACACAGAGACGGAGCGGCTCCGGCAGGAGCGAGCCATCGGGAAGCCGGTGTTCCCTAAGGCAATCGGCGAGCTCCACGGTCACTCCGGCGTCGCCCGGCTGCTGCTCTTCTACGCGCGCAGCCTCTTCGGGCTCGTCGACGGCAGTCGCGGCATGGGTGTTGCCAACGCCGGCCTTGTCTACTTCAACGACCGTCTCCTAGCCATGTCCGAGGACGACATCCCTTACCACGTCCGCGTGACCGCCGCCGGCGACCTCGAGACGGTGGGCCGTTTCGACTTCGGCGGCCGGCTGCGGTCCTCAATGATCGCTCACCCGAAGCTCGACCCGGCGTCGCGCGAGCTCTTCGCGCTCAGCTACGACGTAATCCAGAAGCCCTACCTCAAGTACTTCTACTTTTCCCCCACCGGCGAGAAGTCTCCCGACGTGGAGATCCCCCTCGAGCAGCCCACCATGATGCACGACTTCGCCATCACCGAGAACTTCGTCGTCGTCCCGGACCAGCAGGTGGTGTTCAAGCTGCAGGAGATGGTCCGCGGCGGGTCGCCGGTGGTCTACGACGCGGCCAAGACGTCCCGCTTCGGCGTCCTCCCCAAGTACGCCGTCGACGCCTCTGAGATGCGGTGGGTCGACGTCCCCGACTGCTTCTGCTTCCACCTTTGGAACGCGTGGGAGGAGCCGGCCACCGGCGAGGTGGTGGTGATCGGCTCCTGCATGACTCCGCCGGACTCCGTCTTCAACGAGTCCGACGAGAGCCTCAAGAGCGTGCTCTCCGAGATTCGCCTCGACCTCAACACCGGCAAGTCCACCCGGCGGCCTATCCTCTCCCCTGCCGACCAGCTCAACCTCGAAGCCGGAATGGTGAACCGCAACATGCTCGGGAGGAAAACCCGCTACGCCTACCTCGCAATCGCCGAGCCATGGCCGAAGGTCTCTGGCTTCGCCAAGATCGACCTCCTCACCGGCGAGATCAAAAAGTTCATCTTCGGCGACGGCTGCTACGGCGGCGAGCCCTACTTCCTCCCGCGCAATCGGGCCGCTGGGGAGGAGGACGACGGCTGCGTCCTTACCTTCGTGCACGACGAGAAGACGGCAGAGTCGAAGCTGCTCATCGTGAACGCAGCCGATATGCAGGTCGAGGCCGCCGTGAAGCTACCCTCCCGGGTACCCTACGGCTTCCATGGCACCTTCATCAGCTCCAAGGACTTGCAGTCGCAGGCTTAACCAATAACCCTCCCAATTCCTCGATCGTTTCCCCATCGGTTTTGTTTGCATAGTTCGATGACAGCTGATAGAGTTAATTTTAGCCATGAGCCATACACACACAGACGAGCTCCGCTCTCCGACATTAATTCTTTCCTTTTTCTTGATGCTCTTAATGCTGTTGAGGTTTATAGGTAGATCGATAGCTGTACACATCTCTCTGCTTCATCAATAATTCCTCTGTTTTGTATAGCGTATAATGCTTCGACCAAATTCTTCTTTGAATAAAACATTATTTTATCAAAACTGCATTCGCCATTATTCCTGATTACCTTAATTAAGCAAGACAAGGCAGCAGTGGAGGAGCTCGACCCACTGCGTTTGAAGATTTGGAATGACGGCATCAGATTCCATGCCGCGGGGAGAGGGGGCGGGGCACGTGGACGAAGGGCATCGACAGAGAAAGCAAGAAGAAGAGAAGAGAAGAGAATAGAAGAGAGGAAGGGGGAAAAAAAAAGGACAGGGACGGGGTAAGAGAGGTGTCGGGGAGGAGGAAGAGAATAAGAAATAGCTTTTGCCGGTCCACCGCGACGACTACGATGGCTTTGTCCGGGGGCCGCCGTCTGGGTGGCCGCCCCTCCCATTGGTCTGGCGGTGTGTGGTGGTGCGCATCCAACCTCTTCTGCCGCCTGCCTCCATCTTTCCTTCTCAAGGTGGTCCTTCGAAACAGAGAGAGAGACTCAGAAGCATCCATCCATTTTGATCGATTGTTTCTTCCTCCCAAATAGTGAGGAGATTTCAAAGACCAACCGTGTTTTCTCAAGCACTTGGATGACTTTTCTCTGCGAGAACGAACACTACTTGAACCCAAGAAGAGGAGGATGATGGAGACTGGTTCTGCTACAATACACGCACGATCACGTGCCTCTATGACTTTCTCTACGTAAATAAATATAACACTTGGAATTGCATTTTGAAACATCCAAATTAATAATATACTCCTAATCAGGTATTATCAAACCTAAAATAGAAACTAAAAACCATCATTTCACTGAGAAATTCTTTATTACCTACCGGTAGAAATAGTGTCAGTTTCGTAACCTTCTTCCCTCGAGCTAGCACAAAATTAAGTTTACAGTTGCTCTCTTGATTTGAACTGCATCAATCCACCACCTGCAAATGCATGTGCTCAGACAGAACAACTTCAGCACGTATACATGCATTGCCATCTCCTCCTGCAGATTAACTTTATAAAAAAAGGAGAGAAAATGGATGCACCATTAATTTGCAGTTACGTGTTGCAGACTGCATCAGCTAATGGCAAGCTGAAGACACGAGAGAAAAAGAAAAAGAGAAGAAAAAAACCGATCGATTAGCACGGAGTTTGATCCCAGCAAGCTACAAAAGCTTGATGGTGAACTGCGTGTGCCGGCCCGAAGACAAACCAACAAAACTACCACTACGACTCATTAACTTCATCACATTCCTCTCTTCTGTCGCCATTAAATTTCTACATCGATCGTCATCGTCATCTTCTTCTTCTTCAGTAGTTTGTCCTCTCACCAGCAGATAGCTAGAAATGGCCTCCATCACATCTCTCTGTGCTCCATACCGCCTTCGCTTTCTTTGTGCGAGAGTAGACAGATGGTATGTCTGATCCCACACCAACCTTATCTCGAATCCCGCCCCGGCACCCCCTTCCCTCAACTGTATACTTCCATTTTAGTCAGGGGCTTTCGATCATCCCCTGCGTGCTCGAACATGAAGCATCTCTGTTATCTTCGTCTCAATAACAAACATACCACTCAAAATGCTTAGTATCATACACGAGAGGAAGGAAAAAAACGTGCAAAATACACCGGCAGTTAATTTTGTCTAAGCAGTATTTTTGCGTGCGAGAAAGATAAAGTAATTGTAAGGTTTAAGATCCATATCGGTAGATATGATAAATTTGATATTGACATGAAGGCCACGCTGCTTGAGTCACCATCACCGGTCTCCGACTTTGAGTAACCCTGACAAGGGAATGGAGCATCGAGTGGGATCTACTGGATCTACTGTCGATGCTCCATTCTTGTGCTGCTCTAAGTTGGATTTTTCTTTTCTTTTTTTATGTATACATTTACAAAAGAAGATGAATCTTGACAGCATTTTTTTTTATAAAAATGTTCTTCATGAGCACAAACTCAACCGGCCTACAACTACGTTTTAGGGATGACAAGTGCAAAGCACAGTGATAGCAACGGATCTCCATCAACGAGCATGAAATTAAAATGGCTGGTGGTCCAGTCAAAAAGGTGCTCAGTGCATGCATCATATGAGGAATTAAGCCGGCAGCCCATATGTAATTCCATGCATTAAATTAAATTCGTTCCCGTGGCGGTTAGGTTTTTATCACATTTTAATTATTTCATATCATCAAATTTGTGCACATCTAACTCGATCTAAATTTAGAACTCATTGGAATATTAAAAATGTTATAATTTAATATATTCCTTTATTAACTATAATTTTTAGGTTATAGATTCTATTTAGCCACTTGAACCTCTATATGAATCAGGACTTCTCAACATAGATAAATATTATTTATATGATATTTCTTCAACACACATCGATTAGGGAGCCAAACCGACTCCGGCGGTCTTTTTTTTTTAATCTCATCCGCCACCGCAGATCCCTCCCCGATTCCGGCGGCCTGCCCGATGGAATCATATGACCAGATCGCCGCCCCCAGCCGCAAAGACACGTGCTTGGGCAAAATAATTAATCGAGTAACGCGTAACGTGATTTAAATTTTAAGGGGTCGTTTTCCAGAGAGTATCTGCGCCCCGGCGGTGGTGGCCGCGCGTGCCGGGAGGGCGCAGCGCCGCAGCCAACCCCCGGCCCACGTGCCGGACGACCGCCCTCGGGACGGCAGCGGCACGTCGATCGACGTGTCGGGGAGACGGCGTCGGGCGTTGGTTGTCCCACCCATGCTCGCGCTGAAACGCATTTAGAAGATATATATATATAGACAAGATAAGTCATTGGAATAAAGTAGAAAATATATCATTCTACTACCTTCCCTGCTTGGAAATAAATTAAAGAAGAAGAAAAAAAACTTATAGATCCTGTGCATGGCAATTGCCAAGTGCCCGTTTACAGACATGGCAAGTCGCAATGAGTTGTCCACATTGAGTGGGGGAATGCCAAGTAACGATCATTGCATGTGGAGGTACATACGCGTGCCAAATACCAACCACCTCTGACTTCTGACAAATGTACATATTTTTAAAGAGTAGCGTTCCCAAGGCCAAGTAGATCGATATAGATGGGCTGCATTCAATTAATTGATTAATTATCATAATGCAAACTTTTAACTCCACACATCATATTCCTCGTCTTCTTCTGGGCTTCATGCGAATAAATAAATTGGAGTCAGATGAGATCCGACCGAGCCGTTTATTTGAGACATAAATTAATTATTCTACGTACCAGAATATATATATATCGCCTCGAATTCAGCTCATTACTCCTACTATTATTTCTGGGATAGCACGAGCAGGCAGCCTTTCTTGGTTTGGAAGGACGTGGGATGGCTGGTTCTAATTATGGCGCGAAATAGTTGACCTCACCGCCCAAGCAGACACCTGAATTAATTGCAACCGTCCGCGGACATCCCACCGGCACTGGCGACGAACGACCGCGTCCACCATGACGTAGCACTGTGCATGCATGCACCCACGCATTAATTATCTAACTACATCTCATTTTCCTATAGTAATTATTTTTAATAATAAAAAATAAATATCACGTATAATCTATGTTACATGATCCTACCTACAGATGAGGTGTATTTATCCTTGCTGTAAAATAATGGTGAGGGTATGTTATATGATCCTACATCTGACAGACGAGGTGCTGATATATTACGCGTATTTATCCTTATTGTAAAATAATGGTGACAGTTTAACATCAGGTTTGTTTTGGTGAAGGAAGATGATAATTTCCTTTATATATATCAAAACATAAAGTAGACTGGAGGGTGACATGCAGTAGGTTGAGTGATGGTCGGACTTCATGGGCTCGTTGGGTAGATATGGATGCTAATCCAAACAACCAGACTTTTGACCCGACCCAGTAACGATCTTCCTTCTCGGAAGAGACAAACCAAAGAGGGGGTTTCCACTCCCCACTTCCCTGTTCGGCGCACATCCCTAACAGCCGGAGCTCTTCAGCCAACAGCAGCCTGTTCCATAGCACCACAGAGAAAGGGAGATGGGAGCCATAACGACCGCGGTGGTGGCGATAGCGGCGGTGATCCTGGGGTGGCTCACCATCGAGATCGCCTGCAAGCCCTGCCTCAAAGAGGGCCGCGACGCCATCGATCGGGCCCTTGACCCCAACTACGACCCGGACTCCTCCCTCATCACCCAGAACAGTACCCCCAACGAAGCCGCCACGCAGCCGCTCCTTCGCGATTAACCACCGTCTCCCTCCGCCATGACCGCCTGATGCGCTTACAGATCGCCCGTCTATTCTCGTTGATCCATCGATTGAAGCAGGTCCTCTTTGTTTTCTGTTTTTTTTCCCTTCCCGATCGTGTGATTGTCGTGTGCTCCCTAATTGATAAAATGTGTGCTTAAATCTTTCTGCATTTTGTAAAGTTTGACTTGATCTTTGCACTCATAAATTTCGAAGCACAAAGGATTTGATGTGTTCTATTGCTTATTTTGAACCAATCCACTAAGAATTTTAATTTAATATTGGAAATGAATTCTCAAGATAAAGAGGATGAATAGATCTGTACCATAAATTGAAGCACAAAGCTCGTCAGTTCTCATTTTCTTGGTTAGCAATCTTCAACCTCGGTTGGAGTCTCTGCATCACCGATGTTATTCTCTCCACCTTGATCCTCCATTTGATTGGGTTCTTCTTCTTGGACCATGTCATCTTCTCCATTCTTGTAAACCTGGGAACTCACCACTTGGCCGTAAAGGTCTTTATGCTTCAGGTTTCCTGTCACGATTAAAATGGTCAAGAACGAGATCAGAATGATGTATGCAAATGGCTGAATTTGGTGTGCCGAATGAGCTTGCTTGTAATCAATTCACGTAAGAATTCTCAATTCGATTATATAAATATTCAAATCTGTTGGGTTTAATAAAGAGTGGAATTTGAGCTTTACTAATTTGTCCTTAATCCTTAATTCGTCCATTTCTAGTTCTTATGTTTGGCTCACTCACCCATCCAAAAAGTGCAGTTACTTGATGTGCTATGAAGAAGGGCCTTAACACGGAACAAGAAGCGCTCCATGGACCTCTTGGTAGCGGGCACTTTGCTTGTCACCATCGTTCTTTTTAGACCCTAAAGCAAAAAGTATTGTGTATGAAGAGGAAGAAATTGCTAAGAACAATCTGAATTATCCTACCTTGGCCTCTGAACACAGGGTTTGTATAATTCTTGTTGCCTTTTGGAGCTCTTTGACCTATGTCAATTACATGATATGATAACTTTTAGTGCCAGTACATTGAAGTTTTCTCAACCTAAAAGAAACAGAACTCACTGTTTGAATTATGATGTCATTGTGAGCTTGGAAGTGATCCTGTAGGAAATCAAAAACTGGAAAAAATTTTCTTTTAGCATTTTGTTAGAATTATCTGGAGATTTGCTTGCTGAATCGATGCACATACCTTTAAGGAAACCGTCTACATATTTGCCCCCGTACTTGACTGCCATGGCATGAACAGCTACCTGTATCACATCAAATAGTCGTGTAATTATTTCAAAAATGCAACACATTATCCTACTGAAAGCTTAACCAATAGAACATGAAGTTGCCTGAAAAACAAAGTCAGGAAATGTAAAGGAGAAGATGGAGGTATTCCTTAATGCTTAAGATTTTGCGATTAAGTGATCACTAACTTAAATTCAACATGATATTGTCAGAAGGATAGAGCAAGATTCATGCCTAGGATCTGATAACACAGCTGGAACTGAGCTCTTAAAGACACAGGTTGGGAGATTTCATCACCTTATCATGAGCCTTGCACAAATTAACTAAAGATACCACCACATTAACAGTTTGACAGAGCCTTGCCAAGAGTTCTGTTGCAGCTTCTCCGCGCAGATACTTCCGATGCTTCCCTTTGACTTCCTTGACCTAAGGGAAAGAAAAGATAAAATCTTGAACTGGAGATTCAAACCTAGCTCATAGTCACTTAAGACAAGCTGCATGAAAAACTTATAAATTTTCACACTAACCGTCTTGTTCAGAATGGACAGATTCTCCTCATGCTGCATTAGAAAAAAATTATAAATTTTATGAATAATGGATACGAGACTTTGAAGTCATAAATAATAAACAAGAAATATTTACCAGCACACGGTACCATGTCAGGAACATCGCAGGAGATAAAGTTGGAAAGACATGAATAGCATCCCGTGTATTTACACTTGAGGGAACCTAAAACACGATAAATATATTAACATCTAGCTTCACTGAACTCCAACAGCATACTGAAATTACAGTAAATGGATCGTGCAAACAAGATTGAAAACATTATACACCTGAGGTAGTACTGCACAAGCTAGCTCATCAAGTAGATCTGAAGTGGATTCAGTATATTTGAGGTATGTTTGCAGTATCCTTGATATCATATCACCCTGAAGGAAAGAACAAAACAAATAAGCCATCATGGACATGTCATCTCACCTAGAAATCAAGAGAGATCAAAGTACTAGACTGACCTTATTCTTCCGTCCTTTTTCATTGTTCTCTCCGCCTGGGTCATGATGTAAAAGCTTCCGTGCGGACTGAGCGACTCTTCTTCTCAGAACAGTAAGAATCTGTTGAGGGCATTCCATATTTGTGTTGTGATCATCATCCAGCGACTTATCAATAAGCATTGCAAAGGAGTTGAGAACTGACTCAAGTGTAATCAATACTTCTGATGCCAGAGCGAACGAGAACGGGCATGCTGCATGAGAAAAGGCTTATTCAATCTGTAACCCTGAGACCTAGATGCAATGCAAAGGAGCCTGGAAAATTTATCAGTACCAATATTCATGACGCCCTCAAAAAAAGAGTATGCACCACAGTACAAATATTCAATGGTTCCATGGGTTAGTAATGTTTGATCCCCTGACATTAATTTATCAAGTCCCTCTTTTGCCTGAAATACCTCTAGCATGTCCCTCAACACTGGCAAGTTTGACTTCAAAAACATGTCTGGGAGGCTAAGCAACTGCAGAGGTAAAAAAATACGTTGAGATTTTAATCTAGCACGAGGATGGATATTTAATGAAGCACCAAAAGCAGTACCATGTTGCAGCAGGAAAGGACTTCCCCAAATACAGAAGTGGCAACTGAAGTTTGTGAAACTACATATGGAATGTCTGGATTTCTGGCAGCAGAAGAAAGAGATTGCCAGTGATCTTGGCAAGATTCCAATCCTACAAATTCACCAGTCAGATGATATTCTACCTACCGCAGCAGTATCTAGAACTTCAAAAAAGAATATATATTATCATCGTACCATCATTAAGAAAGGAGAGTGCACAATCAAGATGTTCTTTTAGGCTTCTAAAGACTGGTCGAATCCTCTTCAAAAACTCGCTTGTTGGCATTCTGCAGTAGCCAGCTAATGCCTTCTCTGTGAATGGAGTTAGAATATGCTTGCCGGAATGATTCAGATACTCCAGTTTGGCATGAAAATCCCTCAGAAGATAGAGATGCAACGGTAGCTAAAGAGAAAAATTGTACATAAGTTTGAACATCAACTTATTGATAGTAAATAGAGGGGGATACAATGATCCACCGAAATAGTTCTTGGATTGCATATGGTACCTCGGCTGAAGGGTCTGAACAGCAGGAATCTCGGTTCTGCAGGAGACAAACAACAAATGTCAACATTGATCAAACCATAAACCAGAACTGAAGCATGTTACAGACTTACACTACTGATGATTATTTCGTAGGTGATAGAACAAGGCACTCTCATGATGCACAATCCAAGTAGTACCAATGTATAAAGAAAGTCATTAACGAAAAACAGATATTCTCAGAGAACATTCATTAGATGAAAAATTTGCAAAGTAGCCGTCCATTATATGGAAAACCAATATCATGTTACAAAAACAATTTACACGCTTTCATCAAATTATTGTTATTTTTTAAAAAAATTGCAAGCAAGACTAGAACTTTTAAAGAGGTGTCACAAAAAGACCATATGGGGGCATAACACCTACTCCTAAAACTGATCATGGAGATTTAAGCATGGTACAAATGAAAATGTAGACAGGCTTATAACTGACAGATCAATCAAAGAGAGGGTTGACAAACTGGACCATGTTGAAATCAATAAGTGCACACCTGTCACTGGGTTCTCAAATTTAGTTCGATGGATTGGACATAATGAAGAAGATGCAAAGCACATTGCACAAACAAACAGGAAGAATGCGATCGGACACCGTGCTCAGAACCACGTCTAGTATGCATAGGCGGATTACATGTGTAGTTGTGAATTAATTAGCAGCAGATCATCTCCTAACGTATAGTATGAATTATGAACCACTTAGTATGTCAAGTAAATTAAATTCTGTATTTTAGGCATGCGAAAAGCAGATATATGCAACAAAAGAATAAGAAAAATATCATGTGGTATACTGAACCAAAGAAATTTGCGTGTAAGTGCGTGTAGCTATTTTTATTCGGCCATCCGCTTTAATAAAAACATGCACACCAAGTGTTATCATCTAGGGTTCACGTCATATCATGTGTTCATTCCACCTTATCATCAGCGTGCATGTACAAAAACATGAAAGCTGTGGGAAAAGGTGCGTATTATGCATAGAACTTGTTTTTTAAGTATAAATCATAAATTGAGATGCCCATGGTAGAAGCAGGAAATGGCCTATAATAAAATGCGCACCTCAGAAAAGCTTAATATCGCTAGGCAATCAACATGAAGAGGTCTGAATTTAAATCGTTGTGGTTCCAAGGAAATTGGCTTTTCTGAGATATCAACAAGCCCAAGTTTGTTGGATCCCACAGCCTCATGGTCATTGCAACGGGATGAATTTCCGCCAGGTGTTGGGCATGAACTCGCACTTGACTCTTCCTGACTTGCAACTCCTGCTCTTCTGAATGCATCTATTATGGTAGGTTGCCGGAATTTCCCATTACCGTTCATGTTTTCAGTAAGCACCATTTCCTTTTTCCGTTTTTGCTTCTTCTCGTGCAAATTACCATCTCCGCACCTTTTTTCCTTTGCATTTGCGCTCTTATGTTTGCTAAAAGGATATGACTCACAGTGTGCTGGAGCATAATGGAGCTCAGGTAGAGATACTGGATTGGACTTGAGGAAAGCATTCAATAAATTTTCCAATAATCTGAATAGAAGATATTTCTTGAGTTAGCTTTGAAAGTGCACAAAAGAGCACATTAGTAATTCATAGTTCAACATATTAAAATAATTAAATATTCCAGAGAAACAAAAAAGTATATGCATTGTAATGGGATTCCAGATCAGCCAAAAATCTTTTACATTGTTGAATAGAACATTGATTGTAGGTTGTAACTCTTCCAAGTTTTTTTTTTCTAATTGTCTCTGTTTTTTTTTTTGAAAAATAAAATTGCATTCAATATATCATTCGAAAGGATAAAACAAGATAAAGCAAATGAAAATTAAAAAAAGAAACAGTCTAATCGTCTCTGTTAGTTTTGTTTGTCTTATTATTTTGTTTTATAGCCTTTAAAGTTTACCTACTTATTTTTCTCCTAAAAAAATAATTGCAAATTTTGCTGCTTTAGCAAAAATCACATTTCTATGTTTCAGATTATATTTAATAATGTAGATAAAATTAGTAATTCCACAAGAAACAATAGACTAGTGCATTTCATGCCGATCCACTAGCAAAATAAATTCATAAAGGGCATTAACTGCTATATCTCAATTGCATCTGAAACATAGATAATTCCTGAAATGGTTTAGTAAGATAATGATTCTTGAAAACTTTCATACTTACACCAAATTTCTCAAACGCTTCATGATTTTTGCTACGGTCTCTTCCCTTGCAGACTGAGTTGCTGAATCAGCTCTCCCAATTATTTGTGTGCTAAACGCATTGAGCTGCAAGTAGAGTCAATGAATATTCTGTGGTTATGTATTACCAAGCATAAAATTAGTAATGACAACGCCAAGCATACCAATTCCCTTATCCAATTGATAGCATAATAGATTGAGGAACATAAGATCCATTTCTGCTTCTCTGTGAGTTTCCTTCCCTCTGTTCCAACAAAGTACTGCCATGGTTCAGGGAGAAGGATATCAACTATTGATCCACCATTTAAATTTTAAGCCACATTGCTCATCATTTTCTTTTGCATCAACATGAGATCAATATAAAAAAAATAAAAAAATTAAAAAAATTATGTGACAAATTTTTATACCAAGATTTTATTTCGTTAGTAATCGTAAAAAATTTAATTTAAATTTTTAAAAATTCAGACAAAATATTCTTTGAAATACAAGAACTTCAAGTTGTTTTTGATTTTTTTACTTGATTTCTTAAGAAACTTATACAACAATGGCAAAATTATAAATATTTGGAAATTAGACCAAACAAATAAGATTAAGAATTCTAACCTGAAAATAGTTTTTACTAAACATTTTTTTGTTTTTATCTGATTTAAAACTATAAAAAAATTTGGCAACCAAACATTGGGTCTCTGAGATCTGAAGTTAATTCTCAGGTTTTCTCCATTTAGAATTATGATATAGGGTTTCTTGTTTCTGTCATTTTACCTGGAACCCAAATTAACCCAGCCTCAACTTTTAACGACGTTAAGATAAACTACTCTGGTATAGTAGATTTAACTTTTTGACCAAAATCCTGATCCATGCCGAAACAAGTTATTTTGACCCAATCTGAGTAAGGGTCAGGTGTCGAGTTCATGTCAGCGAAGTGTCACCCAAAAATTTCATGTCAGGTTGATTTTGGCCAAAACCCCTTCTGACCTGAGTTGACCCCCCTAAAAGCTTGTCTAGAAAGAACTGAATGAAGAGACGACTCAAGTTACAAGAAGCACAACCCAATATCAAGTATATCCAAATATAAAAAACATGATTAGTACATTTGCTAAGCTAAGTCTTAACATCAAATGCCTAGTTGAAAGGTAGATATATTTTACCTTAGAACAAGGTAGATGCAAAGGACAACCAAGAAGTGCATCTATTCCACCAAGGGATCCATGGTTTGTCACCCTCTCAACCTTTTAAAAGGACGGGGGACAGCAATTGATAAGTGATAAGATGTTTGGAAATAAAAAATGAGGTCAGAAGCATCCTTGCTTACAGCAGACAGTAACAGAAATTGAGAAGGAAGAGATGGCAAAGAAGAAGAACACCTGAAACCAACAAAAGAATATGTTAGATAGGCACATCCCTTGAAGCAGGATATATGTGAACTCAGACTAGCCATGAAGGGATCTAGGGTTGAAAAGAAATTACTGCTCCAAAGAGGAAGAGAGTAATGGCAAGATATTAAGGCATACAGGAGATAGGTCACCATCTAGATTCATCCATAGTTCCCCTGAAACCAAAAGGAACATTGACAGATTCTTCCTCTAGGTGACCTTAGTTTAACCCAGGTAGAAACAGCATTCAAACTATCTGAAACACTAACCTTCTATGCCATTACATACGCACTTAACAGGCAACTTTCCTTCCTCAAGATCAGAGAGAAAAAGCAACTCGAATTCCCCAGCATGTTTGCCTATCCTGTATAGGTAGTTGATAAAAAAGAATTCAATTCATAATTCAACCAGAATTAATACGGATGGAACTAACCAACATGCTTCTCCTTTTACTTTCTAAAGAAATGCAAGAAGAAAAGTCCAAAAAGCACCCACCACTCAACTATGGCTGGCTCTAAATTATGTCCCTCTAACAAAACAATCAGTTCATCATATAGAAGGATCAGCGGCAAAGTAATCAATTTGCATGATTCAATGGACATCTTTAGAAGTTCCAATGCCTCTTCAACATTTGATTTCTGCGCAAAAAACATACAAAGAGCAATACATTATTTAGTGAATAGGTGTATTTGAGGTCTCTGTATCTTTTTAGGTACATACACAGGCAGGAGACAACATATAATGACTATATTCCTTTCTCTTAAGGGTCCACGAAGATATATACCGAAGTACAATAACAATCTACCAAATAGTTGGCTCACAATACCAGTCAATATGTAAATCCTAAATGAATACATTTTAGTGGCAATAACAATGTGCATAACCAAAACCGAAAGTTAATTACACCACCATACTTTTATTGATAGTTTGCCCCCTATCAATTACACTTTGCACCATTAAGGTTCTTTCAAAAAAACATGAGTCTCGAACCCTGTATTTCTTTAAGATTTTAAATCCTCTGTTCGTTAACCATTAATATTCTGTAATAAGTAGGTTGACTGACCATTCGAATCTCGTAAATGAATAAATGTTGATAATCATAGTAACAAAGTCTAGCTAACAATTGAATTTGAATATTTTCGAGGCTGTGACAATATTGAACTTTGTATGAGGTTTTTTTTTTTTAAAATACTTTATCGAATCTCTTTTTACCGATGCATTTCCAATAGATATCTTTTATTTTATCCCCACGTTGTAATTTCTAGCTGCGTTAAATAATTAAATATAACAAAATGTCACATAAAGAAAGCTTTAAACATCAGTGTAAGCCATACTTATATATCACTATGGTCACCTTTTATCCATTTCTAAAATTTACTAGGAAAATTAATGATATTAACAGAATGCAAAGCACAGTGTAAATTTTCAAACAAGATGCAAAGTACAATCTCAATGAGGTCCATGATGCAATATGTAATAATCTCCCAAAACTAATGTACCAGAAAAACTAGAAGCAGCATCCTAATTTGTAATTATGTCTGTCTGAACCGGAACGAGTTAACATATTAACTAATTTGACAATATTGCACAAACCTGTGTCGACATGGAAATTGCAGCAGCATTGACACCACCAAAAGTAGAAATTATCTTCAGGGTTCCAATTATTCCCATTCTTTTGTACCTCGGATCTGGATTGCTGACCTATATTACAATTTAAGCAAAAAAGACAAACTCCCTATATTGGAAACTTTAAGGAAAAAATAGAAGAATGCAATTGAAGAAACTCAAGGTTTTCTGAGTTCTGAGTTAGTGAATGGTGTTGAGAACTGAAGTTTACCTGCTTTCTAACAATCATCAAAAGTTCATTTAAGATGGAAGAGGCAATTGAGTTGGCACTTGAGCAAGCAGCTAATGCCAGCTGACTAAAAACTTCATACACCTACCATGGCCAGAGCAACAACACAAATAATGATTGAGCAAAATATACATAAAATGGAAATTAAAAATATACATATACAACCTTCCAAAGATTGTGCTCATGAAACCCATCTAAATAGTCCAGGATACCTAAGAGAAGAGAGTACATTTAATGGATAAATAAGATGCTTTTTTAGCTACAATTACAGTCAAAGGTTAATTGTCGCAACAAGGTTATGCGGTGGTACCATTTAAGTGGGTCGATATTGGAATCAGCTGCTCAGGGTACTTTGATGTGAATAAAATCATAGTCTCCAAAGCAGAACTTACTTCGTGACCAACTCCAGAACCTATATGTGCCAGTAATGCACCAACAACCTAGCTGACAGAAATAGAGTGCTCAGAATATGCATGTGCTGTTTCATTTTAACGAAGCAAAATTTCTTCAATCATCTTATACTCTGCACACCTCCAGTAACTGCAAAACAACATCCTTAAATAAGGAAGAGAAATCAATATAGATGTAAGCTTACTTCTTGTCTTGAATAAGTATCACTGAACTCTTCAAAGAATGATCTATACAAGTGGATGCCCAACATTTTAGCTTGTGGTTCCTTGCATGATATCAAGTATGCGCTGACAGAGAGAAATGAAGGAAAATAATCCTGAATTGCAAAAGTTGACAAAAAAGAAGGTTGCATCAGGCAGTAGGACTATATCTTGATTGCACATTGCAAAAAAACATCTAAATGCTTCCTGCAACCATGAAATATAAATGATATAGAAATAACCTTAACAAGCTCCCTATGCCCACGAATACACTGGTCAAAAAGGACCTCGTGAAAGCAACCTTCCACAATTTTGTTCTTGAGAATTCTCTCTGCACTCTTTTGCAAAGGACCTCCATTTGCATGGATGAGGATAATGAACCAAACATCGATGACTTTGTGTTCACTAGGTTGGCTTATAGACTTCAGCTCCTTTAGAAGAGCCTCAGAAAGTAACTGCACATAAAACAAGTAGTGTCAAATACCTAAGAAGTCAGTGAAAGGTCATATAGTAGATCCAATACATTCTTGAAAAGGAGACTCAATCTCAAAGCATCAAGGATTGGTGCGTCGGTGCTATCGATGTGTAATTTGCCTTTGAGCTTCTTGTTTATAGAAGGGTGAGAATTGACAACCCTAACAAACTTTAACTGCTCACGGATATGGGATATTATCCTCCTAGCGTTTGCTGGTGTAGCAGAGAGCAGTAGAAATCTAAGCAAATGCGGCATGTGCTCTGCATCAACTGTTCTGATGCAAGATAAGGCCGTGGCGACCGCCTTCAAGAAAGCAAGAGAGAACTCCATCACTACCTATAAAGTTCGCAGTAGTAAAGAAAAAAGCAGCTCGATTAGATTTAAATTATATATAAGATACCAAAACCTGTTCCTGCAACTGTTCATCCAGGTCCAAATTGGAGATGGCATCAAGTGCGGGGACGATGATCTCTGAATCCTCTTGCAACAACCGGTCAAGAGCAGCCACCACCATGGCATTACTCTGGCCACCGATGATCTCAGGGAGGGAACCAACAATCTCCTTCTTCAACCGAGGAGGGGAGATGGAGAGCACCTCCATCAGCTTTCCAGTAAACCCCTCAGCATCGACCAGGAAATCTAGCCATCTAAACTGATTGACAATGAGCCTAGCAATATCATCCTTGAGTGGCAAACCATCATCGTCGGAGACATCAAAGTATTCCGGAATCTTCTCAAGTAGAAGCTGCTGGATCCGGGATTGGATTGGGACGACGAGGAGAAGAATCCGAGCCAAGCTCTCCCCTCTCGTGACTACTCCGTCTTGGGATGAAGGATTCAGAATCCTAGGCCAAAAAAACCCACTGTCAAAACCATGATTCGCAAACATAAGACAGCGTAACCAAAAAAACACTTGCTGACCTCTTCAGGTTCTGGGGGATCCGGATATACGCGGAGAACCCAGCGAGAAAACGAGAGCGAAGGAAGGTATCAGCGGAGAGGCATCCCTCGAGTCGACGACGAAGCCGGTGGGGATCAGCCGGGAGGGACGGGGGGCCGCCGTGTGGTACGAGGAGTGTGCATCCAGCGTCCGCGAGCACGCGGACGAAATTGGCGATGTGCCCGTCGTCGTCGCCAACATCCGGTTCTTCTCCACCGATGAATTTCGCTTCGGCTTTGGCGGCGGCGGCGGAAGAGGGTTGGGATTGGGGATCGGAGAGGTGGGCGCGGCGCTTCCGAGGGTTGAGCGGAGCAGTACGCTGCAGGAAGACCATTTGCTTCGGTTTTTGGAGGGGGAATGCGAGCAAAACGGCGAACGAAGCTTGCGATGGAAGCTGGAAAGAGGCACATAAATATAATGCGATTGCGCTGATGTGAGAGTGGGAATTTGTTAGGCGGGTGGAATTTTGCCCGCCAAAATTTTTGCTGACGAAGAACGAAAGAATTCCATTTTGGCAACCCACCTCCAAGTTAATATTTTTTAAAAATAAGGTAAAAGGACTTGATAATTGCACTTACACCATTTGCTTTTATCTAATTTAATATTTAATATGCAACATCTTATAGTTTTTTTGAACTTATGAATGTAAATAAAATATGTTTTTTAACTTAATTGAAAAGGACAAAATATCAGATGTCATATAAGTTCAAAACTCATGATAATTAAAAAAAATGAAGAAAAAATATATAATATGAACAAAAATGAAACTATAATCCAGATAAATATATGATGATTTTTTTCCTGCATAGATATGATGAATTTGCATGATTTTTTTATTTTAAAAGCTAGAATTAAAAAAATATTTAAAAATATGGGCCAAATTTGAATTATGTAGAGATGGACCGAAGCCCAAAATAACCACTCGGTCCAGCCCAAATCCCTAGAGTTCTCCTCTCCTCTTCCTTCCCCAAATCTACTCTAATAAAAAGGGGGATCGAATCAATTGCCCCCCTTTCTTCTTTTCTCTCCTCTCCTCCCGTCCGCTGCCTTCTGCGCCTTCCTCCTCTCGCTTCCTCCCTTCTTCCACCCCAATTCCTGTCGCCTCCGCCATGCGCAGCTCGGATTGAGATCGATTGATGACTCATCACAAGCGGCCCTTCTCCGGCAGCAGAAGCGGCGGCGGCGGCGGCGGGGGCGGAACCAGCAACAGCAACAACCACAGCGGCGGTGCGTCCTCAGGTGCAACCCCTCTTTCTCCCAGCTCATCCTCCAACCCCATGAAGAAGTCCAAGTCGCAGCACGCCGCCGCCTGCTCCCTGGAGAAGGAGAAGAATGGCCTCCACCGCCACTTCGACACTGCCGCTCCTCGCCCTGCGGAGGAGGAAGACCCGATGCTGGTGGACCAGGAGGAGATGAAACCTGGAGTTCCTGACGCTGCCCCCGTCTCGGCGGTTGCCGCGAACCTGTCGAGGAAGAAGGCCACTCCCCCACAGCCGTCAGTGAAGAAGCAGCTCGTCATTAAGTTTAACAAAGGTTACCGCCATTCTCCATTTTGTTTACTTGTTCGTAGGAAGTTTGTCTACTGGATTATATTATTATTTGTTATAATCATATCTTTAACATCATAAAATCTTGTTTACTCTTTATTAAATCAATCATGTGTGCTGGTTCTCCTTATTAGGTAAGCCTTCACTTCCTTCAAACTTTGAGGAGGATACATGGGCAACATTGAAGTCTGCTATTACTGCCATATTCTTGAAGCGACCAGATCCATGTGACTCTGAAAAGCTCTATCAGGTGGTTTTGCTAATCAATATCCTGACTTTGGTGCTCTCAGGGCTTCAGTTGCACTTTCTTTCCATCAAATGTTGTGCTTACGAAAATTTTGCCCTGCAGGCTGTTGGTGATCTTTGCTTGTACAAGATGGGAGGAAATCTTTACCAAAAGATACAGAAGGAATGTGAACTGCATGTGTCTATGGCATTGTCCTCCTTGGTAGGCCAGAGTCCTGACTTGGTGGTATTTTTGTCACTGGTCGAGAAATGCTGGCAGGATTTTTGTGCCCAGATGTTGACTATTCGCGTCATAGCTTTAATCCTTGATAGAACATATGTTAAGCAAAATTCAAATATCCGCTCGCTATGGGACATGGGGTTGCAGCTGTTCCGAAAACATCTTGCTTTATCCCAAGAAGTAGAGCACAAAGTTGTCACAGGACTTTTGAGATTAATTGATAAGGAAAGGTGTGTTTTATTTTTAACTGAATCATCATTGAGTTTCTTACTTATTCAGATGTGGTCAAAATTCATTTTGATGCCTTGATCTTGTTTTTGTGATATATTTTTTCTTCAAGTAACTGTTTTTACTGTTATATTATTGGCTTTATTGGATCTTACTGGCTGGTTTATGTGCTGCACTTAATTCAGCTATTAACATGAATAGGCAGGACATTGCATATTCATGATTTATCATCCTTGTCCTTGCTAGGAAGACACCAGAAATGAAAATAACAAAAGTTAGAAAAGAAATATGGCTCTTGTTGAGGAAAAAATGGTGTCTTTTTGCTGAGTTGAAACTTAAATCTTGACAATTTTTTCTTAACATCCCATCTCATCAATTGCACATTTGATTGTCTTGAGAAGGAAGCTCAATTTCAAAAGGACAATGAAATGAACAAAACAAAACAACCACAAGAAAGCAAGTGTAGAACTAGGTCAATTGGACAAAAGAAGATTCAAGTACAACAGCTATTCTCTCCCTGTGTTTTGTTTAAGCCACAGCCTGAAAGCTCCACCCAAAATTGGACATGGGATCAAATTGGACCATATCGATTACATCAAACAATGAAATTACAGTTTGTACTTGGACAAAACATGGATAGGATGTATTTTCTGTTAGGTTTGATGCATTTCTCTATGTCAGCATTATAAAATTTTGACATGAACAGAAAATTTGACTAGGAACCAGGCCTCAAATTGGTACAGGGTTGTACTAGTCTGATAGGTCTACTTGAGAACTGATGACGTAACCAGTCTTCAACTTACTGGATTTAAATATTTTAGGACATTGATTAGCGATCTAGACTGGGGGTAAACAGTATCAATTGGTGTCACTTGATCCATGGGATTTATATAAATTAGCCTTCATTATTTACACCCCCCCCCCCCACCCAAAAGAAGTGAACAATAAATTAAAAAAAAGAGTCTATCTAATTTACTGCAATACCTGGAATACAGATGTCATATATTCATGTGCATTTTGGCTTTAATAGGCCAACAACTTGTAAAGGTTTGTTGATACGCTCCATATGGCACAAACACTGCTGACAGTCATGGACTGAAATGTAAAATGATGCTTTGTTACTCAATTTGAGGCTCATGGTATGCCAAGGCTTGTTTTACACGATCAGTTTACTGCTGTACAAGCTATGTGGATCTTTATGCAATCTTGTATTTTCATGTAAATTTGTCTCTTTGCTGAGCAGACAAGGTGAAGCTATTGATAGGACCGTCCTAAGTCATCTTTTAAAGATGTTTACAGCTCTTGGAATTTACACAGAGAGCTTCGAGAGACCATTTCTTGAATGCACTTCTGAGTTTTATGCTGCTGAAGGTGTGAAATATATGCAGCAGTCTGATGTTCCTGATTATTTGAAACATGTGGAGGTGACAGCCTTCTCACCTGAAATGTAGTTCTATTCATTGTTATCCTCTACTTGGATTTTATATTGTTAGTTGTCCATGTTCTAAGTATCTCTTTTGGTACAAACTTGCACAGTCAAGGTTGCATGAGGAACATGAAAGATGCATGTTATACTTGGATGCAAATACAAGGAAGCCGCTCATAGCCACTGCAGAAAAGCAACTTCTAGAGCGCCACACTTCTGCAATTCTTGACAAGGTGGCATGGTTCAAACTTTTTCTTAGTTAGTGTTGCAAAGTCTCATTTGCCAATCTGACCAAGTTGATCATCACTTTCATGATGCATTGATTAGGGATTCACAATGCTTATGGAAGCAAATCGTGTTGATGACCTTCAACGGATGTATACCCTTTTCCAATTGGTTAATGCTCTTGAGTTAATAAAGCAAGCTCTTGGCTTATACATCCGGAGTACTGGGCAAGTCATTATCATGGACGAAGAGAAAGACAAAGATTTGGTTTCATACCTGTTAGAGTTCAAAGCATCTCTGGACAAGATATGGGAAGAAAGCTTCCTCAAAAATGAAGTTTTCTCTAATACCATAAAGGATTCTTTTGAACATCTCATCAATCTTCGTCAGGTAAACTATGCATCCTGGCTTGACTACAATGCATGGCTGCATGGTCCTTTTTTATGATTAGTTAACTTGAAGGCATAAAGCAAATATTTATTGAGGTGCTAATATTTATCTATACTTTTTTCTCGTGACCCCTGCTTGAAGGTCCATAGTGGCACAGGACAGAGGTTGGGTAGAGAAGGGCAGTTAGTTGGCAAACCATAAACTACTGAATTTCAAGTTCTGCAACAGTATAAGAAAAGACAGGAAAGAAGATAGGCATCCATAAATCATGAGATGGGAACAAACAGTACAATTAGTTGTAGTACCTAGAAAAGAGGAAGAGTCACTAAGACAAGAGCTAGGTAAGCAAGCAAGAAGGAGAGGCTAGAAAAGGTAAGTCAAAGGGTTCTGCGTCTCTAGGATTAGAAGTCGTCTTAAATGAAGAGCCTCCTTATAGGTCGTGCCTCACTAACAGGAAACTACTAAAGAATATTCTATCCTATTAATTTTTGAAACGTACAACAGCTAATTGTTCTCTAGTAATATATAATAACTAAATAAATCCCTGAAAAAAAAGGGAAAAAACACCAAGTCCCTAAAAATTTAAAAGATAAGAGGTCAGCTCAACAGTGGACTCGAGGTAGTTTGGTTGTGGTGATGAAATATATGGATTGTTCTTTTTTTCTCCTTTTCCCAGCAATCTCCATCATGATAACCACTTATTTTGGAAAATTTTTATGGTTCCTTTAAGTAAGTTGTGTTGTACAAAGCCCGCATAACTAAATGTGCTAGCCAAGGCTTGTATCACCATAAGAATTTATCTGATTAACAAGAAGATTATGACACATTTTTTGATCATTCAATGCTTACTACCACTTCCTAATGTTCATGATGAAAGTGCCTGCCTAATATGTTATTTTGACAAATTATAGTAAGATGCACAAAGTTACTTAAATTTTATCTAGTTATTCAAGTTTGTCAAACACTTCTTCATAGCTAAGAAGGGTTATCATTCATTAACAATTAGGTATTGCCTAATGCTATGCTATATGCATATGTTCAAAAGGAGTCTCAGATGTGGAAGTTGGACATTGTGAATCCACTTTGGTTAATTGTGTGAGGAGGAGCAAAGGAACGTGAAACACTAAAGTTCTGTTGAATGTGCTGGTATAACTAGAAATATCATCTTATGCAAAGCTCAACAGGATAGATCATGGCTGTCTGTTGGGACTATACCACTTGTTTTTATATACAGCTTGGAATATCCTTTATCGTCTAGGAATAATCAAAGGCCCTGTGTGGTGGTAAGCCATGACTTCTACATATAGGTAATATTTGTTGTGTGTGGGTTGAGATGAGCATAAAATTTTGAAGTTTTTAATGATTGGTTTGGTGAACTTCTAGTGGGTTGGGTAATTAATTCTTAACATGCTGTGGATGCTTCTTTAGGTGGACTTGTGCTATTTTCTTCACAAAAAAGGAAATACTTCTTTTGTAAGGATTTTATATTAAACTTTTTATTTGTGAAAATTGTGTACAGCAATGCATTGATGAAGAAACCTCAACTACTTTTTTGTTGTGATTTTATGGAAGATATAGAGCCCTTTTCTGATCACTTTACATTGTTCCTGTGATGTGATTTTTGGGGGCATGGCCCGGAAATTGATCAGCCCCGTGCTCCCTTGGGTCCCTGCTGACTTCTAGTCTAAGAATATCAAGTGTTTGATCCTTGTAGCTGGGCTGGTGTTGCTGGTTGGAGGATATGATTCACTAAACCCCTCAGGGTAGGCACCAAGCCCAGGCACTATATGAATGGCTGAGGAAGAGGGCTTATTATCAGGAGAATCAGAAGACTAAAAGAGCTTAATTCTACACCCCTTCATTAGGGCTCCATGACTATTTAGTTTTTGTAACTACTCGTATGACACACACCACAAGCAGCTGCAGAAAGTTTTCTTCCTCTTAGTGTTCCTTTTATTGGATTAGCTGTTTTGTGCAAATTTATCTGCACCAATCACTTTTACTGTGAAGAGATAACCCAGTGCTCTGTTAGGCTGTGGTGCTGAGATAATTAAGATGTGCATCAAGTAGGGCTGGAAGTCTTTAGGATCTAGAAAATCTCCAATCTGCTTGTGCAGAAGCTTACCTGAAATATATCTGTACTCGCAGAGCTGGAAGAAGAGGTGGTTAGAAGAGAATAGTGCATGATTGGGAAAGCAATCAGCTTTGTTACATGGGGTACACCATCCTCAAAGGAAAGAAACATTGGGGAGGATCTGGCAAACATTAGATAAGAGGGTTGTAAGGCCATGTGAGCCAAATTTTCTGGATGAAATATTCTAAATGGTTTGAGAAACAATAGTACTGTCTTCTAAACACTCTATACAAATCTGGACAGCAACTATATCCTACCTCATTGACTTGCTGTAAACATCTGTCAAATAAATTCAACTTAATTAGAGACCTAAACAATTTAAACTATTTCTGTTCTACTAATAGTATGAATTCTAAAAGCTCCATTTTCCAGACCTTCTCTATTGCATCAGTGATTTTTTTTGGAGAGTTGTTTGGATATTGTATTGTTGGTCCTTTTCTAGATTCCTTTTAATATATGTTTCTTTTCAATTGCCGTATAACAGAATAGACCAGCTGAATTGATTGCTAAGTTTGTGGATGAGAAGCTTCGTGCTGGAAACAAGGGTACATCTGAAGAAGAACTAGAGAGTATACTTGACAAAGTTTTAGTATTATTCAGATTCATACAAGTAAGCTTTGCATATTTACTGGAAAAGTCTTCTTTGCTTCTATTGGTCTCTGCATGAAGATATCTTCTATTGGAGGATATCAAAAGCAATTCTATCTAAGTATACTTCCTTTTTCCATTTTGTCAGGGTAAAGATGTCTTTGAAGCATTTTACAAGAAAGATCTTGCAAAAAGATTATTGTTGGGGAAGAGTGCATCAATAGATGCTGAGAAGTCAATGATCACTAAAGTAATCAGAAATATTTTTAAAGTTTGCTACAAGATTTGTTACATGTGCTTTGTTTCTAAGCACCAGTTTCTTGCCTTTTCAGCTGAAAACTGAGTGTGGGAGTCAATTTACAAATAAACTTGAAGGAATGTTTAAGGTATGTTTTACAAATATTGCTTTATTGCTCGAAAAATTTACTCAATTTTAGTCTATAAGTCCAAATTTTTGCATGTTAGTTTAACACGACACTCCATGGAAGGCAATGTTAGTTGAAGATTTTTGTATACTTATGATAGTTTCTCTTAGAGTTTTGTATGCTCAATTTTTTTCAAATATTTGAATGAGGAAAAACATTCTCTTTGCAAGGTGGAAGTTGATTGTATTTTATAATACTAGTATATTCAGCATAGATATTTCCTTTTCTCAATTGTGATTGTGGAACTTCGATCTCTATGGAAATTGTGGTGGATCTAAGGCCCTATGTTCTCTATTCATTCTGATATCGCTTTTAGTAGAATTTAGCACTTTGCTTTGCTAAACAAGTTGAAAGTCAATTATTTTTCAAGTAGGATTCAGTTTATTTATTTCCTTGACTTTTTGCTTTGTTGATTAATCAACTGATTGATGCCAGCAAAATTTGCTACATGAGAATTTATTCAGTTTAAAATTGTTTATGGTCCACATTTTCTCTTCATATTTGTTTAAATAATTGTTGTTGCTCATTGGATGGTGCTTCTCTTGAGCAGCTCATGTATCTTGAATTTTGCACCACTGTTATGTTATTTGTTTAAATTATCTTTTCATTTAGTGCCTACCACATTGTACTACACTAGAGACATTTTACACGGTATAATTGATTATTCTTCTGATAGGTGTCGTGATTTGACTTGCAATGCTTGTGTTTTTAGTTCACTATCCAGGGTTTTGGCACATGATCTGTGCCAGTACAAGCATGGTAAAATATAGGTAACTGTTGTGCATTATGCACTTGTTGTTCGGGTTTCTTAAATGATACCTTAAGGTTTTCTTGCTAATTTGAATTGTGCTTCTTCAGTTACTTTTATTTCAATTGATAAGTTTGCTCCTTAAGGTTATCTGACTAGAAAACTTGAACTATGTGTTGGTTGCATTGGCGTGGTACTAGGTACTTCCTAATATGTACTTGAGTTGTGCTCCTATGAGTTCAATTTGAATTTCTACCTTCAATATTTGATCTCATAAGGATGTTAGCTGTTGAACGTCTGTAGCTAACATCTTATGCTCAAGAAATTTAGTGAAAAAGTTCTAAAGTCACAAAGCTCTGGCCAGTATAGGATTCCAATAGGGTTTGCCTTCAAGCAAAGAAGCCTTGACCCTAGGTCGTGACCAAGCAACCTCATTTCAGTGCCAACTTCCATGGCTAAGACACTGACTGATGATAACACCCTTTTTTCTTACACGAACATACTATTTATTCTGGTCATGGGCTTGGCAAAGTATTGTTGATATCTTGTGCATAATTTACTTGCAGAGCAGTCTACATCCTAACACTATTCACTTGTTAGCCAGTGTGCTGTCATCAAGGAGTTTTATGCTTGTAGGAGATTTTCTATACATCTTTTCTAGGAGTACTTTACCAACACTGGTTTGTGTTGCATTACAATGACCCTGCTTACAGTTATATTTCTAGTAGTCCACAAGTTCCAAAACAAGAATACTTAATCATTGGGACTTTTGGAAATTAGTGCAAGTAGTGAAGGTTATTGAACATTAGAAACTTGGAAGGATTCTAACTTATTGACGACACGGTAGAGTTATCCTTTTGAGTTGTGATTCAGTTATTACATCACATACCAACAACATGATAGTTGCCCTTAATGGGAAAAAAAGGAGAATGGGGAAATTTTTTTATGGAGGATCAAAAGCTCAGATTTCAAAATAGAGAGATTGATATGCGGATATCTAAAGAGTAAAGCACAAAAGTGCCAGGCGTCATCAATGATAATTGAGTTGTTATTAGTCATCGAGTTTTATTGGTTCATTATGACATAATCTGGATTTATAATAATTTGGTCATGCTGATATTTCCTCAGGATATCGAGTTATCAAAAGAAATAAATGACTCCTTTAAACAATCATCCCAAGCCAGGACAAAACTTCCAACCGGTATTGAAATGAGTGTTCATGTCCTGACAACTGGGTGAGTGTTACCTGTTTATTTTGTCAGTCTAACCCTTCGGATCCCTGAACCTCTGCTGTGGGCCAGATTGGTATTCTCTGTAATGTGAAATTTCCTCTTGGTGCTTACAGTTATTGGCCAACATATCCACCTATGGATGTTCGACTTCCTCATGAACTGAATGTTTATCAGGTTTGACCACGAGTGCAACTATTTTTCTATTGATGGTGTCCTATCATATGCAATATTTTTCTCAGCTTTTACACCATAACAGGATATATTCAAAGAGTTTTATCTGAGTAAATATCATGGGAGGCGTTTAATGTGGCAAAATTCATTAGGTCATTGTGTTCTGAAAGCAGAATTCCCAAAAGGTAAAAAGGAATTATCAGTGTCATTATTTCAGGTGGGTCTCTCTTTGTCTTGTAAGCAACGTCATCTTTTATCCTTGTTAACCGCATCTAAGGTTCTTTAATTTTCATCTGTTCAGACTGTTGTTCTCATGCTTTTCAATGACGCCCAAAAGCTTAGCTTCCAAGACATTAAAGATTCAACTGGCATTGATGACAAAGAGTTGAGGAGGACTTTACAATCTCTCGCATGTGGCAAAGTTCGAGTGCTGCAAAAGGTCACAAACCTTTTAGCATATAGCCTTCTTTTTTCCGTTTATTCATCCAAAATGCTCTGTTCTGCAGATTCCAAAAGGTAGGGAGATTGAAGATGAGGATTCTTTTGTATTCAATGAAGAATTCAGTGCCCCTCTTTATCGGATTAAAGTGAGCTTTTCCCCTGGAAATTACTCCAGTTTTTGGGTTGAAATATTTGAGCTAAGACGTGCTTTTTCCAGGTCAATGCTATCCAGATGAAGGAAACAGTGGAGGAGAATACAAGCACCACCGAAAGAGTATTCCAGGATCGTCAATATCAGGTATGCTTTTTTGGAGATGGTCTTTCATCTCAATGTCTAGAAACGACTGAATTAATGAAGCCCACGGGTCCTGAACCAAATAGAACAAGTTAATAACTGGTTAGTTTTATACAAACTCCCCTTGATTTACAGTCTTCATCGCGCAGGTTGATGCTGCCATTGTTCGGATTATGAAGACGAGAAAAGTACTTAGCCACACCCTTCTAATTACCGAACTCTTTCAGCAGGTACGACCCGTGCTGCATTATTTTTATCTTTACACATCCATATTTCTAATCCAATTCTGCATGTTTTTATTAGCTTAAATTTCCGATAAAGCCAGCAGACCTGAAGAAAAGGATAGAGAGCCTCATCGACAGGGAATACTTGGAGAGGGACAAGAACAATCCCCAGATCTACAGCTACCTGGCATGAACATTGGAATATGATCAGATTCAGGGTAGTCCTTTTAGAAACATATCCTTGGGAAGCTCCTTTTACCATATCCCAAATATCACCAACCTTTGTACAGGGAACTGTAATTTTCTCTTCTCCCTGTTTAACTGGGATCCTCTTTCTTTCTTTCTTTCTTTCTTTCTTTTTTCTTTGGGCAAAGCGTCATGTTTTTTTTTGGTTCTTTCTCTCTTTTTTTTCTTTCTTGGAATGAATCATCTTTTAAATTCCATGATAGCAAGGAGATCCATTTACAGTTGTGCAGCCAAATTGGTGGAAATTTAGTTCTGTGGTATAGATGATAGATAGATAGTCTTTTCGGATATTTACTTGGCTCCCAAGATGATGTAAACTCAGTTAATTGGATCAATCAAACTTAATTTATATCTTGAACCGGGTACTAACTTGATCGATCAAGCTCTCTTAAGTAATTGCAATGGTTTGACCAGGGTAATTGCATCCACAACCAGAATACGAACTTGAATAGTTATTATTATTCGATTGCCTAACATGAAATCCACTTGGATTTCTCTTAGATTTGATGTGCACATTTATAATTGTGGCAAAATTGGACCTCTTTCCATCATTTTCCTACAAAAGAATGTTATATATTCTGAATAAACCCAAAAAATCTGCATATGTTGCAGTTAAAGACTTCGATAATTGATTGTTAAAACCGCAACGTTCTTAATTTACTTAACAAGGTGGCTCATGAAAACTCAGAAGACCTGACCGTTGTTTTTTTTACTTCAAGTACAGTGTAACTCTCTTTACTGCTTCATATGGGAGTCGTAATCTCCAATCTCTCTGCCTTCTGTTTAATGGTCTTCCTTTCTCACCCCTGTTTTCCTTCACGTCTGCAAGCTTCCAAACACACTGCTCAGCTTCACTGTCGACTGATTCTAGCATGAAGATTCCGTCCTTTTGTTGATGACGCTTCGACTCGGGTTCTTCTTCAACGTATTGCACCTGCATGGGCATCACTTTGAAGCGGTCCATATCTCCGGGAACCCTCAGCAATCGTTCAGCTCCAGGTGATGATACCTGAATCCAATGAAATGCTAAGAAGTTTCTTAAATCTCTTAGTTTCAGGCGTCCAGCTCCAGGTGATGATACCTGAATCCAGTGAAATGCTGAGAAGTTTCTTATATCTCTTGGTTTCAGGCCCCAGATCAAGAAAGGCTTCTTCTACCCATCCTATATATTATTTTTTTCGTTCCATATTAAAGTAGAAACTTAATATTTTTTATATAATTATCCAAGAATACAAGAACAAATTCTTTCTCTATAGAAATAAACAACTAGTTCTGTTTTTTGATGAAAATTTTATTTGTATATCCCTTGCGAGAAAGAAATCTCTTTCTATTTTAAATTGAGAAATATGGCTGTCCATATAATACCTCGGATTCCCACAAAAGAGAATCATTTCTTTTCCTACTTTTTCATTATTAATTGGCAAACTAATGATGGGATTAAATTCATACGCTTAATTCTGATAAGAAACCCGATAGTGAACGTCAAATGATTATTCATCGAATGTACTATATTTTCATGAGGTGCTAATTGAATCAAGCTTATAAATACTCATGTCCAGTGAAGCTATGCCAAAACTCAGCTTACATTGATTCAACTGCCGATATTGACTCAGACAAATTATTTGAATATTAGGTGACAAATAGGAGCTTGAGTTTTCCTCATAAACCAAAAATCAGGGTTTGGAAGGAACATAAACTTGTGAATAAGTAGGGCCATGTTGGATTTTCAAATTCTTTCTTTTGGATAATTATGTTGGCATCTCCTGTATTTTTACCCTAATTGGCCATACACCCCGAGCAACTTTAAATGTTCAGTGGGTATCTCTTCTACTTCTAGCAATTAATCATCTTATCTAGGTGACTCGTCTTAATTTGATCCAGCACCTCTCCTCCATTGGAAGGTTACAGCATTTATGAATTGAAAATTACCGTGCATTTTCATGAATAAATAAATGCATGATCAAAATGATAAAAAAAAAGAAAATGGTTCTAGATATATCATAAACATAGAAATTAGTCCAGCCACTCACCTCTAAAGCTAAATCCAGAGGTATTTCTCCAGCATCCACACTTTCATCCAACCGGTTCTTATAAAGATTGTTGAAGCTCTCAATTTCCTCTATACTAGGACATCCAAAACTGAAATGTCAAGCACTGATCAGCTTTGATTATTGACAAAGAATATTTGAAAGGGAACTAACGTTAGAAAACCCAGATGGAATCAGAAGCGAGACTCCATGTTTATAAGAGAAACGTAGAACATGCTGAACCCACTAGTCTCACTGTGAATTAGCAATACAAACATAATGTTCCAACTAGGAAATGACTCAACTACATGCTTTCTGTATATAGGACTCAGGATTGGAAGATGAAGTGATCGTGAACCTGGACGTCTATAAAAGTATTGCCCGTCAAAAGCAGTAAGTCGGAAGCCGAACTTACTAAAACTCCATATGATTGCTGGGACAATTTTCTCCATCATCCCTGAGAAAGCATGGAGTAACTCTAGATAACCTTGAAGCTAGGTTTAGGAAACTAATCAACCAGTTGAATTGGCTAAAATAAGTGGCTACTTAACTATGATCATCAACTCTATCCGACACTAAGACATCACTGTAAATAGAAACCCATCAAGCCAGGAGCAACTGAATCGGAAAATAAGAAGGGAGGATTACCTGTTAGTGAGCTTATCGAGCCGCACATAAACATATCCTCTTGGAGAAACCTTGAAAGCATACATCACCAAATCCTCGCCGAAGTGGAGATCGAGCACCTCACGAGCGAGGGACAAAGCCCGCTCACCCCACTTCACCTCTCCCAACACTACTCCACCGCCATCACCTCCATCTCCAATCTAAAAAAGACCAAAGGCAGCTCTCAAGCACGAAAACCAGATAAAAGAGCTCGGCTTTCACTCATAATAAGAAAATAAACAGGCGTGTATACCACCGGCTCGGCTTCATCCTCTTCCTCTTCCCACTCACCCGACCATTCTTCAACTTCGTATTCATCTGAAACCAGAAAGATTCGACGTTTGGACAACTTTCATCTCAGGGGAATAAGAACAAACACATGGAGTGGCGGCACAATGATCACAGCAAGAACAGTCGAAAAACGAAACCCCGTAAAAAAAGACGGCGACTTTTATTACCCGATTGCTCACCGCCTCTGCGGCGGGGATGGGCCGAGGGTGCGGGGACAGAGGAGAGAGCGGCATGAAGTGGAAAATAGAGGGTTTTGGGACGGAGGAGAAGCCGCTTCCCGGTGAAGGCTGAGAAACTACTGGTGACCGAAGAGGGAATAGGAAGGCCGGAGGAGGAGGAGGTGGTTGGAGATCGGCAGGAAGAGAATAAGCGGCGGAGGAGAAGGGGATTTAGCGAGCGCCGGCGCTCATCCGCCAGGAACAGCCGCAGCGATGCCGCCCTGTTCATTGCAGGCTTATGGGCCACGAGGAAACAAAGGCTTTAAGCATATCTTATGCAATGATGCAAGCGCATTTAAATCTGGTCTCGCAATTCAATCTAATGCTTATGGGTATTTATATCCATACATCTTATGCTTTAATTTTTTATCATAACCAATCACCCATCTTGTGGGAGTGTTTTTCCGTACTAACCAATTTAAAATATTAATTTAATAAAACCGCTCAGTAAATTTTAACAATATGACAAAGTCTACTCGCCACGTTAGAAAGTTGACTTATTTTTTAATCAAAAAAATTCGAACGCCCCTCAGCCAACGCTCGTCCGGTTCAACATTCACCCGCACCAGTTAGACCGCAGCACCTTCCTTCCCATGTCCGATCATCTTTCCTACACCATCACCCTGATCATTTCCGGCGATCCTCCTAATGCACCTTCTGTTCCCCACATCCCCCGGCCTCTCTCCTTTGCAATGCTTCTTCCATTCCAAAACCTCAATTTCGGGCGATCATTTCTGGCGATCTTCCACCTTCCCCTCGCTTCTTTCCCTATACAGCGCACCATCAAGCTGAGGCCGATGTTGATCCCTAGCATAGCTGACGATCACGAGGAGGAGGAGGTTGGTGACCATGTAGGCGATGAAGAAGACGCGGTCAACGGCGGCACCTGGGTAGATGAATGAAAAGTAATCGACGGTGGTAATGAAGGCGTTCCAAGGGAGGACGAAGCCTGTACCGAGGTGAAGATGGAGGTGGAAGGCATCCCCCGCGCGGACTCCGTGGAAGCTGCCAACACCATGGACGATGGAGGTGCCGCCAACACGAGGAGCCCCTCCGTTTCCTCCTCCTCCTCCTCTCCTCCTATTCTTCCCTCCTTTTGCTTCTTCCCCTCTGCAGCACCCTTCCCCTCTCTTCTCCCCCTTGCTCTCCTCTGCTTTCCCCCCACCTCATCTTGCTCGGCTTCCCCCATCTATCCCCACCCACCCGATTTCCTCTCCTCCTATTCTTCCCTCCTCTTACTTCTTCACCTCTGCAGCACTCCACCCCAACTCCCTCCCCCCTTCTTCCCCTTGCTCTCGTCTGCTTTTGCCCCACCCCATCCTGCTTGGCTTCCCCATCTCCCCCCACGCACCACCCACTCCCCCCCTTCTTCCCCTTGCTCTCGTCTGCTTTTGCCCCACCCCATCCTGCTTGGCTTCCCCATCTCCCCCCACGCACCACCCACTCCCCCCCTTCCCCCCAAAGAAAACAACCCCCCATAGCACCACCCACTCACCCACCACCACAATCTCTGCAATTTCTCTCCTCCCCCTCCCCCTGCTCTGCGATTTCTTCTCCCATGGCCCGCTCATCGCCTGAAATTGAGGTTTCGGCATGGAAGAAGCATTGCAGAGGAGGGAGGCCGGGGGATGCGAGGAAGAGAAGATGCGTCAGGCGACCAGAGAAGGTGCGTCAGGAGGGTCGCCGGAAATGATCAGGGTGATGGTGCGGGGAAGATGATCGGGCATGGGAAGGAACGTTGCGGTCTAACTGGTGTGGGCGAACCGGACGAGCATTGGCTGGGGCGTTCGAATTTTTTTGATTAAAAAATGAGTCAACATTCTAACTTGGCGAGTAGACAACATTCTAACGTGGCGAGTAGACTTGTCCGTTCGTTAAAATTTTTTTTTTTACTTGGCGATTTTGTTAAATTAATATTTTAAGTTAGTAAGAAAAAACACTCATCTTTGTATTGAGCCGAACCGTTGTTGTTGTCGCAGTAGAATTTAAATTCTAAATAAAATTACATTTGATTATGAGACTTATTTTTCATGCGTCAGTTACATTAAATTTCATTTAAAAAAATATAAATACAGAGGAAGCAATCGTTTAAATTCAAACAAAATAAACCAAAAATGTAAATTGCAAGTTAAATGCTGATCAGTTACGGCTTCGTATTTGTTTTTATTTTCTTCTTAAATGAAGTTGTGCTGATGATGTAAGGCATCATCAATGGCAGATAAAACGACATCAATTATAGTATGTATTTTGCAGCATGGGGGGAATGCTCTGCTCTTAATACGCTCCACCAGTGTAAGCTAAAAAACCTATCAATCATGGTGATGGGTAAGCTAACATCCTCGTGCAGCTCGTGCAAGCCTTGGGGGAGCGAAAAGAAGAAAGCTAATTATGTACGTGGTACCCACCTCCACCTACTCATCTCCTCACATCCCATTCCAATTCCCCTCCAGCTTCACTCCATCCTTCCCCTCTCCAACATGGCAAGAGAGTTGTTGCTGTTAATGCTGGGTTCCTGCTCTTGTGTGTGTCACCTAATCTCATCCGTACCATATCGGGACATGCTTACCGTGACCTACTCCTTTGTTACGCTGGGCTCTACCAGACCATGCCAACCTGTATCTTTCATGCATATTTGTATTGAAGGGACATAGAGATGGAGCAAATCATACAAGGTCACCCACAACTCACTTGCTCACTGATCCATCTTCAGAGCGAGCGAGCGAGCGCGAGAGAGATGAAACTATCGATGCCATCTCCTCCGCCGCCGCTCATCGTCTTCGTCCTTCACCTCCTCTTCTGCTCCTCATCGTTGTCTTCGTCCGTTTCGGCTGCGGTGGTCATTCATCTTCCGGGGTTCCCAGGCCCCCTTCCCTTCCACCTTGAAACAGGGTATGTTTCTTTTTTGTGCGTGTAACAATTAATCGATCGATCTGCTGTGACGCACATATAGATAACAATTAATGTGCAGGTATGTGAACGTGGACGAGGAGAAGGGAGCGGAGCTGTTCTACTACTTCACGAGGTCGGAGAGGAACCCCGGCGAAGCCCCCTTCCTGATCTGGCTCTCCGGCGGTCCTGGATGCTCCTCCGCCAACGGATTACTCTTCGAATTAGGCAACTCACGCTTCTTTTTCTCGATGCGACAGAATCTCTACGATGAATCCTCCCTCCATTTATGCTTTTTTACACGAAGCACCGTCCCAGATTGTATCTCCAGGACGTTTCTAACACCCACCTCAATCCTCATCTCAAGGACAAATCAAGCACGAATACCTGATTTCTGTTTTTTTTTTAAATAAATCCTCATCCCAATGCTAGTTAATTAACATTGCAGGGCCATTCGAATTTGTTCACACCGAGTACAAGGGGGGCTTGCCAAGTTTAAAATATCGTCCATTCAATTGGGCAAAGGTAATTAATCAGGTTGTAGTAGCGTGCATGGATCAAGAAAAAATTATACCAAAAGAGTGGACGTCATTATGCAATATATATATAAATATTGTGCATGCAGATTGCGAACATTATTTTCATAGATTCTCCGGTTGGAGCTGGCTTTTCATATTCGATCGATGAGATCGATCACCCTGGCGACCTCTCCGCTTCCCACTATGTACATACTTTTATCCTCAAGGTAGGTGTATGTCTATATACATATAGTGAAGAAGAAGAAAAAAAGTTAATTAATAAAAAATATGCACAGTGGTTCAAAGCTCGCCCAGAGTACATCTCAAATCCTCTCTACATCGCCGGCGATTCATACGGCGGCAAGGTCGTTCCTGTTGTTACTCAACTGGTGGCTCGAGGTCGATTACTAAGTTTAATCGATAACTTCTTTTTTTTTTCCTTCTCTTTTTAATTTATCTTTACACATTTATCATCTTTCTTAGTGGTGTTTTAATTACCTTTAATAATCCAAACAGGCATTGAATCCGGAAAGGAGCCATTACTTAATCTGAAGGTAGGCGTGTTATATGATATATGCCTAATAAACTCAACTAGATAATTAAAATTTAAAACTGATTTCAGGGATATATCATTGGCAATCCAGCCACAGGAGAGAAAGTCGATATTAACTCTCGCGTACCTTTTGCCCATGGAATGGGGCTCATCTCCGATGAACTTGCTCAGGTGATTATTCTGTAACTCTATTTTTCTTGTTTTTATATATAATTTGATCTTATTATACTATCCATCATCTGTTTTCAGTCAATAGAAAGGAGTTGCAAAGGACAAGACCATCTGAATCCTCAAACTGCAGAGTGTTCAAAGAATCTTGAGATTTTTGAGACAGTGAGTACATTACGCTCTATTTATCTCTACTTAAAGGTGCAGTAATTAAATTGATATTATCCTTGGTGTGATTTTAAACCTGATCGATTACAATTGCAGTTTATTGATGAATTAAACCACGCACAAATATTAGAGCCACGCTGCCCTTTGGATCACCCTTTAGCCGACACACTTTTAATGACTTCCAGTGAAAAAATAAGATCTTTAAGGCAGCAGAGGGGACTCCTTGACCCACCTCCTCCTGATCTTAGCTGCAGAGTAAACTTCAGATCATTATATATATATATATAATAGATTCATTTTCTTTATTATTTTGAATTTGCACGACTATGTATCTAATAATAGTATATATTTTTTAAAGCAAAATTACATATCATTTCTATCTTATTATTGGGCGAATAATAAGGCCACCAGAAAAGCTCTACACATCAGAAAGGTAAACTCTCCGATCCATATGTCATTTATTTTATTTTAAATTAGGCAGTCAGAATATATATATATTTGTTTATTTATTCGAGCTAATTATACAGGGAACAATAAAAGAATGGATGAGGTGTCATCCTATTATTGCTTATGATGAAGATGTGCCGAGTAACTTGGAGTATCAATTTAACCTCACTACTAAAGGTCATCGAGCTCTAATCATCAGGTAATTAATTAACTACAATATAATTTTTAATTATATATTTATAGTTACCTATGTAACTGAAATGATATTTATCCTTGCAGTGGAGATCATGATCTGATAGTACCCTTTATTGGTACATATAAATGGATAAAATCTCTTAATTTTTCAGTGATGCATGAATGGAGATCATGGCACGTGAGAGATCAAGTTGCAGGGTAATTTAAATTTATTAGTTGAACAATTTAAAGGTTTTAAGAATTTATAAATTATATATATATATATATATGCATCTACTAACAGTTTTGTTTACTTTTGGATACAGGTACACTATTTTATATTCTAATAATCTTACCTTTGCAACTGTGAAGGTAGGGATGATAATATATATATATATATCTTTAAATTGAAAGACTATGCTGTAATCACAATAATTTGAATGATATTTATGTTGCAGGGAGCCGGTCATATGGCAGTGGGGTATAAAGTTGAAGAATGTCTTAATATGTTTGAAAGATGGATTTCTTATCAGCCCCTTTGAACTAACCTAATCATTTTATGAACAACGGCTTATTTTACTATGGATTGTTTTATAATAAGCACAGCATCTCTGCATTGACCCGTTATTGTTATTGCAGTGTGAGACTTATTTTTTTAATAAAATATAAATATGTTTTATAATAAGCAAAGCATCTTTATGTTAAACCAGTATAATTTAAATCCTAAATAAAGTTACATCCTAACATGAGACTTATTTAAAAACAAATATAAATACAGAGGATGCAATTCTTTAAATTCAGACCAAACCAATCAAAAAATACAAATTACAAGTTAAATGTTAAAGTAAATGTGGTTAATATTATACGGATGATCCTTCACCTTACCTTTTCTGTTTTTATATTATTAATATGTTCTAGAAATACATACATGTGGGAGAGAAAGACAGGGAAAAATAGCTTCTCCACCAAATAAGACATCCATGAGTTAAGATATATTGATAAAGCAATTGAATCACACCTTTTCTCTGTACATATTTCTCAGTCTGCCAGCCTCTTCGTCCATAGGTTGATCAAGATTCTGATCCAATTCCCACATGCTCCCCTTGTTCATCTCCTCATTCGTTACACCATACGCCATGAAAACACTATCGATTTCAGCAAAAACTGCTCAATATTCTACTATCTAAACCGTGATCCCGGATCAATACGGAAGGTCCCAATCTTCGATCTCAGCTACAAAAATATATCAACGAGCACACTAGACAAATCTAGAAGAAGAAGAAGAAAAAAAAGAGACGAACATCAAACCGCCCTCAAGGAGTAATTCCCAATGCTACCCAACAGTAATCCATCGCTGGACTCGTCGCAACCCAGTGGAAGCCAAAGCGAGAACCAAAAAACCATTTACTCAATAGTGGATTTTGTTTTGTCAAATTCCCTTATGGGCTTAGATTTAAGATTCAAGATTACTCTCCCTATTAGAGAATGAAGTCCTTATTAAAAGAACATTGAATCTTTATTACAGAGGTCTAAAGTGTCGGAATCACATTATCCAACCAAAAATCTACATGAAATCAATATAGCACGGCAAGAGGCCAATTACAATTGAAATGCTGACAGATGATTCAAAATCCCCGGCAAATGAAAATTACAGTGCAGAACAAAGGACGACCTAAAAGAAAGCAGCAAGGTTTCTTCGTCGTGCTGATGATCCGGCTCTTCCACCGCCGCCTTCCCCTTTTCCTCACAGGGTCGAGGCCGATCGGGCTCTTCAATCGCCTCCTTCTCCTTTTCCTTAACCACAGGGGTCAAGACCTTCGACGCCTTCGTCGAATCCAGAACAAGACGAGGAGAAGCTTTCTTGGGTGAAGGGACATGGTGTCACAGCTGCAATTTTCCCTTTGCCCTTTAGGAAGCCGATGGACATGCGTCTACCAGCCTTCATGCGCGGAAGCAAGAATAAGGAAACACTCAGAAAATAGAGGAGGTCACGGAAGAAAGGAATGCTCTTATTAGAACTCCAATAAAACTCCCTGGCACCAGTCGATCAACAACCAGATAACTGGGTCTCTTCTTGCTCTTGGTTACAGCGGGAGTAGCTTTCAACAACAATGTCCCCTGTTGAGCGGAACAGAGGAATTATATATATCTTTCGGAAGAAGACGCGTTCGTTGGGATCGTGTCCTCCTCGGAAGGTCGTCAGCTTCCGAGAAGGAAAGGCGGCGGTGAGAAGTAGGGAAGAGGGAGGGGTGGACCTTGGAGAGGGAAAGGCGGGAGGTGGACGAGGAGGAGTAGGAGGAAGAGGAGCCGAAGGGCATCTTCTGGTGGCGGCGGACTTTACACGGGTGGCCTTCGTCGGCCAGACAGTAGCGGAAGTCGTAGGGCGCGCCGAAGAGGTTTCGGCCGTCGATATAACCGAGCTGCTCCAGGGTCGCCATGTATTCGGTAATATGCCTGTGAGAAGACCAGCTTTTTAATCCTCAACATTGCTCTCCGAGGAGCAACAAGGCGCAAGGAGAGCCGTACTTGAGGAGAGGGTTGAGGTAGAGAAGCGCGTTGGTGGAGCCGAAGCCAGCGACACGGGTCTCCACGCCAGGGGCGTTCCGGAAGTCGTCGAGGTCGGGGTGGAAGTAGAGCGTCATCCGCTCCGCGAAGCACCGGGTGAAAGCCGGCACCAGGACCGTCGGGTCGAACCACAGCCGGAACCACCCGTCCCTCCCTGTACTCCTTCCGAAGATGGCGCAGAGGAGGCTCGACGGCTTGTAGTCCCTCGTCAGCCGACCCTCGAGCTGGTTCCCTCCGTTCCCAGGGATGAGGACGAGCGGATGCAGCTCGACGCTGCTGCACCGTGGGGTGGCGAGACACACCGCCGGCAGCAGCAAAGCCATGATGAAAATTGCTAGAAGACGGGGAAAGGGGAGGATCGGATTGGGTTTCATTTCCACTAGTTCAACTCTCACTGTCTTATCCATCCATGTCTTCTTGTTAATTTGATTCAGGACTTGGAACTTTTTTCAAATTATATTGTTGCTGGGAACGATGAGTGTGTGGTGTTCTTGGACCTACTTGGATCCTTCTGTGACCTTAAGCATCGTCTGAGGGGTTAATCACACCAATCTTGAGACGACAAGCGGTGCGTCTCCGGATGGACTTATTTAGCTAGATATTACTTTCCATAAAAGTGGAATGAAGTGGATTTTGTTTTCATAAATTTTCTGGTATCCTATTTATTATACTAGGTATCATGGATCAATTAAAATATTTAAGCTCCAATTAAAAAAATTAAAATATTTAACATCGAACCAAAGTGCATGATCTGATTGATTTGGTGTGGCCTGGTAATGCAGGTTGCCGATCACGCCGCAGCTCAGTCCAAAACAATGAAAAATGTCTCAATATGTTTGCTTGGAAGATGGACTTCTTGTCACCTTCTTAGACTTTATCAAATATTACGTAGAGAATAAAAGCTTGTTTCCATAATGAAAGAAACGGTGAATGGGGAATGGGATCGACAGAGGAAGGAGAAGATGAAGAAATATGGCAACTGGCTAATCCTGCAAGTAAACTCGAGGCCTATGAAATTGCTCTCGGTTCAGCTTCATCGTCGTCGTTGATGCTCGCGACTTCTCGTAGTATCACTCTCAAAGTGGTAATAGTATAAACTTGTTCATGACTGTACAGAATCTCTTAATTTCTCAGCTGTTGAGAAATATAGATGATGATGTGGGTAGGAGGTCAAGTTGCAGGCAAAGCGCATCTTTCATGTATATTTTTATTGAAGGGATATAGACGTGTAATAAACCATAAAAGGCTAACACAAGAGAGTGGTGAATCAAGCTTAAATTAAATGTGACGCATTTTTCATGCGCTAGTTGCATCATGTTTTATTTAGATGTTTAAAATATATAAAGTAAATGTGCAGAGGGTGATAGCGGATGAGCCTTCTCCCCTCTCCAGTCCTCGTTTTTTGTATTCTGAAGACTCTTCAAGTCATAATGATAACTATGTTTACTCCCCATTCAACGAAGTAAGTGGTGGCAGTATCGATGCCAAACGCAGGTCTCGAAAACAATTATTAAAACGGCAGGTTAAAAAATAGAATCATCTCATTCAACTTGCGAGGGGAAGGTGGAAGATCGCCGGAAATGATCATCGCCCGAAAATTGAGGTTTCAGAATGGAAGAAGCATTGCAAAGGAGAGGTGGCGGGGGATGTGGGGAAGAGAAGGTGCGTCAGGAGGTTTGCCGGAAATGATCAGGTGTAGGAAAGATGATCGGGCACAGGAAGGAAGATGTTGCGGTCTAACTGATGCGGGTGAATGTTGAACCGGACGAGCGTTGGCCGGGGGGAGTTCGAATTTTTTTGATTAAAAATGAGTAATGTGGCGAGTTGACTTGTCGTATTATTAAAATTTATTTTTTCGTCGCGATTCTGTGGCGTGCCACCCAACCAACTCCATCACTTCTCCGATTTAATTCGTAGAAAACAATTGCTCTACGAACCCGTCGAGCTGTCACACTCCCTAGAGCCTAAAGCCTGAAGCCTTGGAATCTTTGGGCACCTAGGTGCAGCACGTCGTTGAGATGATAAACATGGAGGACCTATCGTATGGATATAAATATAAATAAGGTAGCATCTATAATATATGATAGCTATAGCTAGCTTCAACGATATAATATAAACTTGAGCTATGACACCCTATAAATAAGATAGGATCTATGGTAATATGATATATATATCACTTAGAAAATATAGAGCTTTGATAATATAATATAAATTTGGATTTCATCTAGATACTAATTGGTAGTCTTATAAGAACCAATATGAATGCTCGTAGAAAAACACAACTCAAAAAAAAAATCTAAATAATTCTTATATCTTAAGAAGGTGAAGAAATGATTTTTTTATAGTTCTTATATTTATTTTAAGAAGATCATGTAAAATTCTAAATAGTAAGATGAGCAGGACATCTAAACAAATTATAGATTTTATTAGTACTTTAAAAATATATTTAATTATAGTAATTAGACTCATGAAAGATTTTTAAGATTGATTTTTTAAAATAAAAAAATACTTAAAATAAAAATTATTTTTTTTCACTTCTTAATTACTGTTTGTGTCCCACTTTATCGTTAATAGAACATCATTTGTTTAAAAAAAATACCACTTTAAAATTTTAATAAGAAATTTAAAAATTTCTTAAGCTGCATTCTTTTGCACCAGTACATAAAATCAAATCCAAGTGGTTTATGTATTTTTTTTACATACATAGATGGATTTTTATAATACCATTACTGTAGTAAAAAATTTACCTTAGAGATATATTTGATATAAAATAATATTTAAGTAGAGTTATATTTCAATTAAAATATAATTATACTTATAACTAAAATTTAATTTTAAATCATCTTTCAATTCATACTATTCCATACCAAACATGAAATGATGGAATTTATTAGTAAATAATGGTTCGATTAAAAAGAAATAGTTACATGGTGAGCGGCCCACCCACAACTACACCCTCTGGATAAGCTGCGTAAGAAACAGGGTAATCAAAGATCCCAACAAAACCTGGAATGATCGCACTTACTCTCTTTATGGTTACTCAAAGCTTATCTTATGAGACGAGGGGGACCCATTGAGTCCAATTAAACGACGGGTACGAAAATGAATGAAGAGCAAATCCCGAAAAGTGGACTCATTTTTACCACGGTATAAGTGCGTGTCAATAGGAACATCCACCAACGTTTTCAACCCTTTCGTATACCCGACATCTGGCTGTTATCCGAGTCGAAGCCATCAGGTTCCTTGGTGGATCCCGCTTTAGTGCATTAATTGTTCCAATCCAAAGCCTGGTATTAAAACGAGTCCACTCTTTTAATAAAAATATTTTAAAATGTATTTATATGCGCGAAAAAGGCCCCAGAGAAGAATTTAAAAGGAAAATAAAACTTTTTAGTGGCTTCTCTTCTTCTTGTTCTTCTTCTTCTTCTTCATCCGGTGCTTCTAATACCTTCTGCTGTCTTCTTTCTATTTGAGTCCTTTTGGTGGAAAGAAAAGGACGGATTAATTTCCTTCGGCGGCGTGGAATCTCGTCCGAGCTCGTGGTGCAATTTCTTTGCTCTTCCATGTAATTTATTCAGGATCGTTCTATGTAGATCTCGAGGCTCCTGATTCCACCGGGTGAAATTGGAGGTGAGTTGAGCTCATGGGAAGGTCTGATTTGACAGTGGTAGTGAGGATTTGATGCTATCGATCTTAGTCCGGGTTTTTTCCTTTCCCCTCTAGCTAGTGTCATGCTCGATCCACTGGCTCCAGTGGTGGTGCCGCTTCTGTTGGGGCTTTTCGAGCATGTCGGGTTTGGGAATGGTTCATTGCAAGATCCATTTAAAAAATTGGTTTGCTAGGAGAGAGATCCTTGGGTTTAAGTATAATCTGCAGAGGGGTTAGTTGAATATATACTTTTAAGTCCAACAATTATAGTTTTTAATAATCTGTGTTCTTCAGGTTGGTCGAAGGTGAAGATTTGAAAAATAGACATACTAATAAGAGGGGACTTTTGTATGTACAAGCCTCCATAGGTGGAAGAGTTGGACGATTACTGGATTTGAAATAGGACTTTGTTGATTCATAAATGTTTTGACGTCTGTTGTTATGGTTTCTGATGAATAAAATACCTTCTAGAAGTGTGGGAAAGTAGTCATAGGGACTGACCTAGGACTTGTGGAGACCAAGCTTGCTCCTTGATTGAGTGGCGCCAACTAGGTCCCTCCAAGGCTCAAGTTTGGATCTAGGAAAACAATAGCACGTAAAGTAGAACTTGGAAAGTTTGGTTGAAGTCTGCGCCTTCTTATAGAAGTTAGGATAAAAACTTTTTCTATATTAAAAAGAGTAGCTACTAGACATTGATTAGGATTGCAGCTGGAACAGTCGCGTAATGAGGATTTCCGTTGTAACAATTATATACTGCCAGTTGAGTTCCTTGCTAAAAAGGGTAGTGGTAAAGTTACGTGTTGGATCTTCCTTGGATGCCTCGTTTATCTGCCGACACCTTAAGGGCATAACACCAGGCGTCATGACTTGGCTAGCTTTCTCTCATTAGCTTGTTAGTTCAAAGGAATCTTACTATGCCCCTTCCTCGTTTCCAAATTAATCATTGACATTTACAAACTTCTTATTTGATATGCCATCAGCCTACTGTAGAAGAGTATGTTTTGAGATGAACAAGTCTCCAAATTTTGATAGCACGGTTGTTATTTTTTAGAGAAACAAAAGTAGAGCACTGTGGTTGTGCCTTGTTCATCTTTTAGGTTATCTGTTTCTTATATCAGATGTTCATGTTCTGATAGGGCCTTTTATTTTGTTGCAGGTGGACAGAAGATGTATATTTGAAAAGCTATTAGTTGTCAAGGGTCTACTAGTTGTGGAAGCTGCTGATCCAAAGCTTACTACGTTTTTTATGTGCATTTCTGCTTTCTTTTATTTCGTGTGCATGACAAATACTTAATCATGTGAAAGAAGCCTGCAACTTCCTCAGCCTATCATCTCTTTCACTTGTTTAGTGGATTTTCCTTATCAATGATGTAGGAATTATCAGTTTGGCAGCTTTGTTATTGTTTGCAGGAGCTTTGAAAAGTTTTTGCTTCTGTTCTGTTAAGAGGACATTTGGTGCACATATTTATGATAAAGTATAACCAATATCAAGCTGGCAGTGTGATTTTAACTACAAGATATTTCAGTGTTTGGAGATTGTTGCTACCTTAACAGGATTATGTTTTTTTTTTGCTTTTTACACTTCCAAATACAGTGGATGGTAAATGAAAAAAGTTCCACTTTTTCCAAGAGATTAATAAGAGGAGCTGCTGCAGATTTTGCTGGATGTATGTTGAATGATGTCTAGCTTCAAGCATCAGGGGCTTTAGTCAAGTTGTTGCTTTTCCTCATATTGATCCTTGTGGAAGGGGCTATTATAAAAATTGTACCATTACCGTAGATTCTGAAATCATGGAAGCAGTGGGGCACATAGCATCTAATATGTTTCCTTCTCTTGGACCAGTACTTATGATATCTATGGGATATATTGACCTTGGAAAGTGGGTTACGGCCATGGAGAGTGGGGCTCGATTTGGTTATGATCTTGTGCTATTGGTAGTATTTTTCAACCTAATCGCCATTTTTTGCCAATACCTTGCAACTTGTGTTGCCATGGCCACAAGGAAGAATCTAGCTCAGGTACTATTCTGCAGAGCTGTTTGCTTGTAGATTTTACTTATTTTGTGAAGACATGTTTATATTCTTCATATGAATTTTCTCTTCAACAATATAAGGTCACTTTGAAGTGATGCTAATTAAGGGAAGTTGCATTTCTGAAAGATTCTATGAGTTGGAAGTCCAAAATTAAAGGGTTGGTGGAAACACCACAACTTTTGACAGATAAAAAGGAAGAATTTATGATATGCTGGAGTATAAACCCCTGTATTAGTTTGTATTGATGCTCATGCCATAAACATGATGCTTATAGACAAGCTTCAAACTGATATTTTAAACTTTTTTTATTAGAACTTAGTGAGTCTTGAACCCAAGACCTCATAAACCTCCTGCCCTATACTCTAACCAGTGGGACATACACTTTGTATACAACTGATATTTTAAACTGTTAGTAAAAAATATTATGCGGCATAATTTCAATGGCTTTCCATTGATATTCTCTTCCTCTGTAGCACGCTCTCATTTGTTTATGCAGATACGTAACATCTGCTAATTGTCTTGATTATACAAAAGATTTGCAGCGAGGAATATTGCAGATCAGCATGCAAGATTTTGGGAGTTCAAGCAGTGGTATCCATTATCACTTCTGAACTTACTATGGTACGTAATATTTTAAATCAAACATATTTCTTTTCTCATTCTACTTTTTATTAGTTAATAGTAGTAATCGTAGGGTGTTCTATTTTCTTTTTGTTTCTCATGAGGAGATATTAGTTCCACTGTGATGTGTGTTTCAGATACTGGGAATTGCACATGGGATCAACCTTTTAATGGGTCTTGACTTATGGCCATCCATATTTTTATCTATAGCAGCTGCAGTTTTCATGCCTTTTCTCACGTTAATGGTGATTTTTATACCCATCATCTTTCTGTTAGCAATCACATGTTGAGAAAGAATTGTTGAGGCTAATGCTTAAAAAACACTGCTTGAGGTGCAGGGAAAATGGCTGGATGAAGTAATATACATAAGCATAGCAGGGTTTTGTTTGCTATTTTATGTGCTTGGTGTCCTAATCACTCAACCAGAAATTCCTATTGTAAAGGATGTGATTTTTCCCAAGCTGAGCGGGGAAAGTTCATACTTACTTGTGGCTCTTCTTGGTGCGAACGTAATGGCACATAACTTTTATATCCACTCTTCAATTGTGCAGGTAATGTTTCCAGGATTTTGGGTTTTCCTTACAAGTCATTGTTTACACAAAAGTGTTGTGCTCCGAAAAAAAGACTACATGCAACACCTTTTCTGTTTGACGAGTATAAAAGACTGCAAAACACATATTTTTTTTGAATTTTCATAAAAGACTGCAAAACACTTACCAAAGCACGATTGGACCATGCATAATGTTTCTCTTGCTGCTTCTGGGGTTTGGTAACCTAAAGGAAGGAAAAAGCTAATAGAATTCAGAGGTGGTTATAATTTTTAACCATAAGTATTTTAGTTCATCAAAGTTGCATTCAAGACTCCAGTTTCGTCTTTAGCCAATGCATAAGGAAGACTCAACGTTTTGTTTCTAAGCATAGCTATTTGGCACTGGAAGATGAAATTCATTTCACCAGCTACATACTCTAAAGAGATTATTATTTTATATACATGTTCCTGTGTACTTTTAATTTTTTACCAGCCAAATGCAATTATATAAACTACGATCTGCTATCATTCAAGGATTTGAATTCTCCATACTGAGCACCAAGTCTACAACTGGACCAGTATGGTTATCCTCTTGAGTGAATATTTTAAAATCTACTAGTCTTCATATGTATTTGAAGTGTATAAATGCTGATTATTAATTTATTTTTGTTCGACAGCATAGGAAACTCCCAACTGTTTCGATGGGTGCACTATTTCATGACCATTTTTTTGCCATCATGTTCATTTTTACTAGCATCTTTCTGGTGAATTATGTGTTGATGAACTTGGCAGCAGCTCTTTTTAGGAGAACGGATGTTGTGTTCAGTTTTCAAGATGTTTCTTCACTCATGGATCAGGTTAATATTTTAAACTCTATCAGCTTTTGCAACTTGATTGTTTCTGCTTTGACTGTTTTGCTCATTGAAAGAAGCTGAATTTCTGGCGCATAAGATGTGCGAGTAGGGCATTCTGGCTTCAATGAGCTGATTGTCCCTGTTGTCAGATGTGCACTGACGTGCAATTACTTCTTTTTATGGCTAAATTTTGATGCAAGCTCAAAGATTTGTTAGTTCTCTTACAGATTGTTATTTTTTCAATTATTATTTTTGCTAAAAAGAGCTTTTTTTTAGCACCTCATATCTGACTCAAGAAAATTTTGAAGTAATCAATAATGGTAATTTATAATGTTGTAAAAGAGAAAATATACAATGTATATGCTAGACTGTAGAAGTTGACTATCATTGTTGATCTTATTAAGGTAATGGATTTTCTTTTTAATTTTTGATTTTGTTGAAGTTGCCTTCTATTGAACTAGAACTGATTCGACGCAACTTTCTCAGTCTTTTCACCATTTTTTTTTCTTACAACTGTACAAGTATCTTCAAGGATATTATAGGAAGTATTTGTTGCTTTGACTTCACGGTTTGTTAAATTCTATGTACTCAGATGTGCATTTTATCGGAAAATATATTTAGACCTACCTTTCACAAACGGAACAAGGCCATCAGAAGCATATAATTGAAACTCTGGCATAGTGACTACGTATGTTGGAGTTTACATTGAATTTCCTTCATCTGAGAATTTTTAACTGGATTGAAACATTAATTCACTGGGACCTACAATAATTTTGTAAAGAACAACTTATCAAAATTTTGCTTATTTTGTCTTTCTTCAGCACTAATTTTGAAATTACACTATTGTTTCTTTATTAACTAATTAATAATGTCATCAATTCAAATAATAGTTTAGTGAAATATTCATTACATTTAACATGTTTGGTTTTTTTTTCTGGAAGTTTATTATCAGAACTTTTTTTATTGTCGGGTAGCTTTTGCTTTTCTCGTACTTAGTAAAATTGAACTATCAACCAGCTTTAGATTCGGATATCATTTCCTGGCATACTTGTAACTTAGGTGAATTTTGACTTGGCAGGTTTTTTAGACTCCTATTGCACCCGTAGCAATTTTTTTGGTCCTTCTCTTTTCTAGTCAGATTTCTTCTCTAACGTGAATTTTGACTTGGCAGGTTTTTTGGACTCCTATTGCACCCGTAGCAATTTTTTTGGTCCTTCTCTTTTCTAGTCAGATTTCTTCTCTAACTTGGAGTGTTGGAGGGCAACTAATTTTACAATATCTTTTTGGTGCAAACCTCTCATCATGTATCAACCAGCTCTTTGTTAAAACTCTTCCCATCATTTTAGCTCTCTGCTGTGCAAAATGTATGGGCCCTGAAGGGATATATCAGTTACTCATCTTTGGACAAATTGTACAGGCTATGCTTCTTCCATCTTCTGTTATTCCTCTTTTTAGAGTTGCATCATCAAAGTTGCTGATGGGATCCTTTAAGCTTTCTTTTTATATGGAAATCTTGTCTTTGTTGGCCTTTTTTGGGATGCTTGCTTCAAATGTCATCTTTATAACAGAGATGTTATTGGGACATAGCAGTTGGGTGAACGACCTTGGAGGAGCTATGGGAATCACAATGATGATTCCATATGCTGTTCTTCTTCTTCTTGCTTGTATATCTGCAGTTTCCACACTGTATTTAGCGGTTACACCAATGAAATCTGCAAGTAATGTACCAGAAACAGAAATATGGTCTTCACATTCTCAGATACGTGGGTATGAACTATCTGAAGTAAGGGAAGTTACTGATCAGGACAAAATGATATCTCTCGAAGACCAGGTGGCTACTACGGAACCTGAATTGGATAATTCTGCAAAGTACTATCATGATAAATCAGTCATAGAGACCAATCCTCATCAGCCATGCAGAACTTCAGATCCTGAAGATGAATTTCATCAATCGATTCAAGTTCCTAGTGATACTGCTTGCTGCACTACTCCTTTGTACCATCCTATAGAAGCAAAATCTATTATTCAAGCTGATGTGGAAGTTGTGGATAAGATGTCAGCTGATGTTTCATCTGGTACCAATGTATTAAAAGGAGTTCAACGGAAGGGACTATTTCAGAGAGATATACCATTAGGAGCAGATTACACAGATAAACACAGTGACGGGTTTGCAGAATTTGAAGAGTCCCATAAAAAGTCCGTACCAGCAAACAAATCAGAGAATTTGGCATCCATTAAGCACATTATGGGAAAGGGTCTTGATGGTGAGAGTGTGAGTTTATCAAAATTGTCTGGATTAGGGCGTGCATCTCGGCGTCAGTTAGCAGCCATCTTGGATGAGTTCTGGGGTTATCTTTTTGATCTTCATGGGAAGCTAGCGCAAGAAGCTCTGGTTAGTAAGTTTGATGTTTTACTGGGATTTGATGCAAAATCTCTATGTTCTTCTGCAAAAGTGGATCCAGGTACAGAATCCTCCAAGACTTTCTCTAATGATCCAAATGGAGCAATAAATTCTCTAGCCAATTCAATGAGATATAGCTCTCTCAAGGGAACGAACTCCACTCTAGAGTTTGCTTATGGGACTAAGATGGAAACAGCCACGTGGTCGCATGACTTGCAACTCTCAAATACTCATTTGCAAAGACCATCTAGCAACCTCTGTGAGTCTGTGCAAAGACCTCGCTCTAGTTTGCACATGCTGTACAATTCTGACAACTGGGATTACCAGCCAGCAACAATACATGGATACCAGTTAGCATCCTACGCAAAAGGAATGGGTGCAGGGAGAAGTCCTTATTCCTTGTTTGCTTCTGTTGATCCTCCAACTACTATCAATTCCGCTGCACCATTTGTTCAAGGTCTCAGAGAGTCAGTCTTGTATGCTCGTAGGCAGACTGGACTACATTCAGTTGGATCATCTGGTTTGCAGAGCTCAACAGCATCTAGAGCCAGCAAATTACAGGTAGAAGCATCTTATTATGATCATTCTGTGATCAAACCAGGTACTGTTGGCTCTTCTGCTAATGCAAAGAAATACCATAGTTCTCCAGATATTTCTGCAATAATTGCTGCCAGCAGGAATGGAATGAAGCGGGGTGATCCTATTGGTTCCAAGCCATCCTCGAGGCAGATGACATCTGAACAGAATTTGAACACCTTATCCAGAAATGCATTTCCATTACCATTTGATGAAATTTCTCCACCCAAACTCCAAGAAGATGTCTTCTCAGTCCAGTCAAGCATGAATAAGGACACCAAGTCGCTGTGGTCCCCACAACCTTTTGAACAGTTATTTGGTCCAACTAATAGAGGCCAGAGAAGAGGAGCTGTATCAGCTACTGACAAACCAACAATTGCTGCGAGAGAAATGTTCCCTTATTCAGTGTCAGAATCTAAGTTACTTCGGTCTTTTCTAATTTGTATCGCGAAGCTCCTGAACTTGGAGGGATCAGATTGGTTGTTCAGACAAAATGGTGGGTCTGATGAGGAACTAATTAATAAAGTTGTTTTAAGTGAGAAAAATAAGCAAGAACCTGATGCTAAAGAGATCAATAAATCATACTCAAATGTGATTCGATCCCTATCTTCATTAAGAAAGCTTGTGGCAGTCCAAGGGAAGGAGGAGACAGATTTCGTTTTCTCTTTAGCAGTGCCCAACTGTGGAGATGATTGCGTATGGCGTGCATCCCTCATTGTGAGTTTTGGAGTTTGGTGTGTCCGGCGTGTCCTGGAGCTGTCACTTGTGGAGTCTCGGCCAGAGCTATGGGGAAAGTACACTTATGTGCTCAACCGGCTTCAGGTAAAATAATACAAGGTCATTAACTAGAAAATCTATATATTATGCATGATGGCAGGAAAGATAAGACACCATCAAAATGCTATGAAAACAAGAATGATGACCACAATGTACTAATATTGTCAGTTCACCAGTAGTAATAATCCATTACAGCTTGTCAGCTCTTTTGTCTCCTAGTTATTGGGACGTCTCTCTTTTCTAACTAGATTCATTCTGTTAGGATTTGAAAATATTAATGACCAACTCTGTCAAACATGCATGAGAATGAACTACCTAGATGAATTGCATGTTCCTTACCTTCTAATTTTTTATCATTTCTTAGTTTGATTGATCGTTTTTTCTCCTTTGATCAGGGAATTCTCGATATAGCATTCGTCAAGCCTCGTCATCCCCTTGCTACCTGCTATTGTCTTGAGAACCAATCCAAAGATACAAAGACTTGCGACGGTTTGATAAACAATATGTCAGACAAAGTTGGAAAGCAAGTTAACTTCACAACTGCCAGTGCCATTCTTGAGATCATCAAGGATGTCGAAATTGCAGTGGCCGGTCGCAAGGGCCGGACCGGCACTCCCGCAGGTGATGTTGCATTTCCCAAGGGGAAGGAAAATTTAGCATCAGTGCTGAAGCGGTACAAACGCCGGCTGTCTACCAAGTTTCCTGGGGGCCATGAAGGTATTGCCTCTGGCAAGATCCACACCTCTTCCGTGGATGAGTAGTAATCATGTTTGAGAAAAACTAAAAACTATGTTTTAAAGTTAGGAGTCTTCAGTTTTTCTCGTTTGCAAGAAAACGTTTTCCAGGATTCAAAGTTTTTTTTTTCCTTCCAGGTTTCCGTTCGATGTGTATCACTGTATTGTGAAAGAATGCAGTCATAGCAAGAAAACTGGATAAAAAGAAACATGGATGGTTATTGTGTTAGTTTTACTGGTATCTGCTCAGTTTCAGGTCCGAAAAATTGCTTTGCTGTAATAAAAGTGCATCGTTCTGCCTGAGCATTTAATTCTTCTTCATACTGCGTGCAGTAACTTTACTGCAAATTGGGGGACAAAGCTCAGGCTGAGTTCATTCACGCATCCTAAATTATTATCATCTGATTTGGCAGGGCACCGGAAGAAGTTGAGTTTTAAAATTAGCATCTCTTTATTAAGAATATCTACTTTCTTAATATATAATTTTGCCAACGAGCCAACACTCTGTTGATACACCATAAAAATTATTATGGTCATATCTTCCTTTCTTCTTGATGTTCTATAGATTTCTTAGTTAAAGATCTGGTTAGAGAAGTATAACTTAAAATATATATATTAAAATTACATAAATTAATTGGATATCTTCCGTAAATTAATTTCAACAATGTCATTAATTTATCACTTAAAAAAGAATTAAATTTTACAAATTAATTAAAAGAGGCCAAGTTGGACCTCGACTTGTAACAGCCCACTGAGAGAAGCCCACAATCAATCTTTACCGTCCATCAACGAGAAAGCACGACGTGCAAAGCACCATGAGGGCGGAACAGAAGAGCTAGGGAAGCGTTAAAACCCTAACTACTACCCTCATATAGAGAACAAACGGTCCAGATCGTAGACGCGAAGATCTGACGGTCAATACATCTCCCCACGTGGTAGCTCGCTTGTATTTAAAGCCGCCGCTCGCTCCCTCTTCCCTTCCGCTCCCAAACCCTAAAACGAAGGCCGCAGCGGAAGCTCCCTTTCTCGTCCCGCAGCCATGGGTGAGCCTTCCCTTCTCTCCTCCTCACTCCTCCAACGATCCCACTCGATGATTCTTTCCTCCATGGATCGATGCTTCTTTTATCGTTTTTGTTGATTTCTCTTGCTTTTTCCTCGGCATTCTCTAATGTTGATTGGGGCTTCCAGGGGCGTACAAATACGTGTCTGAGCTATGGAGGAAGAAGCAGTCTGACGTGATGCGGTTCCTGCAGCGGGTGAGGTGCTGGGAGTACCGCCAGCTCCCTTCCATTGTGCGCGTCACCAGGCCGACGCGACCCGACAAGGCTCGTCGCCTTGGTTACAAGGCCAAGCAGGTATTTGTCTCTTGTCCTTCGTCTTGGTTTCCTTGCATAGCAATTTGGTGCCATCTCTTCGTTTTCTTGCGTGATCTTACGATGTCGTTACTTTCGATCGACGTAGCATTGTTGATCTGCATTCATTGCATGTTATCGAAAAGTAAGTTTATGTGGTAGTCAAATCATTGGATATGTTCTATAGATAATGTTGTTGATGAAATGAGAAATTGATTTTATCATTTATAGTATTGTCGCCGCTCAAGATTCTATAGATATTATATCACATCAACATTCAAAGCTAAATATTTTTTGTATTGATTATTCATTGGAATAAATTTTGTAGCAATGGAATTGGTATGCCATGGTTTGTTTTGTTTGCTTGTTTTATTGATAAGGGTATCATTGAAAGATGATTAAAAATAACAGGACAGGTTGAACTGCACTTCGTGTGTGTACACTAATGGCAAGTTTGATGTTTTATTTTTTGATAAATATACTTTTTAGGACAGTTGGAATATATATTCGAGTTGGTTTTTTCTATCCGTCAGAACTTGCTACTGGGATTATCGTCCTTTTTTCCTTTATCAGTTAGAAATATCGTCCTTACTGGGGTTGGACCACTGATCTTAATATTGATTTTTATTTTCTAGTTGTGTTAGCTAAGATTCGTTCCTTCTCACCTTATATCTCCAAGGTCTTATTTGCTATAGGGTGGTTGGAGGTTGATTTTCAAGTTAGATATTCAAATTATTTTTAGTTTAGTATTACTTCTTAACCAGATTTTTTAATATGAATTACGTATAAAAATGAGAACTACCATATTAATCAAGCCATCCTTGTAATTTTGTATGAATTCTGATATGTTTCTTTTGATATTATTCCAGCGCTTCAAAATATTTTCTCCATATGCAATATTGTATAAATTTAGTTACCGGGGTGTCTGGATGCATACAACATTGTCGTATTTTTTAAGTTCTCTAGATCATAATATTTTTTATATTAATTTACAGGGTTATGTGGTATATCGTGTCCGGGTTAGACGCGGTGGAAGGAAGAGGCCTGTTCCCAAGGGTATTGTTTATGGTAAGCCAAAGCATCAGGGTATCACTCAGCTCAAGTTCCAGAGGAACAAGAGGTCAGTTGCTGAGGAGAGAGCAGGACGTAAGTTGGGAGGACTCAGAGTGCTCAACTCATACTGGATTAATGAGGTCAGATGGATTTCTTTACGCGTGCAAAGTTTAACATTTTTTTTGTTTCTTTCCTTCAGTTTGGTTCATGTGGAGGATTCCTGGTACTCGTGGCTTGTCCAATTAACTAGCATATATATGCTTTGCAGGATTCAACCTACAAGTATTACGAGGTTATTCTTGTTGATGCTGCCCACAGTGCAATCCGCAACGATCCCAGGATCAACTGGATCTGCAAAGGTGTTCACAAGCACCGTGAGCTTCGCGGGCTCACCTCAGCCGGCAAGAAGTACCGTGGCCTCCGGGGCAAAGGCCACCTTCATCACAAGGCCAGGCCATCTCGCAGGGCGACCTGGAAGAGGAACCAGACCTTGTCACTCCGCCGATACCGTTGATCTCGTTTGCCTGGTTGATTTTGTCATGAATTTGGTTCGGTTAAAACTCGACAAGTTAATTACCCTTTTTTTCTGGACTTCATATGTTGCTTTTTGACCATGAAAACTGAGACTTAAATTTCGCTTAGTTGGTTGTAAGAGCATCTCTATCAATCGATTGTCTTATTTGGTATTTATTATTTTTATATTTTGCGGGGTCTTCTTAGGCTGAAATTATTTTTGCTTTATCTGTGAATTGAGTGAACTTCACATCCTTAATATTTTTTTCCCCGAAATCCCGAAGGAATGTATCAAAAAATATCCTCTTCTTTAGGGCGGAAAAAACAGCTCAATGCCAGTGCCACGAATTAAGAATTCCAAAAGAAATTGAATGGCAGATGAACCGAGGTAGATTAACAAGTTCACCTTTTTAGCATAATACATCACATTTTATAACTGCATAAAAATATGATGATTTTATGTCTTATATACTAGATGTAATGTACTATCATATTTCACAACCCTCCGAAATCCAGCAGAATATTATACCCAACAAGGCCGTACATTTCACTCACCTTACAATTAACAGCTTACCAGCATAAATAGCAGCTAATAGGGGGAAAAAAAGAACGTATTATACAAGGCGTATTATCCTAGAGAGATTATAGAACTCAACATTTTAATTCTTACAGCATTATGTCTTAGCAAAAAGGAAATCTACACATACAAAAGAATACCTTCGACCACTGATAAACCCATCCATGTTCTTAAATTGATGATGGCATCCGCTGGCCTATCCAACACGGGAAAATATACAGAGGCGTAGCTTCTTGGTGGTAGTATTAGCAACTCGGCGACTTTAGATCAATTTCTACTCTGGTGTGGCAAACGAATTCCTTGGTTTGAGATCATGTTACATTATGGCAAATCAAACCAACTCGGTGCTTCGTTGCATCCTCAATTTTAGCTCCTTCCCTGAAACATCTATAGACCTTTACAAGTTTAGGTGGTTAGCTCCTAAAGCTAAAAGATCCTCCGCGTTCCAAAGAGAAAGAAAGGTCATTGAACCTCCACCAGCTGCCTCCGGCCGTATAAGAACAACAGCATTGTCGGAGATGATTACCACTATATCCAGGCTAGAGAACCTCGATCATTTGCCACTTGCGGGCGGCCCCTGGTCGGCGTGGGTGGTCTGTTGGCATTGATCTCCTGAAAAAGCCCACGTTGAGTTAAATGTGAAAAGATACCTTAAAATTTTGCAAAGACGTAGACTGTGGGAGGACAATGCCGTACTTGCATCCATGTATCCTCAATGTGACGCTCTGGCGATGTTTCTGGTGAATTGATGACGGGCGGCAAAGGATGGATTAACTTAGGAACAACTACGAGGTCTCTTCCTAAAACCAGAATTGCCCCGGCATTATTAGCAGTTCCTGCATGATGACCAAAGAAGAGGAATAAACACCGAGTGAAGACTAATAGGGGATTGTTGTAGACACAAATCTTACCACAATAATTAGTTGCAGAGAAAAGAGTGATCAAAAGACCCTGAGCAAAACGCTCAAAACCATCCATGACACACTCATGCGCTCGTATTATCAACTGGAGGTCATTATTATTGCAGAACTCCATAACACGGTCAGGCTGCCATAACAGGCAATCAAGCAAAGCTTTAAGCTAGCAAGACAGCGTTTGAATGTAAGATGTAAAGAAAATAAACCTAGATCACTCACCCCAAAAGTAACTAAGCCTGGACCCCGAGCATTGGGTCGTAACCCCTCTACACTATCATTTTCTGTTGGATCAGACCTGCAGGTATAAGAATGTCAAAGAGTTATTTGCTGATAGCAGGAAGATGCATCTGATAAGTCATTGTTTAGGTTTAAAATGTTGACCAGAGGAGATCCATAAGAACAACCGAGCCTGTTTCCATTGTGATAGGCCGTTGAAGATTTTCAATCTGCTCTACATGATTTATGGATCGACCGATGCCTCCATGCATGCAAATAATTTTCTTCTCAATTAGTGCAGCTAGAGGTAGCCAATTAAACAAACGATTGACTCGGTGCCAGCACCAGATTCCATCTCGCTCGCCCTGTTCCAAGTAATGCAGATGGGTCATAGGGAACAAAGTTTGCACAATAATCTCATGATTACCAGGTAAATATTACTACCATTCGCTCGATGCACTCTGTTCGGAACCCAAACAGTGCATTAATATCTGCAGCCTCATGATTTCCTCGAATTAAATGCACATTGTGAGGATACTCAACCTGAGAACATAAGTTAAGAATGTTGCTGAGTTTGTCTACAGATCTAGTGTCTAAATATAAATGCAAGATTGAATCTTCTAAAGCATGAATCATCAGTAATACCTTCAAAGCAAGGAGAAGAGTAATAGTTTCTAGACTATGCTGGCCGCGATCAACATAATCACCCAAGAAGAGGTAATCAATATAACTGAAAATGGAAGTATTACCACATCATTACAAGTGTAGGAGGAAACTAACATAACAAAAGATACTTCGCAATTGCAAACAATTAAAAGTTGTTTGTGACTCTCACAAAGAAACACATTTGTAAGTCAAACGAGCCTGTGAAGCCAAAATATAGAAGAAATCCAGTACAGACAATTGATGTACTTTTCTAAAATAATGCATGAAATCAAGGATACTCACGATATATCTCCTGCTGTTGAAGGAGCACCGTATTCATCAAACAACCGCATCAGATCTCCAAACTGACCGTGTAAATCACCAAATATTTTGACAGGAGCTTTAATTTGTAAAACACTTGGTTCACTAGTGAATATTCTTTCAGCACTATCACAGAGATCAGCAATCTCATTGCAGTCTAAGAAAAACTGTCTACGAACAGGGGGCTTCCATCCTCGGGGTTTCAACAAATGTGCAATAACCTATATATAGATAGCATGATGTGAAATACATATTGAAAAATACATCCAGAAGAACATACTTCACTTTATTTTATTTTATATTTATTTCCATGGATCTTAAACCCACAACCTCTGGTATTGATTCTTACTTCTCTGACCAGTTAAAAAGCACTTGCTTCTCCATCATACTTCACTTTAAGTTGCATTGATATTCTCTGTATTAAGCAATACCTCATGTCCATATTTGATACCTCTGTCTGGAGGATGCATTTGCATTGTAAGAAATGCAAAGATTAAAGTTATTACCTTTTTTGGTACACTATTGATAGACATTTGTCGATCTAACAACTTCCTAGCTGCAGTTGCATTTTCAGGAGTGCCATAGCTGACACGTCTGCCTTCATTCTCAAACTGATCGATTGAGAGTTGTCTCACCATACCACCCAAAGCACCACCTGTCTCTGCAGCTACAACCACCTGTACAAGGTTATGGTAAATTTCAAGGCCCACAAGTTTTTCCATTTATTCTAACAATATCTTCTGAAAATGAGATGCAAACGTAGGTTGTTCTGTAGTGATAACAAGATTAGGGACTAAATTTGATGTTTTTCAGTGTCCTGACCGCTCTGTGGTGTAGTCGAACCCCAGTTGGTGTGGAATTATTGAGCACAGAAGGATCTGCTGTTTTACTCAACATTGAGTTTTGTTTTCCACTTGGTGTAGCCTCCAAATCATTATCTTGATCAGGCAGTTGATCAACCTCTCCATTAACTTGTCGTGCCTTTGCAGCAGCTAAAGCAGCACTAATTGCTTCAGCCTCAGCTGCTGAAGCTTCAACCAAGTACTCAACACCTTTGCTCAGTCTCCTGAACCAAAATAAGTCCTAAGTAATGATATCAAAAAATTTAAAGGATATCTTCTACATCTAGAAGAATTTTAGTAATTGGAAATTAATAGCACAGGCATCATGAATATCATGCCAATCAATATAGAATAGCAACATTTAATCATTATTCAAACTGATATACTACCTTGGTCCAAGGAGCATGGCGTTTTCAGTGCTTATGTCTGTATACATATCCCCATTTACAGGAGGGGCAACTGGAGTTCCCAACACAACTGCACCATCAGGAACTTCTTCAGGAATAGCTTGCCTTGCCCTTTCATCAGAGATTGTATATCTCCCACTTCCAACTTGGACATTTGCAGCAGCAGCAGCTGCTGCTGCATGGGAAGCTGCGCTTGTTGTTTCAGCAGCAGCCAAGTCTTCAGCAACAAGTAGATCATCGAGAAGCATGCCTGCAGAGATCAAGATCTAGCTAAAAAATCTCAACTGACCAGATATGCAGAACATCTTGAACAAAGAAATTTAGGCAAAATATGTTGCAAATATCAAAAGCCAGTATACACACATGCACAATTTGACAGAACATCTTATGACCGTTTTTCTTTTGTGACGAACAACAAAAGGTTGGATGGAAAAATTGAATCCTATAGGTGGCACAAAACAAAGAGTACTCATGATCGATATGGAAGCTTTCCCTAACTTCTAAGAAACCATGATAGCGAGATGTGGCATCCAATTTCCTAGCTGATCTCAAGACAGAAGCATCAACTCAGGTATAATAATGACTCATCATGTCATGGTTAGTACACCAAAGCTAACTTCTATGCACTTAGCTCCTGCCCATGCTGTCCAATAACCAAGGATCTACATCAACTAAAAATTTAAAAGAGTTCAAACGAATGGTCTAGTAGTGAAAGCATAGCCCAATGTGTCAAATAAACAATGATGTGCTTCCACGAAAGATTAATCAGAGGTGACAAATGTTTATTTACATGTGCAAAGCAAATTACACAAATACTAGAATGCTTAAAACATAACCAAAAATCTTTTTACCATATCATGAGCAAGGGTGGAATGTGAATATATTCCAGGAAAGCATCATTAAGAGATACCAAAGCATCAAAATAGCAAATTGATCAAAATAATATTAGCTATGAATAATCAGTTTCAGTTCTTGCCTCCACGTAGTCCACCATAAATATAAATTAGATCTCCAACTGCTGCAGCTGCATGTCTACAGCGGCGTGTTAGCTCAACAGAAGCATCACCACCAGCTGCATCAACACTGTATCTCCCTGTTCTAGGACTGGTAATGACAGATTTCATATCACACCAAACTCCCGCAGCAGTATCCAGTACTAAAACAAAAAGAATATGCAACTCAACATAAGGGAAATTGCATTAAAAACAGCAAATGGATTAAATATAGATGTTTTAGTGCCTTCGGAGCAACAACATGGAAATATATATGCCATAGCAGTCCAACTAATCCATAACTTCTATTGGATTGGTTGCATTGCCTTAAATACAGTTATGCATTGTCATTTCCATAGTCATTCACTGCGCCCAAATAACCAAGTTACAGTTATGGGGTGACACTGCAACAGGTTATATCATGGATAAGAAACACCCATTCCTTTTTTTAATTTTGACTAGCATCAACAAGTATACCACTTCAAACAAATACCAACATGATGAACTCTAAATGGCAACTGGTAAGTCATATTGGTGCATAAAATCCTTTTATTTGGTGGTTTGCAGGACCAACAGGACTTTTATTCCATTTCAGAGTTGAAAGGTATTATTTATACTCTCCTGCACGTGTTGATTGCCTTATTATGAATCATGTTCAAAAAATCAAGTCTTGTCCTGCCAAACCACAAAGCATCAAACAAAATATATTAGGATGTCCTACAACTGTAATTGTGGAGGTTTAAGGCTGATATACAGAGTATAGTACTTGGGTATCTATATCATCTGCATAGTTTGCATTAAGTACTATGTACAATCTTGAGGGATATCATCCTTCTCTCACATCTTAAAAGCCCATGGGACAATCAATTCTGAAGGCTAAAACAACAAATCATGTGTTATTTGCAGCTAATGTGTGGCGGTAGTCAACAAATTCCAACTAATGTGCAAGACAAATGCATATGCAGTTTTGTGTACCTAAAAGGTCAGTATATATTATGTCACACTTTGACCTCAAAAACTACCTGCAATGCTAGAAGAATCTTCTACCATGCGTCCACCACCAAGAGCCCCACCAGAGACATGGAGTCTTGCATTGACGAATACCTATAAGATAATGAGAATTGACCCAAAATACCAAACAGAAATGGCAAAAGAAAATTGGGGTAAGAAATGAAAGTCTCACGGCAGCATGCTGGTATCTTGGAGAAGGAGAGACACCAGGAGCTATAGCCCACTCCCAACGACCATCTCTATGTTTTGCAAGTCCATATGCACTTGATAGAGGCTTCAAGAATAGCACATACCGTGTAAATCAGTCACCAGAATACTGGTGCAATACAATAGTTGAAGCATCTACTAGCAGAAATTAAACAAGCTTATAAAATTGCTTATGAACATGACCTATTTCCATTTTTGTAATAATATTATTTATTAGCCCTGAAATGCTCCACAAAATTTAAAAGAAATCAGGCCACTTGCTAAAGACTTGGAGAAAGTCATTCCTAAATGATGAAAAACAACACAGACATGGAAAATTTGCAATTATTATGGCATCCTTGTTTACTGAATATCAGGGTTCAAAATTAAAGCAGGTTAGATAAGGTTTGACATAGAAGTATCACATTAACACTCAACCCAAAACTGACTGTTTCTAAGATGGGATCAATTTCAGTAGCAGATGGGATACATCTTACAATAAATAATTAAAAGAATCAAATAGACACCTTTGGTTGTTACTGTTTTTCCTTCCTATAATAATGAACCAAATAATGCTCAGAGACTAGGGGGTGCAAATCGGGCCGGGCAGCCCGGGCCGGGCAGCCCGGGCCCGGCCCGACTCGGACCGTGCCGGGCGGCAGGATCCAGGCCCGCGGGCCAACACGGCACGGCACGATTCGATTTAGTATATATATATAATATATATAAATATATATATATATATATATATACTTTTCAAAAATATTGAGTGGCAGAATGGTTAATACATATTGTTTCCACAGTAAATGCGCGAGTTCGAACCTCGCCGTGCGCATTTTGCATTTTCCAGGCGTGCGGGTTCCGGGCCGTGCCCGGCACGCCTCCTCCGCGGGCTCCGGGCCGGGCCGGGCGGGGCAACGCGGTCACCATGCCGTGCCAAGCACGGCACGGCACTGTAGCATGCCGGGTCTGAATATAAGTTCTGTGTTCAGATTGTGGACATTTGTTTCAAGTTCGGACTAAGGATTGTAACAGCTACAAAATTGTACAACCAGCAGTCTTATCTCCTTGACATGAGCATACAATTCCTTGTTTCATATGGTTTCAAAAGACACCTATATATTCCAAACTCTAGCACAATTTTTTGTCACTAAATACAATTTACTCAATTAGTGGATTCGATATTTAACATCATCAGCGACTAATAATATGGTTTAAGTATAAGTAATTACAAACGGTAGGAGGTCCAATTTTCCATTATATGGAATCAGGACATAATAGAAAACAGGCCATATAGTTGACAGTAAAAGATGCACAGAGAAGCAAATAAGCTGCAGCTTAGAAATATAACTAAACAATAAACAGAATCAAGACATAATTAAACAGACATCTGACAAATTCAAATTAGGTAAATTCGCATAAAAAGGTTCTAAAAGCAAATACCTTATTTATGGCACCTTGCCAAGGGCAAGAGTAAACAAGAAAACCCACTAAATAGCGGTCACCTACTGGTCAAGCTTAGCAATGTCCTCTAGCCTATCAAATTGCATGCAATCTTCAGAAGCAAGAGAAATATTAAGCTGATTTTTGAGATGTGCATGTCCTTGAATTGGTTTCCAATGTATTTCAGTTCTGATCAGTTCCTCTTATTCACGATTATCTATTTAAGCTCTAATATGTATGATTATCCTAATTTAAAAAAGCTGTATTGCACTTGCATAATTATAACATTAGCATCTTGCCTTTGCAACTTATACTTCCAGTTCCCAGATTATCATTAACAGAATCTTAAGTAATTAATTTCACCTAAAAAGGCCGTTGCAAAGGTACATTAGGAAGCCACCTTTTCAGGTAATGGAGGTACGCAACTAGATCAAATATAAATATAGTGTATATGAAAGACATTATTCTGACGTAACATACTCACCACACCATTTGCATCTCTCCCACCACAAAGCAAGAGAAGACCATCAGAGCGTGCACTAGCAGTTGCATACCTAGGATAAATAAAATATCTTTAAACTTCAGCCAACTTGGTAAGCATTCAACCAATTAGATATCGTTGGTGTGAAGTCATTTAGTAATATAAATCATTGAAAGCATACAGTAAAAAACTTATATTGAAAGGACTGTAAACAAACAATTTGGCACAATGTTCCATTATGATTGCAACAACCAAAAGAACTACATGCTAGAATCAAAATTTTGGCAGCTGTGAACTGAAAAATTATGTACCAACGTGCTCAGAAAGGTTAGTTTCAGTAGACAAGTAACACCTTAATTAGGATGAACACCTATCATGGTCAGGATTTGTAAAAATCATAGCATTTGAAAATCCAGTAACTGAACTTCAACCATATAACACTGAGTAGAAAGCTGTTCAATCAGTCATAACTAAGCACATAACCTACAGAAAAGAAATTATATGCAGAAAATCAATATCGCACAATATAACACAAAAACGTAAGGCAAGAAGGATATAGACAGCAAGGTACTTGCACATCAAACAGACTAGAGGACTAATGTGTAAAGATACAATAGAAGATGTAACACCAAAAACAATGGTCCCACAGCAGGACACATTCACATAAAATCTTCACATTAATGACCAAAAATACCCCGCAAGACTTTCAAATTCAAGTTCCCTAGAACTCCAAAACCATCAGACACAATTTAGTGGAATATAAAATTATAGTGTTAGCTTATGTCATATGCCTCTTTAAAAGATCACTACACCACATTTTCTAGTGACATTTAGTGAGCAATGGTCTTTGAGTTCAATGATCACATTTTCAAATGACATTGAGTGAGCAATCATTCCATTAGTTTTATCTCAGTTCAATCCAGATAAAAAGCATAAATGTCCAGAAGTAAGATTGGAAGAATAGGAGAGCATTATCAAAGACAATAAAAATGCCATCATAACTTGAAGAGTACTATAATGCACAACGCATATTTGCATGGGTAATTTAAACTCACACTTAGATGACTCACATGCATGGAGGTGGACCATCACCTTCTGGTTCTAATTTTCTCCATTCATAGGGTTTCGCAGCAGTATCTAGTGCCCAAACATCAGCCAATGGTCGCTTCCCTGATATATAGTGTGTTTCTGTAAGTCTTATATTATACTCAAGTGAAAAAATAACATGTAAAACTTTTTTGAAAAGTCATGGCTGCAAACCAGCCAATCAGATCCAAGGCACATCAAAAATCAACTTAGTAAGAGCTCATCAATTTTAACAAGCTATAATTAATTTTACTTCCAGACTCTATTTCTGAATCAACCAAGCATCTTAAATAGTGGAAAAAGTTTGCTTGTTAGAGTTCATGACCAAGCTCATTTCTTTTATAAACAAACTAATTATTATATTTGTTTGTTCACTTGAACACACACTGATTTATATGTTATTATGCATATATGTAAAATACTCATACACATACATTTGTTCTAGATATATACATTATCTATATCCATACATATCTATAAAATATGTCCATATTCATTATGCTGACTATAGAAATATAACATACATGTATTTAGAATTTACAACATATGTTTATATAGGATCTGCATATGTATACACCAATTCGAATGAAAATATATGAGGTATTTCACTTATATAGGTTGTAACTTGTTATTATATTTTAAATTTAGTAAGTGCTCTTTTAAATAATTATAAAGCATTTCTTATCATCTTTCTATTGAGACTTTTTAGCGATGGCATATACTAACCGAGATCATAAACAATATTCAACATTAAACTTGTTTGCCAAAGACCTGATTATAGAAGTCCAATGAACCCATAAATTAGATTGTATTTTAAATTGTAAACGAACTCAAGCTAAGGTAATACTTGGCTGATGCTCATCAAGATTGTCAAATGGTTGAACTCTAAAAACACATGAACTCCACAAGATTCTTGATGAATAAATCAGACCATGGTAAAGCTCAGGTTGGCTCAGCTAGTTCACAGCTCAACACAAAAAAGGTATAATATTAGGTACTCACAAACATGATAATCCTACCATCATTTCCGCCAATTGCCAACAGAAATCTCTGGCCAACTAAAGCCATTACATGCCCGTAGCGTGGTCCTGGACCAGGTCCTTGCACAACGACCCTGTGCTAAGATTTGTTAATTCAGTACTGGTGACTAGAAAGCTGTGAAACAGTTATATACAACTTATTGAGATCCTAACCTATGCCATCGTGGCCGCTGTTGTGTCAGATCTAGAACATGAAGATCCTCTGTGGACAAACCAGCAGGACCAATTCCACCCTGAATAAATCACAAACAGAAAAAACCTTGTAAAAGAATGCCACTGAAGTGGCTCTTTTTTCTTTTTCACAGAAACCTTGATACTGTAGGAAAGAGTGTAGAGTATCCTAAATAAGGAAGCAATTCACATTGTGGTGGAATGGTACGTGTAAAAGTACCTGAATTACCACCATGGTACCCACAGCCGTTGCAACATGTGCAGCCCTGGGTGATGGTGGCTCTCCTAGAGGTGTCAACCTGAAATCACATAACAGCAGCACTTTTATGCAAAATAAATAAGTTTTAAGAAATATATAGCATAAGTCTGGTGAACTGCTTAGAAGCATGTTCTGCAATAGATAAAAATCAATAAAAGAAGGGATTCATGTATTTGACCTTATTATTCTGTTAAAGATCATACCTTGTCCATTTCTTAGATAGCACATCATAACAATGAACATCAGCAGTTGCACCAGCAAGACCTGCAATTGAGACAAGAAAAAAATCAGCAGATATAGAAATGCAAATCTCCAATGGTATACACCGACAAGGAGACACTTAAAAAACTTTTTGTTATTGTCAAATAACATAAATTAACATTGGTTTAACACTTACATGTACTTTGAGCAGTTTGCTTTGTTTTTAAACTGTAGCCAGTACTTTGCTATGTATCAATTAGGATTTCATTTCAAACATCTCCCAGTTAGGCATCTTTTAAACCAATAAAGTTCTTGATATGGCTGTGCCATGTCAATAATAGGTGATTGGGTGGAAATGCCTATAACACCCTAGGCCTGTCAGAGCAACACAAATTCCACAATCTATTAGTCACTATTTCCTACTCCACTGGCGGGGAAATTGCTGCCATCACCAAGCAGCTGCCACCCCCATCACTATCTCACATGGAGATGCTGCTCAATGGTGAAAGTAAGTCCATCTTCATCTCTGTAGTACAGGCTTAAAAATACTATTGGCTTGTGATATTTGACTTTTTCTCTTTATCAGTAATGTACTAGACAGCAAACAACTTGATTACTAAAATATATTAAGATATGTACCTTACTATATCTTTTATATGAAGTGGAACTATAGTTTCTTATTTGGAGCCACAAATAAGAATTTGTTTCTATTAGCAAAAATGATCAAGTTATACATCATATGAAGAGGTGTTAATTCAATTTGATGATAATCACAACATAAGAATTTCAAGCAGCGAGGGACACCAAAACATGACCACATCATATTTCTTTAATATTTTTTCTGCAATTATTTATGTATGAATATTTTTAACTTGAAAAAAATGGATAGAAGGTGTTTTAGGAAGTTAGGTGATTCTTATATGGTAGGTCGCAGTGGAATTTCAAGACCTCCTAATGTTGACATGAACAGCCACGGCAAAAATTTAATAAGGAACTTACCCTTTCTCTACCTGGATTTGAAATGAAATCCCAAATTGCTGGGTAGTTTAATCAAAAAAGGAAAACACTAAATTGGCGTTCGAAAATATGCAAACCACTGGATATACACGACACTAATCCTTCTACATTCTTCCCGCCTAGCATAAATTTGAGAATACCTACGATCAGTTCCAGAAAGCTCAAACAAGTTCAATAATTACATTAAAGGTCTACCTCAGTTATCATTAAGGGAAAAAAAACTCTACAGTTCAATCAATGACAAAAGTTTCAGCTTTAGAAGGGCAGGTTTGGATCTAAGTTCATAGTTGGTATCCGTACAGATGCTGTAAATTAAGGATTGAGACTTCGGAGGTTTTCGGAGTAAACATACGGATGCCAGCACTGCCGGCAGGCGATGGTGGAGCTGCTGAATTGCCCTCGAGAGCCGTCGCCCCACCAAACAGTATAAGCCGTGGTCCGATGTAGCCCGGAGTTCCCTCCTCCCCAACGGCCGCAACAGCGGTGAGCGTGTGCCCGCACCTGCACCCGGGCCCATCTTCCTTCTTCTCTATGATCGCGCTCACGACCGTGTACGTCGGCGCGGGCCTCGGCCCCGCCGCGACGGGCTGCACCTCGGGCGGCGAGGCGACCCCGTCGGCGTGATCGTGGTGGTTCGCGGCGGCCGGATCGTGGTCGGCGTCAGCGGGCATCGACGAGTCGACCTCCATCGCGCTGCGGCGGAGATCGAGGGCGGGAATGGGAAGGAAAAAAGCTTACCCGCCTACAAGAGGACTCCACATCGCCCACGGGTTCAGCGGCAGGGTCGCCGCCGGGACGCAAGCGACGAAGCAGGGAGGTGATTCACCTCGAGCGCCGCCGCTAGTGCCGCCGCCGGGGCGCAATCGATGCGGGAGTCGGGCGCCGGAATCGGATCGGGAACGAAGAATCTGGACGAGTGAGAGAGAGAGGGAAGAGAGGAAAGGGATCGGCTTTTCGACTTTGGATTCCCCTTTTATAATTTTTAATTTTTATCGGCCTCTTCCTCTAGCAGTCGAGAGAGAAAAAATAAAACAGAACAAAAAAAAAATGAGGGAAAAAGAGTTCCGTGTTCTTCTGTTTCTTTTAGGACACTTCAATTTACCAAGTAAACGCACCCATCCACGTACCTGGAAAATATAGTGGATTTATCGTGGGGCCCAAGGGATTAGGTTCCCTGGTCAAAGTTTAGATGCTGGTAAGAAGATGGGTTATTAATTTTCGTATAGTTTTATCTCATGCTCTGCTTTTTTCTTGCGAGTTTCCAGAAAATAATTATTAATACGTTATGATATTTAGCGAAGAAAAAGTCTTTTTAGTCAAATTGGTTTAAAAAGAGTCTCTTTTTAAAGAGACAATTTTCTGGAAAGTATTTTTTTCTTAATTTTCAGTTGAGATTGAAAGATTACAATTTTTTCTTGCGAGTTTCCAGAAAATAATTACTATGCATGAAGACATTTGGTGAAAAAAAGAGTGTTTTAGTCAAATCGACTTAAAAGGTAATACAATTTTCTGGAATTTTTTTCCTAATTTTCATTTGAAGATAGGGAGATTATTTCAGCGCGAGCAGACTTGACAACCTACGCTAAATATAATTCAAAATACATTTTTTTTTTATAAAAACGACGTTCTCCAAAACATAAAATTGACTGACCATAGTTTATATATTGGATTTGATATCGATGCGATAATATAGGCCCTTTAAAAGATGATATCGATGCGATAATATATATCCTTTAAAAGATAATACTATAGAAAAATATCTTCAAAATAAATTTTTTCACATGGTTCTCTAAATAGACAATACGATTGTGAAACTCCGGCAACTCACGAACAAGGGTGATTACTTACAATGGGGGGGCTGAATTGAGCTTCCAGGCATATGAGTGATGACGAACACAAACTCGAGTATCTTTAGTATATAGATGTATATATATAATTGCCTTTAATTTTTAGATCATATGCAAAAGATACAATTACCAACAACTCAAAGCTTTGTTAAAGAACATACAAAAAGTACGACAGCCGAACACAAACCTGGGAGGCAATGCTCATTGCTGAGCTTCATCTAGACAAATATCATAGCAAGCATAAACAGACCCATATACATAATGCCTCATACTTGACTGAGCACGGTGTATTGCCAGTAGAAAACTAGTGTAAATCCAATTTGGTTTCACCTCAGAGCTCAGAAATACCTGGCATTATGGTTGCAACCCTCGCAGGAGTTTCTTTTATTTTATTTTTCACTTTTGGTGAAAAATTAGCTACAGGAATGTAGGTTTTGTTTGACATTATAAAAGTTCAATTAGAAGAGGGGAGGAGGAAATAGTTCATCAAATGGAAGGTCTTCTGAAGGAATGGGTTGAAGCACAAAGCACAAAGCACAAAGCAATCATCTAGAGAAGAGAGCTCTATACTCATCAGCTTCTTTGGCCATCTCCTCTGGTGTTCGGTCCTTCCTTTCCTTGTCCAGGTCAAGTTTCTCCTTCAATTCCTTTTCTTTCCCATCAATCTTGCAGCAGATCAATTGAATTGAAAATTATCAATGTTGAAGAGGCGGAGTGTTACCAATCATTTACTGTCTAAAACTTAAGATAAACCGTATTTGACACTATACACCAAACAATAAATAATCATACGAGCACAAATAATTTTCAAAGCAATGCTATCACATCCCTCTATAGTCTACCTATCTTGTGAATCATAAGACGAGTCCATGAAATCGGCAAAAGTATTAGATTCATCGCTCAACCTAATTTCCTTTTTTAAAACAATCATATGAAGTGGACAATTGTTGATTGACTACTTCATTATCATCAGGACAAAATGTATGCTGCTGAGAATAAAATAGTCATTTTTTATCTTCAAAAAAAAATTATGGTTTAATAGAATCACGAGTAAGGCGACCTGGGAAGTGTTGGTGAGATGCAAAGGTGAGTCATGATTTTGAGATATAGAGGGGGAAAAGACAGTGCTCTTTCCTTTTAGCATTAGAAATGATGCTACAGTTTACCCTAAGGCCTTGTTTGGAATGGAATCTCATTCGACACATTCTTAAAGATTCCATCCCACCTTACCTTATACCAAACAATACCTAAAAGAATAGTTAGTTAGACAAGGGGAAGGCCCGCATAAGAATACTACTTACTGTATCATAGATCTCATCATTGTTCTCAAAGTCTCCAGCTTTCCTGGGAAGAATGTGAATGTGCACATGAGGAACTGTTTGCCCAGCCTGAGGTCCATCCTGCATCAACGATCGAAGGATCATTTAGGATTTAGCACGAGAATTCAAATAAATCATCATAACTAAGGATTAGTTGGTTCTGGATTACTGAATGGTTTAGCTGACTCAGGATTTCTAAGCAATTACACTATATTCTTACTAAGAATTTTAGGTCAAAACAACACTCAATCCCGACAGAATTAGCACGTAGCAACAGAAGAGGATGATAAGGCAGAAGGCCATCGTTAGCACTTTGATGACAAATTCAAATAAAAAAACCAAATCACTTGTAAAATTCTTACACAATGTAATTGGTTAAAATTGCATTTGAGCTGCTTAATCTCACATATCTACAAATTTGAGTAACAAAAATCAGGGATAAACACTAAGCATAGTGCATGCAAATATGTCTTAGTATAAAGGAGTCAGATCTATTGACCAACAAATTTGACCTGGAAGTAACCTTGTTCTTTTAAAATCATATCATATATACTTGAAATATTTCTCCCTAGCTCTACACCTCCATAGAAAACCAGAAGCAATTAGTATAGCTCAAGTCTGAGTTTGAGAAATTTCAAAGTTCAAATCTACTCGATCAGCTAATCATTGTCTTAAACTGCTGCAGGCAAGTCCCCCCTCTTCGTTAACTACACTTTATAGTCTCCCTTCCATTTATACCTCTTCATCAATTTCTCTTCATGATGAATTGAACAAGTATCATCAAAATTCATTTCACCTAATATTCTATAGATCTTGAGTAACACCTTTTCTATCTGTTGGAGTTTATTCATAAATTAGATCTTTTAATCATTATAAATTGGCAAGCTTGATGGAACCTGTAACTGTTTGCTTAAATATTACAATAGGTAGCTAGCATTAGTGAAGCATCAACATAACTATTTCCGTATATAGAGGACCACCAGTGACCTGCTTAGTTAAATTTCCTTAGAAAATAACTTTTTCTTATCATATTAACTTGAAAAGCATTATAAATTCACACTTGGACGCTTTAGGATGCTCAATTCACCGAGCGAGTAAACATACTTCAACTATATAGCAAAATTTATAGGGCATTGGGGCCAGCACCCAAAATATACTCAATTTGGGACACACCAAGGAGGGCACAAGGCATAAAGACACATGCAGGGATGATGCAGTGTGAAAAATGTCAAATAAATTGATTTGAGCAACCATTTAGGAACCTTCAACCCAATTTTTCAAACACCACAACATCATCAAGAGAAACCTTACTAGATTATATTGTGAAACTATAAAAGTAAACGATGATTAAAAAAATAGCTCACTTGAATTGTAAATGTCAATGAAGTTGCTTTATGATATTGCTCAAGACGATCACCAATTTGCTTGGCAGTAAGCCATAAATCACCAAGTTCATCAGCAGTGAGATCGGCAAAGCGCTTTACTTCACGCTTTGGGCATATGAGTACATGTATATAATGTCAAGGTCTAACTTAAGCATATGCCAAATAATATATTGAAACTATGGAATAGAATCGACAGAAAGATATTCGGGTTCATCAAAAGTAAGTTATGCCTTCTGGTGCGGATGCACGACAAAGGAAGTGAATTTTCATATATATAACTATATCATAAGTCAGATTTACTGCCTTCCTAGAAAGGATATGACCTGCAAAATTTAGAAGAGGATATCAGGTACATGAATCAAATGAAGAGAAACAAAGACTCAGATAAAAAAGTTCCGATAAAAAACCATATAAAGGCTCAGCGGAATCACGAATTTGGTTTATGCGTTGTGCATAAGAGCTACTAGCCTACTACTGTTAAGACGATAAAGGTGCTCAGACCCCCTTCTTTTAGTCAACCGTACCGGGGACAGCTGAATAGCGTTTCATTCTGTGACAGTAAACTACACGTCATCAATCATTTAAGAGTACATGCAAGAACAAACAGGTTTTCTCCCCCTAATAAACGTTCTTATATACATAAAAACCAAGCTTGAACATGAACAAGCAACTGCTTAGATTCTAGCTGAGATTCCTAGAGTAGTAAATCTTTCGCATGGAGCAACGATACGGAAAAAAAAAGTTTAAGAGAGAGACGTAGATAATTGGCATCAAGGGAGTACCCGGTAGAACAGGCCGCAGATTGACGAACGCGAAGGTGAGGGAGGTGGTGTAGAAGACCTCCGCTTGGCGGATCTTGTATGGGCCGAAGTTGTAAAACTCGGGCTCCGCCACCGCCGCCGCCATCTGACCAGGTTGCGGACGAGATCCTGCGCAGAACAGACGGATCGGACTCCGAGGAGCAAGAAGCGAAACCGCCGGGGTGCGCGTTTGCGGTGGCGGGCCAAACAGCACGCTCGCCGACGCTCCGCCGACGCTCCACTGGCTGCCGCTGCGGCGAGGAATCCTAGGGCTGCAGGAACGCGGTCGAAGAGCTAGCAGATCGAGCAGCACGCTCCTCATTTAAGCTCTCGGTTCGATCGAGCGAAGGGTCATGTTTGAATCCAGGTCGAGCTCCTCCTCCTACCAGGTTTGGCCGATATGGATTAAATTAAGACGAGATTAACCACTAGACCAAATGAATTAATAAACTAAGACAACTAATGGTTGGTTGCGTGTACCAAATCTACTCCTACTTTAGATTAGAAAAAAAAAAATCTACTCTTATTTTAAAATTATTCTTACTTTCGATTCAATCAACCCATTCAAACGTCCAAAATAAACTCTTATTTTTAAAAAGAAGATTAACGACATATTTAGTTTCTCAACTATCCATATTTTACTCCAACGGTAAAAATAAAATAAACTACAAAGTTAAGTTCAATGAGGTGGCAATTAATTTGGTGAGAAGTTGTAAACTGACCTGCTGCCGAACCACCAGAGGAAAATGAAGACAAAACACTATAAATAGAGAAGTGGGCCTCTTCTTCTTCGCCTTCGTCTCTTCCTCTCGGTGGATATCCGCCGAAGCAATCACACCATGGAAGCGATCGCCGCACGGCCCCTCCTCCTCCTCCTCCTCTCCGCAGCCCTTCTCCTCCTCCTCCCACCCGCCGCAGCCATCGACGTCCAGTACTGCAGTGAGCACTCGTGCCTTTTTCTTCCCTCTCTCTCTCTCGGTTGATTCGATTTGTTTCCGTGCGAATACCTTGCCCTTGCTTTTGGGATTCATCAGTGATATGGGAAAAAATGGGGATCTAGGGTGTTTGATTCGATCGTGGTGAGTTTGATAACCAGACTGCTTGACCTCGATTTCCACTGTTTACCTTTTCGGTCGATCGATGAATTTACATTCCGTCTGTGGTTTTGCAATTCCCAATTCTAAACACGGATAAAAGGATTGCTGGGGGTTAAATATATGTTTCGAAACTTTCCAAATTGAGAGGTTAAAAGGAAATAAGAAAGGATATCTTTACATCGAGTGTAGTTCTAAAGTCCCGAAATGATACCTTTTGAAAGGGAATGGGGTTTTATTATTCACTAGAAGCATGCTCCAGTAGAACTCGTGAGAACACCTCATCCCACATCGGCCTCTTCCTGTGGTCATTTTGTACTTTTCTAAAGTATAGATAGGTTTGAGGTTCACACAATATTTAGAGAGTATTTTTCTCCCTCCATCTAAGCTTTCTTTTTAGGTATTACCGTCTAATTGTCTAATTTGTCTCCCCTGTTATCTTAGATTTCGTATGGTTGCATCAGTGTCTTAGGGAAGTTTGTGCTTTTATACCAGTTTACAGAATGATTTCTAAACTCTTGGTAGCTATTATTGTTCTCTGTTTGCTTGGTTCATGGTTGCTTGTTGGGTTTGCTGGAGTAGCTCTCTAGTTTCATCTTGAACATAATGGAAGAATTGGTCGCTTCGATAATTGTTGTTTCAAAGTTGGTTCAGCTTTAAAAATTTGAATAATTTAGTAACTTAAGTGACCATTATGTGTTTTGGCAGAAAAAGGAGCGGAGTATCCAGTCAAGGTCAGTGGTGTTGACATATCTCCATACCCAATTGTGCGTGGCAGGACAACTACATTCAATATCTCAGCAAACACCGGTAATGCACGCTTTTCACATTTTTAATGTTGTTTGTTGTGCAACTTACTTTTTGCTAGTGTTATGTATACTCCGGTAAGAATTTTATTTTTATAGCAACATACTAAGAACTTTTGTGCATTATCATTATGTATTATTGTAAAAGGGCTTGTTGCTTAGGGTTACTATTATTTGAGTGGATAGAGATGTGTGTTTAATGAGATGCGTACTAGTTCTAGACATTACTGGCGTTCCCTTGCAATTGAGTGCCACTTTGCAAATTTCTTTCAAGTTGGAAAAAAATCTGATAACATTGATGTTTTCTTGAGATATTATTTTGCATGCATTAGATGCTTAAGAACAGCATGATCAAGGTATGCTGGTTGTTGCTTTTGTTTACTTTAATGCAGTTTTAAATTCTGGGTATTGTTTATATTATTCCAGACATCTATTTTTAGCAACTATTTCATGTTCTACACAGGTAGTATGCTATCAGAAGGAAATTTGGTAATTGGTGTCAAATACATTTGGTTTGATGTTTACGAAGAAACACATGATCTTTGCAATGAGACATTATGCCCGGTTCTAGCTGGTGACTTTGTTCTCTCTCACCAGCAAGTTTTACCATCATATACACCACCGGTAAGTGACCTATTCAAGATTTTTTTGTCCACTTTATTCTACCACAAATCTAAACATCAGAAAATTTGAAAGAACTTTTGTGATGTTTTTTTAAAAAAAAGATAACATTGCACTCATTTCACCAATCTGGCGTATTCAACATAACAAAGAACTTTTGTTATGTTGTATTTGAAAATTTGGATATTCATGCTTAATTATTTTAAAAATATACTCAATAATTGGACTGGTTAAAGGAAGCAAATAATTGGACTGGTTTCGTGAATATCAGTGTGAATTTTAGGATGCAGTTGATAACTTCATGGATTTTGGGTTTTGGTCTTGTTTGCATTGTCATCGGAGAAGCCTTCTTATAAAGGTGATGTGACCTATGATAAGTCGAAAAGGCTTATGAACAGAATTAACAAACTTTTGCAAGTGATTTGATAAAAAGCCTAAAAGTCAATTTAGTTTGTGTGCATAGTATAAGCAGGAAAATATTCTTATGGGGGTTATCTATTTATTTATCTCCTTTATTTTGTGTGTGTGCATGTGTTCACAGACATTTCATAGGGAGTAAACATACTAGACTTCTTTGGACGCCTATTAGTTAGGAAGAGGAAAGGATACACATGGAATCCTAGTCCATCCTTACCTGCTCTCTTAATTCTTCTCCTCCATTTGCTCTAACTGCATTTATCACATATCGAGACTGATTTGGGGAACAAGTAAGGAAAATAAGAGTTAAAACAAGGAAAAATGGTCGTATTCTGATCAGGAGGAGAAAGACGATACATGATATCTTCTTAATATATCTATCCCATTATGTTAAAACCATTGCTTCAGTACCCACATATCATGCTGATGTAGTATTATTAGCCAAGTGGACAGTTCCATTTCAAAATCTTCTCTCCACAAATCTTTTCCCAAATCTTAAATTAACGGTTTCCACTAAATCTATATTTTTTTTCAATGAGCTTCAGCTGTTTACAGTAATAATTTGTAAATTGTCCTAATTTCCACTATATCTACTTTCCATAGACTCCATGGTTCTCTCGCAATTAAGTGATGCATGTATCTTTTTCCCTCATGAAGAAATGAAGAGGTTCTCATAGCTGCATTTCTATGGCTACCAATATTTGAAACTTTGTCTCCGACCATTACCATGTTCAAACATGTTAACAGTACCATACAAGTGAAGAAATGAGATCATTATAACCTTTGCACCTATCTAATTGTGGTATACCAAAAAACTTTATCGGTTTCAATTGTTGATCCTACTTGAGCTTCCAATCTCTTATTCCGCGTTTCTCTCTTTTTAAAATCTCACCGACTCTTACACTGTCTCATTTCCTCGTTTTCAAGTCGTTTGTTGAGTACATCTTTATGGCCGGGGACTTTTAATTGTCTGGAAAGTGATTGGTTTTGATCGAATTATAATGGCCTGGAATTTTTCCGTCTTCCTGACCATATTTTGTTTATTACAGGGATCGTATACGCTCACAATGAAGCTAAATGGAGAAGATGGAGGACAACTGACTTGCATCACCTTCGGTTTCAGCATTGGATTTGTAGCTGATGCTGATAGTTGAATGCAGATTTAAACAAACCATCAAATTACTTTGTGCTCGTGTAAATATATAGTTGATCAGTAATCCTGCATTCTAGTCGAAACTGCTCCCCAGCCTTGAACGTAGACATGAATTTTAATCGATCATAATATCTCAAATTACATGTATTATCTGATGGGCAATATGAGGCAATTTAGAATTATATGGACACTATTTATTTGACAGTCATATGTCCCTGTTCTACTCAACTAAAAGTTTTAAATAATTTTTATGAAGTGAGCGAGCAAAAGCCCTATTATGCGCACTAGGTATAATGTTAATTTAAGTAATTGTTAGTTTAAGATCAATTAGTATTATAATGATTTCATCTTATTGATATTAGTGGTTTTTTATCTTATTATTATTATATGCCTGTAGGATTTTTTATCTTATTATTGTGTAGGATTTTTACTCTACTATTATTATAGAATTTTCATCATAAGGATTTCGACTGTTATTATTATAAGTATATGGTAAGAATTCCTATTTTTCATCCCTTATTCTTGCCTCTTTTTTTAGACTTCCTGTTTGCATTGTAAATGTTCCTTTTCTTATCAAAAATAATTTTTTTTGGCAATTTTCAGT